>JADMNL010000034.1:135535000-136867500 GCA_016271365.2 Neoceratodus forsteri
AGTGCCGGAGCAGCAGGGCACCATTTCACATTCTCAGTGCGGAGCCACTCACTGTATAAAGTGATACAGTAAGTGCCCGGTGCCAGGCAGCTCTGGCATTGTTTACATTATGGTTCTTACACTGGATCGCATATAAAGCCACAGAGGTAATTAAAACATTATTTATTTTGGCTTAAAAGCCTAATTGGGGTGTTTTGGTTTTGCAGGTGTGGTCAGGGGAAGGAGTTGTCCTTTAACTGGTCACCAGTTTTGGATTGGGCCTCTTTGTGATGCTCCCTCTTCCCCGGTCTGTTAAGTTCTAAAAACGGTTATAGCATAAAAGCCTCAAATATTCCACTTTATACCAGCAGGGCTCGCAGTGCACTAATGGCAACCAGTTCATCAGCTCTTCATTCATCTGATGAATTACACAACTCGCACAGTCCTTACTGGTTTAGTTAGTTATTTATTTCATTACAGGGTGGGAGCTCATGGAAACAAGCCCATGTTTCATGAGAGATTGGTGGTAAAAGGGTCACAGTTATTAACAAAAGAAATTTCTAACATCATAGTTCAGCAGAGCAGGGTAGCAAGGAAGCAAACGTGAAAAAGATTAAACAAGGTCGTTGGGACAGCCAGAAGAAAGAAAGATCTATATTATAAATGAACTGAAGCTGTAGCCATTGGGCTTTCTGATGAGTTTGCACATGCTCAGTAGACTGCACAGATGTGATGTGGAAGGAATAACTGTAGTGACACAGTAGGTGTATAATAATAATAGGCTGTCGGGTGGCAGTTTTCAGAGAGACCTTCCGGAGACAGCACTGCTGCCCCATCTGCATGCACCTCTCTCTCTCTCTGGGTTGAGGGAGGAGGTCGCTAGACTCCAGGCCAAGTTAGATAAGATTCAGGGGACCTCTTCCTCTATCCAGTGGTCACCAAATCTGACACTATCACCTCAAAGGATGCCAGGGGGGAGGAGGAGGAGGAGGAGCGGCTGGACTATGGTGGGCCCTGGAAGGGTGGGTGTGAAAGCTCTTAGGCACATTCCTGAACCAGTAGTACTGCGGAATTCCTACGCAGTTCTGGTGAGGCAGACTGCCAGGAGGAGCTACCCATGGTAGTGGCCAGGGAGGATGTGGGGTGTCTGAGAAGCGAAGACCCCATGGAGAGAAGAAGAGCATCCCAGAGGAGAAAGCAACTTCTGGTGGGGGACTCGACTGTGAGGCAGATGGATTTGGGACTAGGAAAGGGGAAGGGGAGGATAGATGCCTGTGTGGTGCCATGACCCAGAGGGAGGATGGGAAGTGGATGCAGAGGCTTGCTAGGGCACCGGGATGTGAGGCAGAGCTGCTTGTCATTGTCCACCTGGGAATTAATAACGTGGCTAAGGATGGGGCTGGGATAATGCAGGGGGAGTTTAAGGTGCTGGGGTGGGGTCTTGGGTGGTGCACTCAGTGACTTTCGCTGAGGTGCTCTGCGTCTGCAATGGGGGGAAGAGAGGGCTTTCTGCACCAAGACCTTCAACTCATGGTTGAAAGAATAGTGCAGTTGACAAGTTTGGCTACATTTGGGACTGGGGACCCACCTGGAGAAATAAGGGCCTTTACAGGGCTGATGGCCTGCATCCATCTGGAGGGGGAACCACAGTCCTCAATGGATGGTTTAGATGTTACTCTGATGAACATTTAAACTAGACAAGGGGGTGGCGGAAGAAATTGGGGGAGCAGTAACTACCACCTCCCAGGCTGAAGTAGAAAGTAGGGAGAACCTGAAGGGAATGGAGTCCTCCAAGATGGAACTTAGTAAACAAAGCAGGGTGGCAGAAATGAAGGGAATGGGAGCAGAAGCATTAAACATTGGGGGAGAAAGGGCAAAAGGAAAGAAGGGATACCAAGCAGAGTGGTAACAAAATCTGAAAGGTCATGTATGCGAATGCCAGAAGTCTATGAAATAAGATTCCAGACCTGGAGACCATAATGGCAAAGGCTGACCTGGATATTGTGGCCAGTACAGAGACATGATGTATTGAAAACCATGACTGGGATATGTCCATACCAGGCTATACTCTGTTCAGAAGGGACAGGGTGGGAAGGAAAGTAGAGTGGTGTGCTTTATGTGAAGGAAGGCATAAAAGCAGCAGAGCTACAGGGAATACAGGGGGGAGTAGAGGTACTGCGGGTGACCCTAGAGACAGGGAATGGTGCCTCTGTTTGCACTGGTGTGATCTTCAGACCTCTCCAGCACAGCGGAAGGAATTAGATAAGGCATTGGTGGAAGTTATTGACAAAATGGCAGAAAAGAGCTGGCCCAGTGGCGCAGAGGGTAGAGGCAGCCATGCCTCACCTGCTGTCACACCAGTGACCCGGGGTTGGGAACGATCCTGGGCCACTTGGGGGTTGGCCAGGGGGGGAGGAAGGTTGTGCGTCCCAGCGGATGCTTTCCGGGGAGGGAGGGCAGACTGTGCCACCGTAACACTGCCTCCTAAGTGACCATAGGTGGCGGTGCGGCCTGGCAACTGTTCTAGGTGGGGGACACTGCCTGCGACGTGAGCACATCCTTTGACGTGCACACGTCGAACCTCCGTGGAGCATCTATGGGTTGGGGAAAAAGAACAATGGAAAACACCACTGGCCAGAGGATGCTGCCCTGTGGAACCCCACAGACCTCACACCACCTACTGGACACCGGCGATGGATCTGACCATGGCACTGGAAGGGGGCTTGGGAACCCCTAGATGGTCCCGCCACAGGGGTAAATCTGTGGAGCACTCTGTTGCCGAAGGTGAGTCTCAGGGACGGCGGGTGATGGGGTTGGGGTATCCCTGAAGGGCCAGTGTGGGCTGCTAGCAGAAGGTGGGGGGAGATGGCAGTAAAGGAGGAGGTGCTGCTGATGGGGGATTTCAGTGTGCCAGATGTAGATTGGAATCTCCCAGCTGCGGCTTTAGCTAGAAGCAGGGACATCCTGGACTTCCTGCAGGGGGCATTCCTCAGGCAACTAGTCAGTGAACCCACTCGTGATGGGGGGCAGTAGTGGACCTGGAACTCACTAACTGGGACAGTGTTGCAGACGTCTAGGTGGGAGGCCACCTGGGGAACAGCGGTCACTGTACAGTGTAGTTCAGTATAAGGATGGCTGCAGAATTGATCCAAACAAAGACTAGGGTTCTGGACTTTAGGAGGGCAGATTTTCAAATAGATGGGTGAATGCTTAAGGGATAGCCTGGCGGGGGGGGTGACCTGGGTGGGGTGGAGAAGCAGTGGACAATTGAAAAAGGCCATAAAGAAGTCAACAAACCTGTCTGTCATGGAAGTGAGTAGAAGCTAGAGGAAAAAGAGACTGCCATGGTTCTTGAAAGAGGTAGCGGAAAGGCTAAAAGGGTAGCATTCGGAAGGTATAAGGAGACACAGAGGGAGGAGGATAGGGAGGTGTATCAGGGGAAACAGAGAGAAGTAGGGGCAGCAGTAAGGAGCGTGAAGGCACAAACTGAAGAGAGAATAGCCCACGCGGTGACAGAAGGGGACAAGACAGTTTTTAGATACGTAAGTGAAAGGTAGAATACCAGGGGTGATCATAAGACAAAAAATGGAATGGGAGTACTGTGCAGAGCGGGACCAGGAAAAGGCAGACATTCTGAACAAATACTTTTGTTCAATGTTCACAGAGTAAGGAGAAGGGGAGTGGCCACAAAAAAGTAACATGCGCACTAGAAGGAGGGAGGTGGACACTAGTCCATTTTCAGAGGAGAGTGCCCTAAAGGGACTCACTAATCACAAAGTGAAGGGAATGATTAATTACTGAACTGGTCTACTAGTATTGTGCTATTTTGTATTTATTATTAGCTGGATATTTATTAACTTTGTATAATTTCTCCCTGTACCTCATTTACCCAACGCTTTGTAACTGTCTCTTGAAGCTTATTCCTCGCTGTATCATTGTGCCATCTCCATAGCCCGGGTCGTGCCTGAAAACTATCCTTGGACCAGTGCACCAACCCGGTCAACAAACAAATAAATAAAATTAATCTGAAAGTGGACAAAGCAGTTGGTCCAGACAGGGTGCATCCAAGGGTACTGAGTGAACTCAGGGAGGTACTGGCTACACCTGTGACAGTCCTTTTTAACAGCCCAGTAGAAACAGGAGTGGTTCCGGAGGACTGGAAGAGGGCAAGTTTAGTCCCACTTCACAAAAGTGGTAGCAGGGAAGAGGCTGGCAATTATAAGCCAGTCAGCCTGCCATCAGTAGTGGGACAGTTAGTGGACTCACTGCTGAAGGAAAGGATTGTGGAATATCTTGAATCCAGTGGGTTATGAGATCCAAGGCAGCATGGATTCACAGGAGGGAGGTCATGTCAACAAATCTGATAGATTTCTTTGACTAGGTGGCCAAGGAATTAGATTGGGGTGGAGGGGTGAATGTGGCCTACCTCGATTTCAGTAAGGCTTTCAACGCTGTTCCATGTAAGAGGCTAGTAAGCAAGCTGGGCAGCTTAGGAGTGGGTCCAAAGGTGGTAAACTGGGCAAGAAATTGGTTAGGGATAGGTGGCAGAGGGTGGTGGTAAATGAAGTTCACCCTGAGGAAGGGAAGGTGACCAGCGAGATGCCTCATGGTTCAGTGCTTAAACTGGTCTTTTTTAATGTCTTTATATGTGACATTGCAGAGGAGCTGGAGTGAAAAGTCTGCCTCTTTGTGGATGACACCAAAATCTGCATTAGGGTGGGCACTTTGTGGGGGGGGGGTGGAAAGGATGAACAGAGGCCTGAGAGAACTTGAGGAGTGGTCATGGGTATGGCAGCTGGGTTTCAACACAAAAATGTGTAAAGTAATGCACTCGGGGCGCAGAAATTAAGGGGCAGAGCACAAAATGGGTGGAGTGGCACTGACCACCAAGCAGGAAAGAGACCTGGGGATAATCATAGGAATACTACAAGTCAGTAGCATTAGCGACTTGCCATTTTGCAGTGGACTATTGTATAATCTTATTGGATGACCTAAAGGTGGTCAGGCAGTGTGACAGGGCGGTTGGGAGGGCTAATGGAATAATGGGGCGCATAGGAAGGGGTATTACCAGCAGAAAGAGAGAGGTGGTATTGCCTCTGTACAGACCACTAGTAAGACCCCACCTTGATGTGGAGGCAGCCTAGAGGAGGGCAACTAAAATGGTGCAAGGTCTGCATCAGAAGCCCTGTGAAGAGAGACTTAAAGACCTAAATATTTTCACCCTGGAAAAGAGGACGGAAAGGGGGATATGATAGAGACCTTTAAATGTGTCATGGGGGTAAATAAGGTGCAGGAGGGAGGTATTTTTCAGAAGAAGGAAAAGGATGCTCAAGGACAAGGAGGCACGATAAGAAGCTGGAGGGGTAGATTCAGGAGAAATGTGAGGAAGTACTTCTTCACAGAAAGCATGGTGGATTCCTGGAACAGTCTTCCAGTGGAGGTTGTGGGGCAAAAACAGAAATGAGGTTCAAGAATGCATGGGCAAGACCTCAGTGGGAAGAGGGGAGTGGGCGAATGGGCCAGAGATCAGGTTGGGTCTGCGGTGATGCTATAGGCAGGGAAAAATGGGCAGACTAGATGGGCCAAGCGGTCCTTATCTGATGTCAAATTCTGTGTTTGGCTTGGGTAACTTTGGTATACATCGAATGAAAATAATGATAAACTGGCAACTTGTTTTTAGGAGTGTGATTGACAGACAAACATTCCAAGCTGTATACAGTAATTATCAACCCATAAATGCACAAGCTGGACTTGTCAGAATATCACTGTGGAAATGCTGCCCAGATAAATGACTGCCCTGCCCTCCCCCCAAAACAATGGCGCCTGTTTTGGTTTCTATAGTGAAATCCACATCAAGCTGCTTGCATCCTGCCCCCAGTTGACAAGAGCACTTTAAAACATTCTAATAAAATTGCTGATCACCCCCCCCCATGTATCTTTCCTCACTGCTGAAACTGTCTTTAAAAAGTGCAGCTCCTGCTGACAGCTGTTAGTTCTCCGAGTACTTCACAGGTAACAGCCTTGTTCGCTGGAGAAGTGGCAGCTCGCTGGGCTTCAGTGGGAGTGGCAGCAGCACTTTTAAATACTACTTTATGAGGGGGGTGGTGGTGGTGGTCGGGGTTACTGTTTTTAAAAAAAAAAAAAAAAAAAGCCTGCCCAACAAAGTTTTGGTGAGGGGGATTACTTTTTTCTGGTGGAAGGATTTCAACTACAAAAACGATACATTTCTCTTTAATAAGGTATACTTTTTTTGTGGGACTCATCTTGTAAATGCAATAAGACATTTCAGTGTTCGTAATTATGGTGAGTTAATGCCAATTCTTACAGCATGTGCGTTTGAAGGCACTTGGCAATATGTACACGTGGTCTGTGATTATCTTACCATAATTACCCTGTTGTGTCTTACTTCTTACATGAAATAGTTCTTATCATTTAACGTAATACTTGATGACAGTGGCAATGACCTGAATCCTGGAAGTATTGCCTTACAAGCCTTTTAAGGAATTTTCCAAGATCTGTGTATTGCTTCTATAGTTTTAAAGTAAGGGTTGTCACAACTCTTTCCCCAGCAATTCAAAATTTTTTGTGAAGCCTGCATGGGAGTGGCAGGGATCATAGTTTGGCTCTGATAAGGTGGCCAACCAATTCCTTCCACTTGCCAGTTGTTCTGCTCCACCCTGCACTGAGTCACATGATGACTTCTGTGCAAGAAGAGAGATGCACCCTATTAAAGTCAAGGGGCATAATATTTCAGTGCTTTTTTTATGCATAATAATGGCTGCAGTTAAATGAATCAATGCCACTGCCCGAATCAGAAGGCCAGTACTTACTGACCACATAAGTATTTGCCTGTTACAACAATGCTGGCAAAACGTGGGGACATATTATTCATTATACAATGGCAAGGAAAATTTTCTGTATTCTGATTGGTCAGTGGGTGCCTGAGACAGTGATGTTATTACACAGTAACATCAGTGTATGGGTTTATTGGGCCATTTTCATCGCTGTTGTCTCTTCAGAAACACAAAAAATCTACTAAAAACATTTTTTTTATTTTTTTTTATTTTGTATAACATCGAGCCATTGTATAATTGCAATAAGGCACTCCAAGGTGTGTGTTATTGTGTAATAATGGCTTCACCTCGTGCTTCAGCCCACCCCAGGAGTGACATTATTACACGATAACACAGTTTGCAGTGCCTTATTGCTTAAGTAATCTGGGGCTTGGTACAGAATGAACCATTGTCCCTATAGTATCATCAGCATAGGTATCTGGAAGGACATTTTGTTAGTGGACCTCAATTAATACTTAGAGCTAATGTAAGAACATTTACAATTGACTTAGGCAGGGTTTCACTTAACTCCATTTTGGAAGTACTGTATTTGGTGTCCCAAAATTTGGTAAAAACTTCCAAAATAAAGGGGAAGGAAGTATTTGACTCCCAAAGAGAAGAAACAAAAATAAGGTGACTTCTAATGATCTTCCAGCAGTCAGTGTTCACCACTGATTTCCGCTAGTTTGTCTAAGCCATAGGCCCTAGGACCCAGAGAGAGCCAGAACTTTTCAGAGGGCTGGCGCCAAGGCAAGCAGCGCATGTGCGTGGAGCTGTGAGTGAGCGCTCATGGCTGCCTGCTTACATCGGCGCCAGCCCACAACCCCCTTCTTTCCTTTTTTCTTGCCGCCGAGTGTGCATCAGAGTTTTGTCACTTGCCCGCCGGAAGTCAGAACTTCACGTCTGTATGACAAGAGCGTTCAGTTCTTCTCAGTTTTAGTGTTTAAAACTAGAGTTTATTTTTCTGTCAGTTTAGTGTATTTTAACAAAAATATACTTGTATGTTTCTCTAAGCCATACGTTAGTGGTCAAAGGCCATGGAGGACAGTAGGGTGCCTGAAGAGACATGCTGCTCTAGCAGCAGGGCTGTGTCTGGTCCACTTTCCCCGTTGAGGTAGAGTTCTGACTACGCATGATCCTGTGCTCTGGGGAAGGACTGTCCTCCCGTAAGCACAAATGTGGCTGTGATCCCGTTCTGCTTCATAGCAGGGGATGAGTCATACCTCAACCTCATTTTCTCTGGAGCGGATGATGGTAACTTCACCTGGAGACCTCAGACCCAGTTCCTGCGTCTGTGCCTCAGGAGGATTTCTCTTTCCATGCTCTGCTCAGAAATGTGCACTTGGCATTGAATTTTTGAGCCAGCAGCCATCGACCAGGCTAAGCGCTTCCAAATGAAGTTTTCTAATGTGCTCAGTATGCCTGTCAACTTGGTTCCTCCAATTCCACCACACTAGAGACCTTGTCTGCTGCGGTTTAACAAAGCCCTGCTTTTGTGACAGCTAGGTAGACAGAAATACACTGCTTCTTAAAATAAGCCAGTGTATGTCACTTACTACATAGCTGATGCAATTGCCCTTCTCATGGAGAATGACCGGTATTGTCCTCAGGAGGTCATTGCACACCTTGTTAATAGCGAGCTGCGCAAGACTGACATTATGGGCAATTGTGCCTATACGTCAGCCACCTTGGGCATAGAATAGCTACAGTAGCTACCAAGGGTATTTTTCTTGTATATGCCCTTTGGAGCAAGCCACACTCTCTGGCGGAGTCTCTGCCAAATTCGAGGCCAGGAAAGATATTCTGCTTACTGTCAAGCAAGGTATTGAGCCCTGCAGTCATCAGCTTTAATCCTCTTTGGTGACTTTGATGTTGCATCTTGCTCTCCTCTACAGGCATTTGCATAAGGCATCATTCCTGGCTGCCGACTGCTGGCTTCTCTCATGACACCCAGCAACAGGTGACATATGTTTCCTGGTGGGAACTCACCGGTTCAGGCAGTAGGTGGAGCAGTCTGTTAAGATGTCGGATGAACTTAGATCGACCCTCAATACCTCCAAACCAGGCATCAGTAGTCTTACATAGTGCCTGTAATGCTCGCTGCACGCCTGAGGAAGATAGGACTCCCAGTTCTTCCCATTCTTGGACATTGACTAACTTCAAGCTTGTCCAGACAAGAGACAGAACAAGCAGTAGCCACTGTTTCTTAGTTCCTGTCTTCAATGGGGATCTTGCCGAATTTTGAACAGTCTCAGCTAATACCCTCCCAGCAATTGCTGTTCTTAGGAGCTCTTCTAGATCAAACTGAAGTCTAGCTTTTCTTCCAGAGAACAGACTACAAGCAGTGGAGGCCCCTGGAGAGGATTTGTTTTTTTTTATTGGCTAAGCCAAACTGGGGTCCTCCACCAAGGTGAGAAATTTGAGCGCTGTTCTGGACAGCGAACTGACACTTGATGCTCAGGTGTCGTCCCTGGTTTGGAATATTTTTTATCATCTGCGTAACATCACCTGAATTAAATCCCTTATCCCCCTGATGATCTGGCCACATTGGTGCATTCATTCATGACCTTAAGGCTCAACTACTATAATGCACTCTACCTTGGGGTCAGAGGGGGATGCGATGTGGCACCTGCAGCTACTGCAGAACACTGTGGCCCGGCTACTGATGGGCTGTTGAAGGTCCTGTCATATCACGCCAGTGTTGTGCGATCTGAACTGGCTGCCGATGCGCTGGCGCATCTTCTTCAAAATATGGCTGTTGACCCATAAGGCTCTGCACGGGTTGGGTCTGGGTTACGTGAACGAGTTCCTGCATCCCTACACCCCGGGTCACTCTCGCTGATCTGCAGAACAGGCCCTCCTGGAGGTCCCCAGAGCAATGTTAAAATCTTCCGGGGATTGGGCTTTGGAAGTGGCTGGCCCCAATCCTATGGAATTCCTTGCCAGGGTCTCTGCTGGAGTCGCCTTCCCTTGAGATAATTTAAAAATAAAGTCTTTCTTATTCCAACAAGCCTTTTGGGTCTAAGAAACTATTAAATATGACAAGCAGTTTATGTTTGATTAACAGTAATTGTTTTATTTTCGTGGGTGCAATTTACTGTTCTTTATTTTTATTGTATAGTAGTGTGTGTATATTTATATGCTGTTTGTCTGTTTGAAATTTTGTAAGGGTGCCCTGAGCCTTTGAGGTAAGGCACCCAAAAGAAATAAAATCTACTACTACTACTACTAATTCTGCAGATGGCATGCCATATCATGGAGCACAAAACTGACTAAGCCTACTCCATGCAATGCTTGCTAGGCCTTATAGCCTCCTTGGTGGTCACAGTGTCCGTGGCATGTCTGCAGATGAGAATGGCTTAGTGGATGCTCACTACACACTGGTCAGAGGCATCACACCCTCAGACTTACCCCATTCAGGTGACCAAGCCCTTGATTCAGTCTCTCTCATGGTGGTCCATGGAGGATGACCTCCTCCAAGGCTACATGTCTCTCAGCTGGAGCCTCAAGTGACTCTCCCATGGATGCCTCCTTTTTGGGGTGGGGGGGCCCCCCCAATGTCAGGGTCTGCAAATACAAGGTGTTTTTAACTGTAAGTGGCTCATGTCTACACTGTGTGGAGATGCAAGCTGTTTTTGTACTGTCTGAAAGCCCTAATGGGCCTAGGCAGCCACAAACAGGCCTCCTCTGGACAGACAATAAGTCTGTCATGTTCTACATTAACAAACAAGGAGGAGCACCCCTTTACCCTCTCTGCAGGGAAATGATGAGAGTGTGGGTATGGTATCTGGAGCAGGGTATCCTGCTCCAGGCAATCTGCCAGAATTTCAGAACACCCTGGCAGACCAACTTGTATGGCAAGTGAGGTTTTCCAGATATGGGTCATTTTGCATCCTGACTCAGTGCCAGCTGCCTAAATTCTGGTTCGATTCTGCTCCAAAAATCCAGGACATGGTGTTTTTTATCAAGATGCATTCAGATTGCTACTGCAAATCTGTTCTGTATGCATTCCCTCCAGTCCCTCTTCTCAGAGATTATTGCTCAAATTGGAGGTGCAGGGGTCAAGATGATACTAGTGGCCCCACACTGGCCTCTAGAGTTACAGTTTGCTCAGCTAGACTTCAGTCAGCAACTGTGGACTCTACCTCCCAGGATGAACTGAGTGACACAAGGGCACTTAGTCCATCCCTACCTGTGCTAAGAAGTGAACAGGTACAATGTATCTCAGAGGGTCTCTGAAATACTTTTGGCTGCTCACATATGCCTTCCTCTAGGAAGACATACACAGCCGAATGGAAACGATTTTTCATCTAGTGCTCCAAGACCTGCATGGCCCCTTTTTAGTGCCACCTGACAGGGTTCTGGAGTACCTACTGGACCCTTCCATTGTTGGTCTGCAATATTCCATAGTAAAGGTCTATCTTTGTGCTAGTCAGAATACCACGAGCCCATCATTACCCTCTACATGGCACAACTGCCACTGTTCAAGAGGTTGCTCAAGGGCTTTTTTAACACAAGGCCTCCCCACAGGAAGCCAGTAGCTGCCTGCGTCATTTGCCTTGTACTGATGCACTCACTCGCAAGCTCTTTGTGTGACTTGAAGTTTTTAACCTGGGAAGCATTTGGGTGGCTGCCACCTCTGCTGTCAGAGAATCTGACGTCCATGCTTGGTCACAGATCCTCCATCTCTGTTTTCCATTACGTACGGTAGTTCTCCACACACATCCCAAGTTTCTTCCGAAGTGACGTTGGAGGTCCAACTTAACCAGGCTTTGTCCTCCCTACTATGTGTATTGCCAACATCCAGAATCAGGGAGAGAGATTTCTCTGCTGTCCAGATGTTGAGGGTTCTTAGGTTTCCTTGATGGAACTAAAGACTTGACTTCACAGCTCTTGTCTCTACTGATCCTAATTGGGTGGGAGAGTCTGATATGATCAAGTGCATTCTGACTGGCTTGTGAATTGCCTTTAACATTGCTCCATGACTAACATTAATCTAGAAGGCAAGGTTCATGCCCTCTCCACCAAAGCAGTTGCCATGTCCCTGGCTGCCGTACACACTGTATTTTGTGGAAGTTTGCAGAGCTCCAGCTTGTAGCACAGTGCACATTTTTACACCTCATCTCCATCCTCCCTAGTTCGTGGGACTTCTTTGAACTTGGTACTCTGACCCACTAGCGGGGATCAGTGGTGAAGATTGTTTCCTGGAAGATATTAAAATTACAACTTACTATAATTCTTAATCTCATAGGAATGTCTTCCCCATTGATTCACACGTTCGCCCACATCCCCTGGACTCCCTCCAGTATGGTCATGTTGGTCTTCGCCCCTTTATGGTTGAACTGTGAAAGACACTGTGTTACAGGACTGGTGGCCCTTCTTCTTGGGCCACCAGGGCTATCTTGTGCCCTTAATTTAAGGGCATACATACTTGTTAGGTTATGTTGCACCTCCTCAGTAAAAAAAGGCAGATGGGGGTTGGCGCTGATGTAAGCAGGCAGTCGCATGTGCTCACATCGCCACGCATGTGTGCTGCTTGCCTAAGTGCCATCCCTCTGAAAAGTTCTGGCTCTCGCTGAGTCCTAGCACCTTCAGCTTAGACCCACTGGTATGTATCAGTGGTGAAGATATTCCTAGAAGATCAAGAATTATGGTAAGAATGTAATTTTCATTTCTAGGACTGGAAGTCAAAAATAGTTGAAGCTGACAGTAGGCAATATTGTCTAGCCCTCCTTCCTGGTCAACAAAAACTAAAATAAACTGTCGAACTCTGTGATGGAAAGGGGCATAAGCTACATAATACAGTTCTAAAATGGTACTTACCCACCAATGTGCATTAGAAACACCCACCAATGTGCATTAGAAACTACCACTGTGTTTACTAAAAGGCCAGTAAACATAGAAGAAGAACAGAATGGAACTTGTGTTTGAAAAAGAGGAAAAAATAGAACTAGTTCAAAACAAGCACATGAAACAATACACGGGGTTAAACAGACTTACACATGCCCACATTTCCAGTTAAAAATGTATAAAACAAGGTTTATGTTCCCTTTAATGTCTAGAAGTCTGTGGCTGAAAAGGATAGAATCCTGCTTATCATTTTCTGTTTCACTTTGTTCCCGAGGCTTGAAATGTAAAATTTCTTGAGCTCAGTGTTTCATTTGTGGGACTGAGCCTAGGATTTGCATTTTCTGATCTTTGCATGCCAGTTCTGTATTACCAGCATGCGTAGGTGCCCTAAAGGGTTCTCTTTATACTGTCAGAAACCTTTCTGTACTGTCAAATCATCTCAGAACCATTTTCAGCACTAGGTGACTGACTAATACGCTAAAGCCCAGTCATTTGTTTTCCCTGCCTGCACGGAAACTGCTTCTTTGACTGGGGAGAGGAGCTTTGGAAAGGCATGACCGAGGCTATGGTTTCTTTTCTAGCTGAAGGGGTAGAAACGCTTTTGTGTTTAATGATGAGTCGTAAAAGAAATCTCAGCTCTGTTTAAAAACAAAATAAAGAAGTTCCATTTGTGTTTTATAACTGATGTAATATGTTATGAAATGTGTAAAAGTGAAAAGGAATAGGTAGTTGTGATTAATTTTTTATAAGGCATCCTCGTAAAGACAATCTGTATTGGCTTACCTGCTTATTTATAAAACCCCATAAATTATAAGTAAGGTAATACAAGAGTCACTGGCATTTACGTATGCCCAGGGTTTAGCATTGACGTCATGGTATGCAGTTTCCAGCGCACTCATACACTAGGTATGCTAACCTGCCGGTAGGATCGTATTTTCTGGTGTCATCTTGATGCTGCTGGTTAGTAGCATTGCTTTTATAAGGCTGCTTCTGTACCATTACGATGACTTGCATTTGCAAGAAAGGGGGTTTGCATTAGCTTCACCTTGTGAACTCCTGCAGCCAGTCTAAATGGCAGGTTAATGGAAAACCCTGCTGCCATCATGTGCACATCATCGTATTAAAAAAACATAGTCAAGGTCAACCCAAGCACCTAATGGTGAGCATGCCTGCTTATCAGTGTTCCAAAAATACCAGGATCCCAGTCACTGCCTCTGGGGGTAGCTACATTTGTTGCTGGTCCAGGGGTCAGTCTTAACAATAGTTTACTAGCCCGTGGCATAATGCAAACTACCTCAGGCCAGTGTATTGGTCTCCTGATTTTCCCAATCTGGCTGATGCGATCTAGCCATTTGTCGCTGCATGTTTAATGTCTCCTTAAGGCACTTGTAAACTGATGGGTTTTTTTTTCATGTTTTTTTCCCCCAATCATTTTTGTTTTCTTTAAGTCTGCTCAGCGCACGCAACCAATCTACTTACCAATTTTTCCTTCTAGGTCCCAGGTGTGCCTTTTGATTGATGGGGGGTTCTGTCAATCTGATCACTACCCACCATGTTTGAAGCACCTGTGTTTGAGAGGAAGCCATGCAGTCTGCATGTCCATGACGTGCTGTGCCTGCAGACAAGGAGGATGACGGAGGAGACAAGAGGCTTGAGTGAAGACTGTCAGCAGACTTCACACTAAAAGACCTTAAGGTGGCAAGGCAATGCGACAAAGCAGTAGGAAAAGCTAGTGGGATGCCAGGGTACATACGGAGAGGTATCACCAGCGGAAGGAGGGAGGTGGCATTGCCACTATATCGGTCATTGCTAAGACCACACCTGGAGTACTGTGTCCAGTTCTAGAGCCCACACCTCAGAAAGGATATATACAGGGTAGAGGCCCTCCAGAAACGGGCAACAAAAATGGTGCAAGGGCTGCACCAAATGTCCTTTGAGGAGAGATGAGAGATCTAAACATGTACACCCTGGAAAGGGGGGGGCATGATAGAGACCTTTAGATACCTCAAGGGGGCAAATAAGGTACAGGAAGGGAGGAGTTTTCAGAAAAGAAGGTGTACAAGAACTAGGGGGCATGCAGTGAAGCTGGGGTGGGGGAGAGTTTAAGAGGGATGTGAGGAAGTATTTCTTCACTGAGAGGGTGGTGAATGCCTGGAACAGTCTTCCAGCAGGGGTGATGGGGACAAAAACAGTGGTGGGTTTCAAGCATGCATGGGATAGATATAAAGGAAAATTGGTGGTAAAGCAAGAGGGGGAGATAACCGCAGACCACCAGGTTTGATCTTCGGTGGCAGATTAGGTGGGCCAAGTGGTCCTTATCTGCTGACAACTTGTGTGTTTCTCTCAGGGTAGTAGTTAACATTTTTTTTTTATTTTCTATATAGGGTCTAGGGTATGACACTGTGTTTTGGTGAACAGTGGCCCAGTGAGACACGTGTTGGGCAGTGCAAAGGAGGAGGCTGAATGAGATAAAGGCCAGGGTCTGCTAGGGCAACAACCAGTGTAGTCAACGAGAGATGGGGATCGGAACCTTGGCTGCAGCGGCTGAGGGGAGCAGGTGTCACCATGATCGGTAAATGTAAAATCACCCGGCCTGGCGGAACTGACAGGTAGCGCCCACTTACAGTACAGAGACCAGGCCAGTAGGTGGCTGAGGAGATCATCCCCCTGCCGACTTTCAATACAAGCCGGGTGATTCAGAAGATTTTTTCTGAGGGCCTACAGCCAGAGGGCAAAATTAATTGTTTTGCATCTTCTGCTGGACACAGTTGCTTTCTTAGGGCTCGTTAGAGAGCTACTCTTTCATGTTCAGCATCATTGGCATGTTGAGTCAGGCCTGGCAGGACAGGCATACCTCAACCAACCCAGTCTCATAAAATGTGAACAAGGCAAAAAACGTTAAAAAAAAACAAAAAAAAACTGTATTTTCTTATTATGCATTTACTGCTGGGCCCACTTCAGTGCTCATCTGTGGGCTAATCTCATGTTCAGTTGTAGCTGTATGAATCTTAATTGAAAGTGTGCTGCTAGTGCAGTCGTAGGTGGGCCAGTCCCACTTGGCAACGCTTTCCCAGGTACGCCAGTGCAAAGAAGGGGTAAGCATGACCCCTGCTGCACTGATGGCCATGAGACAGAGAGCCATTTGGCACAGACACCCTTCTCACTGACTCCCCCTCCTCCTCCTCTGGGGGAAGCAGAAGGCTATGAGGGTGGTACTGTAGTGGGCGCCCAGTGATAACAGACAAAAAAGTAAGAAATAAAGACACAGAGGCCTGTATTCCTGATGCTGTTTTTCAGTAATGTGATTTTTTTTCTTCATGATTCTAAATGCATCATTAATGTTAGCCATAGCCAGTAAAAGAAATATTTATAAAGCACTTTGGGATACAGTTTGCTTGAAGGATTCAGTGGGGGGGGGACCAGCATTCATGCGTTGCTGTCCCATGCAGCCCTGCACTCTGAGGCCAGGTTGCAGCAGATAGGATCCACAACCTCCACCTCTGTGTGTGCCACTCTCCATGATGACACAGGGAGTGCTCGGGAAGGGGGTGCGAAGCTGGGATAGGCACCAGGCGTGCAGTAGGAAGCCAGAACCTGGTACAGAGTGACCCCCTACACTGCATGGACAGGGGATTGTAGGATGGACTGCCATAGCCCCATTTGCTTTTTAAATAAAAAAATGATCAGTAGCGTGGCATCTTCCAGCTCTCTGTGCTGCTTTGGATGTCTGGGGCAGTTGCTTTTGGTTCCATTTTGGGTCCAAACCACCCATGCATGCTTCAGTGGGGGGTTGTAAAGCTTATGGCAGGGATCCACTTGGCTTGGCCTCTGTGCCCTCCTGGATGCCTCCACATTGTGCATCTCGCATTTTTCTGTTGAGTGTGGTCACACACCTTTGGCGGCCACTGACTGCCTGGGATCAGGTCAGGTCACCCTCTGCTATTGGCCATATGTGGAGTGGGGCCTGCTTGCATCGGGGCCACCCTATACACCCACCTAGGAAGGATAGAGTTTTGTGGATCAACCCCTTCGTAATTTTCTGATATAATTAACAAAGAAATCAAAAACTCTGTTCACTCACTGCCCTTCTGTTTAATCCTTGTCACATTCTTTTGATACAAAAAAGTCACATCTTCATTATTTGGGGCCAAACACATAACGATAAGAAGCTTTCTGAGCACGTAGAACAACTTCTCTGTGGTTTGTGGCAGGTGGAGTAAAGGGGAATTATGGGTAAAGCTGTGTTAATGTATTTCTTTTGGCCCAGGAAGGTACACTGTGCTGCAGCAGTTCATTTCCAGGTGTGACCTGGGGCATGGGGTAGGGGGTTCCTTCTTCTCATTAGGGAATCTTGTGCTACACCAGGGTTCCTAACCTTGCAACAGTACCTCTCAAGTGTCCCTCATTTTCTCTCTCAGAACTGCTCTGCCCCACATCTGTCCTGCATGGGAAGGGTGCTGCCCACACAGAGCAGACACTGTGAACCCATACATTTTTGCTAAATCAGAATTAATCTTTGTCCACTAGAGATACTATACTAGTTTCAACAGTTTTGTGAGCTTCTATTTCCATGTTTGATAATGTGTCATGCTTTTTTTTTTTTTCAATTATTCGTTTATGTCCCCATTCTTTTTGGCACAGCTCCCATCATAGTCCTCTAGCACCTTCCTCCAGCCCCCACCTACCACCTTGTCCGTCCGCACCCTCACTAGGCCTTGGATTGTCCACCAGGCAGAGTACTTGGTGGGGGGATATGCCTCCGCACTAGCCATGCATCAGGCAGTGGTCATAGGTGGTGAGGTTGGTCCGATATACCAGGGTCTGTCTGAGAGCTGGAATGGAGGTCATTTTCCTATGGTACTTTCTCAACCACTGAAGACGTTGGCATGCAATGGGAACCAGTAGTGCTGGTCTCCAGCTGACATTCTCCCCTCCCATTCGACCTCCTCAGCTGCACTGCCACCTGTGGTCACTCAGGTGGCAGTAAACCAGTGAGGACAGTGACCCACTCTCCCCGGAGGAGCAAAGCATTCTCTGAGGCACTCAATCATCCCCCCAGCCATTTTCATTCCTGAACCTAGGTCACTGGCATTGCAGATGCCTCGAGGGGCAGTCCTACTGCGCCGATGGGCTAGCCCAATGTCTCACATTTTGAGTGTTAAGTGTCCCACACTTCAGTGACCGAAGGTTGAGAGGTATGTGACTAGTGTTGCCATCTGTCCAGTGTTGACCAGGGCAGTCTTGGTTAGCGTAACTGACTCCAAAAACTGGAAGAAATGGAAGACGTCCTGGTCTGAGATAAGGGAAACATTTGTTTGGAATCGCACCTTTATGTTGACACAGTTATTGTTTGTAAGAGTTGTCCAGGTTTTGGCTCAGTATTTGTCATGCATGTGCTTTTAAACCAAATAAGAGGAAAGGTTGAGGGCACTGAGCATGCACTCCCTGTGGGACAGGAGAGAGAGAGGGGGACATGATTGGGACCTTCAAGTACTTGAAAGGGATAAATAAAGTGGATAAGGAGGGTCTCTTTAAGCTGAGTGGCAACCATAACACAAGGGTGCACAGTCTTAAGCCTCGGGGGAGAGGTTTAGGAGGAAGGGAGGTCAGGAAGCACTTGTTCAAGGAGAGGGTGGTGGACACTTGGAATGCACTGCCAGAAGAGGTCATCTCGATGAAGACAGTGGGCAGCTTCAAGAGAGTCTGGGATAGGCATGGGGGAAGGTAAGGATCATGGGTGGGAGGAGGGGGCAGGGACAGTAACTCAAGCTGTGGACCCTGCAGTATGAGCAGACTAGGTAGACCAAATGGCCTTCTTCTGCTGGCTTCTTCATAGGTTCTTATGTAAGTAGCTTGAACTGAAAAATATGCATCCTTAGACACAAGACAAATAGTCTTCTTATCGCTGTTAAAAATGCCCTAAAAAGGAGCACCTTAGAAATTATAAAATGAGATATCATTGGAAGAGTTTCCAGCCTGCATTGCAGTGAATATCGTTTTATTGTAACTGCTGGTTAAAAAGATAATTTTGCAGTAATTATGTTAGTCTAGACATTACATTACATGAAGTGAGGCGTGTAACACTTGAATCTTTAATTAACTGAAGGTTCAGTTTGCTTCAGCAATGTGATGATGAAGATATTGGGTTGTTGCCCAGGATCTGGAATGCTGTCGGTTCAGAATAATAAGGCATACAAAGTCACTTTCTGTGGTTACAGGGTGCCCCTGTGGGTTTAAGTATGAGACAACTCCTCACTCACCTCTTCAGTGCCTAAAGCAGTCATTCGTGATTCAGAATCTTTTTCAGTCGTTATAACAAGCAAAAACTCAAGGTTACCAATTCACTCAACCATTTTAGTCATTCCCAGTATGTTTTAAGTTATTTAAAGATCCTATTCCTAGGGGCATGGATAAATTTACTTATCCACACAATGTCAGTTGCACCAGAAGTGCTGATTTGTCAGAATGTCATTAAGCTAAGCTGCTCCCACCTTTGGGGCAGTATATCCTCTGGTTCTGTCCCGTGATGTCAGATCTTCCTTTCCACTGGAAGAGTTCGGTCTCTTTCTTCGCAGCTCTGTGCGCTGTAGGGCCTGAAGTGCACCATTGGCACACTTCGATAGTTTTTCCTTTCAAGTTTTGAATTTTTGCTGCTTTCTTCAGTCCTTCTCCAGCCCTCGGCGACTGAAGATGGAACATAAAGAAGTGAAGCAAGCTTCCGGCTTCAAAAAATGCGTCACATGCTGACAGATGATGTCGCTGACGGACCCATAAGTGTCATGCCTTTGCTGCCTGGTGAAAACACACAGTGTTGTGGGTTGTGGCCTGTGTCAGACGATGCTCCCCACATCCATAGAGGATCACAAGGCTCATCCTCTACACAGCCAGCTGGTGGACCAAGATCCTACACTGTGGTCGAAGGGTGGTTGCAAGGTGACTTCTACTGCGGCATGGTTACGGCTCAACTGGCAGCCATGAAAGAAGCAGCAACAAAGGTTGCAGCAGGCACCTCATCGGCCGTGGCTCTGCTTCTGGCTATGGCAGAGCATCTTTCACAGGAGAATTTTGTGAGATGTGTCAGGCCCTTCTGACCTTCAGGGAGAGCCGTGCCCACCTTGGTATGAAGCACAAAAAGCACTGCCATCTGTCATGGAACCAGAAGAGATCCCACTCCTCCCACTCTCTCAACTCCCTCTACCGCTTGGAGCTTGTCGAGTGCCTGGCTGTGGCTGAGCCAGAATTGGTTGAGGGGCGAGTCACTAGCGCCACGATAACCCCGTTGGGCTTGACAACCTTGACACCAGTCGATCAGGCGGTTGAAAGTTTCCTCAACCCGTTGGACCAGTTGTTGGATAGGGTCAACAAGGAGTCGCTCTCCAAGACCCCGGTCTTCCCAGGACAGGAAGCGGTTGGTGTCCCCAGCTGCTGCCACTCAGGAACAGCCTCCACCGGAGGTAATGCAGCCGAAGCCAGTGAATTTTATTTATATAGAAACATAGAATTTGATGGCAGATGAGGACCGCTTGGCCCACCTAGTCTGCCCATTTCCCTACCTGATGGATAAGCTGCAGATCCTAGTTAACCAACAGCTTACTTCCTCCTACCCCACCACTAGAATTGCTTTATGTCTGTCCCATGCATTCTTGAATTCTCCCACTGTTCTTGACCCACAACCTCCTCAGGAAGGCTGTTCCATGCATCCACAACCCTCTCCGTGAAAAAATACTTTCTGACATTACCTCTGAGCCGTCCCCCCTTCTGTCTTCAAATTGTGCCCCTTTGTTCTTGTACATCTCTTTTTCTGAAAGATGCTACCCTCTTGGACTTTAATTCCCTTTAGGTAATTGAAAGTTTCTGTCATGTCCCCCCCTCTCCCTCCTTTCCTTGAGGGTATACATATTAAGCTGCTTTAGTCTTTCTTCATCCATCTTCTGGTGCAGACCCTGTATCATTTTGGTTGCCCACCTCTGAACAGCCTCCACTCTGTCTATGTCTTTGCAGATATGGGGACTCCAGAAATGGACACAGTACTCCAGATGGGGTCTCACCAGCTGTCTGTACAGAGGGATAACAACTTCCTGTTTTCTACTGTTGATGCCTCTCCTTATGCATCCCAGTATCCCCCAGCCCACCTTACTGCCTTCTCACATTGCTTGCTCATCTTAAGGTCATCTGATATAATTACTCCCAGGTCCCTTTCAATTTTTTGTTGTTAGTATCTCACCCCCATTGTATACTCTTCCCCTGGGTTTTTGTTTCCCAGGTGCATTACCTTGCACTTCTTTGCATTGAATTTGAGCTGCCATACATTTGACCATTCCTTCAGTATTGCCAAGTCCCTTTTCATCCTTTCCACCCCACCTTGTGTATCAACCTTGTTGCAGATTTTTGTGTTGTCTGCAAAGAGACATACTTTTCCTTCCAGGTGCTCTCCAATGTCCCTTATAAAGACATTAAAGAGGACCGGTCCCAGTACTGAACCCTGTGGTACCCTGCTAGTTACCCTCCTTTCTTCACTGTGAACTTTGTTTCCTATTACCCTTTGCGTCCTGTTGTCCAGCCAATTTTGTATCCAGGCTACCAACTTGGGACCCACTCCAAGGCCGGCTAACTTGTATATTAATTTTTGTGTAGGACTGTGTCAAATGCCTTGCTAAAATCTAGGTAGGACATACCCACAACCCCTCCCTTGTCTACTATTTTGGTCACCCAGTCAAAGAAATCTATTAGATTCATCTGACACGACCTTCCGCCTTTGAATCCATGCTACCTTGGGTCCTGTGCCCCACTGGTCCCTAGGTACTCGACAGTTCTTTCCTTCAGAAGTGATTCCATCATTTTCCCTACCACTGAGGTCAGACTAACTGGTCTGTAGTTTCCTGCTTCTGCCCTGCTCCCACTTTTGTGAAGTGTAATCACATCCGCCCTCCTCCAGTCCTCAGGTACCACCCCATCCTCCCATGATTTGTTAGAGAGTAGTCAGTGGTGTCACTAGTTCTACCCTTAGTTCTTTTAGTATTCTGGGGTGAATCCCATCAGGCCCCATTACTTTGTCCACCCTCAGTTTCAAGAGTTCTTTCAAAACCCTTTCTTCTGTGAATGGACTGGTATCAACCCCTCTCATCCAGAGTGTTTCTCTTCTTTGGTTTAGGTATCACCCCCTCCTCTTCTGTTGTGAATACTGAGCAGAAATATTCGTTTAGTATCCCTGCTTTTTGGCTATCACCCTCTGTCCACATTCCCTCCCCTTTATTAAGTCTCCGTATCCCTCCCTTGGTCTTTCCTTGCTCCTAATGTGCCTATAAAAGGTGTTCTCCCCCTTCGTAACAGAATTGGTTATCTTTTCCTCAGTTTGGGCCTTTGCTATTCTGACTGCCTTCCCTGCCTCCTTCTGCTTTAACTGATAAAGTTCTCTGTCCTGCTCCATCCGTGTTTCCTTATATTTCCTGAATGCTATCCTTTTCTCCTTAACCTTCCCTGCCACCTCTTTTGAGAACCATAGTGATTTTTTCTTTCATTTTGTTTTATTGATTTGCTTCACACAAAGGTTTGTTGCCTCTGTGATGGCCATTTTGATTATTCCCCATGTTCCTCCACCCCTCCTCCTTGCCCATTTGCTAGTGCTTTTCTGAGGCACTCGCTCATTTTCATATGACACCTCCAGCAGCTTCTTCTCCACATCAACCCCCGGGTCGACAGTCAAGGTTGAGATGCTGTTCGAGCTCTCGATCTCACTCGAACAGGAGGTGTCACCATTGATGTTCCTTGTCCTCTTCATCCTTGGATGACTAGAGGCTCCTCTAGTGTATGTGGCAGCACTACAAGGAATTCTTCTGGCAACAGTGGGCCATGGCAGGGCAGGGTAGGGCTCAACCCCAGCCCCTGTGGTCAACTGCCAGTGCCAGTCAACCCCACGCCGGTCCTTCCGAGACAGCTGTCACTAACTCCTGTCTCCACTTTTGTGGGTGGAACTGCCCCCACTGCAGCCTTTGTGGGAGGCCAACCAGGACTCCTCTGCGCTGCAACAGGATTGTCAGCAGCTATCGATATAAATCTCACTCAGTCGGACGATTCTAAGGTGGTTCACGGTGGTAAACAGGTCTACTAGTAACTCCAGTAATCGCTCTAACCGACTCTCCCTATCTTGACGCTGGGTGCCCGAAACACGGGTGCTCAACATTGGGATTTTCCCCATAGCAGAGTTTTATTTTATGTTTCAGGGGGCTGCTCCCCCCATACTCTCCTACTTTAGGATTCCAACTCTGCTGCGGGCAAATCCTGATGTCAGGCACCTATTGTCGGGATAGTGAGTGTCGGGTAGAGCAGTCACGGGAAGTTAAATGGATACCTTCTGGACTAGTTTCTGCCTTCCTACCCTGACCCCCCTCCCCCGGCAGGGTTCTCAACATCCTGAAGGGGTAATCAGGAAATGGCTACCCCTTCTCCTCATATTCAGTTCTTGCCTCTCCTCCCTCTTATCCACCTGCCCTTCTGGGTCACCCGTGTGCACAACCTACCCCGTCCTTTTTACTCCAGCAGCACTTATGTACTATCTCAAGCCTGCTCCTGGTACACTCATGCACTATAATGGTTCTGTTGTATTATTACTGTTTTGTAAGTTTATATGTTTTTTTGTATGATTTTGGACATGTATTGTAATTTACCACTACTGTTTAGTGTACAATACCATGTGTTCCAACTGTTGCATAATCTTACAATGTTGTATGGTTTGTACTACCCACATACTATTGTAACTGATCATCCTTCACAACACTATGTAACCCCTTCCCCCAGGCCGCACCGTGAGACTAGCAACTTGTTGTTCAGCGTGCCCTCCTGGGGAAACATTTCAATAAATAAATAAAATAAAATACCTGGTAAACAGCTTAGGTCCATGTTTGATGAGTCCCAAGAAGACTTTGATAGGTTCTCCATGCCGTTGTTGAGGGCACATACTTTCAACTGGGAATCGGTAAAGGAACTGACCACTGACCACGGGCCGATGTCTGTCATTTGGGTTTTGTCTGGCTGAATGTCCTTCTGGAGCCTGTTCAAAAAAGGGCTAAATATCCCTTTACTGTATCCTGGATAGGCACGAATCCCTGGAGGTTGCCTTTCCCATGGCTGAGGCCATTATGGGACTTGACCTGGAGCGTTGGCAGCATCCTGCATGGCACCCTTAACCGGTATGGTACGCAAATATGCACTCCTTACCTGCGCTCAGTCCAGGTTCTCAGACCACCCCTCTGTCGAGGGTCTGGTTTCAGACTCTGTTTTCCAGAAATCCAGAAGCATTGGGGATGTGGACAAGCCCCCAACAAGGAGTTGAAGAGGCTTGACCATGTGGCCAAGGTCTGCGTTGCTTCCTTACTTGGTCTCTTATTAGGCAAGCTATGCCTTGATGATAGCTCACTTTAGTCACATCCTGTTGGGAGTGTTGGATACTGTCCTCCCATACCTTCCCGCTGACAAGTAGTTGCCGGTAAAAGTGATCAGAGACCAGTGTCAAGTGCTGGCTAAACGCCAGCCCCAGACAGCTTTGCACATGGGTGACTCCTGTGCCTGTGCCATGGCAGCAGCCATCGTGATGTGTTGGAGGGCCTAGCTGAGGCTCTCTACCTTTACCGCAGATATGCAGCATAAGTTGGCCAGTGTCCCTTTCTTAGGCACTGACCTTTTTGACTTGGGGTGGACTGTCATCTAGCTTGGATTGAGAATACCAGTGCCACCCTGATTTTGTCCCAGAAAGACCTAAAAGCCCAGAAACCAAAAAAAGAATGCCTTTAAGATTTGGTCCTTTCAGTCACAGCAACCTTGTCAATAGCAGCCCAAATGGGCAATTTCAGGCCTGGTTCCCAAGGGCCAAATTCTCTGGCCAGGAGCCAAAAAGAGGCGGGGGAAGTGGTCCCCTTCCAGCAGCAGCAGTCAGTGCTCCTCCAAAGCTGCCCATTGATAGGTTGGGGGTGTGTCTACCTCCCTCCTGTCCAGTCCCTGACCCAACTTCTTGTGGTGAGGGGGCAGCTTTACCACTTCTAACCTTACTGGTCTGTCATTACTGTAGTCAAGTGGATTCTTGAGGTGATAGACAGAGAGTTGCCTCTCTTCTTTTTTTTTTTTTAATTTCATGCTCTTTATTTTGCTTATCCAGCCAGCCCCCATCAGTCCTGCTTCCTGCACTCAGCCTCAGCAACCACTCTAGGACTTACCTCTACTCCTGAGCACCCTGGCTTGCCCCCAGTGGGGGGGGGGGTCACCTAGGGGAGGCTTCCCCAACAGAGACTGAATGGTACAGCGGGAGTGAGAGCCCGGTCAGTGGTACAGGGTATGCAGCGTGGGGGCGGACGTCATTGTGCAGCAGCCAGATCGCCGTTTTCTCCCCAGGGAGGTGTGCAGTGACATAGATGGCACACACACCAGATGCCTGACATGCCTCCCAGCTGTATTCAGCCCGGCTGTCAGACCCACAGCTCCTACAAGGGGTCAGTACCATGCCGGCGACATTCCCCCCCTCCAGAGGAGGAGAGCGGTCCTTGGGATGCTCAATCCTACACTCCTCCCCTCCCGCCGGCTGGCCCTGTAACTCCTGAATTTGCTTCTGAGCCCAGGTCATCGGCATTACAAGCAGTAGCACTTTCACTGCATCGGTTGTCCGACCAGAGGGTTGCCTTTCAACTTCGAGGCTCTCCTGCCCTACCAGTCACCCTCTCCAAGTGAGTCCCAGGTGTCGCAGGACACGTCTGCCCTCAGGGAGGGTATTGCTGAGATTCATGCAAAAGTAGCCATAGCCCATGTCCCAAATGCCCTGACAAGTCAGGAGTACGTGTCCAGGTACTTCCTGGCCATGAGTGATAAGGCCTCAAGGGACCTGACACAAGATTTGGCAGATGCAGCCCGATCTGCCCTTGATTCAACCAAATACCAGTTCCATATGGCAGTGGATACCAGTGACACTGCTTCCAGTGTCATGGCCCATGCCATATCCTTAAGGGGGTTCCCCTGGCTCAGGACCACTAACCTGTCCCAAGACACATAAGCAAAAGCCATGGATTTCTCGTTTTAAAATAATTCTTTGTTTGGTGACAAGACAGAGGCATACATGGAAAAAATGGAAGAGTACGAAGTCCCCTACAAAAGCAATGCTGAGAAGGAAAAGGCCTCCACTTCCTGTAGGCCTCATGGGAGGGTAGGTAGGGTAGGAGTTATTTTCCCTGTGCCTTCCTGCCCTATAATTTCTCTCAGATGAGAGGTTTCTTCAGGGGCATGAGACGCTCCAGATGGGCTGATCCAGCTCCAGCACTGAAGAACCCCAAGCAGAACCCCCTGATGAGTTGGTCCAGGTTGCCCATTACATTTCCAGTGGGAGGAAAGCTGGCTCACTGCTTCCAGGAATGGAAAAAGTCACCACAGACAACTGGGTCCTGGAAGTAGTGAGTCAGGGGCTCACATTGTAATTCAAAAGATTCCCCAGGCTGAAAGTTTGCAGAAACTTCAGACCTTTCACTCCAACAGAAAGGATTCTGCTAGAGTTAGAGGTCAAAAAGTTGCTGCAGGCAAAAGCAGCAGAAAGAGTTCCTACCTCCCAGTGGGGAAAGGATCTTTATTCAAGGTGCTTCCTCATGCACAAGAAAATTGGGGAGTGGCGACCCATTTTGGATCTCAGGTTCCTGAACAAACACCTGAAAAGGGCAAGTTCAGAATGATAACCCTGGATACAGTTATGCCATCTCTACAGCAGGGAGACTGGATGTGATCCTTGGACCTGAAGGATACGTATTTTCACATTCCAATCAAGCCCAGTCACAGGAAATACTTAAAGTTCAGATTGGCATCTGGTCATTATCAGTTCACAGCCCTCCACTTCGGTCTCTCCTCTGCCCCCAGGGTATTCACAAAGTGCTTGGCTGTGCTGGCAGCATATCTCAGAAGACAGAGGGTGCTGGTTTTTCCCTACCTGGATGACTGGCTGGTCACAGGAAAGTCACACCAGCAGACCAAGGCCTCTCTCCTACTGATACAGAGCACCTTGGAGAGACTGGGATTTCTCATAAATGCTCAGTAAGTCCCAAACAGAACCAGCCCAGGTCTTGGAAGTTCATAGGAGCAGAACTGGATGCCCTCAAGGGGAGAGCATTCCTTCCTCAAGACAGGATGGAAAGCCTAGTAAGCCTGACAAAGTCCTTCATCCGGAGCCAGCCCAGACCAGCAGGGCACATCTTTCAGCTCTTGCATCATATGGCCTCTACCCACAGCTTTGGTGGCAGGAGACAGATTTCAAATGAGAGCCATCCAGTACCTCTTAAGGGCCTATTGGTCCCAAAAGCAAGACCCTCTGGTGCATGTGACAAAACCCTTCTTGAAAGCTGTGGACTGGTGGAAGGAAAAAGGCAACCTCAGGGAGGGAATGCCTTTTCAACATCAGTTCCCGACAGTCACCTTGACAACAGATGCCTCCCTGTTCCCCACAGTCACCTTGACAACAGATGCCTCCCTTCTAGACTTGGGATCCCACCTGAGCGACCAAATGGTAAGCAGAGTGTGGTCCTCTTAGGAATCGAGAGAGAGCACATGAACCTTCTGGAGCTAAGGGCAGTCTTCCTAGCCCTTCAGTCATTTGCTTCCCAGATAACGGGTCAGTCAGTCCAAATCAGGACAGACGATACCACCATAATGTATTACATCAACAAACAGGGGAGGCACAAGATCCTCAAAGCTGTGCACAGAAGCTATGAAGATCTGGAATTTGGCTTACTCCATGGAAGTGCAGCTATCAGCAGTCCATCTTCAGGGAAGGACAGTGTTCTGATGTATTCCCTCAGCAGCATCAGCCAGGGGCATCACAGTTGGTCTTTGAACAAGCAGGTGCTGGCCACAATCTTCAGGAGATGGGGCACATCAGAAATAGATCTGTTTGCTTCCAAAGAGAATCACCAACTCCCTGTCTTTTGTTGCAGGCTTTCAGCAGTGGGCACGGTCCACATGGATGCCCTGACCTTGGACTGGTCATGGAGGTTCCTGTGTATGCCTTCCTTCCATTCCTTCTACTTCTAAGGGTACTGCTGAAGCTAAGGAGTCAGCTTGCAACCATGATATTAGTGGCCCCAGACTGGGCCTGGCAGGCCTGGTACTCTCTTCTTCTGGCCCTCTCCATGAAACAGCCCATTTGTCTCTCACAGAGACACAACCTACTGACCATGACTCAGGGCAGAATAAACTTTCCGAACCTCAAGTCACTGCACCTCAAGGCCTGATTCTTGAGAAGTGAAGAGTACTCTGATTTTCACTTTTCAGAGGAGGTCCTTCGGGGGTTCCAGGAAGCCTACTACTAGGAAGACATATGCTTCTAAATGGAAATGATTTTTCCTGTAGTGTGCTCCTAAACAGCTCAGTCCTTTACAGGCAGACCTGCCCATACCTTTGGACTGTTTGGTTCACCTGCAGGCTTTGGTCCTCAGCCCTTCAACCCTTACAATGCAGCTGGCTGCTATTTTTGCCTGTGTTTCAGCAGGTAATGAGAAAATGGTGGTTTTGCATCCCATTTTCAAGAAATTCTTGAACTCATTCAGGCCTAGATATGTCTGTAGGTGGCGTCTGAAAGCATAGCCACACAGGCCAATAACGCCTGTAGACGTACTCAGCTGGCTTTCACTCAGGCCTGGAAACGTCTGAGGAAGTCAGCAGTTTTTATCTAAGTATTAAATAAACCGAATTGCTTAGAATTGATTGCATAGCACCGTTAGAAAGGTAATTTTGTGCTGAACAATTTTGCTGCTGATACTTTTTATCTACCACATATACTTTAGGAGTTATTTGCATTTTTTTAAGGTATGGTGTGCATGGCTGACATTTGTCTCTCAAGCCTCACCTAAGCACCTTTTAAAAATCTGAACCCCCACACACACACACACACACACACACACAGTTGTTTGGTATTTCAGCTACTATAAAATAAAAACCAAATTGATTACAGTTGATTGCATAGCACCATTGGAAAGGTAATGTTGTGCTGAACAACTTTGCCACTCGTACTTTGTGTTTAGCACTTACGGTCCAAGAGGTATTCACATTTGTTTGTGGCATGCTGATTATGGCTTGATTTTGCTTAGAAAGGCCCATGATGCAGTGCTAAGAGTATATACGGCACAAGTGGTGGAAGTCTCAGAGCTCTTGTGGTGTGAATGAGTTAAGGGACTCCTACACTTGTATCCCCCTGTTAGGAAACCAGTCCCTCCCTGGGATTTGAACCTGTGTTTAGCCAAACTCATGGGACCTCCTATTTGAACCTATGACTACTGCAGACTTGAAATATGTCACCTGGAAGGTGGTCTTCTTGGTGGCCATAACTTCTACCAGGAGGGTGTGTGAGCTGCAGGCCCTTTGCACAGACCCAAACTACATTATCTTCCACAGAGACAAGATAGTCCTTAGGACTAACAGGAAATTCTTCCCCAAGGTGTTGTCTGAGTTTCATTTGAACCAGTCCATCACTCTTCCAGTGTTTTTCATGGCAAAGTCTAGCTCTGGGTAGCAGAAGCTAACAGCCTGGACATCAGGAGGGTACTTAGCTACTCTCTGGACTGCACGAAGGACCTCAGATCTTCCCACTCACAGCTGTTCCTTACATACTGTGAAGTGGGCAAGGGTAGGACAGCCACCAAGAGAACCATTGCTCTCTGGATAGTCTCCTGCATCCAGTTTTGCTATAGTAAAGCTGGCAACCTGTCACTACAAGGCCTCATGGCACACACTACTCGTGGCACTGCTGCCTCTGTGGCAGCTGCAAGGGACATTTCCTTGCTAAACATTTGTAAAGCAGCTACCTAGAAAACCGTACACACCTTTTCGAAGTACTACAGCCTGGATGTGCAGTCCAGAATGGATGCCAGGTTTTGACACTGCTGTCTTGCAGAACCTTTTCCCTAAATAGGTTCTGTAACCAGTCTCCCAAGATTGTTGTCTGCACTAGTAAGCATATTGAGGGATTCCTGGGCTTTGAAGAAAAAATTAGTAATATTGTTTCTTCCAAAGGATCATTTACTATGCTTAAATCTCCCACCCTGCCTCCCCTTTCAGAACCTGGAAAAGGTTTTCCAAGAATCAGTTGATCTTTCCTTGTTAATCTTCACCATTCATTACTGATGGGTGTAAGCCGGAGGTGCACACCCGCTAGGGGAGTGTTTTTTTTTGTTTTTTTGAAGGAGGAGTCGGCTTGATGGCCGAGAGCAACGACCACGGGTGCGTGAGGGGCGGCCGTTTGGCTCTGCAGGCTCCTCCTCCATCCCAGTTCTGTTTCTCCCACCGTCGAGGCTACACCTGCTGTGCGAGAGTGTTAGTTTGCTACGCCATTAGGCCTTTGGTTCTGCTCGAAGCTTCTACCTTCGTCCCAGTTAGAGTTTTCCCCGACGCTGTTGACACCGGCAAGACCGTTCTTTTTCTGTATTTTGACGGTGCCAGGAGCTTTGCTGTTTATTGTTATTTTCGCATCATGTCTGGTTCGGGAGCTAAACGTAAGTCGAAAGTGGGCCGTGCCCCCATGCGTCGGTGCTCCCGTGGCTGGCATTTTTCCGTGACGGGCCGGCATGATGTCTGCCTTCATTGCCTGGGACCCAACCATGATATGGATAGATGCAACGCCTGTTTCTCGATGGACCACTGTGTTCTCAAAGTCCATGCATTGAAAATCAGCAAGGCCCCGCCGACTTTTGGAGGACGGCGTCATTCTCGGGCTTCCCAGGTCAGATCTTTAGAGCCTTCCTCTGGGTCCCCTCTCAGGCTTATACGGTCTGGTGAGGAAGAGGTCTCCTCATCTTTGAGCCTTGCTGAGGAGGAGGCCTCTTTTGCAGTGTCAGGGAAACGCCGTGGCCCCTCCCAGTGTCGCGTCGGGGACGCCGCCTCGGCAGTCACCTCTTTGGAGGTGCAGGCTCCCCCAGTGTCGCGGCCCATGGTTTCTGAGTCCAGCACTGGTGGACCCTCGACACCGCCTACCGGCGCCATCTCAGATCCTTGCGCCGTTCAGGGCAACGCCGGTTTGGTTCTCGGCGCTGCGGACCTGGTAGACTCCGTTAGTGGCGCTGTGTTGAGTTCTGGTGCTGTGGGCGATGCCGGGGACTCGACCGGAGCCTATGGCGGGTTGGGGCTGGGTTCTGGAGGCGCGAGCAGTGCAGCCGGCGTCACGGGCGACACTAATGCCGTTCGTAGCGCCGTTTCTCAGGGAACTCTTGGGGTGGCCTGCATAGAGGTCCTTCTGGTCGACTCTTCTTCGGAAACGGACGATTCAGTGGTTGACCCGGCCTGGCTGTCTAATTCTTCGGAATCAGAGTCTTCTGTGGAATGAGGTGTCAGGCAGCCCAGCGCCCCCATTTCTGAATCTCCACAGCAGTCTTCCTCTGAGGACTCCCAGACTGGACGTGGTCTGGAGTCCATGGGGGAGGGTAGCTTGGGGGTTGGGAAGGGGACTGTCCTCCCAGAGGGGGCTGTGACAGCTGCCGATTCCGGTGCTGCTGCGCCTTCTCGGGGTGGACTGAGGGTTCTGTCTTCGGGGGCCCCCCTCGGGAGGCCTCAGAATCGATGGACCCTGTTGCTGGGGTCGAGGAGGAGGGCGTCCTCAGAGTCTGAGGGGTTGCGGGGCCAGGATGAGGGGTGTCGGTGCCCCCCTGCCACCCCTCGGGGTGCAGGGAGGAGCCGTAGCTCAGAGCCCTGCCTCTCCCTCTTACGCTTAAGGGACCCTTCTGGTGGCGTTGCCGTGGGTTGCCCTTCTGGATCCATGCAGCCCCAAGTGCGTCACAGGGGAGATTCCCCTTCTAGGCTCTTCCAGAGTTTGCATCACCAGGGTTCGGTCTTGCGACCTGGTTTGATCTCTGGGACCCCGCCAGCTCGGGCTTCATTCCCTGGATTTCAGAGCTTTAGCAGAATACAGTTGCCTCCTCGTGGGTGTCCCTCTCCCATTCCTCTGCAGCCACCCCCCTCTCTTCCAGGCCATGTTGGTCCTACGGGGCCGTTATCCTGGGAGACGTTCAGAGGCACTGTGTCGGCCTTCCCGTCATATGTTAGATATATGCATGAGCGGGTTTTTTGCCTCTCCCCACCGCCGCAGGAGTCTTCTGGACATTCGAGTTCCCCATCCTCCTCGACTCCCACCTCGGAGGGAGAGGAACCCTCTGCTCACCTTTCATCCGACGCTGATTTCACTGAATATCAGCGCTTCCTATCGAGGATGGTTGGGGATCTTCGTATCTCCTATGTCAGACGTGACATTACTGAGCAGGAGACATGTGAATTCCTAAGTGAATTCAGTGCCTAGAATTTGGTGGTCCCATCCTGGCCTATTCCCTTCCAGGAGGCGTCTGTCTGCACCTGGCAGTCTCCAGCCGACCCTATCCGAGCCCCGGCATACTGCAGGAGGAGGTATTGTGCCCCATCTGAGTCCCTAGGTTCTCTCCCCAACCCGCCCTTGGGTTTGGTGTCTCTAGAGACTCCGTCCAGGCGCCGCCTGGCACATGACTGACCACTGGACTCAGATTCTTTACAGTTTGACCGGTAGGGGCGAAGAGTGTTCTCTTCCTCTCGTGCGATGCTTTGCATTGCATCACATCAGGCATACCATGCTGCCTATAACAGGCATTTATGGTCGATGCTATTCCAGCTTCTAGCATCAGTGCCTGATACGGAGCAATCTAGACAGGCCATTGCCCTCTCTGCTATAGGCCTGGAACTGGCAAGGCACCAAGCAAGGGCATCCTACGACGCCAGTGAGGTGGCTTGCAGGGACAGCGATCTGCATTAGGCGGATGGCATGGCTTTGTCTATCAAGATTGTCTCCCCTGGCCTGGCGTAGGGTGATTTGCTCTGCCTTCCGAGGGACCCGCCTCTTTTCTTCCAGGGCTAGGAGGCTTCTGCAGTGCTTCCTCCGTCCCCTCGTCTTCAAGGAACACTTGCTAACTCTCCTCAGCCTTAGGCTTCCAGTCTAGTACGGCCAGGGTCTCTTCTTCCTGTTTCTCACCAGCAGGAGGCTGAGGGTCTTGTTCCCTCAGAGTTACTCTAGTCCTCCGGGGGCTTCGGTACCAGCAGTAATGAATGGTGAAGATTGACAAGGGAAGATATGAAAATTATATACCTACCGTAATTCTTGATCTTCTCTTGTATCTTCAACATTCGTTACTGAATCCCGCCCACCTTCCCCTCATGGGCCTCCTTCTTGGGTGTCCCGTCCACCCTGCTCGTTCCTCCTCCCCTTCTCCTCATGGCCTTAGAGCCTAAAGCCCTAAAATTGGGGTCTTCCGTTCTTCTCTCAGAACAAATAGCATAAATCTAGAAGGTGAGGGGAATGAGTAGGATTTGTCTTTCTCCTGAGGGAACTCTTTCTGATTATCCTTGAATGTGCCCTGCGGGCCCCATCTTAGGCCATGTTTGCTCAATCACCAGTTAACAAGGCTACTCTTAAATGGTCCTGTTCCTTGGTCCAGGATCCCGTTGGCATCTCTATATATTGTCCTGTCTTCACCAGTCTGTGCTAGTCGAACTCTATTCTAGCATTTTTCAAATTGCCTTTTGGAACTGGTGATCTGATTTTTGCCTCTGCCTCCCAGGGAGTCAGAACAAGTTTCCTACTCTATCTTGTCCGCCTTCCCAAAGGGGTGCCCTCGGTAAGGCTTCAACACCACCCCCACACACACACACCAGTATTGGCACACAACAATGCGCTAGTGGGGTCCTTTCTCCCCTATCATAGTTGGGCGCTCTCCCTCAGGAACAGATTAGGTGCCTTGGCAATCTGTGAGCGCTCAGCTTGAGTAAGGGGTTGGGGATAGCGGGAGGTGTAGAAAGTCTGCCTTTTGTGTATCAAGCTGTGCAAAAGGTTCGGTTGAACCTTCTTAGGCCAGTTTTTGTTGATGGGATCCTTGCTCCCTTGCCTTGGTTTTGAGCTGATAAGCCTTTAAGCCAATTTAACTCACAACTTGGCAGAATTTTTCCCTCTTCCCAACATCCCCTCTCTTCTTCTTCCTCCTTTCTTCCTCTCCCTCATCTGTTCCTCCCTCGGAGCCGACCCAAGAGTGAGGCTCTCTGGTCCCTTAGGATAGGGCTGTCCTCTTTCCTGTCCTGTATTGGCTTATTCCATTTTCAGTTTGTTTCCTTTCCTTTGCCTATCCCTCGGCTTTCTTGCCTCGCTTTCTTTTCTTAATCCTTATTTTCTCCTCCGACACAGAACTGAGATGGAGAGGCGCTGTGCACCACTGAGTGCATCACTCTTCGAGGGTGGCGCTGTTGGCGCCAACCTCCCTCCAAAAAAAAAAAAAAAGAACACTCTCGTAGCGGGTGCGCGCCTCCAGCTTACACCGAGCAGTAATGAATGGTGAAGATACAAGAGAAGTTCAAGAATTACGGTAGGTACGTAATTTTCATTTGTTTGGTGCTCATTTACTTGAGTATTACTTATTGTTTGATTTGCAATCAGTTCTGCATGATTTTTACTTTGTCTGCCATAGCTTGGCCTGTGGGGCCAATCTTAGTTTTTGGTAGTTTTTCACTGGGGTCTTGTTAGGGTAAGGTTAGTGAGGTTTGTGTCCAATGTCCTCCTTGCTCTCAAAATAAATCTGATGTTTGAGAGCAGAGTAGAATGCCACCAAAAGGCAGAGATTTGAAAATGCATTCTAAGTTCCATAATTTACATACATTCCTCTCTCTCTCTCGGGCAGCTTTAACCCTTCAGGCTGATTGTACTAGTAAGCATAGTGAGGGATCCCTTGGGAGACACAATATTACTATGGTGAGTAATTTTTTCTTTTGGTTGGTCTGGATTTCATCTAGGGTTGAGGGTATGGGTGAAGTGCAGACCACATGACGCGGACCAGACAGAAACATTAAAAGGTCTGGTCTGGCAGCCTGGATTTTACCCATACCCTCACTATAGATGAAATCAAGACCAGCTGGGATGGACGGATCAAAACAGTAAAAACTGGACCAACTGGTCTGGCTGAAACAGTTGGACCACGCAAGTTGCTCTCAATTGGCTGGTCAGGCCGGACCAGCCAATCTGTTTTTACTGTTTTGGGTCCGGGCCGGCAGTCCGGATATTACCAGATCCCTGCAGTGACTTCCTTGTTTCTTATGTCCTTCGCTGGAAAGGTTTTCTGGTGGTCTGATGTGTATGAAAAAGGAAACTAAGCTAGGGTCTTCTGTGAGAATGAAATAAATTGGTTTCACCAAAATGGAATCACATTATGTTCATCCCATGGATTTTAGGAAGCTCTGGGAGCTTTTCTGTAGTCTTCAGTTTTGCTTTACCTCCTTGCTACTCGGATTTGGACGCTTCATACCTGTTATGGCTGCCAAATTTCAGCAGTGTGATATTTCCTTCTATTATTACTGTCACATGAACTTCTGATACTGGTTACACACTTTCTGCATTATGAACCATTTTCATTTTATTATATATGGCGACTTGTCATATCAGTAGCAGATTTCTTTAGACCTATTGTCATATTAAAAGTGCAGGTTGAACTATTGCACCTTTACAGAGTGTTTCACATGCTGTGAATGGAAAATACTTTTTGATCAGCTCCTCCGTGCCGAATTAAAAATGGAGCTTTCAGCAGAAATGAAGCAAAGGTTTTCTCTGTCATTTGAAGGACTTCTTGCCTTTGCTGATAAGTGAAATTCTCCAGTTACCTGCACTGTAATAAATGTAAAAATGAGTTCTGCCTCCCCCTTGCATCTGTCTCGGTCAGCTAAGCAGCCAGTAGGAGCGCTCCTCCTCAGGCAGGCCAGACGTGAGATTGTCATTCCTTCCTTGCACTTGCGTCATCGGAGGCCTCCAAATCCCTCAGGTGAAGAGAAGAATGTTTGGTGTGCCTGTCTGCTTCGCTGCCTGATGGGTGTAGGTCAGGAGCATTAATATTCATGGCACATGACTGCTCCACGTGAATACTGCTCACTGCTTTTCCATTGCAGGGCTCAGACCAAACCAAGCCTACCTTTGGCAGCTCAGTCAAAAAAAATTCCTTGGGAACCAAGGAGCTGTTTTAAAGCAGTAGCAGTGCAACAAAAATGTTTTTCCAAAAAGCTAGTTTCAGCTACAGTTAATAGAAATATTGGCATACCTGTCAGATCTACTTTTCTAGGTACTGCCTACAATATACAACATGACGTTTTGGGTTTTTTTTCTCAGTCCTTACCCTTACCAGGTCTACAGTGTTATTTCTAAGCCAAATATGGCAGCCATCTTTTTTCCTTGGGAGGGGAGGGGGCTAAATTGAAACTTTGAAAAATAGTCAGACTTTGGAGGAGTTGCAACATTTTTACCACCAAATAAAACTGGAATATGTCTGAAATCTTTTACAGTAAAAAAAAAAAAAAGGTAGGGTCAGTGTTTTCCTTTTTTCTTCCTGTGCTAATTTAAGCAATCCTATTTATGATCATGGTTTGAAATTGTGAGATGGCTAAACAAATCCTCCCTAGCTTTTCAGTTTCGGTGTTATTTTTGTTAGAATAGCAGACAGTGCCAAAAGGTATCTATATGTCTTTTTTTTTTTTTATTTCTGTTTGTGCCCCCTTCTTGTCTCCAGCTCCCGTCTCCCTCTGGCGCTCCCAAGGCACACCCTACCCCATACACCCCTCCTGCCTGTGGCTGCCTTCCTCCATTTATACTAAGATTGCCCCACAGGTGGGGGCGGGGTGGGGGATTTACCCCTTAGTTTTCTGTGTTGTCAGGAGGCACCATGGTGTGGGGTCCAGTGCTCCCTCATCACAAATGCTGGGGCTGGCACAGGTAAAACGATCATGCGGCCTCAAGTACTCCGTTACCGACCAGCGTGATCGTTGTCTTGTGTGGTGGCCCGCCCCGGCATGGATTCGATGCGGCGCCTGCTTCTCCATGGACCATCGTGTCATCGAGCAATGCGCATGGAAAGTTGGACAAGCTCCACCGACTTTCGGGGGACAGGCGCGCACTCGTTGGGCCAAGCTGCGGTCTCTCGGCCTTTCCTCCGGGTCCCCTCCCAGTTCTGTATGGACCGCGGAGGAGGGGGCTTCTGCTTCTAGTAGCCTCGCCGTGGCAGAAGCCCCTTCCATGGTACAGGAGGCCCAGTCCATTCCCCTTGGGGGGAAGGCGAAGGCTCCTCCAGTGTTGTTTCCTCAGGCTGGGAAGCCTGGGTCGGCTCAACGCCATTTGTCAGCGCCATCTTGGGCCTCAACACCGTGGGCTCTGATAGTGCCGTGGTCGGTGCCAGCCCGCCACTCAGTGCCATCTCCGTTGTCGACACCGTTCGCAGCGCCGATGGTGCTGACAGAGCCAAGGGAGGTTCTGTGGTGCCGTCTTCGACCATTTAGTTCTAGTGCCACTTGCAACGCTGAGCGAGGACACAGCACTGTGGGAGGTGTCGCCCTCAGCGCTGCAAGGGAGCTGTCAGTGCCATCCCTGACTCCAGTGCCGCTTATGGTACTGTGGGTTGGGACGGAGCCGTGGCAGGCATCGACTCTGGTTCTGCTACCGCAGTCGGCGCCATCTCTTCTTCGGGCACCATTCGTGGTGCCGTTGGGAAGTTTGGTGCCGGCTCTGGTGCGGACACCTGGACTGGCACCTTATTCGGTCTGGACAGGAGCGGGCATCCGCATACGGTCTGTCACTGGATTTCAGTCTCTACCTCTTTGGAGATGGACTCCGAGTCTGGGTTCGGACCGTCTGTCCGACTCTTTAGAGTTGGCGGCCCATGTGGACACCCTGGTCGCTTCCTCGGCTGACCGGAGCCAGCCTCCTTCTGAGGAGCGGGCGGTAGCCCCCGAGTCTAGGGTCAGGGGTGCTGACCAGCAGGTGGTAGTGCAGGCCACTATTGCCCTGCAGCCTGGGCTTGGAGGGTTTTCTGCCCTCTCAGTTGGGGTACCCCCTCAGGTGGTGTGCCTGGATCGCCCAAGTTTAGGGCCGAACGGAGCACCCACAGGAGGGGGAGGGTGCTACTCCCTGGGTGGTCCCCTCGGGGACTGACCAGGGCTGTCAGCTGCCTAAGCTGGTGTTTGTGAGGAGGCTCTTTCGGATTCCAAGGGGTCAGGGTTTGATGTGGCGACCCTTTTCCGGGACTCACCCGGGTTTGAGAAGGAGTCATAGAGCGGACCCTCGTCCTTCTTCTCGTTCTCCTCAAGAGGGCCCTGGTCTTTGGAGGGTAGGGACCGTCCTTTTGGAATTCCACGGTACCAGTCACCTCACGGTGGTAATCTTCAGGGCACAGCCTAGGCAGTTCCAGCATGGTTGATCAGCTGTCGGCTGTTGGGTTTTCCGGAGCCCCTTCTTCCCTTGAGGCTCCTGGTGCGCTCTCTTGCCCGGACAGAGGACGGTCGCCTTCTGTTGTTGACTTTGCCCCCACTCCTCTGTCACCATCTCCTGCTCTCCCAGGCATTCTTGGTCCTACGGGACCTCTCTCCTGGGAGCAATTCAAGGGTGCGGCTGCTCACTTCCCTACATACATCAGGGCCATGGACAAGCAGGTGTTCCACCCTCCCCCCTGAGCAGCCAACCTTTGGATCTCCGAGGTCCTCCGCTTCCTCATCCTCCTCTTCGGGAGGAGAGGAGCCCCCTGTCCATATCTCTCCTGCTGCTGATCTCGCAGAGTATCAGCGTTTCCTCTTGAGAATGATGGAGGACCTGCATGTCACCCCACCCACTCAGCACAATCCAGAGCATTCAACGCGTGCCTTCCTAGGCGATTTCAATGTGAACACCCTTGTGGTGCCCGCCTGGCCTGCTCCTTTCCAGGAGGTGTCATTGCAGTTCTGGCAAAGACCCTTTTCCGGAGTCCCAGCCCCTAGGGATCTGAGCCAGAGGTATTGTGCCCCGCCGAGTCTACAGGTCGTATGCCTCATCCTCAGTCAGGACTGACGCAGCTGGACACTCCCGATGGGCTTCGCGCCCTTCACCGTGACCGGCCCCCAGATCAAGATTCTGTGGATTTTGACTTCTGGCAGAGAAGGACCTCCTACTCGGCACGGTTGCTTCTTTCAATTTCTGCACATCAGGCCCACTATGCTACCTATGATAGGTGTATGTGGTCCAGGCTAGGTCAACTCCTAGCCTCTGTGCCTGATTCGGAGGTAACCAGACAAGCCATTGCACTCTCTGCACGTGGCCTGGAGCTATCAAGGCACCAAGTGAGGGCATCTTACAATGCCAATGAGGTAGCTTCCAGGGTCATAGGGACAGCGATCTGCACTAGGAGGATGGCATGGCTGCGTCTTTTCTGGTTATCACCCTTGGCCTGGTGTAGGATGATTTCCTCCACGTACTGGAGAACCTACCTTTTCTCCCATAGGGTGAGGCGGCGCCTGTCGGGGCAACCTCCTGCCCCCTCCGGGGGGGTCCCCGTCTCACTCTCCCCAGTCTTGGGCCTCACGAGGCCCGTAAAGGTTCTCCCTCCCAGTGTCTCACCTACTGAGAGCTAAGGGACTTAGTCCTTTAGGGTCTAGGGCCCCCTTCGGGGGGGCTTGGTACTCACCAAAGGTGATGAATGGTGAAGATTGACGCAGATAAGATATGAAAATTACGTACCTACCGTAATTCCTGATCTTTCTGTGTATCTTCACCATTCATCACAATCCCACCCTCCATCCCCTTAGGGCCTCAGTCTCTGGGTCCCCCTCCTCCCCCTTCCTTTCCGCTGGTCAGGAGCGGGGTGACCTTGGGCACACGGGGATTTTTACCTTCTGACAGGAGGGGAGAGGGATCGGGGGAGAGGGCACTTCTCTTCTCAGTGCCTCAGCTCCACCCATTTGGGGTGGGAGTTGGTGGTTGCCCTCTCTTCTTTTTCTCTCTCTCTCTCTCTTCCTCTGTTCTCCTCCATTCTTGTCCTTAGGGACTTATCCCTCAAATTAATTTAGGAAACTTTTTGTTTCTCACCTCCAGATATGTGGTTTCAGGGGGAGGACAACCCTGTATCCTGTCTTTTCTTCCAGAATAGCCGCTTCTGCTCATGTCGGAATTTATTGCCAGTGATTCTGTGCCTTGAATTCTGGCAATTCAGCCTTCTGGTTACTCCTTCACAGTTTCTATACAGTCTGGAGACAGTCAAAGGCTCAGGGTATGTCCTCCCCATCTCCATTTCTCGTTTTTCCCTCCCTCCTTCCCTCTTCTTTCTGCTTCCAGAGACTGGGGCTCCTTCCCAATCCCCTTAGATTTTCTAACTCTCCTTCTATCCTCTCCGTCCTTTATATCTCCTGTTAGTTTGTATATCTTTTTCTTTGTCTGTCCCTTGGACTTCCTTGTCCCTCCCTCCCAACCCTTTCTTACTCTATGGCGACTCAGAACTGGCGGGAGGGCAGGGTCGATGACACCTAATGGCCAACCCACGAGTGCCACGCATTGCGTCGGCCTCGAGGTCGGTGCATTGACTCCCCCATCCCCCCAAAAAAAGCTCCCACGAGGTTGTGACCTCTGCCCAGAACCCAAAGGTGATGAATGGTGAAGATACACAGAAAGATCAGGAATTAAGATGGGTACGTAATTTTCATTTTTTTCTACTCAACTGTAGTGGGTGCCCTTGTGGAATCAACTAGCTGGGAAGTACTGTGCTGCTGTATTTGTCTCCTAGGACTTTCTTATAAAATAGATGCTTCCCCTAAAAGAGGCTATCCCAAATAAATAACAAACTAGCAAGATATTTTTGTGTGGGATAAAACCAAAATGATCAATTATGTATTACAAACATGGTTTTAGGATCGTGGATATGTTGTTCATCCACACTTGTTGGCATGTCCCTTTCCCCTTTAAATCTTGCTGGAAGTCTTCAAGCTGGCTCCTCCCACCCAACCGGGTGGTATATACCTCGGCTTCGCCCCATGACACCAGAGCTTCCTTTCCACTGAAAGATACAGATTGCCTCCCTCATGCTCTTGCATTTCGTAGGCCCTGGCTTTCAAAACTTCGGTTTTACCGAAATTAAAACTCATTCGAGTTAGCGATCGCACTTTTGCGTCCTTGATCATGGAAGAGAAATCTTCTCCAGGATTTCGCTGGTGTCCTTGTGGCCAGAAGATGTCGCGCACCGATCCCCATCTCACGTGTGTCTACTGCCTAGATGTCGGCCATGACACCTCGTCTTGCAATTATTGCTTGGCCTTCCATCCCAATGTCCTGGACGACCGTTTGACATGTTTGAAGTTGGGGAGACCGGAGAAAAGGAATCCTCCGGTGAAGTCTAAGGAGGCTAGGTAGGCGGTTTTCTGCGACGCGGGCTCCGCTGAGCAGCTAGTATGAAGGTTCCGAGAAGAAGACCGCCGCCAGCTAGGGCGATCGAAGCTTTTTCTGCTCCACTCACCCTAGCTCCACCTCTCACAGGTTCTTTTAAGGAGTTGTGCCAGTCTCTCCCCACCCGGGGTGAGGCGCCCGCGTGGGGCTCGCACTCCTCCCGCTCTCGTAAGAGGGACAAAGAACCCAGCTCATCTTCATCTAAGCGAAGGTGCTCTTGGGACCAAGAGAAGTCTCAGTCCCAGGAGCATGCTGTCTCGACCTCGGACGCCACTTCTGGCAAGAGTTATTCGGGCAAGAACCAGCAGAAGAAAAAGAAAAAGCCTTTTCGGCACTCTTCCCCTGCGGTTCAGCAGTCCTTCTACCAGGGAGGACAGCAACAGCAACATCAGCATCAGCAGCAGGCTCAAGCTTGGCACCCTCAGCCCAAGCCTGGACCCCATCAGGCCCGCAAAGGAGGCCAAGGCTCAGGTCTTGGAGCTTCCTCCTCCTCTAAGCCTGCCCAGTGACGAGGTGGGGGTTGCCACCCCTATCTCCATCATGCCAGCTCTGGGTCCTCCCGTGGAGGGCCGGCTCCGCCACTTCCTTTCCGCCTGGTCCGCTATCACTACGGACAGGTGGGTTCTCGAAGTGGTCAGTCAGGGACTGCCTCTAGAATTCGAGCAGTACCCTCCCAGCTGAGCCTGTGCCCCTCGGGAAGAACGGATTTCCGCATGCACCCAGTCGGCTGTTCGAGACGACATTGCTCAGCTCCTCCTCAACAAGGCAGTAACTGTCATGGCGGATCCATCTGCAGACCCAGGCTTTGTCTCCAGGTACTTTCTGGTGCCCAAGCGGACAGGGGTCTGGCGCCCCATTCTAGATCTCCACGACCTGAATCAGTTTCTCAGGTCATGTACCTTTCGGATGGTTACTCTGTCCCAGATCATACCATCCTTGGAGCGAAACATGTGGTTCTGTCATCGGCCCCACGGGTCTTCACCAAATGCATTGCAGTGGTGGCGGCCCATCTCCAGTGTCGGGGGGTCAGAATTTACCCGTACCTTGACGATTGGCTCCTGGCAGGTTCCACCCAACAGGAGGTGGAGAGGTCCAGGGATCTGGCCCTCCAGGCCTGCTCCCATCTTGGCCTCCTGATCAACGAGGCCAAGTCGGAACTCGTGCCTTCCCAGGTGATGGGCTTCATCGGGGCAGAGCTCGACTCTTGTCAAGCCAGAGCTTGGCTCCCGGCAGACAGGGCAGAGGTTCTCTCCTCCTTTGCCCAGTCATTTCTGGTTGGGCACTTGTGCCCTGCCCGGGACTTTCTGCGCCTTCTGGGTTACATGGCGTCGTGCACCTCAGTGGTCCGTTGGGCCCAGTTGCACATCGCCCCTCAATGGGAGCTGGCCACCCAGTGGACTCAGCGATCCGGTCATTTCGATCAGCTGATCACTGTAACCCAGAAGACGTGGGACGCTCTCCAATGGTGAACCGCCCCAGACCGGTTGCAGGAAGGAATCCCATTTGTTCGCCCCGAGCCGACGGTCGTCCTTACGACCGATGCCTCTCTCATGGACTGGGGAGCCCACATGGGGGACAACGGGGCCCACGGGTTGTGGAGTCCCGATGCCACATCAACCTGTTGGAGCTCAGAGCAGTCAGACTGGCACTGTCAGCTTTCGTTCCTCAGCTCCGGGGTCAAGTGGTTCAAGTCCAGACGGACAATACCACGACCATGTACTACCTCAACAAACAGGGTGGCACACACTCCCGTCTGCTGTGCAAGGAGGCGCTCCGCATCTGGACCCTCGTAAGCCGGTTGGAGGCGGATCTCCTAGCCATCCATGTGGCAGGAGCCTCGAACCAGCTGACGGATGCTCTCAGCCGCATAGGCCAGACATCCCACGAGTGGTCTCTCCATCCAGAGGTAGCTTACAGCCTGTTCTCCCATTGGGGCAAACTGATGGTGGACCTGTTTGTCTCCAGGGAAAACACCAAGCTGAGGCTGTATTATGCCCACCCCCCTCAGCAGGGCTTGCTGTGGGGGGGAATGCCTTCTCGAGGCCGTGGACCCCAGGCTTCCTCTACCCCTTCCCTTCATTTCCCTTGATCCACAGGAGTGCAAAGAAGTGAAAGAGGGCAGGGGAGGCCAAAAGATCCCAAGGTAGGGGGAGGGTTATCCAAGCTAGCAGTGGCATATGGCCTCATCAAGCAGCCAGGATTTGAGATGTGTCTTGAAAGTGGCATGGGAGTCCAGAGAGCGGATGGGCATGAGGATTCTGTTCCACAGAGTGGGAGCAGCTACAGATAACGCTCTGCTACCCATAGCCGAGGAGACATTCAGGATATCCATTGGGGCGTGGGGGACTGAGGATGCACGCAGACACCTAGAGGGAGTTCTGGTCTTGAGGAGAGACATATAAGGGGAGGCTTCACCATGCCTGATGGTGCTGTCCTGGAAGCAGCCAAGCTCATAATCAGATCTGCAGTGTAGTGGGGGCCAGCCAAGAGTCTGGTGGAAGTGGCAGTGGTGAGTGGAATTTGGTGCCAGGAGAGTGAAACAACAGATGTTGTATGTGGAGCAGAGGCACGCATGCAAGGCTGTGGATGTGTTTGAGTAAACAAGGGAGCAGCGGTCAATCAAGGGTAGCAGGTTGCCTTGGGTAATGGCTAAATGGGCTTCCCTGGTCAGGAGTGACTCTATCTGATAAGCTGCACCAAGTTTCTGGTTAATGCAGCAGATAACAGAGGAGTTATGATCAGAAAAGGAGAGGGACAGGTCCAAGGTAACTCCCAGATATTTGAAATTTAGTACTTTTTCAAGTACAGTGTCATCAGGTGAGACTTCTGAGAGGGTGGACCCAGCCTTGGTGACCTTAGATAGGAAGGGTTTAGATCCAAATAGCATGGATATAGTTTATTCAGCGTTAACAATTAGGTGATGTGGGTGGAACCAGGTGTGTGCCGCAGAGTAGTTATTGGATAATGCCCTGGATATATTCTCAAGAGCCTTGTCACTAGTGAAGAGGACAAAGTCATCTGCATAGAATAGGGCATCACAAGTAAGACAGTCAGACGGGAGAGAGTTTATAAACAGGGAGAACAGGAGTGGACCCAGGATGGAGCCCTGGGGTACACTGGTAGTGACTGGGAGGGCAGGGGAGGTGGAAGGTCCTACACATACTGACAGATCTATCTGAAAGGTAACTTTGGAACCACTGTGTGGCCTCAGTAGAGCAGCCAGGAGTACGGCGGGAGGAGAGTAACAGGGTGTGGTCGACCAGGTCGAAAGCTTTAGACAAGTCGACAAAGACGGCACCCTTTGCCCTTCCAAGGTCCGTATTTCTAAGAATATGATTGGTAAACAGGGCAAGGGCAGATGTGGTGGAGTGATGTTTACAGAAGCCGTGTTGCTGTTTGGACAGTAGGTTGTGTGTGTCACTATAGTTAGATAGTTGTCGGTGGACAATCCTTTCCAGGAGTTTACTAAGGTGGGGGAGGAAGGATATAGGCCAGTAGTTATCTGGGGATAGCGGGTCACCAGTCTTAAACATCGGGACCACCCTGACATGCTTCCAAGTGCTGGGCACTGAGGAGGTAGTCAATGCCAGGTTAAAGAGGTAGGTGAGTGGCTTTAAGATGGCAGGTGGTATAAGTTTAAGCATAGCAGGGAAAGGACCGTCACTGCCCGGGCTGCCCGGCTAGGCAGGCTCTTCAGCAGTTTGGCAATGTCCCCGGGGGGCAATGGTTTGGAAGTAGAAAGAGGGAAGGGGAGAAGTTTGAGGGGTACGGGTGAGGGGATGATCAGAGAGACCGGTGGTCACCAGGGGTAGCAGCTTGCTAAGGAGGGCAGACAGGTCTGTGAATTTTTTATTGAAGGCCTCAGCCACAGCAGTGGGGTCGGCCAGACGTCCAGAGGGAGTGTCAAGGTGACTAACGGGGTTATGAGTGCGTGGGCTGAGTAATGAACCGATCTCGGCCCAGAAGCGATGGGGGTCATCAAGACTATCCCTTTGTTTACCCTGAAAGAAGGCATGCTTTTTGGCAAGGGCTGACTGTTTACAAAGGTTTTTTAGCCGCCAGTATTAGTTTCATTGGGCAGGGGAGGGGGCTTTTTTGTAGACTGACCATAGCTTTTCCCTTTCCCTCATCAACGCCAGGAGATCTTTCGTAGCCCAGCCGTGTACAGCTACCCCTAACTTGGTGAGTAGTCGGGGGAGGGGGGGGGGATTTTGATTTTGGAGATGGAGGAGTGCAGTTGTAAAGAAACTCTCAGCCTCGGATACGTCGGAGAGGGTGTAGGAGCCTGGTCGGTTTATCGCTCGAACATCATGAAGGGAGGGAGGGGATATCTGGGTGATTGAACTTACAGAAGGAGAGTAGTTTGGGGGTGGGCGCTTGGTCTTAGAGGCCCAGACCAGGTAGGTGGGGGAGTGGTCGGTAATGGCATCGGACAGAGTGCCCGATAGGAACACCCTGTCCTCTCTATTAGTAATTTCCCAGTCAAGAAGTGTATGGTTTTGGGTACTGGGGTTGTGCCTGGTGGGGATGGTGATAATTTTGACTAGGTTATGGAGTTTGAGTTGGTTAGAGTAATCAGATTCCTGGACACTAAGCCAGTGCAGGTTGAAATCCCCAAGGAGGACGGTGTCCCTGGCGGGGAGAGGCTACCCATCCCTTCAAGGTGGGCGGTGAGACCTGCTGAGTGTCCTGAAAGGGAGTTATAGCAGCAACCCACATACATCTTTTTTGCCGCACCTATGGTCAGTTCCACTAGGAGCCACTCACTAGGTGAGCTAGGGTCAGAGTGGAGGACGGGGGTAGCAGAGAGAGGCTCACGGATGTAGAGAGTCACCCCACCACCTCTTTTCTTACCAGGCCTGTCATGCCTCAGCAGGGAGTATCCTGGAAGATAGTGGACAGCATCAGAGAGATGGGATTTTAGCCATGTTTTGGAGATGCCTAGCTCATGTGGCTTGTAAAGGGCGACCCAGGGTTCAGGGTCAATAAATTTGGAGGAGAGGCTGCAGAGGTTGATGTGTGCAAACTTCAATCCAAAAGAGGAGTTCCATATAGGATTTGCGTGATCAATTGCAGTACAAGGGGGGGCCAGGATTGGTCTCAGTGTCTCTTGCAAGTAGAAGCAAAGAGAATAGCAGGTGATATGCAGTGGGCAAATGCGGAATGGGGATAGTAGAAGAGAAAAAGAGGAAGCCAAGATGGCAGGCATCCTGTTTGGAAAGAAAAGTAAAAAAAGTGAAGCCCATGGTGGGGACGTCAGGGGTGAAGGAGGGGGTAAGGCAGGATAGGAGCTTCTGTTATATGGCAAGTCTGGAAGCATCAAGATCTACAAGGAGTAGGGTGCCTGGCAGCGAGGCTGCCAGCAGCAGTGGCATAGCCCACCTCATATTGGAGAACACGTTTAATGACAGGTAACTAGAAGGTCGAAGTATCGGGGCGGGGGTGGCTTTAGACAAGAGGGGGATAGGAAAGGTAGAAGGAGAGAAAAAGTACAAAGCCAAAGCAGCTGCCCCAGAGGCATAGCGGATAGGGTGTAAGCCTCCGCACTGGAGGGTCAGGAGTTCAGAATCAGGGTGGGGACACAGAAAGCCCACCTGGCTTTGCAGGAGATTAATGTGTGCCCTGCAGGGGATGCAGTGGTTAGAGCAAGGGAGAACTACAAATAGATAAAAGGATGTCAGAAAATTGAAGAGACAGAAAGCTACAAAAGAACTAACGTCCCTCTAGTGGCAGATTTTTATAATCTGCTAATGGGAAACTGGACACAAAAGACAAAGCAGTTGCAGCAGTACAGTTAAAGTGTTACCTTAAGGACCTTTAAAATTCAGGGCGAGAGTATGCAGTTTTACATTGACAGCAGTTTAAAATAAGGGATAGAAAATGCACAGAGAAGCAAGGTAGAGCAGTTACAATTAAAAATTCAAAAGGGCAAGCAGAGATAGAGTGAGCCCAACCAAATGCTGAGTTCTAAGGCAGGGAGCGACAGTCTTTAGTGCCTCAAGGTTTCAGCCACTAAGGGGCAGCAAGACCCAAGAGCTGTCTAGTTAGGGCATGGAAGGCAGTAGTTGATTAGCAGAGGTGAAGGACGCTAGCTAAGCCGTACCTGAGAATGCAGCAGTGGTCAGGAGGAGAAGGGACAGCGGCTGAAGCAGAAGCCACGTCCCAGGTGCTGGATATCCATTCGGGCACTTCCACCCAGGCCTGTGCCCACCACCTGAGGAAAGGGTCTAGACAGTTCTGCCACCTCACTGGTCATGAGGTGTGTCATTGACATAGCATATGCCCCAGTAGGAGAACATTGATTGGGTCTACAGCCTGCCAGGGTTGAAAGGTTTATTTGCAGATATAAGTCTAATTCTGTATTTTTGAGCCTTACAAGGCATATGATTGGCTACCGGATCAGTCATTAATGTCTTAGAAATAACTAATCCAGTGTCGACTGGCACAGTGTGGCATGCAGCATCTTAAACGTGAGACACACTAATGCCACACTGCCTGTGCCACACTGCACAAAAGGTAAAAGTAAGTAAAAAAAAAAAACTAAAAAACTCAAGAATTTCGATTCTCAAAGCTCCCGACATGGCTCAAGGGGCTTGTGCCACAAAGAATGGCACAAATTACCTCTTGCACCAAAATATGCTCCGGGGGCAGTTCTCAAAGGCAGCCTGCATCAACCACAGGCTGCGTACACCAAACAAGGCTTGCACCACCTGTGCGCCAGAAAATGGTCTGCGGCATGGCGTTAGGGGCTTGCGGTAGATGCAGGCTGCCAAAGTTCCTCAATCGGAATTCTCAAAACTCACCCAAAGAGCAAATTTCTAAGTACCATTTGACCAGCCAGAGCTGATTTAAGGGTACTTAGAAATTCACCCTCTGGGAGAGTTGAGCCTTGTATTAATACACGCCTGCTGGTGATCTAGCGCCCCAAGCCCCAATCCCCTGTTATGTAAATTAAAACAGCCCTGGCTCCGTTTCCACCAGGATTTTTAAAATGTTAGCCACTGTGGCTAAAGTGACCCGAGGCTGTTTAGCCACTATGTGAAATCATGAGCCACACCACGATATACACTGCCAAATTAGTTATTCTAAACCACGTACTATGCTATTGCTAAAAATAGCATGAATAGAAGGTTTTAGCCTCTGTGGCTCAGGTAACTTTTAAAATCGTTAGAAATTTTAGCCACACGCTAAAAACATTTCGCCGGTGGCGACGTGGCGAGTGGCTAGCAGGAACTTAGCCTGGTGGTATAGCAGACTGCCCGAGCCCCCATCCCCCATTATAATAATATATCCTTAGTGGTCTAGCGGACTGCCTCAGCCCTGATTCCCCATTATAATAAATGAAATATCCCTGGTGGTCTAGTGGACTGCCCCAGCCCAGATCCCCCGTTTTAATAAATAAAATATCCCTGGTGATCTAGTGGACCGCCCCAGCCCCGATCCCTCGTTATAATAAGTAAAAATATCCTAAGTGGTCTAGTGGACCCTACAACCCCGCTCCCCTCCATCCGGAAACGAAGCCGGCGACTGGCACAGCCTACCATTCACCACTACAGCCAGACTCCAACTGAGCTCTGAATGAACGTGTACTGTATTCATACTGAATGCAGTACGTGATCATTCAGAGCTGGGTAGGCCATCAGTTTCAACCCTCTGAGATGTGTAGCTGCAGTAACCTTTGGCACATGATGAGGGTAGCTCATTGAGACTCGGATTGTGTGGTCTGTTCAGCAGGATGCCATCACCTCAGTCAAGTCCACGAATATTTCTCTGATTATGGGATTACTGTCCAGGGTGCATGAAATATAATTTGTGAGATGGAACAGTGCCATTGATGTGCCCCAGTCCTTTCTAAACCCTTGCTGTTTGCCATCTAATAGGCCATGGGAGTCTACGTAAGCATGCATCAGGTTACATATTAGTCTTCCATGTGTCTTGGCCAAAATAGGGAAGGTGTTAAAAAAAAAAAAAAAAGGTCTCTAATTTCCTAAAAGCTGTTTGGTGGTGCCTTTATGACGTGGTGTAACTTTATGCAGAGTCTATTAACCCATGGGCTTTTAGCAGAGAAAGTTTTTTTTTATTTTTCAGTTTGGTTTGTCTCCTTGCCTCCTGCCTGCTCCTCTCTTGACAGTTTTCCCCCAGCCCAGCCCAGTCACCTTTCATCCCTGGGTCTTATCCCTCATTGCAGGGTCAGAGGGGCATGTCTTTTCCCCTTCAAAGGTGTATCCATAGTCGCCCAGTTGGTGGTACCAAGCCTGCAGGAGGGCTGTCGGGCAACCTGCAGTGGCAGGGTTTTTCCTCCATTTTATTCCGCCAATGAGATGTTGAGGTGCAATGATGTGGAGCATCTGTTGACATCACACACCCTTTTGGACCCCTTTCTGCCTTACATACAGCAGGGATACCACAGAATGAGCAACCCTCGCTCCCCAGCAGAGGATAGCAATCCTCAGGGCACTTAATCCTGTCCCCCATCCAAGCAACCCCTGGCAAGTCTAACTGCTCCGAACCTATGTCACCAGTGCGGCAGGTAGCTTCACTACCAGCGTGCCACAGGACCTGCTCTAAGAGAGATAAAAAGTACTTTTATAGCCAGCCTGGTTGCGCTGAGGGTTGAGATGCTGGACGCCATACCGACGTTCCTGGACCATTGGGGGTCGGTGAGGAGGGAGAGGATTGAGCGCCTGGAGGACAGTCTCCTCTCCCGAGTTTGGGGGTCACGCTTGGCACTTGACCAGCCTCTGGCGGAAGTTGGAGGCACGGCAAGCGCAGAGCATACAGCAAGGGATGGGGAGTGGTGACACCATGACATCCGGGTGCGTGCCGCTCCACCAGAACAAGGGAAAATGCTCTCCTGGAAGACAGAGCACCAGAGCAGACCCCTCATAGCTCGCACCTGCCTGGCTGTCCAGTTCTGACGAGTCCTGAATTGTTCAGGGTGTAGCAGCCCCACCTCATCCCCGCCCGGGGGAAGATCCGTGGCTCCATGGGGTGAACAAGAAGGTCCTGGCAAGGTGGCAGAAGTAGGGACAGACTCCACTGGTGGGAGCTTGGAGGGGCGGGGGTGGATAAAGTACAATTTCAAAAAGAAGTACCTTTATGCCTTTTTTTTTTTTTTTTTGTTCCTTTTAAACTCTACTTGGTAACTTCTGACCCCGAGGCTGGATGCTGCCTTTTCACTGGTGATCATATGCTCTCTCTGCGTGCTTTATAGTGCCCTGCACTCATCCATTGTTGGACAGGGCACATTAGCATAGAGTGAACTAGTGGGGCATGCGGCTGCCTGCCAAATGGCAGTAGGCAAATTCGGAATTAGAAGTTGACATGCAGAGTTTGAAATGTGAAAAAGGATGTAATGGTACTTAAAAAAAATGCCATTCTTGGCTAAGAACTCTAATGGGGTTAGCATTTGGAGGTGGAGATGCTGAATTTGTGTTGTTTTCCATTACATTTCACTAATTTGTTATTTACTTCTGCTGCCAAACTTTTGAATTCCCTACCCAGTTCTGTTTTCCCTCTCACTCAACTCCTCATAAGTTTCTGTTGGGTCTAAGCAGTCATTAAATGTGTTAATACCGTCTTTACCCACATGGCTCACAATGTCCAAGCAACTAAATGGGAAGTTGAGACTGGAACAGATAACTCATACTAGCTAATTCCCCAGATTGGGCTCTAACTGCTGACTGTTTTCAACTTTGCAAGGTAAGGTGCTTACAAGAACTTGCAGATCTGCTCTTTGTTCTGTCATAAACCAGTGTGACAGATAGCTTGGCCCCAAAGGCATTACTGCTGTCTGAAATTTGCTTAAGTGCTGGTGAAAGTGTATTGAGAAGATGAGCGACTACTCAGAAACATTAGGTGTAATACTAAGACCGTGTGGAACATTAAACCAATGAAACAGTTTGAACCGTCATCATGTAAACATGGTTACACTAAAGTGCATAAAACCATCTCACATTCTGCTAAGACATATTAGAAATGCCAGTCTGCTGTGGCAGGCAAATTGTAAGCAGATGTCCTGACGAGAGCTTTCAGACCATGGTCCTCACCACTGGCACAGGACCCCACTGTGACTGAACATGCATGTTGACATACATCCTTCAGTTTTCAGGGTCTCTACTGGAAACTTTGAAAATCTTGCAATTAACAGCTATAGAGGATGCCCTGGCACTGTGCTCTAGGTGGGGATGTCTCTTTCTAATAGTGACAAAGAAACATACTGGGATTGCATTTTTAATCAGTGTTAAGCAATGGTATTAGTCACGTCTGAGTAGCCTGCCTCATCGCTTTCCACTTAATGGGCAGCAGCTATGGCCTCAATTTTATTGGCCTACAGAAAAGAGAATGTGAAAATAATTTTTAAACCCTGTGTGAAAGCTGTTATGTCACTTCCCTGCATTTTTAAAATACATTTTGGTCAACCGCATCCTTTGTCCTTGTTAATTACGGTAGCTCTGCTCGCAGAGTGCGAATTACAGTTTTTTTGTGTCATTCCATATCAGCGCTTCACAGTTTGAGCAGAGAGGGCTCGCAGTGGGGTATGGATGGAAAAGACCAGGTTGCCGTAGCAACAACACTCATTTGCATGCCTGCTGTGCGCCTTGACAACTCAACGTGTTGAGGATGCACTCTCTGACACCCAGTCAATTAAATGGACTTTTTTTTTTACTGTCTTAATAATCGGAGTGTGCAGAGCCTGTCCTACTAATTCAGATAGAAATGTAAAAACGTTGTGTTGTTTGGATTATCAGAGGCTCGGTTCTGATGAGGATACCATCTGCTGGCATGTCATTTCTCAAACTTAGTAGAGGAACATTCTTTAGGGCAGCTGGCATTGTAGGAAATGGAGATGAAGTCTGTAGAAGAAGATGCTGGGCCTACGCCTGTTGTGCAAATTCCCATCAGAAATGTGTTCCGTGCATGCACCACATTTTGAAATACTTTATCCGTTTATCAGGTACCCCCATATCCGTAAATCAGAATGTTTAGACTATTTGTTAAACCTGTACCACTGGATGGATACATATGCTTAAGGTGATATCTGATATGAGATATTGATATCTTATTGTTTTGTGTGAAAAGCAATGAAATATTAGTAAAAACAAAACAAGAAATGTTCAGTGCAGCTCTTTCGCAGTTTTTATATAAAGGGGAACTCGGTTCTCCAGACAAACAGCAGCAGGACCTATAGGTCCCGATTTACCAAAACACAACGAGAGTGCAATTTGTGAGTCACTTACTAGTCTGTGATACACTTACTTATTCCCCCCCCCCGCCGACCATTACCAGCTCCCAGAGTCCCCCCCCCCCCAAGCCAGCCCTCTGATAACATGCATGATGGGCGAAGTGGTGGTGGTGAACTACTTCTAACCCCTTGTTCAGCACATATTTGTGCTCATATTGCTGGTACCAGTCAGCCAGGGAAAGTGCTCAGGAGCTGGACTCTGGGAGCATTAGTAGCCTGTAATGGCTGGGGGGGGGGGTCGCCGGATCAAGCAGATCCGTATGTATGTTGCACACTAGAAAGTGGTTTAAAAATGGCACTGTTGTTGCAGTTTAGTAAATTGGAACCTATAGGTCATGCCACTGTTCATCTCCGGGAACTGAGAGTTTCCCTTTAGCTGCAGATCATGCTTCGAGAGGATTCCTTCAGTAGGTCATTACATATGGGACTGGCGCCACCTGACAGGGGACAGCCCACCCAGCATTGCATGACTGACGTCAGCATGACTGTATATAGTGTGCGGTCCCCACGCCCGCCCTCCAGTTCTTTCCCGCCGTTGCCTCGTGTCAGTCGCATTGCAGACTTCCAGTAGCGATCATCGAGAAAGTTCTTTCGCGTCGGGTTTTTTCCCTCGCAATTCTCTTCATTATTTCTAATAGCTTTGATGTCTTCTCCGAAGAAAAAGTGCTTAGCTTGTGGCACACAGATCCCACACAAAGACCATCACCAGAAGTGCGTTCTCTGCCTAGGCCCAAACCATCCTATCTCCCCGTGCCCTGAGTGTCAGTCATTCAACCAGGCCACTAAGAAACGGAGACAGTAGGCATTGGAGGCCTACCTTCTTAAATCTCGCCTGGCCTCCTTGGAGAAAAAGATTGAGCACCTTAGAGATTCATCTGAAAAATTTTACCCTTCAAAAAAGCATAAGAAGACTAGGGAGTGGGCTCGCTCCGCAGACGACGCCAGGCCGTCCACAAGCAAGGTCCATTTACCACCGACGAAGACAGATGGTAAGTCGGATATTACTCCAGCGGGTAAGTCGGCCGCTGGCTCCTCCGGCGACCGCGCCACTCCTGCCGGTAAGTCGGCCCCCGGCTCCTCCGGAGACCTCGCGGTGGCTGCTAAGTCGACTCCCCCAGCTGGGCACGGTTGATAAGCCGGCCAGGGGCTCCTCCTCCTCGACAGCCCGACCTGTCCACTAAGGCGGCGTCCAGCGGCCGCTGGCTGGTTCCTGACCGGGCCTAACGGCCTCACCCGACATCCAGCGGGACCAAAGGAGAAAGCCCCTCTCCTTCTACGGACTGCGCCGCATCCTCGCAATCCTCCTCGGCTCAGCGTCCGGCAGCAGTCTTGAGACCCCCATCGAGCCTCTCGACGCTAGTAGGTACTTCTCCGCATTCCCCGCGGAAGTCCTGGATCAGGAGCTCCTTCCGGCCGTCCGGCCTACTTGTAGAGCCCTCCACCTTCTGGTGGGGCGTCAGTGATCCCGGCGACAGTCCCTCAGCCAGACCGTCCGACAGGTGCGCCTCTGACCCAGAGCGGGCTCCCTCATCCGGTTCTAGCGCCAGCCCTCGGCGCGGGTCCCTCTTCCAGTGCCAGATGGGGCTGCACGGTGCCAACATCGGTCCCTTCGACATGGGCTGTCCTGATGCCGGACCCTCCTCCCATTTACACAATGGCGGGCCCAACATGGGTTCCCCCGACGCCTGATCCGTCATCAGGAATCTATTCTAGACCCCGAACTGTCCCCCATTTCCCCTTTGGGTACCCTGGGGATCCCTACCCAAGGGGTTCCATTCCTGACTGGAGCCATTTTGGGCAGTTCCACCATGGATACAACCAATATTCTGCTTATGTGGGTTTCCAGAGGTATTATTCCCCTCTGGTCGCCCCTCCTTCTCCTCCTCCCCCCCCCAACCTCAGCCAGTTTCTGCCCCTCCCCCCGCCTCCGGTGGCCCCGGATTTCAAGACCGTAATTCAGTCTTGGTGGCAGGGGGCCAGGTCAGAGCTCATTACTGATCTAGAAGCCAGACTCTTGCAGCCGTGGCTTCCTAGATCTCCTTCCCCGAGCAGTTCTGTTTCAACCGTCCATGTCTCAGGGAAGACTCAGCAGGACGTTACCTTGCAAGATTTTCATCGTCGTCCTGTTGAGGAGGCAGAAGACAGTTCTGATGCGAGGGAGGACTCCGAGGAGGAGGAAACTGCGGAGGACACGAAAGGAAGAACCTCCACTAAATCGCTGCCAGAGGATCCTTCCTTTTCGGACCTCTTGAGGACCTTAAGAGATCATTTCAACTGGGAGTTGGAGGACCAGGATCCTAAGCTGCAAAGACTCGCGGAGCATCTTGATTTAGAGTCTCTGCCATCTATTCCGGTCCTTCCCCATGGATGGGTCCTCACCAAGACCTCGCCACCACCACCATCTGGCAGATGCCTCATTCGATCCCGGCTGTCCCTAAAAGGCTGGACAGGCTCTACCGGGTGCCAAAGCATGCACTGTTTTTAAAGGCTCATCCTAAGGCAGACTTTGTGGTCGTCTCGGCTGCTCATGACCGCTCCACAGCTCCCAAGCACATGAGCACGACACCTCCGGACAAAGAATCGAGGCTGATGGACCAGTTCGGGAAGAAGGTTTACTTGTTGGCCACAAGCGCCCTTCACTCCCTTAGCTACGTGGCCCACATGGTATCTCACCAAAAACAGACTATGGCCAGGTTGGAGGCAAAGGTCCAGTCTATGGATCCATCACCCCTTAAGGAGGAACTTGCCAAGGATCTCTGCCTCTCCAAGATCTCCTGTAGGCATGCTCTTCGAGCCACCAACGACTCCCATCGATTCGGTGGCCCATACCTCGGCAACTGCCATTGCCCTTAGACATCATTCCTGGCTTCATCTCTCTGGGCTCGCCAACGAAGTCCAGTCGGCGATTCAGGATGCTCCCTTCAGGGGCTCGGTCCTTTTTGGAGGAGATACTAAAGACAACATAACGGATATACAGGACAAAGGTGTGGCCCTTTAATCTGTTAGGTCCATGTACCGATCGGGCACTCAACAACAACAGCAGCCCTCTCGGAAAAGGACGGGAGGCAGTGGAAGAATGCTCAGGTGAGACACCAGGGTAAGCATAATGCCACGGGGTACCACTGCCCCCTCCCTCCGCTCCCAAGAATCCGTGACATATGGGGGGACCGCCTCCCGAGCGTCCCGCCACTTCTTGACTTTCCGGCCCCACTGCACCCTCAGTCTCGCGACAGGGAGCAGGTGGGGGGAAGGTTCACCCTCTACGTGGAGGAGTGGAGGGCGATCACTTCAGATGAGTGGGTCCTGCAACTAGTGTCCATCAGACACACCATTGAGTTTCTGGAGATCCCTCCGGATACTCCTCCTCGGAGGTCCTCTTATTCCCGGGACCAGGTCTTCCTCGTTCGCGAGGAGGTCAGTGTGCTCTTGCTCAAAGAAGCAATTGAGCCAGTCCCCTTCGGGCAAAGGGGAAAAGGGTTTTACTCCCATTTCTTCCTAGTTCCAAAAACAGACCAGAGACTTCAGACCCATTCTCGACTTGAGTCAACTCAGTCAGTATGTAGAGTACAAGAAGTTCTGCATGCTGACGCACTAGAGCCTTCTTCCTCTCCTGTTGGAGAATCATTGGCTCTGTGCCCTGGATATGCAGGATGCCTACCTGCACATCCCCATCTTCCCTGGCCACTGCCATTTCCTGTGTTTTTTCCCCCAAGGGGAGCATTTCCAGTTCCCTGCACTCCCCTGTGGTCTGTGTTCGGTACCTCGGGTTTTTACCAAGTGCCTGGCGGTGGTAGCAGTGGTTCTGCACTGCAGGGGTATTGCAGTGTTCCCTTACCTGGATGACTGGCTGATCTCAACTCCGTCCAGGGATCTTTTATTGAAATCTCTGACTTTCACACTGGATCTCTTCAACCAACTGGGGATAACGGTCAGCGTCCCCAAGTCGTCTCTAGTACCATCCCAAAGACTGCAGTTCATTGGGGCAGTTCTGGATACGGTCCAGTGCAGAGCCTTCCTTCCTCCAGAGAGGGTGGAGATCCTAATCAGCCAGGCTCGCAAAGTAGCCTCTCTCAGGACCATTCCTGCCCAGAAGGTCCTTCGTCTCTTAGGACTGATGGCAGCTTCCATCACAACCGTTCCCCTAGCAAGGCTGCACATGCAAATCACTCAGTGGTCATTAAGGGTGCAGTGGGATCAGCTCCTAGACAACCTGGACCATCCGGTCTTGGTCTCTTCAGCAGTCCAAAGGAATTTACAATGGTGGGAGAATACCCACAATCTTTCCCAGGGACTTCTGTTCCAAAACCCTGCACCGGTAGCTACCTTCACCACAGATGCCTTGAATATGGGGTGGGGGGCCCATCTTGGGAATCATCAAGCTCAAGGCCTTTGGTCAGGCCTGGAGGCTTCTCTCCACATCAGTGTTCTGGAGCTCAGGCCGGTCCTATATGCATTACAGGCTTTTCAGACCCTGCTTCCCAAGGGAACACTGCTGATCTAAATGGACAACATGTCTGTAGTTTGGCACATCAACAAACAAGGAGGAAACCAATCGTACCCTCTTTGCAGGGAAGCGACCCGGATGTGGATCTGGGCAGTTCAGCACCTTCAGATCCTGGTGGCCATGCACATTCCAGGCGTTCTAAACGTCCTGGCGGACAGTCTCAGCAGAACTCAAACCCTCGCCCACGAATGGGAATTGCATTAGGAAGTGGCGGACTCCGTCTTCCAGAATTGGGGATGTCTGGAAATCGACCTTTTCGCCTCCCAATTCAGTGCAAAACTTCCCAAGTGTTGCTTGCTCGTTCCAGAGCGTGGTGCTTTCTGGAATGACGCATTGTCTCTATCATGGACAGGGATATTTTTGTACACTTTCCCTCCTTTTCTCATTCTACAGAGAGTTCTTCTCAAACTTCAAGCCAAAGGAGCAAGAATGATCCTTATAGCTCCTCTCTGGCTGAGACAGATTTGTTTCCTGCTGTTACAACAGCTCTCCAGGGAGCCACCAGTTCCACTTTCACTGACTCACGACCTCCTGACTCAGGATCAGGGCAGGCTGGTTCATCTGGGGCTCAGGACCCTGCATCTTCATGTGTAGCTTCTTCAGACATGGCAATTTCCCGTTTTGCGGTCTCCTCCAGAGTGGCTCAGGTCCTCATCAAGGCCCGGAAGCTGTCCACCCATTCCACTTATGCTATGAAGTGGAAGCAGTTTTCGATCTAGGCTTCCGCTCAGGGTTGGGATCCTTTCTCCTGTTCAGCCCCTCAAGTCATGGAATACCTCCTTCATTTATCAGACTCTGGTCTGTCCTATTCTTCGTTGAAGGTCCATATCTCGGCCATGTCCGCGTACCATGAGCTAGTGGATGGTAAACCCGTGGCTCAGTTGGAGGTATCAAAGACCTTTCTGAAAGGCATCCTCCATCTGAAACCCCTCATCCGCAGCCCAACTCCACCTTGGGACTTGAACTTCGTTCTGGAAAAGCTCACCCTTACTCCTTTCGAACCGGCTATGAGCTGTGATCTGCTCTTCCTTTCCTGGAAGGCGCTTTTTCTGGTGGCTGTCACCTCCGCCCGAAGGATTTCGGAGCTTCACGCTCTAGTCTGCAAGGAGCCCTACTTGATTTTCCATAGGGACCGGGCGGTCCTTAGGACGCATCCAAGGTTCCTTCCCAAGGTGGTGTCGGAATCCACACTGAATCAATCAGTAGAGCTTCCAGTTTACTACCCATCCCCTTCCAACAAGGGTGAGGCACTCCTTCTCACGATGGATGTGAATTGGATCCTATGGTGCTATACTCACCGGACTAAAGAGCTCTGCTCTTGTGATCAGTTATTCGTTTCCTTTGCTCCCAGTTCGAGGGGCAAACCGGTTTCTAAACAGGGCCTTTCCAAATGGTTGGGAAACTGCATGCGGTACTGTTACCAGAAAGTATGATAAACCTCTTCGGGGTTCCATAACAGGTCATTCTACTAGGGGCATGGCTGCCTTCGCGGCCTTCCTTCGGAACGTTTCCACAGCGGACATCTGCACTGCCGCTACTTGGAGTTCTGTTCACACCTTTACCAAACACTGCAGTCTGGACATTGCTTCTAGGCGGAGGGTCAGCTTTGGATTAGCCGTCCTGCAAGGCCTTTTGTCCTAAGCTGGGTCCATTCTGGACTTCAGTTGTTCTGCTGGAGCTAGCTTCTGCTTCCCTAGTTTCTCTCAGTCTCTCTCTGGAGGGACTGCTTGGGACTCTGTCCTATATGTGATGACCCACTGAAGGAATCCTCTCGAAGTAAGATAGTACAGTTACGTAGGTAGATCTTCGAGAGAGGTTCCTTCAGTAGGTCATATTTTTCCCTCCCTCCTTTCCCTCATTATGTTTTACAGGGACTCCAGTTCCTGTTCGCTCCTGCTGTATGGCCTCTTCCTGGCTCCGGCGGGAGAACTGGAGGGCGGGCATGGGGACCGCCCACTGTATACAGTCACGCTGACGTCAGTCACATGACGCCGGGTGGGTGGTCCCCTGTCAGGTATTGCTAGAAAAGTCTGCCGTGCGGCCCAATGCCAGGTGGCGCCAGTCCCATATGTGATGACCTACCGAAGGAACCTCTCTCGAAGATCTACTGTTACGGTAAGTTCCTACGTAACTGTTCTTTATGTGAATATTTTATATCTGCTCTTCGTATATGAATAGAAAAATAAAATCTTTATGAAGGTTCAGTACCCCTCCACATACATACTAAAAAGAGTTGCATCTAACCCTTTCAGTATATTAGGCTTCTTCTGTTTTTCACTGACTGTCAAGTAAATACTAAACCTGGACAAATATTCAATTTTTCAGAATTAGAAATGTGCCACCCAGTAAGGTGGAGGGCTGGGTGGCATTCATACGTAGATAAGACCCATGTAAACTTGCAATTAGAGCAGCCTCGGGGCATGTTTGGGTTAGTCTCTGGTTCTACACTCTGTTCACAAACTGTAACTGTAGCAGCATAACCTGGCACGAGTCTGGATGTTGAGGAACATGTGGGAGAATTTCTCAGCATAACAATAACAGCAGTGTAGTTTTTAAATCATTTCTCCTTTGGGGCCACTAGATGGCTCAGTATGTGGTGCGGAGCACCCCCACACGGATGACTCGGGTTTGGGAGTTGGCCAAGCAGCAAAGGGTGGACTGGGGAGACACTGTGGCAAATTTCCCAGCTGGGGAGGGACAGATGTCAGGTGCCACCGTGCTAGCGATGGGGCAGATGCCAGGTTCCACCGTGCTAGTGATATCTGCCATGGACCAGGGAGCTTGCCTCCTTTGCAGCGGCATGCTAGATGCATGTTAGGTCTGCCAGAATGCGGTCTGGCGTCGGGGAGGTGGACAGGCTAAGAGGATGAAACCAGGATAAAAAAAATCCTGTGTAACCTGGTCACCATTAATGGCCTTTAGACCCTTCCCCATGTAAATTTTCGCTGGTGAGACTGTGGGAGGGGGAGTGGTGTTGAGGTTGGGGAACTGGAGTTGCCCAATGCAAACAGAAGGTGGCAGCCAGGAGGCCAAAAGGCTGAAAAATCTTTCCCTTATACCAGGGGTATGCAAGTCCTATTTCCCCCTGTTTGGGGCAAGTAAAGTTTCTTGAAGGGCAAATACAAAAAGAGAGCTAATTTCATTGTAATGAATAGGGGCAAGTGAAAATTCAGCTACAGTCATGGCTGGGCAAGTCCTAAAAGTTTTGGTTTGAACACCCCCTACCTTATACTTGAAGTGGCAAGCGTAACTGCTTTCTAGATTATTAAATTCCAAGGTGTGGCCATTGGGAGTTTTGACTTGGATCTTCCTCCAGAAGCCGGATATGCTGCAAGTTGTTTTTTAATACTAAAAAAGTTTAATTCTGAAGAAGGAAAACATCTGTAAAAATATGCTAACCACTTCAAGTTGGGGTCTGCAAATACATTAATAATGTATTTATCAAATGCAAACTTCAAATATTCAGATATTCAGCTGTTTTCAGGTATTTGAGTATTCAACCATAATGCTGTACATTTATAGAAGATGCTGCAGACTTGTAAAAAGACACCCCCTAACAGACAGATGAAATGTTTGCTGCTCAGCATGGGTAGAGAACATTACCAAGGTTTGGAAATGGGGTATATTGAAGCAGAGTTGCACAGCGGAGTATTAGTGGACTATTAGGCATATTTTTTTTTTTACTATTTGGTCTTATAGGCCTAGGAGAAAAAAATAGAATATCTGTTTTGCAGACCAGGAGGGACGTACCGAAATAAAGGGTTGTCGGTAGAGGAAGGTATTAAAAACAGCGAAGGACATTGTCTGTTTTGGAGAGAAGAAAAGCAAAGCAAAGTTACACAGCAGAGGACTGTTATCGTTGGCTCCTTCTTTTTGTTCAACGTTTGGCCTTAAAAGAGCTATTAAAAATGAAGGACGGTGTCTGTTTTGGAGACAGTAAAGGAAGGCAGAGTTGCACAGTGGAATTAATATTCAGACTATTTTTGATGGCTCTCTGGCCTGAAAGTGACTGTCCTAACATAAAAATACAAAAGAAGTAAGTTTTGTAATCTGTTTAACAGGATAGGAGAAATCACATTGCCAAAAAAAGAAATAAAGAGTAGTAGTTTTCCAGTAATTTCCAAGATCTTTGTCATTTAACAGCATTGTTCTTAAAGAGCACCTTTCCTCGTGCTCCAAACAAGAAAGAGGAAGCTCCCTTACCTGCATGGAAGTTCCTCTGTGGTTGTTTTCAGATTTCTTAAATGACCCGTAAGGAAGGGAAGGGATCATAATTTGCCCCAGAGAGGCTAGCTGTGCAATCTCTTTCACCTAGATCCGGCTTCATCCCTGCGCTCAGACATTTGTGTTGTGCCTATGGGGAGAGCGTGGGGGTATGCTCCATTCTACTATACGGAGTGTCTTTTTGAATGCTTTTTTTATTGCATTTAGATGGGCTTTTGGTAAAAATCGAAGCCATTACTCAACTAACAAGGCTTTTCCTAGTTTAACCCTGGCTTTGATTTTTTACGAAAGCTCAAAATGAACAAAAATTAGTCAAGTGTGACAGTCCGTATCAGTAGTATCAGACGTTGACTGCAGTAACAAAACACAATCTTTAAAAAGACTGTTCCTCAAGATACAGCTTCCGAAATGCACCACTCTGAGAGCAGCAGCAAAGCACAACCTCTCAGCTCAGGTGTCACTTTGAACTGGCACTCCGTGCAGGCAGACAATATGATAAAGATTGATTTGGAGGCAGTATGGCATACTAGTTAAGGGCACTAAGCTGCAAACCTGGAGACCTGGGTTTGAATCCCATCAGCGCTCACTTGCATACTGTGCGACTCTGAGCAAGTCACTTATTTCCTTGTGCTCCCAGGTCGCATCTGGAAACATGCTCCAGCTTAGTGTGCCTTTCCTGGTTAAACAATTTCCCCTTTCCCTTAAGCTCTGGAAAGGTCTGTGAGCAGCAGCAAGATCTCAAGATTTTCGTCGAATACCTCAAATACACGCTGGTATTGGGGTATTCGTTGAATTCACCTGGTATTGGAGGTATTCAGTGGCTGATACGAATTTGGCGCACACCCCCAACTTCAAGAAAATACACAGAAAGTCTGAGAGTCAATATATTTATTTTTTTGTGGTCCTCGCTAAATGGAGTTTTCTTTATAAAACTGTAAAGATATCCATCAAGTACTTGAGGAATGCAGACATCTTTCTTGTTCAGACTGTAGGAAACAGTAGCTCTCTGGAGCCTTTACTTCCGTTTGAAGACTTCCTCAAAAAAAAGGCCTTTACATATACTTTATACTGCTTTGTTATATACGCATACTACTGTGCTGTAGGTGCCTGAGGCCTTTCTTTTTCGAACCCAAGAGGCTGTCCTGTTTCATATTTCTACAGCACGGAGTTGTTGCCTGTCATCTTATTTATGGTTTAGAAACGTCATCCCATGGATTATAGGAGTGACTTCAGTGTTTGGTTTCCTTTCACCAGACTCGGTGGTACTGGAATCAGTGGTACTCTTGAGACAATCACTGTGAAGTTCCCATCCCTACAGATTTCAAAATGGGATGTTCATAAGCTCATTTAAGGCCTCATTGTTCTTCCACTAGGGTATACAACTCGTGCTTGAAGGTATCATTTGAATTGTTTTCATAAACAAGGAGCTAACCGACAATTAGCCATGTTATGATATCCATGTTCCAGCCCGTTGCCGGCACAGTTTGCCAGTTCAGAAGAGGCCTGTTTTCTGTACTGATCATCAAATGTTTATTTCTAGGATTGTGGATATGTTGTTCTATCCACACTGTTTGGCATAGCATTGCATGTCCTTTCCCTTTAAGAATCTTGCCGGAAGGTCTTGAAACTGGCTCCTCCAACCCACCTGGGTGGTATAACCCTCGGCTCCGCCCCATGATGCCAGATCTTCCTTTCCGCTGGAAGATTCAGGTTCCCTCCTTACCGCTCTTGTGTTCTGTAGGCCCTGACTTTCATATCCACAGATTTGTTTAAACTCAAACTCATCAGAGTTGCTAAAAATCACTTCGCGATTCCAACCGCAATGGAGGATGAATCCTCTCCCGGTTTCTGCCGCTGCCCGTGCAGGCAAAAGATGTCTCACACCAATCCGCATGCCATGTGCATGTACTGTATGGGTGTCGGCCATGACACTCAGGCCTGTGAGATGTGTCGTGCATTTAAACCCAAATATCTCAGATGATCGTCTTGCATGGCTGAAATTGGGCAGGCTGGAGAAACGGAACCCGCCGGTCAAATGGTCTCCACGGCTGCGAGGTCCACTGAGCAGCTCGAACAAATGAAGGCCTTCAAGGAAGAGGCGGCTCGGGCCACAGATCAGTCCTTGAAGCCCTTTTCTGTCCCACTCAACTTGGGCTCCACTTTCTCTGGATCCTTTTGGGAGATGTGCCAATCCCTTCCCACCAAGGGTGAGCAGCCTTTGGGCATGCATGTCTCTCTGTCCCGTAAAAAGGACAAGGAACAAAGAGAATCTTCGTCTCACCGACAACATTCCTGGGATCATGAGAGATCTCGGTCCCAAGAATCACCTGTCTCAACTTCAGTCGAGGTTGCGGCCTCAGCCGCTGGTTTCACAGTTCCCTGTCAGGCCAGCTGGCCCAGGCACTGGACGACGATCCAGTCGAGATCATTCTCAACCCAATCGACCCATTGTCATCCGAGGAGGCCAACATCTCCTTATTCAGGACCCCGGTCCTGCCTCTCTCCAATGAAGAGACCCAGCCCGCTGGGAACTCCATCGGAGAACCGGTCCCGGACCAAGAAGAACCACCGATCCCCCTGGTGCCTTTGATCAACCCTCTGTCGGTCCACCTTCGGACGACCAGGTCGAGGTCTCAGACTCTTCCACCAACAGGCCAAAGAAGGCACAAGCGCTCTAAGAAGAGGCGTCACCGACATTCTTCTTCATCTTCCTCGGATGAGTAGAAGCTTCAACAGAAACTCTGTCGATGCCATAAAGATTTAATGTGGCAACAGCTGATATTGTCCAGTCAAAAGCCAATTTTGGCTTCCACCCCGGCCATTACTTGGCTGTCGCCTCCCAGGCCGAAGCCGACTCCTCCGGAGCTGGCTTGCACTGTTCCTCCTCCCACGGAGCCGGTCAAAACCATTCTGGTTTGGCCAAAAGTGACCTCTCCACTGATCTTGGTGGAGCCGGCACCTAAACAGCCCCCTGTGGGGGTGCCTGCCAGAGTCTCAGCCTGTTCCGGGCCTCCCGTGTAGGCTCTCTGTTACGCTCACTCCTGACCGTCCTAGGCAGGTGGAGGGAGACTCGGGTGGCCGGCCAATTTATCCAGACTGTTCGGAGTTCAAGAACTCGGACCTTCATTCCTGTCCCTTGGATGAGGAATCGGTCGGTAGTTTCTCGACGGAGGAAGGCCCCTCTTCATTTATGGGCTTCATCTGTCTTCTCTCTGAATCCACGGAGATGCCTCTTGAACCCATCCAGAAATGGGCTGAATATCACCTCACAGATGTCCTCAAATGGGGAGATTCACAGACGGAATTCTTTCCAGTGACCGAGGCCATTGTTGGTCCAGCTTTGGAGCTATGGCAGCATCCTGCCTTCTGCCCGTATGGCCTGCAAATACGTGGTGCCCATTTGGGTCCCTTTTGGGGTTCACAGAGCACCCCTCTGCAGAGGGTTTGGTGACCGAATCTGTGTTCAGACGCTTGGGTAGTTCGGCAGATACAGATAGACCTCTGGACAAGGAGCCCAAAAAACTGGACCATTCTGCCCATAAAGTCTATGCCGCCTCTACACTGGGCCTTTGTCATGCAAGCTCAGCCGTCATCATGGCGCATTTCTCTCACACCCTTCTGGGCTCCCTTTATGAGGTTCTACCTTACCTCGATGCAGATCTCCAGACCATGGTCAAGCAGGTCCGGGACCAGGGTTGGGCTGTTGTGAAGCAGCAGTTCCAGATGGCTCTTGACCTTGGGGACTCGTGCACCCATTCGGTGGCAGCTGCAGTTGCCATGCACCGCAGGACTTGGTTAAGGGTGTCCACTTTCACAGCCTGACACCCAACACAAGCTAACAGACGTCCCTTTCCTGGGTACCGACCTCTTCAGCCCAGGTGTGGACGGTCACCTCCAAAGCATCGAGAAGTCCAGTGCCACCTTGGACTCCATAACTTTTGCACAGAAGGAATCCCAGGATTCCAAGAAGCAGAAGAAAAAGCCATTTCGGCATTCTGCCCCTGCGGCCAAGCAGACCCACTTTCAAGCGGGACAGCAACAGCAGGCACAATCTTGGCACCCTCGGCCTAAGTGCGGGCCTCCAGCGGCCCATAAGCCTGGAGGACGGGGCTCAGGCGGTCCCCAATCTGGACCCTCTTTATCCAAGCCTGCTCAGTGATGTGATGGGATGGGGGTGGCCACCCTCATACCTGTCACTCAAGCTCTGGGTTCTCCCTTGGGGGGTCGGCTCTGCTACTTCTTTTCCACCTGGTCCGCTGTTACCATGGACAGGTGGGTTCTAGAAGTGGTGGGCCAGGGACTGCCTCTGGAATGCAAGCAGTACCCTCCAAGCCGAGCCCGTGCCCCATGGAAGGATATGGTTTCCATGCACACTCGGTCGGCTCTTCGAGATGACATTGCCCAACTCCTCTGTAGAGAGATGGTGGCCAGAGTCATGGATCCCCCAGTCAACCCAAGGTTCATATCCAGGTACTTCCTGGTTCCGAAGCGGATGGGGGGGGGGGGGCTGGCGCCCCATTCTAGATCTGCACGACCTGAATCAGTTCCTCAGGTCCTGCACCTTCAGGATGGTAACTCTGTCCCAGATCATACCATCTCTTGAGCAGAACATGTGGCTTTGCTCTTTGGATCTCCAGGACACATTCTTTCACGTCCCAATCCGTCCGTCTCACCAAAGGTTTCTTCACTTCCGAGCAGAAGGAGCCTTATTCAAGTTCCAAGCCATGCTGTTGGGCCTGTCATCGGCCCCACAAGTCTTCACCAAATGCATTGCAGTGGTAATGGTCCATCTTCGGCATCGAGGGGTCAGGATTTACCCATATCTCGACAATTGTCACTTGGCAGGATCCTCCAAGCAGGAGGTAGAGAGGCTCAGGGACCTGGCCCTCCAGACCTGCACCGACCTTGGCCTCCTGATCAATGAGGCCAAATCGGAACTCGTACCTTCACAGGTGCTATGCTTTATTGGGGCAGAGCTCGACTCCTGCCGAGCCAGAACCTGGCTCCCGATGGACAGGGTGGAGGTTCTCTCCTCCATTGCCCAGTCATTTCTGGTTGGACACTTGCGCCCTGCCCAGGACTTCCTGCGCCTTCTGGGGTACCTGGAAGCCTGCACCACCATGGTCCGATGGGCCCTTTGGCATATGCACCCCCTCCAGTGGGCTCAGCATCACGGTCACTTCAATAAGCTGGTCACTGTGACCCAGAAGATATGGGATGCTCTCTAGTGGTGGACCGTCCTGGATCACTTGCAGGAAGGGATCTCATTTGTCCATCCCGGGCCGACAATCGTCCTCACGACTGATGCCTCTGTCATGGGCTAGGGAGCCCACATGGGGTACCACAGAGCCCACGGGTTCTGGACCCCTGAGGAATCCCGATGATATATCAACCTGCTGGAGCTCAGAGCAGTCAGACTGGCACTGTCAGCATTTGCTCCACTCCTTCGGGGTCAAGTGGTGCAAATCCAGACAGACAATACTACGACCACATATTACCTCAACAAACAGGGCGGCACGCACTCCCAGCTACTGTGCAGGGAAGCGCTCCACATCTGGACCCTCATGGGCCAACAGGAGGCAGATGATCTAGCCATTCATGTGGCAGGAGTCTCAAATTTGGTGGACGCTCTGAGCCACGTGGGCGAGACGTCCCACGAGTGGTCTCTCCATCCAGTTCACAGCCTGTTCTTCCACTGGGGCAGACCTCCGGTGGATTTGTTCACCTCCAGGGAGAACACCAAGCTGAGGCTGTTTTATGCCCGCCTCCCTCAGCAGGGCTCACTGCAGGGGGATGCCTTCTCGAGGCCGTGGACCCCAGGCCTCTTCTATGCCTTCCCTCGGTTCATAAGGTGATCCTCCAGGTCAGGAGGGACAAGGCACAGGTGATCCTGGTAGCTCTAGACTGGCCTCGCCAGTTTTGGTATCCAGATCTCCTCAGCCTCAGCTCCAGGCCTCTGAGGTGTCTTCCAATACACCCGGACCTGTTATCTGTAGGGGAGGGTATTCCATCCGCACCTTCAATCCCTGCACCTGACAGCCTGGTTCCTGAGCGGCTAGAGTTCCAGGTTCTGGGTCTCTCCGAGGATGTACTCAAAGTAGTGTAAGCATCCAGGAAGGAGTCAGCCAGGAGGTGCTGTGCCATCAAATGGAAACGGTTTTCCATTTGGTGTCCGGGTAAGGGCCTGGACCCTTTGTCCTGTCTAGTGGCTAGCATCCTAGACTACCTTTGGTCTCTGTCCAAAGGGGATCTTCGGTCTATGACCCTTAAGGTGCACTTGGCAGCCATCTCTGCTTACTGGGCGTGGGCTGGTCAACAGACGGCATAGGAGAAGGTGGTCTGGCATTTCTTTAAAGGCCTCGACCACATATCCCCTCTGGTGCGTCAACCTCCACCGCCATAGGATCTACTGCTGGTACTGGCAAAGCTCATGGGCAAGCCATTCAAACTGATGCACAAGTGTGAGATGTCGCATTTTTCATGGAAAACCGCCTTTCTGGTGGCTATCACATCAGCCAGAAGGAGTGGGGAGCTCCAGGCACTCTCAGTTGAGTCTTCTTACCTGATCTTCCACAGGGACAAGGTTGTCCTGTGCTTCAACCCGAAATTCCTTCCGAAGGTGGTGTCGGAGTTCCATCTTAACCAGGTGTTGACTCCGCCTGTGTTCTACCCAAACTACACCTTGGAGGCCGAGTACAGGCTCCATACTCTGGACCTGAGATGAGCGCTCTCTTATTATAAGGAGCGGATGGCGGAAGTTTGGTGAAAGGTTCACCAGCCGTTTGTCACCTACGCTGAAGCCGCACCTGGCAAACCTGCAGCAAAGCAGACGATTGGCAGATGGATTACATCCTGCATTGATCTCTGCTGCTGGTTGGCGAGCAAGGAGCCTCCCAGAGGGATAAGAGCTCATTCTACCCGCCGTACTGCTGTGTCAGTGGCTGCTTCCAAGTACATCCCTATCCAAGAAATCTGCCAGGCTGTCACCTGGAAGACAGCAGACACCTTCATTACCCATTACCACATCGACCTAGAGTCATGCTGGGATGCTGGTTTGGGGGCCTCAGTTCTCCAATCTCTGTTCATCAAGTAAGTATAGAGGGGGTGTGCGCCTTGCCTCCCCCCTCCCGGAGAACTGCATGGAGTCTGCCAAACAGTGTGGATAGAACAACATATCCACGATCCTAGAAAAACAGCTTACTCACCTGTAACAGTAGTTCTAGGAGTGATATATGTTGTTCACACAAACCCACCCGACCTCCCCGACTTCGACGCACAACATGAGCTTCCAGCGGGCAAAAATCTGGCGTCATGGGGCAGAGCCAAGGGTTATACCACCCGGGTGGGTGGGAGGAGCCAGCTTCAAGACCTTCTGGCAAGATTCTTAAAGGGAAAGGACATGCCATGCCAAACAGTGTGGACGAACAACATATACCACGCCTAGAACTATTGTAACCTGTTTTTATTTATGTTGCATTTTTATAACTAATAGTTTTGCCTTCACTTTGACTTACAGTACACCTTTAAATTTAGTAATTTTGATGAAAGTTCCTTTCCTGTGTAATGAAAATCAGATCCTTTACTGTGTAATAAAATTCTCGTTGGTGGAATGTGAAATCTGACCTGACGGCTCGAGGCCTGGTGACAATAAACAGGTGTTAGGAGAACTGCCTGCTCATCTAATAAAGCTACTACAGAACAGAGGGAGGCTTCAGTAATATGAACACGTTTGCAGGTTTAACTTTGATAGTGTAGATTTCCAGATGAAGCCCTCGTAAAAAACACTGCATGAGATGTAGCTTTCCGGCGTTTTGATGTGCCTGCCCCCAAGATTGTGCTGGATGAGAGCGCTAATACTGTGTTATGGTGGTGCACAGGTTGACCACTTCTGTTGCAGTGCCCTGTGTATGGAGATATTACATGCTTTATATCTCCTATTCCCTGTGGTAAAACAAAGCCAAAATGCCATGATTATGCTTATAATTAACATAGAAGCATAGAATTTGTCAGCAGAAAAGGACTGTTTGACCCACCCAGTCTTCCCATATACTACCCCGTCCCTGCCTAGTCTGTCTCCACAGGCCCTAACTGGTCTCCGGTGACCCTCGCTCCTCCCTGCCTATTTATTAATATTTTCTTGTGTCTAGCCCACACATGCTTGAAGCCCTTTACTGTTTCGGCGTCCACCATTTACGCTGCCAGCCTATTCCAGGTGTCCACCACTCTTTCAGTAAAGTGGTTCTTCCTCACATCCCTCATAAACTCCTGCCTCCCCCAGCTTTATCGCATGCCCTCTGGTCCTGGTGCTCATTCTCATTTGAAAGAGACTCCCCTCCTCCACCCTGTTCACTCCCATGAGGTACGTGTAGGTCTCTCATGTCCCCGCTCACTCACTCTCCTCTCTCACAGTGTGTACATGCCGAGATCCCTCAGTCGTTTCTTGTAGGGCTTTTGATGCAATCTGTGCATCATTTTAGTTGCCTGCCTCTGGACTGCCTCCACCCTGTGTCCTTTCTGAGATGCGGCCTCCAAACGGGACACACCTACTCCAGGTGGGGTCTCACAAGTGAGCAGTATAGTCACAACACCACCTCCCTCCTCCTGCTGGAGATACGATTTCCTGTGTATCCCAGTGGCCCTACTCACTGTTTTTTTCATACTACCCTGCCACTTTGAGGTCATCAGATATGATAAACTGAAGGTCCCTTTCCTGCTTAGTGACTGCCAGTACCTGCCCCTTATCCTGTACTCGGCTCCTGGGTTCCTATACCCTAGGTGCATGATTGTTTACTTTTTGGCATTGAACCCCAACTGCCATGCTGTCAACCACTCCTCATGTTTCCCAGGGTCCCTAGGTATTCTCGTAACCCCCTCCTGAGTGTCCACCTTATTACAGATCTTAATGTCATCTGAAAAAAGGCATATTTTCCCTTACAATTCTTCTGCAGTTTCACTTATGAAGACATTAAAGAGGACTGGTCCCAATACTGAGCCCTACAACACCCCACTGGTCACTCTCCCCTCACTAGAGTGAATGCCATTAACCACCAACATGTATCGCTGCTCCGTTAACCAGTTCTTTACCCAGTTCACCACTTTGGAGCCCCATCCTAGGCTGCTCAGTTTCTTTTATGATTCTCCTGTGTGGCACAGTGTCGAAGGTCTTGCTAAAGTCCAAACTGGCCATGTCCACTGCCCATTTCTGATCTATTTCCCTGGACACAGTCAAAGAAATCAATCAGAATCTTGTGGCATGAACTCACCGTCATGAATCCAAGCTGCCTTTAGTCTTGTAGCCCATAGAATTAGGCTTTGTTTCAGCAAATGCTATAGGGAATGGGAGATGTAAAGCAAGATGAAGAGTGCATCAGAGAGGGGTGCTTTGCCCACAGCTGTAGTAAGAGCATGGATGGGGACAGAGAGAAGATAGGAACTGGAGTAGTAGAGTAAGAGAGTGTGCGTGTGTGTGTGTGTGTATGTATAAGTGTACCAGGGACTGAGGCCAAAAACACATCTACCAAGGAGGGATAAGTAAATGCATTTTTTTTAAAGTTTAAATTTCACCCATATGTTTTTTTGGGGGTGGGGGCTTACTTGGCTGCCACTGTTTATGGCTGCTGCTGCAGCCGGCACCCTCGCACTGCCATGTCTTACAAGACCATTTTCATTTTGACAGAAGAAACAAACAAACATGGATTTCCTCAAAATTATACACTATAAAAATACTGTGGATGGCCTGCCATTTGCTCAGAAACCCAATTAGATCAGTGACTTCGAGTGAAGCTGTTGAGGTCAGTGATGTAATCAGAACCCCTATGTGGCAACACAGGCTTGTTGTTACCCGTACTCTAGTCTCTGTATCTTAAAATGTTAGAATTAAATTGGCTTGACAGCATTCATTTTCAGTCCATCCAACAGGCAGTATTTCCATCACTGTGTTGAAGCCAGCAAGTGGTTCCAAATCGATATACTTGAACCTCCAAGGCAAGCTGATTGAGAGTACCCCGGAGTTTCAAAACCAGATTTACCTGTTACAGTAGAGCCATCTATCACAATAGGCTGAATGTTGAAACAAACGTGCCATCATTAAACCTTTTCCACAAAGTCATCATAAAGGAGTCAGAATGTGTTTGTTTTTAAGAAATTGAATAAAAATTGTTCTTTTTATGTTTCGCCAATGTTTTACTTGTGAATTAATGATTGGATACAAGTATTGAGGCCGTATAGCGCAGTGGTTTAAGGCTTTGAGCTGCAAATCTGGTGACATCCAGCAGACCAGACCTGGGTTTGAATCCCACAGCTTCCACTTGCATACTGTGTGACCCTGAGCAAGTCACTTAACTTCCCTGTGCTCCCAGGTCACTCCTGTAAAAAAGCTTTCAGCTTAGTGTGCAATTCCTGGTTAAACAACTAAATAAAAAATTAAATAAATAAAACAGGAATACACTTCAAAATAGGCATATGCCCAAATGTGTATTTACTGAATAAAATAAAGTTAATTTACTATGACTAACTGCAGTGCTAAGAATGGATTGGCCGTTAGCACGGACTTGGTACAGTGCAAGCCTGTTTTAAGTGACACATCAGTGTACACAACTTTTGTCTGTGCTGTCCAGTGTCCATTATTTCCATTATGGTGGGTGGATGGGGGACTGTGTGTGTATTTCTTGAAAGCATACAGCTATAAATTGAAGCCTTTTTAGCATGGTTGAGCGCGCGCTCGTTTTGTCTATAAGCATGGAACTGTCACCTTCCAACAGTACAAAACGTGGCTCTCTGAGCTCATGGTGTTCGTCACTCTGGAAAAAAGCAAGAAGGGTTGACAAGTGGGATGAACTCCGAGGAGTCTGTTAAATTCCCCAGAGAGAACAACACAAGTGCACTGTAGCTATTAATTATGCAGCTCATTGGTGTGTGAGTTCTACTACCATGCTGTGAACGACAGCAGTGGACTCAAAGGTGATACTGACAAGCAAGCTGCAGCAAACAGGCTGGACTGTTACTGCGACTGCATGCAAGAAGTGGTAATGGCTCAAGTTTACTCTAATTAGAAAGTAAGCCAGCATGCAAATATTGCACTTCTATGTCAAGAACTTCTTTGCTCCTGGACGAGGAAAATTCTTTCCATGTGATTTTTCCGCTCTCCCTTGCTGTTTTTTTTTTCCTGCAAACCCAAATGCTGCAGCACTTTATTACTACTGCTTTCTCTCCTCAGATTCATGTTGATGATGTAATGTTTTATGGCTGAAATATTGCTACCAAGTTATTTTTTTCCCCAGGCGGCATAGATTTCATGGTAGATTTTGACATTTTGTTTAATATTTTGTCTTTGTGGCTTTTTACATTTCAAGCGCAGTTACCAATTCAAGTGTATACTGATTTCTGATTATTTTGCCTACAGTGCTTGAGAATGGTATATGTAATAGATAACCCACTCTAAGGTGTGCGGTCGTGCTCTGATACGCATGCCTTGGCATGCATCAACCACCTAAGGCGTGCATATATCAGAGCGCGACCGCACATCCTAGAGTGGGTTATCTATCTTATAAAATGGCAAAATTGTTTTGAAGGGGGTGAAAGTGCAGGTGTGCAGTCGTGCTCTGATATGTGCACGATCATGTGATGTGTTTCAGCCAACCAGCAGAGATAATTTTTCCTACCCATTTTATAAATATATATTTTTTTATTTTTTTGTAACCGGCTGAGGCCCACTAGGCACAAGGCCTGTTTTCAGGGGCAACCCGGGAGTACTGGAGAGGTTAAAAGCATGTTTACATTGCCAGTGCAATGACTCTGATCCCGAGTGCTGCTTTTTTCCAGCGTTGCCCGACATGATCCTGCAGAGTGTTTACATGGTCCCTCTCAGCGCTGTTGCAAGCTGCGCTGGAGAGGGGCCATCAGTCTCGGGGTGATAGGCAACTTGGGGATGTCGGCATGCATGTGTGCACTGGAGTGAGGAGTGCAGCCTGTCCACATGGCTGCTTAAGCCGCTCGCTCCAGAACACGTCCCTACTTTTACACCTGCTTGGGGAGAGGATCGGTGGACAGCTTACCATGCTGTGGTAAGTGTCCACATAGCCGTTTTTTTACTGCTGCATTTGTACTGCTGCAGATCTGACAAGCGTGTTACAGCAGTGCAAACATGCCCTCTGTGACTTGCACAGGTTCACATAGTATGCAAGTGGGGATTGTGGGAATCAAACCCAGGTCTGCTGGATATACCAAGCTCATTCACAGCTCATAGGTAATCATTGCTGTCGGGTAACATTTTGACTTGCCTTCAAATACTGTTCAAAGTGCATCTTAACTTCAGCGAGATGCAAGGCAGGCAGGAACTCCACTTCTCTCCTTAGTCACCTAAATCTGGTATTATCTGTAGGGTAGGTAGCCAGTGGGGTTCCACAGGGCTCTGTGCTGGGGCCGGTGTTGTTCAATGTCTTCATCAATGACATTGGGGATGGCATCAAAGGCAAAATGTGCCTTATCGCAGATGACACCAAGCTCTGTGGAACAGTGGACACAGCTGAAGGGATAAGGGACCTACAGGAAGATCTGGGAAAGCTGGGGAGGTGGTCCAGGATCTGGCAGCTTGGCTTCAGTGCCAAGAAATGCAAAGTTATGCATATTGGAACCAAGAATCCCAGGACAGAGTATTACCTTGGTGGAGTTCAAGTATCTGCAACAGAGGAGGAGAAGGATCTGAGAGTGATGATCACTAGTGACCTGAAGCACTCCACACAGTGCAGGAAAGCAGCAGCAAAGGTGAACAAGATGCTGGGATGCATAGCTAGGGGGATCAGTAGTAGGAGAGAGGAGGTTATACTGCCCTTGTACAGGTCACTGGTAGAGCCGCATCTAGAGTATGGAGTTCAGTACTGGTGCCCACACCTCAAAAAGGACATTAACCTGCTGGAGAAGTTACAGAGGAGGGCTACAAAGATGATAGCCAGTCAGCAGGGCAACACATACGAGGAGAGGTTGAGGGCACTGAATGTGTACTCCCTGGAAGACAGAAGAGAGAGAGGGGGGACATGATTGGGACATTCAAGTACTTGAAAGGGATAAATAAGGTTGAGAAGGAGAGTTTCTTTAAGCTGAGTGGCAACCATATCACAAGGGGGCACAGCCTTAAGCTGGAGGGTGGAAGGTTTAGGAGGGAGGTCAGGAAGCACTTATTCACAGAAAGGGTGGTGGACACTTGGAATGCGCTGCCAGAAGAGGTCATCTCATTGAAGACGGTGGGCAGCTTTAAGAGAGGCTGGGATAGGCATGGGGGAAGGTAAGAATCATGGGTAGGGAGGATGGGAGGAGTGGGGAGGGAGGGCAGGGACATTAGCTCAAGCTGTGGACCCCGCAATACGAGTAGACTTGATAGACCAAATGGCCTTCTCCTGCTGGCTTCTTCGTATGTTGAATACTTGAAAGAGTGGCAAGCTCGTAGTGCGCCAGTCTGCTACTACAGGTGGACAAAGTGCATGGCTGTTACAGAATATATCCTACTAAAATAGTCCCTTTAAAATTTCAACTTTACGGCCTCTGATTCATAATGTTCAGGAAGTATGCTTCTTTTATTTCTATCCAGCTTTTTCTATGCCTTGGCATCCTGCTTCACTCTTCTCTTGATGGCTTACCTTCAGCCCCGTCACTGACCTTCTTGTGGACTTACTGGTTAAAGACCACATTCAATTGTGCAAGTGGGAGAGGGTGCCGGCATCTACATAGGCAACCAGGTTTTTTTTCCACCAGGTTTTGTCCCCAGGGTGCTGCCATGCAGTGACGCTGACGCATGCGTGCTGGCATCTGGCGGCTGTCTCTACCTGGTTGCACGTGCTTCGCCCCCCTGTCCTTCACCAAGTAGTAGCAGTCGATCAGTTTGGTGCAACGTCCCCCACCCCCCGCCTTTCTGTGGGAGGAGACCTGTTCCTGAAATGTTAAGTCTTCCACCCCTGGGCAGACTACTAACGACCCAAGTCCATTCTTGAACCTGGATCACTAGGGTAACGAGTAGTAGCACTACCAGGTGGACTCTGAAGTATGCTTCTTCGAAAACAATACCATTCTTTGCTTAAACAATAATGTATGACAGGGCATGCATTAAGCTGAGATAACCACATGCTCAGGGGGCATTGTGAGGCGTGAGTTCGCAGGCCAGGTGCCTTCAGCACCTGGAAATGTGGTTATCTCAGTTCAGTTCAGTGCACACCCCTGGAGTGTCTTGTTGCACTTAAAAAGTGGGTTTCTTTAATTTAAGTGCGTTTAGGAATTTATATCAAAATATGAAAACATTAAAAACTGTACTTGCATTTTTGGTTAAATAGTTCTTCTGCCTACTGGAACTAACTTGCGATTGCGCCAGTTGGCTTTAATTTGAAGTGAGAGGGAGAAAGGTATAGCTGTACAAATATTATTCAACAGCACCTTATTTAACATTATATCGTTTGTGCCTCTGCGCTAACCGGTCCAGTTCCAGTTCATAGATTATTCATTGGCAAGAACCAGTCATACCTGTTCGTGAAAGAGAAAATGGCAGCCATTTTTTTTGTTTGTTTGTTTTAATGCTGGTAGCGCATTGATTTGTAATTAGGTTAGTTATCGAGTTGACTGTGTCTTGTTTTGGGGGGGTTAATGCAAGATCACGTGATTGGTTTTAGCCAATTAATCTTCTTTTTTTTCTGCCCATTTTATAATTAAACAGTAATGCATGACAGGGTGTGTGTTGTGGGATTTACCCATGCTCTGTACAGGATGCCTGGAATCCCAATGTGGTGACTGGCGCAGCCCTCTTCTCAGTACCTCAGCCAGCTGCCTTATGAGCAGACAGCGCACTTACAGGAGGGGTAGTTACGGGTGGGAGAGGAGGCATCCCTCTTGGCAGGCATGTTCCACAGCAGGGTTAGTACATGATTACTGATTCAGCTCACTCTAAACACTAATGGAGTATAGCCTAGCCTTGCCACTTAGATCTGGCATGTTGGCATACTGTAGGTATATTGATTGATTGATATTAATTTCTGGATTACCTGCATTCCAACAGTCTTCATCTGATTACACAACTGACCCACAGGAATGTACATTTCTGGATCATTTCGTTGATCTGAATGACTTTTTGGAGGTAACCTAGAAGTCATGCAGAACAGAGGCTGCAGGCAGTTCATATTTGTATGTTGAAGTGCACACACCCTACACCTTTGAGTAAAAGCATCCCCTTCTTTCAGATACCATTGACAGGATTGCATACACCTTGAGGGTTACGCATGCAGTACCTTTGGGGACTTACAATAAGCAGATCACGGAGGCTGCAGTGATGTCTCTGTCTCCATACATGCTCTCACTGTCTGCCCATATGGCGGCCGGCCGAGGTTGTGAGAGGAGGACTGTGCCAGTCACTGTATCAGGATTCCAGGCACTGCATCCCTGGACACACCGGTAAGGGGGTGTTGGCTGGGCATTGTTCTAGGTGCAGGTGAGGGGATGCTCGCCCGACAGTGTGTGCCAGGCTGTTTGTCAGTGGGCATGCTTGGGATGCAGGGGGGGTGCCACTAGACACCAGGGAAATAGTCTATACCCACGTGGTGGAAGGATGCCACTGGACACCAGGGAGATTTGCTACATTCACAAGATGGGTGATCAGGGCATGGAGGGTGCCACTAGACACCAGGGCAATGTCGTACACTCACAGGATGGGTGATCCGGGGTGGGGGGGATACCACTAGACACCAGGGAGAGGTGTGACAGATACAGAATAGGTGATCGGTGATGGGGGTACCACTAGACACCAAGGAAAAGTGTCAGAGATACAGCATGGGTGATTAAGGTGGGGGTGCCACTAGACACCTAGGAGAGGTGTCAGAGATACGGCATGGATGATCGGGGTGGACGGTACCACTAGACACCAGGGAGAAGTTTCAAGGATATATATGGAACGGGTGATTGGGGCTGGGGGGTTCCAGTAGATACCAGGGAGAAGTGTCAGAGATAGGGAAAGGATGATTAGGGTGTGTGTGGTGCCTTTAAACACTAGTGAGAGGTGTCAGAGATGCAGCATGGGTGATCAGGGGTGGGCATTGCCACTAGACACCAGGGAGAAGTGTTGGGGATACAGAACAGGTGATCAGGGTTGGGGGGGGCAGTAGACACCAGGGAGAGCTGTCAGATATACAGAAAGGGAGATCAGGGGGTGCATGGTGCCACCAGACACCAGGGAGAGGTGTCAGAAAAAATGGGGAAATGGACAGGGGGGATCTTCCAAGAATCAGTCTTCACCATTAATTCCCACTGATGGATCTGGGGCCGGAGGCACTAGGACCCCACGGGAGCAAATTTATTTGCAGGGAGGAGCCGACATCTGCTGCTACCAGCGCCTGCACACCTTGCATGGTGCCATGCGTGCCAGCGAATAACCGTCACCAGTTCCTTCATGCACCTCAATTCTGTTCTTACCGCTGTCAAATGCACACTGGGAGCGACAGCACCTCAGTTTGCTGACACCACTGAATTTTCTTCTGCGTCACCACAAGCAGTTTTTTGTTGCAGTGCCATCGTACTTGTTCTTTTTTGCTTTCCACAATGATGAAGCCTGCAAGAGAAGACAAGGGGCAAAGAAATCAAAGAAACAACAGCAGCCTTCCGTTATGCATGACTGCCCCTGTGGGAAACCCATGGCTACGACGGATTGGCATCAGTACTGCTGGACATGCCTTGGTTGCTCTCATGACATGGATGTGTGGAGCGCCTGCTTCTCAATGGATTACCTTACCCTCAAAATCCACGTAATGATGTGAGGTCACCCGTCCCCACTTGTGGAAACGGGCATTTTACTTGTGAGGCCAAGGCATGTTCTCTGGGTCTTTCACCTAGGCCCCTTTCCAGCATTTCTAGTGTTGAGAAAGCACAGGATCCTCCTGGAACTTGCCTCACTGAGGCGTCGGATGCCCTGGGGGTGGGTTCTTATGGACAGCCATCTCCTTCTGGGCAGTGGCTGTGCACCTCCCCATCTGTTTTTCCTGGACAGGATATCTCCCTGGTGGTGAAGCCAAAGCTATATGCTCAGGTCTACACTGGTGGGCATCTCAGTGTCACAGCCTGGTGCCACCCTGGCTGCTGATACTGTTCGCAGTGTCGATGAAAGGAGTGGTGCAAACCATGACATTGGGTCCCCTCCTCATGCTGTTGGGAGAGGGACTAATGCCAAGGTCATGCAGCATCAGGTTGCCAAGGTGGTGGTGGTAGTCTCTTCTCTGGGTGGTCTTACTGGCTCCAGGGGAGGGGATGACACCGTTCCTGGTGATAGACAGGGCAGAAACCATGGTGTCAGTCCTGGGTCTGACACCAAGTGCGATTCCAATGACGGTGTTGCCCTTGGGGTTGTCCCTGGTCCTGGTGCTGTTTGTGGCACTGGACCAGCTCCCAGTGCCACATGAATCGCTGGGGTTGGGGATGGCCCTGGGGCTGACATTGAACGCGATGCCAGTCCCGGCACTGAGGGCAGCACTGGCAGTAATGGGGAGGAGTCTGTCTCTAGGATAGTCATTGGCCCTTGGCCTGGTGCTGGAGGTGGCACCGGCTCGGGGTCAGATGATTGCTGGGGGGTGGAGTTCTCCTCACACCTATCTGCCAAGCCCGCTGCCAGTGAGGTACAGTGCTGCCCTGAGGGATTTGTATGGCTCCGCTGTCCCCACCTGGGTGAATCCCCCAATGGACACCGACTAGCTTGTTCCTCTTATTTATTTCAAAGTTTTTACCAGGAAAGACGCATTGAGCTGCTATCAGCTCATTTCCGTATATGTCCTGGGGGATGGGAAGGAGTAGGGAAACGGGGTAAATACAAAGTACAATTATTACAATGAACAAAAATGCAATAGTATGTAAATAAGTATGACAGCATGATAATAAGTGTAACAGAAAAACAAATAAAAGGGAAATACTTCTAAGTAGTAAAATTGTGATACAATGCAATAACAGAAAGAATTAAAAATGAATAAAAGCAGTGAGTAAGACAGCAGTAATATGAGGTGTAGGGGGATTAGATTGATGACGCGGGAGAAGGAATGTACTGGTGTCAGTGTAGGTGGAGTGCAGCAGACAGAAGTCGACCCCTGTATCAGAAGCCTGCTGCAGGAGCGAGTAGAGAAATCTCAGAGGAGGGATTTCAGGACATGAAAGGAAGGAGCACAGTGAATTGAAAGAGGGAGGGTGGGAGCCCCATAGTTTAGGGAACTGGATTGAGAAGGCAGCTAGACCAGCAGAGAATTTCACTGAAGGGAGAGCGAGAATGAGAGCAAGCATTATGAAGGGAGTTAGAGGTAGTAGGCGAGAAGAAAAGTAAGATATGAGGGGAGGGAGCCAAACCAGAATTTGGAGATAAAGGATGCCCAGCAGTTAAGGCACCTGGCAAAGAAGTGGCTGGTGGCTTGCACTACAACTATAGACATGCCAACCAGGTTCAGTTTCAACCTGTCCACCAGGCCCCCCCCCCCCGCACCAGTACCCAGTGCCTCCTCTCCATCAGCGTCCTCCTCTGAGGCTCAGAATCATCACTGCGTATTTCCTTGGCCTCAGTACTCCATGTACCAGAGATTCCTGGCGGACATGTTGCAGGTGCTGGATGTGGGCACCATTACTGATCACAGTACCATGTCCTTGCAGCTGGGACTCCTTGGAGATTTCGACGATACAAATTCTGTTATTCCTCCCTGGTCTAGGGCCTTTGAGGAGTGTTAAAGGGCAGTCTGGAAATGCCCCTTCTCATGCCCTCTGACCCCTAGGGATGTTCTGCTGCAGTACTGTGCACCTGCGGGTTCTGCAAGTCAGTGCTTCACCCCATCTCAGTGATTGAGATTCTGCAGACTCCGGCAGGGCCTCAACACCCAGTGCGTGGCTGACCTTCTGAGGCTGGCTTCGCTCAGACAGATGCCCAAGGTTAGGAAGGTTTTCAGCTCAGCTCACACCATGATGTGCATTGCAGCGCATCAGACAGCCTACAGCAGGCACCTGTGGCACAACTAGGTCCGCTCCTAGCTGCTGTGCCACAATCAGTCAGGCATGTCATTTGATTTTTCTGCCAAGGGCCTGGGGTTGGCGAGGCACCAGTCAAGGACACTGTACAGTGCCAGTGAGATGGCCTCTAGGCTGGTGGGAATTGAAGTCTGCATTTGGTGGACGGCTTGGCTTCGCATTTCAAGACTGGCACCTCTGGCCCAGTGAAAGGTACTTAACTCACAGTTCTAGGGGGATCACTTCTCCCGCAGGGTCAGACAACAGCTTTTGGGGTGTTGTTCTGCTTTTGGGCCACAGGAGCTTCCACCTGACCCTGACCGATGGTCTCACCAGACCTGTAAAGAGCCCAGTCCTCTGTTCTTCTCCCCCCATGCAGAGGGATGAGGGTAACTTTACCTTCAGGTTGAGCCAGCTCCTCCCTATTTGGGGAAGCTTGGTACTCATATCCATCAGTGAGAATCAGTAGTGAAGATTGATTCTTGGAAGATATGAAAATTACATACTTACCTTAATTGCTGATCTTCCAGAGTATCTTCACCATTAATTCACATGCCCACCTACCATCCCATCCCAATTTTTTTTTTTATGTGGAGTGGGAAGATATCCCCTTCCATCCATTTTTCTTTTTGTCTCCTTTCTCCCTTCCTGAGGTATATTCCCTCTAGGGTATATCCCTCTTAGTTGCTATATGCAACGTATGCCTTGGGCACTGTCCAGTCTGACTCCACCGAGCGGCTGCTCTGCATGTGGAAAAGTGCACTGCACTTGCGTGAATGCATTTGTTTCACTCAGGGTACATCCCTTTGGTTGGGGGTAGAAGCAGATCATGTTCTTTTCTACCCACGTTAGAACTTTTTTTGGTTGGTATACCCTTTGTTACTTCTCTCTGTGTTTTGGACCTTGGCCTGCTCCATCTGGAGCATGCCGGAGGAGATGACCACATCTTGACTCCCTAGGACTGCTCAGTCCTGCAGCTCCTATGCTCTTAATCCCTACTTTTCTCCTGTTCTAGGGAAAAGAGAGGTATGGGTTCACTCTCGAGTTTACTCAGCTGCTATCTGGTAGCACAGAGTTATTCTTTTTTGGAAGTCCAGATGTCATTTTTTCCATTTTTTGGAATAATTGCCATCTCATTTGCAAGGGGATCCCAGTTTGGACTTCCCCTTTTCTTACATCTGCCAGAGCCATTTACTCAGGGCTTCTGCTCCATCCTTTTTCCTATCATTATCCACCCCATGCTGTCTGGCCATTGGTTCGAGGCTCTGGCTCTTTTCTGACCTAGCTACCACTGTGCCAGCTGGTAGGGTTAACTCTTACGTTCTAAGTTTGTAGTCAGGTTTTATTTTGCTGTTTATTTCCTGTATCCTTTCCCTATCCCTTTGGGCTAGAGTCTCCACTTGCTCGTATTTTTTTTCTACTTTGTTTCTCTCCTGTCGAACAGAACTGAGGGGCATGAGGGAGCCGGCGTCAGTTATTGACTGGAGAGCATGGCATCATGCGAGACATACAAGTGCCATCAGTAGCTGACTGTGGCTCCCTCCTTGCAAAAAACAGTTGCTCCCGTGGGGTCACAGTGCCTCTGGCCCCAGACCCATCACTGTGAATCAATTGTAAAGATACTCAGGAAGACAAAAAACTGCAGTAGGTATGTAATTTTTCATTTTCAAATGTCTCCCCAGACCAGTGGCGTCCTATCTGAAGAGAAGAGAATCTTGTTAGAGGACACAGATGCAGCCTGACCTGCATAAAATTCATATTGGCTCCCTCTGTCTGTCTAGCTATCTATCCATCCTGAACTAATTTGATGACCAATTGAGACTACTGTTCATATATTTAGATGGATTACAGTTGTGCAATAAATGCCGTGCTATAGAATATTGATATACTGCTTAGTGTATGCGGTGTCTTACAGTTATTCAGTATCTCTGGTATCTCACTCAGTTTCACTGTCAGAGCCATTTTGGATCATCATAACCCTAATGACAGACGAAAGGAAGGCTAGCAAATGAACCCCTCCCCTTTAAATAAAAAAAAAAATCTCATCCCCAGCAGCCCAGTTTGGGACTTGCAGCAAGTTTCATATTGACGTCAGTGAGTGCAGATTTAATTCTCAGCTGCAGAATGCTCCCTAACTCTGATAAATGGTGCTAGTAATTGAATTAGAAAGCACTCATGACTGCCAACTAATTATGCCACTCCAGCAGTTGCTTTGTCAATGTCCATTTCATTACCTATCAACAGAGTGCTATGTTCTGGCATATTAAGGGAAAATATTACAACCCCCGCTGAGATTCATACACCTGACAGATTATCAAGCTGCTTTCGCTGATAGCTACACATCCTCGGCTTTATCATCAAAACCATTTTTTACAGGACAGCAAAGTTAAACAATGGAATGTGATAGACTAAAGGTGCACTGATTGATAGCTAACCCAGTAGTGCCCTGTCCAATATTTTAAACAGCTGTTTTGTTGTAGAACAAAAACTTATCATCAGCTGCCGCAAGGAAAGCAGCACAGTCCACAAACAGAAAGGTATTTCACATTTAAAAATTCATGTTGCACGGTTGCGAACAAAGAGCCCCGGTGGCTGCCAGGTAATATGCAGAAACATCCGTTCATTTATTGCTTTATTTATTTGCAGTGTATCTGTGCATAATTTGTGATTTCCTCCAATTTGTGTCTTTTTTTTTTTTTAATTTAAACATTTGATAACCGGGAAAAGCACACTGAGCCGAGGCTCGTTTCCAGGTGCGACCCGGGGATGAGGGGGAGGGAGTTACAAATAGTATACACACACAGAATAGATACATGAGAATATTACATACAGTCACATAATTTTGTATAAAGGAGTTATTTACAATCTTACTTCGAGAGGGTTCCTTCAGTAGGTCATCACATATAGGACTGGCGCCATCTGGCGTCGGGCCGCACGGCAGACTTTTCTGCTAATGCCTGACGGGGACCATGCCAATGTCATGTGACTGACATCAGCATGACTGTATATAGTGGGCAGTCCCCACGCCCGGCCCTCCAGTTCTTTCCCTGCTGTCGCCTTGTGTCAGTCGCATTGCAGACTTCCATATAGTGATCATCGTGAAAGTGTCTTGCGTCGGAGTTTCCTTAGCTGAAAAATTCTCAAATTTATGTCCTTTTTCATTGATGTCTTCACCCAAGAAGAAGTGCTCGTCGTGTGGCACACAGATCCCGCACAGAGACAATCACCTCAAGTGCATCCTCTGTTTAGGCCCAGACCATCCTGTTTCCTCCTGCCTTGAGTGCCAGACCTTCAGCCAGGCCACGAAGAAAAGGAGACAGCAGGCTTTGGAGGCCCATCTTTTAAAAGCCTGTCTGGCTTCTCTGGAAAAGAAGATGGACCACTTAAGAGAGTCCTCGGCCGAAAAATCCTGTCCTTCCAAGAAGCACAAGGAGAAATTCAGGGAGCGGGAGCGCTCCGCGGATGACGTGCCACCCTCGACGAGCAAGGCCCAGCCACCACCCAGAAAGGACGGTAAGTCTGTTAAGGCCTCAGCAGTTCAGCCGGTCGTTTGCTCCTCCGATGAATGCACCGCTTCAGCTGATAAGTCGGCCCCTGGCTCCTCTGGGGACCGCGCAACGGCCAGTAAGACAACTACCCAGGAGGTGGGTACTCGCCCTGCACCAGTTGGTAAGCCGGTTGGGGGCTCCTCCCCTGCCCGCCCGACTCCACCTGTTAAGACAACTGTCTCTGACAGTTGCACGGGTGTGGTTCCCCCGTAGGGCTTGACGGCGCCTCACCCGACATCCGGCGGAACCAGAGGGAGAAAGCCCCTCTCTCTCCTCTTCCTTCACCTGTACCTTCCCCTTCTCCGGTGGGTACTTAGGGTGATGATACCAGAGAACCCATTGACGTTGTCGATACCTCAGGGTCAGCTCTGTGTTCCCCACTTGGGGTCAAGGAGAAGGAGGCTCCTCCTCAGCCATCAGGCCTTACCGTGGAGGCCCCTCCTCCACCTTCGGGCGGGATTCCGGCGCCTCCTCCGATGCCGGGCATCCCGACGACAGTCCCGCAGTCTGGACCGGTCGACCGGCCTCAGCCATTGGCCCCGACGCCGGATCAGGTTCCGCCGCCAGGGCCCCTTCATCCGGCCCCGACGCCGGATCCCCTTCCAGCCCCGGATCAGGTGGTGCCGGTCCCAACATCGGTTCCCCTGACGTGGGCTGTCCTGACGCTGGACCCCCAGGCAATATACACTACAGCGGGTCCGACGTGGGTACCCCCAACACCGGATCTGACAACGGGGATTTACTCTAGACCCCAAACTGTATCGCATTACCTGCAGGGGTTTCCTGGGGACTACTACCCGGCGGGTCCCACTCCGGACTGGAGTCACTTCAGACAGTTCTATCCTGGGTTTAATCCCTACTCTACTTTTCAGGGATTCCAGGGTTTTTACCCTCCACCGGTTATTCTTTCTCCTCCCCCTCAGCCTCTGCCTACTCCACCCCCCGGTTGCTCAGTATTTCAAGGCTCTAATCCAGTCTTGGTGGCAGGGGGCATGGTCGGAGTTGGTCTTGGACCTGGAGACTAGGCTCCCACACCCACGGTCTCCCAGGTCCCCTTCCCCGAGCAATTCCTCTATTGTCATTGTCCATGTCTCGGGGAAGACTCGTCAGGATGTTTCCTTTCCTGATACCCGACACCGTCCTGTCGAGGAGGCGGATGATGACGACAGCTCAGAGGGGGCTGACAACTCTTCAGAGGAGGTCCCAGAGGAGCCTGAGGGCCCGAAAGGCAAGGTATCCCCGAAATCTCCACCAGAGGACCCTGCCCTTTTGGATCTTCTGAGGTCCATGAAGGATTATTTTGACTGGGAGTCTGAGGAACAGGACCCCATGAGGCTCGCGGAACATCTCGACTTAGAGTGTCTGTCTCCGGTCCCCATTCCTCCCTGGATGGCACCTCACCAAGACCTCACCACTACCATGTGGCAGATGCCTCATTCCTTCCCAGCTGTCCCCAAAAGGGCGGACAGACTTTACCGGGTGCCGAAGGATGCTCCATTCCTGAAGGCTCATCCCAAGGCTGACTCTGTGGTCATCTCTGCGGCTCATGATCGCTCCTCAGCACCAAAGCACATGAGCACCTCTCCTCCTGATAAAGAGTCGAGGCAGATGGACCAGTTCAGGAGAAAGATTTGTTCCTCGGCCACGTGCGCCCCCCGGTCCCTTAAATATGTGGCCCACATGGTGTCCCACCAAAAGGCTTCATGCGTGGCTCCAGCAGACATAGTGATCTCTCACTTCAGGGTCTCCTCCCGGGTTGCTCAAATCCTCATTGAGGCTAGAAAGCCCTCTACTCATTCCACTTATGCCATGAAGTGGAAGCGGTTTTCCATCTGGGCAACTGCTAAAGGTTGGAACCCCTTCTCTTGTTCTGCCCCACAAGTCATGGAATACCTCCTTCACTTATCTTTCCTACTCTCCTTTTTTTTTTTTTTGCATTATTTGTTTATTCCCTCCATGCTCCTGGTGACCCCCACTCCTTCAGGCCCCTTCCCAAGTCCTCTCCGACCCCACCGGCCTTACCTGAGCTCCCTTGCCTCACAACTCAGCCGGTCCCTGGGCTACCCCGGACGTAACCCTTCGCCGGGAAGGCACCGGGGGGAGTCCAGCGCACTCCTCTTCAGTAGGGCCCAGGGATGCTGCTGAGAGAGGGAAGCCCATCGAAGGCACCAGAGGAATCGGGGGACAGAGAGCCGTCATCCAGCGGTCACCAGCGAGCGGTATTTCTGTTTTTTCTGGTTCCCTCATCGCGCCGCTCCTGCAGTGCCCCAGTCTACACTGGGAGCCGCTGCTTGAGCGAGGCAGTCCCCAGTCCCACCCCGGGATAGGAGAGCAGTCCTTCGGACGCTCAATCCTATCCTCCCCCTGCTGACCCCCAGCGTCCCGAGTCCGTTCCCGAACCTGGGTCGCCGGCGTAGTTCGAGGTAAGGTGCCAGCGCTTCAGCCCTCTGCGCCACCGGGCCTCCTACTCTTCTTTGAAGGTCCATATTTCAGCTATCTCGGTGTACCACGAGCTAGTGGATGGTAAACCCGTGGCTCAGTTGAAGGTCTCAAAAACCTTTCTGAAAGGGATTCTCCATTTGAAACCCCCCATCCAACCTCGGGTACGAGATTGCCTAACCGTCCAGAGTTTTAAAACTGCATTCAAAACCTATCTTTTTGACCTGGCTTTTGGTAATTGAAGGGTTTATTCTGCTGTGTGGTTTTATACTGTTTTGTTGGAATTTATATAACGTATGTAATTTTATTTTATGTATTTTATTGTACAGGTGCCTTGGTTTTGGAAAGGTGCCTTTTTATAAATAAAAAATTGATTGCTTGATTGATCCGCAGCCCAACTCTGCCTTGGGACTTGAACTTCATCTTGGAAAAGCTCACCCTTCCTCCCTTTGAGCCAGCTATGAGCTGTGATTTGCGCTTCCTTTCCTGGAAGGTGCTTTTTTTCGTGGCTATCACGTTAGCCGGAAGGATTTAGGAGCTTCACACTGTAGTCTGCAAGGTGCCCTATCTGATTTTCCACAGGGACCGGGCAGTCCTTAGAATGCATCTGAAGTTTCTTCCCAAGGTGATGTCAGAAGCCATGCTGAATCAATCAGTAGAGCTTCCTGTGTATTATCCGTCCCCCTCTAACAGAGGTGAGGCACTCCTTCATACATTGGATGTTCATTGGATTCTCCAGTGTTACACTCACCGGACCAAAGAGTTCCGTACCTGCGACCAGCTGTTCATTTCCTCTGCCCCTAAATCGAAGGGCAAACTGGTTTCTAAGCAGGGCCTTTCCAAATGGTTAGGCAACTGCATTAGGTTCTGTGACCAAAAGTATGAAAAGCCTCTGCCGGGTCCCATCAGAGGTCATTCTACCTAGAGGCATGGCTGCCTCCGCGGCCTTCTTGTGGAACATTTCGGTAGCCAACATTTGTGCCTCCACTACTTGGAGTTCTGTCCATACCTATACCAAACACTACAGTCTGGACATTGCTTCTAGGCGGAGGACCAGCTTTGGCCTAGCTGTCTTGCAGGGCCTTCTGTCCTAGGCTGGGTCCATTCTGGAGCCCATTTTTTTCTATTGGAAGTTAGTTCTTCTCCCTAGTTTCTCTCAGTCTCTCCTTGGAGGGACTGCTTGGGACTCTGTCCTATATGTGATGACCTACCGAAGGAACCCTCTCAAGTAAGATAGTACAGTTACCGAGAACATACCATAATAGTAGATCTTCGAGAGAGGTTCCTTCAGTGGGTCATATTTTTTCCTCCCTCCTTCCCCTCATTTTCTGTTTTGCAGGGACTCCAAATCCTGTTTGCTTCTGCTGTCAGGCCTCTTCTTGGCTCCGGCGGTAGAACTGGAGGGCGGGCGTGAGGACCGCCCACTATATATAGTCACGCTGACATGAGTCACGTGACGTCGGGTGGGCGGTCCCCCATCAGGTATTGCTAGAAAAGTCTGCCGTGCAGCCTGACGCCAGGTGGCGCCAGTCCCATATGTGATGACTTACAGAAGGAACCTCTTTCGAAGATCTACTGTTACTATAAGTTCCTACGTAACTGTACTTTCTGTTGCATATATACAGTTTATTACAATCTGTCACATGAATACAATAATATACAGTACAGAGGTTTTGAAGTTTTAAACCATGTTTATTTGGCTAAAGGCAGACTAGTTGCCATTACAGGTGGGGAAGGGCAGTTGACAAAGTTGAGATTTAATGGAGTTGTGCGAGGGTGCGTTTCTGAGGGGCTGGGGAAGCTGGTTCCATAGGTAGGGGAGACGGTAGGAGAAGGCAGATTTGCCAGCTGATGAGGATGGTTTGGGCGGGGAGGGAGAAGGAGCGGTATCTTGCACTCCCTGTCTGTGCTTGCAGTACATTGCCTATCCCTGTGTTGTATCATAATTGCTGTCCTCAATTAGTCCCTTGTGAAAATGGGCTCTTTGTAGCTCATCTTTCTATCCAATATAATGAAATGAAAATGAAATGTATTTATGTATTTTAATGTTTTAGATAATGCCATTTAAAATTATTAGAATGTATATTTATTATGTTTTATGCATAAAAAGTCTTTTAAAGGCACGAAGCATGTGGCAAAACAAAAATATATGTTAAAAGTTGCACAGCATTGGCAGGCAGCAGGTGGAGAGGAGCAGCAGCTGCTGCAGCCCGCAGGAGATGCAGGACTTTTTGATCTTTTGGAAAAACCCATCCTAATGGGCCAGCTGGACCTAAAACTCTGGTGAGAACCTGACATATTTCAAATATAATTGGAGAAGGTGGACTTCCAGCGGACATGACAAAAGTTGTCTTTAAAACCCCATTATTAAAAGGAGAGGGAAGGATGCTAGGAAGAGAGAAATGCACCTAATGTATTTTCCAGGCACTGGGACAATCAGATTTCCAGTCAACTAGGCTCAGACCCCTTGCACAGATGCATGTTGCTGGCACCAGTAGGTTCCATTACAAGGAATGTGCTAAACGTTGTGGGTAGCCTTGGGTCCCAGCACAAGGAAGGCACTCTTTTGTTTTACGGTGTTGACCTTATGACCCAGTACAAGGAAGTCCCTCTGTCAGTGTAGGATGTTCATAACCTAATGTCCCAATACAAGGAAGGCCCTGTGTTGGTGTAAGGTGTTGATAACCTAATGTCCCAATACAAGGAAGGCCCTGTGTTGGTAAAAGGTGTTGGTGACCTAATGTCCCAATACAAGGAAGGCCCTGTGTTGGTGTAAGGTGTTGGTAACCTAATGTCCCAGTACAAGGAAGGCCCTGTGTTAGTAACCTAATGTCCCAATACAAGCAAGGCCTTGTGTTGGTGTAAGGTGTTAGTAACCTAATGTCCCAATACAAGCAAGGCCTTGTGTTGGTGTAAGGTGTTGGTAACCTAATGTCCTAATACAAGGAAGACCCTGTGTTGGTAACCTAATGTCCCAATACAAGGAAGGCCCTGTGTTGGTAACCTAATGTCTCAATACAAGAAAGGCCCTGTGTTGATGTGAGGTGTTGGTAACCTACTGTCCCAATACAAGGAAGGCCCTGTGGTGGTAACCTAATGTCCCAATACAAGGAAGGCCCTGTGTTGGTGTAAGGTGTTGGTAGCCTAATGTCCCAATACAAGGAAGGCCCTGTGTTGGTAACCTAATGTCCCAATACAAGGAAGGCCCTGTGTTGGTGTGAGGTGTTGGTAACCTAATGTCCCAAAATGAAGGAAGGCCCTGTGTTGGTAACCTAGTGTCCCAATACAAGGAAGGCCCTGTGTTGGTGTAAGGTGTTGGTAACCTAATGTCCCAATACAAGGAAGGACCTGTGTTGGTAACCTAATGTCCCAATACAAGGAAGGCCCTGTGTTGGTGTAAGGTGTCGGTAACCTAATGTCCCAGTACAAGAAAGGCCCTGTGCTGGTAACCTAATGTCCCAGTACAAGGAATGACCTGTGTTGGTGTAAGGTGTCTGTAACCTTATGTCCCAATACAAGGAAGGCCCTGTGTTGGTAACCTAATGTCCCAAAACAAGGAAGGCATGTGTTGGTAATCTAATATCACAATACAAGGAAAGCCCTGTGTTGGTAACCTTATGTCCCAATACAAGGAAGGCCCTGTGTTGGTAACCTTATGTCCCAATACAAGGAAGGCCCTGTGTTGGTAACCTAATGTCCCAATACAAGGAAGGCCCTGTGTTGGTTTAAGGTGTAGGTAACCTAATGTCCCAATACAAGGAAGGCCCTGTGTTGGTGTAAGGTGTTGGTAACCTTATGTCCCAATAAAAGTAAGGCCTTCTGTTAGTGCATAGCATAGTAATTTAAAGGGAAAGTCCCCTCAACCTATTTTCTACATACCTGCGTAGTTTGCAGGCATGACAAATTATTCTGTCTCTTGCAGCCCCCTAATTTCATCCTTATTTAAATCTAAATGAGGTTGCTTCCCTCTGTTTTGCCCTGGTGTGAAAACCTGTTTGTCTCCATTGCAAAGGTCATGACACCACTTATGCAAGGCATCATGGGAGTTGATGATGCATACCTGCACAAACAGAAGTTATACTCTCATTCCAATCTGTTACGTCTCATGAAGTCCCTGTATTCTCTAAAATCATTTTTTCTAACTCAGATATACTTTAAAGAGCTACCGGAACCAACACAGGCAGATAGGAAAATTATACAAATTTTGAGAAGTAGTCAGTTGTAACTTTTTATTTCTGAAGAATGCTTCTTTTTCCCTTTGCTCATTAGAGAGTCTTCTATGTGAGCCATGGAATGCACTGCCCAGGGGGCTGGTGGAGGCAGAGACGGTGGAGGGGTTCAAGAGGGGGTGGGACAGGTACAGGGTAAGGATTCTGGAAGCAAAGTCTTGTGCAGCAAGAATATCCGGGACTGGGAAGGGAGAAGCCAGAGAGGGCGAGGGGGGCAGCAAGGTCAGCTCCCATGGTGGGGGCTGACCAAACGAGCAGACACGAAAGACCGTTAGGCCTATTCTGCTGGCATTTTAGTATGTTAGTATAATATTGTGCTGGATATGTGGAAGAGCTCTTAGCCTGGCAGTTGACATATCTATCTCTGTTCCCCCCATTACATCATCAGCATTGTGATCTCACTGACACTGACGTCACAGGTGACTAACCTGGCAGCTACTGAGTGGCTGTTCCTAAGCAGCAGTGATGTCACAGTCAATGAGGTCACAATGCTGATGATGTACTGGGGTAAGTAGAGATAGATATGTCAGCTGCCAGGCAGAGTGCTGTCCCACACATCACACCTACTAACAGCAGGTAAACAATCTTCCTATTAACCAAAGAGAAAAGAAAAAGTAACTCAGATATAAAAGGAAATGGTTGACTGCTTTCAAAACTAATATTCATTTTAGACAATACACTAGCTCTTTAAACTACAGAAAATAGCAGAGCACTTACTGTGCCTTGAAAAGTATCACAGCCAGCATAAGACAAGAACATAGGGACTGCAGAGGTATAGTATAACTACAGCAGGCTTTAGCATTAAAACGTCATAAAATTCCAGTATGCCTTACATGAGTCGGGTCATGACCTTTGCAGTGGAGTCAAGCAGGCTTTCATACCAGACTTCAGTACCTTCATTTACATTTAAATCCTGATGAACTAGGAGGGTGTCATAAAATCAACAAAGTCCAGTCTGCCCCACTCCCTCCAGTACTGCCACAACTGGCCTGCGTTCGAGGTTTTATAGACTTACATAACTTATTACTTTTTTTGTCATACTTTAAAGCAGCAGCGCATGATAGCTGCAAAAATGGGGTCTATGTTTTTTTTTTATTCTCTTTTAGATTACCCCCTTATGTCCTGACTTGTACGATACCCTTTTTCCCTCATTTTGAGTCTCTGTTACCACTTTTGTTTTTTACAGTTGAAATAATAAAAGAAGCGCTCCTTTTAATATGGCTCGAAGCAGGTTTCCATCACTAATCTCTGTTTTTGAACACTCATTACGATCACTTTCCGGGTGACTGTAATGATTTAGCGTGCAGCAGACCCTGCTCCTTGACCTCATGGGAAACCAGGTATACAAAGACAGCTTAGAATACTGAGGAAAAGCTAGTTCAAGCCATATTACAAAGGAGCAGTTCTTTTATTATTTCAAATGTGGAAAAAGTGCTAAAGCAGAGTCAAAACTGGGAAAGAAGGGTGTTCAGTAAGTCGGGATATGGGGCAGTCTAAAATAGAATAAAAAACTGTAGGTCAAAATTGTCACCACTGTCATGCATTGCTGCTTCAAACAAGGGTGCTTGGTTAATAAACATCAGCTGAACTTTGCAGAAGCCTAACCACCACTTCACAATGACCGTGTTCGGTCAGATCCCTACACTGTTCAGTATTCACTTTCAGTTTTGTGTTCATCCTGTTGATACAGGTTGAGGTCCTGTGGTTTCTTTCTTCTTTTATGCGTTGACATAGCCGGCAGTATAGCGCAGTAGTTTAGGGCTCTGAGCTGCAAACCTGGCGACCTGGGTTTGAATCCCACAGCCCCCAGTTGCATACTTTGTGACCCTGAGCAAGTCACTTAACTTTCTTGTGCTCCCAGGTCATACCTGGAAACAAGCTTCAGCTTACTGTGCCTTTCCTGGTTAAACGATTTCCCCTTTCCATAGACCACCAAGCGCAAGTGGTGGCTTGTTTGTTGATTTTTAAATATTTTTATTGTTGACCTAGGTGCCACAAAAGGCAATTAAATGTATGACTGGCACAAAGATAATGAGGATGATAGATTCCATGGAAGAAGACAATCTACAGATAAACCTAAATATACTGGGGGACTGGGTCAACAAGTGGTAAATTAAATTTGGCGTGGATTAGTGTAAGGTCCTTTCCTTGTGCCCATTCAGCACTGGCTTCCCTGTCTTCTTGGCTGTGATTCTCAGGATGAATGACAGACAGCTAATACTGCAGTCCGTTGTAGGTATCCCGCTGTCTGTTCCTCTCTGCAAAACCCACACAAGTCAGCCTTCATTTGCTTACATGACCCCCAAGATCTGGAACTGTCTGCCACTGCATGTATGAGAAACTGAAACATAGACAGTGACAGCAGGAAAAGACAATGGTCCATCCAGTCTGCCCAAGTTCCCTAACCCTGGAACCTACTGTCCATCCAGGGTCCTAGCCTTCCCCCTCCTCCGTTATTCTTCTTCCCGATTCTGTCACCCTGAGTGACCACCATACCCTTCATCTCTGTCTCAAGCATGTTTGAAACCATCAACTGTGTTAGCACCCACCACGGCTGGTAGACTGTTCCATGGCTGCACCACCCTTTGTGTAAAATAATACTTCCTCATGTCCATCCTGAACCTCCCTAATTTTAAACATAGTTTTAAGAGTATGCTACTACAGAAGTTTATATGTACTTGTGATACCTGCACTCGTCCTCTTTCCCTGTATACATTAATTGTCCTTTAAGTATGTTCACCTTTGTTTAATGTATGTATTTTCTCGGTGTTCCAGGTCACCCCTGTAAATGGGCATGCTCCCGGTAGGCTCACCCAGTTATCAAAGACATCAGTTAATTAATCAGTCAGGTAATAATTATGGTTGGAGGTGCTAGATAGAAAATTAATGGTTATACAGTGGGCTGTGAAAAGACCTGGGGGTCGTCATTGATGGGAAGTTATCAAAGCAGTGTGCAGCAGTGACATATCGAGTGTCAGGCTGCATTAATGAGGGCATAACATGTCATGAAAGCGATGTGAGTCTGGATTGGGCAGGCTAAGGCTGCAGTTGGAGTACTGTGTACAGTGCAGCGCAGGTCACATCAATAAAAAAGAGAGTTTGCAGCAGTTGAAAGAGGGCAGCAAAGAGCAACTAAACAGACAAAAGGAATGAAGAGGGTAGACTGTGAAAATGCTTAGACAGGCTAGGTACAGTGGAGTCAACAAGAATAGAGTGCTCATCACAGTTTCTGCCAGGGATATGCTGCAGAAAACTGCAGGAACACAGTGTAGTTAATGGCAATTATTCTGGTATATCACACAGGAGAGTGTGGCGTGCTCATCACAGAGCGTTGCATTCTGGCTGATTCTGCTGTATGTTTTCTCTTAAAAAAGGCTGAGAAGTAGATATGTTTTCAGTTTTTAACTTCTGAAAGGACTGAGTCAGTGCTTGGAAATGTTTAGGTGGAGGAACTCGTATCTGAATTTCTAGGAGGTGGAATTGTCATTTCTAGGTGGTGGAACTCTCCTGTTGTAGTCATTGGAGAAAGATGACAGAGGTGGTGGAACTGTCATACACTTTTTTGTAAGACGTGGTGCTACCTAGTTACCCTGGACAAAATGAGAGGAATCTGGAAACTTTACCATCTTGTTCATGGTAGTAACACTAGAGAGTGTAACCTACACTTACTGGGGGCTATGCATGAAGCAGCGCTTGGTACGTACCCAGCCCGTGCAGCTCCACACCTGCAGACAGGTGCATGGTGCACGATATGTACTAACAAGTGCCTACACAGGGTGCCTGTCCACCGCCCCGCCCATGGTGTGCTGCTGCACAGGAGGGGCAGATTGAGGGACAGAGGCAGGCATCCAATCAGATGCCCTTCCTGGGTCCCGAAGTGGATCCCCTGCTCAATTCTGGGGAGGTGCAGGGTGGGAGATGGAAATTTAAAACATCTGGAAAATGCCCAAATGGCTGTCCCCCGCCCTCTCTTTCCAATCATAGGGCTGGAGCAGCACTGTAGGTGGGTGCTGTGTTCTTCCACAGCTTGCAGGGTTTCTGTAGGGAGGGCACTCAACAAATATGGCAGGGTCCCTGGTACCATATCTTGCGCCCCCTTGCCCTGCACTCTGTGCCCCTGTGAATGGCATGGAGTGTGGGCACACCCCAGACTGGCCACACACAAAGCTGCGCAACTCAGAAGGGATGCCTGTTCCTTCTGTGAATGCACACAAGGGGGCTGCAGGACCCCTGGTTCACGGCATTCAAACGTTGGGTTGCCTACTAACCATGGATCTGCGGTGCTTAGGCAACCTGTCCCTTAATGCATAGGGCCATGGGGATGAGGGAGTTAGTGGTAATGTAAGGGATAATTTTTTCACCCAGAGAGTGGTACACCTTATAGAGCAAGCTCCCAAAGAAAGTAGTGCAAGTTGGGAGTTTGCAGTCTTTTAAACATCGGTTGGATCGTTTCCTTCTGGGGAATAACATTACTGGGTACAGCATTTAACTCATCGAAGAGGAGAGGGGTCCCTGACGTTGCCAGTTTTTTACTTTACATAATATTGAATCATGCTGCAGCTACCTGGATGGCAGGAGATTAGCAGGATAAACCTATATTTTTTTGTCTAGCATTTCATACAGTGCGTTCCTATAGTAGTCTGTTATGCACAAACATAATAGAAAGGTACACAGTGCAGCAAAACAGAATGTAGAAAATATGATGCAATGAATTGAATGCTCATGAAGAACAGGATTCAAGCATGCATAGGACAGATAAAAGGGGACCTTGGAAGGAACACAAAAGGTGGGGACGACCGGAGATTGTACAAGGGCTGTGGTGGCACAGTAGGCAGGGAAAATGGATAGACCAGATGGGTCAAAGGGGTCTTTATCTGCTAAGAACGTCTGTGTTTCTATGAAGAGTAAGAAACATTTGTGCTGGAAACAGAAGCACTGCCCTTATCCATTGATTAGGTATGGGCAGGATACATGCAGTGCAATCTCTCCTTCCCTCGACATACCTTTTAGTGTTTCTCTGAAAAGTGCTGCCTTACAGAGTCCCTGTGCAGGATCCCCTGTCCACCTCATCTAGCTGCGTTGCATATTGCCTGTTCGCATCAACTAATGAAGCCAGTAAACTGTGTGACGGACACTCTTGTTTTTTGATGTTTTTACTTTGCCTGTTTCCAGCACAGCACTTCCGACTGTTGCTTGAAATAAACAGGGGGCTGGATTTTCTAATGGTCAGAAACAGCCATGGGACTAAGTCCTACGCCACAGTCTGCTGGTGCCGGAAAAAAAATCTTCACTCCAGTGGACAGTCCTGTTTTCAGCCCGTGCTCCGTATGGGTAGCAGGTGCAGCTGTGGAAGATGTTAGGCCTGGTCTAACCAGGTGTGATGTTTTGATGCAGCAGCAACGCCGAAAAATGGCCTCAAGCGGACATAAATTGTGGGGCCGGTCGTAAAATGGATCCTTTTTAGAAAATCTGGCACATGCGGGAGAAACTGCGGCTCAGCAAGTGAAGACCTACTGCTGCAAGTTTTTCCTCGACCTGCACCAATTTCTGGGGTCTTTGACAGTCCGACCGCAGTTGTTGCATAACAGAGCCCAGCTAGTACCAGAGGTAGCTGAAGTCTTCGCTTCCAGCAGTTGTTTAAGCAGTAATGCAGGGCATGTGTTGTTGTGGGATTTATACACGCCTTGTGTGATATGTCACGAGGCACAGCCGACTGACTTTAACCACACAAGAAGTGAGTAAATTCCACTACTACACATGTCCTGAAGTGTATTATTATGATTATAAAATGAATCGGTTATAAAAAAAAAACCAAACAAAAAAAAAAAACAATTAGGTTCAAAGAAAGTAAACATTTGATCAGTGAGATCTTTACAGGTGGTCTGTTTCAGGATTTACACATGGTCATGTGACATGTTTTGACCAATAAGGCTACAGGATTTTTGAGACCCATTTTATAATGCATAATAGAGCTGCCCAGCTAGTACAAAGCTGGCTGAATTCTTAGCTTCCAGATTCCTTAAGAACTGTTCTGGCCTGGTGGGACTGCATTGTGCAGCCTAGGTATTTAACTACATACTGTAAATGGGCTAGTACTATCATATGCAGTGAATGAATCTATCATGCTGACCCAGATATGCCACAGACCATTATTAACTCTGCAGTATCCCTAGTGTTAGATGGATCATACTGAGGCTCCCAGTTGGAATCTCCTTCCATGTAAATCGGTGAAGTCAAGTTCACTAAATAAATAAAAAAAGAAAATTACATCAGCACCTAAAGACATTTTATCATCGGTATTTTAAAACCAAATAGATAATTTTTTTTTTTGCATCATCTTTTTCCCCCTACCAACTCAGCCACCCACTCCTTCAGGTGGCCAACCTTCACCTCTGCCACTTCTTCCCATTCCGCTGTCCACTGCTTCCTTGACTGCCATCCGACTGACCCGATGGATTCATTGGGGGGGCCCTACCCATGGAGGCAACCAGGAGGGGAGATTGAAGTGCCCATAGGCATTTCCTTGCTTCTGTATCAGATGGTGGCAAGGTGCAGTTCGGGAGCTTGGGCCATAGGGAGGGCAGCCTGCATGGGTGGCCATTTTTTTTCTATTTTCTGCCTTCCACCCTCCACCCTAATTGGGCCTGGAGGAAATGGTGACTTGGGGGCGGGACGCTGGTGTTGAGGCTGCACCGCTTGCACGCCCACCAATCCACCGCCAGGTGCCAAGGTCCTGCCCACCCTCCTGGAGAGGGAAGCATCCAATGGACACTCTAATCCTCCCGTCGGCCTTCCACCTCACACCGGCTTGGGTGTGAACCCAGGTTGCCAGCGTGCTGAGCGAACCTCGGAGCTGACTAAAGCAAAATTGATTTAATGCTGTACTTTGATTAGTTTGTGTATGTAATAGAGTGGATAATGGACGGTGAAGTATGAGTGGTCAGCATTATAGAACTGAGGGTTCAGAGGATATTAGTAAACTGCAGAAATGAAGCTTAAGTGATGTATATTACAGCAGTTATCAGAACTGAAAAACATCTAATAAAATGGCTGAAGATGGCAGCTACAATACTCCTGTCTGATTGGGTGAAACAGGTCACATTTCACGCCTGTGTGCACTAATGAGTGCAGAGTACTGCGTGTACTTCACTACCCAAGTCATAGCAAAACTGATTCAGCTCTGCATATTGCCACCAAGTACGTGCAACATCTTTAAAGTGCACACACGTCATTTTACATGTGCCAGCTTTGAGAGCGGGGAGAAACAGGGAGAAAAAAGAACCCTTACTGCCAGGAAGAAGACGATGATCCCACAGGCTTTGCACCCACCACCTGAAGGCATCCACTCACCCCTGGTGGTCCACGTAAGTGGCATAAGTCCCAGGTTAGTAGGGTATGGGGCTGGGGGGTCTTTATTGGAACGGGACAGTCGGGAGATGCAGAAGGTGAAACATGATGAAAATAAACATTAATAAGTGATTTTCAGTGCAGGAAGAGTTTAAAGCACAGCTGCCTTATTTTGGGGCTGACTGCTTTCAGAGCACAAACCACCAGGCTGTTTTGGGGCTGGGGAGGTTTTACCTGTGTCTGACTTGGATGTCTGGATTTTTCTCTGTTTGATTAACAGGGTATTTTCTCTGTCAAATTGTTGTGTAGGGTATCTTGCTGACAGGAAGGCACTCATCGCAGCGGTGGGTCAGAGCTCTTAGCTGATTGTTTTGTGAAGCCATCAAAAAATGGAGAGTAATGAGTACCAATGCCCGCAGTCTGAGTAACAAGCTTCCTAAATTAGTGGCCTTGATGGAGGAGGAACATCTGGATATCATGGCAGTCACAGAAACATGGTACACACAAAACCATGACTGGGACGTAAACATACCAGGATACACTATCTACAGGAGGGACAGGGAGGGTAAAAGAGGAGGAGGAGTAGCTCTTTACATAAGGGAAGGAATCAAAGCAACAGAACAAAAGGGAAAACAGGGAGGAGAAGAAGCACTGTGGGTAAATTTGGAGACTGGCAATGGAACCACAGTCCGCATAGGTTGACACAGACCTCTCCTCAGGGGGAGGAAATGGACAAGGAAATGATAGAAAGTATACTTAGAATGGCAGAAAAGGGGGATATTGCTGATGGATGATCTGAATATGCCAGATGTTAACTGGAGTGCAGTTGCAGCAGCCACTTCAAAGAGTGGGGTTATTCTAGATGCCCTACAGGGGGCATGCCTTAGACAACTAGTATTGGAGCCCACTCGAGAGGGAGCAATCTTAGACCTGGTTCTCCCAAATGGAGATGAAGAGAGGATCACAGGTGTAGAAGTGGGTAGCCATCTGGGAACTAGCGACCATCGAACAGTATGGTTCACAATAATCACAGCAATAGAGTCAAGTCATACAAAGGCAAAAGTACTGGACTTTAGGAGGGCTGACTTTGCCAAAATGGGTGAGTGCCTAAGGAATGCACTAGCAAATGGGCAGGAAGGAGGGGTGGAAGAACAATGGGGAATAATAAAAACTGCCATCACAGAAGTAACAAGCCTTTGTGTGAAGCAAATAAAACAAAACAATGTAAGAAACCACTATGGTTCTCAAAGGAAGTGGCAGTAAGGTTCAAGAGAAAAGAAAGCATCTAGGAAGTACAAGGAATCACAGAAGGAGCAGGACAGAGAACTGTATCAGTTAAAGCAAAAGGAAGCTGGAAGGCAGTCAGAACAGCAAAGGCCCAAACCGAGGAAAAGATAGCCAACTCAGTTAAGAAGGGGATAAAACCTTTATAGGTACATCATGGAGCGAGGGAAGACCAAGGGAGGGATAGTGAGGCTTAATAAGGGGAGGGAGGGTGGGCAGAGGGTGACTGTGAAAAGGCAGAGATACTAAACAAATATTTTTGCTCAGTATTTACAAAGGAAGAGGGGGAGGTACCTAAAACAAACAGTAGAAACACTCTGGATACAGAAGTTGATACCAGCCCATTTACAGAAGAAAGGGTTCTGAAAGAACTCTTAAAACTGAAGGTGGACAAAGCAATGGGGCCTGATGGGATTCATCCCAGAATTCTAAAAGAACTAAGGGTAGAACTAGTGACACCACTGACTACCCTCTTTAACAAATCATGGGAGGATGGGGTGGTACCCGAGGACTGGAGGAGGGCAGATGTGATTCCCCTTCACAAAAGTGGGAGCAGGCAGAAGCAGGAAACTACAGACCTGTTAGTTTAACCTCAGTGGTAGGGAAATGATGGAATCACTCTGAAGGAAAGAATTGTCGATTATCTAGAGGCCAGAGGGCACAGGACCCAAGGCAGCATGGATTCACAGCGGAAGGTCATGCCAGACGAATCTGATAGATTTCTTTGACTGGGTGACCAAAGTAGTAGATCAGGAGGGGCTGTGGACATGGCGACTAGACTTTAGCAAGGCATTTGACACAGTCCCACACAAAGATTAATATACAAGTTAGCCAGCCTGGGAGTGGGTCCCAAGATGACAGCCTGGGTAAATAACTGGCTGGAGAATAGGACACAGAGAGTAATAGTAAATGGAGTCCACTGAAGAAAGGGGGTTACTAGTGGGCACCGTGAGGTTCAGTATTAGACTGGTCCCTCTCAATGTCTTTATGTTTACATTGCAGAGGGATCGGAAGGAAAGTATGTCTCTTTGCAGATGACACAAAGATCTGCAACAGAGTTGATGCACAAGGGTGGAAAGGATGAGAAGGGACTTGGCAAGGTTAGAGGAATGGTCAAATGTATGGCAGCTTAGATTCAGTGCTAAGAAGTGCAAGGTAATGCACCTGGGAAACAAAAACCCAGGGGAAGAATACACAATGGGGGGTGAGATACTAACAACAACAAAAATGGAAAGGGACCTGGGGGTAGTCATATCAGATGACCTAAAGGTGGGCAAGCAATGTGAGAGGGCAGCAAGGAGTCTGGGGGGATACTGGGGTGCATAGGGAGAGGCATCACCAGTAGATAACAGGAAGTTATTATCCCTCTGTACAGACAGCTGGTCAGACCCCATCTGGAGTATTGTGTGCAGTTCTGGAGACCCAATCTCCGCAAAGACATAGACAGGATGGAAGCTGTCCAGAGGAGGGCACCAAAATGGTGCAGGGTCTGCACCGGAAAGACATGAAGAGAGACTTAAGGAGCTTAATATGTATAGCCTCAAGAAAGGAGGAGGGGGGACATGATAGAAACTTTCAAGTACCTCAAGGGAATCAACAAAGTCCAAGAGGGTAGCATCTTTCAAAAAAAGAGGTGTGCAAGAACATGGAGCACAATTTGAAGATAGAGGGGGCGGCTCAGAGGTAATTTAAGGAAGTATTTTTTCACAGAGAGGGTTGTGGATGCATGGAACGGCCTTCCGGAGGAGGTTGTGGAGTCAAAAACAGTGGTGGAATTCAAGCATGCATGGGACAGTCATAAGGCAATTCTAGGGGTTGGGGGCAGAAAGAAGTAGGCTGCTGGTTAACTAGGATCTGCAGCTTATCCATTAGGTAGGGAAATGGCCAGACTGGGTGGGCCAAGCGGTCCTAATCTGCCATCAAATTCTATGTTTCTGTGTTTCTATGGTGCCACAGGACCAGCCCTATTAAAATATTTGAGTAGTCTGTTCCCTCCCATGTTAATTCACATACTGACTTTACCTATTTTCCTTCTACTATTTCATCTAAACCTCTTTTTTTCTTCTCTCTTCTCTTTCTTAAGAGGTTTCTGTCTTTCATTGTATAGTCATGTTTGGGGATACCAGACCTTTTTACATAGGTTCAGTGAGATGAAGAAAGAATGTGCAGCCCTCCAATGTCCCTCTTTCTTTTCTCTCTTTCTCATTGACTTTCTATCACTTTTTTCTTTCTCTTTTCTTTTTCTGTTTTTCTTTCTTTTTACCTTTCATTCTCTTTTTTTCTCTTCATTCCCCTGTACCTTTAACTATTCTTTTTTCCTTTCTCCTTTCTCTCCGTCTCCCGTTTTTAGATGCTCTGTAGTTTCCTTTCCCCTTTCTTTCAGTGCTGTTCATTCCTTAGTTTCTCTGGATTAGAGAGATCTGATTGCAGTCAAGCTAGCATCATACGTTTCAGCAGCAGTAAACACATTAAACTGACCGACGTTGCAGTCCTGGGGGAATGCCTGATGTAGGCAGTAATACTTCTTTAAAGTAATGGTTTATGCACTATGCCTTGATTATATTTCTAAAAACATAGGCCTGTATTTGAGCATGGTTCTCATGTAAATACGTAGCGTAAGACAGTTTCTGTTGTATAGAGATACTGTTGGTATGTTTGCTTATATCTTGAGAACCATTTTTCATCAACGGTGGTATATTGTGACAGTTACTCTAATGAATCCTTGAGTATATGACACTGAGGATGTCTTGGGCATAAATTATCGCTTACGATTGGCTGTTTCAATTACAGCTGTATCTTGAGAACCAATTATCTGTTTGTTATAAAACTTGCCTTAGACACTTAGTATTACTAGTACTGTTATAGCGTTAGCCATATTAATACCATATTCCTTAGTTTTGGTTATGTTTTAAGAATTACTTGAAATTGAACTTATCCAGTTGTCAATGAACTTCTTAGGGGTTGCAGATACCTTGGTACTCACACTTGGTGAATATTCTTATAATTTGGTGATCAGATATTTGTATATGTTATTCTAGGATCGTGGATATGTTGTTCATCCACACTCTTTGGCACGTCCCCTTCCACTTTAAATCTCACTGGAAGTCTTCAGGCTGGCTCCTCCCACCCACCTGGCGGGATATACCTCGGCTCCACCCCATGACGCCAGATCTTCCTTTCCGCTGGAAGATGCTGGTTGCCTCCCTCGTGCTCACGCATTTCGTAGGCCCTGGCTTTCAAACCTTTGGTTTTACCAAAAATTTGCATTGCTCACGTTAGCGATCGCAAGTTTGCAGCTTCGATCATGGAAGATAAATCTTCTCCCGGATTTCGTCATTGCCCGTGCGGCCAGAAGATGTCGTGTATCGATCCCTACACCGTGTGCATCTACTGCCTAAGTGTCGGCCATGACACCTCATCTTGCAGTCTCTGTTTGGCATTCCATCCCAACGTCCTCGAAGACTGTCTCACATGCCCGAAACTGGGAAGGCTGGAGAAGAGGAATCAGGTGAAATCCAAGGAGGCTCGGTGGGCGGTTTCCACGGCTGCGGGATCCGCCAAGCAGTTGGAATGCATGCAAGCGTTCGAGGAGCAGGTGGCTCATGCTGCAGAGTCTTCTCGGAGCTTTTTCGTTCCGCTCAACCTGGGCTCCACCTTCTCGGGTTCCTTCCGGGAGTTGTGCCAGTCTCTCCCTACCAAGGGAGAGGCACCTGTGAGCTCACACTCCTCTCGATCCCATAAGCGGGAGAAGGATCTGAGTGCATCTTCGTCTCGATGACGGTCCTGGGAGTGGAAGAGATCTGGTCCCAGGAACATGCAGTCTCAACCTCAGTCGAGATTGCCTTTTCAGACACTGGCTTTTTGGACTTGCTGTCAAGCCAGCCAACCAATGGTTTGGTCGACGATGTGGAAATCGTGCTCGACCCCTAGTCGCCAACTCCAGTCGACGACTCCTTGGAGAGCACTCCGGTCCTTGTTTTCCCTGATGAGGAGACCTAGCCTGATGGAGTCCCCATCAAGGAACCAGTCCGATGGAGTCCCCATCAAGGAACCAGTCCCGGGCTCTGGGAAGTCACCGGCCCCACCGGTGTCTCCCAACCGACCGAGTCAGCCTGCCCGATCTCAATCGAGGTCTAGGACCCCCTCGACCGATATGCCGAGGAAGAGCCATAAGCGCTCTAAAACGAGGCGACACCATCGGTCATCCTCATCCTCCTCAGATGAGGAGAGGCTCCAGCGGAAACTCCGGCGCTATGAGGACCTCATGTGGCAGCAGCTGATTTTCTCCTGGCATAAGCCTACCATGACTTCCACCCCGGCCATTACTTGGCTTTCGCCTCCCAGGCCAAAGCTGACTTCTTCAGTGCCGACCAATTGGTTCCCCAGCCTGCGGAGCTGGCAAGGCCACCTGTTCGGCCCATAACGGTCTCTCCACCCATTGTGGTGGAACCACCGCCCAAACAGCCCATTGGAGGGGCTCCTTCCAAAGAAGACAGACCGGACACTGGGCTTCACCAGCGATTGTCTGTCACGGTCACCCCAGACCACCCCCGGTGAGTCGAAGGTGACCTGGGCGGTAGGCCATTGTGTCCGGATTCCTCAGATTCCGATGTCACCGGTTTACATTCACATCCAGGTGGTGATGAATTGACTGGTGGCCTGGGGACGGAGGAAGGTCCCACGTCTTTTCAAGGGATCCTCCGCCTCATCTCTGAGTCTACAGGGATGCCTCTGGAGCCAATCCAGAAAAAGGCTGAGTACCCGCTTACGAACATCCTTAAAAGAGGGGATACCCTGACGGAGGCCTTTCCTGTGGCTGAGGCCATTGTTGGCCCAGCCCTCGAACTGTGGCACCGTCCTGTTTCTTGTCCAGCACCATCTGCCCGCATGGCCTGCAAGTACGCGGTGCCATTGGGGTCCCTCGCGGGGTTCACAGAGCACCCTTCGGCCAAGAGCCTGGTGACCGCCTCTGTGTTCAGGTGTACTTGCAGTTCTGCCAACACTGATCGACCTCCTGATAAAGAGTCCAAGCTTTTGGACCATTCAGCCAGGAAGGTCTATGCGGCTTCCTCCTTGGACCTTCGTCAGGCAACTCCGGCCATCATCATGGCACACTTCCCCCACACCCTTCTTGGGTCGTTGGATGAAGTCCTCCCACATCTCCCCGTGGACATGCAGACCACAGTCAAGCAGGTCCAGGTCCAGGGCCGAGCTGTCACCAAACAACAGCTTCAGATGGCCCTGGACATTGAGGATTCTTGTGCCTGCTTGATGGCTGCCGCAGTTGCCTCACGTCACAGGACTTGGTTGAGGCTGTCCTCCTTTCTGACGGATACCCAGCACAAACTAGCTGATGTGCCCTTCCTCAGGACCAACTTGTTTGGACCAGGGGTGGCCGGTCACCTTGAGCGCCAGTACAACGGGGCCCAACGGACCACTGAGGTGCATACTGCCATGTAACCCAGAAAAGCAGAAATTCCTGGGCAGGGCGCAACTTCCCAACCAAAATGATTGGGCAATTGGGCCCCGTTGCACTGGCGCTGAAGGTGACCGGCCACCCCTGGCCCAAACAAGTTGGTCCTGAGGAAGGGCACATCAGCTAGTTTGTGCTGGGTATCCATCAGAAAGGAGGACAGCCTCAGCCAAGTCCTGTGACGAGAGGCAGGCAGGTATCCCATTTGTCTGCCCCGAGCTGACGGTGGTTCTCACAACCAAGTGCCACCTTGCACACTACTTCTGCCAAGAGTTCTTCGGGCAAGAACCAGCAGAAGAAGAAGAAGCCTTTTCAGCATTCTTTCCCTGCGGCTCAGCAGTCCTCCTTTCAAGGCAGACAGCAGCACCAGCACCAACAGCAGGCTCAAACTTGGCGCCCTCGGCCCAAGCTCGGACCCCAACAGGCCCGTAAAGGAGGCCAAGGTTCAGGTCCTGGATCCTTCTCCTGCAAGCCTGCTCAATGATGGGTTGGGGGCTGCCAACCCTTCTCCCATCACGCCAGCTCTGGGTCCTCCTGAGGGAGGCTGGCTCTGCCACTTTCTTTCCGCCTGGTCCGCTATTAGCACGGACAGGTGGGTTCTGGAAGTGGTCGGTCAGGGACTGCCTCTGGAATTCGAGCAGTACCCTCCAAGCCGAGCCCGCGCCCCACGGGAGGAATGAGTATCCGCTCACACCCATTCATCTCTCAGAGACGACATCGCTCAGCTCCTCCCTAAGGAGGCAGTAGCTCCAGTGGCAGATCCTCCAGCAGACCCAGGCTTTGTCTCCAGGTACTTCCTGGTGCCCAAGCGAACAGGGGGCTGGCGCCCCATTCTAGATCTGCATGACCTGAATCAATATCTCAGGTCCTGCACCTTTTGGATGGTCACTCTGTTGCAGATCATACCATCCTTGGAGCGAAACTTGTGGTTCTGTTCACTGGATCTACAGGACGCGTTCTTTCACGTCCCAATCTATCCATCCCATCAGCGGTTTCTCCACTTCAGGGTCAAAGGGACCCTGTACGAGTTCTGAGCCATGCCGTTCGGCCTGTTATAGGCCCCTTGGGGCTTCACCAAATGCATTGCAATGGTGGCGGCCCATCTCAGGTGTCGGGGGGGGGGGGTCAGGATTTATCCTTACCTCGATGAGTGGCTCCTAGCAGGATCCACCCAACAGGAGGTGGAGAGGTCCAGGGACCGTGCCCTCCAGACCTGCTTCCAACCCGGCCTCCTGATCAACAAGGCCAAGTCAGAACTTGTGCCGTCTCAGGTGATGGGCTTCATCGGGGCAGAGCTCGACTCTTGTCAAGCCAGAGCTTGGCTCCCGGTGGACAGGGCAGAGGTTCTTTCCTCCTTTGACCAATCATTTTGGTTGGGCAGTTGCACCCTACCCAGGAATTTCTGCACTTTCTGGGTTACATGGCAGTATGCACCTCAGTGGTCCATTGGGCCCCGTTGCACATGCGCCCCCTCCAGTGGGAGCTGGCCGCTCGGTGGACCCAGTGCCATGGTCATTTCGACCATCTGGTCACTGTAACCCAGAAGATGTGGGACACTCTCCAATGGTGGACTGCCCCAGACCGGTTGCAGGAAGGTATCCCATTTGACCGCCCTGAGCCGACGGTCGTTCTCACAACTAGTGCCTCTCTCATGGGCTGAGGAGCCCACGGGCTCTGGACCCCTGAGAAGTCCAGATGCCACATCAACCTGTTGGAGCTCAGAGCAATCAGACTGGCACTGTCAGCTTTCACTCCTCAGCTCCGGGGTCAAGTGGTTCAAGTCTAGACGGACAGTACCACGACCATGTACCACCTCAACAAACCGGGCGGCACGCACTCCCGTTTGCTGTGCAAGGAGGCGCTCTGCATCTGGACCCTCGTGAGCCAGTTGGAGGCAGATCTCCTAGCCATCCATGTGGCAGGAGCCTCAGACCACCTGGCGGATGCTCTGTCGATTAGGCCAGACATCCCACGAATGGTCTCTCCATCCAGAGGTAGCTTACAGTCTGTTCTCCCGTTGGGGCAAACCGATGTTGAACCTGTTTGCCTCCAGGGAAAACACCAAGCTGAGGCTGTTTCATGCCCGCCTCCTGAGCAGGGGTCGCTGCAGGGGGATGCCTTCTCGAGACCGTGGACCCCAGGCCTTTTCTACACCTTCCCTCCATTTCCCTTGATCCACAAGGTGCTTCTCAAGGTGAGGAGGGACAAGGCGAAGGTGATCCTGGTACCCGCAGACTGGCTGCGCCAGTTCTGGTATCCAGATCTCCTCAGCCTCAGCTGCAGGCACCCGGAGCGGCTTTGCACATGCCCGGACCTGATATCACTCAGTCAGGGGAAGGTATTCCATCCGGACCTTCAGTCCCTGCTCCTCACAGCCTGGTACCTGAGCGGCTAGAGTTCCAGGCTTTGGGTCTTTCCGAAGATGTCTACACCATGGTGGAGGCATCCAGGAAGGAGTCGACCAGGAAATGTTGTGCCTTCAAATGGAAAAGGCTTTCCATTTGGTGTCAGGGCAGGGGTCTGGACCCTCTATCCTGTCCAGTAGCTAGCATTCTCGACTACCTTTGGTCTCTCTCCAAAGGGGGTCTTCGGTCATCGACCCCTAGGGTGCACCTGGCAGCCATCTCTGCTTACCGGGCACAGGCCGGTCAGCCGATGGTGGCGCGCAGGAGACAGTGGTTGGGCGCTTTTTCAGGGCCTGGATCACATATCCTCTGCGTGAACATCCACCTCCGTGGGATCTTATGCTGGTACTGCCAGAGCTCATGGGCAAGCCATTCGAACCAGTGCACAAGTGTGAATTGTCACACTTGTCGTGGAAGATGGCCTTCCTGGTGGCTATCACGTCTACCAGAAGGACAGGAGAGCCCCAGGTGCTTTCGGTGGACTCCCCTTATCTGGTCTTCCACAGGGACAAGGCTGTCCTATGCCCCCACCTGAAATTCCTTCCGAAGGTGGTGTCAGAGTTTTACCTTAACCAGGTGTTGACTCTGCTGGTTTACTACCCTAATTACACTTCGGAGGCCAAGTACAGGCTCCATACCCTGGACCTGAGATGTGCTCTCTCCTATTACAAGGAGAGGACGGCGGAAATTCGGGGAGAGGTTCACCAGCTGTTTGTCACCTACGCTGAAGCCGCTTCTGGCAGACCTGCAGCCAAACGGACCATTGCAAGAAGGATTACATCATGCATAGGTTTGTGCTGTGAGTTGGCGGGCAAGGAGCCTCCCAGAGGGATAAGAGCCCATTCTACCTGCCATGCCGGGATGCTAGTTTTGGGGCCTCCGTTCTCCAATCTCTGTTCCTTAAGTAGAGGGTGTGTGCCCTGCCTCCCTCCTCCTGGAGAACTGCTAGGAGTCTGCCAAAGAGTGTGGATGAACAACATATCCTCGATCCTAGAAAAACAGGTTACTCACCTGTAACAGTAGTTCTAGGAGTGGTATATGTTGATCTTACTTCGAGAGGGTTCCTGCAGTAGGTCTTCACATATAGGACATATATACGGCGTCGGGTCCGAACGGCAAACTTGTAGATAGCAATCCTCAGTGGGGACAGCCCCCGACGTCGGGCATCGTGACATCAGCCTGGCTATAAAAGAGGCAGTCACGTGCCCGCTCTCCAGTTCTTTCCCGCCGTTGCCTCAGTAACGTTCGGCACGCGATAGAACAGTGATCATACGTCTGCATTTTGTCAGAGTTTTCTTCACCTCAATACTATTTTTTCTCTAATTGTTTCACTCTTATTTGATGTCTTCTAGACAGAAGAAGAAGTGCTCGAAGTGCGGCGCTCAAATCCCACATGGGGACAACCATTCCCACTGCCTCCTCTGCCTTGGTTCCAAGCACAACTCCCAGGAGTGCTCCATCTGCCAGGCCTTCAACCAGGCAACCCAAACCAAAGCGTAAGCGGACCCTCGAGGCCCATCTCCTGACTCGACGACTGGCGTTGATGGAAAAGGAGCTCCAGGAATTGCGGAATAGGTCATCATCGCTGGGCCCAAAAAAGAAGAAAAGCAAGGAGAAGTGCCGGGACTGGAGTCCGTTGCCACGCAGGAGGCCCTCCGAAACTGTGAGTACTTCTGCTGGTGCCCCGTCTGCTTCTTTAGACCGGGCACCTTCTCCCCCTCCTGCCGAGGTGAGCGGGCAGCCGGGGGTAGCCTCTCTAGAGGTTTCTGTCAAATCACCCTGCCTAGCCGATAAGACACCCCTCGACCCCATCGAAGGGTGCATGGCTGCTGATGATCAGACTAGCGGCGGTCTCCGGACTTCCACTAGCCTGGCACGGTCCTATCAGCTGGACGACGGCTCCTCCGTCGCCCACCCGGATCCTTCCACTCTCCCCTCAGGCTCCAGTTTGGCCCCTGACGCTGGACAGAGTGAGGGGCAGAGTGACCCATCGTCCTCTAGGGTTTTACATCCCAGGGACTCACCACCTGATCCGCTGATTTTCCTGCCAGCGAGATCACCTCCGGACCTGCCATCGGGGCTCCTTCTGGACCTCCCCCCTCGCCAGGCCTTCCGCCGTCCCCCGACATTAGTCCGCCTGGCTAGGGATCGCCCTCATGGAGCCTCCTTCCTCGGGACCTTCTGGGGCCCTCCCAGATCCCGCGCCTCCCCAAGGCACCATAGCACTTCCCCCAGCAGGACCAGATCCTCTGTGGGTTTCCGGGCTCAACCCCATTGTCCTGCCTCCGGCTGGCCCGCCGTCAACTCCACAGTATCTGAAGTCAGGCCATGTGCCTCCGACTCCGGGATACCCAACACCAGGATACCCTGGGTACTCGTACTATCCACAAACTGGTTATCACTGCCCTTCTTGGCCTCAATTCCCAGGTTATTCTACCTTCCAGCCTCCTCCTCCACCACCACCACCGGCGCCGGAGACAGCACCCCAATGGTGGCAGGAAGCCAGAACCCAGCTGCTGTCAGAGCTCAGGCAGTCGGTGGAGGAACCTCCCCAGCCTAGGGCCCCCCTCCACTGCCTCCTTCGGGCAGAGCCTCGGGTTCTCTTGCTGCGGGTACCGCTGGTAGGGAACCTTCAATTCCAAACGGCTCCGAACCATCTGACATGGAATCTGACACCGACTCTTCGGATCCCAGATCTCCGGTGGAGGTTCCTCCCAAGGAGTCCCCTAAGTCTCCTCCAGAGGACCCATCTTTTGGAGACCTCTTACGCTCCATACTGGCAGCCGGAGGCTGGCCCACAAAAGAGGTGGATCTGCAACGTAAAAGGCTAGCGGAGCCCCTGGATCTTGCTACATCGGATCCCATCCCCATCCCTCCATGGATGGGACCCCATGAGGACTTGGTGACCACAATGTGGCAACAACCGTCCTCCATTCCAGCGGTCTCCAGAAAGGCAGACTGGACCTGTTATCCCCCGGAAGGGATTAAACACCTTAACTCCCATCCTAAGGCTGACTCCATGGTAATTACTGCCGCTCACAACCAGTCAGCCCACCCGAAACACCCGAGTTCCTCACCACCAGATAAAGACTCTAGTCAGACCAGTTCAGGCGAAAAATCTATTGTTCTTCCTCCTGTGGCATTAGATCTCTCAACTATGTCTCGCACATGGTTGCTTTCCAAAAAGCTACTCTTTCGGAGTTGGAAAGGGATCTACTTGAGGTTCAGGATGAAAACCTCAGGAAGAAGCTCCTGGACAAGGTCAGGATGGGAAAGTCCTCATGTTCTCACGTGCTCCGAGCTACGTACGACTCGGTGGATTCTGTGGCCAGAGCGGCAGCCACTGGGATCTGTCTCTGCCAGCTTTCCTGGCTACAGATAGCCAGTTTGGCACAGGATGTACAGTCTTCCCTCTTGGACGCCCCTTTTAGGGGTTCCATCCTCTTTAGCGGTGATGCCAAAGATATCATAACAGTACTGCAAGAGAGTGGACACTATTTAAGAGACATAAGCCCTATGTGCAAGACGGGTCAGAAAAAGCATCCCTTTTGCTGCTAAAGAAGGTAGAACAAGAACCAGGCCAAGGGTCAGGGAAAAAGACATGCCCCTGGCTCAGGAGCCCAAACCCCACAGGCTACGTTCTCCAAACCAGCCTCGGGCGCTAAAGCTCCTCTCCCCTCGGCGTCCTGACTCCTTTCCCCTCCTTCACTCCCTCCCTTACTTCAGGAGGAACCGGTCAGAGGGAGGTTCGGCCTCCACCTGGAAGGTTGGAGGCTCATCACCACAGAGTCTTGGGTGCTTCAGCTCATCCAGCGGGGTCTCTCGATCGAGTTCCTCGATATTCCAGCCCCTATACCTCCGGGACGGTCTTTCTATCCACGGGATCAGGTCTCCTTCGTTTTGCAAGAGATTCGGGCACTTCTTCTAAAGGAGGCCATAGAACCTGTCCCCCAAAACCAGATAGGAAGGGGATTTTACTCCCACTTATTCCTAGTCCCAAAGAAAACGGGCGACCTGAGACCGATCCTGGACCTCAGCACACTAAACATCTTCGTCAAATACAAGAAGTTTCGTATGTTGACCCTTCAGGGGCTCCTACCCCTGCTCCATCCCAACTCCTGACTGTGATCCCTGGATATGCAGGATGCCTACCTGCACATCCCTATCCTCCTGGCCCACCACCACTTCCTTCGTTTTGCTTTTATGGAGGATCACTTTCAGTTTTGGGCACTCCCTTTTGGCCTTTCCTCGGCCCCCCCAGGTGTTCACAAAGTGTCTAGCGGTGGTGGCAGCGTTCCTACGCCGCCAGGGCATTTATGTCTTCCCGTACCTGGACGACTGGCTCCTCGCAGCACCCTCTCCTACCAGTCTGAAAGAGTCCCTCTCTTTCACTCTGAACTTGTTCTTCCTTCTGGGGATCACGATCAACTTCCCCAAGTCCCAGCTAGTACCATCTCAATGACTCCAATTTATTGGAGCCGTACTAGATACAGTTCAGAGCAAGGCTTTTCTACCATCGGATCGAGCTGAGACTTTAGTTGCTCAGGCTACTCTGATGGCCCAGGCTCAGTGTATCCCAGCACATGCTGTGCTCCATCTTTTGGGACTGATGGCAGTGGCCATTTCCACAGTAGCCCTGGTGAGACTTCACATGAGGGTCACCCAGTGGTCTCTCCGAGTCCAATGGGATCAGAGGACGGACGACATGAACCAAAAAGTCATGATCTCCAGCAGCCTTCAGAGAGATCTTCGCTGGTGGCAGGATCTCTCCAACCTATTGAGGGGAACTCCTTTCCATTTCCCTGTCCCTACCCAAATCCTCACCACGGATGCTTCAGACTTGGGCTGGGGAGCCCATCTGGGGGTACACAAGACACAGGGATCTTGGTCTGATCAGGAGCTTATGCTCCACATCAACGTTCTGGAGACCAGGGTGGTTCTTTACGCTCTCCAGGCGTTCCAGTCCCTTCTGGTACCAGGATCACTTCTGGTCCAGATGGACAATATGTCCACAGTCTGGTACATCAACAAACAGGGAGGAACCCGGTCGTACCCTCTCTGCAGAGAAGCAATGAGGGTCTGGTACTGGGCGATCCAGCACAGCCTTTACTTGACAGCAGTCCACGTACCAGGAGTAAGCAACATCCTGGCGGACAGTCTCAGTCGATCAGTGGCCAGGGCCCACAAGTGGGAGCTAAAGTCAGGGGTGGTCGAAGAACTCTTTCTTCGATGGGGTCATCCAGACTTAGATCTGTTCGCTTCTCCATTCAGTGCAAAACTACCCAACTTTTGCTCGCTCATTCCCGGGCATGGTGCTTTTGGCACTGTATCTCTCTTGGACAGGGAGGTTTCTTTACGCATTTCCTCCCTTTCCTCTCATTCAGAAGGTTCTGGTGAAACTTCAGCAGGAGGGAGCTCATATGATTCTTATAGCTCCTCTCTGGCCACGCCAGATTTGGTATTCTCTTTTCCAGCAACTGGCACTGGAACCTCCAGTCCCTCTGCCATTTTCCCACAACCTTCTGACACAGGAGCAGGGCACCCTGGTGCACCTGAGCCTTCAATCTCTCTACCTTCATGCGTGGCACCTGTGGATATAGCGTTTTCCCGCTATGGTGTCTCCTCGCAGGTTGCACACATCTTAGTAGAAGCCAGAAAACCCTCTACTGGATCCACTTACGCCAGGAAGTGGAAAAGATTTTAGATCTGGGCCCTAGCAAGGAGCTGGGATCCCTTTTTGTGCTCATCGGCCCAGGTGTTCGAGTACCTCGCACATTTATCTGAGACGGGCCTTAGCTACTCCTCCATTAAGGTCCATCTCTCTGTGGTGTCAGCATACCACCTCCCGGTGGAGGGCAAGACCTTGGGTCAGTTGGAGGTTGCCATAACCTTTCTGAGAGGCATCCTTCACTTGAAACCTCCTATCCGGAATCATTGTTCCCCCGGGACCTGAATTTCATGCTCGAGAAGCTGGCTTTACCCCCGTTTAAACCAACTTCTACTTGCAACTTATGCTTCCTTTCCTGGAAGACCTCATTTTTAGTCACGGTCACTTCCGCCAGAAGGGTCTCTGAGCTTCAGGCTTTTGTTTGTAAAGAACTTTATTTAATTTTTCATAAAGACAGAGTAGTCCTTCGGACTTACCCTTCCTTTCTCCCCAAAGTGGTATCAGAAACCACTCTGAATCAGAGTGTGGAATTACCAGTGTACTATCCCCAGTATTCCAACAGGGGGGAAATACCTTTTGCACACCCTAGATGTGCACCAGATTCTGAGGTACTACATGAACCGGACTAAAGAGGTTCGAAAATCTACCCAACTCTTTGTAGCCTTTGCTCCCCAGTGCCCGGGCAAGGCTATTTCTAAGCAAATCATCTCTCGATGGTTAGCCAACTGCATCCATTTTTCTTACACAAAATATAGGAAGTCCCTTCCAGGGGCAGTCAAAGGCCACTCCACCCGCAGCGTGGCTATCTCTTCTGCCTTTTTTAGGAATGTGTCCACTGCAGAGATTTGTGCATGTGGTCGTTTGTTCACACTTTCGCCAAGCATTACAGTCTGGACATTGCCTCTAGACGCAGAACAGGTTTTGGTCTCACAGTTCTGCAAGGCCTCCTGTCATGATTCCCTATGGCGACTTCTCCTCCTCCCGGTTGCAACTCTGCCTAAGTTATTTTGGGGACTGCTTGGTATTCAGTCCTACATGTGAAGACCGACTGCAGGAACCCTCTTGAAGTAAGATATTGCAGTTACGTAAGAACTTACCATAACAGTAGATCTTCGGGAGAGGTTCCTGCAGTAGGTCTAGTTTCCCACCCACCTTCCCCCAGTTCCGGGATGTTTTTTCCTTTATTTTACATCCTGCCTAGCTCTTGGGTCTAGAGAGGAAGTGGTGTCCTAGGAGTTTTTCTACTCCTAGCTTTCATTTACCTTTCTTTAGGTCTCCGGTGGAAAAGAACTGGAGAGCGGGCGCAGGACTGCCTCTTTTATAGCCGGGCTGACACCTGACATCAAATCGGTCCCCGCTGATGATTGCTATCTACAAGTTTGCCATTCTGACCTGACGCCAGGGGGCGCAGTCCTATATGTGAAGACCTACTGCAGGAACCTCTCTCAAAGATCTACTGTTACGGTAAGTTCTTTCGTAACTGCAGTTTCATCCACGCGGACCCACCCGACCTCCCCGGCTGCAGACGCGCACAACCTGGCTTCCAGCGGGCTAAGATCTGGCATCATGGGGCGGAGCCGAGGTATATACCACCTGGGTGGGTGGGAGGAGCCAGCTTGAAGACTTCCGGTGAGATTTAAAGCGGTAGGGGACATGCCAAAGAGTGCAAATGAACAACATATACCACTCCTAGAACTACTGTTACAGGTGGGTAACCTGTTTTTTATGTCCACACTGTGTCGTGCAGCATATCTGCTGCCATATACAGTTTTCATCCCCAGGTGGACAGCGCTAGTAATTTGGTCACCTCCCACCTGGTGAGTCACCTCCTGAAGCACCCTAAACCTTCTGATGATTCCAGTAAAAGTAAAAAGTCCTCGTGACAGCCCTTCCTTTGATCCAACACTGTCTTTATTATTAACAGCTCCATAGTTTTATGGTGCAAAAGCTTACTATCCAAAGTGTTGCTTTCTCCCCAACTTCTGAGACCCTGATGTTTGACTGGGGAGTGGGCATGAAGGTCCATCCTATGCTAGCCAGTGGCAGAACAGCTACTCCCTCCCTCTGGCTTGCTAAATAATCAGACTAGATGAGTAGCATGCTGGGGGATTTACTTACTATGTACAGCAGTGGCCCTAAATAGGAGCATTAGCCTAGACAGTAGCAAACAATCAGAGCTCATTGATCTATAAAACAGTGTGCTTTGATTGCTTGCCCTGTGGTAAAACTGTGTTAAAGCAGGGACTTTTCCCCCATACCCCATAAACAAGATGAGGCATCTTCTTGAGCTATCCTAGGTGAAAAAATTCTTGAAAAAACAATTTTGCTGTAAACATGGTCCCATGGCCTTTTGCAGCTCACACATTTGGCATTCACTTCATCTCATCAGGCCCTTAACATTGTGTTTTTCACTTAGCAACGATCTGTATTGACGTCATCAGCTGTAAAGCTGCAGTTGTGTTCAAGCTGGGTTGATTTTAAAGGTCGCCCACTGGAATGCTTCGGCTGTGACTTTGTGTGTCCCACTGGCGGCTGCCGACAAAAGCACGGCTGGAAATTAGAGTCGGCATTCAGCACCAGAAACATTTCTCCCCTTGAGTCTGTAGTTGACTTAAAGAAATTATATATCGTGCATGGAGTTCTTTTCCTGAAACATGTCACGAACTGCTTCAGGAATTTTATTTTCACAGGAAGGTTTTCATCTAACAGACTGTCATCAGAGATCATTGGAACTGCATATTAATTATTAAAATGCATTAAAAAATCCTTTTTGAATGAAATGATATCAAGCTGTATGCCAAACTTTCTAGGAAAACCATCATTTGGTTGCCTTAACAGTACTGTGAGGCACCAGATAACCATCAAATCCTTCTTTAATACAGCACATACTTTTATTCTAGTTAGTCTTTTGCTCATGAGGAAGACAGACTCAGTGGCTCGGAAGAACCTCGCAATACTGTGGGTAAATTTAAGCTCATCACACAGCAAATGGTGGTAGAGGCTCTCAATGCTGCTGTTGGTTTCTTGTAAAATAATTATTTGGAGACATATGCATACAAAATCTTGCTCCTTGCCTTTGCTCGCCTCTACATACTGGTGAGAATTGTGTGAAGTATTTGTGTATTGGGGCACTTTTACAGACTAGTTTGCCTCTCCTTTCTGCAATATGCTTTTGCCTTGTTAGTTATGCTGTGCGGTCCACTGTAGTGGGCCTTTATCAGCCGATTTAGGACTACCTGGGTTAGGAAAGAGCTCAAGGTGAGGCTGAAAGCACTAAGTGACCAGTCCTTCCATAGTAACTGCTGTGGAGGTGTTATATTTATTTGTAATCTTTGTCCAGGAAAAGTACACTGAGCCGAAAGCTGCTTCCGGGGATTTTTTTTTTTATGATTAATACAGTAATTTCTTCCTTTTTTTTTTTTTTTAATGTGACCGCTGTATTTTCCCTCTGCTGATAGGGATGGAGGCCACCCTTTACAGTGTGTGTGTGTATCAGAATGCCGTGGAGCAGTCATCCGAGCCCCATAAAAAGAGGACACAGTGCAGTTGTTTAAAGCAACATGCGAGCCCTTCCTAGAAGTATGGGAGCAGCAGAAGCTCAGAGATGTACGAGGTCCAACCCTCCCAAATGTAACATATACTCAAAATTGCTTTGAGAAGTTTAAAACTTGGTAGTTAACGGTTACATTAATTCAGGGAAATTCAGGAAAAAAAAGTAAAAATACTCACAGAATATTTTTGCATTACTCCAGTTTTTGACCCTCAATTTGGTATTTCTGAAAATTTAGTAGTCAACGATTAACAGATAACAGAATACCGGAGAAAATGCAAGATACGATGTGGCTGTGTATACATGGGAAGGGAAATATAAAGGGCAGTACAAAACACAAAAGTGTCAAAGAAAGGGGACATGTCGGAACTGAATTTAATCAGGAAGTGGAAACAAAAGAGCATCTGTGTTTGTCTTGTTAATATGTATCCGCCTTTTGGCCTTTATTAGTGACATGATGAACTAACTAAATTTACTTTTGTCTTACAGATGTCTCAAATTTTGTTCAGTGTTGTTTAAACGACATCATTTGTTGTTAAAACAATTATAGCAAACAAAAACGTAACTATAGTGTCAAATAGGCAAATATATTCCAGTAAAAAAAAAAATCTACAAATTGGAAGGTCGGTTCAAGCTGCTCTAGCTGAATTGGGGTAGGGGTTGAGAATGACTTGGTGATCACTCTTTCGCCCTTTTTCAAACATTCATAAGTGGTTAAGGGTCTCTTCCCACAACAACCATCTGCTAGCAGTGAAAGTGGCATGGAAAGACACCTCAGGATTTGGATACCTAAGCTGGGATGGCAACAGGCCTTAAAATCTGTCAATGCCTTGGTAAGAAGAAAGGTTGAGAATGGTTTATTTCAAGATCCACTGCAAGACATGCTGAGCCCAAATTCTGCCGTCAGAGTGTGGTTACTTCCCTCCACCCTATGTTGGAGAAGTGGCTAAGAGTTGGGTACTCTTCTCCACCAGTCATGGGTCTGTTTGCTGACTGAATCATTTTGGGGGGTAAAGAAATCACTGAAATTTTCAGAAAGTACCACACAACCAAATAACTAGACTTTGAAGACTTGTAAAAAGGGAAGGGGTAGCCATCTATTTCTTAGGGGATTGATATAAATTACTTTGCCTCCCCTTCTCAAAATAGGAGCTGCAGGTCGGAACTCTCCACAGCGTGATGGCAAGTCATACAGGAGTCTGTCTTTGGAGGAGCTCCATCCTTGAGGGCACCACAAGGGATACCTGTATTTATTTAGTTTATGTTTACCGGGTAAGATGTACTGGGCAAACATAGGCCTATTTTCAGGCACGACCCATGAGAGTTCAGCTAGTAGACCAATATAGTGCAGAGCATAATAACACATAGTAACAACATAAGAACCAGAGCAGTACATTTCTGTGCACAAAACAGGAGTTGGTGAAGGAGTCCATTGGGGCACACATTCTGTACAGTTCCTTACAATGACAATGAATGTGGTGGCAGCTAAGAACAGAGAGTGGCAAGAGGAAAAAGACACGATATGGCACATGCCTGAGAAGTCAGGGAGCATAGAAGAAGGGTAACCGGTTGATGGAAACATTAAAGAGCAGACGATTGAAAGCAGGTAACAGAATAAACAAGTGGAATGAGCAGTCCAATGTTAGTAGCTTAAGGAGTACTGTAGGCAGTGGTTAGGAACAGGAGCAGACTGTATGTTGAAGCGAGAGTGATTGGTACAGGCACCGGAAGGTGTGGGCAACTGAGCAGTGTCTTACGTGGGCTGGTATACTGTTCCATAGTTTTGGGGCAGCACCAGCCATCTCTCGACGTTTAGTCTTAGGGATGGCTAGAAGGTCTAGTTGAGAGGATCTGAGGGAGTAGGTATTTTTATAAGGCACCAGGGACTGGGGCGCTTGGTTCTGCAGTATGCTATGGAAAGTGCTGCCTAACGAGAGATCCCGAGGAGCAGTAGGGGAGGGCCAACCTAGTTTGGCGTACAATATACAGTGATGAGCAAGTCGATTTCGTGCCAGGGCAAAGCACCAGATATTATTGTATGCCACATCCCACTTACGCAGGATAGAGCTTGAGGCATTAGAAAAGATGAGCAGGCCATAGGATAATTTGGGGAGTAATAGACCGTGTGCTATTACAGTGCAAGCTGATGAGGAAAGATTGGGGCTGGCTCGATAGGCCAAGACTGATGTTTACAGCCTTACAGGTAGACGTTATATGTAGTGAGAAGTCAAGGGAGGGGGATCAAGTGTTACACTCAGGTATTTGAAGGAGTTTACAGAGTCTAGGGGTGAGCTGTTATCACAGACCACTCTGAACGAAGTACAGATGTTTTTTAGTGGGTGGGTGGTTCCAAATAGCATAGTTTGAGATTTAGAAGGGTTCAAAAGTAGCCTGTTCTCGAACCAGGTTTGAACAGCCTTCAGGTCTGCTGTGAGGGTACTGTTAATGTCAGCTACGTTCTGTGCACTGGTAAAAAAGACCAGGTCATCGACAAAGAGGAGAGGGATACTGTTAAGCAAAGCAGTGGTGAATTGAGCTGACATATAGGGAGCAAAGGAGAGGCCCAAGTACTTGAGATTCTAGCCCTAAAGATTCCAAAGCTAAACAGTTCCAAAAATAATTTCATTAAAAAAGGAAAACATTTGGACTGTTTGTGCTGGAAAGTAGAAACTTACATTTTTTTTTGAAAGCTTGGAGTCAACTATTGATGAATCAGTATGTGATGTTGCTCTAGCTTTCATATTTTATTTATTTGAAATTTGTTGACCTGGTAGGAGCACTGGACCCAGGTCCTTTTTCAGACTTGACCTGTGCCAACAGCACATTCAAACATCATATACAAAATGACAAGTATATCAATATAAAAATGGTTGAACTTTTATTTTTGACATGTATCAGCAATTGACAACAGTATCATTATGATCTACTCATGTTTATTGGACTCCAGGCTTTCGTTAAGAAAAAAAACACGTCTGTAAGCCTAACACTTCAAAGGTAACAGCTTTCGAAATCTAATTTCACGCATTTTAAAATATTATACAAAATTATTTTTGGAAACGGTCAGAAGATATCACTGGTTTTCTCTTAAAGAATAAAGATGTTCTTTTCTAGTTGTACAGTTTGGGAGTAGAAAGTGATCTCGTAACTGGAAAACGACAATGGATTTTCATCAGAAAGCTTGTAAAAGGAAAATTGACTACAGTTCTTTTGAATTCAGGAGTGGGATTAACACTTGTAGATAACGTTTTCTGTACTGTACACATGTGACATACTTTGTCTTGTATTTGGAGAGTATTGCGGCACAGTACTGAGTTTGTGAGGAATGACAAATATGGTATTGCTGCAGTTTTTAATTCACGTGACAACACATAGATTTTTATAACATTTACATGTGAACTTTGGTTCCTCCAGCCAACATGAAACATTTTTGAGGGGCTATAAACTGATTGTTGAGAATCTCTGGGTGCATTAACAGAATGCATAACTGTTGTGTGCTCTGGTGATGTCCCTAGAAATTCTGGAGGGTCGTCTTTCTGTCAGAAAACATATTTTAAAATCTGCCGCATCAGCCAGTTCGCCTGGGCACCCAGATCAAGTTGACACATTTCCAGTAACTCCAAGGTGATATTCTGCTTACTGGCATTTGTAACTCTTTTAAAAAAATCTGACCTTTGGGGCATAAACCGAAAGAAGAGCAATCCCAGTGCAGCATCTGAATCAGAAACCAGATATATGTTTTATTTGAAAGGATGGTGCAGTCCATAATGTTGTTTTAAACTCCTTTTACGAACATTTTTCTTGAGGATGTTACACACCACCTGCTGGAAATGCACGGATCTCTAATTGCAAATCACACTAGACAAGTTCTGCTTTTCTTTTTTTCCTTTGACAGCATCCTTCCCCTATTCCAGAGCCACGCAGGTTGACAGCACTTTGTTGCCTGAAAGCATTTCAAAATTTGATTTGGGTGGCTTGAGAGGAGTCACCTTTCCTTAAGAAGAAAAAATTCTCCCAACTTGTTTTATGTTGTCTCATGATAGAGAGAGTATTCTGCGGCATATAATGACGCCAGTACTTTGTGGCCAAACATGCTTGCGCAAGGATAGATGTGTGATATACAGCCATTGATTTCCATGAGCATATGTGCCAGACGCCAGCTAGTGCGCTGGCCGAGAAAAAAGAGCCAGTGCTGGAGGAAATAAAATTTTGTAATAGGGCAGATTCATCATTTTTGACAGTGCAGCTCTCCTAGCCTTCCTCGCCGACATTCGTTGTTTTTTTTTTCATCATTTTAATGAGAAGTTCATATCTGTTTGAAACCCAGGCCATATTCAGTTGAATCAGAAAAATCTTCTACAGAGGTGAATGTCATCACTGCTTACTTATTTAAACAGGTCTAATGAGTGATTCCTGCAAGCATAATCTTATAGGAACAAAAGGTGTTCAGTGCATCTTCCCGAAGTACTGCTTTCTATTTTTTTTATTTTTTTTGGCGGGGGGGGGGGGTTGTATAAGATACTGTTTCTGGCAGTGTTGGAAATGGAAAAAAAACTCACTGGGAGAGCCCACCTTTGATGTAAGATTGAATATACATAATTTGGTTCTGAGGACTCATTTTCTCATTATAAGTGTTCTATCTTCATTTATTTAGTCAGTTTTGTGTCTTTAGAGGGGTTACATTCTACACTGGAGTATCCCTTCCCCCTCATTTTCGCCCATTCCTGCTCCTGCAAACCTTCCACCTGACCCTCCCCCACCTCTGCTTCCCCATCATGCCTTTCTCCTGCATCCCTTATTATGATTTTGGCTTCACCCATCGACTGCATTAGCCTAGTGTACCCGATCTGTTCTCCAACAGGCACTATGCACTTTATGTAACTTTAAGTTGCCATTACTGCAGCCCTACAAGTTAACTTCTTGATCCTATCATTTTGTCATAGTTTTCTCACCTGCTTGCTCTGCCTTCTGCTATTGCATTTTGTAATGTTGTCTTTGTACATCTTTGGCATTGTAACAGTTTTGAACAATCTAATGTAACTTTGTCTTCTATGGACAGGGATGTGGTTGACTTACCTAAACATGGGCAGTCTCCCTTTAAGAGCTGTTCTTGCCAGACAGTCTTCAAGCTATGCTGCTCCCACCACCAGTCGGTATATCCCTCAGCTCCACCCCATGACGTCCGATCTTCCTTTCCACTGGAAGAGTCCGTTCTGCTCCTTTGCAGCTCTGTGCATGGTGTAGGCTCGATTATAATCTTTTAAGTGCGCCGTTAGGCTAACTTTTCTTCAGACTTTAAAAACAATTATTCCTCTGTTCTGTCTCCTTCTCTGACATCAACACCAAGGATCGCAGGGATTCTAAGCTGGTTTCCAGTTTTAAGTGGTGCGTCCAGTGCAACCAGAAGATGTCTTGGATGGATCCGCATGTGTTGAGCATCTGTTGCCTTGGGAAACAGCACAACATCACTGCTTGTGGCCTGTACCAGGCTATGCTTCACTCAGCCCGGAAGATCGCTACACCCATCTTCTCCTCAGTCAGCTGACCGAACGGGACCCTCCAGTAAAATCAAAGCAGGCATGTAAGGTGGCCCCCACAGCTGTGGGGTCCACGACCCAGATGGCAGCCATGGAAGAAGCGGTGGCTAAGGTTTGCAGCAGGTACCTCATCTGTCACCACGCTGCTCCCGTTGGGGGCTAGTGTGGCTTCAGTTTTCGCCAGCAACTCAGAGAGAGGTGCAGATCCCTCCAGACCTTCAGGGAGAGCCCTGCCCACCACAGCAAGACTAAAAAAAAATCTAAGAAATCTTGCCCTCACTCACCTGTGGGATCAGGAAAGAGCGTGCTCTTGCCACCTCCTTCAGCTGCTCAGTGGCTGATGAGCATTCAGCTTCAGCAGAACCTTAGGTCGAGGACAGGGCCGATAGCTCCATGGTGCCCCTGTCAAACTTTTCGATCACGACACGGGTTGAGTAGGTGGTTCAGATTTTCTTGACCCTGGCGACCCTTTGTCAGAGAGGATCAATGATGACTCGATCTCCAGGATTCCGGTCTTGTTGTGCCTCAGTCAGGAGCGGGAGCAGTCAGTGGACCTGGTTGTCTCCTCTCAGGAGTTGCCTCCCTCTGGGGTTGAGATGTCGAACCCTGTGTGGGAAGTCTGTACTGTCCCACCGACTGTATGTCCTCGGCATAGTCAGTTTTGTCGATGGTCAGGGTCAAGGGATTCCTCACGCTCTTGGTCTTGCTCAACTGGGAGGCGCCACTGCTGACACTCCTCTTCCTCTTCATCCTCGGATGACAAGAGGCTTTGTCGCTGTATGCGGTGGCACTATGAGAAGTTTGTCTGGCAGCAGTGGGCCTTGTTGAGCAGGATAGGGCTCAACTCTTGACCCCTGTGATCACCTGGCAACCGCCAGTTCAGCCCATGCCAGGCCTACCAAAACAGCTGCCTCTAACGTGAATCTGTCTACTGATTCAGGTGGAGCCACCCCCTCAACAGCCCATATAAGGAGCCCCCTCCAAGGACTCCCATCTGGCTACTGGCTTGTCTGGCCAGTTTTCCATGAACGTCATGCACTCGACTGATCCTTGAGTAATGCAGGGCAGCAAATGGCCGAGGGCCGTATTCAAGGATTCCTCATTGGACTCTGAAAGGTCCTCAGTGCAATCTTTGAGGGATCATGTCTTCGACCAAAAATTGGTCGAAGAACTGACTACCGACTACAGGCTGGTGTCTTTTGAGGCTCTTCTCAGACTTACGTCTGAGTCCATGGAGATTCCCTTGAAGTCAGTCCAAAAAAGGGCTCAGTATCCCTTTATGGAAATACTGGACAGGAACGAATCCCCTGGGGTTGCCTTCCCAATGGTTGAGGCCATATTGGGACTGGCACTGGATACTTGGCAGCATCCAGCTTCTTGCCCAGCACCCTCTGCCTGTATGTACCCCAAGTATGCTGTCCCTACCGGGACCTTATCTGGATTTTCAGACCACGCATTGGCAGAGGGTCTGGCTGCCCACATGGTTTTCCACAAATCTGGAAACACCAGGGACATGGACAAGCCTCCCAATAAGGAGTCCAAAAAGCTTGACCATTCAGTGAAAGAGGTCCATGCTGCGTCCTCCCTTGGTTTCCATCAGGTGAGTTACACTCTGATGATGGCTCATTTTGGTCACTCCCTGATGAAAGTCTTAGACACTGTCCTCCCTTAGCTCCCTGCTGACAAGCAGCTGGCAGTAAAAATAGTCCAGGGGCTGAGCCCTCAGCTGGGTTGGCGAGATGTTGCACGAGTGGTTTCTGCATCAGGAGGTGGTGAACCACCTGTTCCCCCTGTGCAGCACTCCTTTAGTACACCTCTTTGCCTACAGGGAGAATGCAAAACTGATGTTGTTTTGTGCCTGCCCCCTCAGTCTGGGACACTGATGGGGAATGCCTTCACAAGTCCCTGGACCCCAGGCCTCCTGTATGCCTTCCCTCCCTTTCCCTTGATCCACAAGGTGGTGGTCAAGGTGTGGAGGGACAAGGCACAGATGAGCCTGATAATACCCAGATCTCCTCAGCCTGAGCAGCAAACCTCCATAGCAGTTGTCCCTGCACCCAGATCTGCTGTCCTGTTGTTGGGGAAGATCCTACACCCGGATTTTCAATCCCTGCATCTCACAGCCTGGTTCCTGAGTGGCTAGAGTTCCAGGATTTGAGACTTTTAAGCAGAGTGCTCCACGTTGTGGATACATCCTGAAAGGAGTTGACTTGTAGATGCTGTGTTTTTAAATGGGAAAGATTTTTCCATTTGGTGCCTGGGCAAGGAGCTTGATCCCATTGCCTGCCACTTGGCTAGGTTCCTGGACTATTTATGATCTCTGTCCCAGCTAGGGCTGAGATCGACGACCGTCAAGGGGCGCCTGGCAGCCATATCTGCATACCGGTTGTGGGCTTGTATGCTGATGGCGGCGCAGGAGAAGATGCTCAGGTACTTCTTTAAGGGCCTTGACCACTTGAACATGTCGGTGCCCGAACTACCACCACCTTGGGATCTGTTGCTGGTTTTGGCAGTGCTCACAAGCAAGCCGTTTGAGCCAGTGCAGAGGTGTGAGCTGTCACACCTGTCATGGAAAATCGACTTCTTGGTGGCTCTTACCTCTGTCAGAAGGATCAGTGAGCTCCAGGTGCTCTTGTTAGAGTCTCCTTATTTGGTTTTCCACAGGGACATAGTCATCCTTCGCTCCCAGATGAAGTTCCTCCCAAAGGATGTTTCAGAGTTTCACCTTGACCAGGTGATTAACTTACTGGTATACTATACCAGCCCGTTTTTGGAAGCTGACCATAGGCTCCATATTTTGGACCTGCAGCTAGCATTCTCTTATTATGGAGATCATACAGCTGGATTTTGGGGTGAGGATCACCAGCTCTTTGTCATATCTGCTGAAGCCGCACCTGGCAGACTGGCAGCTAAGCAAATGATTGGCAGGTGGATTGTCTTTTACATCAACATCTGCTATAGGTTGACTGGTAGGGAACTTCCCGAAGGACTTAGGACTCTTTCTACCAGGCATACCGCTGCCTCAGTGGCTGCTTTCAGGGATGTCCTCATACAGGAGATCTGTAGGGTGACCACCTGGAAGTCAGCACACACCTTCATCTCCCATTACAGCATCAACCTTGAGTCATGCTGGGATGCTGCTTTTTGGGTCCTCAGTTCTCCAGTTCCTGTTTGTCAAGTAGGGGTTGTGTGCCTTGCCTTCTCCTCTCAGAGAACTGCTTAAAGTCTGCCCATGCATGGATAAATGAACCATATCCGCATCCCTAGAAGAATAGGTTGTTCATCTGTAACCGTAGTTCTAGGACTGGTATATGGTTCACATCCACACCGCCCACCTGACCTACCCTGGCAAGTGGCACACAGATCTTGCTTCCAGCGTGCAAGATTTGACATCACGGGGTGGCGCCGAGGCATATATCACCCGGGTGGTGGAAGGGGCTTAGCTTGAAGACTGTCCGGCTAGAACAGCTCTTAAAGAGGACAAGAAATGATTTCTAATTGTAGCTGTTTATAATGTTCCAGTTTACAGAAATGATATCCATAAGCTTAAATGGTCCATGTGGACAAAAAAAAAAAAATGTAACGGTACCTGAATACAAAGTGATATGAAAAACAGTATTTTGCATTGTTGTGTTTTTATGTGCAGCATTATTTTGCAATTCTCTTCACGGAACCAGTGATCTGGAGTTTTACCTGTGTCACTGTTTAAGGAAAGAACTCCAGGCATGATTCTGATAGGACAATAACTTGTGTTTAGCATTCTGTACTCAAACTGTGACATGGTAAACACTCCAAATTACTGGTTCCAGGAAAAGAACTGTTCAGAATGTTGTCCATAAAAAGAAAACAATTGAAAACACAGTGTTTCACATAAATGTTTATCAAGGTACAGTTAAATATGGTTCATTTGGAGGCAGGTTTATAATTTCTCTTACTAGGAAGATTGCTAACTGCTGCCAATTAGCACATATTTCTGTCCCCTTTAAGGGGAGACTGCCTGTGTGTGGATGTGAACCATATACCACTCCTAGAACAATGGTTACAGGTGAGTAACTTATTTTTTCTGTACTCCCCTTCCCCTTCCCAGGGGTTGCACCTGGAAATGAGTCTGGGCTCATATGCCTTTCCTGGCTACCAGTTATTTTTAGATTGTTAAAATTTTGTTCCAGGACCTGAGTCAGACTTTTAATTTCACTCCCAGAACCGAGTTCCACTGGGTTCCCCCCATTTTCCTCAATGTTTTTTGATATTGGCCACACACCAGTAATACCTTTACAAAAGTAAAAAAAAAAAAGTATGGGAAATATGATTTCAACTCAGTGGATGAGCCAGGGTGCTATGTCCTTAATTACGTGATAATCTTATGAAACATTAAAATTGGTATTTTCATTTGTCACTTCAAACAAAATAGTTAATTATCTGCCAGAGCATGACGTGTTTTATTCTATTGAAACATCTCTTGTTCTTGTTTTCCTCTCAGGTCATCAAAGCTGTTTCGAGCATTCTATATTCCTTTCCTGTCGGAGCAGTACACAACATATGCAAACTACACCATTTTAAAGCCCCGGAGATCAAAGCAAGCCAGGAAAAAGAGTGGAGGCTAGAAACACACCTGTGAACCAAAAAGGACCATTATTGAACTGAAGTCAAAGACCCAATATCCCCTCTCAGAAAATGCTTGTATGTTTCACTGGTAAAAGTTTATGAAATAATATGAAAAGGTTGTATCTCCGGTAGGATTATTTATTACCATGAGAGATTTTGAATATTATAACGTGACAAATGTGAATTGCTTCAAAAGGTTTTGCCACTCAACAGCACAACTTTGCTATCATAGTAAAAATAAATTGGTTAATCTAGTTTTGATATTCCTAGATGCACAGTGCTAGCCTCACTGAGTTATTAATCTGTTGAAGTTTTGCAGTTAGACTAATTCAGTGTAGGTTCAATAATGCAGATTGAGCAATTGCTAGTATTGTTGACTGCATCTTGCATAATCCACCTTTGATCGAGAACAGTATGTGTTTTGCAAATATGTGTATATATACATATGTATTATGTATATATATGTATTATGTATATATCTGTGCATATATATACACATATATATATATATATATTTACACATATATATACATATACATATATATATATATATATATATATATATATATATGGTAAGTATTCTTGGGATAGGACAGCATTGCCATATTGTCTAGTTTGATATATTCTAGTGTATTTAAAATGTTAAATGGAATCTTCTTAAAGTGTTATCCTGTATGTGATATGAAGGGAAATTATTATGTCACCATTCCTTTGTATTAAGGTGCGAACAGACAAGCATTTTCATGAAAGTGGGGACACAGCGTCCACATGAAAACTGCTGTAAATTGAGTAGAGTAAGACTCTGCAGTGAGAGTGGCTCTAGGTATGGGGGGAGGGGATAAGTTCATAAAATGTTACGAGTGGTCAAGAACAGAGGTGTAATTAAACGGAAAAAAGTCAAATTTTAGGCAGGCTTCAAAGGCTTCAGTTTCCATGCCACCCCTGAGACCAGGACAGTGTGGATTGGCCAAGGAACACGCAATTCAAGTGAGTATGGAATTCAGTGACATCTTTTGTGAGCTGCAGTGGGATGGAGGTGATACAGTGGATAAACAGCTTTCTTCATCCACATGGAGGAAGAGCTGCGTCTTACCAAATGCAGCCAGTTAACTGGGTAAGCACCGCAACAGAATCCATACCACTCCAGCTTTTGTTTTGTTTGCAGTTTTAAGCTGATCTGCTGTATCTATGTGGCTAAGCGCTTCTCGATTGGAGGCGCAGCTGCAAGGCCCAGAACACACAGTGACTCGCCTTGGGTCTTGAGATCTTGGACTGCAGCAGTATTTCTAAAGATAAGATGAGACTTTTGTTACTTGTGTCATGGCCACGGACACTGATTTCCAGTGTTTTCTTGTTTAAACCTCCAGAATTGTGGAATCCTGATTGTAGAGTTGTGAAAATCCACTTGGTTCATGGAAACTGAAATGCAGACAATGGGTAAAAATTCCTCCATGCCATGTTTTTGATGCGGACTTTGACTTTTGCAGTCAAGGCAGACCAGCATCTTTTCTCATTGCCGTTGATTTACTTTAAGTTGCTTTTATAAAGCACACAAAACAACTGGTGTTGCGCTGCTATTTGAAAAATATGACTTCCCATTAACGTATACTAATTATACACCTGCTTGCTTATAATGAATTGGCTTGGTGTTTTCAGCTCAAAATAGGCACAAGTTTTATTCTTCAGTTTGAAAAAAATAATAATGTGTGGCCCATAATTTATTGCTTTGCCCTGTTTCATTGCAGTCTGCATAAATGATTCTAAAATGTAGTTACCAAGGTGTTGCGTGCAGTAGTATATGCAGGCAACATTAATAGTCCCCACCTCCCACCCCCAAGAAAAAGGCAACTTTCCATTAGAGAGTCAGCTATTTAAGGAAAAGTAAACTCTAGGCAATTTCTGTGTCAGTCATTCTCTAAAACACTTTCTTGCAGTGTAACATTCCCTAGATTCCGTTTAATGAATGTTGTAATATAACTTTCTCGGTATTTATTGTAATAAACATGTTTACAGTAATGCAGCGTTCCTGCAGCGGTGCAGCTATCATGTGCAGGGCACTGCTGCAGCCATTTGCTGCTTGTCTAGACACGGGAACTGTGAAGAATAACAGGTGTCATAACTCCTTTCCCTGCAGCCTAGTGTTAGATTGACATATTAGCCACCAAGCCATTTTTTTTTTTTTTTTTTTTTACAATTTGGCCAAAAAATTTTTTTTTTTTTTTTTATGCCCGCTATTGCCTAATATATTTTTTTTTTATTGGGCACTATTGGCTAGTGTTTTATGCCAGTATAGCAGGTGTCTATTTGAAAATAATGGCTGATAATAGTTCAGTGGCTAAAACAAAAAATGTGGTGGCTGAAAGAAAAGCATGGGATTCAGCCAAATTACTAATTATCATTGGTGTCTAGAGCCAATGCTGCTCTGACCCCTGCACTCTAGGATTCATTTATTTTTTTTTTATTTAAAAATACTCCCTGCCATTTTCCCACTCTGTGCAGTCCCTTGTAAAATAAAAATAATCTTCCCTTCCGTCTCCTCCTCTTTGTGATCTCTTCCTCCAACCCCAGACCTGTCTTCCTGGTGCCTTGTTAAAATAAAAAAATAACCCGTCCTCTATGTGCTCCCTCTGTGATCCACGCCCCGATGTCAGCTACACTGCTGTAGGTGATGGGCAACATCCAGACATGGATGGAAAATACCGGCAACATCTCTGCTTCCCAACTCCACAGGAAACAAAAATGACCGCATTGGAATGCCTCTGCCCTGCCCCAGTCCTGTCCACCCTGAATTATTGGAAGCAGGTCAGCACCAGTTCATATCGGTAAGTGTAAACAAGCCTGAAGCAGGAGTAGAGTGCTGAACTTGTTTTAGGCTTCAGTTTAGACTAATTAGAATTGACTAGAGAACTAAATGAGTAGTGTGAAGCCATTACCTTTCCATTCCACAATAATTTATGGAGGTAGTGTGGCCTAGTGGTTAGAGCGCCTGCTTGGGAAGCAGAAGATCGCAGGTTCTAAACTCACTAGAACCTGATACTCATTGTGTGACATTGGGTAAGTCCCATAAACAGCCCAGTGCGGCAGTCTAACCCAGCTGCAGAAATGGGTAGAAGCAGGACCCTACTGGAAATGAGATGTTCAGTCTCAGCTGAGCAATCTTGGGTAAATAAATTGTTAAATAAAATACAATGCTATTTAAAAGTATAATGTTGTGTAGGCTAGTAAGTTTGTTGTGTAACCCTTCCTTTGGTGAGTTTCACAAGTCTGTGGGATCTAGGGTAAAAAGGGACCAAGTCTGTGGGATCAGGGGTTAAGCAGACCAATCTGAAATAGATTTCTTGAAATGATAAGTGTTGACCTATTCTCTCCATACTCGTGTATTTCTGTTTATGTGCACCATTGCAGGTTGCTGTTTAAGTGAGGTGATATTTATTTTTGACCTCTCAAGTGCCCTTAAACGTGTGTTTATTTTTTCTATGAAAATTATCTTTTTGTGGACAGAGAAATATATAACTAAATGGACCGACTGTTTAGTCTTTAAAAGATTCAGTAAGGCATTGCACTCTTTATGGAGATGATCCTGCCATATGAAAACTGGAAATAGCGTGCACTTTGAAAAGTTAAGTATTCTTAGCAGAAATGCATATTGTAAAGCAGCAGTATTTGGTAGTAACCATATAGTTTTTTCAGCAATAATATTTGTCTGGCAAAAATATTAAGAAACACATTTTCCTTTTTGTTTTCTTTCATTCCTGAACCAAGATGCGGGATTTTGAAGTTTTAAGTTCTCACGCCCACCAAGAAAAAACTGTAATGTCTTGATACAGAGCTGTGTTGTTTACCGTCAGAAATCTGTGGCAGCACCATCCTAATATATCCTCAATATGAATCTGGCATGTACAGTCAACAGGCAGTCTTAGTGGAAGAGATTAAATATTGCGGATGGCGGCCATCTTTAAAGGCGCGAGTCATTAATCACAAAATTAACTGTAAATGTAGTTTTAACAATATCTGAGAAAGCTAAAAATACACTGCACACGACACTTAAGATGTCAGAAGAACATTTTTGCTAAAAAAAAAAAAAAAGATATGATGAACTGTTTTGCTGACTAACAAATACTACTGTTTTAAAAGGACTACCCAGAGATGGCTGAAGCTTGTAGAATCATTTGTGGTTTTAGATTGACAGGACTCTGTAACAAATTAGAGGATACCAAGTACTATGTATTAAAGAGCAACTATCCTGATATTTATGAAATCCTGCCCCCGCACAATAAAGAAACCTTATACGTCCCCATTTGATATGCTGCTAATAGTTTCATTTGTAACTGCCCCTATTTTGGAAGGGAAGGGATCGTATTTTGACTTCATGGAGCCGCGCCGATCCCTTCCACTTCCTGATACCTCTTCAGACTGTGATCTGCCCAGTTCTGCCCCCATGCTAGCACGTTTCCTGATGTCACTACTATATGAGCTAAAAGGCCTATAGATGTGAATGGGCCCATTGAATATTTTTAGGAGTTTAGATGGCCATTGCAACGATCATGGCACTGTTCAACTAACAAGGTCCTTGTTTATTGAACAGTGCCGTTGATTTATTCACAATGGCCATCTAAAATACCCAAAACATTTAAAAAAAAAAAGGCCCCATTCATGTCTATCGAGTGTGCCCCTGCACTCTCCATGTAGTGATATCAGAAAATGTGCTTGTGCATGGGCGGATTGTAGTCTGAAGAGGTACCAGGAGGTGGAAGGACTGTGTGTCTTCGCCCACAGAGTCAAAATACGATCCTCTCTCCATAATAGGGACAGTTATAAATGAAACTATTGGGCAGCATATGAAATGGGGACAGGTGAGGGTTCTTTATTGTTCGGGGGGGGGGGTGACATCTGTAAAGTTGCTCTTTAAAGCAGCAAGGAAATGAAAAATGTATTTTCCACCACAATATTATATTGCTCAGATGTAAGAGTTGACATACTAAGATATGCATTTATGCTCTCAATCTTTTTTTTTTTTTTTTAATCTAAAACCGAGTTCAGTGGGCAGAAAAATAATATCAGATCCCTAGGCAGAAGATGAAATTGAAAGGCTAGTTTTCCCTTGGGGGGGAAAAAAGTTACTTTTATCCTTTTTTAGGATGATTTCTGGCACCATAAGTTGTATTATTTATTCATTCCCAGTTTGCAAGTTTTGCTGCTGCGGCCGACACCAAAGCCTTTTACAACAAGCAAAGCGAGTCCCTTTTTTCCCCCGCATCTACCTTGTGTGATCCTTAATAACAAAACGTTTTCAAACCGCTGCTGACATCTCCAGGAAAACCTGGGTAACTAAGATATGTAGAGACACGTCAGCTCTCATTTCATAAATGTTTTTGGTTCTCCTCCCTCTCCTTCTTTGTTTGCATGGAGAAAGGGCTTTGACCTTTAGAACTCGTCTGTTTATATTGCTCGTTCATATGTGATGTCATAATCCTTTCTGGTATCCCAGACTGTTGCTGTGAAAATGATTATGAATGTCTGTGTATAATTTCACTCATGGAGAATTATTTCAGGTGCAAACTGACAACAGTAGCAGATGGGAGCCCAAAGGACAAAAATACTGTTTTCAGGTAGAAATGCATAGTAATGATGACAGATAAATGCAGTCAGTACTGAAAAATACAGGCTGAATTGTGTTTAAAAAGAAGAAATGTTAATAAAATACAGTCTTGCCACCATGTTTGCAGGTAGTAATGTCATTTTGCTGCAAAAGGAAAAAAATTTTTTTTTTTAAATGTATTCTTCATGACCCTTCTCTCTGGGCCCCTCCCCCGGTTTACCCCGAAGCAGGACCTGGCAAAAAACAAGCAATATTGCCTGCCCATGCGTGGTCTGAGGATAGGTGAAACACATGGTGGAGGGGAGCCTAGTGGTAGGAGGTGGGGCCCAAGCACACCCCTGGTCATCCGGTGGGCACCAGAGTATTTTCTGCTTCTCTGCCCACAGAATAGCACGTCTGGATGGGGCTCCGTACCACATGCTCCTCACTGTGTGGCTGTGTAGTGCCCGGCCATCATCCTCCCTACCCTACAATACCTCTGCTGTACTGCCACCTGTGGTCACCGAGGCGGCAGTGTTGCAGTGCAGTCAGCGACCCTGCCCTCCCTTCCTGGAGGAGAGTGTCCTGTGAGATGTCTAACCTCCTCTCCCTGGCCAGCCCCCTTCCTGAACACAGGTTGACAGCATCGTAACAGAAGCCTTTATGGCTGCAGTAGGCTTGCGGAGCCTCAACATGTAAAACTGGACCTTTTGAGAATCTTGTTCTCCAAACTTTTCTGCTTTCATTGTTTTCTAACGGCATACAGATAATCCCATCTGTGGCCGGTTTTGCTGCACTTGTAATGAAATCAATAAACTCATTTTCTGTAATATTTAAAATAACGATTAAGCTAGTCTAATAACTGCAGAAGCAATCAATGACAAGGTATGGGAAACTTACATTATTGGATAGGAAAGTTCATTTGTGAAAAAATTGTTCAGCGTCAATATTTTACACAGCTGTGGTGTGCGGTATATTAATAGCTTCCTTCCCTAGTTTATCAAATCTGTTGACAGCAACAGGGCTCTAAGTTCTTTGTAATATTGTCCGCATTCTCCACTAATGTAGTGAAAGTCTTACCAGTCGAAGTCTGATGCATCATGGAATTGTTTGTCAAACTAGTGATTTTTTTTTTTTTTTTACCAGAAAGTGCTATTCAGTTTTCCATAGGATAGAGCCCCAGCTTCACAGTGCTGGAAAGTTGGGTGGAAGTAGTTGCTGATGTTCCTTCAAAGCCTGTTGAGGCTCGATGACTCTGCAGACTAGAATAACGTCAGGAATGTTTGATGACTACTAAGGCCAATGCTGCTACCCTATGTTATGGGTAGCTGAAGCAAACCAAAGTAGACAAAAGGGAGAATATTTAATTCAGTAAGTCACCATACTCTACTAGGAAACTCATTCTGCTGTAGCTGTCTATAAGGGCTAAAATTATGAAGGGTAGCAAAACCTGAAGAAAATGCTGTAGCACACATTTGTGCATTCAAGGTGTGCGAGATCTAACACACAGGCACAAAAAAAAAAAAGAAGAGTTTAAAAGGTCTTGGAAATCATGGCTGGTCAAGTAAGACAGCGGCAGCCATGCTGGAGAACCAGCTTTAGAAACCACAACCGAGATTTCTACTTTGGGTCAGTGAAGACTAGTGGGCATCAGTGCATTTAGTTTCTGGAAAAAAAATCACTGCAGCTCATGTCACTAACAGTCATCCCTTGCAGTCTGTTCTTAGGAATGCCTTCAGTGCACACTACCCAAGCAGATGGGCAGAATGAGATGTGGCAACTTCAGGATGGAGATCTTGGCTTGGTACTGAGTCAACATTTCCTGGAGCCCAGGTTATTTATCATCTTTGAGGGCCTGGGAGGTAGTGGGGTTGGGGGGTCATTGTCCGATTAGGAGGCAAGCTGAATGGGACTAGATGTCATGGCTTCCTGTTGCTTCAGGTCATCTAGTTCTGTGCCAAGAACAGGTTGTCACAAAGAAAGGGAGGGTTAAGTGTGGAGACCGCCATATTGCCCTACACCTGAGATCAATCTTTTTAAACCCTGGACACTCAACACTTGTCAGCTGCACTCCAGCCAGCCTGCTCCAAATGCACGCAACACTGTGGAATGAACAGAGTATGACACTCAGCCTCTGCAGCTGATGCCAGCAATATTTGTCCACCTTTATGGAGAGCTGTCTCCAACTAAGAGGAGACAATCAAAACAAAACATCCAGGAACTCAGATGATGGTGTTTGATGCTCAACATTCCTTGTCCAGCTGCAGAGTGTCTCATTTCCTTTAACTGTTAATATTTTTCATTTAGCATGTTGAAACATGCCCCTGTTAAAGTGACTCCAGGTTGTGAAAATATATGTTTAAAAAGGGATCACGTAGCTATGAATGAATCCATCTCACATAATTTTATATGAACTGCAGAGAAAACATGTTGGTGTACATCTGTGTTAATCAGCGTTCATTTACGGTTATAACAGATGCATTAAAATGTTAATGATAATGAATACATTTGATGGGGAGCATGGTTGATGTAAAAGGTTGCATTTTGGAGATTGAGGCGCAGCATATATAAAAAAAAAATTAGCCTCCTCATACCTTGATAAGCAGCACAGATGACAACTTGCAGTAAAAGATGTTACAGCTTTGAGCTGTGAACGGTGCTGCTGTCAATCAGTATGCATTTAACGAACCTGCTGTAGCACAGATGTATGGATCTAACAAAGTATGACATACGATGTTAGATGTAGCCAGGATTACTGTATCTAACATGACATATGATGTGAATGGGAGATACACAGCAGGGAGCAGTGCTGTGTGTAAACAAAAGCCCTCACGACATCATGCCCATTAAAAAGCAAAATTAATTTCCATACCTGACATTAGTTGGTTATTTATATCGCTGTGTATCTCTGTTCTGTGTCATGTCATTTTGTCCATTCGCTGTAGATGGATCATGAAGAGGAAATCGGTTTCCATAATGGAAGCGCCGCTCACAAATGATAGCTGCTAAGATGTTTGTGGAAGGACTGTCTAAATCATGTAACAAGGAGGAACTGTTAAAATTCTGATAGCTTCAGTTTCAATATATTACTTGCAGTATAAAGTTTGGTTAGCTCAATTTCAACCACCATCACCACTTGGAAAGGGTATTTAATTATGGTTTGATTTTAAGCTATTGCCTGCCATATTGTTTGTGAAATACTGTCTTTGCTACCAGCGGCTGCGGTACATATTTTAATGTGCAGCGGGCTCATCTTGTTTGCCTCCATTCCCATCAGTAAACCAGAAAATTATTCAAGTTTGCTGTTAAGAAGACAGATTAGTAAACCATCAATTCTGTAGAGCTGAATTGCAAATCTGTTGTAAGAATTTTTTAGCTGCTCTGGATGTGTTGCTTGACCTTATGAGCATTCCAGTGCTACTCTTTTGTTGAAAACTAAGTTTGATCTATAACGTTTTGATAGCCCCTTTGTCTAATATTTTTGTAAAGAGTGGGGTGAACAATAGCTCTGACCATTATCCTTGTGATTACAATGCCCCAGCTATAACTAGGCCAAAAAGAAGGATAGCCTTATTGCTGTAATGTGACTTATGCAATAGAGTTTTCAGGGTCCTAAAAAGCCTCCCCTGTTACGTCTGACTTCTTATAGCTGCTACATTAAGAAGAAATTCTAGGAGACCCAGTGGAGAGCACTGAAGACACAATCTTTAAAAGTAGAAATCAGTCATTGTTGTAATTGTTAACCATGAGGTCAGATTCTAGGAAGGTTAGTGAATGTTTACATATCAGTATGTTAATGGCCATGTACTATGATAAAGTGTGCATTCAGGGGTAAATAAACTTGTTTTAAAAAAAATCCCAGTTATTTATTTGAAAATTGGCGACCAAGACAGGTGCAGACTCACGACTCATTTGCAGGCACGATTTGGGGGACGTGAACATGAGGGAAAGTATGAAAATTACATATGATTGGGCTTCCAGAATATCTTCACCATTGATTCGCACATACGAGTCTAGTGCTGGAGGCACTAGGGCCCCGCTGGAGTTTTTTCTGCAGGGAGAGAGCCGACATCATCTACTGACGTCAACCACGTGGTGTCGAGGATTAGTTCCTTTCTAGCCCAAAGGGATAGTTAAAGAATATAAAAAGTTAAATAAACAAGTTAGAACCTGGCTGCCAGCTTAGAGACTAATGGCTGGGCCTGCTAGGTGGCACAAGAACAGTGGGAAGAACAGAACTGAGGTGCGTGAGGCAGTCTGTGATGGTTATTGGCTAACGCGGATGACACCAGTAGCCAACATCAGCTCCCTCCCTGCAGAAGAAAGCTTCCAGGGGTCCTAGTCCCTCTGACCCTAGACCCATATGTATGAATCAGTGGTGAGGATTGATTCTTGAAAGATCAGGTAACAAGTGGATTGAGGTTAATGTCAGACTCTTCCACAGAAATATTTCATCACTTAAACCTGTCAAAAGTGTTGCTGAGTATAAATCACTTGCATTATTTCAACTGATCAGCGATCAGAACCACAGACCCTTTTATCCTACACACGGCTGTCTATGATGGTTGGGGCTGTGTAGTTGCATGTCCATGACAAAGGGAGATGCACCTAGGTGGGCCTTTTTAACTACAGTAGATAGCTGCTTTCCTTGCCATGTGCCAAGAAAAGGTTTGTCTAAATAGTGGGTTGTCACTAGCTTACACTCACCTGCGAGGGCACCTAACGGGGGGGAGCGTAATGTGGAGTGTTTGTGCAAACTTGTTTTACTTTGCAGGTACTGGTACCATAATAAATCCATTTTTTTTTTTACTCTTTTGGTATCCTTATTCTCTGAACAGCTATAATATGCAGTATCGGCGGGAGGTAGTCACTGTTTAGGTGGGTAGGTTCGGCTTTCTAGAGGGCTGTGGTAATTTACCAGCTAATCTGCTATCAGGTGTCTCTGGGAGGAGGCACCAGTGATCAGAGCTCTGTGAAGAAAACAGGATAGTGAACCCCTGAACCCAGAAGCCTGTAAACTATATCTGGCAGTCTGGCGGCAGAGTAAGGCAGGACCTGCCCCCAAAAAAAACTTGCATACCATTCTATATATTCTGAAATCCAGTATTTCCTTATTTTCACTATGGAAGGAGGTTCTTTAGAGAGTGCATCAGTTTAATTTTGGGCACTCAGGCTTATATTCATGAACGTTCCCTGTAGTGTTAACAGTACCTTACTTAAAAGACCAAGAACTTAAGTGCTTCTAGGGTAGCCCTTGCTTCAGTACTTTTGGGCTGAGGTTTTTCATCTTTTAGATTGCTTTCCTATTTTGGAGTCACCGTAACCCAAACCTGTAAGACCATGATAGAGTTGGTGTCCCCTTCCCCTGGGTTGAGTTATAGATGAGGAACACTGATGAGTCCTGAAAGGAACAAAACACGTGTCTGTCTTCTATTCTAAGCCTCTGCAAATTGTGTGAGATGCCATTTGGCACCATGTACTTCTGCTTAAAGCAGAACCAGTGTAAACTATGTTATGGTAATTTGCATATACATCCCATGATGCACTGTGGGTCACCCTGGAGACTAGAAATAGCACCACAATCCGCATGGGGGTTGTATACAGACCCCCGTCTCGGGGAGGAAATGGATAAGGAAATGATAGAAGGCATCCTTAGGATGACAGAAAAAGGGGAGATATTGTTTATGGGGGACCTGAATATGCAAGATGTTAACTGGAGCACTTTTACTGCAGCCACATCCAAGAGCAGGGTCATTCTTGATGCCCTACAGGGGGCATGCCTCAGACAGCTAGTGTTGGAAGCCACTCAAGAGGGAGCAGTCTTAGACCTGGTACTGTCAAACGGGGACAGAGAGGATCTCAGATCTAGAAGTGTGTAGCCATCTGGGAACAAGTGACCACCAAACATTGTGGTTCATGATAAACACAGTCGCAGAGTCAAGCCATACAAAAGTGAGGGTACTGGACTTTAGGAGTGCTGCCTTCGTCAAAATGGGAGAGTGCCTCAGAAAAGCACTAGCAAACAGGCAAGAAGGAGGGGCGGAGGAACAATGGGGAAACATCAGAACTGCCATCACAGAGGCAACAAGCCTCTGTGTGAAACAAATAAAAACGAAAGAAAAAAACACTATGGTTCTCAAAAGAGGTGGCGGGGAAGGTTAGGGAGAAAAAGATAGCATTCAGGAAGTATAAGGAAACACAGAAGGAGCAGGACAGAGAACTGTACCAGTTAAAGCAGAAGGAAGTGGGGAAGGCAGTCAGAATAGCAAAGGCCCTAACCGAGGAAAAGATAGCTAACTCGGTTAAGAAAGGGGATAAAACTTTTTATCAGTACATTAGAGAGCAAAGAAAGACCAAGGGAGGGATAGTGAGGCTTAATAAAGGGGAGAGTGGGTGGGCAGAGAGGGACAGTGAAAAAGCAGGGATACTGAATGAATACTTCTGCTCAGTATTCACAAAATAAGAGGAGGGGAGGTACCTAATCCAAGCAATAGAAGCACTCTGGATAGGGGGATCAATACCAGTCCTTTCACAGAAGAAAGGGTTCTGAAAGAACTCCTAAAACTGAAGGTGGACAAAGCAATGGGGCCTGATAGGGATTCTCCCCAGAATTCTAAAAGAACTAAGAGGAGAACTAGTGACACCACTGACTACCCTTTTTAACAAATCATGGAAGGATGGTGTGGTACCTAAGGACTGGAGGAGGGCAGATGTGATTCCCCTTCACAAAAGCGGGAGCAAGCAGAGGCAGGAAACTACAGACCTGTTGGCTTGACCTCAGTGGTAGGGCAAATGTATTTATTTATTTAAGTGTTTTACCAAGAAGGCATACTGAGCAGAGTACCGCTCGATTCCAGATGCATCCTGGGGACAATACAATAAAAACATTGAGTGGCATACAGTATAACATGGTGAGATAATAGGTACAAGTCTTTGATGGAATCACTTCTGAAAGAAAGAATTGTTGAGCACCTAGAGGCCAGCAGGGCACAGGACCCAAGGCAGCATGGATTTACAGCGGGAAGGTCATTTGAGATGAATCTAGTAGATTTCTTTGGCTGGGTGACCAAAGTAGTAGACCAGGGAGGGGCTGTGGACATGGCCTACCTAGACTTTAGCAAGGCATTTGACACAGTCCGGCCCAAAAGATTAATAAATTAACCAGCCTGGGAGTGGGTCCCAGGGTGGTAGCCTGAGTAAATAAAATTGGCTGGACAACAGGACACAGAGGGTAATAGTAAACGAAGTCCACTTCGAAGAAAGGGGGGTTACTAGTGGGGTACTGCAGGGTTCAGTACTGGGTCTGGTCCTTTAAGTGACATTGCAGAGGGACTGGAAGGAAAAGTATGCCTCTTTGCAGACGACACAAAGATCTGCAACAGGGCTGATACACAAGGAGGGGGTGGAAAGGATGAGAAGGGACTTGGCAAAAGGTTGGAGGAATGGTCAAAAGTATGGCAGCTTAGATTCAATGCAAAGTAATGCACTTGGAAACAAAAACCAAGAGTATACACGGGGGGTATTAACAACAACACAAATGGAAAGGTACCTTGGGGTAGTCATATCAGATGACCTAAAGGTAAGCAAGTAATGTGAGAAGGCAGTAAAGATGGCTGGGGGATACTGAGATGTATAGGGAGAGGCATCACCAGTAGAAAACAGGAAGTTGTTATCCCTCTGTACAGACAGTTGGTAAGACCCCATTTGGAGTACTGCGTGCAGTTCTGCAGACCCCATCTCTGTAGGGACATAGGATGGAGGCAGTCCAGAGGAGGGGAACTAAAATGGTGCAGGGTCTGCAACAGAAGCCATATGAAGAGAGACTAAAGGAGCTCAATATGCATACCCTTGAGGAAAGGGGTGGGGGGGGGGCATGATAGAAACTTTCAACTACCTCAAGGGAATCAACAAAGTCCAAGAGGGTAGCATCTTTCAGAAAAAGAGATGTGCAAGAACAAGGGGACACAATCTGAAGATAGAGGGGGAATGGCTCAGGGGCAATGTGAGGCAGTATTTTTTCACAGAGAGGGTAGTGGATGCATGGAACGGCCTTCCTGAGGAGGTAATGGGGTCATACACTGAGGAAATTCAAGAATGCATGGGACAGACATAAGGCAATTATGGTGGGTAGGAAGAAGTAGGCTGTTGGTTAACTAGGATCTGCAGCTTATCTGATACATAGGGACATGGGCAGACCAGGTGGGCCAAGCAGCCCTTATCTGCCGTCAAAGTCTATGTTTCTATATTTCATTGCAGTTTTGGGGTGTAAATATTGTATTACTTTAATTAGCTTTCTTATCTTCAGTAATCTATGTACTTAAGTGGCACATTGCTGAAATCAGTTTAGTGCTGTAAAGGCAAAGTTAAGTGGTGTTAGAGGGCAAGAAATTATTTCTAATTGGTAACTGTTTTTAATGTTCCCATTTAATGGATTGATATCCATAAGCCTAAATGATCCATATGCTACTGTACCCAAATAAAAAGCTATCTGAAAACTATGTTACATTGTTTTGTTTCAAGGTCAGCATTCTGTTATAGTTCTCTTCATGGAACAAGCAATTTGGAATTTTTGCGTAGCATTCTGTACACAAACCATGACATAGTAAAAACTCCAAATTACTGGTTCCAGGAAAAGAACTATGCAGAATGTTATCCATCAGAAGAAGACGATTGAAAACACAGTTTTTCACATTGGTGTTTATTCAGGTCCAGTTAAATATGGCTCGGTTGGAGGCAAGTCATTTCAGCTACTGGTATTACTAACTGCTGCCAATTAGCACACATTTCCTGTCCCCTTTAAAGAGCTACTAATGCCTCAAAGAAAGCTTTAAAAAAGCATAAGTAGGTACAATTCTGCCTGTATTCCATTTATGCGTTATATATTTCTCCTCCCCGTTATTTATTACTAAGGACATTTGCATGAATATATGATCTTTATCCCTTGGAGTTCCTATAGAGTCCATCTGCCTCTGTATCTTACTCCCTACTTCAAGTCATAATCCTCTGTTGTGACATCACAATCTGTTGCATTGTGAGAAACTGATATCACAAGCAGTGTTCTATGACTTCAGGTAGGGAGAAAACAGCAGGAATAGATAAACTCTTCAGGAGCAAACATCCTGTTTTCATACAGATGACCCCAGTAACAAATAATGGGGAGGATCAGTACAGCAGTAATGGAAAATACAAGCTGGACTGCGTCTGAATATTATGTTTTGTTAAAGTTCTCCTGAACGCATCACCAGCTCTTTAATGCTGGAGATAAGGGGTTGGATTCTCATAACGTCATGGGACTATGTCCCACTCCGCAACTCCAGTTGTGGACCGAAACCTGTGCAGCAGCAGAGACTGCTATTCTTAGTCCACTGCAGCTGCGGAAGATGTTATGCCTGTTCCCATGGGCCATAACATTTTTTTGCAGCTGCGGGGGAAAAACAGCCGCAAACTGCCATAAATAATGGACCGTAGCTGTGGGAAAATCTGTGGTTCCACAAGTGGCAAACCACTTGCGCCACGTTTTTCCTGCAGCTGCAGGATTTTCACAGGTTTTGAGAATCCAGCCCAGTGTTTGTAAGCAGTAACCCGAAACGGCTTATGTTTTTAGAGAATGAATGCATGTCCCAAGTGAATTGGAAGGCACAAAACCTACAGGCAAGTGACTTTCATCGCACCCGGGAAGTGTATTAATTCTCAAGAAACAATTCCCTGGAGTGGGTTATTGTGCTTATAAAATGTAAAAAAAAAAATTTATGGAAAAATGCATTTTCTTTTAGTTAGGTTGCTGCTAGGTATAATATGTGAGTTTGGCAGCAAAGGCCATGTGCCTTTCAGTAGCCTAGGCAGTGCATTTATTTTGAAGAAATCTATGCCCTATTGTGTTGTGTGTTTAAAACAATTAAAAGATTTTTATTTTAATGGCATAAAGTTTTTTTTTTGTTTTTTTTTTAAATGAAGTCCGGTTATTGCTAGGTAGATTAGGGCAGGTTAGTTACAAACTGTTGGTATACCAGAGATTAATGAATGGTCAGGTGATGTGTATAGACCAATGAAGTTGCTAGGATTCTCAGTGATTCAGAAACCTGTTTTATACGAACATACAAAATTTGCCAGCAGATAAAGGTCTAGAGGTCTATCAAGTCTGCTCGAATGTGCAGCTAGCACCCCTTATTCTGCAGCTGCCCCTCCCTTCCACCCTTCCTCTTTATTAATCCTCTCCCTTGTCCTGTCCCATCCTCATTTGAAGCAGTCCACTGTTCTACTGCATACCACTTCAGCAGGTAACGCATTCCACCCAGCCACCACCCTCTCTGTAAAAAAGTGTCTCCTCATCTCCCTCCTGAACCTTCCTCGCTCCAGTCTCATATCATGGCCCCTGGTGGCCTTCCCCTCCCTTGCTTTGAACTTATAAGTGGTGTTAATGCTGAAGGTCATGTTTATAAAAATAGGCCACTGTTGCTACAGTACTGCAGAGTGCATCTTGCAGTCCTGATGGATTAATTAATGCAGGTTACTCATTAAATGGTGTTTAACACTTGAATGGCATTTACTTCAATCACGACTATTTCACCAGATCTTGCAGCATGAATCATCTAACGGCCTTATGATTTAACTCCTAGAGTGAGTACTGCCAATTAATTTTTTATTAGAACTGGCATTAGGAATGTTTTCGTGCAACACAATGCTTTCACCAGGTTTTAATTATGCTTCACAAGGTTTTATTATAGGCTTGTAGAGTTATCCTGTTAGGACAGTGATTCTTTGGAACTGAACTGTTAATTATTTACTGAACTGTTAATTATTTGTAATATACACTGCCACTTGCAACACTGATAACCTGGGTTTAGGAACAAGCCTGGAGCATCAATGGGTCAGCCAGAGGGGCGGGATCGAGTGGACAGCTGTCCTCCAGGGTGGTTTGTGATGCTCAGTGATTGTCTGACTCCAAGTGTTAGCGAAATAGAGACCACAGGAACAAGGGGATTGGGGGAGAGGCAGACGTTGGTGAGTCAGGCATGGGAGCATGCCTGATGTCACCAGGATGTCATTGTATGTCCTGTCCTCCACGGTGAAAATCAGGGTGGAAAACCACCATCAGATGAGAGAGTGACACCGTTCCTACCCACCATGTCCTTCGCCGGTCTGACCTGCTCTGGGCAGGTTGCCCCTAGCCTTCACCTCCACAATTGGCCAGATTAGACTGTATGGAAGAGTTCGCAGAGGCACTAAAGGGAACCCCTCCTTTGGGGCCACACCAAGGGGTCTGGCTACAAGGTGTGTTGCGAGTGGTCCAGGGAAGTCCAGTACCACAAGCAAGAGGGTCTTGGACGGATGAAATACTGGCACTGGAGACAGCTGAAAGAGGCCTCATCCAACAGTGTGAGGAGTAATAATACAGAATTAAAAAAAAAATCATCTGGATAACTACTTTAAGTGCATGGCGCTATCTCAGGAAGTTATGCGTAGGGATATTTGTAGTTAGAACTCGTATACTGTAACTGGCATTGAGTGTTGTAGCTGCTTCATGAGTGGCCCAGAGGGCTGCTTGTGAAGAAACCTGCACGTCTGACACAGTGGGCATCAACATGCAGCCCATGGGCCTGCTGAAGAGGCAAGCTTCTGGTCTGTTGCAGAGATCGTTGCTGTGAAGCTGCTTTTGTATATGCTTGAGAGTGCCAACATTAGGGTAACACCAAGCCTGCATTGTATGATCCTTTCGACTTTGAGGAACACCACTCCACCAATCTGCCAAGATTCCAGAAACTTATAGAGCTAATTTTTCATGTCCCTACTTTATAGGGTTTGTGTTTGGACCTTGATAGATGCAGCATTCATAGTCATAATTCCTTGCTGTGGAAATTATTATGGTGTCCCAAATGGAATTGTCTGCAACAAAAGTCCTTTTTTTCATGTAAATACCCTCACTAATGAAGAAGGGAATGCCTTGAAGTTTAAATTTGTTCAGAAAGCAGTGCTGCTGAGTTCAGCAGTGTGTAGCTGTGATTTGTTCTGGAGGTGGTTAGACCAGTGCTGCTGGCCAAGAGACCAGGGTCTGGATTTTCAAAGGGCTGAAAATGGCTCTGCGACTAAGTCCTATGTTGCAGTTCACCAGTGCTGAAAAAAAAAAAAAAAACTCGATACCAGTGGACATTTCTGTTTTCAGCCTGTAATGCTCATGGGTAGTGAGCACAGCTGCGGAGGATGTTACATCTGATACTGGCAGGCATGGCATTCCAAGACAGCTGCGCCTGGAAAATGGGCACGAGCTACTGTAAATTGCAGAGCCAATCACAAAACAGCTACATGTTGGATAATGTGGGGTATGCGGAAAAACCTGCAGGTCTGCAAGTGAGACCCCCTTATGCAAGATTTTTCCACATGTGCGCCAATTTCACCATTTTCTGAAAATCTGGCCCAAGGTTCGTTCTTCATACACCACATTGCCAAATAACCGAGCAGCCCTGGGTCCTTCCTGAGTCACCTGAGTAGGGGGGCAACCAGCTGAAAGAAAAACCCTGAGTAACAGCACTATACCAGACATTACAGTGAGTAAACATATACTTTTCTATAAAATGTTTTGCGAGAACTGAGATTTATACAGAATGCTGTGACATCCACTTTAGAAAATATGATCACCCATACTATTCCTGGCACATCACGAGGAGAATTTGTGGAACAGTGTTAGGCAGCCTTAATAAACACGAGCCATTACCCGGGCAGGGTCCCAAGAAGGGAGCAAGCTGATGACGGGCCAGAGAGTGAGAAAAGCCTGCTACACTGGTTCTTTAGAGAGCCCCCAACCCCTCTGGGATAACTTTAGAAAAATGTAATTTTTTGACATAATCCAGCTTTTATTTCATATTTCTTTCTGTAATTCTCTCCCTTATTTCTTCATTACTAAGGACATTTGCATGGTAACAGGGTTTCTGACCTATCTGCTGTGGCTGCTCGCCTACACCTGATGCTATAATGCTGTTTGACATCACAGTGTGTTGCAGCAGTAATTATGATGTCATAAACTGGGATTATGATGTCAGATGTAGACAAGCCACCAAGAGTAAATGAAGTCTACAGGACAGTGATCCTGTTTTCATGAAACTCCTCATTAATGATGAAAAAGGGGGGCATAATTGCAGAAAATATATGAAATACAAACTGAACGGTGTCTAAATCTTACATTTTTCCAAGTTATTCCAGTGGTGTCAGGGGCTCTTTAATAGTGTGTTCCACTGATGGCAGCAGTATTGCAGTACAGAAGACATTCTGTGTTGCATACACATCACATTGTGATGATCACAGCCTGCCACATCAGTTTTGCAGTTTGAAATTCCTGCCTGTCTAGCATTTGAGACTTCACTAATATTTGGGTTATACTGCTTTAAGCAAAGTGTGCTGTAGAGTGCATTAAAATTCCCCCAACGTCCTGAAAAATAAACGTACATGTCACTATACGTTAGCCTGCAGTGGCAGTAATGGGATCCCATCTGTCTCTGTCAGAAACTGCTGCTGTGTCGTGCTTTCCGAATGTCTGTATCTCGGCAAAAGGTCAGCTCAGCTTAGAAAATGGAATTACATAATGCCTTCCAACAGAAGCAAATATATGGAGTGATGCCCTTTTTTTTCTACAAATGTTATATCGTAGTAATTCTTTTCAGTAACATTAATTTGGAAAACTGCATTTAGGTGAGCCACAGAAACATTTTGAATTGTAATTAATTATGGTCTTCTGTGTGCCGTAATTATTCTATTGTGCATCTCAGTCTTGATAATGTTTAGACTGAAGGCCCATTGGTTACTATTTAGGTCAGATAAATTAGTTTGATGATGTTTTCTGTCCGCTGAGATTAAAGAGCAGGTATCCAGTGCAGTGTGTGGACTTAAATAAACACAGTCCATTCTTCTACCAGTGACGTATACATACATATGAAGGCTCAAGGGGTAGTCAGTAAAACACCACACACAACAGTAGTATCTTAAGGGGGAAGCTGGTAATGTGGCAGCACCCTAGTGGGTATTTTCACCATGCTTGAGAGCCACAGAACCTCCCTGAACACTTAGTAACCAAGCACTGTGCCTGTGAACACAAAAGTAGGTGAACAACTTCAGGGAATGCAAGTCCAGTCGTGTAAAGTGACGCCTTGGGCAAGAGCCAAGGTGCCGGATTTTCAAAGGGCAGTGCAGGGCTTACATCGGATCCTGCATCGACCCCTTGCATTGCCACAGCTGCAGCATTTCCAATTGCCATAACTGCACCTGATTTTACAATCTCAGGTGCGGTTGTGACAGTTTACATGCTTTATGACAGCTTGCAGCAAACTTCCAACTGCAAGCTGTGTTGGGATACCAAACAATGATGCATGCAAGACCACAAAAAGATGGTCTAGTGAGCGTCGAATGGATGCAAGGGATGTAAAATCCCTCGCATGCTGCTGCATGCCCAACGCACCATATCTTTGATGCACCAATGGCTTGCGGCAATTCCTGTTTGAAAATCCGGCCCCTGGGAGTCAAAGGATGAGGGGGAAAAAAATAGAAATCCTGATGAGAAGGTGAGACACTGGGATCCTGCTAAGCACAGTTCAAAGTCTCAAAATGTGTTTAATTTCTGAAGGTGAAGACCTGTGGCCTGCTGCACATTTATTTATTTATTAGTTGGTAACTGGAAAAGGCACACTGAGCCAGGGCTCATTTCCAGGTGCGACCTGGGGAGGGGTAAAAAGGGAAACGTTACAAGTGCAGTACGGTGTATAAAAAATGCAAGACAAAGTCAACAAGTTTAACACAGGAGTGATGGTACACTGAGGAAAATAGCAAAGTCAAGAACAACAAGCAAGATGCATCACTGTAGCAGCCCTGAGTAAAGTAAGGAAAGATAAAAGAAAGGGGGAAACATATTAAGTTTTGGTGGAGTGGATGTACAAGAAGGCAGTGTGAAAAGCATGTGTCATTATCTTCCCTTTGTTCTCCAAAATGTGGCTGTGGTGATGTTTTTATTTACATGTCATTCATTCTTCTGCATCTAGTCTAGGAACGAGTCATGGTGGCAGAAGATTAAAGTCTGTTCCATTGCTCATTGAAGGTGATATGCCCAGTCTTGGGCTCACAGCGCCTGTTTCATGGCTAACATCAGCTGATGAGCACAGTGGCACAAAAAACAAATGGCCTACCTCTACCTGCAACTCTGTCCCTCTGCAAGTTGAAGGACCTGATGAAGATGCTGTGAGTTGGCAGCAGTAGCTACAGAAATCCTGTAGGGGTTTGAGGTGTTCTGCAAGTCAATGTTGACAACATAAATTTTCATGCATTCAGAAAATAAGCTTGTCCCTATCATCACCTGTTCTGTGGAAGTGGTGCTTGAACCGTGTTCTGTGGAGAATGGTGTCAATGGCTGTCTGCTGTCAGTTATATGGAAGGGTAGGTCTGTTCCCTCAGTGCTGTGAAAGGGCAGATGTGGCAGTAACGCAGTGGTCAGCTTCAGTTGTGCAGGGGTAGAGTACCACTCAGTGGGTCTCAGCCAGCACAACACGCCATCAGAAACCCAGGGGCTCCTATGGCATGTGGTGGAGGCAGACAGCCAATGGCAGTGTATCAAATCCCACAGTAGAGGTGGTATCGGTCAGTATCTGACTATACTGTCCACGCACTGCTGTTTTAGGCCAGATCTAAAAGGTGAGGGAGAGTCAGTGAGACAGGAGAATTCCAAACTGTAGGGGCACTGCAAGGGAAAACTAAAGGAGTGACCACCCACAAAAGAAATACTGGGAGAGCCAAAAAAAATGAGGCATGAGAAGAGAAAATTGTAAGGAGATTTCAGTTTGAAGAGAGCATAGGGAAAAAGGCTAGAAGGCACCAAAGGAAGCTGACACTCTTAGCTTGCAGTGGCAAACTGCATTTTATTAAGTTATAGTAGGTATGAGGGGGCTGAGCATCAGTTCCATTCACTGTTACCTCTGGCATAGACAGTCCTCCCGTAAAGCAACTACATTAGATTTATGCTTTTCAGAAGATGCCACTTATTGGCCAAAGTTCAAGGTATCTGCAGCCCCAGAGAACCAATAAACTAAAAGATCTTGGACACTCCTTTCCTAGAACAAATGAGGTGCAAAGAATGAAGAGTGAGAAGGAAGCCAGATTTATTATAAAATCCTATTATTGTGTGTGAGCCGAACTCACAGTCTAAGGAAGTGAAACATTCTTGAATGAAAGCCAAGAGAATGGGAGGCTCAGTTTATTGTATATACTGTGTCCACAGTACAGTATGTGGTGGGTAACAGAATAATTCATTGAAAGTTATTTGACTACTAGCTTGTGTTTCTGTCATGTATCTAAGGTTTAAAAAGTAAAGGCAGAATCAGTCCATCATCTTCCAAAATGACTGTCGCATCTGATGAAACAGAGTGATACAGAACAAGTTAAAATACTTTTAAGGAGTGGGTGTCACCTAAAATATATTTGCAGTTTGTATCAAACTGATGGCTCCATGAGATAAATATTATGGGTGCCCCTAGGTACAGCAGAGTGCAAAAGTACTACGGAAAAACCACCGATGGTCCATGCCTCCCGGTGCCGCCCCATGGTGTTGCTGTGGTGTAAAGTTATCCCCCTTAAACTTCAACAACAACTCATCTGGAGACTGGTTCACACACTCAAGTGAAAAAAAATCACAAGAAGTAAACTGCTTTCATAAACATTTATTTTCACAAAGTATGAGAAGTCCCGTGACGAAGTCCAGAGAGCAAAGCACTGAGACCCCTAGTACCAGCAGTTCACTGTGCAGCTTGTCACAGTTTGACAAATAAGCATCTCATGATTTTTTTTCACTCGAGTGTGTGTGCTGTTCTGCAGTTGTGCAACAGGTATTTAGTAGTCCAGTACAACAGAACACACAAGTGCCTGTTCCAGAAGGATACACAAGTGTCTGTTCCAGCAGCATACACAAGTGCCAGTTCCAGCAGAATACACAAATGCCAGTTCCAGTAGGATTCAAAACTGCTAGTACCAACAGGATTCACAACAGCAAGTTCCACCAGGAGATACAAATACTACTTCCAAAAGGATACACAATGACTGCCTACAACAGGATACACATGTGGCTGTTCCAATCAGATGCACAGGTGCAAGTTTCAACAGGATACATAATGACTAGTTCCACTAGGATACACAAGGGCTAATTCCCATAGGACTGCACAAGTTTCAATTACAGCAGGATACACAATGGCTAGTTTCAGTAGGATGCACAAATACTAGTTCCAATAATATACACAATACTAGTTCTAACAGGATACACAATAGCTGGTTCCAACAGGGCACACAACGGCTAGTTCCAGCAGGATACACAAGGCCAGTTTCAACATGATACACAATGGTTAGTTCCAGCAAGATACACAGAACACAAGTGTTCATTCCAACAGGATACAAGAAGTGTCAGTTCCAACAGAGCACAAGTGCTAGTTCCAACAGGATACACGAGGGCCAGTTGCCACTTCCAACAGGGATACACAAGTGCCAGTTCCAATAGGATACACAAGCACCTGTTCTAAAAAAACACATAAGGGCCAGTTCCAGTAGGATACACAACATAGAAACATAGAATTTGTTATCAGAAAAGGACTGCTTGGTCCACCCAGTCTGCTCAGATGGTCACTGGCAGTCTGTCTCTGCTGACCCTAACTGGTCTCCGGCAACTCTCTTTTCCTGTTTATTAATATTCCACCATCTCTATACCACACTTCCCCTACTGTTTTCACCTCCATCACTTACACTAGCACTCTGTTCCAGGCTTCTGCAACTCTTTTGGTGCTGTAGTACTTCCTCATCACTCGTAAACTCCTTCTGCCTGCTTCAACACATGCCCTATGTTCCTGGTGCACTTTCCCATTTGAAAGAGACTTCCTTCTTGCACCCTGTTTATCCCATAAGATATTTGTAGGTCTTTATCTTGCCCCTTCTTGCTCTTCTCTCTTCCAGAGTGTACATGTTAGTTCCTCAAGTCTCTCCACATAGGGCTTTTGGTATAACCCCTGCACCATTTTAGTTGCCCTCCTTTGGACTGCCTCAAACCTGTCAATGTTGTTTCTGAGGTGCAGCCTCCAGAACTGGACACAGTATTCCAGGTGGGGTCTCACCAATGAATAATACAGTGGTAATACCACCTCCCTCATCCTGCTGGATATACCTCCCCCCTCTGCATCCCAGCATACCACTGGTTCAACCCTCTTCTGTGTCACACAGCCCTGCCACTTTGAGGTCATCAGATATGATAAACCCAAGGTCCCATCCCAGCGTAGTGACTGTCAGTACCTCCGCCTTGTGTATCCTGATGGAACTAGTCAGTTCCAGTAGGACACACAAATGCTAGTTCCATCAGGATACACAAGGGCTTGGTTATGCCCAGTAATACAGCCATACTGGGCAGAAATACAGAAGACTATTACCAATATCCTTCTCATTAACTTCCCTCTACACTGTCAGGTGTTCACACTACTGATAATATCTAATACAGTTAAAAACCCAACAATATAATATCTATTACAAATACTCATCACAATGGCAAATAAGGCTATAACTAAAAGCTGGCTAATGCCAACCACACCCACACTGGAGCACTGGCAAACCTTAGTGAACCAAATACACCACAGAACAAATCACACACAGTTTAAATGACAAGATTTATTTATTCATCAGAAGATGGATTCCCCAGATCCATTATATTATGAGAATCAACAGAAATTTTGTCCCGTAAGACAGCTGTCATCAGAGAGCTAAACTTGGTTAAAAACCAAGAGACTTGTGAACATGTATACACCTGCAAAAGAAAAAAGAAAGAAGCATTACTAAGGTCCTGATCCAGATAATGTATAAACAAAGCTGTAGCAGCCACATACGGATAGCTTTTCCTCTCTTATTCTGTGTACTACTCCCTAAATTCTCTCTCCCTTCCCACCTCCTGTAAGCTACCCAACTATTGTGGGATTTTAGGAATTTTCAATATAGTATCTAACTGTAGAATATGCTAATATATTGCCTGCCATAGTGGAAATTGATAACTGAATTTTAGTCACAATCTTATGCATGACAAATATATGTTCTAGCAGAAAGAATACTTATTTTTAAGTGAGATAAGGTTATCTCTGTACATTGTCTGTATTCTCTGAATGGCAATAAAAAAAGGATACACAAGTGCCATTTCCAGCAAGATATGCAAATACTAGTTACAACAGGAGGCACAAGTGCCAGTTCCAACAGGATACACAAGTGGTAGTAGTTCCAATAGGATACACAAATACTAGTTCCAATAGAATTAGATCAGGGTAGAGTGGTGGACAAGTCCTCTCCAGATATCAGTAAGGCTTTCAACACCGTTCAACACAGGAGGCTAGTAAACAAGCTGGGTAGCTTTGGAGTGGGTCCAAAAGTGGTAAACTGGGTAAAGAAATTGGTTAGAGGATAGGCAGCAGAGGGTGGTGGTAACAGAGTTCACTCTGAGGAAGGGATGGTGACCAGTGGAGTGTCTCAGGGATCAGTGCTGGGACCAGTCCTCTTTAATGTCTTTATAAATGACATTGCAGAGGAGCTGGAAGGGAAGGTCTGCCTCTTTGTGGATAACAGTAAGTTCTGCAATAGGGTGGACACTCCAGTTAGGCTGGAAAGGATGAGCAGAGACCTGAGAAAGCTCAAGGAGTGGTCATGGGTATGGCAGCTGGGTCTCGGTGCAAAAAAAGTGCAAAGTACTGCACCTGGTGCACAGAAACTGAGGGGCAGAGTACAAAACGGGAGGAGTGGTACTGACGACTACCAAGCAAGAGAGAGACCTGCAGGTAATCATATCAGATGACCTAAATATGGCCAGGAAGTGTGACATGGCATTTGTAAGGGCTAGTGAGGTACTGGGGTTCACAAGGTGGGGTAGCACCAGCAGAAATGGGGAGGTAGTATTTCCTCTGTACAGATTGCTATTAAGACCCCACCAAGAGTACTGTGTCCAGTTCTGGAGACCTCATCTCAGGAAGAACATAGAGTGGAGGTGGTCCAGAGGAGCACAACTAAAATGATGAGGGTCTGCATCAGAAGCCCTATGAGGAGAGACTTAAGGACCTAAATAAGTACACCATGGAAGAGAGGAGGGAGAGAGGGGATATGATAGAGACCTTTAAATACCTCAAGGGGATAAATAAAAAACAGGAGGGAAATATTTATTTATTTATTGAATTTTGATGACCGGGTAGGCCTACTGGGCCCCGGAGGTCCCTTTTTCAGGGGCGACCCGGGAGTAACAATTATCACAGGTAACAGATCAGTATACTCAGATGATTATCATGTTATATGTCATAAAAGACTTCATAAGTTTACAAGCGGTAAGTAGTGGTAGACGTACAGGCAGTTGGGAAATAGAAGTTACACATCGAGTATTTAAAAAAAAATGCTGAAGAACAAAGGGGCATGATAAGAAGCTGGAGGGGTAGGTTCAGGAAAGATGTGAGGAAGTACTTCTTCACAGAAAGAGTGGTAAATTCCTGGAACAGTCTTCCAGTGGAGGTGGTGGAGGTAAAAACAATGGTGGGGTTCAAGAAAGCATAGGATGGGCATAAGGGAATCTTAAGGAAAGGGAAGGGGTGGGTGAATGTTCTGGAGATCAAGTAGGATCTATGGTGATTCTACAGGCTGGGAAAAATGGGCAGACTAGGTGGGCCAAGCGGTGCTGGCAAATTCTATGTTTCTGTGGCATGAGAACTTTGGTACAGGGGAGTATGATCAGAACTCAGCTGTCATCGGCCTGGCAGTGCTGAGGGTTGAGGCGCTGGATGCCACATCTTGCACCACACTGGTGACCCAGGTTCAGGAACAAGCTTGGGTCATCAGAGGTTGGACGGGGGGGAGGAGGATTGAGCATGCCAGGGACTGCTCTCCTCTGGGGAGGGTGGGGAGGGATACCCACGCATGTGCTGGCTCCTAGAAACATAGAATTTGATGGCAGATAAGGACCGCTTGGCCCACCTAGTCTGCCCATTTCCTACCTAACGGATAAGCTGCAGATCCTAGTTAACCAACAGCCTACTTCCCTACCCCCCACTAGAATTGCCTTATGTGTGTCCCATGCATTCTTGAATTCCCCCACTGTTTTTGACTCTACGACCTCCTCAGGAAGGCCGTTCCATGCATCTACAACCCTCTCTGTGAAGAAATACTTCCTCACATTACCTCTGAGCCGTCCCCCCTCTATCTTCAAATTGTGCCCCCTAGTTGTTGCACATCTCTTTTTCTGAAAGATTATACCCTCTCAGGAGGGTTACTGGGGGCTAGGGTGAGTTGTTGAGCAAGAAAGGGTCGGCACAGGAGATGTCTGATGGGCAGTGAATGGGAGCGTGTACCACTGCGTCATTGGCATCATTGCATGCCCATGCTGTGAGGGGACTTGGGGGCTAAAATACCTGCTGAATCCTCTGGTGCATGATAGTAGGGCCACGGCATTGCACCAGTCACTCCTAGGAGCTCCCTCTGGTCCTGACCCCTTGGCCTTCCGCGACTGGGGACTGCGATGTGGCCTAGACAAAGGGTGAAGGCGAGGAGGTGGTAGCACGGGCACAGCATCAGATGCAGGAGCTGCTAGACGAGACTGGATATGGGGAACCATAGGAACACACCAGCCGAGGAGGTAAGGCTAAAAGAAATAAAAAAAAAAAAAAAAAAAGAAAAGAACTTGGCTGTCAGACTGGACTGATGAGCTGTCACTGAGGTTTGGCCTTAATCAGTTCCCAGCTGAAAATGACAGCAGAGGCACAAAGGATCTTCTGTTTTATTTGTATCCATTTAAGAGACTGAAACTCAGAATCCGAAACTCTTGCGACCGAGTTCAGTCTCCCAATACCCACAAGCCTGACAAGAAGGGAGGTAATGCCGACGGGGGTACGGTACTGGATACGAAGAACCACTGCCCTACTCCTCGCCAGGCACCTCAAGGGACACAAAAATCCAGACGCTGGCCAAGCTGCTCCCATGGCGTGGAGGTCTAAGCAACTAGCAGCTCAGCCAGCATGGCCCCCCTTATTACATTTAAGTACCTTTTGGGATTTTGAAATTCAGTATCCCGAGCTCGGTCTTGTAGGGTTCGGGATTCTGAGTTTCTAGATTTCATAGGTATGCCATTTTATTAAGGACTTGGTTATTGCCAGCTCTGTGCAACTATAAATCATGAAGTCTGACATCTGATTAGAAGGTACTGGGACTCTGCTGAACCAATGATCCTCTCATTCAGTTTTCAGGATTTTGAAATGTACAGTATTACTGACTTCCTGTTTACCCCACTAATTGTGATGATAATTCCTATCCAATGGTGAATCCCAACTTGATGACTTGCTTCTCATGGCAGTAGACAAAAAGACTGATATAAGAACATCTAGTTGAGGCTGCAATGTTGCCCGCCCCTCAACCAACGCTACAGTACTCATGCAGTTTACAAATTAGTGTCTTCCACAAAGTTTTGCAGTTTATTCTATTTCAGTGTAAGAATTTTTTTGGGGGGAGGAAGTGAAGAATTAGAGTGACAGACTGAAGTGATTGATGGAGCTTGGACTAGCCCTCGCTGGATCTGCTTAATCTTCTACATCTGAATGTCTGTCAACTTTCAGGATGATATAATGTTGCCCCTTTGAGGCAAATTTTTTTTATTTTAACCAGGAGAGATGCACTAAGCTGAAGCTTGTTTACAGGTGCGACCTGGGAGCACAAGGAAGTTAAGTGACTTGGTCAGGGTCACACAGTATGCAAGTGGGGGCTGTGGGATTCAAACCCAGGTCTCCAGGTTTGCAGCTCAGAGCCTTAAACCACTGCACTATACTGCCCAATTTTTCTCTAACTTGGTTGCTTCTGGTTGTGTTGTTTACTTCAGCTGACTAGCTGACATGGTTGTTAGGAAGTCACTGTGCTCAAGCTGCAGCCTGCTCTAAAACAAGCATCATCAGAGCTTGGTGTGCTTTGTAGGGCCAAACAATATTTGCTACCAGATTCTAGATTTCTTCTTCTAAACAGTTTCTTGTTTTCATTGTTCAATTATGGGCCTGGCTCTCTAATTTGTTCTGCTGCCTCTGATGGAGCCTTGTCAAAATTAAAGGTTACATATGACAGTATGATTAGATTTGTAACAGGTTTACCTCGTTTGACACACCGTTATGAATTGTGTAATTTTATAAAATGTTATCCTCTTGAATATCATTTTGCATACAAGTCATCTGTCTTCTAGCAAAAAGCCATATTGAATCTGCAGCCTTAAAGTATAGTTGAAGTTTTTCCTAAATTTTCAAATTCAGTTGGTATTGGATCACAGAGCAAATCCGCCTTTAAAATTCCTGTTTCACACAAGATGAGGTCATAATTCATTTAACTTGTGGGCAACTTAATTTTATAATAATAATCTTCCACAACCAGTAACTTTCTGTAAAAGCATCTCAGGTTTCAAGAATGAGCTCAGAAAAAATGGTATCCCATAATATGGGTGACTCAGTTTGAGTGCCTGCGGGAATAGCGAGTGGCATATAACAGGGACCATCACTAAATGGTGAGTGTGCAAAAATAGCGAGTCACTAAATAGCAAGGAGGCAGGAGCAAGAGGAAGAACCAGTTACAGCAGACAACAGGTGCACCCATTCTGAACAGTGTGTGGTCTCGGAGTGTGTTATAATAAGTTAGTGGGGGGGCTTGGTGCTGCTTTGTTGCCTTCTGTGCTGGGCTTTTTCCTCATGTGTCTGCAATACTGGACAGGTGGTTGGGATGAGTTGTACAGGTGTGGGTAATTAGGTTGCAGGGATAGTTTGGGCTAGTTGTGGGGCGGCAGGTATAACTGTTGGGCGTTTCCTGGCAAAAACATCAATATACTCATTTTTATTTTTGCTTTCTATCATTACTGGACTAAGATAAAGGATTTTGAAGTTTTTAAAAATTCCTGTTCCCGTGACATGCCTATCATAAAAAAATTAAATATCTTGGTACAGTGCTGCGTTGTGTACCATCAGACGCATGTAGTAGCACCATCCTAATACTTCTACTGTAAGAATCTATAATGTGCATTTAACAAGTAACTTCAGTAGAAGAGATTTTTAAAAATCGTGAGTGTTGGTCATTTTTAATGATGTGAGTCATTAAATGCAAAATTAGCTATAAAAGGAGTTTTAAAAATACCTGAGAAATGTAAAATTACATTGAGGATGAACCTAAGGATGGCAGAAATACATTCTTCCTAAAAACAAAACTATACAATTAAAATGTTTGCAGACTAACAAACGTTGCAGTTTTAAAGGTAACGGAAAATTTGCGCCAATTGGCAACAGCTTCTCATATTCCTATTTAATGCAATAAAATTCATACCACCAACTGATCAATATTGTAGTGCACCTGAATAAACAATGATGTGAAAAATGATATTTTCAATTGTTTCCTTTTTATTGGCAACATTCTGCACAGTTCTGTTAATTAAGACAGTAATTAGGACAGCTCACTCTCTTACTCGCATTAAATTGGTAATGCAGCTAAGTCTGCCAACATCCGGCTTGGCCTGCTCCACAAGTACAAACACTGCATGACCTCTGATGCCCTTAGGCTGGCCATCTACAGCTCTGTCACCTCCATCGTCGACTACGGTTTAGTCATCTATGGCTCTGCCTCCCCTACTGCCCTTCAGAGGATATCTTTGACACTTCAAAAGGCTTGTAGACATCTTACGGGGGCCGCCCGCCTAACACACACCTGTGACCTGTACACCCAGGCTGGATGGCTACCACTCCTCAGTAGGATATAATACCAGACCTGTCTGATAGCCAAAAAAGTTCTCCTTGGACTCATGCCATCAGGAGTGGCTAAACTCCTTGCTGCCAACAACAGCACCCAGCCAACACGCAGTGCTCAATATCAGACTTTCCAGGTCACCAGGCGCCGGACCTCTTTGGGTCAGAGGTCTTTCACGTACAGGGCTTCGCAGTGGTTCAATACCCTTAACAAAGAAACACTTGCAACTACAACGCTAAGAGCCTTTAAATGGCCTCTCCTAAACCATGGTCATCACCCCCTACCCTAGTTGAAGGGGATTATGTAACCTGCCACTTCAGCCTTGCACTTTTGGCACCAGCCTCCTCCTTCTCACCCTTTGCCCCACCCTCACCCACCCATCCCCTCTCAACTGGCACTCTCACTGTTAGGCCCTCCAGCCCCTCCCCACGCTCTTTGCACCCGGGACTACCCTCCGACAATGGCTCCTTACCTGCCAGCTTCCTCCTGACTCCCTCCTACCATGTATACTGTTTCTCCATGAATTCTGTTAGAAGCTAGTTTGTTGTCTCGCTGCACTTTTGACTGAATTAACTATGTTTAAGTTATCTATATGTTAAGGTTGTATCCATTGTTTACCTTTGTATGTATGTTACCCTCCTACACCCACTTGTGCATGGCACTATGCGCCATAGTGCATGCCGCATAGTGCCAGCATGCCCCCTGCCCCACTCCCAGCATGTTGCTGTCTGCACGACCAGAGGATCAGGCACATAACTGCCATGCATCCCAACAGTGAATGCTATATGGGGTCCATGGGACCCCACTCTGCGGCAATCAGTGGTAGCAATGCCAACGTGCCCAGTTTACGCGGCGCATTGGCATCGTGCATAGGGCCTGTGATGCGCTTTGTGTGGAAAAACTTTTCTTTTTTACTTACTGCATATTGCAGTATAGGAGATTGTATCAGGCGGATTCTGTTGACTTCCAAGTTGACATTTTGCTTTTGGGGTGAGAGTCTGTAAAATGCCTCGTTTTCCTTTAAAGCCAGGTTTAACCAGAGACAAGAGGGTGTGAACCTGACTATTTAAAATTACGCTGGATTTACATATTTTGATAACTGGTGGAGACTGGTGGGTGCACAGCTGCCCAGTGGCTTGTAAGTACTTACAGAGAGCCTCGGGTCTTGTCTAAAACACGTTTAAAATGTTGTACCAGTCTCTCAGTCGCACCATGAGATGTGGAATTGTGTGGAATGTTTTAGTGTGCTGAACCAAATTTAGCTGCAAAAATATATGGAGCTCCCCAGAGGTGAACTGCGGTCCATTATTAGAAACTACTCTGTCTGGATGTCAGTACACAGCAAGTATGTTTTGCAAAACCTCCGTTGCTTTTGCCGTCAGCATGCTGGGCATCCGTATCACTTCTGGCCATCCTGAGTATATATCAGTTTGTACGAAGAATGTTTGGCTTTCCTTTTCTGAAAAATTGATGTATACTGTCTGCTAGGGCTGGACAGCCAACCACCACAGGTGAAGAGGTGTTAGAGCAAACATACAGTATGATATCTAATCCGACCAGTTTTACACTGGCTCATTGAATGAGTGTGTACAGTACACTTTACATTACCACTCAGTGACAGTTGAGTTGGCGCCGGCTGTGAGGGTGAGAGGAGGGTTGTGCCGGTGCCAGCTGTGGTTCAGGATGGGGAGGAATGGGGTGGTGGACACTACCTGCTGGAGTGGATGGGGGGACACTAAACCACCAGGGAAGGGGTCATTAATATATATTATAAGAAGGGGTCGCATCAGGGATTGGGGAGGGGACTATCTATATTATAAAGGGGACGGATTGGGAGGGGACCGCTAAACCATCAGGGATGAGGGTGTATATATATATATATATATATATATATTATAAAAGGGACACATCAGGGATTGGAAAGGAGCCACTATACCACCATGGCAGGGGCACCGCACAAGTATTAATAGTGACAACTTCAGGGATGGGGGGGCAGCTAGTCCACCAGGGTGGGGGAACACCTATAAATTATTGATATGGGCATCGTGGGGGATCGGAGAGGGGGGGACTGCTAGACCACCAGGGTCTAGAGCAGCGCACAGCTACCCTGTGGCTTGTGGCAAACACTCCCGGTGTGCTGTCTGTTTGGCACCTGGCCATGGTTGCTGCAAGCTGCAGGACTTTGCCGCCAGCACCCTGCCTGATAGTGAATCAGGCATAGGGTCCCTGGCACACCGGGCTTTGATGCTAGCTGCCTTTGGTGGCAGTTTGCTTCAATCTTAGGGCTCTTTGAGAATCGAGCCCTGTGTAATTCTGAGCAAGTCACTTAGCCTCGACAGTGCTCCCTCGTCACCCCAGAAAACAGGCACTTGTGCCTAGTGAGCCTTACTCCGTTACCAAACATGAAAAAAAGAAAAATGCCACAAAAGTAAGGAAAAGTGACATTGAGATTTTGTGTACCCTAACTCTGCCCACAACTGTCCACCACCCATGTGAGTCCAGCTGAGCTCAATGCCAGGACAGAACCCAGGTTTCATATATGTGTTTAACATGATAAATGAATAACATTGTATGAGGAATACAGTTACATCACATGACAAACGCTGCACTCATATGTTGTGAGACACAAAGTCACAGGATACTGTGTGGGGCACTGTGTGTGATGTTGTTTCTGCTGCTTTGCAAATGACCAGCATCCACTACATGTAAAATGCAATGTGTATGACAATGCAGCTTCATCATAAGTGGCCTCCCAAAGTCCGCTACAGGTCCGGGGCAATGTGTGTTATGATCCAGCTGCTTTGTGACACACACACACACACACGTTACCCAAGACCTGTACCCTGCTACATTGTGTCTCATTACACTGCTTAATTATTTTTTGTGATTACAGGTTAAACTTATTTTTCTACTTGCTTTTGTGCAGTTTCCTTCAATTATCAATACAGTAACACCTTAATTCCAAGCAAAAATCCATAAGCAAAAGTGTGATTCACCAGATGCAAAGGCTTGTCCCCCAAATTAGCAGTAATACTTCCCCCTCCCCAACTAGAAAGTGCATTCTCAAAGGGGTGGGGGACAAGCTGCAGCCCAGCACTCCCTCGTCTCCAGATGACAGTCACACTCTTCATTTGACCTCTGTGAGAAAATTAATCTGATCTTGGATTCTCTGCCTGTGCGTAACCGTGCAGCCAGACTAATAAACAAAATCCCCTGAGATTCCAGGACTAGATAAACTAAGGAAGACTTGATTAGGTTATAAAGTAAATCATCTTAACCTCAGCCCCTCAGCATTAGGGCTCTGCCTTTAACAAAGAGGAGAGAGTGATGAGGCAAGGCTGTCTGGTGTATTACAGATGATTAAGCAGGAGATGTTTATGGAACAGCAGTGGTTTCACATGTGTCTGCAGTATCTCAAGAGACAGACTACCATACGTTGTCGATGCAGGCACAGTTTCCTATTAGTGCTCACATTCCTGGGTGCAAGAATATATGTGCTGTGCATGCCATGATTTACAGACAGCACTTCCAAGTCAGCATCTCTCAGATGAGGAAGAGCCCCTGATTCTGACCACCAAAACAGGAAGGCTTTCACTAGGGCCTTAACCTAGAAGCCTAAAAACAGGTATAAGATGGTAGCCATACAGTGCTAGACCCATCAAAATATAAGAATGAATTATTCCTTGATTTTGGTTCTTTTTTTGGAAATTGTGTGTTTGCGCTTGGAGTCTTTTGCATGCTAACGACATGTGACAGTGGGGACCCAACAACAAATGATAAGCCCTGGAGCAAGTGGGACGATCACGAGCAGGATTGGGCTCTGCCCCCCACTACTTGTCATTCTCTCCACCCAGGGTTCTAATCCCTCTCCCCTCTAGGTAGAAGGTGCAAGTTGGCATAGTCAGGCCCCGCTGCGAGAGGTAAGCTCATGGGGTTTAATGGAGACAGGCTAAGTGTCAGAGAATTGGGGGTGGGGCTGGGCCATCGGGGGGGGCTGGGACAGTATAAGCATAGGTGCATAAACAGTAAATAAAAAGAAGAGATTGTGCAAGGCAACACTCATATTTGGAGGCAGTATAGCCTATTGGTTAAGAGCACTGAGCTGCAAACCTGGAGAACTAGGTTTGAATCCCACAGCCACCACTTGCATACTGTGTGACCGTGTCCATGAGCAAGTCACTTAACTTCAAGCTTCAGTTTAGTGTATCTTTCCTGACTAAAACCTGTAAAATAAAATATAAATAAATACATAAAATTTTTCCATAAGAGTTCCTCCAGCCAGACCCATAAACCTATGCCTTCACTACAACCTGGCACATACAGGAAGGCTAGCACAGCAAGAAGCAGGGTAATGTTGCATAACGGGGGTGGAGGGGACTGCCAAAGAGGGTTCTGGTGTACACTTTTTATTTTCATTGCTGCACCCGTTTATATCTTTTTTTTTTTTTAAGTCTTTGGTAACCAGGTAAGGCCCACTAGGCACATGTGCCTGTTTTCAGGGGTGACCTGGGAGCACTGGGCGGTTAAGTGACTAACTGAGAGTCACACAGTATGCAAGTGGAGGTTGTGAGGATCAAACTCAGGTCTGGTCTGCTAGATGTACCAAGCTCGTTCATATCTCATTCCTCTAACCTCTAGGCTATACTGCCAGCCCTTATATCTTTTATCTAAAACATAATATTTGTTTTTATAGCTTACAGTTTGCTTTTTTTCTATCTTCTGTCACCTTTCATAACCCCCCCCCCAATACCACACAAAACAGTCTCATTCAATAATATGTACCCATGGCAAAATCTGCAGAGTGAGGGTGCTGTGAGAAGCTATTGTATTTTGCCGCTTGGGCAAATAACTCTAACTACCCCATTCTAATTCCTTCCTGCACCCCTCCCCTTCTTTCTGTTTAATTGCCTATCCCTCCCTCCCCATCCCTCTAAATCTTCCCCTGATGTTCACTTTGCTACTTAATGATTTGTTGAAGTTTTTATCTCGTGCCAGTGCCTACCCTGTATTCATTCATCTCTTACTTAATGGAAAATCATGTACACAAATGCTCACAGCCTGGGAAATAAGATCCCAGACCTGCAGGCAATAATGTCAGAGGCTAAACTGGACATAGTAGCAATTAGTGAGACGTGGTTTACCAGTAACCACACTTGGGAGACTTCAGTACCTGGCTATGTATTGTTCAGAAGAGACCGAGGTGCAAAAAGGGGGGGAGGAGGGCCCTGTATGTTAATGAAAATATCAAAGCTACAGAAATTCAAGAATACACATAAGGAGCCAGAAGAACTGTGGGTCACCCTGGAAACAGGAAATGGGACAGCCATAAGAACTGGGGTTGTCTACAGGCCCCAGACCAGAGGGAGGACATAGACACATTACTGTTAGAAGATATACAAAACATGACAGCTAAAGGGAGGTTCTGATAATGGGAGACTTCAACATGCCAGATATAGATTGGTCAATACCAGCAGGAACATCTGCCAGAACTAGACTCATAGTGGATTCCTGAGGGGAGGGCCTCAAACAACTGGTACAGCAACCCACAAGAGACAGGGCTATCCTAGATCTAGTACTGACTAACAAAGAAGGGATCACAGATCTCCAGGTAGAAGGTCACCTGGGGTCCAGTGACCATCACATGGTATGGTTCAATTTGGCTACTACATCTAAATCATCCCATTCCAAGGCAAAAATATGGGACTTCAGAGGAGCTGACTTTGATAAGATGGCCAACAGAGTTAAGCTAGCCCTGGCAAAAGAAACACAGGTGAGGAGGTACAGGCAAAGTGGGCAAGCATTAAGGATACAATACTTGAAGCAACATCCCATTGTGTTAGACAGAAAAGGAAGTGCAAAGAAGAAGGAAACCACTTTGGTTCTCAAATACAGTAGCAGAAAAGGTCAGAGCCAAAAGGCTGGCCTTCAGAAAATATAAAGGAACACAGCGGGATGAAGATGGGAGGCATACCAAACTGCCCTAAGGGAAGCAGGTAAGGCAGTAAGGCAGGCAAAGTCCCAAACTGAGGAAACACTAGCACGAACAGTAAAGAAGGTGACAAGACTTTCTATAGATACATTAGTGAAAGGAGAAAGTCCAGAGGGGTATTGCTAAGCTTAATGGAGAAAAGGGAGCATGGAGGAGGAGGACCCTGTAAAGGCATCTATCCTAAATAGATACTTTGCTCAGTATTTACTGAAGAGAAGGTAGGGCAGGGCCCACAGCTCAGCATCATGGACACAGGGGAGGGAGATGAGCACTACTCCCTTCACAAAGAAGGGTCCTACAAGAGCTTGCTAAGCTCCAGGTGGATAAGGCAATGGGACCTGATGGCATACATCCCAGGGTACTAAGGAGCTAAAGGAGGAACTAGCAGAGCCATTAGCAGAATTGTTTAGTGAGTCTCTGAGCACAGGAGAGGTCCCAGAAGACTGGAGAAGGGCTCATGTGATCCCGCTCCACAAGAGTGGTAGCAGGGAGGAGGCGGGAACTACAGACCAGTCAGTCTTACCTCAGTAGTGGGCAAGATTATGGAGGCACTCCTTGAGGAAAGGATAGTGCAACACCTGGAATCCATAGGGCACAGGATCCAAGACAGCATGGGTTTACAAAGGAAGGTCCTGTCAAACTAATCTCATAGATTTCTTTGACTGGGTAACCAGAGTGGTGGACCAGGGGAGCAGTTGATGTCGCCTACCTTGACTTCAGCAAAGCTTTTGACACTGTTCCACATAGAAGATTGATAAATAAGCTAGGTAGGCTCGGGGGTGGGTCAGAAGTTGGTCAACTGGGTGGCAAACTGGTTGACTGGCAGAAAACAGAGAGTGGTGGTAAATGGTATACAGTCAGAAGAGATGCAAGTCACAAGTGGGGTACCTCAGGGATCAGTCCTGGGGCCAGTCCTATTCAACATCTTCATTAGTGACCTCGCAGATGGACTAGAGGGTAAGGCTTGTCTGTTTGCAGATGACACCAAGATCTGCAACAGAGTAGATGATCCAGATGGGGTGGGCAGAATGAGAAGAGATCTGGATAAACTAGCAAAATGGTCAGAAGAGTGGCAACTGGGATTTAATGCAAAGAAGTGCAAAATCATGCACATAGGGAAGAAAACCTGAAGCCACTTATAGGCTGGGAGGTTGCTAGCAGTCACAAAGGAGAAAGAGACTTGGGCATCATCATCACTGATGACCTAAAATCATCAAGCAGACCTCTAAAGCAGTAGGTAAGGCTAGGGGTGTTAGGGTGTATTAGTAGGAGTATCACAAGTCGTAGAGGGATAATAATCCCTCTGTACAAGACATTGGTTAGGCCCCATCTGGAGTACTCGTGCAGTATTGGAGGCCACACCTTCACAAGGACATTAACCAAATTGAGGCAGTCCAGAGAGGGCAACCAAAATGGTGCAGGGACTGCATCAGAAGACATATGAGGACAGATTACGGAGCTCAATATGTATACCTTGAGCAAAGGAGGAGAGAGGTGATATGATCGAGACATTTAAACACCTTAAGGGCATAAACAAGGTGAAAGAGTCTAACATGTTTAAATATAAGAAAAATTGCAGGACAAGAGGACACAGCATGAGATTAGAGGAGGCCGATTAAGGGGAATGGAGAAATTCTTTTCACAGAAAGGGTGGTAGATGCATGGAATAGCTTACCACAAGAAGTGGTGGCTATGAATACAGTGCAGGGCTTCAAACAGGCATGGGATAGGCATAAGGGAGCAATACAAATGACTATGAATAGATAGGTCACTGACAGAGCAAAGGCCGATGGCACATTTATAAGGTAGAAAAAGAAATGGGCAGACTGGATGGGCCTTGCGGTCCTTATCTGCAGTCAACTTCTATGTTTCTATGTTTCTATGTTTACCTGACAAACCTTGCTCAAGAATATAGTCATTGCTTTATTTTCTGTGTTCTACTATATATCCAATGTTATACCACTCCGTTAATTTGCACTGTTACTGTACGTAATCGATCCCCGGGTCATCCCTGAAAAAGGGGCTGTATTGTCTCAGTGGACTTACCCAGTCACCAAAACGCAAATAAATAAATGTAGGGCATTTTGCTGGGGTGGGGGATGGGAAAGTTAGTAAATTTACTGGTAATTCTGAGGTCATCCAGCAGGGGCATCTGCATCAGGCAGAAGTTTGCTGCTGTTCAGTAGCAACAGATGGAAATGCAGGGACTGTGTGATACAGACATCACCGGTTATTTCTCTGTATACCCTTTCCCAGTATACACAATTGCAATCAAAAGTAACAGTAATCATACAAATGTTTCCTATAAATTATGAAATTGGTAGAGAAAATGCTGGCTTCTGATTGGTCGAGAGGGACTTTCAGCCGGGCCATTATCCCAGCACGACAGCCTGGCTGAAAGTGTCACAGATTCACTCAGCAGGTCAGGCCCTCTACTCCCAAAGTGCCAACCTCTGACTGCAGTCTTGTGAACAGTGTAACAGACAAGGTAACCCTCTTGTCTGTTTTTGTGAGTTCAGATCAACCTTTGGTCTCAGTTCTGGAGGGATTCAAACTGTTAACCTCTTGCTAGCATACCCAATGCACAGGCTCAGATATATCTATCTTCAGGGGGCCAGATATCTTTGCCTACAGGCACCTAACCAGGTATTCAGAGATGAACCCTTTAAAACTTTTATAAAGACTTCAGATTTAAAACTCTTCTCTTTCCAGTTTGATACCACCATACAAGCTATATGTCTGCTGAACCATAAATATTTCTTAGCAAAATAAAGCAATTCAAAGACAGACCAGGTTTTCTCTAAAATTAGAGTTTTTACTAAAATATATAATATGTCAAACATACAATACAGAACTCTTATATCACGACATACAGATCTTTAAACAAAACAAGGTTTAAAACAGTGCAATTCCTACAACTATATTTAGATTTGTCTAGCTTTCTAAATACCTCTTTTCAGTGCTCAGATGTTTCCTTGGTCAGTGTCAGATACAAAATGCAACTCTATAGTGAAAGAGAATAATCTTTTCAAGCAGTATTGGCCAACCCCTCTTTGATGGAGTCATCCAGCCCCTCCTCTGGTCAAATATCTAACAAAAATATATTTTTATGCAACCACAGGATATAATTTTAAAGTATTAATTCTGCAACCTTAGCATAACTCCAGTTTCAATGGCACCTCTTTTGATCTCATGCTGTACTCTCTTCACACAGGTTTCATAGGGTCATTTACAACCTTACACCTCTATGTAACATCCTAGCTTCTCTTATTTTAACATCATAAACCTAGTTTATGACTTCTGTCTTAATAAAATTAACTTAACTCTGTAATTAGCTCAGAGAAACAGGATCCTTAATAAAAGTCTTCCAGTAACACATTGGCCCAGATATTCAAACTGCGCCAGGCTGTGGCGCAAGCCTGGGCACAGCACAATTTGGCTGCGCTGGGGCAGTGACTGGGAGATATTCAACGGAGCTGCGCCATGGCTCAGCATCATTGAATATTGTACCCTGGCCACCCGCAGTGTGCATGACGCATTGGCACTGCGCCAGCGTAAGTGGCCAGAGTGCAACAAGGGGGATGCGCTAGCGCAGGTTTCATTGCGCTATGCACAACAACCACCGATATTGAAAAGTGCACTACAAAATGGGGCCATAATGTATGCAAGGTGCAAATGGGGCCATTTGCATGTCATATAACCCATTGCATGCAGGTGTGCGATCCCGGCGACTGCACCTGGGCGCCCCTGACAGGCAGCAGCCGTCGGGGACCGATGCCCCCTGCAGCATGGCAATGTGCCCCACAGCCTGATTGCGGGCATTAGAAAAATAAATAAAGAATCCTATATCCCTGGTGCTCCAGTGGACTGCTGTCAGCCCGATCGTGGGCTTCAGTAAAATAAAATTAGTCTTCTATATCCCTGGTGGTCCAGTGGACTGCTGTCAGCCCAATTGCAGGCTTCAGTAAAATAAAAATAGACTCCTATATCCCTGGTGGTCCAGTGGACCGCTGTCAGCCCGATCGCGGGCTTCAGTAAAGTAAATAAAGAATCCTATATCCCTGGTGGTCCAGCGGACCCCCCACCTCCCCACCAGCCCACTGATGGGTGGGGATCAGTGAGCGGGTGGGGGGGGGTCCGCTGGACCGCAAGGGATATAGGATTCTTTCTTTATTTTACTGAAGCCCGCAATCAGGCTGACAGTGGTCCACTGGACCGCAAGGGATATAGGATTCTTTCTTTATTTTACTGAAGCCCGCAATCAGGCTGACAGTGGTCCACTGGACCACCAGGGATGTAGGATTCTTTCTTTATTTTACTGAAGCCCGCGATCGGGCTGACAGCGGTCCACTGGACCACCAGGGATGTAGGATTCTTCCTTTATTCTACTGAAGCCCCCGATCGGGCTGACAGTGGTCCACTGGACCACCAGGGATATAGGATTCATTTTTTATTTTACTGAAGCCCGCGATCGGGCTGACAGTGGTCCACTGGACCACCAGGGATATAGGATTCTATTTTTTCATAACAATACCCATGATCGGGCATGGGGGGGCGCCACCACGGAGCTGCAGCCGGAGCTCGGGTGGCCACCCACAGGTGGCAGCTGCCGTGTTGCATCCTGCAATATGGCAGCTCACCTGTGGGTGGCTGGCCGTTGCTCTTTTTTTTTGGATCAACTTTGTGCAGCGCAGGTAGGGGTTGCACATGCATGGCTCAGCACATCCCGGGCTGAATATCGGGATGTGCAGAGTATGCATGGGCAGGCCCCCACCACCTGCACCTACATACATTACTGATCGGCTCCGGTGCATCGGGATTTGTGCCAGGCGCAATTCCCGTTTGAATATCGCGCCAGGGCGCATCAGTGGGTTGTGCATGGCGCAACACTGTTGCACCATGTGCAACCCTTTTGAATATTTGGGCCATTGTCTCTAAAAAACTGACTGTGTGTGATACATAAAAGGATTCCTTTCATAATCGCAGTAGGGCACTCAAAGGGGTGTGGTATGGTGGGCTAACAGCCCTTCTCAGGTGGTGGAAGCACTTGGCTTTGCCTCATGCTTTAACTCACCCAAGGCAAGCCAGTATCCCACCATACTGCACCCCTTGTCATCCCTTATTGGATATGTCTGCTATACTCAGAAACCCATCGAGGGGGCTTGCAAGATCATAAGGCCACTTGCCCTTTGGGCTCACAGCTTAATAAGATGGGGTATACAAATCTGTGGTGTGCAGCCAGCCTGAGTGAGGTCTACTGACTCAAACCTCTAAAGGTTATGAACATTACCTGGAGTAAAGTAATATCACACATGACTGGAAAAAGACACAACTTCAGGCAGATATAATTTGTTTATTTTTTATAGTAAGCACAGAGAAAGACAGCTTTAGCAATATTGGGCAAGAACTCAAATACTGAATAAGAACAGCTATTCTCTGCCAGAAGGAATGAACAAGTAGCAGTGTGGCTGTGTAGTTCCTGGGCCTCGTAGCAGTGATCTTGCGAGGCTGATGCACTGCACAGGAATGCTTATCAGAATAGATTTTAGAAGTAACCGAGTTGACGTCATTAGCAGGGATCCAGAAGGGCAAATTGTAATTACTGTAATTAAATGCTAAATGAACATAAAATTAATCGTGATGGGGGTGGGTGCATGTTGGTCCTAGAGTTCCTTCTAACCTGAAATTACTATGTAACTATGTTACAAACTGATGGTGAAATGACAAAAGATATCCCTTACAGAAATAGAACATATTGCAATATACTGAAAAAATATGTGTTAATATATACCAATACATTGGTAAATAAATTATGGCAATGTAATATATTGCATAATATATTTTGAAATATACTGACATACTTTCAAACTCATAGAATGTAAAAATGTATCTCTCACTGTATTGAGAAATACATTGACTCAAAGTTACTGGACAGTATATTTCAACATATATTGACATCGTGTATTTCTAACTGAAAAATAATAAATGTTGTAATGTATGTTAAATATATTGAAGAAATATATTGTTATATTTATGTAAGTATTGTTAAAGTAATCAATCCATACATTATAGCATGCACCAAGCAGGAAAGGGATCTTGGGGTTGTCATCTCTGATGACCTCAAGGTAGGGAAACAGTGTGACAAGGCATCAGGTAAAGCAAATAGGATGCTGGGATGTATAGGCAGGGGCATCACCAGCAGGAAAAGGAGGTCATAATTCACTATACAAGACACTAGTGAGGCCCCACCTGGAGTACAGTGTACAGTTCTGGAGACCATACCACGTAAGGACATAGACAGGGTAGAGAAGGTTCAGAGGAGGGCAACAAAGATGGTGCATGGGTTGCATCACAAATCCTATGAAGACAGGTTGAAGGAACTGAACATGTACTCCCTGGAGGAGAGGAGGAGAGAGGGATATGATAGAGACATACAAGTATCTTACAGGGAGGAACAGGGTGCAGGAAAACACTATTTTTAGCGAAAAGATGTTTCAGGACTAGAGGCATGGGATGAAGTTGGAGGGAGGCGATTCAAGGAAACATGAGAAAGAATTTCTTCACAGACATGGTAGTGGACAAGTGGAACACCCTGCCAGAGGAAGTGGTGGGGGCTGAAACAATCACGGATTTAAGAATGCATGGGATAGACATAAAGGAATTCTAGAGGTCAGGGGTAAGGGGAAATAGACTTCTAGGAAAACAAACTGAACTTACAAGCTCAAATGGGCAGACTAGGTGGGCCATAGGCCCTTATCTGCCGACACTGTCTATGTATCTATGTATCTATGTATTATGACTGCACTGATCCAGTAGTAACAGTCCTGTGCTTAGAATCTCCATTGTAAAAGGCTTTTTGTGGAGCCTGCTGTCTGTATGGAAAGTCAAAGCCTGACTGCAGTGCGATGCAGGGGCATGTACTAAAGCTCAGAGGTAGTAAATGTAGTGGTGAGCCGAGGGGGGGGGGGACATCTTCTCCCAGAGGGTGGTGAACTTTTGGGAGAGCCTACCAGAATAGGCAGTGAACAGAACAAAAGTACTACAGGCCTTAAAGGTAAGCCTGGGAAATGCCTTTATACCAAGGGATTCACAGGATACCACTTAGTAGGGTGAGAGGGTAATACCACTAAATTAGCATATTAATAAAATTTCCCATCCCTGCTTATGGGACGGGGGAGTCTTGATTTATTTATTTATTTTTAGTCTTTGGTAACCAGGTGTAATCAGGTAAGGCCCACAAGGCACAAGTGCCTGTTTTCAGAGGCAACCTGGGAGCAGTGGGGAGGTTAAGTGACTTGCTCAGAGTCACACAGTATGCAAGTGGAGGTCGTGGGAATCAAACCCAGGCCTGCTGGATGTACCAAGCTCATTCACAGCTCATTACTCTAACCTTTAAGTGATACTGCCTGCCCCAGACTTAGATTCCCTTCTGACCTGACATAACTGCAGTATATTACTATGTAACGGTCTCTTCTTAACACATGATTATCCTAATATCATATAATCACACTGCTCAGTCTTCATGGGGAAGGGGGACAGACCACCAAGGAGTAGCAGGAACAAAAGGAGGAGGCGGACACAAGTCCATTTTCAGAGAAGAGTCCTGAAGGGACTTTCAGCTCTGAAAGTGGAGAAAGCTATGGGACTGGACGGGATACACCGAAGGGTACTGAAGCCATGCAGGGAGGTACTGTCTGCCCCACTGATGGCCTAATTCAACAGCTCACGGGAATCAGGCATGGTGCTGGAGGACTGGAGGAGAGCAGATGTGGTCCTGCTACATAACAGTGACAGGAGGGAAGTGGCTTGCTGCTATAGGCTGCTCAGTCTCACCTCAGTGGTGGGGAAACTAATGAAAACTCTGTTAAAGGAAAGGTTGGTAGAATATCTTGAATCCAGTGGGCTGCAAGACCAAAGGCAGAATGGATTCATGAGGGAAGGGGCTATGCCAAATGAATCTGATTGATTTTTTTGATTAGGTGACCAGGGAACTAGATTAGGAGAGGGCAGTGGACATGGCCTATTTGGACTTTAGCAAGGCCTTTGACACTGTGCTGCACAGGAGACTGATAAGAAAATTTAGCAGCCTAGGGATGGGAGCCAAAGAGGTGAACTGGGTAAGAAACTGGTTAAGAGACAGGCAACAGAAGATGGTGGTTAATGGCACTCGCTCTAATGAGGGGAGAGTGACCAGTGAGGTGCCACTCGGCTCAGTAGAACCAGTCATTTTTAATGGCTTCATAAGTGACATTACAAAAGAACTGGAAGGGAAGATATGCTGGTTTGCAAATGACACCAAAATCTGTAATAGGGCAGATAATCAGGAGGAGGTAGAAAGAATGTATTGGGATCTTGGGAAACTTGAAGAGTGGACAAGAATATGGTAGTTGGGATTCAATGCCAAAAAATGCAAAATCATGCACCTAGAGCATAGGAACCCAGGAACTGAACACAGGACAGGAGAGAAGGCAGTATAGAGCAGTGGTCTAAGGCTCTGAGCTGCAAATTTGGTGACATCCAGCAGACCAGACCTGGGTTTGAATCCCACAGCTTCCACTTGCATACTGTGTGACCCTGAGCAAGTCACTTAACCTCCTTGTGCTCCCAGGTCGCTCCTGTAAAAAAGCTTTCAGCTTAGTGTGCTATATCTGGTTTAACTAAATAAAAAAAAAAATAAATAGAAGGTACTGATAGTCACCAATCAGGAAAAGAACGTTGGGGTTAAATTAGCTGATGACCTCAAAGTGGCAGGACAGTGTGACAAAGCAGTGGGTAGGTCCAGGGAATTCTTGGATGCACAGGGAGAGGTATCTCCAGCAGTACGAAGGAGGTGGTGTTACCACTGTATCACTTGCTAGTGAGACCCCACCTGGAGAATTGTGTCCTGTTCTGGAGGCCGCATCTCAAAAGGACATAGACAGGGTGTAAACAGTCCTGAGGAGAGCAACTAAAATGGTGCAGGGGTGAGCCGGCCCGGTGGCACTGGAGGTTGAGGTGCTGGATGCCACAACTCATGCCACACTGGTGACCCGGGTTCGGGAATGAGCCCAGGCCATCGGGTGTCGGCAGGGGCAAGAGAAGTCGAGCATCCGGAGGACTGCTCTTCTCTCTAGGGGAGGGAGGGATTGTCACCCTGCCGGTTGGTCACCCTCTGTTGGGGGGTGGCGCAGGTTGGGACAGCAAGCAGCTGGCAATCGTGTGCCCCCACACACATGCAGTCATGTGTCAGGAGGGAGGAGGGGTCACCAGAAAAAGGAAAATGGTGGGAAAAAGGAAAATGGTGGGCGAGGGATTCTTATAGCCTCAGCCCCACCCCACTGGTCCACCGCTGCCACCTTCCCAGATTTGGATTGTGCTCAGGGGGGTAGGGAGCTGCATTCTTGGCCCCACCATGGGGGCAACCGCTGGGGTCTAGGGGTGGTTGGCAGTGGTTGAGCTCACCGACGGATGGTTCGGTGCAGAGCTCTGCCCCCAGTGCACAGGGAATGTAAAATATAAAATATTAATGAAAAAAAGATGGTTCAGGAGTTATACCAAAAGCCCTACGAGTAGAGACTCCGGGATCTTAACATGTACATCATGGAAGAGAAGAGAGCGAGAGGGGACATAATAGAGATCGACAAGTATCTCACAGGGGTGAGCAGGGTGCAGGGAAGGAGTCTCTTTCACATGAAGACGAGCACCAGGACCACAGGGCATACAATAGAGCTGAAGGGGTGGGGGGGATTTAAGAGGGCTATGAGAATTCATTGAAAGAATGGTAGATGCCTGGACTGGACTACCAGCAGAAGTGGTGGAGGCAAAAACAGTAGGGGGCTTCAAGCATGCTTGGGATAGACGTGCGATGAAGCTGGAGGGGGGAGTTAACACATTCAGCCCCAGTTGCCCATTTTGAATAAGGTTAAGCACAGAACATTTCGATTTGTGAGTTCTGGGGCTGAGTGAGTTTTAAAGGGATGTGAGCAAGTAGTAATCTAGAAACAGAGAATTTGTTGGCAGAAATGGACAGATAGGTCCATCCAGTCTGCCCTATTTGTCCCTGCCTATTCCAACACCTTGGACCCTATTTGGTTGCTGGCGTTCCTTCCACCTTCCTTTCCTCTACTTAGTATACCCATGAGCCTATCCCATGCATGCTTGAAGCTCCCCATTGTCTTTGCCCACACCACATCTTCTGGCAGGCTGTTCCAGGCATCCACCACCTTTCTTGTGAAGAAATATTTCCTCACATTCCTCTTAAACTCCTCCCCAACTTCATTGCATGCCCCCATGTTCTGGTGCTTTTCCTCTTCTGAAAGAGACTCCTCACCTGCACCTTGTTTACTCCTGTGAAGTACTTCTAGTTCTCAGTCATGTCCACCCTTGCTCTCCTCTTCACCAGGGAGTACATGTTGAGATCCTGCAGCCTCATCCGGCTCATGTGGCCTCCTGTGCAGCCCCTGCACCATTTTAGTAGCCCTCCTCTGGACCACTTCCACCACGCCAATGCCCTTGCAGAGGTATGGCCTCCAGAACTGGACACAGTAAACAACTTGGGGTCTCACTAGTGAGCAATACAGTGGCAACACCATCTCCTGACTTCTGCTAGAAATCCCCCTCCCTATGCGCCCCAGGAACCCACTAGTCTTGCCTGTTGTCTTGTAACCCTGCCCCTGCCACCTTGAGATCATCAGATATCATTGTCCTGTGGTCCCTTTCTTGCTTGCTGACTGTCAGTACCTCTCCCCATCTGATATACAGCTCCCGCATTTCCCTGCCCCAGGTGCATGACTTTACACTTTTTGGCACTGAAACCCAGATGCCACACCCTAAACCACTCCTCTAGCTTCCCCAGATCCCATTGAATTCTCTCCACCCATTCCTGAGTGTCCATACTGTTGCAGATTTTTGTATCATCTGTAAACAGACACACCTTCCACACTAGTTCCTCAGGATGTCAATTATGAAAAGATCGAAGAGGACTGGTCCCAGTACTGATCCCTGTGGCACCTCACTAGTCGCTGTCCCATCCCGCGAATGCCTGCTGTTTACCACCACCATTGGTCTCCATCACTGCTACGTCACTGAAAGAGTGGTAGGTGCCTGAAATAGACTACCAGCGGGAGTGGTGGAGACAAAAACTACAGAGGGCTTCAAGCATACGTGGGGTAGACATGGGAATATTAGTAAATATGCAGGTAGATGTGAGGATCGCTAGAGACCAGTTAGGGTCTGCGGAGACAGACTATGCCAGGACCATCTCAGCAGACTGGGTGGGCCAAGCGGTCCTTTTCTACCAACAAAATCTATGTTTCTATGTTTAATATGGTTCTCTTTGGCAATTAAGTTAATAAAGAGGCACTTCCGCTGTTCTGGCATCATAAACGTTTGACAATAGGAAGCTTAATTTTTTTTTATTATCATGTTAGAATATCTTTGTGTTATCAGTTTTACTTGTTTATTGATTTATTTAAAATTGTACATTGAGAAAAATATTACGGTTGATTACACATTGTATGGAGTGAAGAATGGTGCTGTTTAAAATAACATTCATTAGTCATGTCATGTTTTTGCAGGAATGTAATATGGCTAGAACTACAACATACCAATTTTATTTTTCATTTTCATTCATTCTTAGACTTAGATACGTGAGTCTGAATTTTTTTAATGCATTTTATTAGAGATATATTTTTAAAATACATGCAGTACAAAGTGTAACATATATAAATTCAGTATGCCCCATCAGATGGTACCCTCAATGGAAGAGTTTTAAATACTGCTAGTGGAGTAATTAATTACCAAAAATTATAAAATCTTTTTTTTAATATATGATGAAGTTAAAAATATACTGATTATGAATCTAAGGATGTCAAAAATGCGTTTTTGCTAAAAAAAATATATATTCTGACATTTTTTATTGATTAACTGACACTGCTGCTTTAAGAGGAATGGTTGCCACAGTAACCCTCAAGAACAAAGTTCAAGAGTTACATTTACAGCACGCACATACATATGAAAATATGACATGCCAGCAGAAGGCCTTTCAGTCTGTCGAGTTTGCTCAGTGCGCATTTGCTCCATGTTGCTCTGCCCCTTCCCCTGTCATTTTTACTTTCCCCTTGAATCTACCCCTCCCTCTTTTAAATCCTCCAACTGAACTGTAATTTACTATCCCTTCAGGCATTGTGTTCCATCCTGCCACCACCCAAGAGTGAAGAAGTGGCTTCTGGCCTCCCTTCTGTATTCCCCTCCCCCTACACACTAATTTGTAGTTGTGTCCCAGGATATTTTTGTTTTTGCTTTGGCAAAAAAAAGATCCCCTGTGAAGGTCTCGATCATATCCTGTCTCTCTTCTGTCCTCCAGTGAGTACATGTTCAGGGTCATCAGCCTTGGTTCATAAGGCACATCCTTTTGCCCCATATCATCTTGGTAGCACGTCTCTGCACTGATCTGTTATTAAATATTCTATAGTGTATAGTCAGCTCTTGTGTATGGAAATTGGTGGCTTTCAACATGTTGCTGTACCACAGTTCAAAAGGGCATGAAGTGTGATTGTACCCTACTGTGGTACAATGACATTTCAAAAACCTGGAGGTTCCATGCTCTGTCTTGCAAACAGTGGGCGCTATGCACTAAGCTGGTGGGGGTATGCACAAAAGTCATGTACCCCGCCCATTCCCCTGCGCCCCACGGATAGGTGCACCCATACCGGCATTCACCAACACCAGCCACCTGTCCGTGTCTCCTCCCCCCCAGTGCGCAAGATTCTGCAGGGTGGCCGGGGGAGGAGTTGTCATCCCAGGTGGGCATCCAATCGGATGCCCCCCTGGGACCCTTAGTGGATCCCACACATGGGGAGGCGCGGGTCCGGGGCTGTGCATGCTGATTGCAGGCACCCAGACCCATGCAGCACCATTTTTTCCTGGTGCTACCACTCCCGAACTTGCCAGGCGCTCACCCTTCTAGCTGCCCCTGATGCTTCCTGCTGCCCAGCGGACAGGGGCAGCACAGTGAGCACTGTCCCGGTTCCCTGGTGACTGGAGGCCTGTGTCCGTGGGGGCACGCTGTGAGTTACGGCAGGGTCCCACCTGCTATAACCAGCACCTTGCTCTGCACCTATGCAGCCAGCACTACACAGGTTTGTGCATACCGCATAGTGCTGGCATGCCCTCAGAACACCCTCAACGCAGTGCTGTCCATGGACATGGGGGATCGGGTGCGGTGGGTCTGCATGCCCCCCATTTGTGTATCCCGGCCAGGGAGCACATTGGGTGCAGAGTGGCTGTGCACCCAAGATATGTGTGCACAGCCACTCTGCCCCATTCATGCATAGGGCCCAGTGAGAGTAGTGGATGGGCAACTATGCACAACTAGTTTTTGTGCCACCAAGGGGTTCGTATTCCTAGTGACCTCGAGGACGAAGCTCGAGAGGTCCATGGGAATCAGAACCCCTCAGTGGCACAACACACTGGTTGGGCATAGAGTTGTCCATCTACTATTGTTTATAGTGTATGGTGCCCTTAAAAATAAAGTTAAGAAGCTTTTAATGTTTTTTTGAATGGAAAAGCGCATTTTTGCTGCTGCTTTTCCTTCCAGTTTTCAACTTTGTTTTCTGGGGTCAGTAGTGTGGTTGCTGGGGTCCAGACATCCCTATATCTATAGCGTGGGCTGCTATTGGTTGATAGTTTTATGTGGATGGGATTTGCAGAAAAAAGACGTGGTGGTATTTCTCGCTAAGCGAAAGGACTGAGTCGGGAGGAATCGCTTTCCTTCACTGAGTAGTTTTTAAATATCTGGTTGATCCTGCAGGTGTATTTTTTAAATATCTGGTTGATGCTGCATTTTTAAGACTTATCTGGTTGATCCTGTTGAAGTTGTGGGTTTGAGTGATCGGTGCCGCCGCCCCAACTTACTATCTGGTTGATCCTGCCGTTTCTGTTGCCATGGCTGTTCTACTGAACAGCACGGCTCGTGCTCTTTCAAAACAAGCTGATATGTTGTACCACAGCGTGGTATTACCACATTCTGTGACTTTTGAACTGTGGTACAATAACATTTCAGCTAGGATGGATTTCCATCCAGAAGGAGCCCTCACCATACACTATAAAACACCTGTGTTCAGCCACAGCACCACTGTGCGCACCTCAAACAGCGAAATACAACTGGCACAACGGCGGTGGCAGTATTTTTGGAAGTGGCCGATGAGAGGGAAAAAATTTGTACACTTGTACTAAAAAAAAACAACAACACAGGATCAACCAGACATTTTTAGTTACTTGCATCAGCAGACACAATTCCTCAAGATGAAGCCTCTCACTTTGCAAGAAATACAGCGGCCAAGTTTTTTTTTTTTTAAATCCCTCCCATGCACAACTAAAAATCATTAGAAATTTGTGCTAAAGATGTAGGGATGTCTGGTCTCTAATGATCACACCACTGACCCCAACAACCAGCCTTAAATCTTGGAACAAGATGCAGCAGCAAAAAATGTCTCTTTCTATTAAAAAGAAACATCAAACTATTTTTATAATACTTTTAGGGGTAACTATACACTATAAAAAATAGTGGATGGGCAACTCTTATGCCCAGCCAGTGTGATGTGCCACTTCGGGGTTCTGATTCCCATGAACCTCTGGAGCTTCGCTGCTGAGGCCACAGGGAATCAGAACCCCTCGGTGGCAGAACACACTGGTTGTGCATAGTTGTGCATAGTTTCCCATCCAGTATTCTCTGTTTATTCTCTGGACATTCTGTTGTCCCTCAGACAGATAAGAAGTTCCTAATTGGAGCACTATGGCACAGGAGGCAGCCTGTAACATGTCTGTGGTATTGGTAGCACTGTGCAACAGCATGAGGACATGATCAGGAAAAGCACAGTAATAATGTATAATAACCTTTTTAGCCAGTGTTCTCCTGCTCCATACATTATATAAGCTATGGCACACGGCAGGGTGTGCATTAAAGCATTATAATTACTGGGCAGCTTTTTAACAGCTAAATAGCCAGGGGGACTTCTGATGACGTCATCCTCCTCATGGCTGCCTAAACCGAGACCTCCAGCTCCCGATGTTATAAAATCTGACCTTGTACAGTTAACTATCTCTTTTTTCCACTTATAATTGTCCCTGCGAGGTATGGCTTCAGCCAGGCTCAGTGGGGGGGGACAGATTTGAGCTACTACCTGCAGAAAAGGAGGGATTAGCAGCCAAGATGTCTGACTCTGGAACCTCTGAGAAACCACAGGCCTCTAATGCTCTGGCGGCTCCAGTTTTAAACCCTACAAAAAAAAAGATCAGAAACTAGACACTTGGTGGCGATAAAAGATTTCAAAGCAGAATTTGTATCTTTAAAGAAAACTATGGCTACTTTTCAGACAGACTTAACACAACTAGAAACTAGTCACCTCTCTGGAAGCTCATACTACTTCTCAGACAGACCAGATGTTGCAGATACAAACCGCTGTCTTACAAATGGCCAAAACACAGCAAGCAATTATGGAACATCAAGAAGATGCTAAAAACTGCCACTGGAGAAAAAATATCAGAATATATGGCATTCCAGAGGACTCAGATGGCACTGAAATGGTAGTATTTATAGTAAACTTTCTCCGTACCTCTCTAACTTTGGACCCAGAGTTCCATCTGGAGATTGAACATGCCCACAGAGCTCCAGGTCCGAAACCTACTAGTGCTACTGCCAGACTGAGATCAATTACTGTATGACTTCTCAGATACTCCACTAAAGAATTCATCCTGCAGAAAGCTTGGACTCAGGAAGGTTTTCTATGGCTCTACAAGGGTCTTTCTCAGTAATGATTATGGCCCCCTGACTATGCAGTGACACATTCCTCTCATCACTACTTTCAAGCAAAATAAACTGAAATTTTGCACACCTTATCCAGCCCGTTCGTTAATGCACCAGTTAGGGTCAAAGTGACAAAAGTAGGGAAATGTTGCCCCCCAAGACAGCACATCAGGTGTGGGGTGTGCCTTGGGGCACTCAAGCTTAATGCTCACCCCATTCTAGTACACTGTAAACATCTGACCTTATTTGCGGATGGAATGGGGTGAGCGTTAGGCTTGAGGCACACTCCACACCTGCTGTGCTGCCTGGAAGGGGGGAAGGGGTTAGGATTGCAAACCCTAACACCGCATTTCCTGACTTTTGTTGCATTGACCCTAACTGGTGCATTAACAACATTTTTTGAAATTTATATATATATATATATATATATATATATACACACATACAGTATATACAATAAGATAAGGAGAAACAAATATGTCAGCTCCAGTGAACAGCGCTACAAAATTAAGCAAAAAAAAGGCATGCCAGGGTACGTGTCATGCTCAGATAACATCATACAGTACAGGTCATATAAAACTTATTGTGCAACTACTGTTAACAACCTGTTATCATCTGAGCTGTTATGGCTCTGCATAGGATATCTCTTAGTCACTAATATCTGGTTGTTAACTGGTTTTGCCTGAATATACTTTTAGCTGAAAGCCACATTCTGCAGCTGAGGGAAAAATACAAACTTAACTACTTGGCAACTTATTGCAATCAGATAAAGAGAATGGGTTGCAAACTGGCTGTACAGTAAGGTCAGTGTGAACTGTACTGTAGTAAAGTTGCACTGTGAGGTATAAGGCCACAGGTCGAGTGACTTCAACCACCCGAGAAGTGACATTACCCCAGTTACATACACCGGAAAGTGCCTTATTGTGATTATAAAATGGATCCATTTATGTGTTAACAGCCGTAAGTAGGTTGTTTTGTGGACACTAGTGTTACCAGTGAGGTACTGGTGTTGGGATAATATCATAGGTAAAAATAGCTCTCCACCAATTAGCTTTCAGCATTTATTTTTGATCCATTTTAAAATAAAAATTTAAATGATGGATGTAAGGAAACCATGTTTAATGCAATTTAAAGACACACAGAGTTAAACCAGTAGACGCAGTCCAAGCTATGCTAAAACATCAGTGGCATCTGAAAAAAGAAAACATTACTGGGCTTTAAGAAATGAACCTGCTGTACTAATTATCTGGAAGCAGCAGAGAATAGGCCATCCCCGAGGTTCTGTGGCTGTCCCTAGTGTTGTCTTGCAGTGGGCTGGTGTTTTAGGAGGGACCTCTTCACAGGTCACTCACTCACACACTCCCTCACAAAGTTGCAGGGCAGGTCAGTGGGAATGTCACTGAGGCAATTCACTTGCTGTATGGCGAGGGGGGGGGGGGATTGGAGTATTTCACACTACTCTTCAGCACCCCCTGGTGGTTGATTTATTAGTAGGGCTTCACAGGGTGGCAGAGGTTGGTTGGCTACAGTGAGACATTTTACATGGAGTCAGGATGGGGGACTGAGACAATTGTCCCTAGCAATAAAGCAGCATTAAATAAAGCAGATTTAACAGTTTCATAAGAACACTAAAACATTTCATTGTTCACATTCTGGGTGTTTCATGTTGCAGAGAAGTTTTTGTAGCTGTACCGACCAGTGTGCAAACAGACAGACAAAGGCAGTGACTGAAAACATTTTAATAGACTAACAAAAGGTTTTGGTGTAAAAGCTTTCAGTCCTGCTCATGGCATTTCTTCAGGTGATAAGGGCCCTGTGTAGGCCTGAAAGCTTGTGTACGTCAACTTTCCTGTTTGTTCAATAAATGGTATCAGATTATTGTCCCTCTTTTTCACTTTTTGTTAACTGGGTAAGGCCCACTAGGCACAGGTGCCTGTTTTCAGGGGAGAGAGACCTGGGAGCACTGGAAGGCTATGTTGACTTGCTCAGAGTCGCACAGTACGCAAGTGGAGGTTGTGGGAATCAAACCGAGGTCTGTCTGCTGGATGTACCAAGCTCATTCACAGCTCACTGCCTCTAACATATACTGCCAGCCCAGCTCTTGGGGCTGAAATTTCAAAGAAAGAAGAAGAATATGTATTTATATTGCACTTTTCCCCAGAGGGGCTGAATGGAAAGGTCTGCCTTTTCACGGATGACACTAAAGTCTGCAACAGGATAGACAATTCGGGGACAAAATGAATGGGGACCGGAGAAAGCTATAGGAATGCTCAAGGGTATGGCAGCTGGGTTTCAATGCAAAAACATGCAAAATCATGCACTTCTGGCTCAGAAACCCAGGGGCAGAGTACAAACTGGGGGAGTGGTATTGACAACCACCAAACAGGAAAGAGACCTAGGGGTAATCATATCTGATGACCTAAAGGTGGCCAGTCAGTGTGACAAGGCAGTTGGGAGAGCCAGTGGGATGCTGGGGTGCATAGGGAGGGGTTTCAACAGCAGAAAGAGGCAGGTAGTGTTGCTCCTGTATAGATCACTGATAAGACCTCACCTTGAGTACTGTGTCCAGTTCTGGGGGCCTCATCTCTGGAAGGACATAGAAAGAGTGGAGGCAGTCCAGAAGAGGGCAACCAAAATGGTGCAGGGTCTGCATCAAAAGCCCTATGAGGAGAGACTGAAGGACCTCAGTATGTACACCCTGGAGGAAAGTAGGGAGAGGGGGGATATGAGAGAGAGAGAGACCTTCAGATACCTCACAGGTGTAAATAAGGTACAAGAGGGAAGCAAAGCATTTTTCAGATAAAAAATGCACAAGAACAAGGGTTCATGCTACAAAGCTGGACTGAGGTAAACTCGGGAGATGACAGGAAGTACTTCTTCATGGAGAGGGTGGTGGTGGATGCCTGGAACAGCCTCCCAATGGAGGTGGTGGGACAAAACCTGTAACAGGGTTGAAGAATGCATGGGATAGGTATAAGGGAACCTTAATGATAAGGCAAGAGTGGGGATAAGCCGGAGATCAAGTAGGGTCTGTGGTGATACAGCAGGTAGGGAAAAATGGGCAAACTAGGTGGGCCAAACGGTCCTTATCTGCCATTAGTCTCTATGTTTCTACATTGTATTGTATTTCAAGTGTTTTACAAGCAGTTGGAGACTGGTAGTAAAATGACTGTAAATGTGTAGTGGCAGCTGTTCCACTCATTAACACACACACACACACACAGCTGTGGACAATAGCCTGAACCATTTTATGGGAAGGGGTATGTTGGTGTGGGCACAGAGGAGAATTCTCTACTTATACAGAAAGTGCCTTGGGTTCTTTTACTTCTGGAAATCCACCAGGATATGCAGAAAGGACCTCATTTTAATTACTCATCCAAATGATAGCAGAGCCTGGCAGTAGAGCAGTGTCCTAGTGCTGCACTGGAGTGCCAGTGTTTGGGGTAACAGCCCAGATCCTGGTGTGGGAGTAAAACCCATAGCCTTCTGGCCCAGAGGTGGATGTGCCAGCAATTGAGCCACGCTGACACAGGGCTTACCTGCTTGGACAAAAGTGGCCCTTGAAGCTTGTGCAGCATGGCGTTTTCTGGGCAGCTCCCTGTCCCAAGCAACAGAGAAACATGAGGAGCTGTTGCTGAGGGGAAAAGGCTGTGGTGCCCAAATGTAGCTCAAACAAGCTAGTTAAGAGCAGGCACTGGCTCCCCAGCATGTAGCAGCTATGAAGGAGGGGAGTCCACATGCACAGAGGATGTTTACAACCAACAGACTAGCAGGGAAGGATAAAAACAAAACACATGCAAAAAAATATTAACAACAGAAAAGACATGAGAGGGATACACCAACACTGGAGGTAGGTGGAACTTTTGGGGCCAAGTAGTACTGGCCTATTGGGTCTAAAGTGCCTCATTTCAAAGTCCACTATCACAGACATACTGTACAACCCTCTTTAGGGCTGAAAATATTCCTGATATATGGCCACACATAATTTTTAAAATGTATTTAATTTTCTTTGTCATTTTTGGCCACAAAAGACACTGAGCTGTGACAGCTCATTCCAGGTGTGCTTTTCGGGTAGCCTACATGGACCTGTCTTATTAAAAGGATGAATATTATCCAGGAAACTCCACTACTGTTATACTTACTGCTATGCTATCTTCAACTTCTACCCAGACACGGATCACAGATGTGTGGAAGGGACCTCAGTGTAACATTTCATCCATAGGGCAGCCCTTTAATAGTGCAGCAACCCATTATTGCTGCCTTACCCTGCCAGTATTGAATACAAGCCCATGTTCCTAGTGTGAGGCCAGAACCCACAACCTTCCAAATTTCCAGCCCCAGAAACGAGCACGTGTAATCTATTGAGCCACTGACACTGTGGATTGGGGGTAGTACAAGTCCTGCAATGAGTCAAAGATGAATAAGTAAAAAAAAAAAAAAATCCCGCCCCGGCTCTCAAACAAGAAGTGGTTGCACAAGAAGACAGGTGGATTGGATAATTTGCCTGCCCTCACACTGGGGACAGAGTTTATATATCTCGGTTGAATCACGACACCAAATTAAGACGCATGACTGCTCGGGCTGTGCGGCACCCTGTGAGCAGTGGGCTCCAAAACATTAAATCCCAGCACTTACAGTTTATACGCTGTAGTCAGTAAGTTAGCTGAGGGAGGAATCTGTAGTTCCCATGGATCTGAATTTTCATCCACTTTGTACGCTTATTGAACATGGTATTGTCGGAATGAGATTTGTATCTGACGTATACACTGCAGTTACAAAAAAAAAAAATCTCATAACAAATTACCACTAGCAGAGGATATTGCTAACACACAGCAGAAAGCACTAACTATGGGGGGATTAAAAAAACCAAGGGAACAGTTGAAGGCAATCTAAAAGTTGAAGAGCTGACATGATGAAAGTCACTGCAATTTTTTATGCAGGTGACTGATGATTTCTACTGTGAGCAGTTTACCACATGCATCAGGTAGCACGTGACCTTCACTTGGAGACAGTAATAAAGGCTCTGGGGCCTAGAGTAAGGGAGAGGACAGAGGTTAATCTTATCATGGCATAGATGTGCTCAGATCTGTTCATTAGCTAACGACTGACACCTGGGAGATTTAGAAGGAATTAAATCAGGCTGAACTCATGACCTAAATCAGTTTTTCTCTCTCTAACTTATTGACAGTTTCCTTTTATGTGTAGGAACAGGCTACTACTTATGTTAGTCATCTTAGGAATAAATGTCTTAATGGGGATAGGCTTGGGTGGGCTTTATTGCAGTAAAGAGTTGAGTAATTTCTTGAATTTACTATGCTGCCATACATTTTATTATTTTAACATGTACTTAAAAGAATCATTATCCAGCCAGGCTAGGTCCTCTTCACACAGGTGTTCGCTTAAAGTGGTAGGTCACCAACTGAACAGACCTGGGTGCTTCTTAATTGAAAGCCAAGCCATGAAAGGGAAATTCCTGCTTCCATACAGTTTTACAGCTGGATGGCCTGAAACACAGGGATGTCAAGTTTGATCTCTTGGTTCACGGCTTTGTGCTGTAACCACAGGATTGCCTCCCTGCCTGTGATGGGATACGAACCTGTGACCCCTTGGTTCAGTGCTCTGTGCCCTAACCACTGGACCACATTGCCAGTGACCGTGGTAGTATATGAACCTCGGATCCCCTGGTTCATTGCTCTGTGCCCTAACCCCTGGACCTCCTTGCCAGTGGCTGTGGTGGGATATGAACCTGGGTCTCCTGGTTCATTACTTCTAATGCCTGGACTACATTGTCAGTGATTGTGGTGGGAAATGAACCTGAGATCTCCTGGTTCATTGCGCTGTGCTCTAATGCCTGGATGACCTTGTCATTGACTGTGGTGGGATATGAACCTGGGATCTGCTGGTTCATTGCTGTGTGCTCTAACCACTGGACCACATTGATAGTGATTGTGGTGGGATATCAGCCTGGGATCCCTGGTTTCATTACTTTGTGTCCTAATGTCTGAACCAAATTGTCAGAGGCTGTGGTGGGAAACAAACCTGGGATCTCCTGCTTTATTGCTCTGTAGGGCTTAGGAATAGAGAAGGGTTTGACAAGGTGGATAGGGAACTTTAGGGGGAGTCAACAGAAGGTAGCTGTAAACGGGGCCAAATCAGGGGACTTAGGGGTCATGAACACAGTACTGCAGGGCTAACTCCTGGGACCTGTACAACTCAATATGTCCATTAGTGACATAGGGGAGGGTATACAGGACTAGAAGTGTATCTTTGCTGATGACAGAAAGCTATGTGGCAGGGTGGACAGCATGGAAGGGGTGAGGGAACTTCAGAAACACCTAGAGAAACTGAAGAAGTAGTCAAAGATCTGGCAGTTGGGATGTAATGATAAGAAATGTAAGGTGATACTCCTAGGGCAGTGGAACCAACACAGAGACTATTGAATGGGAGGAGTTAGGCTGGCCACTACAACAGAGGAGAGGGACCTGGGGGTGATCATCAGTGACTCCATCAAGCAAAGCAGTCAATGCATACAGTAAGGCATCAAGGACGCCAGGGTGTATCGGGAGGGGGTTTGAAAGCAGGAGAAGTGCAGTGTTACTGCCTCTATCCAAGTCACCAGCCCTATGAATACTGAATATGGAGTCCAGTTCTGGAGCCTTCACCTAAGGAAGACAAAGACAGGCTGGAGTCAGTACAGAGAAGGGTCACCAAGATGATTCAGGGATAAAAAGGCAGATCTGTTGAGGAATGGCTGGTGTCCCTGAATATGTACTCCCTGGAGACCAGATATGTGTGTGTGTGGGGGAGGGGTCATGATAGAAACACTAAGGTTTCTAAGAGGTATAAACAGGGTGAATAGTGAAGGCCTGTTGGTTAGAAATAGGGACACAGTCACAAGAGGGCATGATAGGAGGTTGATGAGGGGTAAATTCAGGTGGGATATCAGGAAGTTCTACTCCACGGAGAGGGTGGTGGAGCCATGGAAGAGATTACTGACAGAAAAGCTGGGGGCAGGTACCCTAAATGGGTTTAAACATGGGAGACAGAGCAAGAGGACCCATAGACCCTCAGGGGTGTGGTGTGTATGTGGGGGAGGTGAATGGGTTGAGAAAAGGGGGCAGGGGGAACAACCAACTGTGGCACTAGGTTGTGGGTGAGGTATTAAAATATGGGCAGACTCAATGTACCAGTTGTCTCCTTCCGCCAACAGATTCTGTTTCTGCAGAATGTTTCCGTGCCTGAACCAGTGGACGACATATCCAGTGGCTGTGTTCAGGTCAGAATTAGTTCTCTGAAGATCTGCAGTGATATTCAGATCATCACATGCTAAGCAGGAGCTGGGTCCATCTCTGCTGAGCAGTCATTCTGGGTTGCATGGGCATCGGTAGAAAAAGACATGCCTCTGTACTGCAGAGCTTGCCTTGCCATTTCAGCTGACTGACAGGTCTGTGTAGTGTAAAACAGCTTAGTGTACACTTCCTGGTTGAAAATTGCAAATAAATACATTTACCCAAATAGCCGTTGGGCCAAAACTGTACAGCTGCCATATGGATTCTTTTTTTACATCATATGTGGTTTGAAATGTGCAAACAGCAGTAACTCACAGTTCTCCATGAAAAATACAACAAGACGCTGGGTGGGTTTTCAGCCCAAACTGGTGACCAGTTGACCAGTTTCCTGTGTTTTACTTTTTGTGTGGCACCACATTTTTAAATACTCTAGACTTCCAGCAGGGGGCTTCCTACTCTAATCCAAACAGACAGGAACGGATGCTCCACATGTATTTGCTCTGTGCAGTTTCATTGATGGTTACTGATCATTCACTACTGGAAACCATGTTAAATAAGTGAAATCATTAAACTTTGTTTTGAAACTCATCCATTTGTATTAAAATGTATTCAGTTTCCCAAAGGGCAGTTAATTACATTTGTCCACTTTTTTTTAACTGTGACTTTTACTTTGGTTAAAGTTAATGATAATTGCTGTCTGTAAGTTTCCCTTAAACAGCACCTTTGTCAGTGCTCACCAGGAAAAAACACAGAGAGCTCCCTTGCCTGAATCCTCAGAGGTGGCATTACTTTTTTAGTGCTACGGCTGGCTGCACGTTTTGAAAGGGAAGGGATCATAATTTGGCCCCGAGGGGCTGGCCACTTGATCTTTTCCACTTCCCCAGGGTCTTAATTCAAGGAGGTCCCAGAGACACAAACACAAAATAAGCATGCAGGTTTAAAAAAAAACACTAAATCAAGTTAAAATGATCAATTAAAAAGCAGCTGACACGTTCTGGGCAGGCAACTCCTACCAAGGAGCTGATACAGTAATTGTCGGAGGACTTACATGTTATTGCTTGACTCATAACTTCCGAGTAAGAACCAAGGAGCTGCCGAAGTTTGCAGCCCTTCCCCTAAAAACAGCACTTTGAGACTGGGGCTGTAACATTTGGTGGCTACTTGGCTAGTACTCGAAGTAACCAGCCGAGCAACAAAATGTAAGACCTTCATTAATTACTGCATCCAAAAATTTCAAACTGGGCTAAAATAGCTCCTCAGGCAGGCAGCTCTTTGGCATGAGCTGCCTGCCCAAGATGATAGATTGTATCAGCTGCTCTTTAATGAGACAGCAATAAAAAAGTGAATAAAAAACATGAGGTAGGTCAGTCATTCATTAGACAATTACTTCAGACGTGGTGCCAGCAGCAAGAGCAGAGGAATTCTGTGGGACACATCCTGTCTCCATGGCAAATAACCTCATTAATAAAGAATTAGGTGAGAGAATTCAAAGCAAATATGAAATATAAGCTTCACTGAGATTTAATATATTTGTCATAGGTTCCCCAAGCTGATTTGTGTGATACTATGCCAATATACTTGCAAGAATGGCAAGCTAGTGTGTCATATCCACTACTTAGTAATGGTGCCCTCTCTAAATCTGGGCTACACACCCAAGGGCAGAAGCACCAGGACAATGTATGCCATATATTGCCTTAATCTGCCATCATGGCCTTTGGGTGCATTATGGCTTTTTTTTTTTTCTGTTGGCTGACACATGAGCAAACAAAGATTGTACCAGTTTGCAAATAGTTTGTAGACTGACACTTCAACAGACAAAGACTGTACCAATTTACACTTATTTTGTTTCTAGCAAGCTAATTCATGCACTGTGTCTGTTTTGCTATTCAAAATTCAATTTCTTTGAGGCACTCTTCTCACGTCACCTGTTTCGCATTGTGACTTTGCTGCCTGTGCATTCAGGGAAGCCCCAGGTGTAATATTTAATTTTCAGTGCTGGTCCCCCCGGCTTCTACCCATTTGTGCAGCTGGGAGGAACTGATGCAGACGGAGGTCAGCTGACTTAGGGTCACATATGGCTGTGGTGGGCTTCACATTGGTAAGTTTCTGCTGTGCTCTGGCCAGTGGACTGCACCACCTTACTCCACCACACTGCATTTAGCAGGTCAGTTTATTGCACTACACAAGCTAGAAGTGATAATCAGAATCATCAAATACATGCAAAACTAGTTCCTATACATATCAGGCCGTGGCAGCAGATCTCATTTAAGCAATAATGCCCAGCAGGGTGTGTGTCATGCTGGAATTACGTCACACCTCAGGTGGTTGGGCATGAGGCCGCAGGCCGAGTGCGTCCAGTACCTGAGACGTGACGTTATCCCACCATGACACACACCCTGGAGGGCATTATTTCTATTACACAATGGCTCATTCTTATACAAAATACAAACAATTCATTTCGAAGAATGCTTTTGTTAATGTGGAAAAATATTTTTGTTTCTTAAGAGGAGATGCAAAAAAAAAGAGAATAAGCTCCAAACAATCATCAAGAGATTCACAGTGCTGAGACTAGACCCGTGCTGTTGTACTGGCATAACATCACGGATCCAGCCTAAGACTGACCAATCAGAGTCCAGGATTATTTCCTGCCATTGTATAATAAAATATCCTAAAGTTATAGGTGTAATGAGGGCAGGATACACCTTTTATACAACACCAGTGGAGATAAAAATGACAAGATAAATGAGATAGCAACAAACCAATATCCTCAAGTGAACACAAGAATGACATCTTAAGTCAGGCCATGTCAGATTCAATTTATGCTGTACAACAGGTGTTTAGATGGCTTAGCGGTGAAACTGAAGCAGAAATCACAGCCCCCTGGCCAACCGATATGTTCTATTTTACAACTAGGAGAGGCCATTTGCAAGCTCCACAACCTGCATGCTGAATCAGATCACAACTGAACAAGTTAGTTTCTTGTACAGAGACTGTGGAGCGTGACTTGCAGAATACCAAAGAGGTGGTAAACACATTAAAAGTAAGATTAGTTCCAGTATGCGTCTCACTTAAGCACATTATAAAATACCTCTCAAAAGAGCTGGTCACTCTTTTTTTTTCTGGAGTGTCGGAATTGATGGTGGCTCTATTATGTTAGTAAGAGGCAGAGACTCAGCAATGGAGTTTACCTTGGCTTGCTTCCTTAGTAAGAGCTAGGAACTCAGAGATGGGAGTTTGTCTTGACTTGGTTTCTTAGTTAAGAGATAGGGACTTGACAATGTAGTTTACCTTGCCTTGGCTCCTTAGTAGGAGACAGGGATTTAGTGATGGGAATTTACCTTGACTTGATTCCTTAGTAAGAGATAAGGACCCAGCTATGGGAGTTTATCTTGCCTTGTTTCTTAGTAAGAGATAGGGACTCAGCAATGGAGTTTATCTTGACTTGGCTCCTTAGTAGGAGATGAGGACTCAGTGATGGGAATTTACCTTGACTTGATTCCATACTAAGAAACAGAGACTTAGTGATGGACTTAACCTTGGCTTGGTTTCTTAGCAAGAGATAGGGACTCAGCGATGGAGTTAACATTGACTTGGCTCCTTAGTAGGAGATAGGGACTCAGTGATTGGAATTTAACTTGATTTGGTTCCTTAGTAAGAAATACTCAGCAATGGAGTTTACTTTGACTTGATTCCTTAGTGAGAGATAAGGAATCTGCAATTCAAGCTTACCTTGACTGGGTTCCTTAGTAAGAGATAAGGACTCAGCGATGGTTTACCTTGACTTGGTTCCTTAGCAAGAGATAGGGACTCAGCAATGGAGTTTACCTTGCCTTGGTCCTTAGTAAGAAATAGGGACTCAGTGATTGGAATTTACCTTGACTTGGTTCCGTAGTAAGAGATAGGGGCTCAGCAATGGATTTTACTTTGACTTGGTTCCTTAGTAAGAGATAGGGACTCAGCAATGGAGTTTACCTTACCTTGTTCCTTAGTAAGAGATAGGGACTCAGTGATTAGAATTTACCTTGACTTGGTTCCTTAGTAAGAGATAGGGGCTCAGCGATGGAGTTAACCTTGACTTGGTTCCTTAGCAAGAGATAGGGACTCAGCAATGGAGTTTACCTTGCCTTGGTCCTTAGTAAGAGATAGGGACTCAGTGATTGGAATTTACCTTGACTTGGTTCCGTAGTAAGAGATAGGGGCTCAGCGATGGATTTTACCTTGACTTGGTTCCTTAGTAGAGATACGGGCTCAGCGATGGAGTTTATCTTGACTTGGTCCTTAGTAAGAGATAGGGACTCAGCAATGGAGTTTACCTTACCTTGTTCCTTAGTAAGAGATAGGGACTCAGTGATTGGAATTTACCTTGACTTGGTTCCTTAGTAAGAGATAGGGGCTCAGCGATGGAGTTTACCTTGACTTGGTCCTTAGTAAGAGATAGGGACTCAGCAATGGAGTTTACCTTACCTTGTTCCTTAGTAAGAGATAGGGACTCAGTGATTGGAATTTACCTTGACTTGGTTCCTTAGTAAGAGCTAGGGGCTTAGCAATGGATTTTACCTTGTCTTGGTCCTTAGTAAGAAACAGGGACTCAGCAATGGAGTTTACCTTACCTTGGTCCTTAGTAAGAGATAGGGACTCAGCAGTGTACGTTTACCTTGACTTGTGTCCACAGTATGAGATAGGGGCTCAGCAATGGAGTTTACCTTACCTTGTTCCTTAGTAAGAGATAGGGACTCAATGATTGGAATTTACCTTGACTTGGTTCCTTAGAAAGAGATAGGGGCTCAGCAATGGATTTTACCTTGACTTGGTAATTAGAGACAGGGACTCAGCAATGGAGTTTACCCTACCTTGGTCCTTAGTAAGAGATAGGGACTCAGCAATGGATTTTACCTTGACTTGGTAATTAGAGACAGGGGCTCAGCGATGGAGTTTACCTTGACTTGGTCCTTAGTAAGAGATAGGGACTCAGCAATGGAGTTTACCTTGACTTGGTCCTTAATAAGAGATAGGGGCTCAGCAATGGAGTTTACCTTACCTTGTTCCTTAGTAAGAGATATGGACTCAGCAGTGGGAGTTTACCTTGACTTGTTTCCATAAAAAGAGATAAGGAAGGACTCACCAATGGGAAATCACCTTGTCTTGGTTGCTGGGCATGAAACACAATAACCCAATTAAAAATGTTTTATACAATGTTTCAAGCATCTGGCTGGTTGAATACTATTAACTTCTTCTTTTTCATATTATTAGGTATGTTACTGTATAGATCTTGCTTTTTCTATTACTCTTTTTTTGTTTAGAATTTGAGTGCCTGTTGCTCCAGGGTCACTCTTGAAAATGGGTTTGATTACAAGAGTTTTAACCTGGTAACCAAATAATTAAATAACACTTAATGTAACAGTCAACTATGTAATAATGACGTTTTTAAATTATGTTTGTTTAATCGGTACTGTACTTATTTTTAGTCTTCAAAACAGAATTTGAAATACTGCATTTCCGTTAATATTTGTTCTGACCTACAAGATGATAATGTGATGACACTGTCCAATCACCCATTTTGTACATATCTTTCTTTATCTGCTAGCACCTCACTGGGAAGGGTGTTATTGCCCTGTAATAACTGATGAGCAAGTTTTTCAAACGACTCATCCAGTTACAGTATTATTTGCTGTCATAACTGACCGGTTATTACACCAAACATGCACTTGAACTAACGGTCTCAATGTGTGCTCCATTCTCACAGCTGTGCAGCTGCTGACAATAAATTATTTGTGCTGCCACTGTAAGAACATTTGCGCTGAGTGAGTGAAAACTGGAAAACAAAGCACCAAATAAATCTTCAATGTTTTGAACTTACTATCATGTTTTCTTTTTCACTTTGGTAGGTGAACTCTAAATATTACAAGCACACTACATCACTGTGCATTTGAAATGTTAGTTCAAAGTTGTTTGAAAAAACACTCCTTTTGAGTGGTGTGTTCCTGAATTTGGCACTGTTCCCATTGTTGCTGTTTCTATATTACTCTCTGCAGCTGTGATTTTTAATTAGTTCCACTACTGCAAAAAAGGTATTTATTTAAATAAAATATTTATGAACTTCGCCATATATATATATATATATATATATATATATATATTTTTTTATATATATACTATATATATATAACACAGCAACAGTTCTGGTGTGCTCTGCTATGCTGCATAACTCTGCTATACTCTGTAGTCTGGCAGGAAAGAATGTTTTACCAGAAATTGTAAGAAATAATGATGAGATGGAGTGCAACTCAATTTTAATACACACCCAGGGTGTGTGATGCTGATATAAACCCCTCAAGGTTGACTCTGAAGGTTTATGTAGTATCACACGCCATGGGTGTGTATTAAACTGCCTTTGTAAAATGGTCCTAAGTGTTAGTAAATGGGTGATCTTGGTAATCAGTTTTGGACTGTGACAATATTCTGAGATATCATATCAACACGGGTCAAAGAATACTTCAGCCAATCAGCTTACAGGATTTCTCCTCTCCATTTTATGATCTCTATTTATAGCATGAGATTTGACCAGTTCTGCCTCCTCATTGGTCTAAATGAGGTAGTGATGAGATATAGTAGTTATGTTTCATATTCTTTTTTGTTTGAGAGTAGGGATATGTGGAGGGAGGTGATGTCTTTAATTGCATGTTTTTAAGTAATAGACCGATCTGAATATTATATATATATACATTACTTTTACTATATTATTATAACAGTCCGTTCTGCAACTATATGGCTGTGCTTTACTGTGACTCCTCTTCTATACTGACCTAGTCCCCCTCCCTGATCTACCCTGTAACACTTGTTATGAAATATAATGTAATCCTTCGTTGTTTAATTATCTTTTACTGCAATCCCTGTTTTATCAACTGTTTGTACAGTCCCTTGATGTATGACATGGAACCTTTGTAAATGAGTCCCTGACTCAAAGATCTTTCTGAACATTTCACAATAACCAATAAAAAAAAATGTTTGTATAGTATGTTAATTCCATTTTGTATATTGTTTCCTGCTGTTTTTCCCCTTTCCCCGGGTCGCACCTGTAAACAAGCCTTGGCTCAGTGTGTCTTTCCCGATTACCAACGTTTAAATAAATAAATATCTATATCTATATGTGTGTGCGTGTGTGTGTGTGTACGTGCGTGTGCGTGTGTGTCAACTCTTGCTTTCTCCCTCCCATGAAATGGTCTAGATAATTCATATACAGTATGTATACTACTGTATGCATATTATCTCTAAAATAACAAAAACTATAAATTCATTTTGCAGTTTGGAAATTAAAACTCTGTTTATCTACTAATACCTCCTGGGAAGGGTGTAATTGCCCTTTGTAGCATGGGATTTGACCAGTTCTGCCTCCTCATTGGTCTAGACAGAGTCAATCGCATGGAATTACGTTAACCTATTGGTAACAACCAGGCACAGTAGTTTAACATGCTGCTAGCCCAATATAATGCAGGTGTGTTTCAGTGTAACAATTCAAGGCCATATGGTTAATATGTAAATAACACAACCACATGATCAATCACGCTTAGTTCTACAGACAAGAAACGAAGGACCCTCCCCAGCTAAAGTTTTCCATTTTATGCAATTATTAATGGAAAAAATATAACTCTGAAGTAAAGCACATGAACTCCATCTCCCACCCACCCTGAACCACATTAAAACATAATGCTAGGTAAAGCATTCAGTTGCATGCACTACTCAAAGTGACACAAACATACAACTTTAAACAAAAGCACACAGAGGAACACCAAGCTCCCAGCACTGCAAACCAATAAAAACTGAAGAAACAATCCAACACATACAGCACTGCTTTACCTACAATGCTAAGTCAAAGTGCAGGAAACTTTTCAAAATGGCGGCCTGCGATGTCATCCATTACATCATCCAGTCTAACAGCTCATGCAAAAGCAGCAGATCATGTATCTGCACAAGAGTACAGATCATGTATATGAATACCACAGCTCTGCCGGAGACCGCTTTGAAGGCACAGTAGCACTCCTGATGATTGAAAATCAGCTTCTAGAACTATTCCCTAAGTGGAAAAAAAAAACCTTACAGACAGGAAATTATGGTTTGTAGTAACATACCTCCTGGTAGTTAAAATTCACTAGTTGGTTTGTTACTGTACTATAATTCACTGCCTGTCATGTGCCGTTTCTTACTTAAGCGTTATGATGTAAATGATGGAGTATGGCAAAGGAGAGCTATCAGCAGTAGATGAAGAAATGTAACAGCATAAGAGAAGAATAGTCTTCAGTGCAGGCTGAAGGGACTGTCCAATGAATATAGTTCCAAATTTTACTAACATACTAAAATACCAGCAGAATAGGCCTATTGGTCTCTAGTCTGCTCGATTTTCAGCACCCGCACTTAGGGCCGATTTTGGTGTCCCCCCCTCCCACTTGGGTTACACTGTCCCCAGTACCAGATGTTCCACCTGTATTGTGCCTGGTCAGATTTACCTTCCCCCTGTACCTGTCCCATCCCCTCTTAAACCCGTCCACAGTCTCCATCTCTACCAGCTCCCTGGGCAGTGCATTCCATGGCTCTACCACCCTTTCAGTGAAATAACATCTCCTTCTCTCCCCTCTGAACCTGCCCCCTTCCAGCTTACACCCGTGACCTCTTGTTGCCCCACCCTCCTTCCTTTGGAGCACCCAGACTGGGCCTCCTTTGTTGATCCCTTTCATGTACTTAAAGACCTCTATCATGTCCCCCCTGTCCCTCTCCTCCAGGGTGTACATGTCGAGCTCCTTGAGCCTCTCCACATAGGTCATTTTGAGAAACAGTAAGGGATTCAAAGAGAAACAATCAAAAAATTGGGGAAGTGCAAACCCTCCATCGGTCATTCACAATCCCAACAGCAGCTGGGTGCCCCCTGTTCATAGGGGTCCTGGCTAGAGCTACAGTGTATCTTCAACCCTTGAAATGTACATTATTGGAAATTCATTTATTGCGCTCATTTTTTCTTCTTGAAACAGTACACAAGGGCCTTGCTGGACTGTCCAGATACTTTTTTTCCCCATAAAGATTTGTCCCCCTTGGTGCGGGTGACAGCTCTCAACCCTGTTCTTCTCCCCTATCAGCTACCACCTCTCCTGGGATGCATCTGCCTGATGTTCCCCTATGGATTTCCACCCATGGCAGACCCAGGGAGGGAAGAATCATCTTCCCCCCCCTCCCCGGAATCACACACCCAAAAGTGGCAGGGTCCTAGCTGATAATGTGAGTAGAAATAGATGAAGGGGGCTTTATGGTGCTGTGCCTCAGTTTTCTATTTCTCCCTTTCCCCTTCTGCCGTGTGAAGGCACACATGCACTGTGTCAAACCACAGCCCCTTCCTACATGCCACTTATGCTTACACTGCCAGCAGGCTTCTATCTAGTGACAGTCGACAGCGGAGTGACAAACCACCCTTCTCCAGGGGAAGACAGCAGTCCACTAGACACTCAGTCCTCTGCCCTTCCCCTGCCTGACCCCCAGTAACCCCACTCCTGAACCTGAGTTGCCAGCATGGTGGGTGGTAACACTTCTGCAGAGCCACTGGGTCACTGACCAGATACTTCATACTGGCATCATAAAGCCATGTGGTTACCACCAATCAGAGATGGGGTCAGATTTGATAGGTCACTTCCAAGCTATAACACTGTTGTGCCCCCCCACCAAAAAAAAAGGACAAAAAACATGAGGCCCTGAGTGCGGTTGCACCTTAAACACATACTGGCTGTGGGTGCAACAAGAGTGGAACATCTCATCAGGCGTGGTAAGTACAGTATTGCTAGAGGCAGGAATAGAAGGGGTTACTGGCTCCAGAAACGAGCTGAATAATTGCCAGCATTGTTGACCCATTGACCACTGCCAATTGATCTCATTTAGACTCTACTGACTAACTGCTTCAGAGTACCACAAGCGACAAGATTATAATGCACACCAATCAATTGCCATAAGGAGTAAAACCTGTGTACAGAGAAATGGCTCGGAAATAAATTGATATGGGCTAGAACTGTTTTCAGCGGAGAATCAAAGAAGGGGTAAAGGAAGGAATCCAGGCACAGCTTTTAAGTTCTCTCTAGCCAGCATAAGTCACCAAACCAAGGACAATGCCTGAACAAATAAGGGACAAATGACCAAAAAGTCAGGGACGTCATTTTCAGATATGGCAATATCCATTCTGAAAGCTTATAGAATACTCAGCTTACTGTAAAAAGCATGGTCCAGAGGGAAACTTCACTGGAACTTTAGCATCAGACATTATTTTATATTTCAGATTCCTGTTCTTCACTGATAGAAATGAGAATTTAAGGAAAGCTAGGCAAAATATTTATGGCAAAATCAGGGATGTCCCTGGGTTGCCAGAAAACATGTAGACCTCTAGGTCTTATTTTCAAGAGGTTTTGTCATTTAATGTTTGACAGCTTATGGTCAAAATATATAAAAAAAATCGCTAAGGACTGAGCACAAAGGACACTGGGGAGTCTACCTGGAGTCATCTGCGAATCTGCTGGCGGCTGGCCACGCTGCTCCTTAAGACCAGCATTACCCAACTTGGCTGTTGTCATCCCCTTTGAGTACCCTACAGCTGACTGGGTCTCCTGCCAACCTATGCAATTCACTGTTTAAACCCTCACCCTAGTTTGTACTAATTTACAATATAATTTTGCCTACTTTTAATGCTTACTGTGTTAATCCCTCAGTGGTAACCTGCCTAGTTCTACTTGCTTTTCCATTGCTAACTGGTAAGCCAGTTCCCCTTTCTGTTGCTTCTGTTGTTTCTAGTTTCGTTTTTTAGCCATTTCTGAAGACTTCTTGAAAAACTCTATCTGGGTGCACCCACGTTTTGCGCTATTTATCTTTTGTTGAATTTTAAGTGTTATAGTCGTCTGTGCTAAGAACATCCATTAGTGCTTCTCCCAGCGGCATGCACCTTCATGTTAGCCAGTAATCTTGTTGTATACACCTGTGTCACACAGCCTACCTTCTTCTTGTAATCCCAAATTCTAGTTACAGCCTAGACCTGTTATAAGGTGACTGCAATTTTTGTGTTTTGACCAAATGTTCATTAATACTGACAGTTTCTGCATTGCATAACTGATAGCTAGTGATGCTCACCTCCTGATCACTATGTCAATCAATCAATCCATCAAATCTTTATTAATCCAGGCGATCACCATTGAGCAAGCTCATTTACAAGATGGACCTATGTATCTTACCCTCCTCTACCTTAGCCCCTCCCCTGCCCTTACTGCCTCCCTCCCCTATTCTACGTAACTCTCCTCCTTCCCCCCCTCCCATCCATCCCTCTTTCCTCCCCTTTACCCTCCTCCCTTCCTATCCACTCTGGTTTTCTTCCATCCCCCTCCCTTAACCTGGAGTTTCTCCACTGTGCCCTTCTCTCGTTTCCCCACCTCTGACCTCCTGCCCAGCCTTCCACCCTCGCACCCCCCCGCTCTCGAAGGGGTGGAAACCCCACTCCATCCTCTTGCTCCTGTTCCTCCTCCTCCTCCTCCTCCTGTCTGGTGATGTGGAGTCCAACACTAGACCCTTCTCTCTCTCCTTTTCTGCTTCCCCAACTACAAAAAACCTGAGCATATTTCACCTTAATGCTCAGAGTCTTCTTCCAAAACTTAACATTCTCTTTGTATGGATTTCACAACACTCTCTGTGCATCAGAGTCCTGACTCTTCTCCAGGATCCCAGACTCTAGCCTGTCCCTACCTTACAATCACCTTTTCAGGCAGAACAGGGGAAAACATGGGGGTAGTGTCACCATATATGCCTGATAGAGCCTCTCTTGCACCATGGCCATTAGAGAGGCTGCATCTTCCTCCCACAGATTCCTCCTTGTCAAGCTATCATTCCCTTCCTCTGTGCCCATCTTCAGTGGGGTTTTCTGTGACTCTCCAAGGCTATCCTCCTCCTTCCTGGCTGATTCCCTCTCTCCCGTCACTCTCTTTCCTCCACTGGGGAACTCATCCTGCTAGGGGATTTCAATGTCCATTGGTTCTCCCTAGCCTCCAGACTGACCACTCACAAGATTAAGTCATAGAAACATAGAATCTGATGGCAGATAAGGACTGCTTGGCCCACCTAGTCTGCCCATTTCCCTACCTAATCAATAAGCTGCAGATCCTAGTTAACCAACAGCCTACTTCCTCCTACCCTCCACTAGAATTGCCTTATGTCTGTCCCATTAATTCTTGAATTCCCCCACTGTTTTTTGACTCCACGACCTCCTCAGGAAGGCTGTCCCATGTATCTACAACCCACTCTGTGAAGAAATACTTCCTCACATTACCTCTGAGCAGTCCCCCCTCTATCTTCAAATTGTGCCCCCTTGTTTTTGCACATCCCTTTTTCTGAAAGATGCTACCCTCTTGGACTTTGTTGATTCCCTTGAGGTATTTGAAAATTTCTATCACGTCCCCCCTCTCCCTCCTTTCAAAGTCCCTTCATTTTATGCAGATTGTTACTGAACCCACCTGGCTCAACCCCCACTCTCGTAACCTTTCTTTCCTTGACTAGGTTCTCTCCTCCCACCCCCACCGTATTGTTGCAGCAGGTATCTTGCTAGATGCCTTCAGCGATCACTGCATGATGTTCTGCATCAGGAAGATTCTGCATCCACCTTCTTCCCCTAACTATATCTGGACCTGGTTCCTCTGGTCCCTCAACACCTGTGCTCTTGAGTGATCTTGCTGCTGCTGATTGGACCGCCATTCCCTCTGCCACTGATATCAACAGTGCCATCTCTCTCTGTTTCACTCCAAATTGTCCCCAGTCTAGGACAAGCATGATCCACTCAGAAAATCCAGGGTCAAAACTCACCATCACTTCAGAATTAACCCTGAAAGCTTTGATTAGTGCAAGTCCTGAGATCTCACGTGGGCACAGATTATCTCACTCCCTTCCAGATCTCCTGTCATACAGGACTATGAGGAATGCCTGTATTAAGGCTGTCTGAGCTATAAAATTGCACTACTTCAAGGCCAACCTCTGGAACAACCTTAATGACCCATCTAAGTTCTGGAAGGTACTTCACTCCCTTTTTGACCCTCTCACCTAGTCTGCCACTCCAGCCCTTTGGGATAAGGGTACACCTGTGTCTGTCCCCTTCTCTGTTGTTGCTCACTTCAATGAGTTCTTTACCACTTGTGGTCACCTTCCTACTCACCCTCCAGTCTCTAGGACTCCATCTTATATTCCCTTTCGCGCCCCCAATTGTCTCCTCTTTCCCCCGTTACTACCCAGGAAACCCTGAGTGCCCTTTATTCCCTCAACTTGTGTAAATCCAGCACTGATGGGCTGGATTCTAGGTAGCTCCATATCTCCACTCCTGCCATAGCATCTCCTCTGATTCACCTACTCAACCTCTCCTTATCCCTCAATGCTGTGCCCCAGTCTTGGAAGTTGACCAGCATTCTTCCACAGAGGGGAGGCCCTTCCTCCCCGAGTAACTTTCGACCAGTCTACCTCTTCCCTTCTCTTGTCAAGCTGCAAGAGAAGCTTGTCTACACCAGACTCTCAGATTTCACATCCTCCACTGATTTCCTCTACCTGTTCCAAACTGGCTTCCAGAAGTATCACTCCACTGTTTCCTCCCTGCAACATGTAACTGATTCTGTCCTCTCAGAGATGGATCTGGGGCACATTACGGCTGCCATCTTCATCGATCTAGCCAAGGTCTTTGATTTGGTTTATACTCACGCCTCCTGGATAAGCTGAGTTCTGCTGGCCTTCCAGCTCCTGAGGTCGACTGGTTCCATTCTTACCTCACGGGCCGTCTACAGTCAGTAAAGGTTGGAAGCAAACTGTCTCACCCTCTTACCATCCAGGTGGAAGTCCCACAGGGCTCCATCCTGGGTCCTGTTCTCTTCTCCATCTTGCTACCCCCGGCCTGTGCCAACTTGCATATTCACATGTATGCAGATGACACTCACATCTACACCTCCGGTCCCTCCTCCTTAGTTGTGAACGGTCTGCTCCAGCAAGAATTCCACTATGTTCTGCGCTGGTTCCAATCAAACCAACTCTGTGTCAACACAAAAAAAAAAAATTGTGTTCATGACCTTCGCTACCAGCTAGAAATTGGCCAGACTCCTAACTTTAACACCTAACTGCAGAGTGGCTGTGTTTGTGAAGAGCTCCCTGAGCTAAGTGCTATTTACAATATTCTTCATATTTAAAATATTTTTCTTTCATGTCAGTTGCGGTGATTGTGAAAGCCTGAAAGAGGACACTTGTCTCCAGGAAAGTTTAAAATGTATCTGATAAATGTTGGTAGGGAATCACGACAGTCATCACATTCCTTTTATGATTGGTTAAATCTGATGTAGTTCATTTTATTTTTAACGGTTTCTTTGAGTGCCTTTTGTGGTGTTTGATCTTGAGGACCTAGACCTATTTCTGGGCATTTTGGCTGTTTTGGTGGCTGTTTTTTCTATGTTAAACACCAAGTTTTTCTAGTGATGGATGCCTAATACACACTAGTACATTAGATTTTATTGCACCTTCTCTGATTGTGCATCGTATCTTTTAGATTTGCTGATCTGTTGTGGCAGCCTGTGAATGGTGTGTTGCTGTGATCTTGTTTGTTGTTTAAGGAGCTTTTTGGGCTGTTAATTTTTACTTTTTTTTAGTTTCTAATTGTTTTTTCTTTGCGTTTTTTTTTTGTAAGGCAACATGATGAGTGCATTTTTTTACCAGCTGATGACTGTTAAGAGCAGCTGTTCTGGCATTGTGTTCTGATTCTGCGATGACTGAGGGCCATCTATACCAGTGCTGTTAACTCAGCCCAACAACACTGGATAAAGATCCAGCAGCCTCTTTACACTAAAATCAATACTAACTACACATCCCTGAGTGCCATCACAAACATAGCCGTCACCTTTACTCACTAAAAACCTTCAACTATGCTCTAAACATTAAACTGCCTTATATTTGGAAACATAATAATTAAATGTTGTATTCCCTCATAATTCTCTTCTTACTCACAGATACCCATGTTGTTTTCAAATGATGAACTACAGTACTAAGTTTTAATTTCTGGTGTTTCTTTGCTGACCATGAAAATAAAACTCCTATCCTCACCTGCTAAATAGAGAAATCACTGCTGTTTAACCTGCTAGTTATAAAACAAAAGCATTGATACCATCTAAGGCTGTCTGTTGTGTGATTGTGGGGGTGAACATTCTGCCAGTAGAACTGAGCAGGGATATGAATTATTGTATTTTATCCATTGTAAACATTCCATCTCTTGAATGTAGGAAAGACAGAAAAAGCAACAAGGTGGGGAAAAGGAAGGGAATAATATAAAGAAGAAGGAAGAAAGGTAAGGAAAGGGGACACTAGGGGGGGTAGGTTGGGGAAAATAGAGGATTTATAGATTCATAGATTCGTAGAAGTGTGATGGCAGAAAAGGACCAACAGGCCCGCCTAGTCTGCTCCTTTGTCTAGCTATCTGCTAGGACATGCGCCCCTCACCCTCAACACTCCCCTGTGGCTGTCCCATGCCTTTTTGAAGCCTTCCACTGTTGCTTCTCCAGCCACTCCCTCCAGGAGCCTATTCCACTTATCCACCACCCTCTCTGTGAAATAGTACTTCCTAATGTTACTCTTGAACTGCCCCCCCTCCATTTGCAAGCCATGCCCCCTCGTCCTCTGATTTCCCTTCATCTGGAAGATGCTTTCCACTTGCACCCAGTTTATACCCTTAAGGTACTGGAAGGTCTCAATCATGTTCCCCCCCCCCCTCCTCTGTTCCAGGGAGTACATGTTCAAATCTCTTAACCTTTCCTTATAGGATAGGTGGCTAAGCCCCTTTACCATCTTCGTTGCTCTTAAAAAATTTATTTTACTGTGGATTATATTTGAACCTGAGATGGCATGTCAAATGCTGGGATGTGCTGGGACTATTTTGGTGGGGTGGATGAACATTTTTTTAAAAAGTCATAAAAATGTTTCTTATTTTGTTTTTGTGCAATTTAACCCCCTAAAAAAATCTTGGACCCATTTTATAATGGCAGTAAGACACTCCAGGGTGTGCTCGTGGTAGAATAATGGCACTTCTGGGGTGACTTGAAGACACTCGGCGATGCCTTGTGCCTCACCACACACTCGAAGTGTACCGTTATCCCAGAAGAATGCACACCCTGTCATGTCGTATTGCTTAAGTAGCTGCAGGCTGAGTTTGCTTTCTCTCAGTCCACTGAGTTCTAGAATACCAGGAACAGAATTCTAGAATACTAAGTGGTTTGTAAGTCTTAAAAGAAAATGTTGCTTGTTATTTGTTTTAGCATTTAACCCTTGCTGTGCTGTGGACTGATGTCAGTCCAGAATTCCTATACGTTCTAATTCTCTTGGCAGGCTAAGGGTTAAGTTAACCAAGGTTAAGGGACTATGTAAGGGAGGTGTAAGAAGTATGTGTGTAAGTGTGTTGTAGTTACGTCTTACAGCTGCTCCAGATCTGGATGAGCACTACAAGTTAACTTAGTACTTGTGTATTGTTACATCTTGCAGCTGGACCCTATCTAGGTGTAACTGTATGAGTTAATTTAGTACTTGTGTTCTAGATGGGTCTTACAGCTGCACCCTATATGGGTGTGCACTATGGGTTAATTTAGTACTTGTGTTACAGTTAGGTCTTACAGTTACACCCTATCTAGATGTACCCGTATGAGTTAATTTAGTACTTGTGTTATAGATGGGTCTTACAGCTGCACCCTATATGGGTGTGCACTATGGGTTAATTTAGTACTTGTGTTACAGTTAGGTCTTACAGTTACACCCTATCTAGGTGTACCCGTACGAATTAATTTAGTATTTGTGTTATTGTGTCTTACAGTTATACCCTACCTGTGTGAGCATTACAAGGCAGTTTTTATCCCTGTTTCCTATGCTATAGCTGAGCCTAATAGCTACACCCTATCCGGGTGAGCGCCACGAGTTGTCATAGTATTTTGTTAACTGTGAACCTATTGTTGGAACTACACATCAGCTAGGATTAGTTTCTGAGGTTCAGAAGGGAGGCAGTCAGTTGTGGTGGTTGTGAGGCGCTCTTCTTTAGGGATCCCCAGCTTTGGAACTTGAAAGATGCTCCCTTCTGGCACTCACGATTGGTGGTAAAGTATTGGAAGTGAAAGTCACTCCCTCCTGGCTTACGTAATCCATGGTCATATACGTGTCACTTTAATTCGCTGAGCGTATGGCTTGAGCTTAGATGAAGGACTGCGTGTTGCACGCAGTAACGTTCTTTCTCATAATATCATCATTGGAGGTGCAACAATCGTATAAGAACTTGTAATACTATCACTGCAGTTTCAGCAGTGGTATTACAAAAAATTGTATGACTTTGAATTACATATTACATAAAATTGTTGTGTGATTTTTGATGCTAGTATTTTCTTTTCTCTTTTTTTAGGTTTTATGTGTTTAAAATTTGTAAGTTTTCAACACAGAAAGAACATCAATCAAGGATTACATACTCCAAAAAAGAACAGAGTTAACAAAATTATTATTGACACTAAAAATAATTAACATCTATAAACCTATCTTAGATATAAAGCAAGCACATACTGTTTCTAAAATAGAAAACTGTCAGTTCAAAAAACCTATTACTTAGGGTGTTCCAAATGATTTTGTATCTAAATATTCAAAGTATCAATCTGACAGAGATGTGACGATAAATATTTGTAGCTATTGTTTTCATTATCCATGTATTACATAGAGAATAAAGTATGGGGTGGTGTGTGTAATGAGATTTTACACACACCCGAGGGGTTGGATGGCAAATAAACTCCGAGAGTGAAGCATCCAACCCCCAGGCAGATTATAGTAAACATTTTCAGCTGACCTCTACAAGTTCTGGGTAGACTCAATACAAGCCATCTGTAAAAAGTGGAGTTTCCCTGCTGCGGTTCTCAGTGTTACGCAGTCATGCTATAGGGGTTAAAAGGTTGACAGCTGGGAAGAGAGATTTCATGCCTCTGGCAGCCACTGACATTGATGTGCTCAGTGATAGGAATGATTGCTGCAACATTAAAAGGCAGATCGAGGGGTCTGGCTGGGTGGTTATTGTGGGAGCGCAGAGCCGAGCTGCAGTATTTGACGGCTGACATCATTTAGCCTAGCCTCCAGCTAACTAATCCATATCGACTCTCCTAGGGAGCAGGCTGGTAGACCACTGTGGCGGCTTCATAATACTTGGGCCCATCTTTGAGGGAGATGACCATGCTCGCAGCCAGCAAGCAATTTATTAGCACTTTCCCATGGAGTCTCCAACCTCCAGCTTTCAAATAAAGATAGATTCTGGAAGGTAAAGTGGCCTGACAAGTGTTCTCTCGTTTGAAATGAAATGGTAGCCTAATATTTTTTGGTGGTAGACAGGTTAAAATATGATGAAAGAAATAGGGTATGGTACTATACTGTCTGCCATATGAGGTAGGGTTGAGGATGCCATTTTATGAACATATGAACATATGAAATTTGCCAGCAGATAAAGGCTTAGAGGTCTATCAAGCCTGCTCGAATGTGCAGCTAGCACCCCTTATTCTGCAGCTGCCCCTCCCTTCCACCCTTCCCCTTCATTAACCCTCCCCCTTGTCCTGTCCCATCCTCATTTGAAGCAGTCCACTGTTCTACTGCATACCACTTCTGCAGGTAACGCATTCCACCCAGCCACCACCCTCTCTGTAAAAGTGTCTCCTCATCTCCTCCTGAACCTTCCTTCCTCCAGTCTCATATTATGCCCTCAGGCCCTCCCTCCATCTTTGAACAGCCCCTCTGTACCCGTCTTGTTTATTCCTTTCATGTATTTAAAGGTTTCAATCATGTCACCCTGTCCCTCCTCTCCTCCAGTGAGTACATGTTCAACTCCTTCAACCTCCTCTCGTATGATAAGTCCCCAGCCCTTTGATCATCTTTGTCGCCCTGTGCTGCACCCCTCAGTAACTAATGTCCCTCTTCAGATACTGGACGCCCACTGCAGCAGTACCCAGGTGTGTTCTAACTAATGACCCTATACAGTGGCAGAATCACCTTCTCTCTCCTCGAAGATATACCCCTTGCACTACAACCCAGCATTTTGTTGGCCTTTGCAGCTGCCTTCCTACATTGTGCCAGGTTGTTCATTGACCCTGTAATGAGCACACCCAGATCCTTCTCCTCCTCTGTCTGGGCTAGCTGTACTCCCCCTAGCTGGTAATGCCTCCTTGGGTTCTTCATTCCAAAATGCAGCACCTTGCACTTTTTGGCATTAAACCCCAGTTGCCAGGTGTCTGACCAGGTTTCAAGCTTTGCCAGATCATCCTGCAACCCCTGCCATCCCCCTAGGTCATCCACCCCCCGCCTACCTTGGTATCATCAGCAAACAGACTGATCTTGCTCTTGATGTCCCATGATATGTCTGCAGTGAATATCCCAAACAACACTGGTCCCAACACTGAGCCCTGTGGAACACCGCTCATCACTGCCCTTGGGTGTGAGAGCTCCCCACCCATCACCACCCTCTGTTGCCTTCCCTGCAGCCAGTTTCCTACCCATCTCACCAGCTTTGCACCTGCTCCTGTGCCTACTAACTTCCTTCCCAGCCTTCCATGCGGCAACGAGTCGAATGCCTTACTGAAGTCCAGATACAGGACATCCACTGCATGGCCCCTGTCCAGTTGCCTAGTTACCCAGTCATAGAACTCGACCAGGTTGGTTTGGCATGATCTGCCACGTACGTAGCCATGCTGTCTGCTGTCCTGTAGTCCTTTGTCCTCTAGGAGGGCCACCAGCCTCTCCTCCAGGATAGTCTCCATTAGCTTACCCACGATGGATGTGAGGCTCACTGGTCTGTAGTTTCCCAGTTCATCCTTGCAGCCACTCTTGTGGAGGGGCACCACATGAGCCATCCTCCAGTCCTGAGGTACACACCCGAATGTAGTGAGGCATTAAATAGGTCTGCCAAAGGTCCTGCAAGGACCTCTGCCAGCTCCTTCAGTACCCTGGGGTGGATGCCATCTGAGCCTGGCGCCTTTTCCACCCTCAGTGCCTTCAAACCCTCTCGAACTCTACCCTCCATGATTTCCCCATCTGTCACCACTTCCAACCCTGCTTCTGCCATTTTTCCCATCTTGGGTGTCACCCCCCTCTTCTCTTTAGTAAATACTGAGCAGAAGTACTCATTTAGTGCTTCTGCCTTATCACACCCTGCTTCCACCCAACCCCCCTCCTTCCTAATCCTTACTATGTTGTCCTTACAGCTCCTTTTCTCCCTGATGTACTTAAAGAAGTCCTTCTCCCTTTCTTAATGCCTTGTGCCAGCCTGAGTTCCGTAGATGCTTTGGCTCCCCTTACTGCCCTTGTCACCTCCTTCGATTCTGTCAAGTACTCCTCCCTGTCCTCCCCCCTCCCTGTTTTCTTGTACTTCCTAAAGGCAGCTCTTTTCCTCCTTACCTTTTCCATGACCTCTTTGCTCAACCAGCTCGGTTTCTTAGCCCTAGCCTTCATGCTCTGGGCTTTGCAGCAGGTTTTCTGGAGTGTAAAGAATCATGGAAGAGACATTATTTTATTTATTTATTAAAATATAGGATTACAAATACCTTTGAGCAAGAAGTGCTCATTTACAAAGGTTCCACATCAAAAGATGGAGGGTAACATACATACAAAGGTCGACAATGATTAACAGTCTGAAAACACAGAGAAGGCTAAGGCTTTAAATTTACAGACATTAATGGAGAGAGACAACGTAAACCAGATTAAGACAAATTTCAGGGTAAACATTATACATTATTAGCCAGTATTAAAACCTATTATTTAGGGTGTGCCAAATGATTTAGTATCTAAATATTCAAAGTATCAACATTACACAATCTCTTTGTATGACTTCTGATTATTTGGATGGTACCTCTCTTCTGAGGTCCTCTGTCTCCATGGTGCTGGTTTTCAGATACTGCAAAGAATAAACTGGAATCCTTCCTTAAAGGAGAACTATGCTGAACCTGTAAGTAATGTTTTCTGCAGTAAAAGTTGTTTTTTAAAATATGGGTTTCAATTTTGTACCTGTTCCAGGCATTTTAGTGGATTCAGTGAGTGTTTCTGATTTATACATTGGTGGTAAGAATCATTTTAGAATTCCGTGATGTCATTTATGTCCTTGCTAACTCTTACATTATTGTTGCAATACATCTGTGCTATACTGCAAAACTCTGTGGTTGAGAGGGACATAAACTATGTCATACCATTTGAAAATGGTGCTTATGCTAGCTCCGTGGTGCCAAGTGACAGGGATCGCTCTGACACGCTGGTGACACAGGTTCATGCCCTGAGGCCCAGGACATCAGGAGCGGAGGCCAGCAGGGATGGCTCAAGAGTGTCTTATGGACACTCTCCTCACAGGAGGGAAGGAAGGCTGTTGCATCACTCTGTCGCAGCTCCTGGTGGTGGCCAGTGGTGGTGCTGATGTGGGTGTGGGTGACCACACACCATCAGGCACTGCCCCCAGGTCAGCCTTGAGCGCATGAGGTCAATAGGGGTGGGCTGGCAAGGACCAGGAAAAACAGAAAAATGGCAGCCATGGCCCCAGATGAGAGCCTTGAGTTGGCTTCCTTCCACCGCCCCAGGTCACACAGCGTGGACCGTTCCTGCCCCTCCGGCTGATGTCCCTGGTTAAGCCCCCCACCAGGGATCAGTCAGAATCAACAGGTGTGCCTGATGGGTCAGACCTATGGGTCTGAAGGGCAATAAGTGGCAAAAGCTGACGCCGCCTGGGCAGACGGGGGGGGGGGAGGTTCAGCATGAGAGCCTTCAGAAGTCAGCCTGTGGCAGTCATGAGGAAAAAAGAAATAAAAAAATGGTGCTTACAACCAGAGTGTAAATCAGAAACATCCACAGTGGTTATTAAAAAGTCTGTGTGGAAGGAACAATAACAGTCGGCCTGCCAGTGCAGTCGTAGCGCTACCGATGTGATGCCAGAGACTCTGGTTTAGGAACAACACTGGAGATCCAGCTAGGGGGAGGGAAGGGGAGAGGAGGACAATTGAGCGTCCTTGGACACTTGCCTTCTCGGATGATGGAGGACTCTGGTCTCCTCCATTCTGCTGCCACCTGGGTGATTCCACTGCCATTCTACTGCCACAGGTGGTGATGTGGGCTGGAACCAGTGTCAGGGAGGGGAGCATCGCCACGCTAACATCATGGTGTCAGGTCATGCTTCTCCACTGATGCTCAAGGGCAGGGCAGAAAAAGTGAAAATCCCCTACCCGAGCAGGATGCCATCCGCCACAGGCCTCTAACCACCAACCGAGGCCCTCACTCCCAGTCAAAGCTCAACTCTGTCCAGGGGTTAAGGGATGGCCCCCAGGCAGGGTATGTGTGGTGGGGTTGGAGGACCAAAGATGGGCAGTCAGGAGCCAAAGGGGAGATAAGAATACCAATATTTTAAAAAAAAAAAAAAAGGAACAATAACATAATTGGAACCAGTACTTAAAAAAAAATGCTCCTGCTGGGGAAAATGTCTTACAGTTTCAGTGTAGTTCTCCTTTAAAGTGTTTTACAGTGTGCAGAAAAATATTTTAAAATGCAGCATACTATTCAAATACAATTAAAATTATATACCTCTCTGGACTGAGGGAGGAGGTTACCAGACTCTGGGCTGAGTTGGCGCAGATTCAGAAGACCTCTTCCCCCACCTAGGGGCCAATGAATCTACCACTATTACCCCAGAGGATGCCAAGGAAGAGGATTAGCTGGACTATGGTGTGCTCTGGGAGGGTGAGGGTGGAAGGTTGGGAGCACATTCCTCAGCCAGTGCCACTATGCAGTTCATTCGCCACTTTGGAAGGACAAGAGATCAGGGCGGATGTGGGGGTCCTCCATAGGGGAGGACCCAAGGTAAGAGGAAGAGAACCCTTGCAGAGGAGGAAACAACTTCTGGTGGGGAACTTGATCATTGGGGGGGGGGATAGTTTTGAGAGCAGGAAGGGAAGGAGAGAGGGAGGTGAGGTGAGGTGCCTACCTTGAACCATGGCATGGAGGGATGGAAAGCGGATCCTAAGAATTGTTAGGGTGGTGGGGAAGGAGGGGGAACTGGATGTCAGTGTCCACCTGGGCATGAATGACCTGGTTAGGGGCAGGCCTGACATTGTGCAGGGAGCTTTTTAGGGAGCTGGGGAGGGGTCTCAGACAGGTAATGCGCTCAGTGGCTTACACAGCAACAGAGAAGTTGATGGCAGATAAGGACCACAAGGCCCATCCAGTCTGCCCACTGAAGTGCTGCCTGTCTACAACAGGGAGTAGGATAGGGGTATCCACACCAGGAGCTTCATCTCTTCATTGAAGGAATGGCATAGAAAGGAGGGTTTGGCTACACCCGGAATGGGGACCAGCCTGGAAGGATAAGGGCCTATAGAGTGGTGATGGCCTGCATCTGTCTAGGAAGGGAATCACAGACCTCAGTGTATGGTTTAAATGTTGCTTTGACAAACATCTGAACTAGCTGAGGGGGTTAGCAGAAGGAATTAGGGAGGTAACTGCCCTCCCCCACAGACTGAAGCGGGAGAAGGAACACTCAAAGGAAGTAGAATTCTTGGCAAGGGTCATATTCGTGTGTAACCAAAACCATGCAGTTGAAAATGCCCTTGGCGAAACAGTGCCGCACAAAACAGAGTCGGGCAAAACATTGACCTGTTCACTTACAGCCGCCCACTGACAACAATGGGTCTTTATGTTTTTTTTTTTGTGGGAAAAGGGGTGGACTTTGGGGATGGGAGAGAAACTCAGGAAGGGGGAAGTTTGATTTAAAAAAAAAAAAAAACATGCCAGCAAAAGTTGCAGCAGGGGAGACCTGGGGGGAAACCGAACCACGATCTCAGGTCTCCCAACTGCGCCATTTGTGCTGCTGTCCTAACCAATCCACTATGAGAGCAGCTTGACCAGGCATCCCGCACATGGCACCTTCTCCTCTCCTTACATCAGTGTGCAGCGACTGGGGCAGCGGTAAATCCCTATCGCTATTCTACCCATGTCGCTGTGATTTCAAGCGCTGCATGTACAGCATGATTAATACTGCGCTGTCTTACGCGCGTGGTATTGACCCGGTACCACTTCCCCAGGGCACAAAATAAATAAAAAAGCAGAGTGGTGAAAGAAAGGGGATGGGAACACAAGCTGTAAAAAGAAGAGGGGAACAGGAGGTAGGGCAAAAAAGAAAAAAGGGAGGTTACAGGCAGAGTGGTAACAAAATATAGAAAGCCATATATATAAATGCAAGAAGATTAGGAAATAAAACGATGGACCTAGAGGCCATTGTGGCATAGGCAGACCTAGATATCATGGCCATTATTGAGTTGTGGTACACAGGAAGCCCATACCAGGCTATACTCAGTTCAGGAAAGACAGGGTGGGTAGAAAGGGAGGAGTGGTGGTGCTGTACATAAGGGAGGGTATAAAAGCCCAAGGTATAAAGAGATGCAGAGGGAAGAGGAAAGGAGGTATATCAGGAGAAACCAAGGGATGCAGGGAAAGCAGTAAGGAGTATAAAGGCACAAATTGAGGAAAGAATAGCCTAGGGGGTAAGGAAAGGGGACAGGACATTTTTTAGGTACTTAAGTGAAAAGAGGAAGACCAGGGGAAGAATTGTAAGGTTAAAATGGGAAAGGGGCATGAGTGTAGGAACACATATGCCAAGTAAGCCATGGCTCACACATTGACTGGATTGGGGGGTGGCATTCTGGGCCCAGATCACTTACTTTGGTTACTTCTACAGTCTGATAGCCACCCCTACTGGTTTATAATATAAATGTTACGCTCTGTATAAATTTAACAAATTTAAAATGTACAAAATTGTGCTGTGTTTGTTACCTTTATGGTGCAGTTCCTGATGTACATTACGGCATGTAAAAGGGGTCTGGGTAACAAATATAGGCATGTCTACAATGGGAGGGTGATGACAAGGAGGCACTAAAGGGAACTGGCTTACAAATCTTATTTTCCTAGCTACACCACTGGAAGGGGGGGGGGGTTACTGTGCAGAGGTGGTTCAGGAAAAGGCACCAATCCAGAAAAAGTAATTGTGTTCGTTGTTCACGGAGTGAGGGGTAGGGAAGGGGCCACATAAAAAGAACAGGAATACTGGAGGGTGGGAGGTAGATACAAGTCCTTTTTCAGAGGAGAAACTCCTGAAGGGACTCGCAAATCTGAAAGTGAACAAAGCTATGCGGCCAAACGAGGTACATCCAAAGGTACTGAGGAAGCTCAGGAAGATACTGGCTGCACCTCTGGCAGTTCTGTTTAAAGGACACCTAATCCTTTTATTCTAGATGCAGTTAGTACAAACTGGCTTCAGAGCGTTGTGGAGGAAAGGCTGCTTTTTCCATTTATTCCAAAATTGTATTTATCTAATTAGGTTAAATGCAGTTTCATGGCATTTAAAATAGATTAAAAAAGCCCTCTGGTTTTAAGTCTCCCACTTGGGCCGGTTCCTAAAATGGCTGCTGACCTGCAGTGTGATGAGTTCGATGGGACGAGACCTGTAGCTGCTGTACTTTAGTCCTGGCGGGAATCTTGGACTGCAGTGTTAGTACTTCTTCAAAAACTCATCAATTTTTAGCAGCTTTTGATAAGACTGATTAAAACCATGACTTGACTTATGCTTTACTTTAACTAATACACAAGTTAAGATATGATTCTGTAGTTTCCACTCAAACTGACACCAAATAACAGCATTATTCTACCTGCCATTCCCAACTGATCACATCTGTATGGCTACATACGGAGATGCAGATGCTATCTGTACACAAACCTGTTCACCCACTGCAGTACTCACAAAACTCACTAAAATTACCCAGCTGTAAGCCCTTTAACAGTCATTCCTCAAAAAAAACGGTGGTCCAGTGGCTGTAAAAGTAAACTCGATCTGGCGCTGTTTTCCAACCACCCACCTGCCGGCTTGCCCATACTACAACAGTGACTAAACTGACTCTAAAAGGTACCTGGCTTGCCCCTTCACGAATCAGTGCCTCAAAATACAGTACCTGGTGCTCCAGTGGCTGCAAAACTACCCTTGGTCTGGAGTCCTACGTCAAAAGGAGAGGGTTTTATTCTTTACAGTCCATGCACAGTTATTTGTACTGAAAGAAGCACCAGTCAGGGAACTTGGAGAGTCACAACAAGATTCCTCTAGTCCTGGACCTATACAGAGAAGCAAGGAAGCAAAGCGGCAGGGTCCATCAGGGGCTGGCAGCCTTAAAAAAAGATAAGGCTCCGGGTCCAGATGGGTTGCATCTGAGGATTCTCAGGGAGCTAGCAGCGGAACTGGCTGTTCCCCTTGCAGGACTGTTCAACCACGCACTACAGATAGGGGTGGTTCCGAAAGACAGGAGGGTAGCGGACGTCATTCCACTCCATAAAGGGGGGGACACGGAGCAAGTGGGGAATTACAGACGTCAGTCTGACCTCCATTGAAGCTGATGGAGTCACTAATTAAGGAAGACCTTATGGGCTACCTGGACAGCAGTGGTCTTCAGGATAGTAAACAGCATGGGTTCATGGCAGGGAGGTCCTATCAGGTGAACCTATTAGTTTTCTTTGACTGGGTGACAGAGGAATTGGATAGGTGCCACACTGTGGATTTGCTCTATTTCGACTTCAGTAAGGCTTTCAACTCAGTGCCCCACAGATGCTTGCTGAAGAAGATGGAGGATCTGGGTGCAAGTAAGGATATAGTAAACTGGGTGGGAAACTGGTTAAAGGGTAGGCAGCAGAGGGTTGCGGTCGAGAGGGAGGTCACAAGTGGGGTGCCTCAGGAATCTGTCCTAGGCCCGGTCCTTTTCAATATGTTCATTAGTGACATTGGAGAGAGTGTCTGTGGCAGGCTGTGTCTCTTCGCAGATGACACAAAGCTCTGTGGGAGGGTGGATAGCATTGAGGACATTAGGGAAATGCAGAGTGACCTACAAAATCTAGAGGGGTTGTCTGAGGTGTAGCAGTTAAAATTCAATGGCAAAAAGTGTAAAGTAAAGCACCTAGGTAATAAGAACCCTAGGACAGATTACTGGTTGTATGGGGTGAAACTTAGCACTATGGCTGAGGAATTTGACCTGGGAGTTTTCATCAGTGGCACCCTCAAGCAATCGAGCCAGTGCAACAAGGCCTATGGTAAGGCAGGTAGGACACTGGGATGTTCAAGGAGAGGTATTGACAGAGCAAGGAAAGAAGTAATATTACCCCTTTACAGATGTTTAGAGAGGCCGCACCCAGAGTACTGTGCCCAGTTCAGGTACCCTCACTACAGGAAGGATAGGGACAGACTGGAGTTGGTGCAACTCAGGGTGACAAAAATGATCCAAGGCCAACAGGGCAGGTCTTACGAGGAGCACCTTAAGGCACTGAACAAGTACTCACTGGAGGCCAGGAGGGAGAGGGGAGCTAGAGACCTTTAAGTTCCTAAAGGGAATGAACAAGGTGAACTGCAAGGAAATTTTTAGCTTGAATGCTAGTTCGAGATCACAGGGCCATGAATAAAAAGGGGAGGATCAGGAGGGTTATGAGGAAGTATTATTTTACAGAAAGGGTGGTGGAGCCGTGGGACGGTCTACAGCCAAGGTAGTGCATGCTAATACAGTTGTTGGTTTCAAGCACAGCTGGGACAGAGCAAAGGGTATAGTGGTCACCCGGGGCAACAGAATCGGGAAGAGGGAGAGGGCTAGAACCCTGGATGGATGGTAGGCCCCAGAGTTAGATAGGGAACTCAGGCAGACTGGATGGATTGCTGGTCTTGTTCTGCCGTCATTGTCTACGTTTCTATGTTTACATTGGAACCAGCTGCATGTCATGCTACTGAGCTACTCCAAAATGTTTGATATACCTCTGCCATACTCTCTGTCGTGATGTGGGTGGTGCAGATGCGAGTTCCCCTATCCATGCATCGTTCAGTTCAGATAGCTGTGCACAGTCTCTGGAGTGTAAAATCCTCTCTTTTAGACATGCTGTAGTGTGCCAGACCAAGTTTAGTTTTGCACCCACTGAACCACCAGCTGTTTGAGGCACTAACTCATAAAGGGGTAAGCCGAGTATCTTTTAGAGTCAGTGAGTAACAAGTATTGCAGTATGGGTAAGCCGTCAGGTGGGTGGGTGGGTGGAAAAATAATGCCAGATTGAGTTTACTTTTACAGCCACTAGACCACCAAGTATTTTGGGAAGTGATTGGTAAAGGGTTGTCAGCCGAGTAGTTTCAGTGAGTTTTATGAGTACTGAAGTGGGTGAACAGGTGGGTGGACAGACAGCATCTGTGACTCCTTAATTAGCCATACAGGAACTATCGGTTGGGAATGGCAGGTAGAATAATACTGTGATTTGGTGCATGTCTTGGTTGCAGAGCTGTGTGTGAATATTTTTATAATGCTGGCAAAGTTGGTATAAACTTCCAAATGTCATCTACATGTTGCTTTGCATAGTATTTCAGGACTTCATGAAGTGCATTTTGCTTCTCCTTCTGAAAAGTGATTCTTTAAAAGAGGAGAGGAAGGAGTACCCTCTACTGGAGCAGGGCAGCAGAGTGCATAGTGAGTAGTGGAGTGTCAGAGGAGTTGTGGCTCTGTCCCCATTGATCAGTTTACTAACAGAAGTGGAGGACAGTACGCGAGACCCAAAGAGACAGGCCAACAACTAGCGGAAGGAGACATTAACGTGCCACTGACAACGAAGCCAAGAAGAAAAAGATGAGTCTTCAGGCCAAGGCCATAAGCTAGTAGCAGTGCAAACTTTAGAGACATTCTGCTAGCAATTTTGTATGTTCAGACTAGTCAGGAATGGTGGAATTGCGTGAAAGTGCTGCCTTCACTGCCTTGTTACGCTGTAGCCAAAGCAGCACCAGTAGTTACTATACAAAGTGATAATACAAACATACCATTCAATAAAACAATGTATTCAAGCACAAAATAGATAGCAGACCTTAGTTAATCAGTACCAAAACGAGCGCAAGGTATGTGATGACTCAGCTTGTTTTCGAACACGGTAGCATATTTGCTTTCTGAGTGCTGATAAGACAGATATTACGTGTACATAAGGGTACACAAGCAGACAAGGATTGATTTGCATGTGGCAATTACATGAAATGTAATTATTCTAAACTCAGTCAACACTTACTTAGTTGAGTCTCTACTGTACTTAAGGAACATTTTTTTTAATTTGGTGCAAGTACATCAACAACAGCATCATATTAGTAACCAATACAGATTGCTTCGGGTAAACACAAGTATTCAGTATGACACCATATAGAAACTGCCATGTATTACTGCATATTACAGGGATGGGTGTGGCAGTACAGTTTAGGACAGTCTAAGCTGCATTTGTAATAGAGGATATCCGATTTGCTCAATACTAGACTTCTAGCTCACCAGTGCATTGTGCCTCTTTGATCAGAAAAGGCAAAAAATCAATACATCAGTAAACCTGGAGCAATTGTTTAAACCCCTCTGTTAAGAGAAATTACCTTCTCTGACCCTATGTAATTTCTAATATTTCATGTTATGGTATGTTATTTGACTGTATATGTGATTGTTGATTCATGCTATGCTTCATTGGCTGTATGTATTTTTTTAACTGACTCTGACCTATGCTATATGTAATATTTCTGTACACATGCCATGTACTTTATATATGCTATATGTAATATTCCTGTACACATGCCGTGTACTTTGTCTATGCTATATGTAATATTCCTGTGCACATGCCGTGTACTTTGTCTATGCTATATGTAATATTCCTGTGCACATGCCGTGTACTTTGTCTATGCTATATGTAATATTCCTGTGCACATGTCATGTCCTTTGTCTATGCTATATGTAATATTCCTGTACATAACGCCAGACATTGGGCCCTGCTTGATGTCTTGCTGGACTGCATGCTGGTAAAACCAGTCAGGGATCCCCTGGACAGTCCGCCATTATAGATGTGGTACTGACCAACTCAGAAAAAGTAGGTGAAGCATGGCTCAGGGAACCACTGGGTCCAGTGACCACATTACTGCATGGTTACAGGTGGTCCTGGGCGACTGTAAGCCCTTATCTAAGGCTGACTTGCTAGACTTCAGGAGGGCGGATTTCAACCATGTGAGGGAAATTGTGCTGGAAAGGTTAGCTGGGGTAGACAGCCTCACAGGAGTGGAGGAAATAATGGGGGTTATAGAAGGAGTAATTCTCTAAGTAACAAAAACATGTACCTGAACAATTATCAAGAGAAGCAAGTAAGTAGTATAACAGACCAGTTTCTCTGAAAGGGTCGGGGGAGCAATGATGGCTGTGCCAGGATAGGTCTGTAAATTTGTCCTCTGCTGTCAGTTTCAGGACCAGAGGGGGTTTTGTCAGGAGCTCTGGTGGGAGCCAAACCAGGATCTGGCAAGAGATAACTTTTTGAAGTTGGTTTTAAGAATATTGTGCAGGGAGATCTGTAAACTTGCAGTTAGCCCATAACTGGATAATTGGGAGCAGCTGATAACTGGGTGCACCTCTAGGCTGAGGAGTTAAATAAAAAGAACATACTGCAGTGTGAAAGGTCTTTCTGGGGGGGAGCTGGAATCTGCAGGGAGAGAGAGGTAAACTCTGCAGAGCAGAGCTGAAGGGGAGCTCTGAAGAACTTGTAACTGAATGTATAGGGGGAAGAGTAACCCTATAAGCCAGAGACAGGCAGAGGCAGAGAAGTCTGCCTAGAAGCCTGCTCGACAGCAGGGAGAGCTGATGAAAGCTCTGGGAGAAAATCAGTTCATTATAGACTGAATTGGGGTCCTAGAGTTAATGGCTATACAGGGACAGGCAAGTTATTTCTGCTGCATAAAGAAGGGAAATTGCTGATAAGAGATCTTTTTTGAATACTGGAAAATAAATCATTTACTGTTTGTACTGTTCAAACAAATGTAAAGAGCTTATTTGTTTGAACTTTGAAACCTGTCTGACCTATCATTTTGAATGTTCCTGAACAGCCTTGGCCACACACTTCCTGTCACAGGGCTAAAAAGAGGGCATTTTTAAGTTGCAAAGAAAAGCAGGGGGATGAAGAATGGGACAAGTACCAGGAGAAAGCTAGAGAGGCTAAGAGGGCAGTCAGGATCGCAAAGGCAGACACAGAGCTGCGTATTACAGAGGGGGTCAAGGGAAGAAAAAATCAGTTCTTTAGATATATAAGAGAAAAAAGATGAAAGGGGGAATTGTCAGGCTAAAGGAGGGGGGCAGGGCAGTAGAGGAGGATGGGCAGAAAACAACTGTACTAAACGACTACTTCTGCTCGGTAGTCACTAGAGAGAAAAGCAGGCCCTTGCTGCAGAGAGGCATAAAGGCAGCTGATTGGGGTCCTGAAAATGAAACTGCAGAAATTTACTGGTGAACGAGTCAAAAAGGAGCTAGCAGCCCAAAGGTCCTGGGGCCGGATGGGATTCATCGGAGGGTACTAAGGGAACTGGCATCAGTATTAGCCCAACCCCTAGTGGGGCAGTTCAGTGGCTCTATACAGCAATGGGTGATTCTCTGAGACTGGAGGATGGCAGATGTGGTTCCGCTGCACAAGGGAGGGGACAAGGAGCAGCCAGGGAACTACAGACCCATCAGCCTTACTTCTGTGGTAGGGAAAGTGATGGAGATAATAGTCAAAGAAGATCTAGTGGAATACCTAAAGAAAAACAGACTTCAGGATAGTAAGCAGCATGGGTTCATGACAGGAGGTCTTGCCAGAACAACCTGATCATTTTCTTTGATTGGGTAACCAAGGTGGTTGATAAGGGCCGTGACTTCAGCAAGGCATTTGAGTCAGTGCCGCATCAAAGGCTGATGAAAAAGAGGGGGGATCTGTGAATAGCTTACATAGTGAGATGGGTAGGGAGTTGGTTGGAGTGGAGGCAGCAGAGAACTGTGGTGAATGGGGTCTGATCAGAGGAACAAGAGGTCACTTGTGAAGCACCACAAGGATCTGTTCTGGGCCCAGTCCTCTTCAACATGTTCATTAGTGACATGAAAGAGAGAAGACAGAGCAGGTTGTGTCTATTTGTAAATGACACTAAACTCTGGTAGGGTTGACAGTGTGGATGGGAAAAGGGAGCTCCAGAGAGACCTGCAAAGGGTGGAAAATTGATCCAAAGTCTGGCAGCTAAAATTCAATCCCAGACAGATAAAAGTGTCCCCGTTCACTGATGTGCCTGGTCAAGAATCAATCTAGGCAGCAGAAGAAAACAGACATCAACACCAACTGGGGTTACATTAAACTGTAATCTCGAAAAAACATAGTATTCACTGTGCCAGCGTGAAGGAACAAATGACCACTGTCAATATGCCCCAACTAGTTTCACGGGTGTGCGTTTCCTCAGTGCCTCCCGGAGGAAGTCCACATGTGCACAACCAGTTGGGGCATACTGACAGTGGTCACTTGTTCCTCCGCACTGGCGTGGTGAGTGCTATGTTTTTTCGAGATTACAGTTTAATGTAACCCCAGTTGGTGTTGGTTGGTCTGATCGTTGCATATTATCCCTTGTTGTACTGTGTATTTGTCCTTTCTGTTCAGGACCACTTTGAAAATGAATTTGTTCAATGGTGTTATGCCTGGTAAAATAAAGTTTTGATTGACTGATTGTTCTTTTTCTGCTGCCTAGCTGACATTCAGTGCCAAAAAAGTGCAAAGTTATGCACTTAGGGAACAAAAACCCTAGAAGAAAGTACTGGATGGGGGGGGGTAAGTTGGATACAACATCAGAGGAAGGGACCCAGGAGTCATCATTAGTAACCCCCTTAAACAAACCAACCAGTATAATAAGGGCTTTAGCAAGGCTAACATTATGTTGGGGTGCACTGGAAGAGGGTTCAACAGTTCAGCAGGAGGTACTGTTACCACTGTATAGGTCACTGTTGAGGCCACACCTGGAGTACTGAGGCCAGTTTTGGAGTCCCCACCTGAAAAAGGATAGGGCAGGCTAAAGAAGATACAATGTAGGATGACCAAAATGATTCGGGGCCAGGAGGGCAGATTCTATGAGGACTGACTAAAGGCGCTGAACATGTATTCACCAGAAACCAGAAGTGAAGGGGGGATATGATAGAGACGTTCAAGTTCCTGAAAGGAATTAACAAGGTGAACTGTGAGAAGATATTTACCAGGAACAGAAAAGATAGGACAAGGGGTTAAAAGTGGGGGTTTATGGGGGCAAGATTTAAAAAGGATGTAGAGAAGTATTATTTTACAGAGAGTGGTTGAGTAATGGAATGGTCTGCCAGCAGAGTTGGTGGGTGCCAAAACCATAAACGGTTTCAGACACGGCTGGGACAGAGTCAAGGGGATATTATCTACTCAACAGGAAGTGGGGAGGCATAAACACACATAATGAAAGGGGGAATAGTGCAAGTGAAGACCCCACAGAGACAATAGATCCGGGGGTATGACAGGGTAGTATGGACAGAGTGGATAGGCCATCGGCCTTTGACTGCCATCATTGTCTATGTTTCTGTGTTACAGTGAGTGGGAGCCAGGGGGTGATAGTAGAGGGGTCTCGGTGGGCAGGATGGAGGGGGCCATCTATCTGGAGATGGGGGGGTGCGCTGGACACAGTGACAGGGCTCAATGCTACTGAGCAGGCTATCAGAGGAGCTGTGATGGGAGGGTGCACTAGAGCACCAGGAATTATATACAGTGCTATTGGCAGGTGATCGGGGAGGCTACTGGACACCAGGGACTATGATAATGGTTGCAAGACAGGTGATTGGGAAATGGGGTTGTTAGGGAAAGTGCAGGTCCATAAGACCTGGTTTGGGTGGCAGTAGATAGTGATGAACTAGTGACTTTTTACTACCTATCCAAAACTTCCAGTATGTCAGATCTATGTGCACGGCACAGTCAGCTGCTTTGCATAAGTGCACCGGCATATATTAGTCCTCTTGCAAATGAGTCAGTGATTCACTAACCATACCATCCAGCATGGCATTTTTTTTTTACTAATCCCCTGATTTGGGGGTGCTAAGCAGTGTTAGTGAGTCGCTAACCTATGTAGCAAATCGCAATGAGCCTTCAAATATCTCGGCCAAGGTTTCATAATCATTTTAAAAACTTGGAGAACACAGTGGAAGAACTGTGAACATGGTAGAAAATGAGAAGGTCTTGGAAAAGATCCGCAGTGTTAAGATAATAATAAACCCAATTGCAAAATGATATATAAAAACATGACTGATAACCTTGAAAGAGACTTGGGACTCAGAACACACATTTTATTAAATAGGACATAAGTAACCCCAGTAAAGAATAAAATAAAACTGGAAAAAGACTGAAGACATTGGAGAGCCTGCAATGCTAAAAGTGCACTGCAACACATGATTAGTATATGTGCAAGAATTAAAGATTTGTGGGACACTATGAGAGAACAAAATATTGTAACAACAGATATTCACATAATTTATAATGAAGTACTATTAACATTATGTGACAGTAGCATTTTCCCAGAAAATACATGTTCGATGTTCATGTTCAATTCTTTATTTGAGCAATTTTTTTAGGTCTTTACAGCTCATGTATTATGAAACAGAAAGAAAATAGCATAACAATATAAAGAATTACCATACATATTATAAAAGCGTGATACATTGAAAGGAAAAGAAATACATGGGGATCATGACAGATCTAAATTAACCATTATGTCTCAATAATAAAGTGCATGAATCTTTGATTAGCAACAATTTTCATGATTTTGAGATCACCCTTAAAACATGATCCAGCAAGATACTGTACTGAATCATTATCAGGAGGGTTATGGAGACTTACAAGCCATGATGATAAAGAGCCCTGATATAATATAATCACATTTAATCAATATATTTGTCTCCATCTGGAATATATAGGCATATAAATACATAGATAGATACACAGAAACTGTCAGCAGATAAGAACCACTTGGCCCATCTAGTCTGCCCGTAAGTCCTATACTTGTATGCAGTCACTGACCCTAAGTGATCAATGGCTTTTCATCACTCCCTCCCCACCCAATGTTCCCCTGTGCCTGTCCCAGGCATGTTTAAACCCTTCCATTGTGCTTGTCCCCACTGCCTCTTGTAGCAGACTGTTACAAGCGTCCACCACATGGAAAAGATTTTCCTCATGTCCCATACTGTAATAGCGCAAAACATCTGGGTTTATTTGCCCATTGTACTCACTGTGCCTAAATTCCAACCACTTAGTGGGGAAAAGTTCAAATCTTATTTGGTTGAAGAGATTCCATTTATCTAAGCCAAGAAAAATAACAAATACGACTCTAGTCTATGTATACTTTATAAATCTGGCCATGCTTTAGACTGTCTAATGGCCTTTATATTTAAGCAATGAGGCACGACAGGGTGTAGTATATCATGGGATATCATCACGCCTCGGGTGGTTGGGCACGTGACCTATTGCTATTATGAACTGAGTTTCAAGTTTTATAAATTAAAAGAAACAGATTTGAAACCATTTTATAAATGAGTTTTTGGGTGGTGTAAGAGTACATTTTGAAAAAATAGTTCTCAGACAGTAGAGAGGAAAGAGGCTGGTGGCACCAGAACGTTTTTGAAGCTGTGGTGATGTAGCCCGATATCATCATGACTTCAAAGAGCTCTCAGCCAATCAGATTCCTCTATTTACACTCCTCAGTTCATAATTATTTTTGCATAATAATGTTCCATTTCTCCATCCTTCCCCTGGTGTCACTAGAAGTTAGACAATGCCACCTTGCAGGACACATCCTGTATCCCATTTGTGCCCCACCGCGCCATCTGTCAGGTAGATACATGTAGTTGTTTATGCCTGTCCCAGTCATCCTCGAGCCTCAGGAGGGGGATTAGTGAGTGAGATAGACAGTACTCACTCCCCAGAGATAAAAATAATCTTGGGAGATGCTACCTTCAACCTCCCACAAGTCCACTGCAGCATTTGGGCATCAATCTGAGACACTTGAATGCATGCAGCTCTTCAGCTGTTGTGCTGTTGGACAGGCCCAAGAAATGCATATGCTCTTCAGTCAGTAGCGGCAATATTGTAATTACCGTTACGTATGAGGAACATTCGCAGAGTGCCTCACTCCTGCTGATACAGGTCTCCTGGGGATTGCCACAAACAACAGTCCTCAGCACCATCAGTGATATAAGCACAGCACCTACTAAATCTCATTCCAGCAGCTACAAACGGTATCAGTCGACAGTAACAGCGAATTAAAATATACAGTTTCAGTTCATTACAGCAATTCTGTTGCTAAGAGTGTTTGGTAGAGTCATTTAGGAGAATCTAAAAGCATGTGTACAAGTAAAAAAAGTGAAAATGTTTAGTTCAAAATGTGATCTGATGAAAAATAATGGAAGTGATACCAGTGTAAAGAATCACAGGTATATTCTTTAAATAAGCATGTTACTTCTTAAATATGTACTATTCAAAACTTAATGTCTTTCTTTTGAAGTGTGTTGGATCCCCATGGCCTTGTGATTTTACAAGCATGGCAATAATGTTAAACTTTGCTGAAATATCTCCCCAGTGCCAATGGAGTCAATGGCAGATGGCAGATGCTGTGTAATATTCAGCTGGAAGTTGCTTGCTGCCACAGAATATTTTTACCGGACACTGGGTATACGACTAATTGGTTTTCCTTATTCGTGACCTTGTCCAGGGGTACAAAGAAACCTTTGCATTCATTATTGAAGGCTACAGTAGCCTGGAATGCAAATATTTTCAGAAAAATACATTTGATCAAAATAGCTGGGGGCGGGGGGGGTTTACTTCCAGCAAGGAAATGAAAATATGGCAGAAGCAGCCCTGAAGATTCAAGATAACATAAGAGAAGGAATCCACAGTATTTATGGGTTTGGCCAAGGAACAGGAGGGCAAATGCAATACAGCGTGTATTTCCTTTCAGTGATGTTTACACTGATGGTATCATAACTTTGCCTCAAATTCTAATACTTAAATAAGGGAAGAAGTAGAATGTTATGAGAAATGGCTCATATCAGAGCTATTAGTCACTATGCGAATGCAAAGAATGCAGCTTCTAATCATAGTAATTTTGATTAAATGACAACTGCAGGTGACTGTATGGGTTTTAGTTGAAAGAGGGATCTTGGTGAATCCTCACAGTTTTGATAAGAGAAACAATGTTTTATGGCACATCAGACTTCTGTAGGATTTAAAAGCAACTAGATGGTTTTGTCTCCTTTTCAGTGTCCGCAGGCTCAAAATACCATATTATTTCATCTCCTTAAGGGATTTTCACATAAACTGTGCTTTCAAAGCAGTTTTATAAAACATCTATGAAACTTGTTTGTGGTTCTGCTGGGAGCATTTAGCTTACTTTCTGTAATGCGTACCCACTGTGGCCTTCAGAGATCAGTTAGGCATACAGGATGTTGATCGCCTCCGTTCGGCTTTGTATTATTTCCATTAAAAACACTGACCATATCTCTCAAGTGCTGTGCATTTGATGCCTAATTTTACTCATGCTGCACTACAAAATTATACTTACCTTCACACACTGTTGGAACAATTTCTGGACTTGCAAAGCAATCATATAAACAAAGTACATTCATGGGAACATATTTTCACGCTCTATACTACAAACACTACTAAATTTCTTCTCAGTTAATGTCAGAATGTTATTGCGAGACACAAAAGGCTGTCTTAAATGACAGATTCAAAAGGGAGTATTCTGGTTTCAACATTGCAAGTTAAACTATCATGTCCGCCTTTAATAACAACCTCTTGTCATGTAGGCACCCCTACCCTTCCAACTCATTTAGAAATGTTAAGCATAACTACTAGGGCCTTTATGTGTTGCTCACAGTATGCACTGTTTTTAACTTTGTGTTAGAAACAGAGAAACATGATGACAGCAGAAAAAGACAGATGGTCCATTTTGTCTGGTCATGTTATCCTATCATATCCCGGGACCTTTTGATAAAGGACTGTTAAAGTCCAAAATGCATCAGGCATGTGCAGACTTTGTTCTGTTTCATTCCCAACATGGGATGTTAATAAATATTTATTGTTTTTTCATAAGCTGCAGTGTCTGGTCATGTTATCTTATCATATCCCGGGACCTTTTGATAAAGGACTGTTAAAGTCCAAAATGCATCAGGCATGTGCAGACTTTGTTCTGTTTCATTCCCAACATGGGATGTTAATAAATATTTATTGTTTTTTCATAAGCTGCAGTGTCTAGAATAATTGGTTTTGTGAGTGCCTGGCCTCCAGTTTGTGTTGTTCTTGCCTTTTGTCATGGGCACCACTATCCCTTTTCTGTCTGAATATTACTGTAAATAGCTCTTCACAGAAAATGCTCTCAGATGCAGCTCTCCGAATTAGAACATGTAAAGCTAAGAAGGGTCTGGAAGGGGCAAGTGTTTTGCTCTTCTTTTTTTTTTTTAAATCACACTTTTAATTTATTTTAGTGATGAACAACCCACAAAACATGACAAACAGCATTCTTTCATATGTATCTCTACCAGTGCCCATTAAGGGTGTGTGTTACAGACATCAACTCTATTACAGTTGTAAGGTATATAGTACAACAACCATTTGCTGTCTCAGACAATACTGCAGCTAAGAACAGATCATGGGAAATAGAAACGATAAATATAAGACAGAGCTCTACAGGACCCAACTTAAATAAAAAGAAGAAAAACACACTATGCATCCTATAATAGGTGGGGGACTATGAGGTGGTGAGGCCAGATTCCTTTATATGAGTTAAAGCAGCAGTGCAACGAAATTGGGTTAAAATTTGACCCCACATTTTTTTCTTCCAATTGATACCAGAGGTCATCCAGTTTATTTTGCTGGTAACATTTTCAGTTTTCACTATCATTTAAGAATTTTATGAACTTTTAAAGTAATTATTTCTCAAGAAAAAAATATGTCCGACTCATTTTTGCATAGAAATAATATTGAGGATCTCAGGAGGGTAAGAGTCCAGACAAAAATGTAAATGTACAGTACACAGCATAGGAAGCATCCAGAAACCCCAAATCAACAGTTTTGCCAATATTTTTCATAACCATAGCAAAGAATTAGCTTTTTGGAATAACTTTTTTCATTGCACTGTTGCTTTAATATGTGCCATACATTTAGTTAATTTGATTATGCAGAGGTGGGCAAGGGTGTCTTCATCCCTGGGCAGCTACTATTTCTAAAATATCTTTGTTTTCTTTCTTTGTCTGATAGTGGAAAAAAGGGCAGCCAAGGAGTTTTAAATTTATCTTTATGAAGCTTTAATTTGGCTGTGAGGTTCTCTATCTGCAAAATCCTGGTACCAGGAGTTCTGGGGAGGGTGTCTCTGGGGTCAGCCATTTTAAATCGATGGCTTTAATGGTGACTGCAGTCAGGATGTTAAAAAGGTATCTCTTGGCTCCTGACTTGATACCTGGAGGGGGCAGCCCTAGGAGACAGTATTGTGGCTCAGCAAAGTCTGGAATTTCCAGTATGCCAGAACAAGAGAGAAAGAACTCAAAAAAGAGAGAGATTTTTTTTTAATTATATAATGATGCGAGGGACCACATTCCAAATGGGGGGGGGGGTTCTTCTGTAGGATGATGCACAACCAGACATTTTCATCTGGGAACTGATCTTGCCCCCATTGTACATAAATGGCTAATATTTTCAACCCCCTCCTTTATTCGATTATAACTTATTCTACCAAATCAATTTCACAAATCTTCTTATCATGCCTAAAATTACTAGCTATTAGGCCAAATACATATCCATTGAACACTTCAGCTTGTGCGCTTAGAAGATAGTAAGAGTCCCTGCTGAACTAATCTGGTACCCTGTTATCACGCAGGGTCTCATGCTGCTGTTGGGCATGAGGGAAACCTGCAGTTCTTTTAAACCTGAAGAAAATAATTCAATTCAACCCAAAAATATTTGCATTGTTAGTTGATAACAACTACAGTCATGCGATGCTTAACTGAGTCTTTTTTTTAAATAAAAGTCAGTTGCCGTAGACCAGAGACTGCTTGCTCAGCCAGTAGGACTGTTTAGCAGCCCTAAGTCCCTGGATGTCTTCCCCACTGGAAATGTACCTAAAACTTTGCCGAGCAACAAACATTCCGCCTTCCTCCTGCAGGCAACGCCATCAAATCTGACCAAAAAATGAAAATTCACACAGGTCTCAACCTTGCCCAGTAAGATCCAGTTAACTTGATATTCTAATACCAGGCCTAAGGCAGAGTTAGCGTTACAGGAAACCAGAAACAGTCATGAGGTCTTACCCCCAGTCATAGGTAGAACAGGCTCCTTGTGGAGCAGTTCGCCGTTAGTCCCTTCAAGTCGCTGTTTCTGGTTGAATCCGTCTGGCTATGTCCGCATGTAGTGGTAATAGAGAGTCAGAACAAGATCTTTGGGAACACCTACTACCTGGAACAATAGACCAAAGCAGGCTTTCAATTTCTTTCTCTGCCTGATCCTCTCTGTTGTCCGGGATGGGGACCTCCAGGGATTCCAGAAACGTGGCTGCGAGGAGTGATTCAAAAGTTTTTACGCCTTCTTTATCTTGCACCCACAGTTTGGCTGGGCACCTTAGATATGCCCTGAGACTTTTCTCCCAAAGTACTTTCACTACCCACAGGATTTTCTTCTGTTTGGCTAGCATGACTGGAGGGTAGTCCTGGTCCACGTACACTCTCTGCCCATTCAAACTGAGATCTTTCTTGCCCCATGCTAATCTTAAGATCTTCTCTTTTGTGGGTAACATAGAAATTTGATAAGGATGGACTGGGGGGAGCCCCTTGTTTAGGCTTGGGGGTGACAGCTCTGTGAGCCCTCTCAATCTTGAGCTAAAAATTTTCCTCTGAGACCATCTTCCTCAGCCAGCAATCCTGGTAGTCCTCCATATTATCTTGCTCTGAGCCCTCTGGTATGCCAAATACCCTGATGTTCTTGTGCCTTGAGCGAGCTTCTGCATCCTCAGCTCGCAGCGTTAAGTCCCGTTCTCTTTTATGCAAGAAGGCCAGCGATCTGCCAAAAGCCATATGCTCATTTTGTAAAACATCCATATGCGATTCTACTGCTGAAGTTCAGGTCTCCAATTTCTTAAAATTGTTTTGAAGCCCAGATATTTTAGCATCAATTCTGTGGAGGACCCACAGCATACGGTGCCCATCTGCCTTAGTGAAGTTGGTGGTAGTGTCTAATTCAGAGTCATCTTTCTCATTGGCAGAGGCTGTACAGGCCGAGGATCCAGACGGAGAGGGGCTAATAGGCCAAGATTCCATCTGGGCACTTGGGGTCTCTGAGTGTCAATAAGGTTAGCTTTTTTGTCTTCCCCATCTCTGAATTGTTGGTTTTACTGATGTATCTCAAATCAGTGGGTAGTAGAACTTCAATGGTGACCGATGTCTCGACTTAGCACCAAAATGGCAACGCTCAGGCAGCTATCTCATAGCGTGACATCACTGGAAGTCTTGCTCTTCTTTTTGAGTCATTTCAAGGAGTCATACATAAGAAACTCTCATTTAAATTTACTGAATACAAACAGTATTTGTCCAGAGGTGGTCTCTGAGAGACCAGTTATATAATACTCATATCCTATTAACACACACATATATATATATATATATATATATATATATTGTTTATAATGTACCGGTAGTGTCACTATAATTCTGATTGAGTACCCATTTGAGTTAAATCTCAAATTTTGCACCTTAATAACTTTGCAACCATAAGATGGATTTGCATGAAATTTGGAATACCTAGTCTCGTATCATAGATCTCTGGATTTGGCAAGTTGCGTTATGGTTGGATATACGGTTGCAGAGCTACAGTGCACCAAAAAAATACATAAATTACGGATTTGTGCACGTTTCTTTGCTCATGCCTACAGCCCGCATGGTTTGTGTGATCGGTCCGAAAGCTTCAGGGAACATGCAGCCGGGGTCCCCGATGTGCCTTTCAAGGATTTCGTGAAAATATATTAAACAGTTCAAAAGTTATTAAAAAAAAAAACCTGAATCCTATTATAGTCTATGGGAAAAGTTAACTATTCGTCACTGTCACAAATGCAGTTTTTACTGTCGCAGATAACCCTTTTATTTTCGTGATTCAGCCATCTTTTTTTCAGTTGGTAGTCAGACAAATGCTTGGCATTTAAATTTGGGTTCCTGTAGGGTCACAGTTCTTGTTGTGTTCACCTAGTTGAGTCCTGAGGATGCTAGCCATGTCTTTTTTTGGGGGTAAAACACCCCAGAAATATGTTTTTAAAATTTTTGTAAAAAGTAGTGTCGCAAAGTACTGTCGCAAATGTGACACTTTCGTGATTTTTTTTTTTTGTGAAAGTGTCATGATTTGCAACAGTACTTTGAGACACTATGGTCAAAACAACAGTAAATCTTTGCCACCCTGCTGCAAAACAACAGTTTGGTCTTTTGGGCTGAAATTTGCAGGGAAGAAAGCCAACATCCCACAGATGTGCTTTTTGGTAGTTTGGTGCCAAAATATTACTGGGCTACAATGTTATGGCATTCCGAAGTTGACACTTTTTCCCATAGGATAACATTGCGGTGTCCGCCGCACCTTTTGGTTCCCGTATCTCGAAAATGGTTCGAGATATGGACTTTTTGTCACAAAAATGCTTAGTCCTCCACTGGGGGGCTAAGTGCAAAACTAGCCTGGAAAGTCATAAATAATATGAGATTTCAATTTTTTTCTATGTCATATGGTTTCTGAGATATAAGCAATTTAGTATTCCAAGTGCTCATTTTCTAGTCCGAGGGCCATTGTTATGCCCACATTCTTTGTATTCACTGTGCTTCTGGATGCACCTGTTTGGGATACAAAGTGTGTTCATTTGCGTTACTGTTCCCATTAGCATTTGCGTTTACGTTTTAGCTTGCATTTCTGTTACTGTTTGTGTTAGCGTTTCTGTTTGTGTCACCGTGTGCATTACCGTTTGCATTTGCACTTGCATTTTTGTTTGTGTCACTGTTTCCTTTTGTGTTTCTGTTTGTGTTACTGTTTCCGTTTGCATTTTCATTACCGTCTGCATTACAGTTTGCGTTTGTGTTTCCCTTATCATTGTTTGTGTTTGCGTTTCTGTTATCATTTGCGTTAGCGTTACCGCTTCGCTCTGTGTTTCCCTCAATGTTAGTGTTACTGTTAGCATTACTGTTTGGGTTTATGCTTGCATTTCCGTTACCATTACCATTTCCGTTTGCATCACTGTTACCGTTACTGTGTGCATTTGCACTTGTGTTTGCATTACCATTTGCGCTTACATTTGTGGCACCATTACTGTTAGCATTACTGCTTTGCATTTTTGTCAAGGTTAGCATTACAGTTAGTGTTATTGTTTGCGTTTACGTTTGCATTTCCATTACCATTAGCATTACCTTTACTGTTTCTGTTGTTTGCACTTGCGTTTGCGTTACTGTTTGTGTTTATGTTTGCATTTCCATTACCATTTGCATTTCCATCTGCGTTGGCGTCACCGTTACCATTACTGTTAACATTTGCAGTTACGTTACCATTAGCAGTACCATTTCCTTTCACGTTCGCATTTGTGTCACCATTACCGTTACCGTGTGCATTTGCGTTACTGTTTGCATTACCATTTGCGTTACCGTAACAGTTACCGTGTGCGTTCATGTTTGTGTTGGTGTTACAGTTACCATTAGTGTTTGCGTTTCAGTTACCGTTGCCATTACTTTTAGCGTTACTGTTATGGAGACATGGGCAGCAAGGTTGGAGCGCAGGGCCCAAAGGGCCCCACACTCCCACCACCACATACCATTCACTATGTATATTGCACATGTCCATTTTCAGTCTGACATACAGTTTTTGTGCAGCGAAGTGACAAAAATTCAGTTTTTGTTACTTTTACACACTGTGCTGCCCATGGTGCTGCGCAGTCATTGTGTGGTTGATTGGGCTGAGACCTGGGATGTAGACAGCCCTTTCTTCAAGGAACAAGCCGCTTTTTGTTTGGTGAAAAAATATTGTTCCTTTCCATTTGAAGTTGCCCTCCCTTCGCGGTTAAAGATTTTTTGACCGCCAGGTCTGCCATTTTAGTGCATACTCGGCCGCGACTTCCACCATTTGTGGCGGAATAATTCTTAAAGGTGCACAGATTTTAAAATTGAATATCTCTTAAACGGTTTGGTCATTTTACTTGAAATTCGAAGGGTGTTGAGGGGATGTCCTACAGCTGTGAATTCTGGTGCTTAGGTGCAGCAAAATTAATTCATGGGGAGATATTGACTGACATACTTGATGTTTTTCCCACTAGAGCAGGCTTGCTGCTATTGGCATGCAATTTATAGGGTAGGTAACCCTAGTGCCCTGAACGTGCCTTGCAGTGGTTTGGTGTGTAAAACTAACACAGGTGTGGAATTATGCCACTCCAATGAATGGAAATTTGGTTCATTCTGCTTCAATAACTTTTGAACCATGTGTCCAATTTGCCTGCAATTTGGAATGTAGAAAAATTTATCATATATCTTTGACTGTGACACTTTTCAGGTCACTGGCAGTTATAGTTGCTGAACTGTGGTGCATGTTCATTACAGTTAATGGGAAAGTATTTACATGCATTGTGAAAACTATGCTGAGTACATTTTGGGGTGTGTAGGAAGATCCCATTATAAGGTATAGGACAGCTCAAAAGATATGGCACATGTATATGGCTATGCAGTGCTGGACAATGTGGTAGGAGCACGGGGCCCACCCACCAATATATGTGAGTCACTACTTATATTGTGATGGTATGGAGAACTGTGCATGTTGGTGGGAATGCAGTCCCACCAACTTGCGCGACAATGTAGTTACCTATGCGTTTTCAAAAAGTAAGGAAATTCTTTGCAAAAAACTGCATTAATGCAACAGTTAGGGTTGTTTCACAGTGACAAAAGTGAAGAAATTCGGTGTTGGGGTTGAAAACCCTAACTCCACATTCTCTCCCCCCCAACCACAACCACCACACACACACATACATGCAAGTAGCGGAAGGACCAAGACAACACAACCAATCACACACAACCAGCAGCAGGTAACAGAAATAACATACAACTATCTAAACCATAAAACCATACACCCATGTCCCATCTTTCTCACACCAACAGATGTTGGGCTGTGGCATGGGGTCGCGATGGCTAACTCTGATCCCGGACGTTCCATACATCGCAAAATACATATCACTATGGACAACTGGGCATGTTGGGCCTCACGCTGCCACCAACACATAACACAGACTACACATATGGTATTTTAGGGTTCACAAGACCAAAAACAGGATTTTGCACATTCCCTGAAATACTTTCGAAAATCAGTTTTGCAAATGCAACAGTGTTGTACTATGCATTTGCTATACTTTCGTGTTTGTGACAGTATTGTGTGACACTATTTTACATGCTTTTGCAAATGCGACACTTTTGTGTCTTCCATTTGTGACACTTTCACGTTTGCAACAGTATTTTGTGACACTATATGCGACACTGCTGGGTCTTCTGTTTGTGACACTTTTGTGTTTGCGACACTTTTTTGAGACACTATTTTACGTACTTTTGCAAATGTGACACTGTTGTGTCTTCTATTTTCGACACTTTCGTGTTTGTGAAAGTATTTTGCGAAAGCATACTTCTGATGACTGCATATCTTTGCCATCCTCCTGCAAGCAAATGGTTGAGTCCTTTGGGCTGAAATTTTCAAAGTGGCAAGCCCTGGTCCCACAGATGTCCCTTTTCCTGCTTTGGTGTTAAAATAGTTAAGGATGACAAAGTTACAGTATTACACAATTCAGCAATGTCCCATAGACTAACACTGCAGTGCCCATCATACCTTTCACCATCCATATGTTGAAAATGAAGCGAGGTACAGTTTTCACTACTTGCAGCTTGGTTCACCTTTACATGAACTAACCTCGTGGAACAACTTTGGAAATAATGTATGATATCTGAAGTTGAATTTCTCCACTTCCTACAGTAATACAGGTATACACCTCCTGCTGGGTGTGTGTGTGATTGGTTGTGTTGCCTTGGTCCTTCCCCTACTTGCATGTATGTGAGTGTGTGTGTGTGTGTGTGTGGTGGTAGTGGGGGGAAATGAGGAGTTAGGGACTTCAACCCTAATATCAAATTTCCTCGCTTTTGTCACTGTGGAACAACCCTAACTGTTGCATTAACACAGTTTTTTCAAAAGAATATATGCATATATATATATATATATTTTTTTTTTTTTTTTTCAGTAATATGTGTGTGTAATATATATTGTTTTACAATTTTTGAACAGGAAAGACACACTGAGTCAAGGCTTGCTTTCAGGTGCACTCTGGGAGCACAGGGAAGTTAACTGACTTGCTCATTGTCACCCAGAATGCAGTTGGTGGCTGTGAGATTCAAACTCAGTTTTCCAGGTTCTGCAGCTCAGTAATCTTAACCGATACACTATACTGGCTCCAATGTATATAGATATATACTTTAATTTGATCATACTAAATTCTTTCAAGATACCTTGCTCCTTCTTAGTAAAATCTAAAGCCTAATGTTCTGGGGAGTTAATATATCAGTACAATGCTGGACCCACTTCTATACAGATCCTCCATGAGACCATTTCAGCCAAATAAATCACAGCTGTGGTTTCATAGCAAACTGCAAATCTGTGCATGCAAGAGATATGGAGGCTGTCCTACCAAAAAGATAAAGATTTATACTATTTCTCCATGGTACACCTGTCTCACACTAAAATAGAAATCATTTAGGTATGCTAGGATTAATATGGCACGGTGATTAGGGCTTACTATATCCCCACATGGAATATGTGGTACTTTGTTAGTTAGTGCAGAGTCAATATAGTGTAGTGGTTAAGGACACTGAGCTGCAAGCCTAGAGACCTGTGTTTGAATCCCGTCAGCCCCTACTTGCATATTGTGTGACTCTGAACAAGCCACTTAACTTCCTTCTGCTCCCAGGTCACACCTGGAAACAAGCTCTGGCTTAGTGTGCCTTTCCTGATTAAACAGTTTTCCCTTTCCATCCTTATATCGGAGTGCGCTCCATTCCTACTACTACGGGATGCTTGCACAGAGCAGTGCACTGTTCTGGTGTGGAAACTAAATCCAAAACTGATAACCAGATATGATTTCATAGAGTGGTTTCAAAAATAAATTAAAAAGTATGGGACAGATTTTCAGACAGCCCTGAATACCACAAGCCACTGGCGCGCTGAATATATGGTGCATGGGCTTGCAACATTCTCCCAGCTGGTGATCAGGATTTTTCTAGCCCATGTGCCAGTTGTCACAAGTTAGACCAACTTTTTCTGGTCCAGCTTGTGGCAGTCCTGGGTACCCTTTCTAGAAAGCTTGCACCAAATATTTGGCACAAGCTGCTGTAAATCGGGTAAACTGACACGACTGCGCCCAGCCTACTAAAATTGGGCACTGTTGCCAACCTGCTGGCACTGAGGGTTGAGGCGCTGGATGCCACACCTCATGCCACACTGGTGACTCGCGTTCGGGAACAAGCGTGGGCTGCCAGGGGGTTGGTGGGGGGGGAGATGGATCAAGCATCCCACAGACGGCTTTCCATCTCTGGGAAGGGGGGATCATCTTCGGTTGGTGCATGCCCGACCCCTGGTGGTGGCTAGGGATCAATGTTGCGCTGCCGTATAAAGACTTGAGGGGCAAGAGCATGGCTGATGCTGGCGGGGCTGTGCGCAGGAGCCCGCTGCGGTGTCATTGCACGCCAGCTCTCACAGGGACAGAAAAGAGTGAAAAAGGACCCTGGTGGCTGGTCATAGCGGCTTGAGACTGCACTTTCGCACTCCATCCCAGAGGTAACAGCCCGAGCTAGATCCTTGTCAGCAGGTGGGGGTTCCTGCAACTTCGCCACGGGGGGGGGTAAGCCGTGGGAGCTTCAGGGATGAGGGCCTGATGGGTTGGAGCTGATGGGCAGCAGCTGGATAAAGGCCAACCAGGGCCAGGGTGGGAAGTAAATAGATAACAAAAAAAAATTGGGCACTGTTGCAGCAAAGGTATTTAGTGCAGTTGCACCATACTCTCTTGCTCCTTATAAATTGGGCACTGCATTTCTATAAAATTGGATTCTGTTGACTCTCTGGGTATCCTTTGGGACCCTCTAAAAGAATTCAAGGGAGCATGCTACAGTTTTCATGGGAAAAATTGAAAACGATAAGGAACCCACAACTACCAAGAGAGACTCAACTGGGACCTGGAGAAAGCTCATAATGTGCATTTGTACTTTGAAATTTACAGGAAAATGGTGAAGCTTTGCACGGAGCACAGTGAAATCATTCCCCACATGCAGGGTTGCAGCTAAGAATTTTTGGGCCCAGGACAAGTCATTTGAAATGGGTCTGTCTCGCAAATCAGCTAATGCCAGGGGTAATGCCAGACTCCCCTGAGCTCGGGGCCCAGGACAACATCCCAAGTTGTCCCCCCATTACTGCAGCCTTGCCCACGTGTCTGAAAAAGCATTAACATTCCAAAAGGCAAACATTATGAGTAAGTGTGGAAAGATGCTTATGGAACATTAAGGGGGAGGGGTCAAACCAAAGAAAAAAAATACACCAACTATTAAGACATCTCAAAACACTGGGAACCAGGATTGCCTTCCTTCAAGACACCCACACAAAAACTGACCAGCAGAACTGAGAGTATCACATGCCCAAAATTGGTGAACAATAGTGTTCATATCTAGCTTTTGCAGACAATGTAGTGTTAATTTCAACAAGCTATTTGGGGGCAAAACATTATTAGAGACATTTCATCAAGAATGTAAGAAGGCATTATTACAAATTAACTATGAGAAAACCAAGACTATGGTATTCGGAAACAAAAGCAAGAAAAAATACAACATAAGAATTGATAATCATGTACTAGAACAGGTGAGGGATTTCAAATACTTGGGCATTAATATGAATGAAAATTTCTCATGGAACAACCACATAAAGAAGGAAATAAAAATGATAAAAAAATTTACTGGCTATTTCAAGTTTTTCTCACAAATTTGGGGATAGTTCAATAAAAAGCTTGATAAAAGTTATTAATGCCAAGATAAGGTCCCGAATTTTATAAGGAGCTGAAGTTTGGGGCAGAAAATAAAATAACAAAATTGAGAAAGTCATTAATATATTTTATAGGAAGTTAATGGGCTTTCACCAAGGGCCCCGGCGGCGCTAATTAGAGCTGAACTGGCACAGGTCTCTCTTGAATGCTTAATCCAGGAAAGGATAATCTTCTATTTGTTCAAGGTATACAATATGCAGGAACATCGACTTCCAAGAAAATGCCTAGGTGAGGCTATTGCTTATCAAGATAGGAAATTCCCCTTCTCAATAACAAAAGTAATAGAAAAGTGGATTAAACCTTATTGCCTTTTTGCAAAATATATCAGATACTTATCAAAAGATACCAGAAGAAATATATTGCACCACCAAGAATCGAATAAGAGACATTTTCAAACAGAAAGACATGGAAAGATGCTCTGGCCAGCATTGAACAAGCAGGTTTTTGGCCTGGAGAAATACTTAATATTAATCAAAAATCCATACAGAAGGGATTTATTTATAAAATATAGGTTTGAGTACTATAAAAGTGAGAGATTTGAACATATTATAAACAAAGCAATAACTTCTTCCAGTGGAAACTGTAAATGAAACCAGGGCACAGATGACAGACTGCACTTACTTATCGTATGCCCTGTTTATGAAAAAAATAGAAATAAAATATTGGGGTACACTGGTATGAGGGATAAACAATTAAAAAGTGTATAAAAAGGCACTAGAGAAATATTACAGATATAACATAATGGAAAGAATACATAAGGGCAAATGTCAAGAATAAGATAATAACAAGCTAGTCTAGAGGGAAATTTAGGGGACTGGGAATTCAGTGCAATAACATAGTAATGAAATCTTAGTATTTTAGAGAATATTAGAGGATTTATCTATATATGAATGGAGGAGAAAGAAGTGTGCCAATTGTAACAACATAACTTGTTATACAACAAATCTTTGAATTGAATTGACCAGCAGAACATCTGGAGAAGGGAGTGGGTGAAGCAGGTATTCGCAACTGGTGATAGCAATAAGCAGGCAGGGTCAGTCATCCTTATGCACAGGAATATGCCCTTCACTGCCACTGAACAGGTCATAGGACCAGAAGGTAGATACATAACCGACAGGGGTACACTAGGCAGGCAAGATGTGGTCCTAGCCTCAATGTATGGGACCAAGAAAAAGGACACCCTCTTCTATACCTCACTCCTGGCAGAACTTGCCAAATTTGCCCACACACCCATGATTATAGCTGGGGACTGAAACCTCGTACAAGACACCACAGTAGATACAGTGGCGTGAAAAAGTATTTGCCCCCTTCCTGATTTTCTCTATTATTGCATATTTGTCACACTGGATGTTTTCAGGTCTTTAGAGAAAATGTAATATTAGATAAAGGGAACCTGAGTGAACAAATAACACTTGTTTTTTTTTTTAATTTCACTTATTTAATGAAAAAAAGTTAACCAACACCAACTGGCACTGTGTGAAAAAGTAATTGCTTACACATAATAACTGGTTGTACCACATTTTAGCTTCAATGACTGCAACCAAACACTTCCTATAATTCAATATCAGTCTTTCACATCGCTGTGGAGGAATTTTAACCCACTCTTCCTCATGCAGAACTGCTTTAATTCAGTAACATTTGGTAGGTTTCGAGCATGACCTGCTCGTTTCAGGTCCTGCCACAGCATCTCTATTGGGTTTAAGTCTGGGCCACTCCAAAACTTTAATTTTACTTCTTTTTAGCCATTCTGATGTGGACTTGCTTTTGTGTTTTGGATCATTGTCTTGCTGCATGGCCCAACTACGCTTCAGCTTCAGCTGACGGAAGGATGACCGGACATTCTCCTTAAGAATTTTCTGGTACAGAGCAGAATTCATGGTTCCTTTAATTATGGCAAGTCATCCAGGTCCTTAGGCAGCAAAGCATCCCACACCATCACACTACCACCACCATGTTTGACTGTTGGTATGGTGTTCTTACTGTGGAATGCTGTGTTTGCTTCTGCGAGACATTATGGATCCATGTCATCCAAAAGTTCCACTTTGGACTCATCTGTCCATAGAACATTTTCCCAAAAGGCTGTGGATCATCCAGGTGCTTCTTGGCAAATGAGGCGAGCATTTATGTTCTTCTTGGTTAGCAGTGGTTTCTGCCTTGCTACTCTCACATGAAACCCATTTTGCCCAGTCTCTTTCTGATTGTGGGGTCGTGAACACTGACCTTAGCTGAGCAAGAGAAGCCTGCAGTTCTTTGGATGTTGTTTTAGGATCCTTTGAGACTTCCTGAATGATTTTACGCTAGCCCTTGGAGTAATTTTGGCAGACCGCCCACTCCTGGGAAGATTCATTACTGTTCAAGTGTTCTCCATTTGGAGATTATGGCTCTCACTGTGGTTTGATGGAGTCCCAGAGCCTTAGAAATAGCTTTGTAACCCTTTCCAGACTGATAGAGGGCAACACATTTTTTCTGATCTTTTCAGGAACTTCCTTTGATCATGGCATAATGTGCTTGTTGAATCTTTGTGCTGGCAACGTGACTCTGATGGTAAGGGTCAAAATAAGTGAGATTTATATTGAGCAGGGCTGGCTGTAATCAAGCCTGGCTGTGTTCAATCAGCTGACTCTAATTATCACTTTAATTGGGTTGATTTAACTAGGGGGCAATTACTTTTTCACACAGTGCCCGTTGGTGTTGGTTAACTTTTTTCATTAAATAAATGAAATAAGTAAAAAAAAAAGTGTTATTTGTTCACTCAGGTTCCGTTTATCTAATATTATATTTTGTCTAAAGACCTGAAAACATCCAGTGTGACAAATATGCAATAATAGAGAAAATCAGGAAGGGGGCAAATACTTTTTCACGCCACTGTAGAACAGGCTGTAACCAAGCACCCACAACACCTAGCCAAAGAACTCTCCAAGAATTGCAGGATACACTAAGACTCATAGAACCCTGAAGAGTCTTATATCCCAACGAAAGGGATTTCACATTCACATCACCTGTTCATGGCAGTAGTCTGACTCCGGAATGGCTTTTTCCACTTGTGGAACACCAGCCAGATTAAGTCCCTTACTCCTCCTGGAGACCTGGCCATACTGGTTCATGCATTCATGACTCTGAGGCTTGACTAACGTGCTCTACCTTGGGGTAGGTGGAGACACACTGTGATGCCTGCAGCTTCTACAGAATGCAGCAGTTCAGTTACTAACAGGCCTTCCGAGATCATGCCATGTTTCCCCGGTGCTGCATGATCTGCATTGGCTGCTGGTAAAGTGGTGTATCTCCTGTAAAGTGGGACTGTTAAGTTACATGGCCGTGTGCTGGTGGGCCTAGGCTACCTGACTGAGCTCTTGCATCCTTGTATACCCTGGCCCCCTCTCTGCTCGGCCAGAGAGCGCCTCCTGGTGGTTCTGAGGGCAAGGCTTAAGACCTTGGGGGACCGGGCTTTTGAGGTTGCTGGCTCGGTCCTCTGGAATTCCTCACGCAGAGCTTTGAGGGAGGCCCCCTCAGTGGAGGCCTTTAAACAGGGCTTCAAAACATTTTTATTCTAGCAGGCATTTGGGGTGAACGCGTAATAACTTTGCACCCTTGTAGTACATTTCTATATAGTCATTTATTTATTGATATGTTTTATCTTTATCTTGCCTTAGTTGGTTGTATATGTTGATTGTAGACTTATCATACTGCTCTGTATTACTGTAATGGCACATTGAGCCTCCGGGGAAAGGCACCGTATATAAATACAGATTACTACTACTACTGCAGTACCTCATCTCGACTAGATTTCCACATCATCATCTCAGAGCTATTAAGTGGGGTAATTTCCAATCACGCCCCGATAGTAGAACTAAAATTATAACGCACAAGCCAGCCCGGTGCTGCTGAGGGTTGAGGCACTGGATGCCACACCTCACACCATGCTGGCAACCCTGGTTTGGGAATGAGCCTGGACCGCTGGGAGATGGTGGGGGGGGGGGAGAGAGAGGACTGAGCATCTGGAGGACTGCTCTCCTCTCTCTCAGGGGAAGGGGACTAGTCGTCCTGCCCGCTGATTGCCCTCTAGCGGTGGCTGGAGGGCAGTACAGGTCAGGAGGCTCAGAAGCCAACATGCTTACGTTGGAGGGGAGAGAGGGAGAAAATGGAAAAAGGCTGGGCTCCACAGACCCATGATGGCCCAATCGCTCTGGCGAAGTCTGCCCCTACCACCAGATTTGCCATACTGGGTGGCAGGGGACTGCCGGCGCCCCTCCACCTGGCCCTCCCACGGAGGGGGAATCCACGGGAAACTTCAGGAGGGCAGACCAGCTGGGGGTCGGGCCGGAGGATGTACCCCCTCCGAGGGAGGGGAGTCATAGCCCAGTGGAGCCCGCAGGGAAGGAGATACAAAATAAAATGATAACCCACTGATAATGCAGATAAGGACAAATCATGGAGGGTAAACAACCATCTGTTGAAAAATCCTAAAATACTAGAAACAAATCTAGGAGCACCCATCATTCTTCTTCAAGGAAAAGTGGAACTCAGTGACAAGCCAAGCACACCTCTGGGGGCATTTAAATGTACACTTGGGGGGGGGGGAGCTAATCAGGTTGGCATCCACCTGTCAGAGGAAGAGAGAAGCTGAATGCACCACTTTATTACAGGACATTAGAGACAAAGACAAATGCATCTTCTACTCCTCTGCTGAGGAGAACTGACTGAACCTTAGCACTAGGAGGGCCAAGTATGAAGAACTCCTTAGGGAACAGGCTGAGAATGCAATATCCAGAGTCAAAATTAGGCATGTGGACCAAGGGGGAAAACAAATACTGGCCTTAGCATGCACAGGGCCCCAAGAGCAGAGGGGCCCTCAAAAAGCCTCAGCTGTCCACTTGGCCTCCTTTCTTCCTGGTCCCCTGTGTCTCTGTTTGATTTCTCCAGAATGTATCCCTGATGCATGTATGCAGCTTCTCACTGTTTAGAGATTACATTCTAATTCAAGGAAAATGCAAACAGTACACAAAAGTAGCTGAAAATGAAGACATAGAGAAACTTTGGTAGGGATGAGGATGTTCCTTGGAGGTTCCCTAACTTCTGATATGGGGCCCCAGCAAGAAGATTCACATAGGGCCTCAGGATAGCTAGGGCCAGCACTGGGAAAAAGCAGGGAGGCTCCTGACAATGTGACTTCAGCAACAGGAGATGGCCAAAATAGTTCAAGGAGTCCATACATCACTTCAAGGTCCAGTCATTAGAAAACCAAGGGAACTATCAAAAACATTCGGTAATTATTATAGTGAATTATGTGCAGCTGAATAGATCTTCTCCATATGCGTCCATGCAGCAATTTCTATCCTGAGCCAACTTACCAAAGCTCACTAAACATCAAATCGTTGACCTAGTGGGGGATATTACAACAACTGAGACTGTAAGAGCCATTCAAGGCTCGACCTCTGACAAGGCCCTGGGCCTGGATGGCTTATCTCTACATTTTTATAAAGCAGTGAAAGAAGAAGTAGCCCCACACTTTATGGCACTCTTCAACAAAGCCAACAGCACAAATCACGTTCATCAACTGTCACAGGAAGCCTATATTATGCTGATTTCCAACCCAGACAGAGACGTTGAGCAGCTAGCAAATTATAGACCCATCTCCCATTCAACCTTACCCTCAAAATCTTGGCAAAAAGTCTGGCCATGAGGGTGAGTAGGGCATGGTCCACATTACAGGGAACAGGAGAGGTTCCCTGCACATTACTGTGCTCTGCAGTTCTCAGCATATTGTATGGAATGGATGTTTTTAAGTATGTGGGATTTTTCACTTGTTTCATGTGAATTTGTATTTTCCATGGCTGAGAAATCAAATTGATGCTTAGACATGCCCCCCTGAGGAAGAACCAGGGTGGTTCGAACTGCCGTGGTTTTAGCATCTCCACTCTTGTTTTTGTTGGTTCCACGATAGTAAAGCAAACACTCAGCAAATGTCAGGGCAGCCTTCAACTCCCAGACTTTAAGCTTCATTATATAGTTACCAGGGCTAGCCAGTTTCTTTGGTGGAGGGGACTGTCTCTGCAGCAAGCACCTAAAACCTACACTTCACAGTGGCACAACATGGAAACTGACCTTTGCAAGGATGCAGGTGTCGACATTAGAATCCTACCCTGTATGACCTACAGCAAAATTACAGAAAAAATGAAAGGCAATCCCACTGGCAGTTCAGTCCACGTATGCCACCAGCTTTACAGACTTCTCAAGATAAAACCACTTTTTGACATGCACCAACCTCTAAGAGGCTATTCAAATTTCAGAATCTCATACCACCCAGTCCCATCCACCACTCTCCAGCAGGCCAGACTAGACTCTTTGAGTCACATGCTAGAAAATCACTCCCTCATAACATTTGACACATTCAAATGACGTAACAACCTGACCAAAATGTCAGTGCTCCAGTTCCTTCAATTTGCAGCATGTACCGGACACAACAATGGGTCCCAGACCCTGGTCATTTCCCAGTATGACAATCTGGGAAGAACTCAGTAATCTAGTGCAGCAATGATGTGCCACCTCCCTCCTATACAGAAAACTTTGCTCAGAACTTTCTCTATAGGCAACTGACTTACGTCCATATTGGCGAGAAGAGCCCCAGTGGTGACTGATGTGGAAAGACCTCCACAAATATCTTAAATTTGATGGGCTTACACTTATACAGTACAAAATTGCCCATAACATGTACTTCACTCCCTCTATGTTTTTTCACATGGGCCACCTAGACTCTTAACACCTTTAATAGATGCCACTCTGCTACAGGCACACTCAGACATGTCCTCAGGGACTGCCCTGAGGCCAAACCACTCTGGGAAGATATACAATCCAAGCTTGATCCATTTTTGGGGCTGGAATCTGCATTTTCACCCCAGATCTGCCTATTAGGGGAGGGTCTCACCTTGGTAATGAAACCCAGAAGATATCACATAATTCTAATTACCACAACTGCAATGAAAATAATTCTTAGGCGCTGGCTGGACAATACAACACCCACCTATAGAGAGTGCCATATGACCATTTTAGAAGCCATAAAAAATTGAAAGAAATGGTGGCAAGCACACACAATAGGCTTCCATCTTATAAAAATAGATGGGAAACATTGCAGACATTGCTTGCACTATCCAATTAACTGAACCTGGTCAATACCCATCACCCAGGGGCCCTATGTCCTCTGTTTCCAATGTTACTGATTGTATTGAATGTAATGTACTTTTCCCTTTTTGAGTCTAATACACTACAACTTTATAATATGTAACCACTCTAGCATTGCCTGCTTGGACCTACGCTGATTGTTGATGGGGACTCCAGGGGGTATCCACTTGAGTTCTGTGACCTAATATCAATAAAGTTTACTTATTTAAAAAAAGTACCAACGTCACTTACAAGAGTGAACACCTCTTAATAGAAATGGGATCTACAGAAGTCAAGATCCCACCCAACATGTTACAACTCTAAACATTTCTATACTTACTGGAATGGAAATTGCACCACCTAATATGTGTTCATTATGAAACCTTATGCCAGGGTTCAGGAGCATTTGATGGCTATCAGCTGCCACAAGATGGTGGCCATCTTGTCATGCTCAACTCTACTTACATGCCAGGAGTAGTCACCACATGGAAGCCAAATCAATGTTAAATTTATTTTTACAGAAATTAGCACCTAATCTCTAACCAAATACTGTGAAATAAAGCATTCAGACCTTAACTTTGACACACGTGGTGCACATATTTACTTAAGTCAATGAACATAATCTTGTACATACAGTCATTCCTCCCCCTCAGAGGTGTCCTCTGGGTCTTGTCTGCCAACGTCTAACTTGATCACTTCCAACTCCTCACCTGCCTCTAAGGGGTCAGTGTTTTTCCTTCGTAGGAAATCTGCAGACGGGTGGGAAACTGCAGTGCATGATTTATTCCTAAAGTTCTCAAACCCACCGTTACTGTGTTGAAACATTGTGGGGAATAATCTCTGAGGCACTCCACACTCCTTACACTTGGGTATTGTGTCTACCTGATAGGTTGCTGATGCACGTGACTTTCAAGAAGAAAGTCCGTCCCCTCTTCTCTGTGATGCTGCCTGTCCTGCATCAGTTCGAATTGTGCATCTGAAGGTTGTAGGTGTCTCACAACAGCTTCCAAGCAGTTTTGAAAATATTTACAGAATTTAAGCTAAGCTCACTGATCTAAGTGTGAAGTTACTACAAATTAATGGTTTATTCAGCTAATGGAGATAGAGACGTCTTGTTCATTCTTCGCGTTAAGAATAATATATTGGAGGAGTCCTTACCTGCTGAAAGTATTCCCTAATACTCTAAGAGGAATTAAATGCTACATCTACTGACCAGGACCCAGGAACACTGCTGATTGCTGTAGCCCCTGAGATTTATTTGTTTACTGGTTAGCAGCTCACTTGGGTCTCCTGCTAGCAGACCCAACATATTTTTCAAGATATTTTTTGCAGCTGCTGGGTGTGATTCTGTGACCCCTGCTAGCAGTCTCAGGATGACCTTATCCCCCCCACATTTTCTGCTTCTTGGGGGATTGTCCAGGACATCCTGTGGTTCCTGCTAGCGGCCACAGGACTGTTCCCTATCTGTGCCTGTACTTTTCTCTCCCAATTTTTACTGCTTGGCACATCGTTTTTCCTAGGGGCTTGGTCAGTAGTTTTCATATGGTCATAATAGAAGGGGTCACAGTAAACAATGACTATCTTGGTGGCGTTCCACAGCAAAGGGTGCCAGTTGGTGCCCGACTGAGCAAATTCGCCCACGAATGGATGAAAACCACTCAGGACAAATGGGTCCTGGAGATAATTCAGGAAGGGTATGTGATAGAATTCACAACAAGTCCAAGATTAAACAGGCTAATAACATCACCAGTGCCAAGACACAATCACCTCCCCATCACTATTTCACTACCCTGGCCTCACTATCAGCTGCGCAGGTCCATAGTCTGGTGACTGTGATCGGAGTTGGGCACTTGGGGCCATAATCTCCACTCCCCTTTTATATATGGGCTCAAAAGAAACCACTTTTAAGGTACAGAGCATCTTGGGGCTTATCCTTTAAAGGGACAGTTCACCTTAGGCACAAAAGCTGCATCTGTCCAGCTATTAAAGGGGCAGTATCAGAATTTCTTGTTTTAAGGCAAACAACAACTTGGGGCTTAACTTTTAAAGTGACAGTTCACTTTCAAGGCACAAAAGCAGCATCTGACTAGCTATTAAAGAGGCAGTGTCACAATCTAGTAGCGCACCGCCTGATGAAATGTACCTCTCTAGGCTCAGTATTCAGGTACATATGAAGCAAAATGCAGCATATTCAATGTAAAATCAAGGGGCAGCTGCAGTTCTTGGAAGGGCCTTCCCTGTGACTATTTCTCCAGCACAACTCAGTGCTCCTTAGTCAATGATTGAGTCTCTGTGCTGGAAATTTTATTGCAGAATTGTTCATTATTCTTTTTGGACAGTTTCTCGCTATGATACTAAAGCCATTCCAATTGTTTTCCTACTCTTTCACAGACATGGGAAAAGTAAAAAGCTGCAGACTCTGCAATGTCCCAATCCCACCAACACAGCTGGGCCGACTCTGTGCACCTTGTGCTGAAGACTCACCCATGCCACCACATACAGCACAGGAAGACTTGTTCACAGAACATAGTGAGCCACTAGGAACAACCGATGCTACACAGGCACTTCCATTTACCTCACAAACTAACATGGATGCCAATGTGATCCTCCTCCAAAATCAACAAGTCCTCCAGCTACAACAGCAACTCATTCAGGCTATATGGGACAAACTGTCACAGATTTTAGCCACACCACCAATATCTCAAGTGCCTGCCCGGAATCCATAAAATCACACAGAGACACTGGAGGGTTTTCCAGAGGTGGTGCTCAGAGAAAGGAATAGAACCATCAGGGGCATTGATAGCCAATATTCTATTTTTCCTACAAGATAGTCTGGATAAAGGGGTATCACCAGCATCTCTACGAGTACAAGTGGCTGCAGTTGGGGCAGCCAGGGGACCAATAGAGAGTATAGCCCCTGGGGCACACAGGGACATCATAAGATTCCTCAAAGCAACAGCCAATATTCATCCAAAAATTAAACAGTGGACAGCATCATGGGACCTCACCCTGGTACTCAGGGCATTGACTGACACACCATTCGAACCACTGGAGAAGGTATCTCTACAATGGTTAACACTAAAGACTATTCTTCTAGTTGCCATCTGTTCAGCCAGGCGTATCACTGAGACACAAGCATTATCATGTAGAACACCCTTCCTAGTGTTTCATGAGGACAAAATCACTTTAAGACCTATCCCTTCATTCATACCAAAAATATGCACAGCATTTCATGCAAACCAGAACATCGAGATCCCAGCATACATGCCGGCAGATGAAGTGGACCAAGAGCCTCAACTATAACTACTAGGAATGAAGAGAGTGCTCTCAACATACCTCACAAGAACAGCGGACATCAGATTAACAGACTGACTCTTTATCATCACACAAGGCCACAAGAAAGGACAGGCGGCTACAAGATCCACTATAGCCACCTGGCTAAAATCAACAATTACTGAAGCATATAAGGCAACAAATCTAGATCCACCCACAGGCATCAAAGTCCATTCTACCAGAGCTACAGCCACATCTTGGGCAGAAAGAAACATGGCATCGGTGGATGAAATTTGTGCAGCCGCCACTTGGGCATCCCCACATACATTTGCCAAACATTACAGAGTGGATGTATCTACGCAGGCGAAGTCCAATTTTAGCAGGGCAGTGCTGCTTGCCTCAAGGGCAGACAAGAACAAAAACAGTGACTGACTATCCACCCTATCTTCGGGTACTGCTACTTAAATCGTTACCCAGGTGTAAGGAGTATGAAGTGCCTCAGAGATTATCCCCCACAATGGTAGTTTACTCACCTGGTAAAGGTGATTGTGGGGGTATACATCTCTGAGGCACTCCACAGCCCACCCTTATAGTCAGAACAGAGGAGGTAGCCCTCTGGATATACAGTTGTTTAACCGGCATGCTGGATGGGCCGGATAATACTAGCTTGTAAAGAATAGAAAATAAACGGAACTCCGGTCCAGGGTGTTATTAACTCTAGTACATGTGTGAATTCATCTGTACATTGATATCAACATGTATATATGTTTGGAGTTAAAAGAGTAAGATAAGTAACAGGTCAAGAGACCACAATTCTCTTAGTAGGTACAGCTTTGGAAGACATCGAACTGATACAGGAGAGGCAGCATCACAGAGAAGAGGGGACGGACTTTCTTCTTGAAAGTCACATGTGCATCAGCAACCTATCAGGTGGACACAATACCCAGGAGTAAGGAGTGTGGAGTGCCTCAGAGATGTATACCCCCACAATCACCTTTACCAGGTGAGTAAACTACCATTTCTGATGCTGCCTGTTGGCAAAACTACCATCAGGAAAGGTTCAATCCATCGGTGGTTCGAAGCTGGCCTTTCTTTTTTCCCCTCCCTCAGGATGCGCTCTTTATGTGAGGTCATGCCAGCACTATCAGTATTGTCCTGGGTTGTTCTGGCATATTAGGACTCTGGTGCTTAGTTGTCCAATAAGCTTTAATTATCAATCCTTCCACATATAATCCCAGGCAGTGCATTAAAAGATGTTGGGTGAAAGCAAAAAAATTATCCCCTTCAGCTCCTTCCTGGACTCCTATGAGCCTCACATTGCCCATCTGTGCTCTGTTTTCCGAACGCTCAGGAAAGAGCCTTAGGAGCTTGCTTGTCAGCCGGTATCCCTGTTACAGCAGTAGATGAGTCGGCAGCAGTCTCTGCTGCTTTTTCCGCCTCCTCTAACACCTGCACTGATAGTTTATTTAGATACATAGATACATAGACAGTATCAGCAGATAAGGGCCTATGGCCCACCTAGTCTGCCCATTTGAGTTTGTAACTTCAGTTTATGTTTTCCTAGAACTCTGTTGCCCCTTACCCCTGACCTCCAGAATTCCTTTATGTCTATCCCATGCATTCTTAAATCCTGTGATTGTTTCAGCCCCCACCACCTCCTCAGGCAGTGTGTTCCACTTGTCCACCACCCGTTCTGTGAAGAAATTCTTCCTCACATTTCCTCTGAGTCATCCTCCCTCCAACTTCATCCCATCCCCTGTAGTCTTGGAACATCTTTTTTGCTTAAAAATAGGGTATTCCTGCACCCTGTTCCTCCCTGTAAGATACTTGTATGTCTCTATCATGTCCCCTCTCTCCCTCCTCTCCTCCAGGGAGTACATATTCAGTATAGATACATACATACAATTCCAATGTAAAACAATCTGTTGGGAAGTCCTTCAGCTTTTTTATCAAGGCTCCCTATTGCTTCCAAGAGAGCCATTTTAAATCGCTTCCTGCTGCTCCGGCCTCGGGGTTCAGGTGGCATGCTCCCATTGGTGTAGTCAGGTTCGATGCTTGGCTCACACTGCTGTACTGGCTTGCCAAGGTTGATCCATCTTTTTGACCATCGCCGTTTTGGTAACAATTGAGGCAGTGTAATCAAGTCTACCAGATGCAGCAACTTTGGTGTTTTATTTCTCAAATTAAAATATTTTTACGTGGTTTAAAGAGAGTGAATCTGGAGATCTCACTTTGAGCATCCTGCTCTGTCTACTGCTGCCACACCCTTTAATATTAATGTTTCATATATAGTTGTCATCCTAGGTATCATACTGTAACAATTCTTTATTTTCCTTTTCTACTCTTAATGATATGGATCATTTGTTCTATTGTATAATTATTAATAGTTATTTTTTAGTGTTTTTGTATGGATGTATTATGAAAATCCCAAAACAAATCTAGGCGATAGTGTAGCATACCGGGTACACCTAGGAAGCTTGCCGTAAAAGCTTCCTGAATACAGCACTGGTTTGGTCACATATCATACTTGATTGTCAGTTTATTTAAGTTGGGGGGCTTTGCCCCCAACACCCCCCTTGTTTTTAATTTTTTTTTTTACAGGGTGGTGTGGGGGCAAACTCTAACCCCAAAAAACTAATAAAAATTATACAATGGCAAGAAAAAAATCCTGGACTCTGATTGGTCAGTCTTGGGCTGGACCTGTGATGTTTTATCCCAGTACAACATCACAGGTCTAGTCTCAGCCTTACTGTGAACCTGTAGATGATTTTTTGGACGTAGAGCACTTTTTTTGCATCTCCTCTTAAGAAACAAAAATATTTTTCCACACTAATAAAAACATTCTTTAAAATATTTTTTTTATTTTATATATAACAATGAGCCATTGTATAATAGCAATAACCTCCAGGGTGTGTGTCGTTTGGGATAACGTCACGCCTCAGTTGTTGGACGCACTCGGCCTGCGGCCTCATGCCCAACCACCTGAGGCATGATGTTATCCCAGCACGACACACACCTTGTCAGGCATTATTGCTTAAGTACAGGAATGAGCGACTGTACCAAATAGTGTAACTTGAAGCTTAAGGCTGCAATTTTATCTTGGGATTATGATGGCATTTGTATACTGATTGCAGGGTTTATGATGTCACCATAACCCCTCAAGAGAATGCAGTATAATAACTGGGGAGCGTTTTCTCCCATAGGGAAACCTGGTTATAACGACAAACATGTGCCAGGTTTCCCTTGCTCCACGCATGCGCCTGCCACCACTCTCTGCTCACACAGCACCGGACACTTTTCCACTGTTGACTCCACCACCATCACTTGGTGGTATGTGATTGTAAAAAAAAATAAAAAAAAAACAACTTCCCTCTCAGTAGTACAGTTTTAGAGTCCTCGCTTAAATTGTATATATATAATAAAAAAAAGACAAGAAAAGGTTTTAGCAGCCGCTCGGCTGCAGATCGATGACAGTGCTTCATCTGACCAGACTGCGGCTGTTTATTTTATACAACTGCTGTGGCGAGAAAATGCTCCCCAGCAATTATATAAAATAAAATATGGGGTGGTGTGTTTAACTTGAGATTTTACACACACCCTTGGTGTTGGATGCCTAAATCAATCAATCAATCCAAGTCTTTATCTATCCAGGCGAACACCATTGAGCAGGCTCATTTACAAGGTGGACCTGCGTTACACAAGGTCAAGAATAACACTTTTATTTACAGATAATAAATAAACATAATTATACAGAAATAGAAAAAAAAATGCACAGAGCAATAAGAAGTATTTCAGGTATAGGGTTAACAAGGTTAGGGAGAATGGTGTGAGAAGGGGAATTAAAACATTCTGAAACAGCCAGCATATTAAAACATTTTCAAATAGCACGGCATATCATTGGTCAGGACATATACAAACTTAAGGGGCAGATATGGAGGGAAGGGGTACAGGACTGCAGCTAAATAAACCCCTCGAGCGAAGCTTGAGGGGTTTATGTAGCATCCAACACCTCGGGGGGAGGTATGTAATCTACTGCTGGCCACCTGATATATGTGTGTGTTTCAAAATTATTTACTGTGAAAAAAAAACCAACAGAGGTACATCATCTTATTTACAAAGGGTTCCCTGTTCTCTGCCGAATAGTTAATGAAAGATGAGACTTGTCCAAGGTGATATATTTAGCCAGCGGCCAAGCTGGGATTCAAGACGGGCTCTTCAGGTACCCAGTCTTTCCCACCATCTGTTTGCCACACTGCAGTTGATATCTTTGTGGATACTGGATCATTTTATATAGTGGCACATCATTTTCATATGCTTCAGGCTCGAGTAAATGAGTTGACCCCGCTCCCCCACTGTATCAAAACATATTGATATTGTCCTCAGATCTTAGTGAATAGATATGTGTACTTGTGCATGAAGTGCCTGTCATCACAGGAGCCTCTCTTTTAACCTGACCTCATCTGCTTTTTCAAGCATGAAGCTTTGCGTAAGCCCTGTTTGCACAGGTTACTCTCATGAGCTTTCAGGCAGAAGACTACCAGGATTAGCATAGCAGTTTGGTATTCAAATCAGAATGCCACTAATCACTTTTAATAACCCATTTTGCACTAATCACCTTGGGCATGCATATTGTTAGATATAAATTCATTTGGAAAATGAGTCATTGTCGCTCTGTGTAGAGCTGCTTTCTGATGCTTGAAAACATTTACTCTTTAGGAACGTACGTCCGCATGGGTCAGTTGGTAGCAGGTTTGCCGCTGCTCTGCAAAGTTGGGGGTTTAAGTTGACCACACTGAGAATGTGGCATACCTGTTCTAAAATGGTTGAGAGAAACTTTGCAAAAGCTGACAATCTTACTGGTCCAATCTACCACATGCCTATGATTAAACATTATTTTTTTTTATAAAATGGCAGCGAGAAAAGGGAGAATGTGATTGGCTAACCCACATTGTGTCACCATGCAGAAAGATTTGTCTTACCGCACAGCTGGCACTCAGATCAATTAAAACTATCTTTTGTAAGACATTTTTTTTTTGCCTGAACAAGCTGTTTTATAAGAGCAATAATAACCCACTTCAGGGTGTGCAGCAGTAAGACAGATCTGACTGCACTTAATAAAAATCTCTCGACAAAGCGCTGTTGAAGGCACAAAACATTGAGTTGTTTCTGCACTGCTGCTAGGGGATATTTCAATCAATCAATCAGTCTAAAAGCTTAGAGTCATGGTGACATATGTAAGTTATTTTGACACTGTTTATTGTTTTATAATTTATTTTCTTTCCAATCTGATAAATGGGGGTGGCAGACCCACAGTTAGGAGTTATACAGGGGGCCTGCATCAGGCAGACGTGATAGACCATACTACCTTCTATTGCTGGCAGTTTTGTATGTTTCTATGTTCATATCTTATCCTGCCCTCGCTTTCCTCAATCTTTCTCCCTTCTGTCACTCCAGCTGTCCCTCACACATGCTTACTTACCATTGCACTCCTGAATCTAGATCAGCTCTATCCATCTGGTTCCTCTGTGGCTTGCCACTCATGTTGGGACCACAACAACTGACCAGAAAAGCAGCTATATACTGCTATACAGATGATGTTGGTATTATGTGGCATTGAAGTGGATGGGTAGTGGTGCCAGCATGCACATGAGTCAGATCTTTTCCCTTTTGTAAGGCCCTCCCACCACCCCAGCATCAGTCAATGAGTGCCCGTAGTACCATCTTATAAACAGGGGATGGCAGATGACATGTGGTCAACCATGACATTGATGCTCCCACTGCTCCCAATTTAAGAGGCACTAATGCGGCAGGCTGCCCAGTGCCCCCTCCCCCTCTCCCACAGAAAGCTTCCCAGCCCCCGGGTCTATGCATAATGGCTTCATATTACACTTTGGATTCCTTCAGCCCAGGGCAGGACAGTCAGACTTGATCCTCAGGGCCTGATTTTAAAAGCCCCCCTAAGATTGACACACTTAGGGTTCTGATTCCATAGGACCTCTCAAGCTTCACTCTCGAGGTCACAGAATGCACTGGTTCTGCATGGTTGCCCATGCAGTATTCTCTATATGTTTGCCCTCACAGTACTTAAGAAAACTTTAGCATGGGGGTGGCAAGTAGTGGGAGGGCACCTGGAGGCGTGGCATGCACATGCCTCCACACGCATGCACATCCTCAAAGCATGGGGATGGACGAAGAAAGGGGTTAAAAACTCGGGATAAAAATCTATATGGAAAAAAAAACAAAACTTTAGCATACAGTCCATCAAGTTTACATCTGCTCCATTTAGGGCTTGTCTTAATGTAGAGGTCTGAAATAGAATCTCAAAACCACAGCTAACATTCTGAGATTTAACAGCCCTTCGTGTTATTTAACTTTTATGAAAGAACAGTCTGAAGCATCTCTCCATTGTAGAGGGCAGCTGTTCTGTGAAAGCTCCACTTCCTGGAAACTGCCATGATTCAAGTGATTAGTATTCCATTTTTGAGGCCTTTCATTCAATAAAGCCATTTTCAGAAGTAAAATTAGATGTTCAGTTTTAAGATACAGCTAGTTACAGCTATAGTAGATTACATAATTTTAAAATAAGAGAAGTATTTCCTAGGCAGAGGGAATTAAATGATCTAATGGAGCACAGCATATTCTTTTTCCAGTTTCTGCTTTTACATTTGTACTTGTGTAAGAAAAGCCTTATGGTGCTGTATGGTTTAATTTAACTTGCAGGAGGCTGTCTTTTGCTGTGTACTCTCAAATGTAAAGAAAATAGAGTGACTTCATTGTGGAAAATGCAGATATAGCGTATGGTTAGGGCTTATTGTGCACAGAATTCAAGTGGCTCAAAAACCTTGTTCACATTCTAGCTGTTGTGCACGTTCTAAAAACCTTACTGTGCACATTCTGTCATTAACTGTGAGGGTGAGTCCCTTGCAGTACACTTAAGATAGTAAATGAAATGTAGCATTCACTTGAGAAAAGTGTATTTTACCGTCACAACAAAGTTTTAAGGCTTCATCACGGGGCCTTAATTGGCAAAGTGCTGGGGTATCTGAAGCAGCATTCCTGTGTATTGGGAGTGTTTGCAGTCATTTAAGCAAAATAAATGCTTTATTTTTCTTGAATTTAAGCTGTATTGTTATTCATTTTGGCATTTAACTGCCACCTTCACTGGGGTTACACTCCCCTGGCTCTGGAGTGCGAGTCCTTTTTTGTTTTTCAGATCTCCTCCAACGCCTCTTGAGCCTCCGTCCACATCTTTTCAGCCCCCTCAGCCCATCATGACACCAAGGACAGCTGAGACTTTCAAGAGGTGGATGGAGGTGAACTGGTACCAGGGAGTCAGCTGCAGCAAGGATGGCAACATTATGAGCCTCGGCTGCTGCACTGCACCACCTGGAGGAGGCTGCCAATATCCTGAAATATTCACATAAACCCAAAAGATTTCAGGTTCAGTACTCCTCAACTATGACAGTGGATCATCTCAACAAAGGTGTCGTGTGTGTGCGGGGGAGGGGGTAGTAGTTACCTCGCTCATCATCTCGAGCCGCAGAATGAATAGTTAGACTAGATTATTGGTTCAGCAGATGTTTTAGGTATCGCCATGCCAGCATTAAAAATCAAATCAAGAGTATGGCCAGCCACAGGAGTGGGGGTCCTTACATTTTGATGGAAATCCATCGATTCTATTAGGTTAAGAAAACCTCCCACAAATACAGATGAGAAGGAGTTTGCCCAAGCATACAAGTCTCCAGAATGAAAAATCTTTGGGACTCCAAGACCAAGGGCAACACTAGTTTAGAGAAGTCCCCCAAGAAAATCACCATCCAAACCTGGTGGGTGATAAACCAACAAAAAACGACAGTCCATGACACCCAAACAAGTGAAAGCCACTTTTCAAATCAGTCACATGACACCAAGGGGAACCTGACACATTTTGTATGTGGTCCCAAGATGACAGCCATTATCCCCCCACAATATGTCCAATGCAAGGGCGATGAATCATGGAGTAACCTGGAGGAACCAGACCAGATAAAACAGGGCCAGCATTATTGACCAACTAGGTCTCCATGATAAAAACCAGGTCAGCCTTCTCTAAGTCAAATAAATGAAATAAAATGTTAGTTTTATTAACTACAGACCTAGCATTCATCAACCATTACATCACCATTGCAAGTAAAACATTTTCAGTGTGGTTTTGTAGGTGATGAAGCTTCTTTTGCCTTGGTAATGAGAGTCGGCAGACGACCATGCATCCCAACCTGTTTAATGTACAGTCATGTGATATCTCTCAAAGTTTTCCCTTGCCATTGTATAACAGTGCTTTATTTGCAATACGTAAATTTATTTTTGTAAATTTTTATTTTGCTTACACTAAACAATAATACATCAGTGAGTTTTTTATAGTATAAACAGTAACATGAAGAAAGTAACTGACATCATAACTTGCTTGTATTTCAATTTACCTGACTAATATTTATAAATCAAGCATCAAATAACATTTTTCTAAAAGCTGGCTTTATATCATTAAGTACCTTTTAAACTTTAGAATGTTCAGATCAGATTATAAATACTGAGTTAAACAATACTTCTAACACAATGAAATGAGTGAGGATATGAAATGAGTCCCCTGTTCCTATTCTTTCTTTGATATGTATCTGAAAGCTGATGAATGTGTTAAGAAACTGTTTTCATCTTTTATTTATAGGCTATTCTTTGCTTTAGTAACATGTGCGTCAAAATAACAAATAAAAATATACATGCTATTTTTATTCTATTCTGCTAGGAATTCAGGAGGCCTTTGAGTAAAAAAGAAATGGAGCATGTGGAGGAGTCCTGCAGGTACTCCAGAGGCAAAGTGTGCAAAGCTATTTAAATAAAATTATACAATGGTAAGAACATTTCCTGGACTCTGATTGGTCAGTGTGTGCCTGAGACAGTGATGTTATTACACAATAACATCACTGTATGGATTTGGCAGATGATGATGCCCACTCATATTTTTCAGAAACAAAGATATATTGCCACACTAAACATCTACTAAAACGTTTTTAAAATACGTTTTTTATTTTGTATAACATCGAGCCACTGTATAATTGCAATAAGGCACTCCAAGGTGTATGTTATTGTGTAATAACGTCACTTCTGGGGTGGTGGAAGCACTCGACTTCGCCTAGTGCTTCAACCCACCCCAGGAGTGATGTTATTACACGATAACACACACCTTGTCGTGCCTTATTGCTTAAATATCTCATCCCGCTACCCTGAATAACAAGAATATTCTGAGCTATTATTTTGTAGGCTTTAGGATACAGTTCATGTTTCCACCTCATTTCATCCTAAGTAGGAAGTAGAATTCTAGTTTAGGCCAGTGCTTCATTAATATTATAGTTTCCAGGGCTGCTGGCAAAAAAAAAACTAAACAAAGAAAAAGTTCATTGGAAGTGGCTGGATTTCTTTTCAAGAGCAATGAAATAATGAACTACGGGCTAAATTGTGCTTCTGGAGCTGCATACTGGGACGAAACATGTTGCATTTGTCGGTATCGGCTAGTGTTGCCAAAGTGGTTTGGCAATAGAAAAGCACACACAATTCTCTGCAATGGAGAGACATGAAAATGTTTATTTCTTAGGTGTAAAAGGATTTATTAATTTATTTAGTTTCTGTTGAACCGGAAAGGAAGGTTAAGCAATACTGCCTATTTTCAGCCTTGTGGGGGTGGGGGTGGGAGTGAAGTAGATATGAACCAACTGAAGTTGAACCAGATTAAGCGTTGGTCAATTTTTTTTTCTTTGTGAATGGGGGACTTTGACCAGGACACCCTGCACAATGTATTGTATTGTAAATGTTGACTGTAATTCTCCTTGGAAGCACCACGCTTCATTGACAGTACATCTGCCAACGTCCTGCACAGCGATGCCACAATGCCGACACGTGGTGCTGTGCCATCACGAAACAAAGTGTTTTTATGCCCCCTGCACCACCCATGTGGTGCTCTGTCCACCACCCCCTACATTTAAATATAAGCAATTCCAGGTCGGAGTTGTTTCAGGGAGGGGCCAAAACAGTGGGAGAAGCTGCATTGGTGAACCGCAGACCACTATAGCAACTTTCACTGTAATGGTCGTTTTTCGGCTTTCGTGGTGTTGGTGTTGGTATACTGTGGGCCACTGATTCTCCTTTTGGCCATGAAGCAGACAGCTCATCTGTGCTTAAAGCAACTCATGTATAGTGAAGAGCATGTGAGTGAATGATAATTATACAATGGCAAGAAAAAAATGCTGGACTCTGATTGGTCAGTCTTGGGCTGGCCCCATGCTGTTATCCCAGTACAACATCACGGCTCTAGTCTCAGCCTCACTGTGGCCCTGCAGATGAGCTAGATATGCTTGAGCCTCTTGAGCTTAATTGTTTCATCAGCTCTTAAAAACCAAAAATATTTTTCCACACAGAAACATCTTTAAAATGATTTTTTTTATTCTGTAGAACAACAAGCCATTGTATAATAGCAATAATGCCCTCCAGGGTGTGTGTCGTTTGGGATAACATCACGCCTCAGTTGCTGGATGCACTCGGCCTGCGGCCTCGTGCCCAACTACCTGAGGCATGATGTTATCCCAGCATGACACACACCCTGTCGGGCATTATTGCTTAAGTAAGGAGGAAACAGGAATACAGGTGAGAACGGGAGGGCTCCCCCTTTAGGATGAAGAAGTGTAGATTTCAGAGGAAGGGGAGGAATCACAGAAATGTTTGGGGGTAAACTTGAATTATAATGCCATGTTTAGAAATGGAACAATAGGAGGCAGTATAGCGCAGTGGTTTAAGGCTCTGAGCTGCAAACCTGGAGACCTGGGCTTGAATCCCACAGCCTCCACATGTGTACTGTGTGACCCTGAGCAAGTCACTTAACTTCCTTGTGTTGCCAAGTCGCACTTGTAAACAAGCTTTCAGCTTAGTGTGTCTCTCCTGGTAAAATAACAAAAAAAAAATCTGATGAGCTGATGATATTCTAAAAGAATATGTACAAGCAAACATTCAGAATATAAGCTATAAAAACATTCATTAAAGAAAGCAGTTTACTTTAAGGGGCTGGGTGACCTTTGTTTATCAACCCCTAGGGATATGTCCCTCAGCTTCCCTTCATACCTCATGAACCCTTTAGAGTTTGTGTAATTGAAATTATAAAATGGATGGTCAAGATCCTCAGATCTGATTGGCTGAGACCACATTCAGCCAGGATGATACCTCAGTACATAATCTTGGCCTGATAGTAGGTCATGCCATCAGTAAACAAAATCAAAATGGATCCATTTTATGATTGCAATAATACACTCCAAGGTGAGTAATATCATAAGGTATCATCCCTTCTCAGGTGGTTGAAGTCACTTGGCCTATGGCCTTGTGCCACACAACACATCTGAGGCGGGATGATATCCCATGATATCCCACACCTTCTTGTGTACTATTGCTTAAGTAACCTATCCCCTGGTCATGTTATAATGTTTCATTATTAGAAAAGAATGGCTGGAAATCTATAATTCTGATTGGATGCAAAGATTCTATCAGCTTTACATTAAACTTTAATCAATATGCATCCATAGCCACAAAATGGTGGAAAAACAGCAAATACCCAAAGTTTTTTTTTTTTTAACAATTGCAATAAAACACTTCCAGGGGTTAGATTTGCAATTAGTCAATCATCCCCCAGTGGGAGTATAGCACTTGGCTATGCCTCGATCCACATTTCACACCAAGGGGTAATTAACAGACTGATGATCGAACCCCCAATCATCCTTTATTGATTAATAATGAAGTATAATTCAGTAAAGATACCATGAAACTAAAAGTAGAACCCTGGGAGCAAGCACGTCAGTCTCCAGAATATCTCTACTAATATTAATGTAATACAACTATATTTTAGAGGCTTAAAAAGTAGTGTGGCAACTTAATGTTCTCCCCACCCCCAGGTTAGGAATGTAATTTCACTTTGCAATATCTGCAGCCTACAGCATAAGTGTGAATGTATACCTCCCCTAATGATTCTGTGACTCCTCGCAGTGTTAGAATGTGCGTCAGAGCCTATTGTTGTAATACGGTTGCATTCCCAGCGGAGCAAGCCCTTTCCCCCATCCTAGCTATCATCATCTGTCTACCGCTGTGGCACTGACATTGATTCACTGCCCTAGTAGGAAATCAGACATCCTAGGATAGATCAACGTCACACAACGTGGGACTATGCGCACACAAAAAACTGACTAATAAGCTTTGCTAGAGACATATTTTGATTTCATTCTGGTAGGTGGACCAATCTAATAAAGCTGCGGTGTTGTGCTTTTGACAAAGTCAGACAAGGTCTTGACTTCTGTATTGCTGATATGCAGAATGCATTTAGATTTGATTCTGCAGAGCAATCCAGGTGGCAAAGTGTACACACTATTCACTGCCAACTGGATCTGCAGACTCAAGTTCTAGAGCGGACCCATGGTTCAGGCACTGGGTTAGAAGGAACTGAATGCAAAGTAGAAGTGAGATATTCATTTGGGGGTGTTATGTTTGCCATTAGGTACTACCAGTCCCTTCAGTCACCGGGGAACCCTGCTCATGGGGAGAGGGCCCTAGTTTAGAGTAAGTGTTCCTCGTTGGTTTCGTTTTAAAATAGACAGTAATTTGTTTTCAAATGAAACAATGTAGAGAATACTGGATGGGCAACTATGCACAGCCAGTGTGTTCTGCCACAGAGGGGTTCTGATTCCCTTTGACCTCGAGAGCAAAGCTTGAGAGATCTGTGGGAACCAGAACCCTGAGGTTGCAGAACACACTGGTTATGCATAAAGTTGCTCATCCTGTATTTTTTATAGTGTATTGTGTTATGTGAAATATGCGCATTGTTGTTTTTTATCATTCACAATGAAACTGACTTGTGCAGTCTCTGAAGGTTCTAGAATGCCGCTCTACCACAGAAGGGTACAATCACATTCCTTTGACCTTTGAACTGTGTGACACAGTACAAAAGAATTTTGAAAAGGATGGATTTTTATACAGGACAATGCTCTGCTATACACTATAACCTGTTTTGTTATTGTCTTCTTAAAACAGCAATAAGAGTATCACTGGGTGTGCAAAGCCTTCTGATGTACCATCACAATGTCACAAAATGACTCACTAAGGTATGCCCTGGCCACTCCAGAGACAGATGGACTGAGATAGATGGGGTGGATAGAATGGACAGAAGGACTAGCATTGCTGCCTCCCCTTAAAAAACAGCAGTTTGGGGTAGAAACAAACTGCAGTTTCTCCAGAACAAAAATGTATGTCTGCTTTTGGTATCTTTTTGCCCAAAGCACCTTTTACCGGAGACTCTACCTAATAATTTAGAATCAGATTTTCAGTCCATTTGACTAATGTTATTACCAAAGTTATTAAAGGTGTCCCCTACAGTATAAGGGGATTTTGGACAACATCTCCTATTTTCTTGATCCTGCACTATATGGCTGTCTGAAGCACGCAGACAACAGAAATCCCAGTGTGACCTCATTCCTGTGAATACAACTTGTAACTTAACTACAAAAATACATACGAACATATGAATCTGCCAGCAGAACAGACCAACCGGTCTGTCAAAGTCTGCCTGACTGTGCAGCTAGCACCTTAGATTGCAGCTGCCCCAGCCTCTCCCCCCCACTGTCCCTCCCATACCTGTCACAGCCCCTGCCACCCAGACCCTTCCTCTTGCTTTGTCCCACTCCTTCTTAAAACTTCCAACTGTCATACATGTTACCACCCGCACTGGTAGCGCATTCCAGTTAGACACCACCCTCTCAGTAAAGTAGTGCCTCCTCATCTCCCTCTTAAATCATCCGCCCTCCAGTTTAGTCCATGCCCCCTTGTCTCCCTACCTTTCCTCAGTTTAAACACCCCCTCGGTGCTAGGTTTGTTTACCCCCCTCAAGCATTTGAACATTTCAATCATATCACCCCATCCCTCCTCTCCTCCAGTGTGTACATATTCAGCTCCTGCATCTTGACTTCATAGTCCTTTCCTTTGATCCCCTTTAACATTTTTGTTGCATTCCTTTGTACCCCTTCCAGTAATTTTATATCCCTCTTCAGGTATGGCCTCCAGTGTTGCACACAGTACTCCAAATGCGGTCTGACCAAGGATCTGTAGAGAGGCAGGATCACATCCCTATGCCTGGATGAGAAACCGTTTGTGATACAACCCAGCATCCTGTTTGCCTTAGCTGCTGCTTTCCTGCATTGGGCTGAGTTGTTCATGCTTCCTGCTACCAACACCCCAAGGTCCTTCTCCTCCTCAGTGATCCTCATTATCTGCTGTCCTCCCTACCCCCACCCTCCCCAATTCCACTCAGTCAGCGCCCCACGCTCCCTTACCCCCAACTTACCCAGCCAAGATCCAATGCTGTAATCCTTTCTGGATCAGAGACACATCTTCACTCTTCAATGCTGGACCGAGAACTGAGGAAAACAAGTAAGTGCCATATAACATATTTCAATGCATTTTTAACTTTTCTCCATAACTTGGTTATTTTTATATATATTTTTTCCAGATTTTCAAGTTGGCCTTTTTGGGACCCCACCTCATGAAGAAGTGTGGTAAAATTCTGCACATCCAGCTTGAAAGGTGATTTTGCGGTTGCCATGTGACATCACCTTTTAGGGTGGATTTGAATAATTTCACTGACATTGTTCATGAGGTGGGGTTCCAATAAGACCATGTTGAAAATGTGGACAAAAATGACCCAGTTATGCGCGTTTGTTGAAATTTTCCTATGCGTGCTCGTAACTTAGCAATTTTCAATATTCTGACCCCAAATTTTCAACATAGCTATTTTTTCACACCACCTCATGAACGTTATAGATGTAATTTTTCAAATTCTTGCTGAAACATATTTTCACACCTGTGTCATGAAATGACATTTCAGCGGGAGGTTGGAAAATTTTCACCCACCGGGTTCATGAGATGGGGTCATAAGAATACTGTGTTGAAAATTTGGGGTCAAAATATTAAAAACCAAAAAAGTCATGAAGGCATGTTGTAATTTTTCTACACACACTCATAACTTTGGTAATTTTCAGTATTTAAAGCCCACATTTTCAACATAGTCATTTCTTACACCACCTGATGAATGTGAAAGCTGTTGTTTTTTAAAATCCTTGCCAACACGTGATTTTGCACCTTTGGCGTGAAATTACATTTGTGCAGTATGTTATTAAATGACACCTGTCATGTTCAGAAGGAAGGGTCATAACAAGAATTTTGGGGTCAAAATGGCACAAAAAAATGATAACGTAACACTGTTTGTAGGGACGTCCACTGGCCCAGTGTGGACAACACTGCCTTCCCATGCCAGTGACCTGAATTTGGGTGCGCGCTCAGTGATCCAGCTTACTGGGTGAAGGCAGGGGTGGAGTGCTATACTGTGCAGTACTGGCCCCAGCCTGGGGAGGGACAGAGCACACAGGACACATTGTGGTGGGCCAGGGAGTCTTCCTCAAGGCTCAGGACTATCTTCTGTATTCTATTTATTTCATTTTGTGCAGATCCTACCTGCACAAATGATGATACAATTCTATTATCAGAAAGGAAGGGAAATGGATTGCAAAAAAAACTACATTAATGCAGATATTAGAGTTAAAGAACGCAAAGTGCACAAAGCAGGAAAATGAAAAATGTTAGGGTTTTGGGTCTCCAGAGTACTGGCAAATCAGTGATGGGGTATTCCCTGTGGTTGTCAACCCTAATGTCCACCCCTCACCCCCCTGTCTGTAGCCTCCTGTCCAAACCAGAAGATACAGCTCCAAGCCAGTGCCTCACAGCGATGTGCGCTTCAACGGTAGAAAAATATGACTCACCACACGCTGCCAACAGAATTTGTCATTGCTTTCTACAGATAGTGCCCGGCATGATAAAAAGGGATCACGTCTGACCTTGTTTGCTCAGAGGAAGGGGTGGGCATTAGGGTTGACACCCCCAAGGGAGACCCCACCACTGATTCGCCAAAACCCTGGAGACCCAAAATTCTGATGTTTTTTATTTCTCTACTTTGCGTGTTTTGCTTTCTTCAACCCTAATGTCTGCATTAACTTAGTTTTTTTTTTGCAATTAATATACATTATATACATTATCTATAAAACTAATCGTCAGTTCATCAGAATGGGATATACCAGTTGCAATCTGACCCGGGAACACTTTTTAGCCATATATTTGCAAAAGCTGCTTTACAATAAACACCTTTGGTAAAACTAAAAATATTATTCTTCCGTCTGTTCACAGTTGTCAGTTACAGTAGCATTAGAAAAGGACTTCAAATGCTCTTTTATTAATGATCAAAAGGGAAACGTGCAGCAAGGAAAGAAAATGAATTATCATGCAAATTAATGACATAGATGTCTTTGGTAAGTGTTGCCACCATGTGAGACACGCGGATGGTTGGTGCTGGAAAAACATCAAGATATAACAATAATTTTCTGCCATGGTTAGCAAGGAAATAAAAAGGTCTTTCTAAGAAATAGATATGTATTGCACCGGTAATCTCATTAGTTATTTCAAAACATTGCCAGTTATGACTTTTTCTGAATATTCTAGAAATGTCACAGTCATTTTAGGTGTTGCCACAGAAATTTCACACTACGAACATTACTAGGTTTCACACATATATGCTAACATGCACAGACATGCACAAGTATGGAACCCTCTGTTGTCTGGCATGTGCACTTAAAGAGCAGGTGTTTACTTCTAATACATAGACAACTGAGTATTTTGTTTATTGTATTTTGATGTGTTAGTATTTTTGCTTTTATAATCAAATATTTGTTAAAGCAGTGAAACAAGCGGGGTGTCACCACTGCTTTTCAGACTGCTATTAAAAAATAATTCAACAGAATTCTAGTATTGTGATGTCAAAACCTGCCAGCTACTTAAGAGCCCAATGTATTTCAGTGAGAAACTAAACATATTTTTCTAAAGAAATATACAGTATACTTTTTCAGCAAGAAAACAAAAAATAAAGCGAATTTGCCTTGGGAAAGGCAAATAGAATGTTGGCATGCATTGGGATGGGCATAACAAGCAGAAAGAGGAAGGTACTGATGCCTCTTTATAAAGCCATGGTGAGGCCACACTCGGAGTTCGGGGTCCCGTTCTGGAGATCACACCTACACAAGGACATAGAGTAGATGGGATTGAGAGGGTGCAGAGAAGGGCAACCAAAATGATGCACAGTATGCATATATACGAACATATGAAATTGCCAGCAGATACAGGCCATTTGGTCTATCCAGTCTGCTCGAGTGTGCAGCACTTCAGTCCATTAGGCTGCAGCTGCCCCCCCTCCCTCATATGCCCTCCCCTCCATCTCCCACCACCTCCTGATTTGTACCCTCCCCTTGAATCTGTCCCACCCCCTCTTGAAGCCCCAAACACTCTGCAGCAATACGACTTCCTCTGGCAGAGCGTTCCACCCTGCCACCACCCTTTCTGTGAAATAGTACCTCCTCAGTTCCCACTTGAACCTGCCCCCCTTCCAACTTCATAGTGCACCCCCTGGTTTCCCTTCCACCTTTCAGACTGATCATACACCTAGTGTCTACTTTGTTCAAACCCTTCAGGTACCTGAAGGTCTCAATCATATCTCCTCTCTCCAAGGGGAAGTTATATGAGGAGAGATGGAGGCAATTGGATCTGTACCCATTGGAGACTAGAAGGGAGGGGGGGGGGACATGACAGAGACATTTAAGTGCATGAAGGGATCAATAAGGTGAGGGAGGGGAGCTTATTTAAGAGGAAGGTGGGGTTAAAACTAGAGGGCATAGTCTAAGATTGGAGGGAGGAAGATTTAGGGGTAATGTGAGGGGGGCATTATTTCACAGAGAGGGTGATGGAGGCCTGGAATAAACTACTGGAGGAACTGGTGGGGGCAGAAACAGTGGAGGGATTCAAGAGGGCATGGTACAGACATAAGGGGCTGGCAAATGGGGGGAAGGGGAGGTCCCGTGACATAGGTAATGAGTAAGGGGGAGGGGCAGACTCAATGGGCCAGAGGGTCCTTTTCTGCCACCAGATTTCTATGATTCTGTGATTCTATATGTTTACACTGTTGTGGTCCATCTGTATGATTTCACAATTTTGAAAAGTAATAATTAGCTTCTCTTTTCTTCTTCCCAAGTAAAATTTGGTCATGAAGAAAATGTCACCTGTTAAATTATAACAAAAGGTCACAAATTATCAAACAAAGCACATATTTCTGTTAAATGTGTAATATTTTGTTGGTAGGAAGTGTTATTTTTCCATAAAAATCTGAAAACAGATTTGCAGTTTCCCATTGAAATATACCGCCATCCTTGCCAGTAAAGAGTTTCTGACATCGTAATACAAAGATTCTGTTAGATTTTTTTTTTACATGCAGTTGGCAAAATGCAAATAAAGTGATGAAAGAGTGAAAAAAAAAAAGTAAAAGCAAACCAAATTACTGCAGAGGCATCTAAAGGCCCCAAACCTTCATTCTTGAAGATATACATCCTTGCTAAGCGTAAGCTCTTTAAGTGTACAGTACATAGTGAAATGCAGTTCTTACATTTATATTGTGTTAACAGTCATCAAACTGAAGGGAGCTACCATTGGCAGAAAATAAAAACGGATGTACCTGACCACCGAACTATATTTTGGATGCCTAGTTGTGTCATGATGACTGTACGGGTTTGCAATGATTAATGAGTCACACACATACACGTGCTTCCTAGATTTGCAGTGCTTCTGCATGTAGGGCACTCAGTAATATCCTTACTAAATATTAAGAGCCAGGCTAAGATGGCTGATTCAGTTTGGGTCTCTCATTCTTTGGGCAAGCTATGAATAGCGATGTCAAAGAAACAAGACTTTTTGTGGATGGGGGCTGGGTCATGTCTCTCACTCATGCACCTTGTGGGCCATTTGTGTATAGATCTCGGAGATGGATGGCTGTACCCCTCACAGATCAGGTTTGGTGTCATAACACTACCAGGAGTGATCAGGGTAGAGGACAGGAGGATCTGAGTGCAAAGGGGTAAAAATATTAAGTTAGGATTGATGTGCACATTCTAGAAACTAAGGGAACTGAAACTGACGGCTAAAAAGACACAAGTACCTGGGTAGGTTTCTATGGTGCTTCTATGGTCAGAACCATTGCATTGACTGGGAAGTGTAACCCTGCCTTTGTCACATTCTGTTGAAGTACTGCATAAGGGTTTCATAATATGTGGCTATCTTTCTGTGCTTTGAGAAGGTATGCTGATGTTTATTTATTTTGACTGGTAACCAGGTGAAGTCAAAAAATTAAAAAAACAAATCAAAAGAGGATAGCACTTAAACTTGAGTAGGACTGTCAGAAAGAAGCACAAAGCCAGGAAATAACCTGGTAGTTTTTTTTTTGCAAATTGCATAAGAAAGTGCTTGTGACAAAAATACTAACAGGACTATGCCTGGCTGGAGTCCACAGTATAACTGGGTACTGGTGAAGTATGCAGAGCCCATTTACAGGGACAACCCAGACATTACACAAGACAAGACAGTGGTATAGCTAGGGATAAGTGAGTGAACAATTACATTCCAGTTTTTTGCAGTTAGTTCATTTTCTCCCCTGAAAACCAGATGGCCCTTTTCATTCTGTCATGCTAGCCCAGTCACTCTGACATCTCCAGGACTTACCCTGTTGCGTGTTCCTCCAAGGATTACCCCCTAGGCAGTGGGGTTCCCCGACCCCCACTATTAGACGGATCCGGTTTTGCAGAAGTGCCTGGTCATCGGGTGCAGGGCCTGTGGGTGACTGGAAGTCATCCTGTTAGCCAGGGAGTTTCTTTCATTTTTCTTTCTCCCTTCCCAAAGCACAATGCAGCGCGTAAGCAACGGCATCAGTGACAGCACCATGCACGCTTCCATACATGGCATGTTGGACACCAGCGCCTCTGCTGCTACTCTCTCCTGGTCCCTGCACCCTACCACCTTCCCCAGCTACCGCTAGGGGCCAGACTAACGCTGGGCTTCATGCCACCCCCTCCCTAGAGGAGAGCAGTCCAGCAGATGCTCAGTCCTCCTTCCCCGGCCAATCCTCTGATAGCCTGAGTTTGCTCCCAAACTCATGTTGTCAGCGCCTCAAGCGGCAATGCTACTGCTGCACTGGCAGGCCAGCTGATTACATTCCAGTTGATGTGAAACAGTTCCATTCTGCATAGGTTAAGAAGGTACTGTTTTTAGCTCCCTGAAGTGGGCTGGCAAAGTCCTCCACAGTTTGGGAGCGATGCAATCAGACGAACATTGACCCATTAAGGTTCTGAACTGGGGAAATGACAGTAAATTAGTTGATGCTGATCTGAGTGACCAAGTCCTTTCTGGGAAATGGAGAAGACTGGATGAAAATGAGAGGGTGCTAGGAGCAAGAATTCTATAAATAGTGCTGCCCAGCAAGTAGTCATACCAGGCATCTGGGGATAAGTATCTGTGATTCCTATAGATTAAACAGTGCAGCATCCATCTATGAACTTCAAGGGTAAAATGCCCAATCTGATTGTATAGAGAGCTGTACCAAGACATTTCTCTGTCAGACAAGGAAGCAAGAAGAGGTGTTAAGTTGATGTTAGGGTTATGCTTCCTACTAAATGCAGGTGACTGGGGAGAAAAAATGGTATAGAAAAAACAAATGCAGTGATTTTACCCAAGGAACACCATAGCACATTAACCATAAAACCAGTGTCTTTTTTTTGTCTTTAAATAAGGTTGCATTCTCCTGGGTCAGTCTCTCCCTCCCTCTCTCCCCTCATCGGGCTACTCAAAGGCAATCTCCCAACCCCAAAACCCACTTATCTTGCTCTGAAGAATCCCCCCCCCCATGATGGGGCTCTGCTGAAAGGCTCCCTCTCAGGAGTAGGACCGGGGTGCACAGCTTGGTGGAGGTGTGGGGTCCAGCTAAGAATGCTGCTTGCCATCATCCTGGGGACCAGCATTGTTCTCCTTTTCTGCCCTTTGACCCTTTTTCCCATTCCCACTCCCCTGGACAGTGCACACAGCTATGGACAAGCCGTGCCCATCTGATGCATGATCCCCAGTGAAGCAGCAAGCTGCCTGGCCCACCATCAGGTATTGCTGTGGCAGCAGAACAGGCTGGCAACCTTCTCTGCCGTGCTGTTGCCAGCCGTCCACCCAATTCCCAGTGTCTCAGGTCCATGCCTGAACTTAGATCCAGTACAGCAGCACAACACACTGCTTCTGGCCTATACTACTGTATTTTTTAACTAGCATACTAATTAGGCCTTATGGTCTATCGAGTCTGCTCGAACCTCAGATCCCCTGTTGGGAACCGAGGCCTTCCCTCCCAGTATTCTGATACCCCTTTCTGTATGTGTCCCACCTTCTCTTGAAGTCCTCCACAGTGGAAATCTGGACCAGCTTGCCAGGTAGTGCGTTCTAAGGATCCACCACCCTCTCCATGAAAAACCTCCTCCTCTTTCCTCCCTCATCCTTCCTCCTTCCAACTTCAAACCATGCCCCCTGGTGATAACTCCCTCCTTTAGTTTAAAGATCCCCTACCTGTTTACCCTATTTATTCCCTTGAGGTACTTGAAGACCTCGATCATGTTCCCCCATCTCTCCTCTCCTCCAAAGTAAACAGACTGAGCTCCTCAAGTCTGTCCTCATATGTCAAATCCCCCAGTCCTCATATCATCTTAGTTGCCCTCCTCTGTACCCTCTCCAGGAGCTGTGTGTCCCTCTTTAAGTGCGAACTCCAGTACTGTACACAGTACTCGAGGTGTGGCCTCACCAGCCCATTGTACAGCGTCAGAATCACTTCCATGCTCCTAGAAGTGATCCCCCTTGCAATGCATCCCAATATCCTGTTTGCTTTGCTAGCCGCTCTCCTGCACTGCTCAGAGTTATTCATACATGCATCCACCATGACCCCTAGGCCTTTTTCCACTTAATGTCCAGGAAGACCCCACAGTATTTACTAGATACCTTAGCTGGCCCTGAGTTGCTTCCCTGACCCAATTCCTTGGCTTTCCACGAAGCTACGCAGGCAGCCAGGGCAGAGGGCATGCTGGGGGCATGGCTGCAATCCATATTGTTCTATAAGCCACATCCTTTTTGCTGTTGGTGGCCAGTGGTGTTGACCATTCACTGGGGAACCCTAGAGTAGATGCATACATATCCTAGGCACTGCATTTAGTGAGGCTGATGGCACTCCCACTGAAAGAAGCTGGCCCACGCCAAACAAATTGGTACTGATGTACACAATGACTGGATGCAGCGTATAGGGGATATGCAAAGGCCTGACTCAAAATATGCAATTCATCTTCAAACATCAGGGGGCAAGAACATGACTTGCCATGAAGAGGTTATGAAAGTCCTGGCCCTTCACAAGTGAGTTTCAGTCAAGCCATTGCCTATTTGATTTATACATCAATTAACTAACTACAACAGTTAAATCTGCTGCTTGTGTGAATACTGTATTTAACTGTTTCTTTTTTCAACTGCGGGCTTCAGTGCTGCCTAGGGCTACTGCGATGTTCACATTGTGAAAGCTGCTCTGTGATTGGTTCAGTATGCATCATGATGTATCCCACCTTCAAGATATCACCTGTGACCTACCCAGTGGCAAAGATCGCATAGTACCTTGGGGGTTGGTTATGGGATAGCATAATTTATTTTCTCAGATTTATCACCACTGATGTTCTATAAATATGGATTATCCCATGATGTAGCTTCAAATATGCATGTTATCTGGTTCAGAATGTTGTTGTTGTTGCACATGTGAACAAGTGGCACAGCCACAAGTACACAGTGGCAATAAAAACAACATTTCAAACCAGATAACATGAATATTTGAAGTCATCTCATGGGATAATCAATGTATACCATGGGAGTTCCTACTTTTCTTGTGTGTGTCTCTTGCAGCTAAAAAACATGCTGTGTTATATAAATGGATTATCTGTTTACAGTTTTTCACTCTTTTCCACTTTATTAATGATGACAAGCTGAGTCGTTTACTTTTATCGTTAAAGTGACAGCGTCACTGTTTGCTTTGCTGTTTGCAGGGAGCCAGTTCACGTGAAAAGCATGGGTTGTGGCTACTATGCAAATAACATAGCTTCTGTGCAAATAACGTGTTATTTGCGCAGTAGCTATGTCTCCAGTAAAAATTGCAGCTTTTATCTTCCAAATGTATTTGCACATCCATGGTATACATTTTAATACAGTAGGTTTGCCTGAAGGCAGGTTTGAGATTGTGTGTTCTTGATACCGTACTATTGGTAACAGGAACTACATTCAAGATAAATGTATCATTGACCCTCAGATTTTTCCAGGCATTTTGTTGGAATGCAATTGGTCAATTCATTTATAGTCTTCTCTTCCTCGGGCTTCTGTTTCTTAGTCCTAACAACAAAAACAACTTAGACTTGTCTGGTGTCTAGGTGGGGTGATCAAGTTCAAGATTATAGGAGGCAGCATAACCTAATGGTCAGAGCACAGGCCCATGCTGCAGGACATTTCATGTACAAATACCGCCACAACCACTTACTTGCAGTGTGACCCTGAGCAAGTCATTTGACCACCTTGTGCTTCCGAACTCTGTGTGCTTCAGTCCACCCAGCTGAAAACTGAGAAAGAAGCAAGACCCCACTGAAAATGAGATGCGTCAGATCAGCGGGGCTAGCTTGGGAAAATAAACTGTAAAGTACAAAAATCAATAAAAAAAAAACTCCATTGTTGGGTTTGTACAGTGAGACAATCTGAAAGGTACTCATACACAATATGCTCAAAGAACAAAAGCATTTTTTTTTTAAAGTGACAAATCTGGAGAATCAATATATTTTTATCATGGCCCTGATGCAGCTCTTTTTAAAAACCTGGGGTCCGATTCCAAGACGGGCTACGCCAGCGTAAGTCGGGATACGCCAATCCCATGGCGTATCCTGCAACTTATGCCATGCAATATGCCCATTGCTATTCCAGGAGAGCATCTATGCCACTGCGTCTGCAGGCTGCGACAATTGCAAGATACGACCACACATACGCCACAGCCTGCAATGCCTGGTGCAACTGCGAGTTGCGACAGTAACTTAGCCCAATTCCAGAAGGACTGATGTCGCAACCCTCGATTGTGATTCCAGGTCACGCAGTGGAGTAGCTGACTTCCTATAGCTCGGAGCTGTCATAACTGGCATCTGATGGCTGGCACCATCGGATGCAGCCTTACAGCACTGTGGCAACAGTGCCATGCTGTCCCCTGGCCCCCACTAGCAGACACACCCCCAAACCCCCGACCATGAGGGACCCCTGGGGTTCCGTGTCAGTAGCACCTCCCAGATGCCTGTGCCATCTGTCCTTGCCCCTCCCCATGCCCCCCGCTATGTTCTGCAGTGGTCTGAGGTGGGGGACTTCGGGTGGGCCGCCTGTCGCTTGCTGTGAGATGCAACCTGCGGCATTGATATGCCATGCATGGGCTACCACCACACGCATGGCGTATCTCGCAAGTCACAATTGCCGGGACCCTGCCACTTCTGGAATGCAGCATAGGGTCCATGGCGTAGTGGCAACCGGCATAACTTACATCTGTGTGCAAGTTACACTGGTCGTCTTGGAATCAGGCCCCTGGAATGCATGAATACTTTAGTTCAAAATCAGGGAGTAAGCAAGGTGCCTACTTTTCAGCCAAAAAAAAGTGACATACGCGGTTTTGAATTGTAATGTGTAACACTGTCACCATAGTAACTGGGAATCAGAAACAACTGTGCATTAGGCCAGTGAATTCAACAAAGACAGGGTAGTCCAGAGGCATTTTCCTTTGTTTTATGTCACCTACTGTGATAAAAAGACTTTAAAACCAAATCTTGTATATACCCAAGAAAGGCATGATGACCACCAACTCCTACTTGTTTTGGGTGATGCTCATGTTTGCATTTATTTTATTTAAAATGTTGTTACCCAGGTAAAGAGCACTGGGACCATATGGATCTTGTACAGGCTAGACTTGGGATCAGACACACAAACCAATGTACATGCAGATAATTACAATAACTTTGCATATAATTATTTATGCAACATAAATCCTATGTGATAAATCTGAGCTACTATGAGGTAAATTCAAAATTTTACATTTATACATATAGTAGACGCATCATCACAGATTTACATACATAGTAGATATGTCACAATCACTCCAGAACTCATTTAGAATGTTCAGCCTCAGTACCAGTACTAATTATATTCAAATGCAAATACCTTTAAAACAAAAAAGGATACCATAGTGCTGTGAGCATGAAAGTTGTGCAGCACAACATTATCTACGAAATGAGTGGTATTTCATTTATAGATACCTTACAGGTTTTTTTATAATTAGCAAAAAAGAGCAGAAAATGCAATTTTTTGTTCACTTTTTTGACAGACATATACAAAGAAAGATAAATAATCAAAAGGAAATGTCCCTGCACTGACAGAAAGCATCCCTATTGCATAAATAAAATATACAATGGTGAGCTGTCAGATAAATGATTTATCTACACTCTTACTATTTGACCTGGGACATCTCACTCGTGGCTTCAATCAATCAAAAATCAATCAAAATCTTTATTTATCCAGGTGGGCACCATTGAGCAAGGCTCGTTTGCAAGGTGGACCTGGTCATGAATACATCAAAGTACAGTACAGAAGCAGGTATACGAAAAGCAATAATATACAAGAAGGAAAAAGTATATACAGTGTATACAGTACAGTACAAGTGTAACCCCCCTGTTACTCAAGGTTACTAGAATCCCAGTAAGACCTAGTAGTAGGCAGGGAAGGCAGCTTGTGAAACTCCAATTAAATGGATTTCACACTGTCTCACTCTGTTCTCAGTCTCAGCTGAGATTGAGGGATGACATCATTTTAGAACTTTCGCAGCTGCATAAGCCACACTGGAATGTTGCAGTTGGAGGTTAGTGTAAAACGTTGGGGATTTGAATTCAGTCTGTGTGCAGTCTGAGTGAGAGACAGTAGTACAGCTGAGTGTGCAGGCTCTCAGAGCTTTAAGCTCTGTTTTAGAGCTACTTTGGAAGGTGTGTTTCCACCTGAAGAGGAACACAGGAACTGGTAATTGAAGTGGTGGAGCCGCTTTCAGTGGTTCAACAGCCCCATCCCTGAGGGATGGGGTGAAGGATTTTGCCTGTTTTCCAGGGGCTACCCTCCTGGGCCCAGCTAAGGGAAAGAAGCTGCCTGTTCAAGTTGTGCTGAGACACCAGAAGCTCTGAGAGAGAAATTCCTTGTGGAGGAAACGCCTGTGGGGCACCTGCAACCAAAGGGTAAGTTCGCTCTGAAAAAGGGCCAAGTGTTTTTCACCTGAACAGAAGGACACTAAAGGGACTGTTACTGTGGGGTCAGGAAAAGACAGCCAAGTACAGTTGGAAAGTGGGGATTGGACTGCTTAATCTGTGGGAGGTCTAGAGTAATGGACATTGCCACTTAATTCAAGTATGTTGAAGTCCAGCACAAAGAGTGAAGGAAATTGGGGATTGGACTGCTTAACTCAGTGGGGGGTCTAGAGTAATGGACAATGCCACTTAAAAGTATGTTCAAGTCCAGTACAAATGGGAAGCAAGACAAGTAGATGGAAAGTGAAATACATTTAGCAAGAATCTACATTGCAGAGCTTTACAGGATGAGGTGTTTACTGTCCAGAGAAATGGCTGGGCATGAATTGTGGGAGCAAGAGGTGGGAGACCCCCCCATCAGTAGTAACCAAATTCACCTCTACAGATTTGCTCTGAGACACCTTTTACTTTCTCTCAGGCACTTGACCAGTGCCTGAGGAAAGTACCCAGAGTGGTATTAAAAGGAACATTCCCTAATGGAGCCATGGTGCTCTTAGGTGGTTTAGGGAGCCACCAGAAAATGTTTCCATGAAGTATGGAAGGTGTCCAAGTGGCTGGCAAGGGAGCCGAGCCAGGGAAAACTCAGAACAGCGTAAAAGTTCGGGCTGTGTAACCCAAAGCAGCATGCAAGTCTGGGCTGTGTGCCCAGTGGGTCAATAAAGAGCCACACTTTAGAATCCTACTTCTGGTATTGGACATTACAGTTATTGCTTCCTGTGTTCGGAGTTACTTGGGTGCCCCTGTGCAGAGTAGTCAAACCTAGCCTTTGTACCGAGTGACCTATTCCTCCCCAAACCCAGCTCACCTGGTATTGCTGTCAGACAAAACGGCACTAGGTTACACAAAGCTGAAATAAATTTAAAAAAAAACAGCATTATTTTACAATTGAAGAAGTCAGCAGATGTACAATCGATCATAGGCATACAGGGGTTATAAGCAGAGATCTTTCGAGTGAGGCAGCCAGCAACTACACATATAGAGGAAAGAGGCTATGTATGGGGTGGCAGGTTAGACAGGTAAAGAAGAAGAGGGATATATTACCGACGACTGGGGGGAAAAGTGAGCTAAAACCACAGAAAGTGACGATGGCTGTCGTGTACTTGTTTATTATGATAATGACGGAGGAGGGGTAGATAATTGGGATACTACTATGGATGGGGTGGCACTTTAGCCAGGCTGGAGCAGATAGAGAAGGGTGGGTGCAGCAGGAAGAATTAATAGGGAAAGAGTGAGAGCCAGGGGTAAAAACATGGCAAGCGTCAGGATGGAAAGGGGGAGTTGCGGAATTAGTGGGCTAGCGGTGAGGAAAACATTTGCAAGGTGCTTTCATGTAGCGATCGAGAGCTTTGAAGATATTCAGGCTAACAGGACAGCTCAGCTTCAAGTTCCTTGTAAACTGCTCCACAACGAGGTAAAGAGACGCTTAGAGCAGCTTGGCTGAAACGAAGTTTTGACCCTTGAAACTTGGAGGCAATTAGGAATAGCTCCTTAGAGTGTAGGTGCCTAACACACCCGGGAATACAATCTGAGACATATGAGGGGAGCTTGTTGGTCACCGCTCTGAAGGCCTATAGGGCAGCATTTCTATTCCTTCTATAGTGAAGGGAAGTCCAGCCTAACGATAAGTACAGGGAGCAGTGGTGTGTGGAAAGTGGAAGGCCAGTAATGAACCTGATAGCTCTCTGGTAGAGGGTGTCCAACTTAGCCAGTGCAGAAGCAGTGCAGTGGCTGTAGAACAGGTCCACGTAATCTATTAAAGATAGGAAGGTAGCTTGAACCAGTTGAATCTTGGCCTCCTTTGTGAGCAGGTGGTTAATTCTGTAGAATAGTCCTAATCTTTGCCTTAGTTTCTTCTGTAGTTCTTCGAGATGGTCGGCGAAGGAAAGTTTATGATCTAGCCAAACTCCTACATATCTGAATTTAGCTACATACTCTAGTGTTTCTCCAAGAACAGTGGTGATTTGTGGGATAGCTCCCCCCAGCAGGAAATGCCGCATGCAAGGAGGGGGAGAAAAGCATGGCTTTTGTCTTTTTCGCATTGAGCAAAAGCTTTTTGTTTATGAGCTGGTATTGTAGAAGGTTAAATTCAGCTTGGAGGTCTTCAGAGGCTGCTTCCGGCGTGGGACGACTCAAGTACAGTACTGTGTCATCCGCAAATAAGTGGATGTTGGCTTTTTTGATGGAGTCATTGATGTTGTTAATGTAGACTCCAAAGAAGAGGGGACCAAGGATAGAGCCTTGGGGCACGCCCCTCAGCATAGGTTTTAATGGAGAAAGATCGCCTTTAGCTTTAACCTGCTGTTTACGTTCTCCGAGGTAGTCTGCAAACCAGCACATAGATTTATGGTCCAGGCCTAACGTGCTTAGGGAGGAAAGAAGAAGGCCGTGATCGACTGTGTTGAATGCCTTACTAAGATCCAAGAAAACGGCACAGACATGCTTCTTGTTGTCAAGGTCTAGGAGCCAGTCATTGGTCACCTTAGCTAGGGCTGTTATGGTGCTGTGCTTTGCTCTGAATCCAGACTGAACCGGGTTTAAAAGGCTTCTGGATTCTAAGTATACCCCTAGCTGGCCACATACTATTTTTTCTAGTAATTTAGACACGATGGGGAGGAGGGAGATCAGTCTGTAATTATTTAGGTCGCAGGGGTCACCTGCTTTTAATAGAGGGATGACATGGGCTGTTTTCCATTGAGGGGGGTGGCTACCCTGGGAGAGTGACATGTTGAATAGGTGGCTGATTGGCACTGCAAGCACATGGTAGGCACATTTCAGATGGTATGGCTCTATGAAGTCAGAGCCTGCTCCCTTCCTGGTGTCCAGTTGCAGCAGTAGGTCTTCCGCCTCTTTTAGAGAGATAGGCAGGAGGGAGGGAAAAGGCCTCCTCGGTAGAGGGGAACTCGTCGTGGGTTGGTGGGCCCTGAGCTGTGCGGAGGTCATTGGCAGGAGAAGTATCAAATGCTAGCCTGCCATTGCAAAATGGTTATTGAGGGCTTCCAATATCTCCAACTGGTTAGAGATAACGCTGCCACTGGACTTAATTTTTGCTGGAATGGAATTACCAGGTGTGTGTCCAGACATGTCTTTTAATGTTTTCCAGAGCTTTGAAGGATTTCTTGAGACAGAGGCTAGCTCCGAACGATAGTAGGCGGCCTTGGCTGCTCTGACCAACTTGGTGCACTTATTACGTGCTCTCTTAAAAAGACACCAATCCGAGTCGTTCTTGCTTCTTCAGGCTTTTTTTTCCATAAAGTATCCCTTTCTAACAGGGAAGCTTTGAGCTCAGGTGAGAACCAACGGCAGGTGCTGCTCCTGACCCGCACCTTAACCAAGGGTGCATGCTTATTTAAAGCCTCACTTAAAATATCGTAAAAAATAGTATATGCCCTGTTAACCATTTTGGCTAGGAAGAATTCCTGCCATCGCGGTGAATGTTTCAAGTCATGGACATAAGCAAACAAATCAAAGTTGCGTCTGCACCTCTTGATAGAGAACTTTGCCACAAACTGTGGGTTGTGCACGGATCTAATGGTGGTGATTATACAATGATCGCTAATGTCTGAGAAAAATTTTCTGACATGAGAGAACAGGTGTGGCTTGCTAACCAAAATTACATCTAAGGCCCTGTATACATCAGGCTAGTTAAAACATTTTAAGGTGCTTAAAACGTTTTAACTAGCGCAAACATGGTGCCCATCTGCATTTAAGCACGGTTTCAAAGCGTGTTAAGAAACCGTGCTTAAACCCTGCTGCGAGCTAGTCTCAAGTCCGTTTTTAAAAATGGTTTGAAGGAGGAAAGTGTGTTACCTTGTGGTGTGGACAGGCGTGCGATTTTTCCCTCTATTACAGTGCCAACATAACCATGCTACAATCGCGGAGGATTACCGGGTTTAAAAAACGTTACTTGCTGCTGATGCAGACGGGAGTTGACCGTGTTACAATCGAGTTCGAACTCGGTGAACAGTAATGTGGATGGGCTACTGTGGTGAGTTTGAAAACATTTTGAAACCGTTATTTAAAACGGTACAAATCTTCAGTTGTAATGTGTACAGGGCCTAAGAGGGAGCTGTTGTTAAGGTTCTTTCTATTTGGGTGAGTAGGCTCGCCAATGAGTTGGACCAGCCCTAGAGTGTCACAAAAGGATTTCAAGGGAGCTGATGCACGTGATAGCCAATCGTAGTTCAGGTCGCCAAGAATAATGGTTTCCAAGGAACTGAGCCCCAGTACGGAACTGAGGTGAGACAGGAGATGGGGACCGGCAGAAGGGGGCCTGTAGCAGCCTATTACACAGAGTGCACTGGAAGGAGAAAGTTCGATCTTTAGGGTCAAGCACTTGAATTCTTTGGGGGAGGATGATACGTCTATGCATGCGGCTGAGTATTTGTCCTTTACAGAAATTGCCACCCCACCTCCTCTTGATTGCCTATCCGCTCGGAAGAGTAAATAATTTGGGATATTGATTTCATTGTCTGGGGTAGCTGGCCTAAGCCAGGTCTCAGTGGTCACTAGGACGTCAGATAGGGTGTGGCTTACCCAAGCCTGGATAAGGGTGAACCTTTTCAGCAAACTACAGGCATTAAGATGCATAAAAGACATTCCTTTGATACCTGCCAGGTCTGATGGAGAAGCAAGGGTGTCTAATGGTCCTGGGTTGAGTTCGACATTGCCTGAGCACAATAGTAAAAGAAGCAGGATTCTTTTTAAGGCAGTGAATTGCAATTTGTAAACACTATTTTTGGGGCGATAGGGGAGGCGGTGTTGATGGGTAGGCCTGTACCCACTCCTGGTGTTATACTGGCCTAGTGTTGCAGCCACTAGTGTCCTGGCAGAAATTTGCCATGAGTAGGAAGTCTCGAGTCTGAATGGGGCAGTAATCTGCAGAGGCAGCTCGGGAGATGTCCCACTCCCCGGCAGAGACAGCTGAGAAGCCCAATAGTCCAGAATGGCTACCTGAAAGGAGCTGTTGGACGCAGGACAGGGAGACACGCAAGGGTCATTCCACTTTAGGGAGGGATGAGGGTTCCAAAGAATTGAGCTGAGCGCTAGTAAAGCTAGTGACACAGCAAGGAACCATCTGTAATTTCCCATGGTAGATCTAAACGCCACAACAACTGGCAATAAAAGCCACTAGAAGCCTAGACCAATCGGCGATCAGGTGTCATAAGTTCAAAATCCTTTTGTTGGCTGAGAGGTGGTTTTGGCGCTGAACGTACCTGTGTAGCAACTCTTTGCAGCTGAGCCAGTGAGGTGGTTCAAGGCTGCAATCCAGTGTGGCAAGATTGGTCTGTAGCTTTCATTTCTGTTTCTGGCCCTGCTCCACCAGTACAGAATGGAAGTGGGGGCAGGCATTCAAGTCTTGCAGCCTTAGTGGATGAGCATTGTTCGGCCTGAGAAACAGGCAGAAAAACCCCAGGGATGGTCCTCAGAAAGAGAGGTATCCCAGGTCCACTAGAGCAGAAGAGGAAGTAGAAAATATAATGTGTTTCCTCTTTAACAGAAAAGACAGCTATTGTAGCCCTCTAGTGGCTATGCAGTATAATTTGCAAGTGAGAAATTCTTGCTTTACAAAAAAGGATAGTCTCCCAGGGTCAGCAGCACTAATAAACATCTCTAATGAAGCAAGGTAAAATGGAGACCAGCAGGAAGAAGTCAGTGAGGCTGAGATCCTCCAATTAGAGTGTTGGTGCTGAAAATTCAGAATGTCCAAAGGCGCCAAATACCAATGTACCCGAAGGGGTATACAGTTTTTGGCTGTTTCTGTAGATTTCTGGGCTCTGCGACGAACCGGAGTTTGGAGGATCCTGGGCGGCAGTTTCAACAGGGGAAGAAAGCCTCAGGGTCTGCTAATTTGCAGTAGCAGAATCGTGGGTTGTTTCCCAGAACAGGCTTGTAGCTTTTCCTCTGGCGGCGAGGTGTGAGCCCCAGGAGGGCACAGCACATCTGAGGTAGTACAAGGCTTTTGGCTGTTTCTGTAGATTTCTGGGCCCTGCGACGAACCGGAGTTTGGAGGATCCCGGGCGGCAGTTTCAACAGGGGAAGAAAGCCTCAGGGTCTGCTAATTTTCAGTAGCAGAATCATGGGTTGCTTCCCAGGACGGGCTTATAGCTTTTCCTCTGGCAGCAAGGTGCGAGCCGCATGAGGACATGGCTTATACTACTCATGAGGTTACCCCATATCTCACATGGAGATGAACATCGCCTCCCCCACCGTCCTGCACTCCCGGAGCTGGCGGGGCAGAGAATTCCAGGGGGTAGGTGCCACAAAGCCAAAAGCATGAGCACCAGATGACTTCAAGTTTACCCTCGGAATCTCCAGCAACCCCTCGTCAGTCGAACGGAGGTGTCGCTAATTATAATGATAATGGCTCTGCTAATTCTGCCCTTAGCTCCTTTAGTACCCTGGGATGTATGCCATCAGGTCCCATTCTCTTGTCCACCCTGAGCTTATCGAGCTCTTGTAGGACCCTTTCTTTTGTGAAGGAACTAGTGCACACCTCCCTCCCCCTGTGCCCACGGTGCTGAGCTGTGGACCCTGCCCTACCTTCTCTTCAGTAAATACTGATAAAACCGAAATACTGTGGGTCCAAATTAAAACATTATCTGAGTGGTTATCTATAGGTTTATGTTATCGTCCACCAACTTGGATATCATGGGTAACGAAGCCTTTCTGAGTACTTTAGAAAATCTTAAAACTAATGATAACTTGATTATAATGGGGGACTTCAATCTACCCAGGATTTGCTGGAAGTCTCTACAAGGAAAAAGTTCCATCGAAAATAGATTCATAAATGCTGCTCTTCAACTAAATTTGGAACAGATTGTTATGGAATCAACAAGGTCAAATGCAATTCTTGACCTTATCTTCACAAGTATCAAAACTAATTATTTACCACCTAGAGTATTAATGCCTTTAGGGGATAGTGACCATAATATAATTTTGTGGTCCTTTACATTTCATTACAGTATAGCCAAGGGAATAACTGTAAAGAAAAACTTCAATAAGGCCGACTTTACTCAAATACAAAATCACTCGACTTTGTGGGATTGGGAAACTGAACTCAGGGATCTTAATACTGAGTGTACTTGGAGCAAAATCAGAGAAAAAAATTGATTTTTGTATCCAACACTGGTTCCATCGTATAACAAATATAGTCATAGTAAAAGAAGAACTCCACTATGGTTTAACACAAAAATCAAGAAACTGATCAAATCTAAAAAAAGAACTTATAATAGATATAAAAAAAGTCCAACATCAGAAAGGTGGTCTAAATTTAAAACCAAAGCAAACTTAACTAAAAAAAGCAATAAGAAATGCAAAAAGAATATTTGAAGTAAATTTAGCTTCCAAAACTAAAAATAATAAAAAAAAAACATTTACAATTATATAGGCTCCATCAAGGGAAATTCACCTAGGATTGGTCCATTTCTAACAGACCAAGAGATAATCACTGATGAACAGAAAATGGCTGAGGTACTAAATTCCTATTTTGGCAGTGTATATAAAAGTAAAACAGAGTCACGCCTAAATAATATTGATAGTATTTTAAAACACCATTTACTCCCCTAGAAATCATTACTGCAATAAAAACTATTAAAAACAATTCATCCCCTGGACGAGATAAGATACCACCTATATTCCTAAAAAAATGTGTCTACTGAGTTATCTGGTATATTAACTTGTTTATTTAATAAATCAATAAATCAAGGTGTAGTACCTATTGAATGGAAAATCGCAGCTGTGACTCCCATTCATAAAAAGGGTAGCAGACAGAGTCTCAGTAATTACAGACCCATTAGTCTCACCTCTTGCGTGGGAAAACTAATGGAGATGCTTTCACTAAATAAGATTAAGAATCACCTTCTTGAATATGACAATAATATCACACAACATGGGTTTGTATATGGTAGATCTTGCCAGACTAACTTAATAAATTTTTTCGAGCCAGTTAGTTTAGCACTTGATAACGGCCTACCTGTAGATATAATTTATCTTGATTACGAAAAGGCATTCGACACTGTATCTCATTATATTCTTTTGCAACAACTAATTAGAATACAATTAGATCCACATATCATCAAGTGGTTGGATTCATGGTTGGACGGTAGGAAACAGTGGGTAACAATTAAAGGTTCCACCTCTGGTACCTTGGAGGTCACAATTGGTGTGCCTCAGGGATCTGTCTTGAGGCCTGTACTATTTAATATATTGATAGCTTCTATGGAAACAACAAATGGGGTTTGGATAAATAAGTACGCTGACGACAGTAAGATTGGCTGTATTACCAACGATACTATTTCAATAAGGGCACTACAAAATAATTTAGATCAATTGACAATTTGGGCAAAGCAACATAAAATGACATTTAACATTAATAAATGCGAGGTTATGCATCTCGGGTTCTAATAACAGACTTGCTAATTATACATTAAACAATTTACCATTACAAACAGTTGAAACAGAAATTGATCTGGGAATAACAATAACCAATTATCTAAAATTTTCTACACATATAAATAAAACAATAAAAAAGTGTGCTGGTATCACAGCTTGTATTTATAAAAATATTAAAAGTCAAAAAGCTGAAGCGATTATCCCGTTGTATTCTACTTTGGTACGATCACATATTGATTACTGCTCTGCTTTTTGTGGACCAACTTCTAAAGGTTTAAAAAGCACGGTTGAAAATGTACAAAGGAGATTAACAAAAAATATTGAGAATTTACATGATCTAAGCTACGTAGAAAGACTGAAGTGCTTGGGTCTTTATTCACTGGATTATAGAACCATGAGGGGTGATCTTTGTTTAATGTATAAAGCCACAAGAAATCCAATATTATTTGAAACTTTATGTTTACAATATGCGGAAAATAGCAGAAATACTAGATCACATAATCTAAAATTACAAACAAAGGTAAATCACATGACTAAAAGAAATACTTATGTAACACAATGATCATCACGACTTTGGAATTCTTTACCACCTGCTGATGTAAACAGCATAAATATTGACCAGTTTAAATGCAACTTAAACATGTATATGGGAAACAGAAAATTTCATTTTCTGCCATTAGATTGATGGCAGCAAGTTCATAAATGGGTTTACGCCCTCGAACTTGTAACTATCCTATGAACCTATAGGTATATATTTAGGATAGATGTTTTTACATGGTCTTCCTCCTCACATGCCCCCTTATCCCCTTTGATCTTAGCAATACCCCCTCTTGACTTTCTCCTTTCACTAATGTATCTATAGAAAGTCTTGTCCCCTTCTCTTACTGTTTGTGCTAGTATTTCCTTGGTTTGGACCTTCGCCTGCCTTACTGCCTTCCCTTAGGGAAGTTTGGTATGCCTCCTTATCTTCATCCTGCTGCGTTCCCTTATATTTCCTGAAGGCCAGCCTTTTGGATCTGACCTTTTCTGCTACTGTTTTTGAGAACCAAAGTGGTTTCCTTCTTCTTTTGCACTTCTTTTTCTCTCTAACACAATGGGATGTTGCTTCAAGTATTGCATCCTTAATACTTGCCCACTTTGCTGTACCCCCTCACCTGTATTTCTTTTTGCCAGGGCTAACTTAACTCTGTTGGCCAGCTTATCAAGGTCAGCTCCTCTGAAGTCCTATATTTTTGCCTTGGAATGGGATGATTTAGTTCTTGTGGCCAAATTGAACCATACCGTGTGATGGTCACTGGCCCCCAGGTGACCTTCTACCTGGAGATCTTTGATCCTTTCCCTGTTAGTCACTACTAGATCTAGGATAGCCCTGTCTCTTGTGGGTTGTTGTACCAGTTGTTTGAGGCTCTCCCCTGCAGGGAATCCACCATATGTCTTGTTCTGGCAGATGTTCCTGCTGGTATTGATCAATCTGTATCTGGCATGTTGAAGTCTCCCATTATCAGAACCTCCCCTTTAGCTGTCATGTTTTGTACATCTTCTAACAGTAATGTGTCTATGTCCTACCCCTGGTCTGGAGGTCTGTACACAACCCCAGTTCATATGGCTGTCCCATTTCCTGTTTCCAGGGTGACCCACAGTTCTTCTGGCTCCTTATTTGTATTCTGAATTTCTGTAGCTTTGCTATTTTCATTGACATAAAGGGCCACTCCACCCCCCCCCTTTTTGCACCTCAGTCTCTTCTGAACAGTACATAGCCAGATACTGAAGTCTCCCAAGTGTGGTCACTGGTAAGCCATGTCTCACTAATGGCTACTATGTCCAGTTTAGCCTCTGTCATTATTGCCAGCAGGTCTGGGATCTTGTTTTCCAGACTGCAAGCATTTGTGTACATGATTTGCCATTGGCCAGATTTTGGTGTGTTGGTTGTTGGGTGAGGTCTGGCGTTTCCCCTGCGCGTCGTATGGGGAGCCGGACCTTTTTCCTTACCTGGTGATGCAAATGAACTACAAACATTCTGAACTCCTGTTTGACCACCAGCTGAGCTGGAGGAGGGGTGTTCTTCCTATTCGACATATGGGGTGCTGCACCCCCTCCCCATTTGCTAGTTTAAATATTCTGCAAAGATGTCAAACTTCTGCCCCAATGCACTGACTCCCTCCTTAGTCAGATGCAGTCCCTCAAATTTAAAGAACTTTTGCTCCCAAAACTGTTCCCAGTTCCCTACAAATTTGTGTCCTTTTTCCTGGCACCAGACCTTGAGCCACATTTAGCTCCCCTATCTCCCCTTCTCTGACCTTCCATCCATCTGCTCCCCTCTCCCAGACTGGCAGGATCTCAGAGAAGGAGATGCTGGATGAAATGGATGATAGTTTGTCACCCAGCCTGGTCAGGTGTTCCTTGGTTTCCACAACTGGCCAGATCGTTAGTCCCTATGTGTACCAGGATGTCAATGTTTTCTTCTGCTTCCTGAACAATTTTAGCAATGCGGTCAGTGTCTCTCCATGCTGATGTACCTGGGAGACATCTGACCATTACCACTGACTGGTGATAGGGATCAACTCCCCGAATCAGGGAGTCTCCTGTGATCGGAAGTTCTTTTGATTTCCTTTTTGCTTTTTTTGTTTTAGTTCCTGTTTTAGGTGAGTTTTGTTATTCTTGCACCTGTGCTGCAGTGTCCTGCTCTGCAGTGTCCTCTGACCCTTTGTTTGATTTTGGAGATAGAGGCAGATACCTGTTTGTAATTTTTATATGGTTTGTGGAGGTGATATGTTGGAGAGCACTGAGTGATGGGGCACCCGATTTGCCCCTCCTAACCACCTGCCAACCTCCCGGACCAACTACCCTCTGCGGTTGAGGTGCTTGAGTTGGATGTTGGGGAAATGGTGGGTGGTTCTTATGATATATTTCCTCTTGAATATGCAATTTGAGGTTGCAATCTCTGCCCATACTGCCTGGAGCTGAGCCCTTAGATCTCCAATGGCCCAGCATGTAGGACAGTGTCCTAAATCCTGTAAAACTGCCCTTCTGAAAAGTGTTCTGCAGTACCTGCAGTTAATGATATCAATTCCAGATAAGTTGCTGGGTTTATAACTAGGTCAGAGTAATTAGAAGGAAGAAAATGAAAGCAAAAGTTTGATTTTGTTTGTTAACTTGTTATAAGTTAAATTACTAGTGCCCATGTAAATGAGGTCACTATGTGGATACCCCTCTGATCTGCCCCTTCCTGCTTTGCTACAGGAAATGTCACAACTGTGCTACCATATAAAAGGAGTGTAGTGTGTGGTGGTTGGGGATGGGGGTGTGTGGCTAGACCCTTACCCTGCCAAAAAAGAAGAACCACAGACGAAAGAAACAAGGAGGTAAAAGCAGAAACAATCAGCCAGCAACAAATGCAGTAGCCCTGAAAGCTTATCTTAATGATAGATAAAACTGTAAAACCTGTAAAGCACCACCTGTAATAATTTCACAGAAGATATACCCTGTAAGAAACACTTTGCTACAGAGAAAAATAAAGCAGTAACAAAAGATGCACATTGCAAAAGACAATTTGAATCAGATTACAGCAGTAATCTGGAAGCACACACCTGTAGGCACACCCTGTAATAATGCAGCAGAAGGTATACACAGCAACAACAATTTGAATCAGAGAAAAATGAAGCAATAAAATGTTAGCAACAAACAGTAACAATCCCTGTAGTTACAAAATAAAAATAACAATACACAGTAAATCTGCCGATCCAAAAGAAGCCTTAATTCTTTTCCTTGCTCTGGTAACGTTTTTTGCTCTGCCCTTTCAAGCAACCTAGAAGAAAAGAGCTCAGGTGAAGCTAGGTGCCTTGGCCAGCAAACCTAGGTTATGTTTATAATTATTACCCTGTTATGTTTTATCTGAACACTATGTATTACATGTATCATATACAGTACTTTATGTATGTAATTTTATGTATGTAATTTTCTTTGTCTGTATATATGTCTTAGGACCTCCTTGTGAATGAGCTTGCTCAGTGGAGTTTTCCTGCAATAAACTTGAACTTGAAACTTGAACTCGTACAGAGCTTGGCCAAAGAGGGATCACTGGAGAGGTAAAACTTTGCACTCCAACCATTTGGTTCCCATTGGACAAATGGATGTGCCAGATCTGGACAATGGCTCAGTACTCCCCCAGAGAATGGAAACCAGGAGTTCTCATAGATATCAAAGCAAAACTAGCCAGTCTGCCCCCAACCTAGATACCTGTTCACTTAGGCCTCCAGAAAGGCCTGCACCTGAACCAGCACCCATCTGATGAAGATGACCTTGTTGGGTATTATTCTATCGTGGACATTCCCAGTCTGTTAAATGTTTACAATGACTGGTGGATGCCAAACACTCTACCCACACAGTTAAACCAAAATGCACAGCCTTTTGAACCACATATTAGACCAGCTACCCCTGAAATAGAGCACATGGCAGATCACGTGGAATCTGACCAACAGCCAGATATTGTAACCGAATCAGCTCATTCCGAGGAACTTTATTCACCACCCTGAGAGGAAGGATGTGCACCCTCAGTTGCCTAGGAACCAGAAGAAGTCCCATTGCGACATTCAGAATGACCGGTAAGACCTATTTTTAAGCTCAGTGATGACACTCCCAGTGGTGCCCCCACTGACCTGCCTCTTTATCTGGTGCATTGTGGAACCTACTGTATTATATGCACTAGCCCTAGGTTATGATGTAAGGATGTCGAGTACTGGAAATGTTTGTCAGATAGGAACCAATTATTTATATAGAAATGTTTGTGAAAACTGTTCATTCTGAACCTGTCGATATTGTTATGTTACTATGGCTTCTGTGAATAGAAGCATTTGTCTAGGTAGAACTGTTTGTCGTTGTTGACTGTTTTGTATCTTTCAGATATGCACTGGATGGAACTTGTGAAACTACTGGGATGACAATTCAAGGTGGGGAAGTACTGCATCCCACAAGGTAGTACTTCACACATTTGGCTCACTTATTCTCTCTGGGTGGAGGTGCCGCACTATTACCCCCCTACCACAGGAGAAAGAACAAACCCACCCCCTCAACCAGGTAGGCCCTGGAGTTCTGTACAGTCACCACACCATAAAGGGGTGTGAACCTGGACACAGTGTTCCACATATGACACAATAATGGACAACTAAGAGGTATGGCCATTGATTCTATTAACAGGTGAGCAGTAACACACAATGGGGTGTGGGTTATGCTCTGCTAAACGCATACCTATGGATGTAGTGAGGCATGAGGCTGCAGGCAGAGTGTCTTACTACCCTGGAAATGCATTTATCAGAACATAATCCACACTCCCGAGTGTGTTATTGCACTGATAAAATGGGTATATGTTGAGAAACTGTGGTATTTAATAATAATTGGTATTTACTGTATTTGAAATAGTTTCTCTCCTTTCCCTTGGGGTGCTGTTTCGTTTGCTGCTGTCAGTAGGGGCACTGTGGTGTGCGGTGGGTTGCTGCCATGGATCGATGGCAAGACTGCGGTTTCCTGATTGTCTTGTCAGCAGCATGCTACCACCTGCGATGACACTTTCCACAAAAGTCCTGGCAGACTCCCCCTGCTTGCGGGTCAGTTGGGAGTTCATACAGTCCGCTAGAACTGGGGCTGAAGAGGGGAAGGGAGTGCCTTGGAAGGGACAGCGGGAGGATTTCTAAATTAGAAACTACACTTTTTAAGAGTTTACATTTTTTTACTTTTCTTTCGCTCAATTTTCACAGCCATTTTTTGACATTTTCTAAGATGGCAAACAAAATGGCAGATTTTGCGGTGTGACAGCCAGGTGGCACAAGGATATTATTGGCAAGCCAGTTGCTGGTTTTGGCACTTATTTACTGTGGTATAAGCAAAACAAACAAACAAAAAAAAGACATAGCTGGCAAGGACTGCTAGCCAATCAGATTCCTTTACTGTCCCTACCCATACCTCTCAACTGTCCCCAACTATAAAGGACATCCCTCATTTTACCCCTCAAAATTGCTTTGTCCCTTATCCGTCCTTCGTGGAAAAAGTGCTGCCCACAGAGAATGTGCTAGACATTTAAATCTTTAATTAAAAATTCGTAATATTTTAAGATGCTAAATAAAAAAAAAAATACTTTGTACAAGTAAAGGAATGGTTCCCATAGTGTTCTGAACTTCTATCTCCGTGTTTGATGATGTGTCCCTAATTTTGAGTATTCCTATCCCTCACTTCCATACCTCTCAACCTCCTGCTTCAAAAATCAGGGACAAAGGACCACTTTTTCAAAATTGATGACGTCCACTCAGGAAGCTGGCAGGATAAGTGGCTTAGTGTAAAATGCACTTCATAAAGCAGAACACGTTTGTAACTTTAACGTTTGACATTATTCTGTGCTTACAGTCTCCACTGGTCACTGAAACACAAATTTTATGAGGGGCAGAGTAAAATTTGGAGGCAGAATCAGGGACAATTGAGAGGGTATGCTCACTTCAGTGATAAAAGGTCGAGTGGTACGTCTCTCCCCTTTTTATAAACGTTGTTTCCTTCTATTTCACATTCACTCTCGGCTCACAGTTGCCCTCACCCACATAACTACCCTCTCCTCTCCACCCTTCCTGATCTACTGCTTCCTGCGGAAACCTCGTGCAGCCTTCTCACCGGAAGTGGTACTTACAATCCAAAATGGCAGGAGCTGATGGGGACGACTCTCTGTATCCTATTGCTGTTCTCATTGACGAGCTTCGGAATGAAGATGTTCAGGTATGGGGACGCAGGTCATCGTCCATATGTTTTTTTTTAACCGTTATTATAATAGCTGTTGCCCACGGCGGAGATCTCACAGAAGGACTCGGCAATTGCCGGTGTGACCCGGTTTCCCCTTCGCCGGTATATGATAATAGTGTGTAACTATAGTATGTGGCCTTCATAAAGCCGGCTCTGCCTTGCTCTATACAGCAATGAAACCGTGCAGAGTAGAGGGAATTCTTACAACTGTGGTCCAGCTAGTACAGGAACAGGACAGACGAGGTGGATGGGATTAACTGTACATGTACCGATGTATTTTTAATGAAAGGAGGCATACCTCTCAACCTCATAAATCAGGGACAAGGCTAAAAAATTCAGGGACAAAGACCCAACTGAGGGACACACATTAAAACTTGGTGATATTCACTCTGAAAGCTCCTAGACAAAATGGATTAGTGCAAGATTAATTTTATGAAGAAAAGGTCTGTAACTGTTTGACATTATTTTGTGTTTTCAGTTCCAACTATTGAGTCACAGAAACACAAAATTTTACGAGGGACAGAGGAAAATTTTGAGGCAAAAATCAGGGTGAAAAGCGGGGACACTTGAGAGGTATGGATGGAGGGATTGCAAGTATAGGGTCTGTGGCTTAATGCGCAGAATTCATTATGTCCGTTTTGGATCTGAACCCAGAGCTAATTACACAAGTGATTGCCAGTGTTTTGTCAACAACGGTCAGTCTGTACCCCATGGGTGATTAAGAAAAGTCGTAATTTATTATCTTTTGGGCCCTGAATTCCAATCAGGTAACAAGTAAAGTGACCTTAGGGTGCTTTGAAGTCAAGGCAGTAGTGGGCAGTAACATATTCCACAATATACAGCTATATAAATTTAGCCTGATAGTCTGGAGGGATTTATTTGAATTTTCCAGATGTTTTGAGGTCCTGTAAACCATTCAGCTGCTGCTGCATTAATTGTGTGTGTGTGTGTGTCTCTCTCTCTGCTGAGGATGACACCACATGACTTTATTTAGCTTTTGTTAACCAGGTGGGTACACTAGGCAAATAAATGCCTGTTTTCAGGTACAATAACCCTCTTGGTGCCAGTGGGGCTAGGCATAGCTGTAGGATACCCTCTGCGTCTAGGGGTGAGGTGGCATCCTTATCGGTGGGTCCCTTTCATTCCTTTCTGTCAGACTCAGCAGTGCCCACACTATATGGTTGTCACTCTTCATTAAACTGCTACTATATTACATCATTTCCTTGGGGAGATTCTAGGATCTGTAGGGTCGCTTTGTGAAAGTTGTGCCTTCTACATCACATTCAGGGTCCTGTGACCCTTCTTATTCCTTGTATTTATTTGCCAGTGGGTGAGGTTGCCTTCCTACTCTGAATTTATCCCAGTTCCCACTGAATGCTTAGCACCTTTCTACACATCTGAAAGTGACACCATAGCGTCTGGTCAGCTGGTGTGCAGGAGGCGGTACTGCTTTGATGACTTTCTTTTGACACCTGACTGACTGCTTCGAGTGTCTGTCAGCCAGTTCCTCCTTTCACCGGAATAGGGTGCTAAACACTGCGCGGTAGTGTGCACTTCAGTCTTCCCCCATTAGGCAGCGGGCAGCTCTCACCCCATCCCTCTGCCTGTGACAGCATCTCGTATATTCATCCCAAAATGGGATTCCTCTTTTACAGATAGTAGGCCCCTGTCCTACCGGGTTCAGCAGCTTGATCCCGTTCATGAGATTTCTCACCATTTTTAGCAGAACTGACTGCATCTTTCAGGAACAGGATCATGATTGCCTCCCCAAAAAGGACAAATGCCCATCTTAAGTGGGACCCTCTGTGCCAGGAGGGGTAGCCCTTTGGGGTATTTACACCCAGCTGGTCTTTCACTTCCCAAAGAATTAATGGCAATCTGCACTAAAGTCTTCAGACTCCAAAACCCCAGGAATCACCACCGCTGCCAAGATGCCCATCCTTGGAGGCTCGGATGACCGGACATCGAGTGCTGTTATATGCTGGATCGACAAATAGCTGTTGCTTTGCGGGACTGCGGTTTTCTGAGGTGTCCTAGCAAGCAGCTTGAAGCAGAGGTGCCCCAAAGGCACACCTCTTCCCTCCTGCCAGTCTGCTGTCTTGACACCAACTCTTTAATAACTACTCTAGCATGGTGGTGCTGAGAGTTGAGGCGCTGGATGACCCAGGTGGGGGTCAGCAGGGGGAAGGAGAGGATCAGGTATCCAGAGGACTGCTCTTCTCTCCTGGGGAGGGAGGTTGCCGCTCCACACAGCTATAATAAATAAATAAAATAAATAGTGGCCCCTAGCGGAGGGTTGCAGCTGCAGCATGATGTGGAGCGTGTACAAGGGGTAGGGAGCTTGGCAGACGTCCTGCTAGTGGGTGTGGGAGCGCACCCCGCTGGCGCTGGACGCCAGTGCACCCTCACGCGGGAGGGCAAGAAAAAAATCCCCGCTCCTGGCGATAGGTGCCTCTGGACCATACTCGCAACACTGGGCCCTCTCCTCTTCAGCCCTGGCTTGCAAAGACTGACACTCTACACTATAAGATAGAGCATCCTGGGTAGGTAGGGTGACCCCTCCCTAAGGGGTTCGGATCCGAGGGCTGTGTCGGTTGGAGCGAGGGAGAGGAGTGAGAGTCTCAGGTGGGAGGTAGAGCTCGGAGGTTGCAGGATGCCAGAGAGAGTTCCCCAGGAGTGGTGCAGAAACAAAGTTTGGGGAAAAAAAAAAAAAAAAACTAGCATTCTAAACTTCACCCACTAGTTGTCAGGGATAAGAGGTCAACATACAAGAAATTCAGGAGGACCCAGAAGAGTGGGAGGACTACCTGAAGATGACTAGCATAGCAGGTAAGGTGGTCTGGGTGTCCTAAAACTCAGAAGGAACTGCAGCTAACTAAGGGAATTAAGTGGAGGTAAAGGCCTTTGTATTTTTTTTTTGTTTGTTTGTTTTTTGCTATATTAGCATGAAAAGGGGCAAGAAAGATGCGATTGTTATGCTTAGAAAACTGGATGGGTGGGTGGAGGAGAGTGAGCGCAAAGCAGAGGTACTAAACGAGTACTTTTTTTTTTTTTACTTTCTGTTTTTGCCTCCTCCCCTGCACCGGAACCCTGCTCAGTCGGGAGGCAGCTCATATGCCACCCTGCTTACTGCCTTACCTGGTTCTGTAGCAGTCCCTCATGGAGCAAGTGGTTTATACCCACATGAGCAGGTGCAGTGGGGCCGAGCACCCCGATGCTTCTAGTTTTGTTGGGTCCCCGTCCAGTCCAGGCAGGAGGGAGCTATTAGGGTCTGCAGTGGCGCTCCTTCCCCTCGGCGTTCCAGTGCTTGTTTTTCCGGTGTTGTGTGGACGTCACGTGAACCCCTGACGTCAAGGCGCATAGCGCCGACGTCTGCCCCTCTCTTGCCTCAGCGCATGCTGTGCCCCAGACCTCTGCCTGGGGTCAGTGTTGTGCCGGGACCGTAACTCCCCTCCCTCCCTCCCTGGAGAAGGCAAGCTGTCCTAGGGATGCTCAAGCCTTCTCCCGGCTATTCCCGCCAGCTTCCGGCCTGCCTCCCCAAACCCGGTCGCTGGCGCCGCAAGCGGAAGTCCAGCCGTATACTTAGCACTCTGTCTTCACTGGGGGAGGGAGAGAGAGACACAGACAGAACAGTGCCACTAGGGGGAAGGAGAAGAGAAAGGGGGGAGTGGAGGGCTCACAAACATTTTGATAAACTTGGACAGGGTTGCTGGCATAGAGGGTGGATAAATCCCCAGGTACAGATGGCATACACACAAAGGTGCCGAGAGAGCTTGCAGATCCCTTGGCTGACCTGTTCAATAGTTCACTGGAGTCCGGCATGGTACTGCAGGACTGGAGAATGGCACATGTACTGCCCCTCCAGAAGAGCACTCCCAGGGATGACCCAGGGAACTACAGACAGGTTAGTTTGACCTCGGCTGTGTGCAAGCTCATGGACACCATACATACGGTAAGGTTGTTAGTGTCTGAATGAGAATGGTCTCCAGGATGAGAGGCAACACGAGTTCACGGGAGGGAGGTTGTGTCAGACAAATGTGATTGACTGCTTTAACTGGGTCACTGAACCAGTGGACAGGGGTCAACTGGTAGACATCCTTTGCCTGGACTTGAGCAAGGCCTTTGACTCTGTACATCACAAAAAGTTGATCAGGAAATAGACTGATCTAGGGGTTGGTGAGAAGTTGACTGGATGAGTGGAAAACTGGCTGAGGGGCAGGACCCACCACATAGTGGTATGAGGCGAGTTGTCCTGCACCGGAGAGGTCACCAGTGGGGTCCCACAGGACTCGTTGCTCGGACCAGTGCTGTTCAGTGTCTTCAACGATATTAGGGATGGCACTGAGGGCAAAATTTGCATATTCGTGGACGACACCATGCTCTGTGGGAGGATGAACAGCAGAAGAGATACAAGATTAAGGGAAGATCTTGAAAAGCTAGAGAGGTAGTCTGTGGTTTGGCAATTTGGCTTCAGTGCAAAGAAATGCAAAGGTTATTCACACTGAGCTAAGAACCCGAGGACTGCGTACAGCCTGGAAAGGGTCTGGGCATCTGCATCAGAGGAGGAGAAGGACCTGGGAGTGATGACTAATGGCCTGAAACACTCCACACGGTGTACTAAATTAGCAGCAAAAGCGAATAAAATGTTGGGCTGCATTGCTACAAGGATCAGCAGCAGGCAGGAGGAGGTAGTACTGCCCTCGTACAGGTCATTAGTGAGACCGCATCTGGAGTACATTGTCAGTACTGATGCTCATACCTTAGAAAGGACATGAACCTGCTGGAAACGGTTCAGAGTAGGGCAGCTAAGATGAGCTTGAGCTTTAGGGTAGAACGTACAAAAAGAGGTTGGAGGCTCTGAACATTTACTGAGAGAGAGGAAAATGAACAAGGAGGGTGTCTTCAAGCTTGGTGGGAAACGAAACATGAGGCGGCAGTCTCAAGTTGGAAGGGGGAGTTTATGAAAGAGGCTGAGACACTACTTCAAGGAAAGGGCGGTGAGGGGTTGGAATGGGCTTCCTGAGTAGGTGGTTTCGTTGAAAACAGTCGACCGCTTCAAGAGAGGCTGGGCTAGAGTAAAGGGAAAAATAAGGGTCAAGAAAGGGGCGGATGGAGGGGAAGGGCAGATTGAGGAGGGGGCAGGGTTAGTAGCTGATGCTGAGGACCCTTCAGTACGAGCAGACTCGATAGACCTAATGGCCTTACACTGCTGGCTTTGTCATATGTTCAGAGACTCTGCTAATTAGTTGGCTCTGTGGCCTGGCATTCTAGCAAACATCCCCTTCCTGCAGCTGGCAGGAAGAGGTTGTTACATGTAAAAAAAAAAAAAAAAAAAAAACCTTTGCTCACCTGAATAGCCTCATAAGATGAAATACCTTGTTTTTACGATGCTGCCAGGAAAAAAACAGCAGATTCCTATATAAATGAAACAAGTGTTTTACTATCTGACTTCATTATTAAATGATTTTATTAAACAATGCATCAAAATGCATCTAACTGCTGCGTATGTTGCTCAATTTGCTCTTCGCCTGAAGAAGGGACCTTTGGGGCCCTGAACGCTAGTGTACTATACCGTCTTTGTACAAGACATGTGTTGGTCCAGTAAAAGGTATCAAACCTGCTAGGCATTCCAAGCTTACCTTGAAGACCAGTACTGTCTTTTTAATTTTTTTTTTTTATTTGAAAGATTATTTATTTGTAACATCTTTTACTAGGTAAGTGACCTGAGTATAGATGGGCTGGTTTCCAGCTGCGACGGCGGGTGGGGTGAAGTGGAATAACAGGGAGATACAGTACAGGCATTAGTAATACAGAGTCACAGTAAACAAGGGTATGAAAATAGCTGTCATGGAAAGGTACAGACGTGTTTATATATAAGGTCCTGGGGTGTCAATGCGTCATCCCTTTTTATACATTAACATCAGAGAAGTGATAAGGTATGTGCAAACTAACCAGTATGCAGTCAAAGGAAAAAATGGCCAGGAATGTTACAGAGGGGCAAAACTACATTGCTGTGAGGTGCAGAAGAACAGTCTACACACCCAGGGGAGTGCTACGTATAGCAAGTTGGAACTAGCTACAGTACCAAATGTAGTAAATAGTGTTAACGTAGGAATCTGTCTTTGAACTTAGACCAGGGCAAGATTACAGCCAGGATAAGACTAACACCTTAGGTGACCACTTCCCACCCACCCAAAAGAATTTATGTGCCACCTCTGGCAGTTGTGATAAGTCGGAGGGACCTTAATCTTGGCCTTCACAGATGGGAGACTGGAGATGGACTTGAGTGAGTTTGGGAGACTCTTCTATGTGTGAGCAAGTTTATATGTAATGGAGGCTTGACCCACATTGTGTCCATTCTGCACCGAGGGATTTGGAATCTCTTGCTGTTCTCTGATCACCAGGAATAAGAGGAATTGGAGGTCAGTGTGAATAGCTCACTGAGGTACTCCAGTAATTTACCCAACCCAGTATTTTGCGGCTCACAGTGCAGTATGGCGAGAATGGCTTGAATGAGGAGGGCCTAGTTTAGCTTCTTGTACATAGTACATTGGTGAGTTCGGGGAGAGCATGCCAAAACAGATGCAAATGATACTACTTGTCATGCAAGCTGGTTACATCTCCTCACCATGACTTGCATGACTGCTTTAAGTGGAAAGGTAATTAGGGCAAAAAAGTGTGTTGTGTTTTTTCTTTTTTTTTGTACAGTTACTTTTTTCTCCTCTGCTACCCCTCATGTTCCCTCCCATCCCCCGCACGGGCACCAGGTATGTGGCCCCCTCCCCTGAACCCCACGACTTACCCTTTATGGCAGGGGGTGGGGAGCGACTCGACCCACCAGACTGGATGAGTATTCAGGGAGGTGCCTTCGCTGGCCGTTGCGGTGGTGGACCATTGTCATCCTGCAGAGGACTCCCTTTTTTCCTGACTTCCCCCCCGAGGACTGCGGCGTGCAGTGGCACCAGCGGCGGCAACTCGCACGCACCTGTGCACACCCCTGCCAAGCGCCTGCCTCAGTCACTCGCCCTCAGTCTTTAGCACTGGTGTGCCACCTCCCAGCCTCCGCCAGGGGTAGACAGTTGCCGAGCGCTGCTGACCCCCCCCTCCCCAGAGAAGGAGAGCAATCCTAGGGATGCTCAGTCCTTCTCCCCCCTGCCAGCCCCCAGCGGCCCATGCTTGTTCCTGAACACGGGTTGCTAGTGTGATGTGAGGTAAGTCGCCCAGCGCCTCAGCCCTCCATGCCACCGGGCCGGCCAAAAAATAGTTCTGATGGAATGCTGTATAAGCAACAAAAACTGCTTGATTGAGTGGTTTCCGAGACTTCATCGGGGAGGCAGGTTTTTCTGTGTTTTACAGCATAGTTTTTTATCTTCTGCTTCCCAAATCTGGGACAGTTGGGGAAAATAAGACCCAAATCTAGGACAAAGCTTAACGAATGTTATGCAACAGTGGAAGAATCCTGCTAGTGTGTGTCTTACTATGAAAAACATTTTCTGAAGCAAACTAGGTTAATGTCTGGTGGTGTTTTATGCTTCAGAGTCCTGCTTCTGTAGCAAATTGAGGGATGTTCCGAGGCAAAATCAGGGACTGTTGAGGGGTATGTTTTGGGTAAAAGAACTGAAGAACATCCATTATCACATTGCTGTAGTTTATATTTTTCATTAAAGCTACAGTGCTTCTTGGGTTACAATTAAATGTTTCGTAACGTGTTTAGGCTGTTGATTTACAGACTACTGTAGTTCTGTGGGACCCTTGTCTAAAGCAACCCAGTGATAGGGATTCACCTTAAACTATTTTGTGCAGTAGGTGGCAGAACATGTTAATTAACAGACACTTTAATTAACAAAAAGAAATTGCACTAACTGTGGCTTTCCAATGACATACCATAAGGAGAAATGCAAGCATTTTATGTAAGGGTTTTGAAAAGCAGTTTCATTTTAATAAGAGTACCTGCCTCACTCAGGATTGACAGCACTATTCGCAGAAGTAGAGAGCAATAACCTTGACATGAGTGTCCTTACTGGCCTGCGTGGAGAGGTATAGGTGAAGCTGCAGTAGCCCAGGACAGTTTGCACTGTTCCCCACACTAGTAAACTAATTCTCAAATCTACCCCTGTAGTGGCATTTGAAAGGTAAAAGGTGGAGACAAAACCTGTGGGCTGTGGCAGTAGCTGCAGTTAAAATAACTAGTGAGTGGGCTGACTCATTTTCTTCCATCTGGATTGTTCAGGAATGAGGATATGTAAGTAACTGAGAGCAAGAGACAAGTTGTGTCCTGTTTCAACAAGGTGCGATATTTGTGTTTTTAGAAAGGAACTAGGAATTTTGTTGCTTTTTTAAATTCTAGACCTTCAAATAGTATAGTGAAGGATTGGTATGTAAGCCATTTATTTTGTTGGTCCTGAATTGGGTTGCTACATGTGTTTGTGACTTTTCTTGAATAACTCGTGAAACCAAGGCCCTCTGAAGTTAAGGATTCAAAATTACAATTCTTTTTTTTGCTTACTTTTTCTCCCCTGGTCATCTCCTTTCTTCCTGGTATTCTTTCATCTGGCCGCCGTCCATCCCGCACCTGTCCTCCAACTCTGGCCATCACCTTGCTACCCCCATGGCTTACCCCCCCTCCCGTGGTGGGGAGCCCCCTAACTCACCCACCAGGACTGAATCCAGTACAGGGTTTTATTTAACCCTAAAAATTGATTAGCGTTTTGCTCATAAAAGTTCTAAAACATTGTAAAAATGCATAGCACTTTCCTCACTGTGTTTAACAAACATAACACTTCTAGAAAACCTATATAAATGCTTTCTGTACAGTTAGTATTGTCCCAAGAAAAAAACTGCTAATCAATTATTTAAAACCCTGCAGTACAGGTGATGCCCTGTGGAGACGGTGCTTTGTGTCGGATGGCCATCAAGCCGCTCGACCCGGGCCGCCATTTTCCACGTTTCTTTCAGTGGTGGTGTGTGCAGTGCTCACAGTGGACGTGCCACACACACGTCCACATGCAGCATGCCCGCCAGCTACTCCACCTCCGTGCCCCACTGTACTGGGCCAGGCGTGCCAACACCTAGCCTCCGCTAGGTGTCGGGCAAATGCCGGCCTCTGTTCCCCACCCTCCCCAGGAGAGGAGAGCTGTCTTCCGGACGCTTGATCCTCTACCACCCCGGCCGGCCCCCGATGGAGGTTGCCGATGTGGCAAGAGGTAAGGCATCAGTGCCTCAGCCCTCTGCACCACAGGGCCGACCACAACCCTTTTTTTAAATTAGAACTAGTGTCCAGCCAAGTGGTATCCGGTGTAGCAACCGATATCCGGACACTGGCAGCTCCACTGGCTGCACTGTTTAACACCTCTCTGCAGATGGGGTGGGTGCCTCAAGACTGGAGGGTGGCTCGTGTGGTGCCTACCCACAAAGGGGGGGTCTAGAGAGGGAATGGGGAATTATAGGCCTGTCAGCCTAACGTCTGTGATAGGCAAAGTAATGGAGGGAATTATCAAGGAGAGGCTTCGGGGGGCAGCTGGAAAGGTTGGGGCACCTGGATGACAAATAGTATGGTTTCGTCCTGGGGAGATTGTCAGACTAACCTTGTGGAGTTTTATGACTGGGTGACGTGGGCCCTGGACCGACATAGGCCATTGGACGTCCTATACCTGGATTTCAGTAAGACGTTTGATTCGGTATCACACAATGGTCTGTTAACAAAGCTGGGGGGATGGGGGTGGGAGGGCAGTTGCTCAGATGGGTAGAAAATTGGCTTACGGGGTGAAATACAGAGGGTAGAGGTTGGTGAGATAGTCTCCTCCCACAGGAAGGTCATCAGTGGGGTCCCCCAAGGTTCGGTATTGGGGCCACTCCTGTTCAATGCCTACGTCTCTGATATGGGGAGGGGGTTAGGAGTAGGAGGAGTCTCTTTGCAGGTGACTCAAAAATGGGAGTACAGGCGGACGGGGATGAAGCGAGAGAGACAGTCCAGGGGGGCCTGGATACCCTGGAGGGGTGGTCCTGGAGGTGGGGACTGAAGTTCAATGCAGGGAAATGTCAGGAGCTGCTTCTGGGGGTCAGAAACCCGGGCCATGTATACACCCTTGGAGGGGTCACATTGCAGGCCACACCAGGCGAGAAGGATCTAGGGGTGGTGGCAGACGTTAAAATTAATAACATGGAAAACTGCAGAAGAACTGCAGCAAAAGCAAACAGGATACTGGGCTGCATAGCCAGGGGGGATTACATCCAGGAGAAGGGAGGTGATCCTCCCTCTCTATAATGCCTTGGTCAGACTGCATCTCGAGTATTGTGTGTAGTTCTGGAGACCTTACCTTAAGAAGGACATAGCACTGCTGGAGAGGTCCAGAGTAGGGTGACCAGGATGATTCAGGGTATGGGGCGTGAGGAGAGACTGCAAGAGCTTGGGCTGTACACACTGGAGGAGAGAGACGGGGGACATGATAGGGGTCTTCAGATATGTAAAAGGAATAAACAGGGGCTGAGCCAAGGAGTTGTTCAGGTTAAAGAAGGGAACAACCAGGAGGCACGAGTGGAAGCTGGAGGGGGGAATTACAGGGGGGAACATAGGAGACATTAGTTCACTGAGAGGGTGGTGGAACCATGGAATGCGCTGCTCGGTAGTCTGGTTTAGGAGGGCACAGTGGAGGGCTTCAAGAAGAGGTGGGATAGGAACAAGGGGAAACTGAAGCTGAAGTAGACCCTCTCTGGGGCTAGCGGGGTGGGAAAGTGAGCACCCATTAGGTGGCTGGCTACTAAGCAGATATGACAGACTATTAGGCTTATTCTGCTGGCTTTTAGTGTGTTAGTATGTAACTGTAGGGGATCCTGGTGTCCAGTGTAGTACGTTATGCAATTATGTAGCTGTACGGGGCCCAGGTTTTCCTATCATGTCCACCCCGTTGCTTAGGACTGGTGGAATCTGGGAAGTTCAGACTTCAGAGGAAGAAGCTGAAATGTCCACTTCTATAGTGCATGTCAGCTGTATGCTAAGAGTGGATGGGTGCGGGTGAATCCTCCCCTCCAGCTTTAAGTCCTGCCTACAGGCAGGGCCCCTGGTGTTCTGTGGCAGAATTTTCTGATTTCTGCGGCATGATTTATTCATTTCTCTGGCAGAATGCAGTCCTGTCATTGGCTAAATATGATGTGATGTCATCGATGACATCATGCGCTGAGCATAGAGGAGGGGCTTCAGGATAAATGAGGTGAGAAAGAAAGCCTGACACTATGGAAAAACAGTATATTTATATGAAAATTCACCAAAAACAATGAATTTTGCAGCACTATATATATTCTGCGGCATGATGCAAATTCTGTGGCAAATTCTGCAACCGCAGAATTCCAGGGGCCTAGCCTACAGGAGGGACACTAGAGGCATTGCCATGTTGGGGAGGTGGGCAGGGCTTAGAGTAAAATGTGGGAAATGTCTATTTCAGATAACAGAGTACATTATAACATTGTCCCCTGCAATCCAAGTCAGTCAGCATTCTCCTCCTGTTGGTCCCTGTAGCAAGATGAAGATATAGCCACTGATTAGTATCCTGGGATGTCTGGTGGGATTTTTCAGGGGCTAGTGGAGTGTTCAGGCAGGCAGCTATGTATATGTGAGCCTGAAGGAGTGATGTACCGGAGGCCGTAGGTTTAAAAACAAAAAAACAAAAGCAAAACTGGAATCTATACATTCTTTGGTAACTCCTAGGACAGCTGGTCCCTGAACTGACATTGAAAACCCAGGAGTTCTAAAATCATAGACAGTAGATCTTCAGTTATTCTATGTCCATTGCAGTTAAATGAATATTTATTTATTGAGAGCTAAGATTCATTGTCTCTCGGCTGGCCCCCTGGCATGGTGTGCTAGCTATCTTGACACTCGATCTCAGTGTGTCAAGATTAATAGCACACTCGCCGATACCCGTCCCATTCTCTCTGGGGTCCCCCAAGGCTCCATCCTGGGCCCCCTTCTCTTCTCGCTGTATCTGAACACCCTGCCCAGTGCATGCTCTGGCAAAATTCTGCTGTATGCAGACGACGCTGTCCTTTTTGCCACCCACCGTAATCCCATCTCCCTACAGCAGTCTGTCAACAGTGCCGAGGCTTGGTTTAAGGAGCGCAGACTCGTCATCAATCTTAAGAAAACCAAAACTATGCTCTTTTCACACCCCCAAAACAAAGCTAGCAACCACCCACTCTATATCCTTCCAAGCACCAACCAACCACTGGAACAAGTCTGCTCCTACAAATACCTTGGGGTTACCTTCGATTCAGCCCTCACATTTCACAACCACATTGACGCCCTAACATCCGCCACCAACACACGGCTTGGCATCCTATTCCGCCATAAACCTGCCTTCCCCAAATGCTCTCCGGCTGGCAGCTTTACATACGTCCGTTCTGTCCCTTGAGACTATGGTCTACCAATGCATCTGGTGCTGCCGACACCACTACACTCAACAAAATCACCTAACCCTGAATAAAGCGTGCAGATTGATTACTGGTGCCCCAGGCTCACACACACCTGTCAGCTATATGTCGATGCTAACCTGCTTACCCTGGATGAACGGCTCCGATACCAGACCTGTCTCCTCACCAAAAAACCTACTGGGCTCTCCCCTGGGGTAACGCATCCATCCACCAGAGCCTCCCACCATTGGCAACACGGTTCCTACAAGACCACTCTAAAGGTCCCCAGAACGAGAACCAGCCGTGGCCAGAGGTCCTTCAATATAGAGCCCCAACCTGGTTTAACTCTCTCCCTGCCACCATCACCAATGCCATCACCATCTCCACATTCAAACCGCACTGAACCACATCTTCAGCTCGTAACTGCTCCTGTCTCTGAACATAGCCTCCACCTCTTCTTTCTGACAATGCCCCCGGGCAGCTCTCCACCACTTCCGTACACCATGCCTAGGTTTAACCTGGCCAGTGCCAGCTGTTTTCAATGTTTATCTACCAGAATGCTCACTTGATACCGACTTGTGTAATACCTGTTATCAATTACATGTACCCTGTACCCAATTGTATTTGTCTGACATAATGTGACGTGGCACCTCTGGTGAATGCCTATTGATTTTTTGCAAATCTTTGCTATGTAACCGAAACGCAATGTATGTCTTTATGTGACGAAGTACCTTTGGAAACGAGCCTCTGGCTCAAAGGTTGTAAACTGATTCTTAAATAAATAAATAAATAAAATACCTTTGAGCAACAGCTGTTTACATAGGTTCTGCGTCAAGGGCAAATACAGTGCAGACAGAACTTTACAGGTACAGTGCATACAGGCAAGTTGTTACAGGTAAATTATAACATGTTTCCAAATAACAAAAATGTAGAGACAACAAAATGGTTACATAGTAGACATCAGGCGGATAGTGGAGTACCCTTGTCAGATAGAACAGTGTGACAGACAGAGGTGTGCCAGAGGAGGTAGAGGGTGAAGGGAACCGGTCTGGCTGAACAACGGGTGGGAGAAGGGTGGCAGGTAGTGAGGGAGGAGGAGGAGGGGGTGAGAGGGAGGAAGAGGGGGTAGGAGGTAGCACAGCAGGGGGAGTTAAGTGCTAGAAGTGGCCTACAGGGTCAGATGATAGCAGGGAGTGTAGGCTAAGTAAGTGGAACTAGACGGAACACCATGGAGGACTTAGCAGTAACAATCACAGGTGGATCTTTTAAGAAGTTGAGTTCTTAGTTTGTGCTTAAAGGGGCCTATTGTGGTGGTAGAGCTTATTTCGTGCTGGAGTGAGTTCATGTAAAGCTGACTTGATGACAAAAACCCCACGTTGTGCTGGGGCGTCACGGCACCTAGGGACACTGAAAACTTGATTGTTGGAGCTTCTGGTGTTTTGAGTGGACTGATAGGGGCTGAAGAGATTCGAGTCTCCAGTGGGCAGCATACCGAGACAGATGATCTCCGCTATCAAACAGGTTTGGCAGCAGATTCTGTCCTTTAGTTGAAAGCAGTTTGCTTGAACGTAGAGTACAGGTGTGTGTTAAACGCACAGCACCTATGAGAAGTGGACATGCCTTGTTCAAGGCTGTCGAAATGCTATGAAGGGTCGTGTCATTGGCAGACCCATAGATGACCAGGCCTTGGTCAATGAGGGCAAATATTGAGCTGTGTATTGCCATGCTCAGATGTAAGGTCAATGCTTATGCCGATAGATCATGCCAATTCTCACATTATCGCTTTAGCAGTATTGGCAATGTGTGTAGTGTAAGACAGGCTGGAGTCAATTGTAATGGCCAGGTATTTGAAGTGCTGTACAAGATCGAGGGAGGTGCCCTTGTTGTTCTTAATGGATAGTGGGAAAATTTTTTTATGTCTGCTTTGGCGAACAACATGGACTTTTTTTTTTTTTTTTTTTTTTTTTTTGTAGTTCATCTTTAACCTGTGTTCCTCAAACCATTTTTCTGCTGATGTAAAACCTTGTTGCAGGGCCAACTCCAGTCATTCGGGCTGAGGGTCACTGGTAAAAATGGCTGCATCATCTGTGTACAGGAGTATATGACCGTAATGTACTATGTGGACAAACAGAAATCTATCTTGGCTGTTGAGCAACAAAGTTCTAGTTGAAAACCTCTACTCTTTTATGTCTTCAGACTTCAGAAAGTGTAGTATCATAGTAAAAGCCAGCAGAATAGGCCCCATGCTCTATCTTGTCTGCTCGCCCCTCCCCCCGAGGTGGCCCTCCCTGGCCTCAGCTTCCTCTGTACACACACCACCCTCTGTGAAGTGTCTCCGCGCCCCCTTCCAGCTTCCACCATGCCCCTGATAGTTCCCCCTTCTTAAGCCTGGATACTTTCCTGGCTCCACCCTTATTTATCCTCTTTACATAACTGAAAGTCTCCATCATGCCCCCTTTCTCTCTTCTCCTCCAGTGCGTACAGATTGAGTTCATCCAGTCTCTCCTCATAGGTCCTGCCCTCCATGCCCTGAATCATCCTGGTCACCACCCTCTGGACCGTCTCCAGCAGCGCTATGTCCCTCTTCATATGGGGTCTCCAGAACTGCACACAGTACTCAAGATGCCGCCTAACCAGGGCATTATACAGAGGGAGGATCACCTCCTTCCTCCTGGAGGTAATCCCCCTGGTTATGCAGCCCAGTATCCTGTTTGCTTTTGCTGAGCTCCTCGACAATTCTCTGTGTTATCCATTTTGCTGTCCACCACTATCCCCAAGTTCGTCTCGCCTGATGTGACTTGCAGTGTGGTCCCCCAGGGTGTATGCATGTCCCGGGTTTCTGACCCCCAGATGCAGCACCCTACATTTCCCTGCATTGAACTTCAACCCCACTTTCCTTTCCCACCCCCCAACCCACGGTATCCAGATCCCCTGCAGGGCCTCTCTCCCCTCCTGCCCGCCTACCAGTGCTCCCAGTTTGAGTCATCCGCAAAGAGACAGCCTACTCCTAACTATGTCCGAGACATAGAAATTGAACAGAAATGGCCCCAGAACCGAACTCTGGGGGGCCCCACTGATGACCCTCCTGGGGGAGTAGACTATCCCTCCAACCACCACTCGCTGTATTCACCCCGTAAGCCAGTTTTCCACCCACCTGAGCAACTGCCCCCACCCCCATTCCCCCAGCTTTGTTAGTAGGCTGTTGTGGGGTACCGAATCGAACGCCTTACTGAAATCCAGATAGAGGACATCCACCGGCCTATGTCGGTCCATGGCACCTGTCACCCAGTCATAAAACTCCACCAGGTTAGTCTGGCACGACCTCCCCGGAACAAAACCTTACTTCCTGTCATCCAGGTGCCCCAACCTTTCCAGCTGCCCCTCCAGCCTCTCCTTGATAATGCTTTCCATAACCTTGCCTACCACAGACGTTAGGCTAACGGGCCTGTAATTCCCCATCTTCTCTCTGGACTTCCTCTTGTGAATAGGCACCACATGAGCCACCTTCCAATCTTGAGGCACCCACCCTGTCTTCAAGGAGGTGCTGAAGAGTGAGGCCAGTGGGCTGCCAGCACATCCGCCAGTTCCTTCAGCACCCTTGGATGCAGCCCATCTGGCCCGGCGCCTTCTCAATCTTTTAGCAACCGAGGGCCTCTCACTCATCTGCTGTGATTTCTCCCTCCCACCCCACCCCCATGCATCCTCTCATCCCTTCTAGAGGACCCATCCCTGCCCTAGTCTCATCCAGTCCTTCAGTCTCCAACTGTCCTCCTGGTTCAGTGGGCTCCTCTACCCTCTCATCGGGTTGGAAAGATCCCCCACCTCCCCCGGTAAAGGCAGAGGCAAAGTACTCATTTAGCACCTCTGCTTGTTCCCCAGCTTCCTGAGCCCATCTTCCCCCCGTTTTGATCCTATTTGATCTAGTAGATCTGTGTAATTGGCAGCTATGTACAAGGCATAAAATAAGCAGGTTTGCATACCCCAAAAGCGCTGTTACGCTAATCAAGTGCAGCCTTGATTAGCAGAAGTTACTAATAAACTAATGAATGGATTCATAAACGAGAAGTGGGGTTTAAACTTGTAAAGGGGGGGGTTAGTGAAAAAATGGAGTCAGGAGGGCTGCCCGAGGTCCCAGGTCTATGGCGGAAAATGAGGGCAGGTGACTGCGATGTAAACAAAGCAAGAGCTGTGCAGGAAAGGGCAAATAGGGAGTGCGCGGGGCCGAGTCAGTTGGGTAGGGGAGTGGGGATGGTGTGGAAGACGGTCCTGATCAGTGCCAGCAGCATGGGCAACAAAATGCCCGAGCTCCAGGTGATGCTGGCAGAGGGATCAGCAGATGTGGCAGCAATTACAGAAACATGGGCCACCCAGAAGAATGATTGGGACCTAAACTTGGAGGGCTACACAATATTCAGGAGGGATAGAGAAGAGGGTAGAGAAGGGGGTGTAGCACTGATAGTCAAGAATGGCATAATGGTTAGTGGAGTGGAGGAGGCAGATGGGGGAGTGGAAGCGATTTGAGTAACCCTGCAATCGAGGGGAGGCAAAAGACTGAAAGTGGGGGTGGCGTACAGACTCCTTGCAATGGATGAGGACCTGAAGGGGAAAATTGGTTAAGAATATCGAGGGGCACTGTGACCGTGGAAAGGGTAGGGTGGTGGTCATGGGGGACCTACATATGCCGGGGGCAGACTGGGACACCATGACATCAGCGGTGGCCGGGGAGCAGAGACTGATGGATGTGTTTTTTAGAATGCCTTTCTGGCCCAACAGGTGGGGGAACCTATAGCGGGAGAGGATACTGGACGTTGTCCTTGCAGACAACAACCAGATAAGGGATCTGGAGCTGTGTAGCCCGCTGGCAGGAGGAGACCATGCCACAGTCTGGTTTCTGCTGTGTCTGGGGGGAGGACAACCGCTCAAACACAGTAGTAGTGGACTTCAAGGGGGGGGACAGACTTCATGGGCATGGGCAGGATTCTGAGGGGGAGCTTGAGCCAGATTAGGCCAGACATGGATGTTGGTAGCTTGTGGGAGACCATTAAAAATGGGGTGCAGGAGGCTACTGGCTCATGTACAAGGTTAAGGCGTAAAAATGGTAGGGCCAACAAGCCGTGCTGGTGGACCAGGGAGGTGCAAGAGATGGTGAGGGATGATAAAATGTATGTAGGCTTTTTTTTTTTTTTTTTTAAAGTGCTCCAGGGGGAACAGGGAGAGAGGTGAGAACGAGTTGACAGCTAGAAGGGTCACAAGAGTGGTGAGGGGAGCCAAGGCGAGGATGGAGCAAAACCTGGCTAGGGCTAGCGGAAGGGGTGGAAAGGGATTTAATAAATACATAGGGGAAAAGAGGAAAGGGAGAGTACAGCTCTCCAGGATTAGGACTGGGGAGGGATGGGCTCAGGAGATGGGGAAGCAGGCAGAGGTACTAAACAAGTACTTTGCCTTGGTACTTATGGAAGGTGACAGGTGATCCATTCAGCTGGGGGAGACAGCTGAGAGAACCAGAAAAGGCTGGGGCACCGGGTGGGCCAGGCCTAGAAGCGGATGGGTGCTTTGTTGAGTGGGGGTTAGGGAGGGAGAAATCACAGAGGACAGCGTGAGGGAGGCCCTACGGGTACTGAAAACTGACACGGCACTGAGACCGGATGGGCTGCATCCGAGAGTTCTGAAGGAACTGGTGGACGAACTAGCGGCTCCACTAGCTGCACTTTTCAGTGCCTCTCTATAGACTGCATGGGTGCCTCATGATTGGAGGGTGGCTCATGTGGTGCCTATCCACAAAGGGGGGGGTCTAGGGAGGAGATGGGAAATTACAGGCCTGTCAGCCTAACGTCAGTGGTAGGCAAACTAATTGAGGGCTTCATCAGGGAGAAGCTCGGGAGGCAACTGGAAAGGCTGGGGCACATTAATGACAAACAATATGGTTTTGTCCTGGGGAGATTGTGCCAGGCCAAACTCATAGATTTTTACGACTGGGTGACGGGGACCCTGGACCGACAGACCAGTGGACGTCCTATACCTGGATTTCAGTAAGGCGTTTGACTCGGTAACCCACATTGGGTTGTTGGCAAAGTTGGGGAGGATGTGGGTGGGAAGACAGTTGCTTAGATGGGTAGAAAACTGGCTTACAGATAGAACACAGAGGGTAGTGGTTGATGGGATAGTCTCCTTCCCTAGGAAGGTCTTCAGTGGGGTTCCCCAAGGTTCTGTACTGGGGCCACTCCTGTTCAGTTCCTATGTTTCTGATGGGGGGGTTAGGAGTAGGATGAGCCTCTTCGTGGATGACTCAAAACTGGGAGCACTGGCTGACAGGGAGGAAGCGAGAGAGACTGTCCAGAGGGATCTGGATACCCTGGAGGGTTGGTTAAGGAGGTGGTGGCTGAGGTTTAATTCAGGGAAGTGTAGGGTTCTGCATCTGGGGGTCAGAAGCCCAGGTCATGTATACACTCTGGGAGGGGTCTCACTGCAAGCCACAACGAGTTAAAGGGACCTGGGGGTGATGGTAGACAGCAGAATGAACACCCCTGAAAACTGCAGAAGATCTGCGGCAAAGGCAAACAAGATTCTGGGCTGCATAGCCCAGGAAATAATGTCCAGGAAGAGAGCGAGGTGATCCTTCCTCTGCATAATGCCTTGGTCAGGCTGTATCTTGAGTACTGCATTCAGTTCTGGAGACCTCACCTTAGGAAGGACGTAGCGTTGTTGGAGAGGGTTCAGAGGAGGACAACCAGGATTATCTGGGGCATGACCGAAAGTACCTATGAGGAAAGGCTGGAAGTCCTTGGGCTGTACTTGCTGGAGGAGAGGCGAGACAGGGGTGACATGATTGAAGTATTCAGATATGTGAAAGGGATTAACAAGGGCAGAGCCAAAGAAATGTTCAGGCTAAGGAATGGGGGCACAACCAGTGGGCATGAGTGGAAGTTGGAGGGGGGAGCCTACAGGGGAGAACGTAGAACATAGAAGGCATTACTTCACTGAGAGGGTGGTGGAGCCATGGAATGCATTGCCTGGGAGTCTTGTCGAACAGGGAACAGTGGAGGGCTTTAAGAGGGGGTGGGACAGATGCATGGGTATACTGAAGCTGAAGTTGACCCTCTCAGGTAGGTGGAGGAGGATGACAACAATAGCTGGCTAACGAAAGCAGACAATGGAAGACCATTGGGCCTATTCTGCTGGCGTTTAGTATGTTAACTGATTTGCCACACTGAGTAAAAATTTTCAAACTGCGATAATATTGTTTTGCAGTTGTGTAAAAAGTACAGAATTGCAGAAATTGTTCCTGCAGTTTGACACTCTTCTGGACTTCATTTTATAGATAAATATAACCATTTCGTGGAATTGCTTCTCAAAGCAGGTGGTTGCTAATTTAAAATGAAGCTGATTTAGCAGTCTTATTGATGCCTTGTTGCATGATTAAGATTTGTTCAAAGGGTCTTCATTTTTACCACGTTTCCTTAGTAATAAAGATATTGTCAGTTTGAAACAGTACGAGGAAGACTTCCCATTCCCAGTTTTAATAAGGATTGGTGACGGCAGCCATATGGGGGCAAGAGGCAGTCCGAAACAAGACTGTTTGGGGTGGGGGAGGTTGTGGGATGAGGTTCATTTTTCATAAACTGAACAGTATTCGAGATTTTATCCATTTGAGGCGGGGTTAGAGCTTTGCCCTATTGGGGACGAGGCTCATTGTTAAACATTTGATAGTGTAGTTTCAGCTGTCAGTGTTTATTTTAGCCAGATGTGGAAGAGAAGGGAGCAGCAGATTCCCAGTAAGCGACGGACCTAATTTCTTTGTGTAATAGACATGTGGCGTGAGTGCAGTTTTTGCTATACAGCTATGGCTCCCGTGATTTCGGTCATGGCGGATGGGATGTTCTGTGACAGTTACACATAATTGGACCTGGATAGACCAGTGAACGTTGTCTTTCTTGAGTTGAGCAAGGCGTTTGACTCCTCCTCATGGGGGCCTGTTGGATAAACTGGGAGGAATGGGAATGGGGAATCCGATGGATAGGCAATTGGCTCCAGGACCGGATGGTTGGTGGGATAGTCTCATCCCCAAGGAGGGTCATTAGTGGGGTCCCTCAGGGATCGGTCCTTGGGCCCCTCCTGTTCAACGCCTACATCTCTGACATAAGGAAGGGTATCAGGAGTGAGATGAGTCTCTTTTCGGAGGACTCAAACCGGGGGGGCGGTGGTGAATGGGGAGGAGGGGAGGTGGCCCACAGGGGGATCTGGAGGCTCTGGAAAGGTGGTCTAGAAAGTGGAAGCTGAGGTTCAGTGCAGGGAAATGCAAGGTACTGCACCTGGGAGCCAGAAACCGGGCCAAGTGTACACCTTGGGGAGGGAATGCTACAAGTCTCGATGGCTGAGAGGGACCTGGGGGTGGTGGTGGATGTCAAGATGAACAACTCAGAGACTTGTAGGAGGGCAGTGGCAAAGGCCAGCAGGATGCTTGGATGCATCGCTAGGGGGATCACCTCCAGAAGGAGGGAAGTGATACTCCCACTGTATAACTGCTTGGTGAGGCCGCACCTCGAGTACTGCATGCAGTTTTGGAGGCCACATTTAAAGAGGGACATTAAACTCCTGGAGAGGGTCTAGAGGAGGGGCTTGGGGGATAGGATCTATGGGGAGAGGCTCAAAGAGCTAAATATGTACACATTGGAAGAGAGAAGGGACCGGGGGGACATGATAGGAGTCTCTAGGTACATGAAGGGGGTAAATAGGGGAGGAGCAGTCAGGGTGCTCCAAAGGAGGGGGCAACTAAAGGGCATGGGTGGAAGCTGGAAGGGGGAGATTCAGGGGAGAAAGGAGGAGGTGCTATTTCACTGAGAAGGTGGTGGAGCCATGGAATGCGCTGCCCAGGGGGCTGGTGGAGGCAGAGATGGTGGAGGGGTTCAAGAGGGGGTGGGACAGGTACAGGGGAAGGGTTCTGGAAGCAACATCCAGTGCAGCGAGATTATCCGGGACTGTGAAGGGAGAAGCCAGAGAGGGGGAGGGGGGCAGCAAGGTCAGCTCCCAGGGTGGGGGCTGACCAAACGAGCAGACACGGAAGACCATTAGACCTATTCTGCTGGCATTTTAATATGTTAGTATAATTGACACTCCTTTGTTTTAAGTGAATGTGCTAAGATAATGCTCAATTAGAAAATGGGGTTTGTTATACTTATACTGTCATACCTGCAGCCCTGCACGAGCCATCTGATGTAAAAAATAGAATTTTTATTGCTGTCCCTGTTGGGAGGGAAGGGATCATAAATCGGCCTGAGGAGACTGCCAGCCAATCCCTTCCACCTCCTGATGTGCCAACCTTGCCCATGTGCTCAGACATTTTGTGACGTGTAACCAGTGATAGCACGGGGTGCACCCCATAGAAGCCTATAGGGGGATTTCAGAACTAATTATATATATTCGGACCCTGCGCTCCCACAGTAAAATAAGGATACTATTACATCATCTCAAAAAGTAAGGAAATGCAGATATGCATCTATGGAGGGATGGGAGCGCAGCCACATATATAATACATACATACACACACATACACACTAACATACTAAAGAGCCAGCAGAATAAGCCAAATGGTTTGTCTTGTCTGCTCGAAAGCCAGCAACCTAGTGGCTGCTCGCCTTACCTTCCCCAGCCCCCAAGAGAGTCTTCTTTTTATTCCGATTTCCCTTATACCTGCCCAACCCCTTCTTGAAGCCCTCCACTGTGCGCTCTTCCACCAGCCACCCAGGCAGTGCATTCCATGTCTCCACCACCCTCTGTGAAAAAATGCCTCCTATGCTCCCCCTTGTAATTTCCCCCGTCCATCTTCCACTCCTGACGCCTGGTAGCTCCCTCCTTCTTTAACCTAAACAGCTCCTTGACTCCACTCCTGGTTATTCCTTTTACATATTTGAAAACCTCTATCATGTCTCCTCTATCCCTCCTCTCTTCCAGTGAATAAAGCCCAAGCTCCTTCAGCGTTTCCTCATAAGGCCTCCCTTCCATGCCCTGAATCATCCTGGTCACTCTCCTCTGAACCCTCTCCAGCAGCACTATGTCCTTCTTCAAATGAGGTCTCCAGAACCGTACACAATACTCAAGCTGCAGCCTAACTAAGGCATTATACAGAGGGAGGATCACCTCCCTACTTCTGGACGTAATACCCCTCACTGTGCAGCCCAGTATCCTGTTTGCTTTGGCTACTGTTCTTCTACAATTCTCAGTTATTCATTTTGACATCAACCACCACACCTAAATCCCTTTCTCCCAATGTGGCTTGCAGTGTGACCCCCCCCCGCCCCGGGGTGTATACATGGCCTTGGTTTTTAACCCTCAAATGAAGTACCTTACATTTCCCGGCATTAAATTTCAGTCCCCACCTTCTTGACCACCCCTCCAGGGTATCCAGATCCCCCTGGACTGACTAGCTCACTTCTTCACAATCCACCAGTGCTCCCAGCTTTGAATCATCCGCAAAGAGACTCAACCTATTTTTAACCCCTCTCCCTATATCCGAGACATAGGCATTGAACAAGAGCGGCCCCAATACTGAACCTTGAGGGACTCCACTGATTACCTTTCTGGGGTGGAGAGTATCCCACCCACCATAACCCTCTGTAGACGGCCCGAAAGCCAGTTATCTACCCAACTGAGTTCCTGTCCTCCTGCCCCTATCTCCCCCATTTTTGCTATCACTCCATTATGGGGCACTGAATCAAACGCCTTGCTGAAATCTAGGTATAGGACATCCACTGGCCTATGTCTGTCCAAGGCTCCAGTCATAAAACTCTACAAGGCTGGTCTGACACGATCTCCCCAGGACAAAGCCATATTGTTTATCATCCTGGTGTCCTCACCATTCCAAGTGCCTCTCAAGCCTCTCTTTGATAAAGCCCTCTATTACTTTGCCTACCACAGACGTCAGACTGACAGGCCTATAATTCCCCATTTCTTCCCGAGACCCCCCCCCCTTTATGTATAGGCACTACATAGGCCACCCTCCAATCCTGTGGCACCCATCCGGTCTGCAAAGAGGCGTTAAAGAGTGCTGCCAGTGGAGCTGCCAGTACCTCCGCCAATTCCTTCATAACCCTCTGGTGTAAACCATCCGGCCCTGGTGCCTTATCTGTTTTTAGTTTCTGAAGAGCCTCCCTTACCATATCCACTGTGATTTCTCCCCCTCAATCCACTCCCTCATGCAACCATCCTACTCCTTCTTGATCTGGCCCAGTCTGTCCCCTGTCCTTTTTCCATCCTCTGGTCTCAGACTGAGACTGACTTCTCGCTTACGCTCTCTCCTCATCACACCCATCAAGCTGTAGGGTTCCTTTGTCACCCCCTGCAAAGATTGAGGCAAAGTACTCATTTAGCACCTCTGCCTGATGCCCTGCATCCTGAGCCCATCCCCCCACAATCTTAATCCTATTGATCTGTGTCCTCACTTTTCTCTCTTATGTATATATAGAATCCCGGATATTCATAGCCAGATTTTTCTCCATCCCTGCCTTAGCGCCTCACCACTCTGGTAACCTTACTGGCCAATAATTCATACTCCCGGCCTCATCCCCCTATAACATTTATAACGCTTGTAGGCAGCCTTTTTTTTCCCTAACCACTTCCTGCACTTCCCTGGTCCACCAACATGGCCTGCTAGTTCCTCCATACTTACGCCTTACTTGAGTACAGGACCTAGTAGCCTCTTGCACCCCTTGTTTAATGGTCTCCCACAAACTTTCAGCATCCATATCCAGCCTTATCATGTCCAACCTCTCCCACAGGATCTTACTAATGCCCACAAAGTCCGCTCTCCTGAAATCAACCACTGCTGTATGAGTGTGGTTCCCCCCCCCCAGATACACAGATACAGCAGGACCCAAACCATAGTGTGATCACCACCCGCCAGAGGACTGCACACCTCCAGTCCCCTTATTTGTTCACTATCTGCAAGTACAACGTCCAATATCCGTCCCTCTCCAGTAGGTTTCTCAACCTGTTGTACCAGGAAGGCATCCAGAAGGACATCCATCAATCTCTGTTCCCTAGCTACAGAGGATGTCATGGTATCCCAGTCCACCCCCGGCATATTAAGATCACCCATAACCACCACCCTACTCTTTCCAAGGTCACAGTGACCCTTGATGTTCTCAACCAACTTATCATCCAGATCCTCCTCCTATTGCAGGGGGCCTGTAAACCACTCCTATCTTCACTTTTTTCCCTCCCCTCATTTGCAGGGCAACCCAAATCACCTCCACACCCCTTCCAGCCCCTCAACTCCACAAACCATTCTATCATTTCTGACAATCGGCGCAACTCCCTCCCCCACCCCCACATTCCTATCTTTCCTGAATATCTTGCAGCCCTCTAAGTTTAGGTCCCAATCATTTCTCTGAGTAGCCCATGTCTCTGTAATTGCTGCCACATCCACTTTTCTGTCTGCCAACATAGCCTGGAGCTGAGGCATTTTATTGCTCATACTCCTAGCATTAATCAGGACTGTCCTCCACCCCAACTTTTCCCTTTTCTCCAGCCCCCCAGCCCTACGCTGTCCATTATTTTCCCAGTATTCCGTGAATTTTCAACATATTCCCTCTCACCCCTCACATGCCCTAGACCTAGAACCGCATCATATTCCTTCTCACCCCCCGCATGCCCAAGATCGGGACCTCAGACATCCCCTTGAGGTCAATTTATTATGTGACACCCCCCCCTTTACAAGTTTAAACCCCACCTCTCACTTATAAATCCAGCAAGTTTTAATTTCAAGATCTTCCTTCCCTCCATGTTGAGGTGTAACCTATCCCTGGCATATAGCCCCTTGTCCTCCCAAGTATCCCCCCCAGTCACCTACCAGCCCATACCCCTCTGCCCTGCACCAATCCCTGAGCCACTTGTTCACCCCCCTGAGTTTTAGCTTGGTCTCATCAGTTGCCCTTGGTACTGGCAGAATCTCAGAGAAAGAAATTTTGCTTCCTATTGAGTGACAAACCCTTGCCAGCTCCCAGAATCTAGCCTATATTTCTAGCTCGCTATTCCCTTCCAAGTTATTTGTCCCCAAACGTACTAGGAAGTCTGGGGATCCCCCGCAATCCAATGTGATTGAGTATAGGTGGAATTTAGCCTTGTATACTGATAGACCTGGTATACATTTAGCCTTGACAGGGCTGGTTTTATTCTCCCCCTCCCAATGAATACCCCTTGTCATAGAATTCCCCCAGCAGTATCACCTTATATATATATATATATATGTGTGTGTGTGTGTGTGTAGATATAGAGAGATATATAGATATAGATATGTGTATGTAATGGATAACCCACTTGTAGGCGTGAGTCGCGCTCTGATATATGACGCCTTGGTAGTCAACCACCCAAGGTGTGCGCGATATCTGGAGCTCGAACGACACATCCTAGAGTGGGTTATTTATCTTTTAAAATGGTAAAATTGCTTCTTTGGGGGGTAGAAGTGTAGGTGTGCGGTCACGCTGTGATATATGCATGGTAATGTGATGTGTTTTATACAGTCAGAACACTGGATTTGGAGGAGGATCCATTTTATAAATAAATAATAAAAAAAAATACACACACACTATATATATATAGTGTGTGTGTGTGTGTGTGTGTGTGTGTGTGTGTGTGTGTGTCTGTCTGTCTATATTCTGTAAACGTAACCTGTAATACGTTTAAGCCACTGCTCGACTAACAAGGCCCTTGTTAGTTGAGTGGTGGCTTTAATGGTAATAGTAATTAATATTAATGGCTGATTGTCAAGTTATGTCATGGTGGTAAATGACTGGCTGGATTAAATAGCCCTTATAAAGTGGGATTTGGCACATCATCTGCTTGAGTGGTCAAAACATGGGGTCAGGATAACACAGTTTACCCCACAATCTCTTGTCTTCCTTAATTTAATCCACTGCTCATGATCCGATAGGCAGTAACTTGGCAAGAGGTCATTCATTATCATCATTGCTTCCCTGCTTATTTGGTTAAAAAAAAAACAAAAAAAAACTTAAGAATACATTTTGATAGGACCAGTTGATTTGCTTTCAGTTAGAGGACCCAGGTTCAAGCTTTGGATCCCAGTTGAAACTAGCAGGAGACTAACTGCTGTCCCCTGGGTACATGAGATGCCTTCTGTGTGAGTCTGTTGCAGCTGTTGTTTACTGGCTGCCCCTAAAGTCTCGGGGGTGTGAAAGCCATGAGGCACAGAACACTCCCTTCCCTGCTTCTCCCAGTAATTGAGGGCCAAGGTGGTGGTGGTGGGGGGTGGGGTGGGGGGTGTGAGTGGTTGGAGTTGTAGAACTAGAGACTGTGAAAATGTCTTCTAAACGGTTGTGTTTTATGTTGGCTGGGAATGGTCATCCTGCTGATTATTAAAGCAGTCATTTCTGGGCAGTTCATCTGAGTAACCAGTGGAGCAATACCTGATCTACCACGTGGTACGTGGCCATGAAATCGGAACAAGAAATAATGAACTCTTGATGACTAATAGAAGTTGCAGGCACTAATCTGATAGATTTCTAATTTCAGAATAAGTCATAAAAGCTAAAATTAGGAAGAAATTCTGCCTTTCAGTTCCTGACTTGATGTATGTTTGTATTGCTAGCTGCGTCTCAACAGTATCAAGAAGCTGTCGACAATTGCATTAGCACTTGGAGTAGAAAGAACTCGAAGTGAGCTCCTGCCTTTCCTTACTGGTACGTAAAATTATAAATTTAATTTTACTAAACTGTTTATACAAGATAGGATCCCCTAGCTGTTTTACCCATTTTCAGGTCTGTCCAATGTTACTGCTTGCCTGTTTGTAGTTCTACTTCTATATTTGATCTGAACCGTGACTAGCAAAAGTATTACCAGGATCTAAATGTCAGATAATTTAATATATGTATAGTATAGTGCGTGCTTGCTTGTGTTTCTGCATCTATACTTGATCTGTATTGTTTCTCCTAGTCTATCTATCTACCTGTGCTGACGTGGAACCTTTGAAAAAGAGTCTTTGACTCAAAGGTATTTTCCGAATACTCAATAAATAAATAAAATAAAACAAGGTAACGTGGTTTGGTACAGTTTTATAATTCACATTTGGGTGTTACAATACGCACAGACAGCAGATTCATTAGCACCAGTTTTGGTGCTTTTTCAAATCGCCCTTACTTCTGCAAGGGTATACATATTTCCAGAATGCTGCATCCTGTGAGGTTTGGGAGGGAAGGGATTGTAATTTGACGCTGAGGATGCAACAAGTAGTGCCCAGACCACACTCTTCCATAACATTTGAAGTGCATTGTATGTTCAGTTAGTGCAGTAGGGCCCTACCTGATGTGGGGGTCTGCCCTCGATTTTCACATTAAGTGCAAAATGACAGTTTTACTAACATGCCTCTTGGACAAAAATAAGTTTAACTGATTGAGCCTGCCAGACGGTGATTGGCAGAAGCGATTCAGGTGACATTCCAGAATCTGTTGTGGCTGATATCACTGTCAGAACAGAATCTGCACTGATGGATTTATCAGCACTGTGTGTGTGGTCCCAGAGCTATCTTAGTCTCCAAATGCTGTTTCCTTTATGCTCCCGAGTACAAGTAGTCCTTAGTCTCGGGGAGTTGCACATAACTAACGTTCCATTGTATCTGACAACTGTATGATCTCACGCAGTGCTGTTAGTCTCACCAACTGAATTAGTCATGGTGACTTTGGGATGCAGCCTGGGCAGCTTATGGTGGACCCAACGGCTGGCAGGCTCAACCAAATGATTTTCTCATTAGATGTGGGCCTGTCTCAGTGCTCATTCCCCTTTCATAAATTCTTAGTTTTCTGATAAAATTTGGCCTTCGAGTCCAGAATGCAGTTATCTGGGTTGTGCAAAGACTGTGACCCGTGTGCTTTTTCTAAAAACCCACATTGCCTAATGATGGCCTAGTCTGTATTGATAGTATCTTGTAGCTGTTTGGTAATGTGGGTACTGTTAAAAGTTTCATAAAAAATAAACATGGGTTGGCCTTTTTTTGTTTCCTTCAGTTGTATTTTTTCCCCCCTGAGCATCTCTAGCCAGGATCTCCTTTGGCCACCACCACCGTTCTGTCAGAGGCTCCTTTTTACCTGGGCTTTCTGGGACTTTAAGGCCACCTGTGACAACTGCTGGATTGCCCTCTTGGCTTGAGCCCCTGTGGTGAAGCCTGCCTTCTGTTCCATGGCAGCTCCGTTCCCTATTTTCAGCCACCCATGGCAGAGTGAAGCCTGTGAAGGCATGAGCTGTCCTAAGAGCCTGGAGGAGACCGATCAGCAGTGTACTTGGAGGGGGGGTGGAGACAGGCAGGATGTCCTTTTGCCAGCTGGAAACCTAAAGGTGGGATCACCCTTTGTCCGTCCATCTCCTCTGCTAGTGATGATGGATGCTTCGGGTTCCAGATGGGGTACCTATATGGGCCCCTTTCGGATTCAGAATCAGTGGTCCCTCTTAGATACAGTTCTGTATAGCAGCACTCAGGAGATGGGGGCTGTTCTGCTTGGCCTACAGGCCTTCGCCACCTTTATGCATCTGGACACCATCTCAGAGATCTACTACATAAACCGCCAGGGTGTCTGCTTGTATCCTCTTGGCAGAGAGAGGCGATAAGTCTGGCACTGGGCCATAGAGCATAGCCTCTTCCTGTCTGTTGTCTTCCTGCCTGGTACCCCCAACACCCTTGTCTCAGCAGGTCCCAGGCACTCTGCCACAAATGGGAGCTGTTGGACTCTGTCGTGGGTGACCTCTTCATAAAGTGTGGTCGCTCAGATGTTGAATTGATGATTTTTTTGCTGACTCACTCCAGGGCCTGGTGTTTTTTGGCGAGGTGCATTGATCCTCTCTTGGAAAGGGAGGTTCATGTACACATTTTCTCCATTCCCTCTGATATAATGGGTTCTGGTCTAGTTGCTGGTGGAGTTGGACACCCTGATTCTGGTGGCTGCATACTGGTCCAGACAAATCTGCTTCCTTCTGCTTCAGCAGTTTGCATTGGAACCCTCTTGTCTTGCTCCCTCTGTGAGAGAGACTTCGGTCGCAGGAGCAGGTCTGTCTGTTGCATATGGATCTTAGATCCCTGCACCTCCATGCTTGGCTGCTGAGGACGTAGACCTCTCTCACTTTGGGGTTTTTCCAGCAGTTGCATCTGTTCTGCTGGAGGCTCATAAGCCATTTGCTAGGTACACCTACTTGCAAAACTGGAAACATTTTGACTTGGTATGCTGCCCATCATGTGGACCCCTTTACATGTCCAGTCAATTAGGTTGTAGACTACTTTCTGTCCCTTATGGAAGCAGGCTTTTGGCATTCTTCCATAAAGGTTCGCTTGGCTGTGGTGTTGGTGTTTCATGCCCTCACTGAGGGCAAAACGGTGGCCCAGCTTCAGGTTTCTCACGGGTTCCTCAGAAGTATTCTCCTTCTGTACTCCCTACTGTATGATCTTGTTCCAGTGTGGGAGTCTAATTTGGTTCTGGAGACCATTACTGCGCCTCCCTTCTGTTGCTACTTTTGAGCTGCACTTCCACACTTGGAAGAGATTGTTCCTCATGGCGGTGATGCCTGATAGACGTATTTCTGAATTGCAAGCTCTGGTTGTGAAACGTTCTTACCAATCCTCATTGCCTGTGGAAGGTTGTTTCTAAGTGAACGCAAAATGAGACTTTTGACCTTATGGTTTACCTTTAGACTGCTACAGATAGTGGGGAATGTTGTCTACACATGCTTGGCATCTGTCAACACGGAATTGGTACCTTGATTGTACTAAGGATTATAGACGATCCTCTAACGTTTTTGTGGCTTTCACCCTATAGTAGTGGCCTACCCTGTTTCTAAACTGGGCCTTTCCAAGTGCTTAGCCAGCTGCATTATTTTCTGTTACCGGAAGTTTTATTTATTTTTTGGTTTTTTAATATAAACGGGTGACCGGGAAAGGCACACTGAGCCAGGGTTCATCTCCAGGTGCGACCTGGGGGAAAGTGTACAAGGAAAAACTGGGTTATACAAGGCAAAACATGAAACAGGAAATGTATTTACAATATAGGCAACGTATACAAATATACAGTATATGCCATTTATACAGAATAAAACAATATCTACAATGGATTTTAATATACAGTGGAGACACGTACAGAAAAAGTTGCGTATACAAGAGTGCAATGACCCATGCTCAACACATTTAGCACTAATATTAGTTCAACTGGGATACTTGGAGTACAGGCAGTAACTCATCGTGAGAGACGAGGGAGACACACTCAGTCCTAAGGAGGTTAATGGGAGCAGATTGGGTAGGGAAGAAGGTGGAGTAGTAGTTTGACAGAGGGATGAGAGGAGGCGTTATGCAGGAGAGAGGACTGGGAGTTCCATCAGTAGGGGAGATGATAGTAGAAAGCTGATTTGCTCATGTTAAATGAGGGGGTATGGAGAGAAAAAGACCGTGTGTCCCTGGCTCGCAGAGAGTATGACAAGGTTGGGGCACGAGAGAGGAAGGAAGAGATTGAACCAGTTTTTGGAAATGAAGAATAGGGAGTGAACATAGCGTCTGTAAGCAAGCGGGGGGAGGTTTAAGGAGGATAAAAGGAAGCAGTGGTGAGTTCAGTAAAGAGAGCTTGAGGCAAAATGACAGAAGGCATAATAGATGGGGTCAATCCGAGAGAGGTTGGTGGAGGAGGCAGTGCTGTAGACAACATCGACATTGTCAATGACGGGTAGGATCATTTTAGTTAGAAGTCCTCTGCGGACATGGAGAGGGAGTGAGTCTTTATTACGGTATAGAACACCGAGCTTGGGGTGGAGTTTGGAGATTAGGTAGTCGATGTGCGTGGTGAAACCTAACTGGATCAAGCCAGACCCCTAGGTATTTATACGTGAGGACAGTCTTTAAGGGGGAACCATTGAGGGAAATTATCGGGGAGGTGTTTATATTTTTGGCTCGCCTTTGTGCAGTCCCAAAGATCATTGAGACAGTTTCTGAGGTATTCAGCTTTGATTGTTTTGCCTGAAACCATGATTGAACAGAGTTGAAATCATGTTATAACACCGAATGTATGGTGGCAGGGTTAGGGCCGGAAGCGTATAAAGTGGTGTCGTCCACATACATATGCAACAGTGATGCAGAACAGGCGGACGGGAGTTTGTTTATAAAGACAGAAAACAGTATGGGGCCAAGAATAGAGCCTTGGGGGACACCAGAAGTGATAGGGAAAGGGGAGGAGATGAAGTTACAATTTTAACTGACTGGAATCTGTCAGTAAGGTACGATTTAAACCACTGAATGGTGGGCGGGGCAAGCCCAGTGTCCTCAAGAGTGCCCAGGAGGAGAGGGTGGGATGCCGAATTAAATTCATTCGCCAGGTCGATGAAGATGTGAGATGCCCTTCATCTGTTGCAGACTGAATACGGCCTGTTACCCGGAGGAGGGAGGATAATGTGGAATGGTTCTTCCTAAAACCAGATTAGTACTGGGAGAGGAAATTTGTGATGTATGGGAATTTAGTCAGCCTAGCTTGCACCAGCCGTTCCTGGAGTTTGGATAGAGCAGGGAGGAGGGAGATTGGGTGATAGCTCCCAGGAGACGTAGGGTCACCTCCTTTGTGGAGAAGTACGATACATGCAGATTTCCAAGCTTTCAGGACAGCTCCCGAGGAGAAGGACAAGTTTACAGTGTAAGCGAGAGGAAGAGCTATAGCAGGGGCGGAAAGGCATAGGAGGCTTGGATGTAGGCGGTCTGGGCTGGATTTGGTTGTATTAAGAGATAGCAAGGCACATAGTACCTTGTTGTGGAGGCAGGGGCTGAAAAGAGGTTATTTTGCCCTGGCATAAGCTTAGAGGAGGGTTAAGGGGCAAAAGTTGAAGTAGGTAAGGTATGAGCGGGTGTGGCACAGGTAGTGGAGAAAGAATTTAGGGTATCCACAACCTGAGTGGGTTCCTTGAGTTCAGTGTTATGTATTAGGGCGGGGGTGCTTAATTGTTAGGGTGGACTGACAATAGAGTGAACGATGTTCCAAAAGGAGGATGAGAGTGCAGTACTTAGCCGGTTTTTAAAATAGTCTGCCTTAGCTTGCCGGATAGCCTTTACACAGGCATTTCTAGCTGTGTTATATCATTGCCTTGAGTGAGGAGACTGAGAGGACTTGAAAGCAGACCAGGCTCTGTCCCAGGCTTTGCACATAGCAGTTATTGGGGCAGTGGTTCAGGGATGATGTCTCTTCCTGACCCTGGCTTCTTTGATAGGTGCATGGTAGTCCCAGACACCCTTGAAGATTGCGGTAAAGTGTGCCAAGGCATTATCAAAGACAGGTGCCCAGTTAGCATTGTGCAGGTCTGATAGGAGGAAGTTAATGTCGATAGCGGAGAGGATGGGTTTCAGTGTATTTAGGGGCCGATTTGGGAAGATTCACTTTCCTTATGCAGTAGGTGCTGCAGTGATCTCTTAGGGCTGGGTCGGGGACACCCGCCGTGGACAAATGGTGAGGGTGGGAAGAGAGGACCCAGTCTAAGAGTGAGTGGTTTGCAGAGCGGGTATTGTATCTAATGGGTTTAGAAATCAGCTGAGAAAGATTTAGTGATTCAATTTTGGAAATCGCTGATTTGGATGAGGGTGCCAGCTATTCTAGGTTGTAATCCTCTAGTGGGATTAATTCACCTGATTGTGCGAGTGGTGGGATGGCCGAGGTGCAGGAAATTAATGACTCTCGGTTTAGTCGAGGGGAGGCATAGACAACCCCAACACAGATAGGGTGGTGGTGGTGAAGATAGGTAGGTAGGAAGTGCAGTAAAGAACTTCCTGGTTCTGTCCGTGCTCACTCCACCCTTGGGATGGCCACTTCCATGGCTTGTTTTCACAATATGTCTACTGCTGATATATGCTGCTGCCACTTGGAGTACTGTTCATGCATTCACTAAATAGTATATGGACGTCGTCTCTCGTAGACCTGCTGGATTTGGCGTTACTGTCCTGCAAGACCTCCTTATTCAGGATATTTAGCTCCTTCCTTCCTCGGTGCTTTGGTACTACTTGGGAATTGTTCCATGATGTGGCTCAAAGGAGGGAGATACGCTCAAAGTGAATAGAATAGTTACCTGCTGCAACAGTAAATCTTCAGGAATCTCCTCCATTGAGTCGCAGCTCTCACTTCCTCCTTCCCTCTTTTTCAGGTGTTGGTTGTTTATCCTTCCTACACTCTCAAGTTGGTTCTCCTCTTATGCCTAAATTTGGCATGATTACTCTGGTTTCCATATCCTGTGTGCCTGGTTTAGCCCTAGTTGCTGTGGTCCCTGCTGGTCCAATGATCTTCTGAGTTTCTCTCTGGCAGGGATCTGAGGTATGATAGGGCCGCGCCGTTATACAGGTGGCAACGATGCACATTGACATGGGTGATCTCAACTAACATTTTCTGTGTGGTCTTGATGCTGATGGCTTACAGTTTTATGATATGGCTCAAACAAGAAGATTCTGTCGAAGATCTATTGTTATGGCAAATAGCTATTTTTTCAGACTACATTGCTGCCGGTCTCCATACCAGCACCAAAATAATCATAGTATGGAGAAGCCTTCAGTTGGCAGTTGAGCTGTCCAGGATGCAGCGCAGTATCCTGTGACACTGCATGACGAAGGGAATTGACTGCCATTGAAATTGCCTGGTTTCCTGCAGAAACTCTGCTGCTGTATGCTGCAGTTTTGGATTGCATCCTGTCCGGCGTTGCTGTACTTGCCCACTCAGTACCTGGCAGATTCCCTGCACCCCTGTGGTGTCTCCATCTACCACTTGTGCCTAGCAGTGTACCCCCGGAGCTGAAATCTGTCCAAACATTATGTTTTTCAAAATCTTCCTGGAGGGACTGTGCTGCTGTTTTTCAAAATATTAACATGGACCCCCCCCCCCCCGATGGGCCTGAGGCAGCGTGTTGTGCTGCTGTGCAAAAGACAAGAGTTCAGGAGCAGAGTCTGGTCACCATGTTGGGAGGCAGGTCAAGCTGCAGGCAGCTACCTGAGGGCAGTGCATCTCAGCTGGAAGGGCTGGTGGTGGGTTCTGGCATGCAGCGTCCCTGCGGGTGGGCTGGGGAGCTTGCTCCTTTTACAGGGGCACGCCACTGTTTCAAGGCTGACTGGCATTGCTCGTGCCAAGAGGCAGGAGGCAACGGGGAGAAAATTGGTAGAAAATCCCTCCTGAATGATGAAATCACCTGGACAGGCGATATTTCTGAGCGACAGCTGGGCCGGGAGAAAAACACCATGGAGAAAAAAAAATGTGGGTTTGAGCAGTTGGTTCAGCTTTGTTCCCCTGTCCAGGAAGATCGATGTCTCTGACCAAATAAAATGGGTGAAGATGGCCATCACAAATGCTGCTGTCTTACTGGATGAACCTGGTCACATGCCACACCTGTTCATGCTCACCCAAGTACAGTGCTACATTTTTCTAAGCCAATATTTTTAATACCAAGCCACCCACTGTAGGGTGCTGCATTCATAGGGGGGTATATGCACTGCTCTGGTGTAAGCAGCATGCACCAGAGGAGGGAGGGCCTTCATCTCGTAACAAATGCACACCCTGTCATGTGTTTACATTCCACTTGATCCATCTACAAGTATTATATTGTTAGAGTAGCAGCAGAACATGTTTTTAGGATAAGTGAGGAACTGGTCTTCGAGAGACACACACACACACACACACACACACACACACACACACACACACACGATCACAGAAAAGTCGTAATTGTGCACTTCGGTACAAATAGTAGTAGTCGTACAGCACAGTGAATGGCAGTGTGTTGAACTAACCAAACCTCCCTTCTTGCAGACACCATCTATGATGAAGATGAAGTGCTGCTGGCCCTCGCTGAACAGCTGGGAAGTTTCACGACCCTTGTGGGAGGTCCCGAGTATGTCCACTGTTTGTTGGTAAGTGTCTGTGTTTGTAATAATAATAATATTCCTGGAAAGTGTGCATGTGACAATCCTGGATTTAGAAGTGTGATATCTCATTCCGTTTGTGGCAACCATTTAGAATAAGGTTACGCATAGAATGTTTGAACTTGTATACTCCAGGAGGGAATGATTTAACCATCTGAAAGTTGAAGCTAGAAAGGATTTCGGCATTATTCAGTATTGACTTTTTAACAAGCTGTTATTGCTGGTTTCCCTGATGCCACACGTGGTAATATACCTTGTGGTATGTAATTAGAGCAACGCACCCCTTACAGAACTAATTTATAGAATAGTGTGTTCATCTACCTGCCAGGTTTTCCTGTTGTATTATAAGTAGTTTTTTTCTAAAATATAATTGGTAAAATTAGTTTTTGAAACTAAGTGGTGCTTCACCCTCAGAGCAACAGCTAGGTGAAAAGGCATGTCCCAGTGGGATCGATTGGGGAGACCACAGATGTGGTGTACATCTGCTGCATAGACCAGCCCAATTTTCTTGATTAGATTTGTGAGATGAGTGTAGCCAGGTTTACAACATATTTTACAAGCGGACCTAGCGGTAACTCATTTAATTCCTGCATTGTTCAATTTTGCAGCCTCAATTAGCCAAATTGAGGGGGGTTATATATGCAGCCTGTCCTTTGGAAAATGACAGGTTACGCTAGCTGAGCTGCAGGAATGAATGGGAAGTGAAGAAGAAGAATCAGCATTTATATAGCGCTTTTCATACACAGTATCCCAAAGTGCTTTACAAGCAACGCTAGACTGGTAGTGTGGTGGCAGCCATATCGCACATCATCACCCACACACAGCCTGGATAATTGCATGAACTGATTTATGGGAGGGGAATGTTGGCCAGGACACCAGGAATGTTCCCTGCTCTTTGCGAAGAGTGCCCTGGGTTCTTCTACTTCCACCTGGACACCCACCAGGACAACACCAGGATGGGCAGAAGGGACCTCGATTTAACGTTTCATCCGAAGGACGGCACAACCCAGCAGTACAGCACCCCCCCAGTACTGCACTCGGATGCCAGCAATTTTTAGGTGCAAGTCCAATCCTGGTGTGGGACGAGAACCCACGACCTTCTGGTCCAGAGGTGGATGTGCTACCTACTGAGCAACGCTGACACCCGGAGTGGGTGTATAGCGGGCAAGGGGATGGCAGGTTCATGTGCACCCAAAGTCAATGCTCCAATGAGTCCATTAAGAGCATGACTGATCCAATTATGACACACAAATGGGAGGCCAAACAGAACCGTGGCTAACAGGATGGACGTCTGTATTATGACAGGAGTGGTGATGGTGCCTAAACCGCTGGTCCCACGACGGCAAACTAAATTAGTGCAAACTGGTCGTCTGTGCGTGACACACAAGTTGGTGTCTTTTTTTTTTCTTTCACTTTGTAGTGAAGTTCTGAATTACTGAACCAGGTATTTGTACCACACACCCAGTACTCTGCATTTTAGAGTAGTAATTAATCCACCTTAAAAGTCAAGCTTCGGGGCTATAAAATGAAAATTGATAATGTCACTACTGAATGTTAATATCTAGCAGTTAAAGCGGCAGTATAATGACAATTTGTTTTTCTTCAAAAAAGCCTGTGTTAGCTACAGTTTAAGAACATGTTAGCATACCTCTCTGATGCTTATGTCTAGGTACCTTCTCTGCTGTGCACCATGTTTTTTTTATTTTTTTTATCCTGACCCGTGCTAGGTCTACAACACTATTTCTATGCAATGTGTCGGCCATCTTTTTTTTTTTTTTCTGGCGAGAACTCAATTATAACATCTATAAAATACTCAAATTTTGGTGGATTTTGAAAACTCTGCCACAAAATAAAACTGAAAGATGCCTGGAATCTTTTATAGTGAAAAAATGGGTATCTGGTGATATTAGTGTGAATAAAATAGCGTGGTAAAAAAAGAGCACCACCTTAATAGCATGTTACATATGAGCGGCGCTACCTTAATAGCGTGCAGCATAAATGGTCATGCAGCTTAAATAGCACTTAACAGGTGTGTTAATGGTAAACAAACCTGAGTAGCAGTGTTACATAAATGGCCGTGCAGTTTAAATCCCCCCTAGTGTAGTTTAAATTGGAGCTTAATTATATTCTGGTTTGGAATAATTAGTGAGTAACGAGATTCAGGTGTGCTATGAGGTTTGCCGTTTATCTTGATTACCTGCATCGTAGCAGTACTGTTAGTATTGCAGTTGTGTTTGGCAGCATGGAAGTCTGTTACATCACAAGTCAGAAAGGAGGTGAACTTGCATTGTGGCAGGGTTTTATGTATCGCAGAGAACGAATTTGTGGCGACAAGTCGTACTGGAAATGCTTGCAGTATGCAAATGGACACTGTGCTGCTAGGGTACATGACATTGGTGATATAATTATGAAAAGTATGGGCGAACACAACCATGTGCCAGACCCTGTTACTGTCATGCAGAAAGAAGCGATTGCTCAGATGAAATCTAAAGCTGCTTCCACCACTGACACCACCCACCAGATCGTTGTCGCTAGCCTTACTCAACTCCCTCTTGAAACTGCAGTGCAGCTTCCAGCTGTGCGTTTGCTAAAAAGAACTGTCCATAGGACATGGCGAGTGACGAGTCGGCCACCACCTGAACCCTTAGACACTATGGCCCAGATATTCAAACTGTGCCATTCTAAGGCACAAGCCCCTGTGCTGCTCAAAATAGTTGCGCAGGGGTGTGGCCGGGGCGATATTCAAAGGAGTTGCGCTATTGGGCAGCTCCTTTGAATATCACCCAACCACAACCACTGTGCGTAGGCGCGAGTGGAATTGCGCCGCCACCAAGTTGCCAGAGTTGAGCATTAAACCGCGGTGGCGTTAAGTACCGATTGGGCGCCTACGCGCAAATTTCCGACATTCAAAAGGTGACATGCAAATGGGGCCATAATTCATGCAAGGCGCGGGGGGCCATTTGCATCTATTTATGGCCCCATTTGCATGCCATTAGCATGTAGATCGCCCGATCCCGAGGACTGCGCCTGGCCGCCTGCCAGAGCAGCAGCCGTCGAGGACCACGCCTCCCTGCAGCCGATCGCGGGCAGTATGTCTGAATACCTCCCCCACACAGCTCCGATGCCCGATCGCGGGCAGAGCGTGAAACAAACCCCCCAGTGCCCGATCGCGGGCAGAATGTATAAAGCCCCAGCGAATATCTCCTGGTGGTCAGTGGACCGTAATGCCCAGTCGCGGGCAGAATGTCAATTACAACCCCCAAAACATCTCCCTGGTGTCTAGTGTCCCCGCCCCGGCGGTCGTGGCGGCAGCATCCACCGCCTGCCGGCCCGCCGACGATGACTGTCCGGTAGGGCTGCGCCCATTGGTGCAGAGCTACAGCCAATGGGCGTGCAGCCCATACCGTACATGACAGTCAATTTGTGAATGAACATCCATTCACAAAAATCTGAACTTCATGTCTGGCCTCCATCGATGGCTGTAACTCTGCATAATCAGCGTCTGTCCCCAATTTCGAAGAATCGGTAGCGAGGCGACGGTAGTGGGATGCTGCTGGGGGCGGGTGGAGGAGCTTCGTGGGTGGGGGACACTGGGCTACCAGGGAGATGTTTGGGGGTTGTAACTGACATTCTGCCCGCGATCGGGCATTACGATCCACTGGACCACCAGGAGATATTCAGGTTGGGGGCTTTGTACATTCTGCCGGGATCGGGCACTGAGGAGTGTTTGTTTCACGTTCTGCCCGCGATCGGGCATCGGGAGATGTGGTGGGGGTGTTTCATGTTACTTTCTGCCACATGATCGGGCATCGGGAAGTGTGTGTGTGTGTGTGTGTATGCGTTTCATGTTACTTTCTCCCGCGATCGGGCATTGGGAGATAATGGGGGTTGTTTTCGTTCTGCCCGCAATCGGGCTGATGGGAGGGCACAGGACTGAGTTAGCCAGCACGTGGTGGCAGCTGCTGTGTTGCACCCTGCAATACAGCAGCTCACCTGTGGGTGGCCCTCAACTTGATCCTTTTTTTTTGGCTCAAAGTTGTGCAGGTGCAGGTTGGGGGTTGCGCGTTGCGCATGCACAACTCTGCACAACCCGACTGAATATCGGGTTGCGCAGTTTATGCATGGTTCCTCCCCCTCCTGTTGAGCATGCATTCATTTGCATTGCGCTGTTGCTCAACCTGTTGTCAGTGGCGTAACTGCCTCCTGCTGAATATCGCAGAATAGCGCAGTGTAGGACTTACGCATGCGCAACCCTTTTGAATATCTGGGCCTATATCTCTTGTACTTCCCTCCGAATCTGGTGAAAAGTTCTTGGTTTTCGATTCTGGACCTGTCCGCGATCGTTTGCTTATATTCTCCACTACACGAGATCTGCAAACGCTGAAGGAATGTAAGCATTTATTTGCTGACGGTACATTTAAAAGCTGCCCATCCATTTGTTGTCAGCTGTACACTGTACACGCTATAAGATTGTGCAGTGTTATCCCCTGGTGTATGCGCGCATGACTAGTCGCAGTGCATCGACTTACAATAAGGTATTCACAGAGATAAATGCAGTGTGTTCTCCACTCCGACCAGAAAGTGTGCTGATTGACTTTGAGCAGGCTGCTATTAAATCTTTTAGGCAGTGTTTCCCTGAAGCACAACTGCGTGGCTGTTTTTTTTTTTCATCTTTGCCAATCAGTATGGCGAAAAGTGCAGCAGTATAATGAAATTTGCAATCGCTATATGTCCGACCCTGTATTTGCCCTCCACATTAGATGTTTGCCAGCATTAGCGTATGTCCCCAAAGCTAATATTGTCTCAGCGTTTGAAGACTTGATGTCCCAAGAGTTTTTTTTACTAGTAACTCTGACATCCTTGTCCCTCTGTTAGACTATTACGAGGACACTTGGCTGGGTAGACCACTTGGCAGAGGAGGGCAGCGGAGACCAACGCTCGCAATTGATCTGTGGAACTGCTATGATTCTGTGCAGTTGGAACTGCCGAGAACCATCAATGCGGTGGAAGCATGGCACCGTAAATTCAACCACTTTGTACCGGTGCCCACCACCCATCAATCTGGCGATTCATTGGTTTTATTAAATGTGAGCAGAGTTACAATACTGCCAGGCTGGAGCAATTAGTAGCAGGTTCTGTCATTGCAGGCACAAAAAAAAAAAATACAAGGACACCGCCAAGCGTATTGAGAGGGTAGTGTCACAGTATGGACAAAGGTCGATGTATGAATACCTTAAAGGGATAGCATACAACTTACAGTTACAAGCCTATAGTATTATGGTATTTTGATTTGTGTTTTAAAAAGTGCAGTCCTTGAAATACGGCAGAGGGCGCTTATGTGACTCGTTGCCTTCTTTTTGCTTTATTTTGTATTCTATACAGTCAGGATTTTAATAGTTAACGTAAAATGTATATATTTTTACTCTTTTTTTTTTTTTATTCATTGCCTTCTTTTTTAGCATTATTTGTATTAAATACAGTCAGGATAAAATAAACTCAGGATCTTGAACAAAGTGATGTTGTCCGTGTTGCTGTTGTATTCGGTGGGTCCAAAAGGTATGGCTAGATGGCGAGTGTGTTCGTTGTTGATTCCCCACGCTGCTATAGCTTGGTGCTTAATTGTAAGTGCGCTCATAAACTGCTGCGGCATTTTTAACGTGCCTATATTGTATGTGCTAATCGTGCCGCGCTATTTTTGCACTAACCCGAAAAAAGGTAGGGTTACATTTTTTGCCAGATTGCATTGCTGCTTTAAACTCCTTTTAGGGAAAGGACATAACTCTCTACATATACACCACCAGGAAAACACAAATATGGCCTCAAGTTGTTCAGCAGACCATTCAAACAAGCCAGTCAAAATTGTGAGACCATAGACACCCGTGACTAATACTAATTGGGCTGCCAGAATAAGTGTGGCCCACAGGGATCTCTCGTGGCCAGTCTGTTCCTTACTGCAGTTGCCGTTGCTTGCACTGGGGCCAACTACAAAACAGGAACCAAGACTCTAATTGACTGAATCCTGGCTACCCACCTGGATATTCTGATCAGTATCTCTGTCCAATAAGACTTTATTGGTGACCACTCTCCAGTACAATGTGCATGGACTGCTAAAACCCCAAAGCCCCTCCATGTACTACCGCCAGCAGTATCCTATGCAAAGTCAGGATCGAAGAGTTCAAAGAATATGTGGAATTGATAGACTGGAGCTATCTGGACGTCATCCCCGATACCGACACTGCCCTTGAGTGCTTCATAAATCGGTTCAAGGCAGTCTGCAATAGATAAGCTCCCCCCCAAAAAGCACATTATTTGAGACGCTGCATCAGGGTGCACCACCCCTCGCCTATGAGTTCAGATGCGTGACAGGGATAATTTGTGGCACTGGGTGAGCCCAACAGGCCCACTGGTTGACAGTCATAGGTACAGGGAACCTTGCAATAGGTGCACCAGAGAGATAGGGCATGGCAAAGTGGCTTGCTGCAAAAAAAAAAAAAAGCAAACTAGAAACTGGAGTAATAGGAATAAAATGTTAAGACAGTATAACAGAACACCTGAGTAAAAGAGAAAAAGCGCCCCCAAAAAATGCTAAGTATTGCTGGGGCTGTTGTTACCCTGGACCCAACCGGAATAGCCAACAAATTAAACTCTGCCTTCACTGACCTCAGCACGGTCCTCCGTCCCAATACTGTGCCAGTGACAAGTGACAGTTATCAGCTCTGGTCTAGCATCTAGCCCTGACCAAGACCCGGGCTTCCTCAAATTCTATTTCAAACTCGTCTCACTAGCAGATATCCTCAAGTATGTTAAGAGTCCATGGAAAAAACAGTGTAGAGGGTGACACGATAGACATGAAGCTGCTCCTGGCCCTGGAAGATCTTGCCTTCCCCATCTCCAGTGTATTCACCCTTTCTCTGCAGTTTGCCCAGTTCCCTTTAATCTGGAAAATAGCACTACTGCTCCAGCCTGGCCAAATACAGGCCTATATCTGTCCTCTCCCCCTCCCCCATCCAAGACCCTCTACCTAAGTATATTATTCAGTGTGTCCAACAGCATGGCTTTAGGAAGTTCCATAGCACTGGCACTGTCCTACTAGAGTACACCAGCTTCTTGCATGAGGCCCCTGGTGGTGGTCAGCTGGTGGGAGCCATCTACACTGACTTGACTAAAGCTTTTGATCTAGTCAACCATAAGTTGCTGCTGGATAAGCGCGTCTCGCTTGGCCTCTCTCGGGACATGGTAGCCTGATTTTGCAGCTACCTCTCCGACCGCACGCAGCAGATAAATATAGACTGCCATCCCTCAGATGTTGAAAGTGTTCCAGTAGGGGTGCCACAAGGCTCAGCACTAGGTCCCCTCCTTTTTTTGGCTTGTTCATAAACCGCCTACCTTAAGCCTGCCAGACATCCAGGGTGCTCTGTACAGTGTCGATGCTGTTATGTACCACACCAAGCAAAACTTAGCACTGTTCTCCAAAACAACGTCGAGTCCCTGGAAAAGTGATTCGCGTTTAACCAAAAAAAAAAAATGGTATTGGACTACCAAAAAAACCAAAACGTGCTGTTCTGTGGTCTGCAATTGTGCTTAAAAAAAAAAAAAGTTCCTCCCCATGTCATCCTCAATTAAAAAGGAGTTAAATTGGAACAGGTTGGCTCTTTGAAATACTTAGTTGTTACCGTAGATAACACTTTATCATTCATCCAGCATGCGGATAACATTGTTAGTGTCGCAAACCGAAAGTTAGGAGCACTATTTACGAATCGCATGAACCTCACCACCGAAGCCAGACATCTCATAGTTTCCAGCTCGGTCCTACCTATCCTAATGTACAGCCTCCCAGGTTACACAGCGGCAACTGACTTTACTCAGCAGAGTAAGGTTGGTGTTCAGTAAGGCCTGTCACTTTCCACTTGGGGCGGACAAGCTTGTACATAGCTGCTCTCTTTACACTGCAGTTGAGAACCCCTCCAGGACACGGAAAGGTACCAGACCTGTCTGCTTGCAAAAAAAGCACTATTAGGCCTTACCCCTGTGGCTGTTCATAACTTGTTCCGCCCAGTTAGCAACCAGTATACCACCATGAGTATGGCTAGGGATGCCCTAGAAATACCCTTCCGTAAAACAAGCCTGGGCAGGTGTTCCTTTGCAGTAAGGGCATCTCACTGGCTGAACGAATTACATGAAACCTTGGTAGGCCTCCCCAGAATTGCCCATTTCAAGAAGGCACCGAGAAATAAACTCGCTGCTAGTTCCAATTGCTCCTGTTACACAGACACCTTGTCAATACTGATCTTATTAATTGTTAATGAAACTCACACTCTTCCGTGCCTGTACCTAAGGCTGTTTCTTACTGTAGACTAGGTTCCTTGGTGCCACAGTTACTTGTTTGATTGTACTGATATCTTCATACTGTGTGTGCTGACTATGCTCCTCTGGAGCTTCTAGTTTTGTATTGTCAGTAGCTTATAGTCTGTGTTAATCTTTTTTTTTTTTTTTTTTGGGTCATCTGCATCCCACTAGGATTATTATTTGACTACTTGGTGGACTCGATAATCAAAATTCCTCTGGCACACAGTAGGGGATCTGAGGCTAGGAAGACTCTGGTTGCTGCTAATGAAATGGGGCTGCAGCTGGAAGTTTTTGACTGAGAGGACAGTTTAACTATACTTGCCTCAGATCTTTCCCACAGCTCTTGACGAGACGTTGGCTCCTGTCTAACTACTCTATTTCCTACCTTAGTTTTACCGTAGCTGATGAGGTGTTTCGTGCATTGTGCGAGAGCTCAAGCCAGAGGAAACTGCGGCACTCTGAGGTGATGCAAGGAGCTGGTGGCGCTGTGAACCACGCAGTCCGCGTTTGGTTTTGCGGCAGTTGGGGGTGTGAGCAAGTAAATTTAGCGTGTGAGAGGGGGCGGTTTTGAATTGATGAGGAGCCGTCAGCACCTTGCGTTTTTCTGGCAAGCGGGCTGTCGTAATATTCTAACTCTCTCTGAAACTGTTGGTCCCAAAGTACCTGCCGAAAATCCCACAGGAACATGCATAAGATCACTGTGTCTTGCTGGCCTGCTCCTTCAGTGTGGCACCAATCAAGGAAAGGCACAAAAAAATACAGTGCGCTTGACAGGCACTTTTAATAGCTGATGGTACCCACCTGACGGAAAACCTAGCCACATTAGGTGAGTAGGTGCCAGTTTCGAACTCTGCCATCTGAGAGAAGTCTTGGGACACGCCCCTTTCTCAGGCTTCCTCAGCCTTTTTCTTCCTTCCTCGCTGGTAAACAGCTTCCTGCTCTTCAGGGATACCTTTTCTTCTCAACAAATGAATTTTCTTGTATCTTTTCATATTGCTACAGTTCTGCTGCTGCTTTTGGATTCCTTCAGCAGTCAGCAACTGCAAAATAAGGATTTGGCTACAAATTTTTTTTTAATTTTTCTACAGGACTGCTTCACTTTGCATGGGCTTAGTCCACAGGTTGGAAGTCTTGTAAGGCTGCCATAGTCCACGCTTTCCTTGTGGGGCCGCATTACTCCCTTCCCACAGAAGACAAGATAGGAGCTGGGTTTTTTTGTGGGATATTGGAGCGTTTCACAGGATTTTGAATGCAACAAGGTATGCATGCAGTTGGCCGGATTAATGGGCACCATCTTGGAGGTCACAAATGCTCATTGCCAGGTGGTGGCCATCTTTATGCAATCTGCATATCATGTCCTTTGGAGCATTATGTTCACATTGGAGAGGTTTTTTTGGCATGAAATTGCTGGTACTGCCATCACAGGCATAGATTTTCTGAATTCTAACCAAAATATCTATTGCTGCTGAAAATTGTGTGTTTGGACAGTGCAAGACTCCTCATTATCTTTCCTAACCTCATGGAGTTCTCAAATGCTGTGCCAAAGGAAGCTGATTCTAAGGCCCCCAACTGTTTAAAATTCCCAGACTAGGCTCCTCCATGGTCCTCTCCTATTGACCTACCTAGGATGAGGCTTATTCCTCTAAGCACAGCGAAGCCCAGTGCTCCTCCACAGAGGACAGCAGAATAGAGATATGCATCCCAGTTGGATCTCTGGTATTGTATTGTTGTCCATTGCACATGGCATCTTCTGGCAGCAGCAGCACTAAGGATGCAAGATCTAAGACGTCCCACTGTAAAGATGTCAGGCTAGGCGCTCGTCCACTGTGCCTGGCTCCTGCTGCTCATCTTGTGATAAGCAACCACCTCCTCTAAGACTAAGACTAAAGAGGCCCAGTACTCATCAGCCTCCACCTCAGGCTTGGCCGAAGATCGAGACTTCTTAGAGTCCATATCCAAGTCATCTGCCTTGGAGCCCTGCCCTTTTATGTGGGGCAGCACCGAGAGGATTCACAACATAACTCTAAATCTGTATCTCTGTTAGGAGACTTAAATAAGGCATCCTCAATTTGAGAAGCTCAGTCATGGGGTGCTTCAGGGTTAGGAAGCTCATCAAGATAGCAGAGGACACTGAGGACATGAACCCTTACCATTCACAAAAACAGAATCTTCAGGTTGCAGCAATAATTGGCCATGATTTAAGGTTTCAAACTGCAAAATATTCAGGCTAGACTGTGGTCTACATTGGCTGTCTGTTACTGTCCCACTCGTGATACAGCCCCCTCACCACTCATGTATAAGAGGTTCCGGTCTTATCCTGCCTCACCTCAGGCTCGACTGAGCACAAGGGGACTGTGGCCATTTAGGCCTCTGCTTGGGCATATTTGGAGCAAAAGGTACCAGCTCTGCAAAATGCCAAAATCTTCAGAATAGCTGGCAAGGATGCTACACCATGGAGTCTGAGCCCTGGACTACATGCACAGGTCTCACTGCCATAAAGACATCCAACCTGATTCACACCGGTCCCACCCTGGATGCTGCTTCCACATCTCTCAAGACAGGCACAAAGTTTATCTAAGCATGGGTCCTTTTGCTACATCGAGGAAGGCAAGGCACAGTATCCCACCAGGACAGTAGAGATTGTAAGCACCACAAGTCATAGTGAGATTGCCCCATTCCTGGTCCACAGTGCCCACCCAGGGGCAAGACTGTTGCTGTGTGCAGACTGATAGAAAGAAATTACATTGGATTGATTGGCTTTCAGATACATCCACTGATTGGTTTTGGAATTCCCCAAACCAGGAATTTCCTCTAGTAATCACCACAACCCCGCCAAGGTCTGAGTGGTTTTTGCTGCTGTCAGCCATCTCTGACACATCGAAGCTATCCACCCTGTCTCCCCAACAATGGGGCATAGGCTAATATTTCATTCTTTTCATTGGTTCAAGATAATAGTGGGCTTCCGAATCCTAGCTGTCACCAAAGGAATTAAATATTCACCTCTTCATGGTGGAAACACTACACACCTCCATAGCTGTTGTTTTTACAGGGGATGTTATTTCCTGCCGTCTCTGGACTTTCAGGAGGCATATTGATTTATTCCCTTTCATTAATCGCATCACCAGTTTTCTCTCTTCCTGTGTTCTCTGTTTTTAGTTTATGGCTCTACTGTTCGAAATTTGCTCACCGCACTGGGGGTACTCTCAAAAGTCATGCCTGTGCCAACAGCCCACCCAAGGGAGGAGGGCATCCACGTTCATCCTCATCTGAACAACTGACTCGTTAGGGCACAGTGTCCGACTTGTGTGGAGGAGGCAGTGTGTGCAGTCACCAAAGCATTGCAGGACCATGGATGCGTAATCAACAGTAGCAAGAGCCCAGTGCACCTAACATAGCACATTCAGCCCCGGGGGGCGGGGGCAGTGTGGGTGCAGCAGAGCCAAAGTGTCTATCACAGTGGACAGAGTGCATTCTGCCTCAGACTTGAAAGAGGTCCACATGCAAGCCTGCAGCAATCACAAGAACAGTCCTGCAGGTGCTGTTTATGATGGCAACAAAAACTGACTTAGGGCAGTGGGCCAGGCATTGCTGTAACCTCCTTTCAGCTCCACAGACTACAGTTATGGGAGCCACCAGTTAAATCCCTGTTATCAACTGTCTGTGCATGTGAGCTCACCTCTTAAATGGTGGCTAGTGTAGAAGAACCTGACTCTGGGAATGCCTGTTCAGAAGGAGCAGTGGCTCATCTTCTCGATGACTGCCACCCTGTTGGGTTGGGCAGCTAGGATAGGCTAGGCATGTGAGATCCGCAGTAAACACAGAGCAATGATGATTGAAGCTTACTCTTGCCACCAGTGATGACTCCTGATGGGTAACTTCATATGACAGGCTGACTGGGTATGTTAACGAAAGCTCCACCCAGGGGAGCAGGAATTCACCTAACAAGTGCCTCACTTGGTTTGTAGATGCTGGGAAGTGTAGATTTGGGATGCCATGGTTGCTAGGTCCAATGCAGAGATGTCCAGGTAATTGAGCAGATACCAGGAACGCCAGTCGCTAGGAATTGTCCGCCTCTCCCTGTCATGGCTGGCTGGCTGGCTCTTTTTGTATGCATTCCCTCCATGGCCTATGATCGGTGGTTCTTAGACATCTGCAAAGGGCCCCATCTTCACTTATCATTGTGTCCTGACGGCCTCGAAGACTGTGATACTCAGAACTGATGCATCTAATAGTGGACGATACGTCAGGCACTGGAAACTCCATTCATTTTCTGACCAGGTCAGGCCTTCTTCACCAGGATCCAGTTCTTCTGAAGCGTCAGAGGTTTTTACTCTCAGCAGGGCACCTGAGTGCAGAAGATTTGTGATGGCAGGATACTCAACGAGAGTTATTCACACCTTCATAGAATTCTGACATGTTTCTACGCAGATAACCTATAGAGGAGTTTGGTATATGTTTTGCTCAGGGTGCTACCATTTTTGGATCAAATTTCTGCTGCCTTTCTCTCCAGTTTCTTGGAATTTCTGCAGCAGGCCTTACACAAAAGGTTGTGAGGTGGTTCCATCAGGGTGCAGAGGCGACCCTCTTGGCTGGCTAGGGTCATGTGTGATCACACTACCTAGTGTCTCATTCAGAGTTTGTCTGCTTCCTCAATGTGTCTTTCAAGCTCTGCCCCAGAAACGCACAGGTTTTACCTCCCTGAAAACTTAATGTGGCTGGAGCCACTGTTCCTTGAATTCCTCGTCCTCGTGTCCATGTACTCAGCTAGGTAGGTGGATTTATGAGACACGAGCTTTTTCTATAAGGAGCCATATGTAGTGCTTTTACAAGGACAAAGCATTCCTTAACTGTAGGTGCCCATCTTCTCCTCCCTAGGGTGATCTCTGACTTCCTCAGGCAACAGGAGGTGGTATTGCCCTCACTCAGCCAGAATCCAGAGAGCACCAGATGTCTGACTATATTCGTTACAGGTCCACAACACTCTTTAAGTTTGCCTCTGGCTCACTCAGCCATATCACATTACAAGTAGATGCTAGTCTCCTAAATCTGGGGAAGAAAATGGCCGTCCTTCCCTACTATATTTTAACCAAGCGGCTGTGTACCACTATCGGAATAGTTTTCCTTTTCCTGTGGTCTGTCTGATCCATGCACGCTTGCTCCTCTAGTGCCAAGTACACCTTGGTATTTCAAGAGGACGTTAGCTAGGGTGGGCCCCCATCCGCGTATTTTACAGGCATTACTGCCTTTGTGTGCTGGGGGGGGGGCTGCAGATGCAAATCAGCTGCTGTTGAACCATGTTACGCTGTTGGTGTTTTTTAGTGAATGGGGAAAGTTTGGCTGGGATGCTGGGAACATTTCTGTACTCTTTTGAGACGTGACATAACATCCACGTGAGTAACCACTAGAAGAAGCAGATGGGACTTTGGTTTATGTCTCATCCAAAAGATGACATGTGCAACAGCACAGTATCTCCCAAACATCCTGCTGGTGCAATGGCATGGATATTATTTTCTTCTTCTTTATTCTCCTTCTTCACAGCTGCCCCTTCGGTGCTGTCCTGACATACCAGCCCCAGCCACACCTTCTCTACCACTTACCGGTTTCTGTCACCTCTGACACCCCAAAATTTGGGTGAGTTGAGTTGGTCAGGCTTCTCTCAAACAACTAGGTTGCTGAAAGTGGGAGAACTGTTCGTGCCGCAGGGCCCAGGAATGAGAGTGCTGCATCAGTCTTCACGCTGCAGCTGTTTTTTCCTTGTTTTGGGGTGCCTCCCACAAAGTCACTGGACTGGACTAGGTGACAGGTGCATGTTCACAAGGCATGAAGATGTCCTTTCGAGTGTAGTGGCATCTCATCCCACCCTCTCTCACTGTCTGCCTGCGCTTCCACCCGCTATCAGTCAGGTGGCGGTTGCATAGCAGAAGGGGCAGCCCTCAGTCTCCTGAGGAGGCAAGCATCTTCTAAGATACTTAACTTCCTCCCCTGTTAGGCCTGACTCGCGTTCATTCCCGTACCTTGGTTACTGGCGTCAGGAGCAGTAGCATTGTCGCTGCCCTGACTGGCTGGCTTCTGCATGGGTGCTGTTAGCCAAGAGGTGAGTGTTCCCTGAAGAGTTACTAACACCACATCCTGCAGCACAGTATAATTATTGGAGTCCGTGTGTGTGTGTGTGTGTGTGTGTGTGTGTGTGTGTGCACACACACGTACATGGATGGGACTTTTACCCCATAGAAGTGCTTAGCAGTTATGTCCCTGTATACAGAATTGCGAGTCGAATGGTGACCATCCAAGTGTATTTTATAAAATAAACAGGAAGCTGTAGTATACATGTGGAACTATTATAGAGGGAAGCTTACAAGGCAGTACTGCCACTCACCCTTTGGGCTTATGGCTAATTACTTTGTGAGCTCCCCTCAGTGGCATATTTTCGTACGTGTGTGTGTGTGTGTCAGACACACACACAATTGCTACCATAGACTTGTACTCCTTATGCAGGAAAACAGCACAATCAGTGACAGATGTGATGTACTGTAAAGTAATTTACTGAGAAATCACCCTCAAGTTAAAGGGAGCTTGCAGAACTGATCTGGGAGCCCTTGATATATCTATATATGAATGTTCAGTGTTCCCCATTCATTGTTTTAGCGCGGTGGGCCACCACCCTATATTTTCTTTTTTTTACCACCACCCTATATTTTTTGCCACCACCCTATATTTCTATTTATTGTTGTTTTTAGTTTTTTTATAAAAATCCTCCAAAATTGTCTTTCATTTACATCTTTTATTGCACTACTACCCATTTAATACCAGCACACTATATGTTACTTAAAATCTACTTATGCACATGTACAGTGCATATAGGAGTTCCAGAAAAATAACGCACCTTTTGACCCGATCACCACTGCCACCACCCTATATTTTCAGAGAGTGGGGAACCCTGATGTTTGTGCGTATGTGTGTACATGTAGATGTGAAAAAAGCAAGTTCAGCTTCACTGCTCTTGTGTGTCTGGTAAAATGTCAGCAACCAAAACTGCAAAACCGGCACCACACCCTACAATTAAAAACACCTTTATTTCGCTGGCGCTGAGGGTTGAGGCGCTGGATGCCACACTTTGCGCTATGCTGACAACCAGGTTAGGAGCGACCTCGGGTCGCGAGTGCCGGCACCGGGGGATGGGGGTAGAAACAAGGGATTGAGCATTGGCTCTCCTCTCCCGGGTAAGGGGTGGGGTTGCCCACCCATAGTCCCGCTGTCACTGAAGAGAGGTTCGGTGCCGGCACAGGTGGTCAGTGACACGACTGTGAGGGAAGGGCGTCCTGAACGGCGTGCGTGCCTCCACACGTGCACTGCATCGAGGACACGTGGGTGTAGGAGTCGGGAGAAAACCCACAAAACCCCAGAAATTACATATGGAAAAAAAAAACTCCTTTATTTCAAATAATGCACAAATATATACTGCCAAAACAGTGTCAGGATGAACAAAAACCCGACCGGTTTCACAGTTAATGCGTCATCGGCGAGGGGGGGGGAGTGCAGAATTCACAAAACATTTAAGTTCCAAATTTAAATGTACAGTACAAAAGTACTTACGCATAAAACACAAAACAGTTTATATTACGTGATGACTAAGTGCATACTAAAGTTTCACATTTAATCTTTTCAAAAATAGCAAGAGAAGAGGAGCTTAATTTCAGTTCAGCTGCAGTTTCCATTAGCGTCTCGATCCTCTTGTAAATTTATTTTCAGGTTCAGGAGGTCAGTTTATTCTTCTAGTCCTCCCCACTCAAAAAAAGAGAAGAGAAACGCACATTAGAATAGCCTCAAAAGTGTTTCAGAATTGTTACCCTGTTGCCTATAGCATCTACACTGATTTTAACAGTTGACAGTCACCCACACCACAGCAAATTATGGCCTGATTTATGGCATGATGTCAGAATGGTCATTTAAGATGTAGATGTATAGCTTAAGCGCTGTTGTATCAAAAATGAGTGCTTCAGTAATTTTACTGTGTTGTTAAAAATGAGGGGTTGAGGATACCCATCTGACAAGTCTATAGTACATTTTAACACACCCACATGCTCCAGTCTACCCATTGAAATAGAATGGGCGAGAACTGAGCAGGAGAGAGCATTACCCATGCTGTTTAACCTTGGTTGATTGGATGTGCGGGAACAGACCACACTGGTACTGCTGTGATTTGGTTCACTAGAGCTGGGAAACTTGCACTGCATATGGACTCATTGATAATTGGAGAGCAGGAATAGGCTTCCCATTTCATATACAGAATTTGATTCCGAGTAAAGTGCATTCCTTTGTTTCTTTGATTGTTTACATTGTTCTTAGAACTGAGCTTTTGGTAAGGAACTTTGGAAGCATCTGGCCCCCTTCCCCCCTAGATTTTCAAGGGTTACACGAATTTCCCTGTCAGCCACCATCCCAGTTCTTGCTCACCGTGGTTGAGTGGGTGTCGCAGACGGTGGTGTGGAGCTTGTGGAGTCTCCATCCTCATCCTGCTGGTTGGGGTATTTTCCTCCCTGTATCACCCCCGTTCCCTGGAGTCAGCACATAGGTTGTGGTGTGTGGATGTACGGTGTGAAGATGCCATACCTACTCTGGTGCCTGTGCCCATCCCTCCGAGAGGCGCCCACGGTTGCTGCACCACTTAGCTCCGCTAGGTGTCAGAAAAGCAGTGGCACCCGCACTGTCCACCCTTCCCAAGGAGAACTGTTGCTTTTCCTGGCCAGCACTCGGGCGTTCCCGATCTGTCCCCTAACCGGCATCATTGGTGTGGCATGCAGTGATTCAACCTGCCATGCCACTGGGCTAGCTCACCGCAAAAGACTCTTCGACCAACAAAGCATACTTTGAGGCAAGAAGGTCATAAATACTGTGCCCCCTCCGTATATTAGATATGCAAAGATTGTTGTAAGCTGGTGGATCATATTGTTTTTGGACTCCTGCTCTGCAGGCTATTAAAGAGTTACTTTTGTCTCTCACAGCCGCCATTGGAGAGCCTGGCAACTGTTGAGGAGACTGTAGTTCGAGATAAGGCGGTGGAATCCTTGAGGAAGATCTCCATTGAACACACTTCAGTTGATCTTGAGGTTCATTTTGTGCCACTGGTGAAACGTCTGGCTAGCGGTGACTGGTTCACATCTCGTACCTCAGCCTGCGGTCTTTTCAGTGTGTGCTACCCTCGGGTATCGAGTACTGTTAAGGCAGAGATTAGACAGTAAGTAAACTTTTGTCTTGCACATCACTTAGCTGCCTAGTTTTGTAATCGTTTTTCAGGTTTTTGTTTTTCAGTTTGTGTGTAGAACACAAATCAGAACTGCAAACATCATTTGCATATTTTTTAATTTTTGAAGTGTGGTATATTTACAAAGGAATGCAAGAATAGATCACAACTGGTACAGCTGACTGGAGAGCTTTTTCAGCTAAGCAGTGAACACATTCTTACTGGGTAAAATCATATTATACAGAACATACAGTAGATAAACCAAGTGTGATTTGCTGAATGCAATCATATTTATTTATTTGAAAATTGCCAACCTGGAGAGGCACACTGGGCCGGAGCTCGTTTCCAGGTGTGACCTGGAGGAGAGGACAAGGGATAAAGAAAATACATTACGCAGTCATATTTCACAGTTACAAGAAAGTGCAGTCAGCATAACCTAATGAAAACAGATACAAGTGCGTACAAAGCAGCAGTACAGAAATAATCAATTAACTGACCAGCCAAACACACCAGCACCGGGGTAAGATGGCAGTGGAAGAGGAGCACCAGGGTGAGGGAAAACAGGTCAGGAGGGTGGGGGAAGTGCTTCAGATGAGACATGAAGGAGCCAGGGGAGGCAGAGATGCAGATGTCTGTGGGTAGCTGGTTCCAGAGTGTGGGAAGGCGATAGGAGAAGGCTGATTGCTCAGCAGAGGATCTGGTATGGGGAATGGAGAAAGTGCAGTGATCCCTGGAGTGGAGGGATCAGGAGGCAGGGAGGATAATGGAGAGCAGTGGGGGGAGAGGTAGGAGGGAAGGGACCCAGGCCAGTATTTGGTAATGAGGGAGACATAGTGGATCTGGCAGTGGGAGGGAAGAGTGAGAATGGATATGGAAGAGTAAAGTGACCAGTGATGAGTATGAGGGGTGGAGGTGTAGCAGAGTGGCAGAAGGTGTTGCAGAGGGTGTCCAGTCTGGCAAGGGAGTGGAGGGGTGGTGCTGTAAACCTCATCTGCATAGTAGAAGACCGGGAGCACCATTTTGGTAAAGCTGCATACCCTTCCCCCCACCTCCGCACCCGCTAGCCCCCCATCCCTGCTATCACCCACCATTGTGCTCTCCCCCTCACCCAGCTAGCCTGTAGCTTACTCTCCCTTAATGGCTGTACTTGTTGGTGGTCACAGTAATTGTTCCCTCTGGGAACCTGTCTAAGCTCTATAGCTGCATTCTGGGAATTCTCATACTTTGTACATAGTTGGAATCTGCACTTTGTTCACCTAATCTGTTACGGGACTATTTTCCTCTGTATTATGTAATTAAGTGATGGCGTTTGCAATGTATTCTGTCTCTCCCTATCCTTCTATTTGTAATGCTGTTTAGCCTTTTTAATGATGTGTAACTGACAATGCCTACTAGCTGCTCCTGTTTTTCTCCACTGTCCGTGTACTTGATGTTCCCCCACCCTTTGTTCGACGAGGATCCTTTGTAATTGAGCTTTTAGCTCAAAGGTTGTAATTCCGATTTTACAATAAATAAAAATAAAAGCTCCTGGCGGACCTGTGGAAGCAAACAAACGGTCTTTATTGCTGTACAAGGCACTGAGCTTTGGCCGGGGCTTGGCATGGATGGCGTTGGTGTGGGCAGAAAAGTCAAGCTTGCTGTCAAGCCGCACACCAAGGTACTTCAAGGATTGGATCGCTTCAAGGGGGTGACATGTAATGTGGGAAAGACGGACAGAGTAGGGAGCCTGGCCCGTTTATGACTGACACCAAAGGTCATGGACACAGTTTTCTTTGTGTTGACCCCAGAGTTGGAGTGGAAGCAGCACAGGTCGTTGTGGAAGGCTTGCTGGAGCAGACCTTCCATGGCAGAAATGGAGGTGCTGGAGGTGTAGATGATCATGTCATTTGCATACATGGTTATATGCGAGTTGGTACAGGCAGAGGGGAAGGCATTAAGAAAAATAGAGAAGAGGATGGGGCCCAAGGTAGAGCCTATATGGAAAGAGACAGTGACAGGGCATTACCGACCTGTACCGACTGTACACAGCCCACAAGATAAGAGTGGGGCCGGTCGGCAGAACTTGGCTTGTCTAGGAGGAGTGGGTGGGTGGGACACTGAGTTGAACACTTTGGCCAGCTAGATGGAAATACAGAAAGAAGGAGGAGCCCGGCTAATCAGTCCCCACCAGGAAATTGTGGCAAAAGCACTGCTTGTAAATAAGAATTCTTTTAATGAAGTTCATTCATGTAAAATCCACACAACAGGTACAATGCATGCAGCACGTGAAGGATTCACCCCTCCCTCGTGTCACAGCCGAACGTTTTCACGCTTTGTCAAGCTGGGTGGGTGCACCGAAGGTGTTCCTTTTAAATCCATCTTTTAAAGTGGCTGTGCAAAAACACACATGAAGGGGGTGGATCCTTCACCTGCTGCATGCATTGTACCTGTTGTGTGGATTTTACATGAATGAACTTCATTAAAAGGATTCTTATTTGCAAGCAGTGCTTTTGCTGCAATTTCCTGGTGGGGACGGAGAAGCCAGGCTCCTCCTTCTTTCTGTTAGTACCTTTTTGCTCTGGCTCCTTTCTTGTTGTTTAGCCACCTTTTTCTGAACTAGATGATAGTGGCAGCTGTGATGTGCCCCTGATCCATCCCAGAGAGGACAGAATCGGTGACATGCAGCAAGGAGAAGACAGTGGAGTGGTGCTTACAAAAGCCAGACTGGAAAGGGGAGAGGAAATTGGAGGAGGTAAAGAAATCTGAAAGTCTGTAATGGACAAGTTTGTCTTGCAGCTTAGCAAGAGAGGGAGGGAGGGAGATGGGCCGGAAGTTAACAGGGGAGGAAGGGTGCTCCCCTTTGTGAAGTGGAAGGACTTTGGCAATCTTCCAAGACTGCAGGATTGCACAGATGGAGAAGGAGAGTTTGAGCAGATGAGTAGGAGGCAATGCTGCCTAAATAGGACCATTTAGTTAGCATTTTGTTTAGAGGAAATTTTTTTTTGTCTTCTTAATGCAGAGAAATGGTAGTACTTTATCCCATAACATGGTTTATGGTAAGCCAACCCTTACTGCAGTTCCAGGGTGGTTAACAGCACAAGAAGCGTTGTCCCTCCCAGACAGTGCACCCAGGGTGTTTGACAAGATGTGCCTTCCCACACACCCTGTCCTAGATTGTGTGCATTGAAAAATTGGTTTTCTTTCTGATGGGAATACCACCCCAGTAGGTTTGGCACCCAAAGAGGCTACAGAAAGCTCTTGAAAGGAACAGACCTGTGATTTGGTCCAGCAGCTGTTCAGATCAGACATTAAAAATGAAGGCTTTCCACTGCTGTGCATTTCACACAGTATGGCAGATTTGCAGCTTACTTTTCCTCAACAGTGAAAATGACGCAAAAGCTTCCTGAGGGAAGACAGCCTACCATCTCTGACAGGTTGGTATCTGAGCCGTGTTTCCCAATCCATAGGCTGCCAGACTTGTGCCAGTTTTTACCTCTGAAGATAAGCAGGACATTTTAAAATACGCAGTCCGTGCAGTGAACGAAGTCCACGTGTCGAGTGGTTTGCACGTTAGAAATCAACAAAGAGCATTTGGGGGAAGACTGCTCCAACTACACTATCTGTGTTTATATTTATTTTCCTCAGTAATTCATAATTGATATATTATAAATATTTATTTTTATTTAATTAGTTTTTGTTGACCGGGTAAGTGCACTAGACAAATCCTGCCTATTTTCAGGCACGATCCGGGGGAGGAGGATACAGATGAATGCCAACTGACCTTGAACCAGAGTAAGCTGTTGGTGGTATTTTTAGTGAATGAGGGAAATTTGGCCAGGACACCGGGGCAATTCCCCTACTCTTTTCAATAAGTGCCATGGGATCTTTAACATCTACCTGAACTACTACCAATCTAGGCAGATGGGACCTCGGTTTAACGTCTCATCCGAAAGGCGGGAATCACAGTACCTTAACTGCCCTGATAAAAGTGACAACTGAGATATTCCATGCAGTGGACCAGGGCTATGCCACAGGTGCCATCTTCGTGGACCTCACGAAAGCGTTTGATTTGGTGAACCATGGTCTTTTGTTTCATCTGCTTCATGCTGTTGGACTGGATTCCAGTGCACTGAACTGGGTAAAAAGCTATTTGTCCTGCTGCTTCCAAAGAGGCAAGTGGAAAGGTTCCCTTTCCGATCTGAGGCCCATAACGCATGGCGTCCTGCAAAGATCTATATTGGGTCCTGTGCTGTTCTCTCTTTTCATTAATGACTTACCTAGCTTCTGTGGAGGGGCTTCCATACACCTTTATGCAGATGACGCTATCCTTTATCGCTCCTCTCCACAACACTGATCTGATTACTAGTGAGCTTGCCTCTGACTTTGCTTCCTTCGAGGGCTGGTTCAACCGTAATCACCTTGTCTTCAGTACAAAGAAAACCAAATGTATGATATTCACTCACCGTCCCCTCTCAAAGTATACTCCCCCCCCCCCCCAGCATTACCTCTATCAATGGTGATCTCCTAGAGTCGGTCCTGTCTTTTTTTAAATACCTGGGCATCACCTTGGACTCCGCACTCTCCTTTAGCACATGTCTCCAACGTTGCTAAATCTCTAAACCAGAAAGTTGGACTCCTCTACTGTATCCACCCTTTTCTCACCTCTGCCTCCTGCCTTAGGATCACTTCATTGTCCCTTCTTCCTCTCCAAACCTATGGTGCTCCATTGCTGCTCTCTTCAAACTCCTCCTCACTCTCTCTCTCCTATCCCAAGCTTATCATAGCATTGGTAGGTTTGTCTCTGGGGCTAATGCCCATACTCACCACTGTGTTGTCCTCTCCTCACCGAGCTGGTTGCCATCTGAAACCTAAGTAAGGTATTCCTGCTTGAGTCTTATATTTAAGCTTGTCCACAAATTCATGCCTCCTTGCCTTAGTGAGCTGATATGCATAAGACAAGCTCCACGTGCTCTCCTTCTTCTTCCGTATCGCTTTTAGTCATGCCTAAGTTGCGACTAGCTGTCGCCCGTAGGTCTTTCTCTTGCCACTGTATATGACTGGAACTCCCTTCCTCCCTCAGTCCTGTCCTGTTCCTCTCTCCCTATGTTCCAAACTAATCTGTATGCCTCTCTCACAGCCTCTCTATCCTGCTCCTGCTCCCGCTGATGATACTCCCTTCTTGTCCTCTTTCCTTGCCTGTCCCTAACCACGCCCTGCTCCCGCCCTTCTATCCTTAAATACTCACTCACTGTCATTGCTTCATTCCACCCTTCCCAGAATTTGTTCTTTATGATACTAGTCCTTTAGACGCAAGTTCTCAATTGTATATGTCTAGAAAGTGATGATCTTATCAAAGTTTGCAGTCCATGCTATGGTATACTTTTGTATATATTGTTATGCTCTTTCTCAGTTTTTGCTGTATTGTGTTGCTATTCTGTATTTTTGCACCATTTCTCCTCTTATTAAGACCCCGGGTCGACCCTGTAAAAGGGACTGCAATTGTCTCTGGACTTACCTGGTTGCCAAAACTCAAAATAAATAAATATATTTTATTTTAAATATAATACATATTTGGGATCCCATCATACCTCATATGCTTGACTTTTGCAGGATTCATTTGATCTTTTATAATTTCTCTTGCTTCAGAGAATCTTTCCAAAACTTAGTTGAAGAGCTTTTTTTTTTTTTTTTGCTATACAAAACAGCCTTTCAGCATTTTCTTCAGAGAATCCTTTTTGGTTATTTCTCGAGACCCCCTACTCCATATACCTACAGATGTTTCCTCACTGGCTTCATAAACCACATTTTGCTGGTTTATAACACAGTGCCATGTCCCAAAAAGTAACACCACCAAAGGCACCAGTGCGTTCGCCCACCATGCTCCTCCACTATGGAACTCTCTCCCTTTAGCAATCCGCCAAGCACCCTCACATAACGCCTTTAAAAAGGAGCTCTGTAGCTACCACATCTCCTCTAATCGATGCCCATGCTTCAACCCCCCTTAGCACCTCTCCTACTCTTAACTGCTGCGCACTTGATCTGCTTTCTGCCTAATGCCTTGCACTTAATCCTCCCCCTGCCTGTCTACTTGTCTCCCCTCCCAACTTGATGCGCTTCTCCTCTTTGGCTTGTTATCTCAAACCTCTTGCCCTGTCCTACTATAATTCTCTACTCCTTAGATCTTTGTAATCATTGCCGAAAAGCTCCTACTTGCAATACTTTGTGCCCTATCTCCCAAATCATGTGAATGTTTCTCCCCTAAGGATCTGCCTACCGTATGTTATTTTGTAATTTTCCCAGCTCGTTATGTCTGATAGTTCCTTGCAAGTATGTGGTGGTTTGTTTTCAGTGAACATCTCGCCAAACTTTGCATCATGGTAATTCTTGCAAATATGTGATCTATGTCCTGCACCTGCCAGCAGATTGCCTTATCGCATGTTTTGTCATGAATCGCATAGTTTTGTACCTTGCTTGTATTTGTACTGTAAAACCTTGTTTTGTTTCTATGTTTGTTGTAATTCCACTCTGTAACCTCCCGGGTCGTGCCTGAAAATGGTCATTTCTATGGCTAGCACACCTATCCGGTAAACAAAAACAAAGTAAATAAATAATCTAATCTTGATGGGAGCCTTACAGTGAACTAGCAAGCCCTCCTTGGGATTGATTTGATTTCAAAAAGTCTCACATTGATTTCACATCACTCCAGGGCCATCCAGACTCACAGAGGAAGCCAAGTACAGTCCAAAAACTGTGTTAAAGGGGAATAGTCGGCACAGAGAGCCTCACACCCAAGTGTGGAGCTGGCCCAATTTGCAATTTGTGTGCAAAACCTTTTTTTTTTAACTTTTTATTGCGGTGTAGTAGATTGTACTCAAAAAGCCACAACAGGTAGCACTGTGGTTTCCTAGTAGATTGTACCAGGCTGGTTATGCGAAGTTCCAAGCTGACATTTCCTGTAACAGGAAATCCCAGAGTCCCGTGCAGCTGACATCAGAGGAGTGCTACAGCAGTGGGAGATTCAGTAGCCTGCAGTACATGTTAAGAGTTTTGATAAGCTCTGGGCCCAGATATTCAGAAGTGCCTGTTTGCACTGCACTTGTTCCACTCCCTTAGCTTGCCATATTCAGGGACATTGCACTGAACTGCAAACTCCTTTAAATACAAGGTGGGTGTGTAACATGAATGAAAGGTGGATTGCTGGCACTGTGGCTCTGAATATAGCACTGAGCATTGGGGGTGCAAGCAGTGGCACAGCCATGACCAGCACACCAGGTACTGAACTGCACACGGGGAAGGGGGTGGCTATGGGTGAGAGAGGAGGGCACCAGTGATGGACACATGACGCAGCAGGGGTCACAACCAGGGCTGTGGGCATGATCACCAACCCCCTGTGTCACCTGATCGATGGCAAAGGGGACTCGCCACCACGGTGGAGGACTTGCCCAGGCATGGGCGTCAGACACAGGGCACCATGCCAGCAGCATGTAAGTGCACAGCAGTAGACTGCACAGGCTATGACACACCACATTGGCACTGGTGAGCCAATGCCCCATGTACTGGGTGCATGTCCCCCCACCACAACCCCAGAGGTGATGCCACCACAGGCACACATCTGGCATGGCAGGCCACACAGGGACATCCATCGCTGGCCACAGAAACACGCAGCATAGTGTAGACATGGGTAGCGGAAGAGTCTACACATTGGCAAGAAGGAGGGATTAAGGGGTGAATACCCCCTCTATGGGTGGGGTCACCAACACGTATATTGCTAACTCCCTCCACCCACTGACAGTGGCACCCTGTGTCCTGTTCCTCCCCAGCCCAGCCAGGCTCGTCATGAACAGTGGGCAGGTCTGCCCACAGTACCGTAACCCAGCAGGCCATGATCCCTTCCCACTCCCATCTACAAAACCAAGGCTTTCACTGTCCCTAAGTCCGCTGACGCCCTGCACACCACACGGACGGTGCTGCATAAGTGTCACTATGAATCAGTGTGAACAGCACATGTTGCAGGGTCAAGACACACTCCACTAGTGTTGTATGTAGTCATGATTGCAACAACAGATAGGGTTAGGCCCTGATATCTGTGAAAGTGGTCGGGCCATGGCCACAGCGGCCCCACCTGCGCCGGCACCGTGCAGCCCTAGGTGTGACACACACAACACAGGGTACTTACCTGGATGTCCCTCCTGTGAGCCGTTTCCATGGGCCACATAACTGTCTGGTGGTGACCCTGTGTGTTCTCCCTCCCTATGCATGGTTGATCTTGTTGTGCTATGCCCCTGTCCGGGCCAACATGCAGTGGAACACAGTGCACCGCTTAGTGAACACTCCACAGTATAGATAGATGCCCATACGCCTGTGTACCATGCACCAGCTGCCACATACGCATGATGTGAATGGACAGGGTGAGCAGGTTTGCAATGTACCTGATCACCTGTGGCACCACATACATAACATGCCATGGCACAGGTGCAGAAGGTATGATGCCTCCCCCTGTGGTAGGTAGGGCCTTGCGCAATGTAGTGCCTGTGGCTTGCCACCCCCAGCCTCTGTACAGCAGACCATACCTGTTGGCACTAGATCATTTTCAGGCATAGTATGCATGGTGCACCACGTAACAGACAAGGACAGGCAAGGCGTACCAGCGCAGTGGCTGAGGGGCCAGAATATGGTAGGTGTGGGCCCACACAATGACCAGTACATGTCCAGAACCCCCAGTGCAGTAACATGGTACTCCTTGCTGTACCTGGCAGATGTATACCAGTTGGCATGCGACACCGTACAGACAGTGCAGATGATACAGATGGTGGCCACATCCACATCCTGATGGGGGCACCTACCAGCACAGCTACATGTAGGACATATGTGACTTCCTCCCTGGTCGTACCCGACAGTGGGCAGTGACTTGTCTAGGTCATCATACCCAATAAACAGTCCCTGCATAACATGCCATCCTACTGTACATGGGCCTCTCATGCACCTTGACACTGCCACCCTGTCAGTGTGGTATCCCACAACCGTGCAGCCCAAGCAGGTGCATGCCTTGGGCAGTCCTGGTGGGTCCTGTCATATACAGGGCACAAGGATGTCCCATGGAACAGGGGTCCTGGCACCCTGCATACGTGCTAGCTGGCAGCCATGCAGTGGGGGCATGTCCTGTAGTACACAGGAACAATGAGGAGCACACTGATGATGTGTGCACAATGTCCTACACACGGCAGCACTAACCCTATCGCAGACTACTGTAATGACCACGGAAATGAAAAATACACACACACACACCCACAAACGTCCAGCTGTACTCGCCTGGCCTGGGCAAGATATCATCCACCATGGCTCACAGTTCCCACAGGCGGCATGCCTCCCTCCTCTGCAGGTCATTGTAACTGCCTTCATGGGTCCCTGGTGCAGGTGACCGCTGTCAGTGTCGTGAGGTGCCGCCCCACAGATACATACACCTCACTGCGGGGTCTGTCTGCCCCTGCTGCCTCACCCATCAGCTGGTCCTCTCTGGCCACCACTAGGTCAACCAGATTGGCCAGTTTGATGGTGGACCACAAGTGGTTCCGCTGCTGAATAGACCTGCGTCATTGCTCTGCCCAGGGTGGGACTAATCAGTTTGTGAGCTGGTAGTCAGTTTGGCTATTAGCGTTCATGTTCTGGCAGCCAAATCAATATTTTTAGTGCCCATCAATTTTTAAGATCTCAAATCACTCTGTGGGCAGGTGGTCAACTGTCTGTTAACTTTTAAAATATGGTAGCCAAACCAATGTTTTTTAGTATCCACTGGCCACCTGGCTATCCAGTTTGTCCCACTCTGGCTCTGCCATGCTGTTCCCACTACTTGGCTTAGCAATAGGGCCTGTTGCTTCCTATTTCTGGCCTATCTCGGTTTTGTGCTGTATGTTGCCTTGTTAGCGCAGTGCTGTGTCTCGCGCTGCATGCACGTTTGGGGGTAGGAGCTGGCCCAGGGCACGCGTCCAGCATGGGTGGCACGTGTGCAGAACACGTATGCTCATGCTGCACACGCGCCATGCTGGCACACTGGTGTACTGTGCACAGTTACGCAGACGGATGTCATAGGTGGCACCTGACGTCATGCTAGTCCCAAGGCCCCACGACACGCAAACATAGTACAATGCAGGTGCACAAACATGAACTGGGTTTGCGTGGCAGGCAAAACTGCAGTATTCAGCCAGGGTATGCAGATGAGTTAAGCTCATAGTTTGCGTTCAGAGAACTACATTTGCATGGCATTACTGGCAGGTATGCATACATTAGCGTGCCTGATTGCGCCTGAAGAGTATAATGGAGTGCAGTGCACCACCTAGATTCCACAACTGAACTGCAGGCAGACGGAGGTAGTCGTCCTTTGGAATGGCATAGAAAGGGATGGGTGAGCACTTGGGGGTGTGAGTGTATGCGGTGGCTTCAGCATGGCTCCCAGGTTCATGATCATATTCAAGGCAGGGCTCCCTGAGCTACAGGGATGCCTGTATTTTAAGTGTAGCCGTTTACAGGAAAATTGCTCCCATGGTTGTTATATGGGAAGATGGGTCAATTGGACTTCCACAGGCCATAATGCACGCTACAGGAAAACATGGGAAACGTCATGGAGCTACAAGGAAAATGCCAAAGCAATCTGTGAGCACTGTCACTGTGCCTGCTGGGAGGGTTCCTTAGTGTTCTGGTACCTTCCATTATGTAATATGGAGGACAGTGTAGTCGGTTCTCCTGTGTAGCCAATGTAACTCCATGGAAACATTGTCCATGTACATGTCTCCATTGCCCTGTACTATACGGGATGCAGTGTACAGCTGGGGGCCCTGCTGTATTGGCAGTGCTTAGGTGGGTGACCTATCACATCCAGATTTCTAGGTGGTGGACGTGTCATTTGTAGATGGTGGTAGTCATCTTTACTACTCTGGGGCAGGATAATAGCAGTGGTGAGCCTCTCATACATGTGCTGGGGAAGTGCTTGCACAGAGATCCTGTGACTTCTGCCCAGTGTAACCCCTGTGTGCAGTGGTACATTGGATGTATGGCGGTGGTGGCTGATCGCGTCCACATCTAGTGGTGGTGGTGCTGCTGTGTCTGTTTGGAGACACCCTCTTACTGTAGTAAGTGGTGTACAGTGAGCAGAGTCATCCCCTCACATAATTGCATATGTGGTGGTGGCCCTGGGTCCTGAGGGCTCATGCCTTTGTCCCCTCCTGCCTGTCTGTGACCGTCACAGTGCCTGTTCATGAGCAGCCCAGTGTCGGGCTTCAGAGAACTGTGGGAAGGCAGGCATTGCTGGAAAACCTGCATGGTGAGGACTTTGTGGCTACACCACTGTCCTGTTCAGCTGTGTTCCACAGTGTGTACTACTAGGTTAGCTGTATTGCACTCAACCTGTCCAGCAGGTACCATGGAGGACACCAACCAAATTCTGACCCACCACTTCACCACGGAGGAGATACAAGCGCTGGCAAAGGCCTACAAGGCCTGGGAGGGGGGGTCTTGTCCTGAAGCAAGAGCACTAATGCCCAGATACGGCAGGCTTGGGAGGAGATAACCAGTGAGGTCATTGCCGTCGGTGGCAGCAACAGGCATATGGAAGCAGTGAGAAAGCGCTTCAGGAACATGAAGAAGCAGACGACTCGGGTCCTAGTAACAGAGTGCAGGGAGCTGCATGCCACAGGTGGGGGGCATCGGCGGCTGCATGTACCCTCTGTCATGCAGAGGAGGCCATATCATCCACCCTGGCCTAGGGAGGTGATGGGAGTGCCAGATGGCAGCTATGAATGCTAAGTTGGACCTGCTCTGTTATGTTAGTGACTGCCTGTGTGACATCCCATTAGTTGGGCAGTGACTTTCATTTTTTTTATCAGCAGTTGCAAAAACATAATTAAAAATGTTTTGAAAACAAGCTCCACAGACTTGCATGTGGCACATCCCTACGCTCTCCCTGATGACACGTCACAAATGTCCCAGCACGGGGGCGTGTTCAGGGAACTGGGAAGTGGAAAGGGATTGGCTGGCTAGTGGTTCGGCCACAGTTACGCTCCCCTCCCTCCCTTACTACACAGTAGTAAATGTTGTAATTTTGGGGCAGACGGACTATCGCTGCCTTAGGGAAACTGGCTATGAAGCCCAAAACTGCGCAAAAAAAAAACACCTTTAATATTTTGACATGCTTAATATGTAGTGTCAATGGCTACGTTTCACTGTGATTGCATCAAACATACGGAGGCGATAAGACCTGAGGGGCTTGCTTGTCCTGGTGGCATAGAATACAAATCACACGACACAGTACTATGTTGAGAGATGCAGGTTAGGAGCAGACCATGACTCCCATGCCCTTGTGGAGGGGTTGTGGGATAACAGATGGACCAGACACCAAACTTCAGGTTTAACACACAAAAATCTCTGTGAGATGTTTATTCAAAACACAGGCGCTATCCTTCAGCAATGGCATATCACTTATTCAGTACATTGGTTTGCAGCAACAGACTATTTATGTCCTTCCTCTGCACTTGTCAGCACCTACTGTCTCACTCTTATCTAACTTATCAGTTGAGATTCAGCCTCCCCTATGCGGGCCTTGTTTGCTTTGGTGGTGGGGGCTCAAAAAAAAAAAAAAAAAACAAACAAGCCAAAGACAAAGTACCTCAGTGCAGAAGCATTGAAGCAAGGGTTACCCCAAAGGGCAATGGCAAAAAGCCAAGTTTCAAAGAAACACAACATCACACATACTTCCGTAATGCAAAGCATCATGGAATATATGCAAATCACTATGCAATTTCAAACTGTCTCAAGTTTACAGCAATTTACATACATTTTAAATAGCACAACTAACTTAATTTTTATCATACAGTCCCCTAGTAACTTTTTACCTTTATCAAAAACACCTAGTGCCATGGTATTTTCAACATTTATAGGTTTCATACACACAAGTTACAGTATATACATCAAGGTATTTTAGGACATTAATGCCATTGCATGCTAAACCTAACAACAAGGAACATAGCCTGTTGTTTTACATCAGCTCGGAGGTCACAACAATAACCTCCCTGTACGAGGATCCGAGAGGGAAAAGGAATATTAAAGAGGACACTATAGCATGGTCAGGAAAGGGAAGGGAGTGCCCACAGGTGGCCGGCCTTATGGACTAGAAATTGTAAAGGATAGATTAGCCTAAGAAATAGAAGAACTGTTGCAACAGATTTAAGAAAAGGTCAGTCCTCAAGTGGTAGGAGCTCCCTGTCACAGCTCTCAGCAGCTTGTTCCGGCGGTAGCAGCCAAGTAGCTTCATTGGTGTTGCCAACTTTTTTAACTAGCAAATTTTCATGGTTTGTGGCATGGATTTTGGAAGATGAATGGGAACAAATGAAGGGAAGGTTTCATGTAGTTTCAACAGCAGTAGTAGTCGCCATCATCTAAGGCACCCTTCCAGGGCTCACTGTAGTGGAATTTACATTGTTACAGTATAGAAAGGATAGCATAGGGAGGGGAGTATTACGTACAGTTAATACAAACCAAATATAATTTATAATGAGATACTGTGGTCAGAATTAGCTTAACAGTTAATATTGGTTAAATTGGCCATCAATGTTACTTGTTAATCCGAAGCTGTTCTCTCCCTATGCTGTAAACTCTGGAGCTCAGAAATGAGGGGCACTGGTTGTAGTCTCCAGAGGAACCTCCACCAAAGTTTCGCTGACAACTCCGCCCTAGAGGGTGCTGGAGAGACTCTGTCTAGTCTTCTTGCAATGCACAATGAGTACATCATATTCACCTCACGGGTGTCACAGTATGAAAATATTTATGATATGATAAATGTAAAAACATTTTCACAGTTATTGTATTATTGCCATATTATGGTGACTGCTTTGGGAAGGGACCCTCCGCTCCCTAAGTTTTGGAGGGAAAACAGGATGGTAGACTGAGAAAATAAATTTTTCATACTTTATCACAATATATCATGGTATCTAATCACTGCATCCTTTACATTTCCCTTTCTGTCCTTCCCCTTCTCTCCTGTTGCCTCATGCACTGTCCCTAATTTCTAAGTACTAGTTTGACGTTCTGCCCTCCTGTCTCGCCTCCCTCCTCTCCTCTCCTCTGTACCCTCTGCCTCTTATTTTTGTCGCTCTTGTGCTTTCTCCATTCCACTGTCCAACTCTGCTGCTCTGTGTTCTCGCGTCTTTCCCCCATCTTGAACAGTCTCCCTCCCATCCTCCTCTCCCCTTCCCCCTCTCAAATGCCAGTTCAAAACTTCTTGCTGCCCTGGTCTTACTTGATTTTGCTATGCTGCTGTCCTGTACTACTTAGCCTTAGTGTTCCCACACCTGTGATTTTTGGTTTTGATTAATACTAACCAGTACACTGTTTACTATAGTTATCACCTGTGGTATTTTGCTGCACTTAGCATTTTCTACCATGTATATTTTGGCTATATGTTGTATATTTTGTCTCCCTAGTTCCGTTCACGCGGGTTGCATCTGGAAATGAGCCTTGGCTCAGTGTGCCTTTCCCAGTTACCAGTTTTCAATAGATACAAAAAAAAAATAAAATAAAGATTTTGAAAAAACAGTTATCGTGATATAGAAAAACACACATCAGTATTGTTAGTGAAAATGATTGTGGTTATCGTGAAACTAGCTGACTGTGACATCCCTGCTCCACCACATGCCCTACCCTCTGGCCTAGAGAGTGAGAGGTGCAGATTAGTAATTTGTGAACTTCATCTCTTATTTGTCAGTGCGCTGCTACTGAGCCTCGGGATGGCTTTTAAAGGACAAGTTTGTTGTATGAAGTAATGACTAGTTTTTGCTAGCACAGATATACGTAATAGTTTAAAAAAAAAAATGGGACTGAATAGGTCTAAAGTAGCATTCATCTGTTTTATGTATTGTGTGAATGTTAATGTTGTGACTTGGCCATTTCTAAACAGATTGATAGAAGTTGGCATGAACCACATAGTCTTTAAAGTGCACCATTCATGATATTTGATTGGTGCTTTCAAACCTAAACAAGGGAGCACTCTTACCTGAATGGGAGCTTCTATGTGTTGCTTAATTTCTTAAAGGAAGGGATTGTATTTTGCACACTCCCCAAGGGCTTGCCGCACAGTCCCTTTTCACTTCCTCCTAGCTGGCTCTGCCCCAGTGCTCCAATGTTTTCGTGATGTCGGTATAGGGAGAGTGCATAGGTGTGCTCCTTTCATTTAAAGGGAGCGTCTTTTTTTGCAAGTTGATTCCCCGATTTTTAAATCGGGTTTTGGCACAAATTGATGTCAGTGTTCGGTTAACTTGAGCTTTGTGAGGTGAATCCTGGCATCAATCTGTGCCAAAACCTGATTTTAAATTGGGGAAATCAACTTGCAAAGACACTCCATTCAAGTGAATTAAGCATGCTTCTATGTTCTCCCAGTACTGACGCCACAAAGCAGGCGGGCGAGGGGTAGAGTCTGATATGAGGAAGTGGAAATGGATTGTGCTGGTGAACCCCTGGAGAGACAGTGCGATCACTCTTTAGGTAGTATATTAAAAAAAAAAAAAAAAAATATTCAGCAGCACACAGGAGCTCCCATTCAGGTAAGGGGGCTCCCTGATTACACTTAGAAGCACCAAGAAAGGTGCACTTTAATAGATAAACATATGGCAGAAGACGCTACATACAGTATTTTACTCAGGATTTTTTTTGGGGGGAGAAATCTCTTTATGTAGAGTGCAGTTTTAGTAAGAACTAAAACACTTTTTTAGTGGAAGGCTCCAGTACTTTCAGTGTTTCTAATTGCAGGCATTTCCTCAACTTGTGCTCAGATGACACACCTATGGTCCGCCGTGCTGCTGCTTCTAAGCTGGGAGAATTCGCCAAGGTTCTGGAACTGGAGTATGTGAAGAGTGACATTATTCCATTATTTACTAATCTGTCCTCTGATGAACAGGTAAGTGTGCACAGTTAATTATTGCTGCAGGGCTAGGGCACGGTTGTTGGTGAATATATTATAAAATATGCAGCGTGAAAGTAACAAACACACCCTGTATACCCCATAGTAAATAAAACTTGAAAGAAAGCAATAATGCATGACAGGATGTGTATTAAGCTACTTTGCTGCATGCCTTAGGTGGGTAGTATAGGGCAGAGTGCTTTCATCTACCCAGGAAGTGCAGCCGTTAAAACTTGTTGCATGCCCTGGGGTGTGTTATTTAATTTATGAAATGAGTCTTTAACAAAGAAAATGTTTAACAAATAAATAAAATGAACAACCAAAACCAGGGACCATACACTAAGCAGAATTGCTGCATGGTCATGTGATAGTTTTTAGCCAGTGGAGCTCTCTTTAATCTACCCATTTTTATAAAGAGATATGTAAGGAATAACCAACAACAGGATATGAGTGTGAAGAAAGTTAATGCATGTCTTGGGTAAATTAGGATGCACGAGGCCACTGGTTGAGTAACTTTCAGTGCACACGGGAGGTACATTATTTCTCAAGAAACCCATGCACTGGAGCCTTTGAATGAATCTGGGAACTGCATTTATTTTTAAGAAACCTGTGCCCTATTGTAGGTTTTTGAGTTGTTTAAAAAAAGTGGAAACTTTTTAATAATTTTGTTTATTTTCTTTTTTTGATAGAGAAACGTTTTATTTTCAGTAAGTTAGGTTGTTACTAGGTAGATTAGGGCAGATTAGTTTTGAACTATGCAGTTTCTAGGTAAATAATCAATGGTTGAGTGCTGTGTTTTAAACAGTGAAGTTGTTTGATTTGGTCTTTTTTTTTTTTTTTTATCCCCATTTGACAAAGTATTAAGAGCATCTTGATTTGATTCATAATCCCATTTAAAGACAGTTAATGAAAGACGCAGGTTTAGTTTTACGTTTACAAAGAACTAGCCCGTACAAGCTAAAGAGGCGAAGAGCTTTTGTGTGTGCTTGCACCAGTGAGGCAGAAATGACCTTTCTGCACTGGTGTGGCTGGGGTTGGTGATCCACACAAGTGTATGTCTGTGATTGTAAACTGTCGAGGCATCAAATTGATTTGGCTCCTCTCCCAGACTGTGGTGCTAAATTGGTGTGAGCCTTTACAGTTATAATGTAAACAGTGCCACTTCACTCCCCATAACCTTTGGTGAAATTAGCACCACACATGGCACCAAGGGATTCCTTCCAGGATGAGTGCCCGAATAAAGGAGGTGGGCACAGACTGACTCTAGAGAGCACTTTTGGGGACACCATTGTGAAACTGGTGTGGATGAAGGCTCCTGTTTCTCTTCAGAAGTGATGTACACCATTGCCTTCGTGAACAACCTGGTACAAACTGGGAGTGGAGCAGTGTGATGCTAATTTGCATACTGGTTCGGGAGTATAAATACAGCTCGTGGGTCACGTGTGGACGTCTTTGGAAACTGGATGTTTACATGGGCGACAAAAAGACAAAATATAATTCTAGAGATCTTATCAAAGACATCAGTACTGGGGAACTGAGAAAAGATACAGTATTTGCTTAAGTTCGTCAAGTAAGAAAGACTGAATACTATCCAGAATACTGCAAAAAGGGCATAAGAAACAGAAGACTTGAAAACCATGGTTTACAGGCAATAATAGAGACTGAGCATGTGACTCTCGGATAGCCATGCATGATGGTGTGAAATTGACCCCTAGGAAAAAAGAAAGAATTTAAGCAGGGGAAGGATGGCATTCTTGCAGAAAGGAGAATTTCTGGAAGTGATACAGCCTCTTTAAAGGAGTTAGGCAGAGACGTAAAGGAGGTAAGTTACCTCATTAAAGTTAGGAGAGATGAAAAGATTGCTCTGAGAAAGCAACACAAAACAGCTCCAGATACATTAGAAAAGGAGCCATGCAAAAGTTTTCTCTTGGCAGGAGCCCACTGAGTCCTACAATGCTGCCCCCAGAAAGGAGGACTCTAATTAGATGACCCAGTTTCCTGTGCGAAAAAGTAAATTACAGTTGGATTACATTGGTTCCTGCTGTATCCTGCAATATATCACTGGCTGAGACTGTGATATTGCACTTCAGCCTAGCAGGCGACGTGGTGTATTGGTTTTGCTGGCTTTGTCGAATTAGTCTTGACCTTGGAGGAAAAGAAAATGTATGGAAGAACTCTACATTGATATGTAGAGCTGGGAAGAAACTGGTTTGTAGAGAGTTAAAAGTAAAATCAGACTTTATGATCTGATTGGGAACAGAAGATTTTTCTTTTCCCAAATGGGTATTAAGGAAGTGGAAGCTGATTTAGAACCGGAGTGTACTGTTGTAGATAATGTAGCTGATGAAATGTGCCAATAAAAAAAATGGTGGTGAAGAAAAGAAAGCGGGATGGGCAATACTGTGGAATCCACATACTGTAGACACAGTGAAATGAAATTAGTCATTGCTGACACTCTAATATGTTCAACTGTTGTGTGCAAAAAAAAAAATTTGGTTAATTTTCTTGGTCAAAACTTTGATCGGTCAAAAAAAAGCAAGCTTTTTTTATGGCAGGAATTTGTGGTTGAGCTTTTTGTTTCGTTATATGGCATCTGTAGTACAAACCGTATGTCAAAGCAGTTTAGTTAAGTGATGCAAGGCATGATGGGGTTTATTTATTTGAATTTTGTTAACCTGGTAAATTCCATTGAGACAATGGAGTCCCTTTTTCAGGGGCGACCCGGATTAGTTACAGTCAATAACAGCATACAGTGACAGTACGTTGCATAGGAATTTTGGAACAATCATATCAGTTTTGGTACAGTAGTTGCACAGTTTGCTTGGACAAGAAACAGGAGAACCAACATTACACAACAGGCAGGAGAGAGGACAGGGACGAGTAAGGATAACTGCCCTTGTAAAATAATTGGTTACAGAAATTTGACTACACTATGGAGAATACAAAGGTGTCTACAATTTTGGTGAACTTGACCATTGAGAATAGAGGAGTAACAGTCAGGACAGCTAATTAAATGCAAGGGAACAATTCAGGGTGGGGTTAGCAATGACAAAGTGCTGTGGCCCAGAGGAGTTTTTTTGTCTCTTTTTGAATTGTGCGATGGTTGAGCTTGTGCAGATTTCCAGAGGCATGGTATTCCAGAGTGGTTGTGCAGCTGCAGGGAAGGATGTACTGATGGTAGAATGGACCTTAGGGATATCGAGCAGCAGGTTAGTAAGTGATCGCAGAGACTTTGGTGGCCATCTATATTGAAGTAGGGTGGAGAGGCTAGGTGGGGCAGTAGGCTGTAATAGTTTATAGGTTAGGCAATACAGAGGGAAGCGTAGCCTTGCCTTCCAGGAGGGCCAGCCTAGTGAGGTAAGGACATTACGGTGGTCTCTAGGGTGGGCATCAGTGGCAAAGTGTGCTGTTCTGTAGTAGTGTCCTTAATTTAGCCAGGACAGAGTCACGGGTGGACTGGATGGTTGGAGCAGCATAGAAGAGAGTAGGTAGTAATGTACTGTTGGTTATAGCAAGCTGCGCAGGGGCAGAGCTGTAGGGAGAGTCTGTAAAGTAGGCCAAGCTTTTGATTTAGTTTTTTGGAGAGGATGTCTTGGGGGTTCAAAGGACATTTCTTGGTCTAGTGACAAACCTAGATATTTAAATGACTGCACTACTTACTGGTGTTAGTAGGGAGTTTGAGGAGGTGATCTCTACAAGGTTGCAAGTTTTGGTTATGGTGGGATAATGGGCCACCTTGTGTAAGTTGAAGCATGAAGCAAAGCCTAGTGCTTCAGCCACCTTGCCCACCATAATGCACCCCCTAAAGTGACTTATTTGTGATTATGAAATGGGTCCTTTTTTAGTAGACTGAATGTATTTTTAAACTTATTTTCATTGGGCTACTTTCGGTTGGGCTGTCGTGCTGGAATGACGGCTGAAAGTACCTCTTGGCCAATCGGGCACCAGCGTTCTTTCTATCCATTTCATAAGCAGTAACACATGACAAGGTGTGTGGTAATGCTAAATTGCTGCATGCTCTAGATGGCTTGTGAGGCATGAGGCACAGCCGAGTACTTTCAACAACTTGAAAAGTGTGGTAATTTATGGAATTACCCCAGGCCCTGCAGCATTTTATTGCTCTTTTAAAATGATTTAAAAAGTTAGGAAATCGAGAAAAGCAGAAAGGAAAATCTGAACCGTGTGGTAATGTGAAATTAATGCATTGTTATATGACCAATTTTGATGACTTACATTGCTGGTTTGATCCAAGCCACTTTATTACAGACCAAATTAGATATCACGAGTAGCATTTTCTTTTTGTAAGTGTCCCAAAAATTGGTGATTGCAAGAATTCTGCCTGTGACAGATCTTTAAAACAAGCAGGTAAAAATACATTCCCCAACTGTCCGTGTGAAAATCTGGTGCCATTAACACAGAGATTGTATACAGACAAACACAATACCATTGTATGCTCCATAACATTCACAGCCACGGAGAGTTACAGAATCTGTCACACTGAGCCAAAATATAGTACAGGACACCACTGGTTTTTGAAAAGAGATTACTTCAGAATTTATAAGACTATACTGCAGATTTTGAGTCAGGTTGTTTTGTTTTCTTTTTTCAATTAATATTCCAACAGGATTCAGTCCGTCTTCTGGCGGTGGAAGCTTGTGTCAACATTGCCCAGTTACTTCCACAGGAAGACCTGGAGGCTTTGGTGATGCCCACGTTACGGCAAGCAGTTGAAGATAAATCCTGGCGTGTCCGCTATATGGTGGCTGACAAGTTTTCTGAGGTAAAGGATTGCATTTTGTAACAAGTTCTGAATGTGCATTTATTTTCTGAGGTAAAGACTTTTATGTCAGTTTATTTATCAAGTCTAGGATTACAAATACCTTTGAGCCAAGGCTCTTTTACAAAGGTTCCACGTCAGAGAAATACAAATTATGGGGAACATCAAGACAGTCATTATAACAATGTGGACATTGCAAACAGATTACAGATTAATACAATTCAAGGGTAGCATTGTAAGCAAGCAGCCAGCGTCATTTGTCAGAGAAAACAGACAAGAGATGAGAAGTACCAGAGTCATAGGGGGAGGAAAGGAATGTAGGAAGGTGGTGAGAGGGTGAAAAGTGCAGCATTGGGTATACCAAGATGTGAGGGTAGAATCCAGTGAGGAGGCAGTGGCATTACTAAGCCACAGGAACAGCAAACATTGACTTTTTCTTTGGAATGTTATAAATCATGACGTCACCAGTGACCAGTCGGAATGCAAGAATTGCCACCATACACCTACATCTTATCCTGGGTACAATTGGCATCTTCATGTGGTCTCATACCCCACTGTAAACAGCAAACATGCTTTCCTGCTGTCACTACCTGGCACTCACCACTCCCTCAAAACGTGTCCCGTACAATTCGGCTAGTAAATCTTGTAGACATCACCAAACTCAGTCATTTAATTTGAGGAAAAAAATAACCTCAATAAACTTTCAGTTCGGCTTTCGAGCCAATGGCCTTGTTTTACCGATGGGGAACACATTTGCTATACTGTTGCAGGCTCGACTACAACAGAAAAAGGAACCACTTTCACCCTCACATCTGTGGGGGAGCACCATTGCATTACAACTTTCAAAAACTGATTTGAACACAATCTCTGCATCACAAATTATTTTGACTCAGATATTTGTGGAGTCGTGATTTATACTAAGTTAACAGGTGCTGTGATGGGTGTCTTTTATGGTATAAGAGAGTCCTCGTATGAGGTTTGGACAGCCAGAACCACTAAGGTTCACGTTACAGTTTGTGGTCCAACCTCTCCCGAACTTCACGTGATGACTATTGTGCACAGTACTGTAAGAGACACCTATCACAGCAGCACCTGTTAACTTACAGTTTTCTCGTCCTTATGTTTCAGTTTTGCTGTTGCCAGCATGTTTATCTTCTATATGTCAAAGTGTGCAACAGTTTGTGTATTTCCTTATTACAAGTCTGAGAACATATTTTTACCACAAGGATTTGTATTTGTGTAGGTAAGGATAGAAAAGTAGTTCTATAGTGTAACATGCAAAGGGCATTGAAAATGTTTGTAACAATGTTAATTGCAGTGTAGCTGAGTTCTGATTTGATACAATGAGTGACCTGCTGTACGGCAGCTTTCTGTGATGGTGCTAGCCCACACTGAGAGAATGTTTGCTTTCTCCTACCTTCCAGCTTCAGAAAGCCGTGGGCCCAGAGATCACAAAGAACGATCTAGTTCCTGCTTTCCAGAATTTGCTGAAGGACTGTGAGGCTGAGGTTAGAGCTGCTTCTGCAAACAAAGTGAAAGGTCAGTTCCTTTTTAAAACCAAGAAATCCAGTGTTGCGTATTCAACCTGGTTACATGAATTTGTCTGGTAAGGAGCAGTAGTGCTGCCTAGAAACAGAGAATGTGTCCGCAGACAAGGACTGGTAGGCCCATCTAGTCTGCTCTGTTTTCCCTGCCGGTTATACCCTGGACCCTGTTTGGTCACAGGTGTCCCTCGCTCCTCCCTTTCCTTTACTGTAGTATACAGATGTGCCTATTCCAGGCATGTTTGAAGCTCCTGACTGTCTTTGCCCCTACCACCTCTTATTGCTGGCTATTCCAGACATTCACTACTCTTTCTGTGAAGAAGTATTTCCTCATATCCCTCTTAAACTTAACCCCTCAAGCTTCGTAGCATGCCCCTGTGTTCTGGTTCTCCTCTTCCTCTGAAAGACAGTCCCCTCCTGCATCTTGTTCACCCCCATGAGGTACTTAGAAGTCTCAAGTCATGTCCTCTCTCGCTCTCCTCTACTCCTGGGAGTACGTATTGAGCTTTCACAGCCGCCTAAATTGAACAGCATGTGAAATTGGAAGGGGTGGGCTGCCCAATTTATATATTGTTGGTATGGTAATGTGATTAGGTTGCAAATTTTTAAGTCTGGTGTTCCATATTGCCACTTTTCCTCTGTTCCTCCTGATGGTGCTACAGCAGATTTGACCACAAGTATTTGGTTAGATCTTGTTTTCTTAAGATCCCCACACAAGACCATTCCTTTTTGTGAGGCAACAGCATCCCACATTTCTGCTTTATTGCACAGAAGACCACATTTCTTCAAGTTATTCTCCCAGCCAAATTTCTTGACTCAGGATCCAGATAACTAAAAAGCATTTTTCCTGGTCTAAATGTTGCTTAAAGGGTTTGAACAGCATCAGGAGAATGTTTCAGTATGCACACAGGGATTAAGAGGAGAATTTTCTTTGAACACCTTTTTTTTTTTTTTTAAGTTTAAACGTCATTATCAAAGTGCTTAAGCTTGTAAATGTCCTTTATTTCAAGGGCAGTCCTGGGTCTTTACAGAACTTGATCCGCCAATCAGATGTGAAATTGAAGGGGAGCAGGGAAACAGTCAGCACTAAGAGCCCCACACCAAAGTGTTGCTCTGGTCCCAATTTGCATTTTGTGCAGAAATGGTTTGCTGATTTTTTTCAAGCTGACATTTGCTTCAACTACAAATCCCAGAATCCTCAGGAGCTGACATTTTTGGAACTCCTGATTTTTTTTGTTTGATGGTCCTGCTGTCTTCTTGGGGCTAAGTACAGCCAGCTGATCTGGTTGTATTTTATTTTTATTTAGTTTTTGTTGACCGGGTAAGTGCACTAGACAAATCCTGCCTATTTTCAGGCACGACCTGGGGAAGGGGGATACAGATGAATGCCAACTGACCTTGAACCAGATTAAGCTGTTGGCAGTATTTTTAGTGAATGAGGGAAATTTGTCAGGACACCAGGGAAATTCCCCTACTCTTTTCGATAAGTGCCATGGGATCTTTAACATCCACCTGAACTACCACCAATCCAGGCAGATGGGACCTCGGTTTAACGTCTCATCCAAAAGACGGCACCTTGGAAGTGCAGCACCCCTCTCATTCTGCACTACAGTGTCAGTACTAGGATATTAACCCAAGTGCCAGATGTGGGAACTGAACCCACAGCCCTCTGATCTCCCGGCCTCAGAGGCGAGTGTGCTACCTACTGAGCCACTGACACTACTTATGTATGTTCAGTCGGACCCAAAAGCTAAATTAAAAAGATAAGTTTTCAGTAAAACCCGTAAAAACTTTAACTGATGGGACTTGGATGTCAGGAGGAGGAGTGTTCCATGTCAATGGGGCTGCAACCCCAAAAGCTGAATCCCCAGATGATTTCAGTCAGGACCGTGGAACTATGATGAGGCCCATGTCTGAAGAATGAAGGGGGCGGATAGGAGTGTATTTGGACGGAAGGTCTTTCAGGTGTCTAGGGCCCAGATTGTGTAGGTCCCACAAGCAAACAGTGAAGCTGATATGCCACCACACTGGCAGCCAGTACAGTTCACCGGGCATTGGTGTGATATGCTCGAACCAGGAGGTCCCAGGAATCAACCGGGCTGCTGTGTTCTGCTCTAGCTGCAAGCGACATACCGGCCCCACAGATAGCCCTAGTAATAAGCATTGTAGGACTCTTATCTTGAGGTAACGATGGGTGGACTAGTCACTAGGTCAGCAGGCTTCAGGTGGATTTTAATGCAGGCAGTGTTACACAGATGGTAGAAGCCACTGTGGACAACAGCTAATACCAGATGTTCCAGCATCAGTCTGCATTCCACAGTGATGCCTAGATTTCTCACCCTGTTGACAGTTAGTGATGCAGTCCCATTTAGTAACCCCAAATCTTCCTTTTTTTTTTTTTTGTGCAGGGTTCACCTGCAGAAGCCTCGGGAGATAATAAATGTTAAAAACTTTGTTTTTGGTCCTTTTTTTTTTTTAAATGCCATGATGTTTTTTGGTAGTTCTTTTCTGCTATATGCACCACTTATCCTTCAACCCACCAAGAAACAGTAAGTGGATGGATAAGTTTACCTGTCAGCCAAGGAACTGAACTTTTTTTCTTCATACTAATGGTCATTTTGTACAGTAACTGCTCCCTCTTTTTTTAGAACATATCTTCCAACCCCAGGAATCCCTCACTTATGCTTAACTGCAGTCATTCACCTGGAATGAGCTGCCCTGGAGCTTAGAATTTTTTGCTCATTACAGAATTTTAGAATGAAATTTAAAACTGCTGTGTGGTCATGCTCACCCCTGCATTCTAATGGCAGATTTATTTCTCTGCCTGAAGAAAGCAGTCACGACGAGTCGTCACGTCGATTGTTTTATTATTTTTGTTATTTTTCAGTCTAGCCGTTATATTTTGATAACTCTGCATTAGTTAGGGTGTTTTTACTTGTGTTCTCCAGTTCCACATCGGTTCCCAGGAACCGGAGAAAGCTGTTTTGTGGCACAGTTCCTGCTTTCAGGGAACCGCTTAAATTTATTTTAAAAAAGGGTTTTAAGTATTTAAAAACGATACTGCTTTGTGGTATTTTTTTTTTCTTCAGAACAAAGAGGTTAATTTGGGCCTTTTTCCACTTGTTTTTTGCGGCTTTGATATAAAAAGGAACCAAATCGCATTTCTTATTTTTCCTAACACAGTTCTTTAATTTTTGGGAACCAGAATGTCGTCTTTGGTTCGTCAGTGTTTTAGCATGACTGACCAGTCCAAAAAGGAGACTGGACACACTGGCTTTAAAAACTGTGTTTCCAACTCCTGGTTAAGGCAGACCGCCACGAGTTGTGTTTGTGGTGCCTGGGTCCAGATCACAATTTTGTCAGTTGTGAACTCAGTATTAAGTGCTGCCCTAAAGCACAAAAGAAAAGGGCTAAAAAATGAGAAGATGATATGGCTTCACCGTCTGCCTCTACATCATCTAAAGGCTTAGATGAGGGACCAGACCCTCTAAGTAAGTAGCATAACAAAGAAAAGGCATCGAGAAGATGGTTCAGAAATCAGGTGTCTGACCGGGGGAACCCTGGAGTTCGAAGAAAAAATTGCTTACCACAGTAATGCTGTTTCTTCCAAAGGGATCCCTCACTAAGCTTAACAGTCCCAATTCCTACCTTGTTCCCACAATAATTGGATCTTTCTGTTGCTTGAGCATTACTTGTTACAGTGCTGATACTCCGTGATCTAAACTTTGTAACATCTTTCTTTACATTTTGAAAAATATTGTTCTGCCATGTTGGAAGAAGTTTTGAAAACTTTTTAAATTGCTTTTTGATGCATTTTTTGGTAGCCATTTAGCTAGTTTTAGTAGTCACTGCTCACCCTAGGTTTAGAAATACATCTGCTGTTAGAATGCAGGGGTGAGTGTGACCACACATCAGAGTTCTGAATTTCATTTTAACATTCTCTAATTATCATAAAATTCTAAGCCCTGGAGTAGCTCATTCCAGGTTAATGATTGCAGTTGTTAAGCATAGTGAGGGATCCTTTAGGAAGAAACATTACTATGGTGAGTAATGTTTTCATGTAGCAGAATAAGAATGAAGATTACTGAGTAGAAACTGGGTACATAGATACCTAGATAAACAGGCATTGATGGCAGAAAAAGGCTCTTGTCCCATCTAGTCTGCCCACCCTGCCTAACTATTCTGCCTTATCCTAGTGGCAAACCACCCCCTTTTTTTTTTAACTCTCTTCCCCCCCTCCCTTTTTTCTAACTAACCCAACCTACCTGTCTGTCCCATCCCTACTTAAAGCTGCTGATTGATTTGGCCTGCCTGTACCACTTCTTCTGGTAGCTTTTTTCCCTTATCTACCACCCTTTCCATGAAGAAGTGCTTCCAGATGTCCTTTTTGAATCTCCCTGACAGCTGGAGTGAATTCCTTCTTGGCCGTATGTCTAAACTCAAGCAGAACAGCAAGTGGATAGCAACAGTTAAGTGTGTCCTTTTGTGAATGGAATACTGCATGTCTCCATGTGAGTCAGTATGGCATAATGGTTTGTACATTAAGGCTGGTAGTCCTGGTATAAGTCCCAAGTCCTAGGCAAGCCACGTGACAGTTTTTGTGCCTCAGACCTTTGAACTGTAAGACTGCTGTGCAGCAGGACCCCATTGTAAACAACATGTTGAAATCCTAGTTGGGTTATCATGGATAAATAGATTTTATAGCAAAAAGATCACACAGGGAGACCTTCCAAGTTAGTCAGGTAGACCTTCCAAGTTAGTCTCTTCCCGATGTCTGCGATGTCATGTTATCTCAGGAAAAAAAACGGAACAGTTGATGGTTTTCAGTGTCAGATTGTGTACGGCGGTGGTTGATGAGCACCCAAAGCCAGACAGCCTGTTTGGCTTGTCAGTATCTTGAAAAAATGAACATAGGAAATGAGAGTAGCTGTGTACGAAAGCAGCCCCATGCCCTCCAGCTTTTCAAATAGAAATGTCAGACTAGGCATTATTGTATGTCTTTTGTGTGCACAAAGCATTATGTAACTGTGTGCAGTTTCTACTCTAACTGGCTCATAAGTTCATGGTTTAAAGCATCAAATAATGTCTGTTCACTTCGGAGGGGTTTTTTTCATGTCTGACCAGAACAGAAATGTTGTACTATCAGTTCAAAATACTTTACTTGTAGATCAGATGAATTTAAAGATACAATTTAGAATAATTTTTGAAAATACTATGCCAAAATTGTGCCTAAAAAAGTATTAAAATCAGCCTTGTTTTTAGTTGTATGCAATAATCCTGTCCAGCTCAGTGGAGTGGCATCAACACATCTTTCTGGCACCATCTGGGGGTAGAATGCCTCACACAGCTGACATGATCGATTTCTGGGGCGTTGGGGGTGTGGAGCCCTCCCTCCTTGGAGTAGTATAATCTTGTCATCCACCTTCCTGGCTGATTGTGTAGATAGGCAGGGAATTAGGGGCCATGGAAGGTGCTGAAAACCAATAAAGTATGTGTAGTAGAAGCTTTTTTTTTTCCGACCATTATCAGGAAGTTGGGATCAGAATATTGCAACTGGAGTGAAGTGGAAAAAGTGGGGAATGGTCATCTAATGGGCTGAAATATAGCTCCCCCTTTTCTGTTCATCTCAGTTTGCATTGTACCCTATTACATACTGTATTAGTTAGATTACAGTCTGCTGGGAATGGACCTGCACATTATTTCTGTCAGGGAGCAGAGGTGTAGCGAGGGATTTCAGATCTGTACATCAAGTGGACTCACTGCTACCCCACCCCCCTTGTTAGGGTAAGCTCCCCCCCCACCCCGGGGTGTAGCCAGACAATATACAAATGTACACGAGGACCGTGTTTGTTGCCTCATTTGGCACAATAAGTATAACTTTTGTATCTCATGACAGTGGTTGTTGCCATGCATGGGTAAATATAAATGCCATGCATTGTTCCGTAAGACACCCACATACCAGCCCAGGGCCTATAAAATTATATTGTCCTTGGGATGCAAAGAGTATTAGTGACCAGTCCTCCTAGTTTTGACTCGTATGAATAAAATTACAGAAAGGTTCAGTATTTTCTTAGGCTCTGAACTGCTTCCTTTTTCCATGAAAACTATCAGGCACTCGGGACAATCAAGCAACTGAAGCACAAGCAGCTCACCTGAGTAGCTGAGGAAGCCAAATCTCCAGCCTGATAACTTTCGAGGTAAAGAGAGCCTCTTCTCTTTGTCTGGACGCCTGCAGAGGGGTGCTGTCAATTTAAGGATCCACCCTGTGACATCACATCCGGTGATATCACGCCCTGTTGCCCAGAACCTATGTCCCCACTTTCCCATTTGCAGGTTATACCTGCTGGCCACTAGAGGGACCTATGTCCTCACTACTTCCTACTCCTACCTGTACAGCTTTTCTTCCTGGGATCTTGCTCACCACAATGTATTGGCCCTGCCTCACGCCTGCCTGTGCCTATCCCCACTAGCAGTGCACTTACCCACTTACCCATCTGCTAGTTCACACTGTGCCCTGGCACCCTCCCTCCCTTGCTCCTGAACCTCCTCTCCTGCCCCTTGGGACCTCTGTGTGTCCCGTCCCCCTGCCCTCCCTAACTTTCTCTTCACCTCAGGCACATCTGGGTGTCTTCTTATTCTTGCTTTCCCCTCCTGTACCTCCTGCCCACCCCTGCTCCTTAGCCTCCCTCCCCTCCTCTTATGTCAATCGTAGGAAAACCTCTCACCATCTCCCAGCCAGGGTGTTAGTCATGCTACTACTCCTGTCAGGGAACATTCATCCAAACCCTGGCCCGGTTCCCAGGAGCTCCCCAACTCGCACCACAGGCCTAATCATGGTCTCCATGAATATCTGTAGCCTCCTAAAAAAAGTTTGACTCACTACAATGCCTGGTCACATCAATTAACCCTGATGTCATCACCCTGGTTGAGACTTGGCTGTCAAAATCCTCCTGACTCCTAGTCTCCCTTCCTGGTTTCACCTTTCGGTCGACCGTGTTGGGAGGCAGGCAGCGACTGTGCTATTTATGTCAAGGAATCTCTCCCGTACTAGCCCTGCCCTCCCATCCTTGACTCCAGGGCCCAGGCGCTTACGCTGAAACTAACCCCTGACCCTTTAAAGGGACCCCTTTATCTGACTACTGCATCACGTGCCCCCAGGGACCAGCACGAGCCATTGCCTCTCTTACAGAATACCTTACCTCTCTACCTCCTTCCGCTGATCAGATTCTGGTGGGTGACTTAAATGTCAACTGGCTCAGCCCTCCTCCTCCTCTACCCGAGACTCCTTTTCTGCAATAGACCTAATGCAACTAGTTACCCACCCTACCAGGACTAACCCAAGAGAAGCTCCAGTACCCTGCTTGATGTGGTACTCACCAGGCATGAATCGGATCCCCAATGTACAAGTCCTCCCAGACTCTCTCAGCGATCACTCCCCATTCTATTCCACTGGTCAACCTCAGTCCCCAAACCCACTCACAGTCCACATGCAGTGCGTCAATACCTGGTGGACTGATAAAACTTAAGGAACTTCTGTCCCAAATTGACTGGTCTCCTATACAGGCAACTCCTGACATCGACACAGCTCTCTCCTTCTTTACCCAAACTTTTAATAATGCCTCTGATATCTTTGCCCCAGTGTTGACCATGCGTTCTAAGGAAGAGAGATGCCCCTGGGTTACCCCAGCTTTGATCCACCAGCTCAAACATAGGGACAACCTATGGCACCGTGCCATTGAGACTGGCGGCCCAATGACAAGCGGTTATATGCTGCGCCGAAACAAGTACTTTCGGGCCATCAAGAAAGGCAAATCTGAGCACTGTCGGTCCTCACTCACTGCCTCATGGGGGAATCCCAGAACCTTCTGGGATAACATAAACAGTTAAATGGAGTGCACACTCCCCCCCCACCCACCCAGATCAACATTAATGGTGTGATCTCCTCAGACCCAGCCCTCATAGCCAACCACCTCAACACCTCATTCACTGACCTTAGCCCTATCCTCCCTACCAAATTTTTGACCTCCTCCCCAGCACCTGCCGTAAATCTCTGTCCCTTATTTTCTCCTCCGCCCGTGTTTCTGCCCAAGAACCCAGGGCGCACTATCACTGCCCTCAAGGTAATAGTACAGGCAGTGACACCCTGATCCGTGTGTCTCCCACGGCTGGTCTTAGACACAGTCCTTACCCCGATCACATGCCTCCTCATCCACTCTCTTTGCCTGGGGAAGGTTCCAACTGCCTGGAAAGTCGCCACTGTCACCCCTATCTTTAAAGGTGGTGATAGGACTGTGGCTGGAAACTATCGACGATCTCCATTCTCTCTCCTCTCTCCAAGGCCTTGGAAAAGTGGTGGCCTCTCAAATCTCTGACTACCTCTCCACCTACAATGTCCTTTGTCCTGAGCAGCATGGCTTCCGGGCGGGCCACAGTACCAACACAGCCCTCCTAGAGTTCTCCAACTTCTCCTCCTCCTTAGACACTGGTTCTCTGGCTGGTGCTGTCTTCATTGACCTCTCAAAGCTTTCGACACTGTCCCCCACCTCTTCTTGATGCCCTTAGTCTCTCTGGTTTTGCTGCTGGCCTATCTCCTGGTGCACCAGTTATCTGTCTGACCGCTCTGGCGTGTAAAATTAATGGGACCTACTCAGACATCCTGTCCCATCTTTTCTGGGGTTCCCAGGAGGGCTCATTCTGGGCCTTACTATTCTCCTTTACCTTAACACCCTTCCCACGCTCTTGCTCGGGGAACATTCTATTTGCGCTGATGATGCAGTCATCTTTGCCTCAAGTCGTAACCCTACTGCCCTCCAGGACTCGCAGAAGTCCTTCACTGAAGCCGAGGGCTGGTTCAAGGAACATAGATTGGTGATAAATCTTAAAAACAAAACCATGTTCTTCACTCATCCCCAAACAAGTCCTGCAACTTCAAACTCCTCATTCACTCTGGGTCCTCATTCCCACTCGAACAAGTTTGCTCCTATAAATACCTAGGGATCCATTTTGACCCCTCCCTCTCCTTCCATGGACACAGCTGCCCTAGCCACTGCCACTAATATCCGATTGGGCATCTTGCCAGTATAAACACTACCTCCCCTGGAGGCTCTTGGGCTCATGATCACCTCCTCTGTCTGTCCCTAGTGGACTATGGACTGCCGGTGTATGGTGCTGCTGATCCAGACCGCACTCCATAAAGTCCGCTTACTCTGAATAAGGCCTGCAGGTTAATTACTGGAGCACCTAGGATGACACACACCTGTCTACTGTATGCTAAAGGCTGGTACTTGATCTCGACAAAGCGCCTCAAATATCTTACCTGTACCCTTACAAAAAGACCCTCCTTGGGCTTTCCCCACCAGGATTGACCACCACCATACGCTCTGTCCCACTAGTTCATACTCGGACCTCTGGGAAAACCTCTCTTGTTATCCCTAGAGCTAGGACCTCTCATGGCCAAAGAGCCTTCAGCTTTAGGGCCCCTCCTGGTTCAACACACTGCCCCTCCATCTCCCAAGCTCCTATTATATCGTGCTTCAAAACTTCTCACGTAACCACCTTATTAACACCATGCTGTAACTGCCACTAGTCAAAGCCGTACTCAATACTTATGACAAAGCTTATTACTAAGCTGCTAAGGACGACATAACTCTGGTATTGTTTGCATCCATCCTACCTGTACCAGCTTGTTTGTATCTATGTCTTAATTTTACTGTTATACTTATGTGTTGTACTGCTATACTGTGTATTTTGGTTTGTCTTACTGTGACAAGGTACCTTTGTAAATGAGCCTATGGCTCAAAGGTTTTCCAAACTGCTGTTTAAATAAAATATTTGCTACCCCCTTTAAATAAAAGTGCACACCATGGAGTGCTTGGAGTATGCCTGCCTACACCCATGGGACAGGGAGTTTTACTGTTTCCTTTATTCCCATGGTTGGAACTAAAGTCAGCCACTGGGTACAGGCTGTGAAGAGATGGCAGAAGATAAGTATAAAGTGGAAGGAATTGATGGGTGCAAGGGGGGGATGAGAAGTCTCATTTTCCATTTGCAGAGTTTTACTACAACAGCAAAAAAACATTTTTGATTAAAAAATCTTTTTCTTACAGAATTTTGTGAGAACTTGCCAGAGGATAGCAAAGAGTCCATCATAATGAACCACATTCTGCCATGCGTCAAGGTAAGGTTTTAGGTAGTATTTCCCTATGACAATTGAAATGCCATTTCAGTACTTCAATTAGACCAGAAAAGGGGAGGATTTGGCCAATAACCAACATTCCTAGCAGACATTTTTAGACTTATGAAACATTTTGATAATCTTTTAGTTACAAAAATTGGCACTTTCATACTGTGTTCTGGATTTAAGCTTTTTGATTGTTTAGCAGTTAATAAAAACCAGAGAAAAAGGAAATCCGAAACTGCTGTGAAGTGTTTCTACTTAAATGTCTGGCAAACAACACATAAGAAAATTAAGAACGTGTGTCAGATTTGGGCATCTGGTCCAATTGCTTTGAGTTCAGCTGCACTTGCACTGCTCAGTTTCTTATAAAATGTAGATTTATTCATAGCACCCCCTCTTACAACTTAGCATGCAACACCTCTAATGCTTCTGCCGTGCAGCTGCGTCTGGTATTTGCCTTGGTAGGTACTCATAGATACATAGATACATAGACAGTGTCTGCAGATAAGGGCCTACGACCCACCCAGTCTGCCCATTTGAGCTTGTAAGTTCAGTTTGTTTTCCTAGAAGTCTGTTGCACCTTACCCCTGACCTCCAGAATTCCTTTATGTCTATCCCACGCATTCTTAAATCCCGTGATTGTTTCAGCCCCCACCACTTCCTCGGGCAGGGTGTTCCACTTGTCCACCACCCGTTCTGTGAAGAAATTCTTTCTCATGTTTCCTCTGAATCGTCCTCCTCCAACTTCATCCCATGCCCTCTAGTCCTGGAACATCTTTTTCACTTAAAAATAGTGTTTTCCTGCACCCTGTTCCTCCCTGTAAGATACTTGTATGTCTCTATCATATCCCCTCTCTCCCTCCTCTCCTCCAGGGAGTACATGTTCAGTTCCTTCAACCTGTCTTCATAGGACTTGTGATGCAATCCATACACCTCATGGCTGTGTGTTACTGGTTTTGCTCCTAATGCTTAACATTTGATCATTATCTCACCTTTTAATGGCCAGAAAACATTCAGCCATGATGTGGAGCTCACGCTAAAGGAGTTAGTCGTCAAAAATGAGACTCTGCTTCCTGAAGTCGCTTTATCCCATTTGTGTCATGGTCAGGTGGTGGGTCCATTCACACAGGCTGCGCTCCTCCAGCACACAGTGTTCTAGTCCGTCTGATTTGGAAGGGGTATCGCTCAAACAACTGACCTCAAGTTCTCATTTAAGGCTCCCATGCATCTGGGGTTCCATTGAGCTCTGCCCCCCCACCCTGTTCCTTCTCCCAGCCCTTGCCTTGTCATTACCCCTGGACTACTTGTTGGTCCTACTGGCCGAAATGCATACTCTCTGGGATAAAGTGGCTATTTAGCCTGTTCCCTGGTCGAATGGAACTGGGGCTTTCTGTTCCAGATAGTTCCTTGTCCCAAAGAAGATGGACGATCTGCTCCCTGTCTTGGACCTCAGAGGCCTGTACAAATACATTGTGTGCAAAATATATCACAGTTATCAACAGTATCTCCACCTTTTGTTGGAGTGCTAACACTACCAGTTTCAAGTCTTGCTCTTTGGAATTATCCTCGGCACTGCAGGCTTTCACCAAATGCTTGTCTGTGTTGGGCCTTAAACCAGAAGTCCTGTATATATTGCCATACATGGATGATTGGCTTAAAGCGATTTTCCGACTTATCAGATAGCAGCTACCACTCACATAGTGTGGTAGCTGCCCTCGGTGATAGTCATTCTAGCCAGGATTTAAGAAGTTTTTGCAGCCCATATCTTTGTTATTCCACTCGTAAATTTGCTTTGGAGACGGGCTGCTCGATTCATTCACAGAGCCCCAGTCATGATGACACGCCCCCGCGCTCAAGCACATAATGACGTGTAACCAGGGAGAGCGGGGCCTGCCTATTGAAATGAATAGGGCTCGATTTCTCTTTGATGTTTTGAGCTCAAAATGGCCAAGTAGAGATTAATGAAGGTCACTGCTCGACTAATAAGGTCCATGTTAGTTGAGCGATGTTCATTAATCTCTACCTGGCCATTCTTGAGCTTAAAAATCAAACAGAAATCGAGCCCTATTCATTTCAGTGGGGCACGCCCCCGCGCTCTCCCTGGTCACACGTCATTACAGGCTTGAGCACGGGGGCTTGTCATCATGACGGGGGCTCTGTGAATGAATCGGGCACCCCGTCTCCAAAGCAAATTTATGAGTGGAATAACAAAGATATGGGCTGCAGAAATTTCTTACGTCCTAACTAGAATGACTATCGCCGAGGGCAGCTAGCACATTATGTGAGTAGGTCCCTTATATGGGAAAATGCCTGTAACAAGGTGCCTTCTAGGAAGGCAGCAATACAGACTTTGTCATGGATTTGTCAGATCTTACTTCGAGATACAGCTCTTGCAGCAGGTTACACCATTAGGACTGAAGCCGGCAGGCGCCAGGACCCCACGGAAAATTTCTAGCTAGCTATCTTCAGCGGGGACCGCCCCCGACGTCGGTCCCGCCTCCGACGTCAGGCGTGGTACATAAGGGGGCGGTCCCGCCAGAATCACCAGTTCTTTCCCACTGTCGAACTTGCATGCCTCGACCGCCGGTCTCAGTCTAGTCTGTGCAGACGTGGTTGTTGAACTTCCTCGAAATTTGCTTCACTTCGAAGAATTTTCTTTGCTGATGTCCTCTCCGCCCTCCGGGCATACATCAAAGTGTGCTTGCGGGAAACAGATCCCCTTTAAGGACCCTCATACGGCATGCGTTTGGTGCCTGGGCCCAGAACACGACACCCAGGCCTGCTCCCTCTGCCAGGGATTTAATAGCCGCACCAGGATCCGGCGACAGAAGGCTCTTCAGGCGTTCCTCCTCGAAGAAAAACTTAGAGCCATGTCCTCTAAAGGGGAATCCTCCCATAAGCACGCAGAAAAGAAGAGAAGGGAGAAGGACCCTTCTAGGCCTCCGACTCCCGCAGCTCCGGATCTCAGTCGGACCGGTCCCCGTCCAGGGCCTCTTCCCTCCCCCCGGCTGTGGTGGCTGTTTCTAGGTCTTCTCAGGCCCCTACCGCCAGGCCGTCGTCGTCCTCCACCCCTAAGGCCGTGGCGAAGTCAGGGGAGCGTCATCATCATCGCCACAAGTCGGGCTTCCGCTTGTCGGCACCCGGCGCCCGGTCCTCTTCGGTGCCTCCCAGGAAGACCCTTGAGCTCACCCCTCTGAAGAGGCCGGTAGACCCGACGTTGGCTCGACCTCCGTCGGCCGTTCGTCACCACTCCTCTGAGCCGTCGTCGGCCGCCAGACCGTCGTCAGCTAAGCCTTCACATCGGACGTCGGTTGGGGGGACCAACGTCCGCGGTGCCTGAGAAGAGGGCTCCTGCGCCTCCGACCGTCGTCGGGCAGGAGTCTCTTACGGAGGAAGACCTGACGCAGCCCGAGGACCAGACGGGCGATCCAGGGCTCCCTCGCCGTCGCCGGGACCCGACGTCCGACCCTCGGCGTCTGAGCCGGCGTCGGGATGGTCTCTTGCGGATGTAAAGGATCTCTTTACATACTGGTGGGACACCATTAAGAAAGACGTGGCGCCCACCGCTCTTCCTCCTCCTCCTCCTCCTCCTCCTCCTGCTGCGGCTCGGGCCCCCCCTTCACCTGCGGGGTCGGTTGCCCGCTCTATCCCTAGGGAGTCCAGATCCCCTCCCAGGGCTCGGCATACAAAGAGGAGACCTCCGTCAAGATCTTCTTCTTCTGGATCACCCAGCCCCAAGAGATCCAGGAGACGCAGACGTTCGCCATCGACGGAGGACACGGGATCTGTTTATTCCACTTCAAGATCCCCATCTCCAATCTCAGTCCTTCTTGGACCACGTGAGACACCACGGTCTCCTCCGGATGACCCCTCGTTCATGGATATCTTCGCCATATCCAGGAGAACATGGGGTGGGAAGCTGAGAATTAGACCCGAAGATTGCGCCTGGCTAAGTATCTTGACAGAAGAACCCCAAGCCTGTGGTGGTGCCACCCTTGGTGGACACTTTGTGCGTCACCAAGGCGGCGTGGGGCGTCACATTCATTACCCCGGTGCGAAGAAAGCTGACCATCTATAAAGGCTCCTAGGGAGGACCAGTATTTGGCGCAACAACCTCTGGCCGATTCTCTGGTCATAACAGCCTCACATGACCGGTCCCAAAGGCCGCAGCATTTGAGCACCCTGCCACCGGACCCAGAATCCAAGCAGTTGGATTCTCTGGGCAGGCGCACGTATGCATCCGCTACCTGTGCCATCAGATCCTTAAATTATCTTACCCACATGGTTCAATTTCAGAACGCCCTGTGGGAACAGGATCTGGAGGTAGCCGAAAAGCTACCCGAAGGTGAGCAGAAGGAGGAGATGCTCCAGCTCCTCCGCACGGGTTCAGACGTGGGGACCCAAGTGCTTAGAGCCGCGTATGATTCTCGGACTCTTGGGCCAGGCGGCAGCTTCAGGTGTTTGTCTCCGGAGACACTCATGGCTCCGTGTCTCCGGCTTCACCCCGGATGTCCAGAAGAACATTATGGACGCCCCTTTCGAGGGAGATGTATTGTTTGGTAATCCTTCGGAGAAGATTATTACCAAACTCCAAAAGGCTGGAAAGGCAGTGAGGTCGGTCCAAGCAATGTACCGACCTAGGCTTGGTTCCTTTCGTAGGCACCAAGGCCGTTTCCTTGGGCGGACACAGAGGCAACAATCCCGCTCCGCCACACAACAGAGGGGCTCTGGTTTCCGCAGAACCCAGGGTAAGCAGCCCGCCAGCAGAGGTCAGCGCACCCCTAAGGCGACCCAGCCAGCGGGCCCGTCTGCCGCCACAGCATGACTCCTTTCCGGCCCCCGCCCCTCAGGATCAATGGGATGTTATGGTCGGGGGTCGCATTACGAACTTCCTGCCGGGATGGCAGGCAATCACCACCGACAGGTGGGTTCTTCGGTTGGTCAGCGTCAGCCACTTTTTAGAGTTCGCGGAAAAGCCACCCTCGAGGCCTCCTCTGCTCTCCGGTATTTGGGTCAACGCGACGCCTTCATTTGGCAAAGTGCTGGCGCTCCTAAACAAGGGGCGATGAATGCGTCCGGAAACCAGAGAGGACTAAGGTATTATTCTCACTTCTTCCTGGTTCCCAAGAAAACAGGGACCTCCGTCGATTCTGGACCTAAGCGACCTCAACATGTCGATCGCATACAAGAGATTCCGCATGGTGACCCTTCGGGCCTTATCCCCATGCTAAAGCAAGGCGCCTATTTAGCGTCCTTAGACATGCAGGATGCCTACCTGCATATCCCCATAGCTCAAGCGCATCAGAGGTTCCTGCGCTTCTAGTTTCTAGGCCACCATTTTCAGTTCCGGGCTCTCCCTTTCGGACTGTCATCCGCACCAAGAGTCTTTACCAAATGCATGGCAGTTGTGGCAGCATCTCTGAGGAGAAAGGGCCACTATGTGTTCCCGTACCTCGACGATTGGCTTCTCATGGCTGCCTCCAGCGAGGCGCTTCTGCTCGTGATCCAGGACACCCAAGTCCTTTTTGGATCGCTGGGCATCCTTATAAATCAAGAGAAGTCCTTCTTGGTACCGTCGCAAAACCTGCAGTTCATAGGAGCAGTGCTGGACACGGTCCAGGGAAGAGCTTTTCTTCCGGCCGACAGGGCGGAACGCATCAGGTCCCTCATAGGGAACTTATCGACGAACCAGACTGTACCAGCCAGGTCGGTCCTTCGTCTGCTCGGACACATGGCTGCGGCCATTCCCACAGTCCCTCTCGTGAGACTCCACATGCGAATAACGTAGTGGATGCTCAAGGCGCAATGGGATCAGAGGCAAGACCATTTGCAGCATCCAGTCAGGATCACAAAATCCGTGATTCGAGACTGGCAATGGTGGTAAGCCCCCGGGTCACTCTCCAAAGGTGTCCCATTTGCAGCGCCGTCACCAGAGATAACCCTCACCACGGATGCTTCGGGTCTCGGGTGGGGAGCACACCTAGACGGGGTGAAGTCTCAGGGTGCATGGACCTCGTTGGAGGCTCATCTCCATATCAATGTCCTAGAGATGAGGGCGGTCCTCTATGCACTCCAGGCCTTAATTCCGCCGTGCACTATCCTGCTTCAGACGGACAACACGGCGGTGATGTATTATCTCAACAAACAAGGAGGCGCACACTCTTACCCCCTTTGCAGGGAGGCCATGAGAGTGTGGGATTGGGTAATCGGACACGGCGCGAACCTGATCGCTGTACACGTTCCCGGGGTGGACAACACGATCGCAGACGGCCTGAGTCGCTCCCAGGCCAGAGTCCACGAGTGGGAACTTCTTCAGGAGGTGGCACAGGATCTGTTCCTTCGATGGGGAACTCCAGAGCTGGACTTGTTCGCATCCCCATCCAATGTAAAACTGCCCAATTTTTGCTCGCTAGATCCAGGGCCTGGTGTTTTCTGGCGAGACGCGTTGTCCCTCTCCTGGGTGAACAGATTCCTTTATGCCTTCCCTCCCTTCCCGTTGATCCAGAGAGTTCTTCTCAAGCTGCGCAGGGAGCATGCACGAATGATTCTGGTGGCTCCGTTTTGGCCCAGACAGATATGGTTCCCCTTGCTGGCACAGCTATCTCGGGAACCCCCGCTCCCGTTGCCGCTCAGCTCCACCTACTGTCTCAGGAGAGGTTCATTGCTTCATCCGGATCTCGCTCTTTGAACCTGCATGCATGGCTGCTAGAGACATAGCCATTTTGCGCCACGGGGTCTCGCAAGAGGTTGCTGAGGTTCTCTCTGCAGCCAGAAGCCGGCGACGCATGCTACATACGCCATGAAGTGGCGTCGTTTTTGTCTGTGGTCATGGGCTCGTGACCTTTCCCCTTTAGGTTGTCCCGTTGGAGTGGTTTTAGACTACCTCCTTTCTCTGTTCCATTCAGGGCTAGCCTACTCCTCTGTTAAGGTGCACCTTTGTGCTATCTCGGCCTACCATCTGCCGGTGGGGCACCGTACTATTGCTCAGCTTGATGCTTCTCGGGAGTTTCTTAGAGGAGTGTTGCACCTTAGGCTTCCCATTAGGGACCCAGTGCCTCCGTGGGATCTACTCTTTGTCCTGGAACAACTTACGCTCCCTCCCTTTGAGCCTGCCGCGGATTGCGAGCTACGTTTTCTGTCGTGGAAGACGTTATTTTTGGTTGCCGTTACTTCAGCCAGAAGGATTTCTGAGCTTCACGCTCTCATGTGCAAAGAGCCCTATTTGGTTTTCCACCGGGACAGAGTATCTCTGCGGACGAACCCAAAGTTTTTGCCTAAGGTGGTTTCGACACTTACTTTGAATCAGGATATTGACCTTCCGGTCTACTTCCCGAGTTATTCTAACAGAGGAGAGGCTTTGCTCCACACTCTGGACGTTCACCGCAGCCTGAGGTATTACCTCAACAGAACTAAACCCTTTCGGGCTTCTGACCAGCTTTTTGTCTCTTTTTCTCAGAGGATGAAAGGCCAGCGGTGTCTAAACAGTCTTTGTCCGCTGGCTTGTCCAGTGTATTTCGCACTGTTACCAGATTAAACAAAAGCCTCCCGGGTTCCATCCGGGGTCATTCTACAGGGTGTGGCACTTCCTTTGCAGCGCTCAGGAACGTCTCTATTTCAGCTATTTGCGCTGCAGCTACTTGGAGCTCTCTGCATACCTTTATCAGGCATTACAGTCTGGACATAGCCTCTAGGCGTAGAGCCGGTTTCGGCCTAGCGGTGTTGCAAGGTCTCTTGTCCTAAGTCAGGGCTGGGATTGGTTTTTTCTCTTATCTCTCTGCCTCCTCCCGGATCTTCTGGTAAGCGTTACTGCTTGGGAATCGGTTCTAATGGTGTAACCTGCTGCAAGAGCTGTATCTCGAAGTAAGATAGTACAGTTACGTAAGAACTTACCGTAACAGTAGATCTTCGAGAACAGCTCTTGCAGCAGGTACCTTCCCGCCCACCTTTCCCCTTAGAGGAGGCATGGCCTTTTTAAAAAAAAAAAAAAAAAAGAAAAGAAGTAAACCAGAAGAGGGGTGTAGTGATTGAAGTAGGGAGAAATGGAAGGAAATACTCCTGTCGGGATTTTACCCTTTATTGCCTTCTGACGGCGGATCCTCGGTCTCTCCTTCTGATGTCATCCTGCGGCCGGGAGTCTCCGGCGGGAGAACTGGGGATTCTGGCAGGACCGCCCACTTATGTACCACGCCTGACGTCGGAGGCGGGACCGACGTCGGGGGCGGTCCCCGCTGAAGATAGCTAGCTAGAAATTTTCCGTGGGGTCCTGGCGCCTGCCGGCTTCAGTCCTAATGGTGTAACCTGCTGCAAGAGCTGTTCTCGAAGATCTACTGTTGCGGTAAGTGCTTACGTAACTGTACTTTATTCGGCCAACTAGATATTTTAGTCATCAGACCCAAATCCATCTTGTCTGTGTGCCAGTACCTTCTATTCATAGGCACTGTCCTGGACACGACTCAGGCACATGTGTACTTCTGGAACTCTGTTTGGACGCTCTGCTCCCTAAAGCAACATTGATGGCCTCTAGCACCCTGGTCCCTGCATGGTCCTTGCTGCTGACTGTTCCGATGGCTTGCTTCTACATGTGCATTCTCAAGTAGATGCTTCATGCCCACTGGACCCAGCTGCACAGTCTCTTGATCACCCTTTCCTGGTCACAGACCCCTTGTGCAGAGCTCTGTGCTAATGACTAAACTGCTCCCATCTGCTGTGGAGGTCCCCATTCCTCCCTGTGTCCCCTGAAGAGGTCCTCACTGCTGATGCCGAAGGGATTGTGGGGGGCGGGGCATCTGGGTGCCCTAAAAACTCAGGGGTGTGTGGTCCCTCTGATTGCTTTCTGCACATCAGTATTCTGGAGATGAGGACTATTTTCTTGGCCTATGGTCCTTCGCCTCTCACATTCAGGACCATCCTCTGATGGTACAAATAAACAATCTTTGCATCATGCGCTACTTCAACAAACAAGGAGGTACCCACTCTTACCCCCCTTTGCAGAGAAACCATGAAGGTGTGAGACTTAGGCCCTGCACACAATGTATGTATCACTGCTACATTTCTGCTCATTTTCTGAATCTCCTGGCAGACTCTCTCAGCAGGTTGGTTGATCAGTCCCGTGACTAGGAACTCCTGGACTACTTTGCTGCTGGCCTCTTTGCCCACTGGGGTCATGTAGACTTGGACCTTTTTTTTGTTTGTATGTTGATTTTTTGTAATCCCCACACAATGCAGAATGGCTAGGTTTCTGCTCATTTGCTCCAGGGCCTAGAGTTTTTTGGCAGAACGCGTTTTCCCTTTCCTGGAACGGGAGGTTTCTGTACACTTTTCCTCCTGCCACTCTGGCAGTATAGCCTAGAGGTTAGAGGAACAAGGTATGAACGAACTTGATACATCCAGCAGACCAGACCTGAGTTTGATTCTCACAACCTCCACTTGCACACTGTGTGACTCTAAGCAAGTCACTTAACCTCCCAGTGCTCCCAGATCGCCCCTGGAAACAGGCACTTGTGCCTAGTGGGCCTTACCCGGTTACCAAAGACTAAAATAAAACTCTGATTCAGAGCGTATTGGTCAAGTTCTGGAGAAAGGGGCCTCCTTGATACTTTCAGCCCCCGGATTTAGTTCCTTCTGTTCTGGCAGCTTGTGTTGGACCCTCCTGTCATGCTTTCTCTACAAGCGGTGCTCTCTTTTTTTTGTTTATATACTTCATTGATAAAAATAAAGTTCTGAAAAATCACTAATGCAGTATACAATGAACATGCAGAAAAATCAGTTACAGAATTGTGTACTGAGCTGGCAAGTAGACATAAGAAAACTTGTAGTAAAAAAGAAGCAAAACCTAGAGGTGTCCCTGTGTTATTTCTAGGAACCGGGATTAGTTAATTCTCCATTGGAAATTAATTACTCTGTACCATCCACCTTCTCCCTTCTTCTCTGACTAAAAACTTCCCATCTGGTCTAACGTTTCTGATAACCTGGTAGTTGCTGTTGGGCCATGCAAGTGACCCTTTCCAGTTTTTGGATTTGCAGAATAACCTCTGTCCAGTCCTGAAGGGTCGGAGGATCTGTCTGAAGCTTCTACCTAGTAATAGATTTGGCTGCAGCAGCAGCAGCAGCAGTTAAAATATGCCAAAGATATATACCTTCCACCTCTTTGAGTGTTTGTGTACAAATCCCCCAAATCAAATTTCTGGTATCCAGAGGGGTTGTAACATTCGGGATGTCTTTTATGACTGTCTGGATTGAAGTCCAAAGTCCCAGCAGCACTGGGCATTATCAAGAGATGTGGGTGCTGGTGGCCTTTCCTCCCCACAGTTTTCTCCAACAAGTAGCTGGGATAGTTGGGTTTCATTTACTCTGAAGCTGGGCATCCAGAAAATATCTGCTTCTGGTTTTCCAAACAAACTCTCTTCATCTGGGTTAGAAGAAAGTTGTACGCACCCCCATGCACCTTCGACCACAGCTTTCTCGATAAGGGCTGTCCTAACTGTTTTTCCCATTTCAGCCTGATATAGTCTGTTATTCTCCAGCAAGCTCACATGAAAATAGAGCTGGTAAATGATCCTTTTATAGTTGGTGTATCCCCATATAACTCTGACATCTAATGATGTTACTGGTGTGTCCTCCTCCCTGTTCTCTTGGAGAGACCTTTGTACAAAGGCCCTTAATTGAAAATATACAAAGGGATTCGAGTGTCTCCACGTATATTGCTACTAACAAGCTTCAAAACGACAAATTTGATCCCCCTCTAGGGACTGCCATGGTGCAAAAATGCCCGAGTGTGCTCGTCTGCGATACTAGGGATCTATATTTGCTAGGCAAAATCCCTGTTCCATGCCCACTATTTATATTTCCAAAATTTACTTTTAATCTTCTTTCTCTTCATTCCCATATCCCAGCACAAAAATGTTTTAGTGATTCCTGTTAAATAGGGGGTGCCTAACCTATCTTGAGCTCATAATTAAACACGGCCACTGGCAGAGGCATCCTGATGGTGTAATTCTCTTTCCAGTGTGCCTTGTATGTATTGTTGCCCCATATTAATGCTGTCTGCATTTGGGCTGCTAGCCAATATCCAGCTAAATATGGTACTGCCCAGCCCCCATTATCTTTGGGAAGGCATAACATAGTTTGCCTAATCCTTGGTCAGGTTCCCTTCCAAAGGAAGGCGATAATTTGTTTGTCTGCCACAGAATGTGTCTGCAGATACAGGACAAGGGATACATTGAAGCAAATATAAATATCGAGGGAGTGCGTTTATTCTTAGCATTTGCACTCAGGAATAGAAGGGCAGAGGTGTAGAGTTCCTCAACTTTTTTTAAAATTACAAGCTGAGCTGCTGACACCAGACCAGGGCAGTCTTTTGCACCTGGACCTTCAGTCCCTGCACCTTTACTCCTGGCTTCTGATACTATAGAACTGTACTGCTTTGTGTTTTCCCCAGTGGTTTCAAATGTTCTACTGAATGCTTGTAAGCCCGCTATGTGGCACACTTATCCTTAGAATTGGAAACCTTTCAGCCTTTGGTGTGCCTCTCGCTCCCTGGATCGGTTCCAAGAATCTTTGTCTACCTCCTGTCCCTGTTGGACGCTGACCTTCAGTACACTCTGGTGAAGGTACATCTTCTGGCCATTTCTTCCTTAGATCGTGACTCAGTTGGAGGTGCCTCTTGTGATGTGCATTTCCTTTTTGTGAAAAAACTTGTCTAGTGGTGATCACCTCGGCTCGAAGTACAGGGGATTCTGCTTAAATGCACACCGGTTTTGCAGACTAAAAATGTGCATTTAAGTGGAATGTGCATTTAGACAGAACACCATTGAAAACAATGTAACCGCACTGTAAGTTAGCAATCGGAGACACATTATTGTAATCCATATTTATTTTAATATTTGATCTGCACAATCAAAAAAGCAATTTTATTCATGAAGTAGAAAAGCACACATAAAATTAATAAAATAAAAAAAGGAAATAGAGTATTACAGTTCACTGTCAGTGTCCATGTTAGCAATGCTACCGGCAGCCCAGAAAAAAAAAAAAGTAAACTTACTTTGTTTGCAGCCTTGTAGTGCTAGCTGAGTTACACAGTGCTCAAATTCAAATAAATGGGCTTAATCATTATTTTCCCTGGCACGGACAAATACATTTACTCATTCTAGGAACTGGAACTGGAGGGCTTGTAACAGACACCTCCTGCTCTGGCTCCTATGATTCGGTCAGCATTTCTTAATCATCTACGGGACGGCTCATGATTTTTTTACATATATCAGAGTCCTAGATCATCCTAGTAGCCTCCTGGGTTTCGTCCATGTCGGGGTACATTTGGAAACAGGACAGGTGTCAGCTCCTCCTCAACGACCTCATTTTCAGCAGTTTTTGTTATATCAACAAAACCTGCTTTCCGAAAGAAGTTGCTGATAGTTTGAAGACAGTGTGAAGCTAGGTATTAAATACTGTCTTCCCATGTTCCCACATCATTAAAATCACTTGTGCATTTAAACAGAATTAATTACATGGGGACAGAGCTGTTAGTGAACTAAAGATTGTGCATTAAAGCGAAATGTGCACTTATTCAGTGCGCACTTAGCCGATATTTTTAACATTGGGGACATAGAAAAAAAAAAAAAAACGGGAAACTGAAAAAATTTGCACTTATCTGATGTGCACTTACGTGGAATCCACTGTATTTCCAATCTGCAGGCTTCAGTTGCAGATCCTCCTTACCTTGTGTTTCACCAGGATTGAGTTTGCCTACGTACCCATCCTCAGTTCCTTCTTAAGGAAGTTTGAGTTTACATTGAGCCAAATGATCTGCCTTCTTGTATCTTTCCCTTCCCCTCGGAATGCATACAAAGTTATCCTTCATTCTGTTGATGTCCACAGAGCCTTATGCTTCTGTTAGGACCAACAAGGAACTGCAGAAAGCCTTCCCAGTTCACCTCATGGATAATGGATGCCCCTAAGCAATGTCTTTCAAATGGTTGGCATCTTGCATTTCTTTTTGATACTGGAAACCTTGCCCCCTCTTCCTGGAGGACTGCTAAGAGTCTGTGGATAAGTGAACCATAACCATGCCCCTAGACGAATAGGTTGCTCACCTGTAACCATAGTTCTAGGAGTGGTATTGTTCATATCCACACAACCCACCTGGCCTCCCTAGCAAGTGGCACACAGATTCCGCTTTCAGTGTGCAAGATGATGTCACAGGGTGGAATCGATGGAAATAACCCCTGGGTGGTGGGAGGAGCTTAACTTTGAGACATCTGACTAATAACATCATTCCAGTGGAACTGCCAGAGTGTGGATGTGAACCATATACCACTCCTAGAATGACGGTTACAGATGCGAAATTGGTTCATTCCTGTTAGTGGCATTCCTCCCAGGGATCCTGAACTAACTGTTGGATCACCTCAGTCAATCCAGCGTGCTTTGCCATGAATGTGAACTCTGACTCTGCCATGGATTAGCTGTTCCGAAAAAATGAGGTAGTCCAGACATAGATCTGTTTGCGTCTCCATAGAACACAAAATTGCTGCATTTCTGCTCGCTTGCTCCAGGGTCTGGAGTATTTTGGTGAGATACATTGTCCCTGTCTTGGAAAGGGAGGTTTCTGTATACCTTTCCCATATTCCCTCTGTTACAGAGGGTTCTGGTGAAACTGCAGGCCACGCATGCCACTCTGATTTGAGTGGCCCCTCACTGGCTCAGACAGATTTGGCTTCCACTTTTCCAACAGGGGGCGGTGGAACCTCCTGTCCCACTTCCCCTTGCGAGTGGGCCTTCTGACACAGGAACAGGATTCTCTGGTGCACCCCGGATCTTCAATTCTTGCACCTTGATGCTTGGCTCCTGAGGATGTAGAGCTCTCCTGCTTCAGGGTTTCCCTGGCAGAAGCTAATGTGCTCTTGGCAGATGAAAACCATCTACACTGTACACTTAATCACAAAACTGGAAATGTTTTACTGGTTGGCGTACTAGATATGCACTAAATCCTTTTACATGTCCAGTTCCTATAATTCTGGACTAGCCACTGTCCCTGTAGGACTCACGAGTGACTAAGGTATTCCACCATAAAGGTCCACATGGCTGTTTTGTCAGTCTTTCATGCCCTGTCTGAGGGTAGGACAGTGGCCAAGTTGGAGGTTCCCTGAGACCCCTCTAAAGGGGCATCCTCCTTTTGCACTCTTCTATCCGAGATCTGGTGCCAGTGTGGAACTTTAATTTGGTCTTGGAGACCCCCACTGTGCCTCCCTTCAAGACTGTGGCTACTTGTGAGATGCGCGTCCTCTCTTGGAAGATACTTTCTAGGAGCTGTGATGTCTGCTAGATGCGTCTTGGAGTTACAGGCTCTGGTCGCAGATTCCGTTTATTATTTTTCACAAGGATAGGGTCACATTATGTACCAGTCCTTGTTTTCTTTTGAAGGTTGTGTCTGACAATAGACCTTCCTGTGTACTTTTCCTTCCCAGCAGATGGTGGTGAGTGGCTGTAGGATGCTGAGTTGTTAGCTGGATCGTACTAAGGATTCAGGAAAATCCTCTCAATTGTTTATGCCCCCAGAATGGTGGGCTCACTGATTTCTAAACGAGGCCTGTCCAAATGATGGCCAGTTGCATTACGTTTTGTCACCAGAACCGTGGTAAGCAGCTTCCTGGTCCTGTACATGCTCATTCCACCTGTGTGATGGTTACCTTATTGGCTTTTCTTTTCAGAATGTGTCAGTTGCTGAGATTTGCTTTGCTGCCGCTTGAAGTACTGTTCATACATTAACTAAACACTACAGTCTGGACATTGTCTCACGTAGATATGCTGGCTTTGGCCTCATGTTCTGCAAGGTCTCCTTACTCAGGAACATTAGGTCCTGCTGTCCTCCCTCTGTGCTTGGTACTGCTAGGGAATCATTCCATGATGTGGCTCAATGGAGGGAGATATCCTCGAAGGAGACAGAATAGTTACCTACAGTAACGGTTGATCTTCGGGAGAATCTTCTCTATTGAGCCACAGCTCTCCTTCCTGCCTCCCAGGTGATAGATGACTATGCTGCCTGCTGTTGCATGCTGTTTTCTCCTTTGCCATTAATGCATCCATACTGGAGTTTCCATATCCTCTCTTGTGGGCCTGGTTTTGGTCCTGGTTGCTTCAGTCCTTGTCAGTCTGATGATCCTCTGAGCTCGTTTCCAGTGGGGAACTGAGGCGTGCTGGGCATGCCAACATTTATATAGGTGTGAATGTGGTGCAATGACTTGGTCAGCCCCAGCCTGAAGAAAGTTTTGGGGTTGTGCTGACACCAATGGCTTACAGTTCAATGATGTGGCTCAATGGAGATTTTCCCAAAGATCTAATGTTACAATAAGTAACTGTTCTTTTTTTCATTTTTATGGGTAGCATATACAAGCAATAAAAACTGTTTTTTAATATGAAAAAATTAAATTATTTGGACTTACCATGGGGATGTGACAGTGTGCTTTTTCCCATTTTTGCTTGTTTTGAAATCTATTAGGCTCCCAGTACTTGGAGGATGTAATTTGTGTCCCTTAATCCTTAACAATTTCATCCTCAGCCCTTTATGAAGTGTTTTTTTTTTTCTTTTTTCACTAAATAATGAGATATACATTTATAGTGACAGGATTTTTTTTTTTTATGCACCAGAGTGTTTGAATTACCTGTTTTTTCTGCAAGAGGAAAACTGCCAAGTCTAAATGACTGATGTTTACATGGAATGTTATGACTGAGTATTTGGGGCAGAGATAAGTGACAAAAACACAACTTTGTGTCACAGTTAAGTGTAACCCCCCTGCAAATGGGGGTTCCCAAAAGACTTCCAGGAGCTTGCTTGAATGCTCCAAGCCTGAATGGTGTTTGGCATTTAAGCCATTTATCAGTGAGTGTTTTTAGAACCTCTGGTACTGTCTCTTTAAGAGCTGTCTGCTTGCAGACATAATTAGTTGTATATGGGGGACTGTGTGTTTCTTTGATTGAGTACCACTCAAGCTGCTGCAATTCACTTCATTTTTTGCAGTCACTAGAGTGCAAAGGGAACCTATCTGAAAGATGTAACTGTTTGCCAGAAATTATTTAGAGTAATAATGAAATTACAGTTTGTCTAACCTGCTTTCTTTGCAGTCAGAACTGTGTCTGCTAGTTCCCCATTCTAGTTTTGAACTGCTGAACTGGACCAATCAATGTTGGGGTAAGCTAGCTCTAAAATGGTGCCTTGGACGAATCAGAACTTGGACTCATAATCTGAGCCAGCCACAAGAGGATTGTATGGGCAGTGACTCTGGGAGATGTAGTTTAGACTTGGTGCCTTTTGGACCAACAGCAGCAGTCTATTGTGAGTGACAGCCAATCCAGTCAAGAACTGGGAGGAACTCAAAGAAGTGCCCGGTTTTGTCGGTTGGAGTTTCAGTTGAGCTTTGGCAGTGAAGAAGGAAGGAGCCCTGTGCTTTTCAGTGTGCAGTTTTAGTCAAAACGTGTGTAAGGCCCAAGTTCGGTCTGCAGCTTGTGTAACAGCTTGTTAGGACTGAATCCGTCCTGTAAAAAGAATCAAAGGATCTCTGAAGAGTAGAAACCAGGCTCACCCTGTAGAAGACTGGAGGAATTGCTGAAAATTTACTCGGTCTGTCAGGAACTGAATCTGCTGTGTGTTCTCCCGGGTATTGTGCAGTAATTGCGATCGGGATACAGATGCAGCCTGCCTGGTATAGTGCTTTCTTTATATGGATGTGTGAAGAGGTTTGTGACCTCAAGTGAGCCCTGCTGACATTGAAGGACCCTATCTTATTTGGAGGTCGTGAGTACTAATTCAAATTAGCTCCTGTTGAATTGCACATTAAATCCAAATGGAATTACTGTACTGCTGACTGTTTAATTCTCCTTTTCTCTGTGTGAAAGGGCCCTACCAGCTGCCACGGTTTGGACTAGCCACTAGGGGCTTGGTACACAAGGGACAGTAACTGATAGGGATAGGCCTGTGCACAGGCCATACAGGTAATTATTAGAGTGATGATATCACTAACCTGATTTCCCCTGCCCTTGTTATATCCCCTAAATAAATCAGAGCTGCTTGTTTCAGCAAAGTTATACTGCCTGAGTATTTGTCTGTGTAAAGTACTGTACTGTGATTGTTGCACTGTATCTCATTTCACAGGAGGTCCCAGTGCGGAACCAGACCTGGGGTAAGTGTATACTGTGAAGGTAATTCTGATATATTGTGTGGGCCAGTAGTGGGAAGAAAGGGGTTGCAGTGTCCCAGAGGGCTGTGACCAAGTTAGTTTTAACTATTGCAAACCCTGACCTCAGTGGAGGCACCGCCATTGGATCCAGGCCCCTCAACCTGTTAGTGGCAAATCAGGCAGGGGTAGTAGCCCCTGGGATAGCGCCATCTAGGGGTTACATCTTGGAGGCTCACCGCTGGGATTGTGTGTCCTCTAGTGGCCATATTCATGAACCACTGTTAAGAAAAAAATGGGTACCACGACAGAAGTGGCTGTGCACCGGCTGGTGGAGTTGTGTACTGGGGAGGAGATCGACCCCCAAAATGCTATGCTTATCCTGGACATCCCCTAGGTATCATCACGGACACTGTGCAGGAGTACTTTCCAAGGTGGAAGTTTACAAAACCCTGTGGTGGTGGGTCGGCATGCTAATTCTGCTCACCACTTTCCTGGCCTAGTAAGTTTAAGGATCCCATAGATAGCTCCAAAGTGCCACAGACCATTACCCCAGAGGAGCCCTCACTGCTTGGAGAGTGATAACTAAGGACAGTAAAGACCGAGGGGAATCAGCCCCACCACTATCTGAAACTTTTGAGGAGAAATTTACTGAATGGTTGCTGGGAGAGGAAACTGTGGAAGACTTGAAGAAACTATTCTTGCCACCTGGGGTGTTCTCCCAACACCTCTCCTGCTCCAGTGCCCGTGAATGGTGGCTGAACCAATGCAGACTCCTATTCTGCACCTGCCATTAGTCACGACTCTTACCGAAAGTTGAGGATCTTCTCTGGCACCCTCCCACCCCCCAAGGGAGGATGACTGGGAGACCTGGATAACTATGTTGCCCCAAGTGCTAGAATGGCAATGCTCCAGAAGGCGGCGAGAAAGAGTTAGTGAGACCTCGAGGTCCTGCCCTGGCTACCATCCGTGCTAAGCAGGGCAGTAACCCTGAGCGACTGCACAGGCCTATCTTGAGGCCTTGGAGAATGTGTATGGGAGCCCAGATTCTGATGAGGACCTATGGTGGAGAGTAAGAAATGCACAACAGTACCAAGGGAGTTGTTGTCTGTGTATGTCTCTCGGCTGGAAAAATTGTTGCAAGAATGCCTCAGAAAGGTAGTTTGCCAGATTGAACTGGACCGAACCAGACTGGACAGAATCCTAAGTCTGCCCCTTCTCAGAACTGCTGTTGCTTCAGTTACGCCTGGCAAATCGACTGGAATCCCACCCTCCTATGATGAGTTAATGAGAGAAATTGAGGAGTTGAGAAAAGCGACCTCGGGAGTACCTGCACCAACAGCTGTGGCTCGACCAGTGACTGAGGGTGACACATCAAGTGAAGTTCAGAGGCAGAGGTTGACAGTCAATGAGTGCTCTGACAAGGAAAAGATATGCCACAATGGGGCGAACTGTTGAGAGAGATCCGGGAATTCAAAACAGTCCCTTTATGAAGGCCACGCCTGCAAATCAGGGCCCTGACCTATATCCGACTGCATCTGCTATGGGGGTGGGGTACCCACCCATGTATCTCCTGCTGATAACAGCTCCAAACTCAATTCCTTGACCATGGAAGTGGAGAAACTGACGAGATGTCTCCAAATGCTTATCACGCGCAGACAGAGATGGCACCCAGGTTTCCAGTTAGTAATACCCCGCCTGGCTCCCAGTGTGGCGCTCAGCCAGCTCAAACTCCAGAAAGTATGTTTTGCTATAATTGTGGGAAAGATGGGCACATGAAAGGGAATGCCAGTCCCCAAAAGACACTGACAAAGTTTACATATAGGCTACAGAGAGCTTGGAGAAGAAATCAGTGGTTAAGAGGTGCACACATGATCCCAGTGAGGGCACCAAAATGCTAATTCACGTCCTTTTGTGGCAAGGTCAGTTGCCCAGGCCCCACTACCGCCTCTCAGACTGGTCAGAATAGTGGGTCCCTCCATGGAGACCACTGTAAAGGTGAATGGAGTGTCTACAAGAGCTGTATTAGAACAGTGGCTCCAAGTGACAATTATGTTTCCAGGATTGGTATCAGAAGCATTTGTCAGTGTCCCTTACAACCATTAGAAGGACTGCATGTATGGGGGTTAAGTGAGAAGGCCTACCCCATTCCGGGTATATCCGAATTTGGCTGTCTTTCCCCACCTCCGTGGCTGGAGTGGCCGAACAAGTAGACCCTAGCCTTAGTGTGTCCCCCACTGGACTGTATGATGGTGTCCCTTTGTTGATTGGAACAAATGCTCATATGTTCGGAAGGCTGGCACAGTTGTGTTATGAAAAACAGGGGTCAAAGACTGGTAGAGCTTTAAGAGTTCGGCTTTAATTAAGAAGGCCTATGAGGCCAGAGAGATGCTGAAAAACAGAACCAGAGGAACCGGTCGGAATTGTATGGAAGAAGGATCCTGAGTCTCTGATCCTGGCGCCAAATGCCCAGTGTACCTTACAGGAGAGGTCCATATCAGAAGGATGTTAAGAATAAAATATTAATGTTGGATGCACCAGGCGATGGAAAATTGCCAGAGGGACTGCTGGTCAAGCCTAGTATTTTGCCGCTAGAGCCCATGCTTATGCCAGAAGGGTAATGGTCCAAGTTCATAATGTGTCTGAAAGAGACATTCGAGTAAACAGAGGTTGCATCCTGGCTAATGTGCATTGTGCAGACACTGCAGTGCTACCCAGCAGCAAGAGTTCAAGGAAGAATGACAGAGTAACGTCTGACTTGTTTGATTCGGCGACTCGCTGCCAGCTGAATGGAAAGTGAGGATCAGTGAGAAGCTTGCCCAGAGAGAGACCAGGTGTTTTCTTTAAAGGAATGGGATGTAGGATGGTACAGGAGCTGAGCACAATATCCGGCTGCATGACGAAGACCATTTCGTGCAGGTCCACGCCTGGCACCTGCTGACATAGATGATATGAGACGGCATCTGCAAGAGATGTTAGCTGCTGGTGTATTAAGAATCCAAGCTTATGCTTCCCCATTGTGGTAGTGAGGAAAAGAATGGAACAGTAAGGATGTGTGTGTGGATTATCGCATCTAAACCGCGGACTATCCCTGATCAGTACACAATGCCCGCATTCAGGATGCTTTGGACTGCCCGAACGGGAGCAAGTGGTTCTCTGTGCTGGATCTCCCAGTGGGTACCTACCAGATCGACATGGCCTCAGAGGACCGTGAGAAGACTGCCTTCATCTGTCCGCTGGCTTCTATGAATTCATGAGGATGCCTCAAGGATTTCAGGTGCCCCAGCCACTTTTCAGCGATTGATGGAGCGTGCAGTGGGGACATGAACTTACTAGAGTGCCTGGTATACCTAGATGATGTTATTGTGTTTGGCAGCTCACTGGAGGAACATGAGAGCAGATTATTTAAGGTATTGGACCGACTGGAGGACTTTGGCCTTAAACTGTCCATTGATAAGTGTCAATTCTTTCAAACATCAGTAAAGTATGTGGGACATAGTATCCACAGAGGAATAGAGACCGACCCAAGTAAAGTTGAGGCCTTGACCACCTGGCCACAGCCCAAAATCTAAAAGAACTGCAAGATTCCTGGGATTCTGTGGTTATTATGGGCTTCATCAAGGACTATTCAAGAGTGATCCGCCCTTTACTTAACCTTACTCAAGGGTATCCCCAACCCACAAAAAATACCAAAGTCAAGCGTCCTCAAGACTGAAAGAGTGTATTTTCATCCAGTGAAGTATTTGGGGCGCTGGACTCTGATTGTGAGACTGCTTTTCATGAGATCATATATCAACTTACCCATGCTCAGTGCTGGCCTATGCGATCCAAGAAAACCTTCGTCCTGCACACGGTGCTAGCTTGCAAGGGTTGGGGGCTGTATCGTACAAAAGCACGAGAATGGCCTGAGACCAGTGGCCTTTGCCAGTAGAAGCCTGACCCCATCCGAAAAGAACTATCCTGTACATAAGTTAGAGTTCCTAGCTTTGAAGTAGGCTATTGTTGACCAATTCCATGAGTACTTGTATGGGCTAAAATACTAGTAAAACTGACAATAATCCTTTGACATATGTGCAGACCTCAGCTAGTTGGATGCCACTGGCCATAGGTGGCTTTCTGCATTATCTACATATGACTATGCTCTCGAATACCGAGCAGGTCTGAACCACATAGATGCTGATGCTCTCTCCCGTAGGCCTGTTCCCCAGAATGATTGGGTCCGATTGGCAGAACCTGACATTGGGCACTCTACGGAGAAGTTTGACAGGGAGGAACAAATGTCCACGGGCGCAGTGGACTGCATGGTGGATTGCTTGAGACCCTCTGAGAATTGCATACCTGCTGCTTATTGCCACTTTTCTGCAATAGACATTGGTACACTGCCTCAGCTGGACAATGACAGTATCGGCGGGCTCAGTCCGATCCCATGATCAAAGCAGCTTTGGAAGCCCTCTATGCAGGAAAGATGTGTCCAAATCACTCCACTGATTTGAGAACTGCACTGTTATACAAAGAAGGTCCTAAGTTGAAACTGACCAATAAACTGTTATACAGAGAAACAGTAGACAGAGGGGGACAAGTAGACAAACAACAACTAGTGCTGCCCACTGCCTTCGAGACTCAGTACTGAGGTCCTTGCACAACCACAGGGCACCTTGGTATAGACAGAACACTTGACTTGGTGAGATCCAGATTCTATTGGCCTAAGATGAGGGGCTGATGTGGAGCAACACATTCGAACTTGTAGTCGCTGCTTACAGAGGAAAGCTTTGCCCCAGAGGGCTGCCCCCTTGTTAACATCACCACCAGTGCACCCATGGAGCTGGTCTGTATTGATTTTCTGAGTTTGGAGTCAGATCAAAGAAATATCAGTAATGTGCTGGTGGTCACTGACCATTTCACGAGATATGCCCAAGCTTTCCCCACCAAAGACCAGAAAGCATCCACTGTGGCCAAAGTACTTGTAGAAAACTTTTTGTTCACTATGGGGCTCCACAAAGAATCCATTCTGATCAAGGGAGACTTTGAAGTCGTCTGATCAAAGAGATGCTTTCTTTGTGGGAGTCGAAAGTCCAGAACCACTCCTTACCACCCCAGGTGGACCCACAGCCTGAACGTTTCAACCGCACTTTGCTAGATATGCTAGGCACCCTGCACCCAAAGGACAAGCCTAGATGGAGCCAACAAATTAGCACCCTGGTACATGCTTATAACTGCACCAAAGTGATGCCTGGATTCTCCCCACCGCCTGATGTTTGGAGAGGCTGACTACCAGTAGATGTGTGTTTGGGTCTCTCCTGATGGGGTTCAAGCTGACAACTATTTACAGTATGTGCAAAGTTAAAGGCCCAGCTAACTCATGCGTACCAACTGGCTCAAACCATGGCTGCCAAAAGAAATCTGGCCAACAAAGAAAGGTATGATAAAGGTGAAAGCACAGGAACTCCAGGAGGGAGATCGGGTATTGCTAAGAAATCTGGGGCTGCATGGCAAGCACAAGATTGCTGACAGATGGCACCATCTCCTCACATTGTAGTGGGCAAACTAGATGATCTGCCAGTGTACAAAGTAAGGCCTGAGAATAATTCAAAAGATGTAAAAACAATGCATAGAAATCATTTCTGCCATTGGACAAATCTTAATTGAGTCTGAGCCCCTAGAAGATGCCCCCTCTGGACCAGTGACTAGAGCTGCTGCTAAGAAAAGATCAAGAAAGTCTGCACCTACAGAAGCAAAGTTAAAGTGTTCCCCTCCACAAGTCCCAGTTGAGCATGACTGTCAGTCCATATCGGAAGAAAGTGAGAGTGACTTTGAATACTATCCTTCTTACGAACTGAGTCAATTGTTTCGGGGCAATCCCCTAGTCAATACTGGAGATGAAGCTGTGCCTTCTGGACTGTCTAAGCCCCCAGCTTCATCCCTGGAGCCAATGCTCCCAGAAAGTGAAGTGCAAAGCATCAGATCAGATGAAATGGAATCATTGTGCATGGTTGAACTGTTTGAGCTTTCAGGGGAGGAAAATGATAGATTGGGGCAGACTGGTGATACACCCGAACAAGAAGAGTATTTTGAGTGCCCTGACAGTCCACTGCCAGTGTCCGAAAGCTCTCCATGCGAGCCAAATGTTGTGGACTCAGAAACTGTAACTCCTGGAGCTGAAAGTGCCCCAACTTCTAGCCTCTCTACCCCCATGGAGACTCCCCTGACAAGTGAGGACAATGCTGAAAATGAGGCTCAGAGTGCAGAGACTATAACAGTTCCCCCTAGAAAGACTGGTCGAGCTGTAAAGCCTGTGGTGCGCCTCAGTTATGATTCACTTGGGAGGCCTGTGGACTTGCCTCTCAATGTTGTCCATAAAGGAGTGTATGTGTCCCCGAGCTCATTGCCCAAACTGAGCATCAGTGCTAACTCCAAGTTACTTGTGTTGCCCTCTAAGTATGGTGCCCTTGCCCCATCCAGCCCCAAGGTAACTGATAGGGAAGGCCCCTCTCTTCAGGTTTCATGTACAAGAGGTAATAACTGAGTTATGGTACAATGTGTATGTAATACTGTGTAAAGTGACGTACTGCAATGTTTCAGAAATGTGTTCTTGGTAAAATGATATATTGACTGATGATTACATGTGCGAGCCTAATGCAAATGTATATGGTTGCAGTTGAAACTTATGGGGGTACTTGCTTGACGCGGACGTCAAGCTTTCCCAGGCCAGGAAGGGTGTAACCCCCCTGCAAATGGGGGTTCCCAAAAGACTTCCAGGAGCTTGCTTGAATGCTCCAAGCCTGAATGGTGTTTGGCATTTAAACCATTTATCAGTGAGTGTTTTTAGAACCTCTGGTACTGTCTCTTTAAGAGCTGTCTGCTTGCAGACATAATTAGTTTGTATGGGGGACTGTGTGTTTCTTTGAGTACCACTCAAGCTGCTGCCAATTCACTTCATTTTGCAGTCACTAGGAGTGCAAAGGAACCTATCTGAAAGATGTAACTGTTTGCCAGAAATTATTTAGAGTAATAATGAAATTACAGTTTGTCTAACCTGCTTTCTTTGCAGTCAGAACTGTGTCTGCTAGTTCCCATTCTAGTTTTGAACTGCTGAACTGGACCAATCAATGTGGGGTAAGCTAGCTCTAAAATGGTGCCTTAGACGAATCAGAACTTGGACTCATAATCTGAGCCAGCCACAAGAGGATTGTATGGGCAGTGACTCTGGGAGATGTAGTTTAGACTTCAGTGCCTTTTGGACCAACAGCAGCAGTCTATTGTGAGTGACAGCCAATCCAGTCAAGAACTGGGAGGAACTCAAAGGAAGTGCCAGTTTTGTCGGTTGGAGTTTCAGTTGAGCTTTGGCAGTGAAGAAAGAAGGAGCCCTGTGCTTTTTCAGTGTGCAGTTTTAGTCAAAAGCGTGTATAAGGCCCAGAGTTCCGGTCTGCAGCTTGTGTAACAGCTTGTTAGGACTGAATCCGTCCTGTGAAAAGAATCAAAGGATCTCTGAAGAGTAGAAACCAGGCTCACCCTGTAGAAGACTGGAGGAATTGCTGAAAATTGCACTCGGTCTGTCAGGAACTGAATCTGCTGTGTGTTCTCCCGGGTATTGTGCAGTAATTGCGATCGGGATACAGATGCAGCCTGCCTGGTATAGTGCTTTCTTTTATATGGATGTGTGAAGAGGTTTGTGTACCTCAAGTGAGCCCTGCTGACATTGAAGGACCCTATCTTATTTGGAGGTTGTGAGTACTAATTCAGGGTCGCTCCCTGTTGAATTGCCACATTAAATCCAAATGGAATTACTGTACTGCTGACTGTTTAATTCTCCTTTTCTCTGTGTGAAAGGGCCCCTACCAGCTGCCACGGTTTGGACTAGCCACTAGGGCTTGGGAACCCAGGGACAGTAACTGATAGGGATAGGCCTGTGCACAGAGCCATAGATAGATTATTAGAGTGATAAGCTAATTAACCTGATTTCCCCCTGTCCTTGTTATATCCCCCTAAATAAATCAGAGCTGCTTGTTTCAGCAAAGTTATACTGCCTGAGGTATTTGTCTGTGTTAAAGTACTGTACTGTGATTGTTGCACTGTATCTCATTTCACAGGAGGTCCCAGTGCCGGAACCAGACCTGGGGGTAAGTGTATACTGTGAAGGTAATTCTGATATATTGTGTGGGCCACTAGTGGGAAGAAAGGGGGGTTGCAGTGTCCCAGAGGGCTGTGACCAAGTTAGTTTAACTATTGCAAACCCTGACCTCTGGGTGGAGGCACCCGCCATTGGATCCAGGCCCCTCAACCTGTTAGTGGCAAATCAGGCAGGGGTAGTAGCCCCTGGGATAGCGCCATCTAGGGGTTACATAAGCATATTTTTTAACTAAAAATATTTTGTTATAAAAACACTACAGAAGTTAAAGTAACACAAAGTAAAATGTCATATTTCAGTTGATCTTTAAAGAGCTGGTAACTACCACTGTAATGCATATAATAATGTATGAGCAACCATACACAACAAGCCTGTGTTTCCATCGAGGGGTTAAGATACCAGCATATGGACAATGAGAGCAAAATTTGGGAGGTCCATGCTGCTATCATCTAAACCCAGTGAAGAAAACACCTTGTGAATGTTTTTTATAGTTGCCTAAATGTTTGTTTTCATAGTATGTGGTTTTGAATAGATGATGTTTTTTGGGGGTTTTTTTTAAACTTTTTTTATAGTTTTTGAAAAGACTACGGGTGCCATAATTTTACTTTCAATTTTTCAGTCAAGAGTGAAGCGCAACTGTGTTAAGTGTGGCAGGAGATGGCACAAGTGGGGGCACAGCTGAGTTTTATTTGTAATGTGCACAACTCTTAGGACAGGCGCAAGAAATTAGAACGTGCCAAACAGCATTTTTGACGGGACTGATTTTCATACATGAAAAGCACAAATCACGTATTATAAAGGGATTAAACTGACGTTTACAATTTTTTTTCTTTTTTCTGTTATTGGCATGTTAAATATTTCAGATAACGCAGCACTTTTTTTTTTTTTTTTGTACTCTGTCTTTAAGAAAGACCAAGTGTCTCCAACTGCCCTCACATAGTTGCTGTTTATGGCATCGCAGTCTGTTGTCATGGTGAGCACTATGATGTATAGCAGCGGCACTGTGAGGCCCATTCGAGACAGGACAGTGCTTTTTATACACACTTAAGACAGACTACCAAGATGATGTGTAGACCCAGGAAAGGAAAACTGAAAATGAAAAAAAAAATCTATTCTCTAGTGAATTGTAATAGCTAAAATATTATGTTAAGCAATTAAGCATGACCGGGGTTGTGTTAATTGTCTGTTAATCACACTCTAGATATGTAATGTGTCACAAGGCGTAGCCGATTGCCACATACCCTTTAGGGTGATTAACTGATCATTAACAGAACCCCTTGGGATTGCCTTATTGCTGTTATATTAAAAATGGGAATTGTGAACCATGTCATACCTCGTTCAGCTCCACATTTATGTTAACCAAAGATTATCAGGAAGCTCTTTTTATAATGAACATACATGCTGAAATTCAGAGTTGCTGTTTAATACAGGTACAAGGATTTATTTATTGTTATGAGATCTGAAAAAAAAATATATTGCAAAAATGATTATCATATGCAGGCTATACTAATTTAAAGGAGAATTAGTCAAAATTTGCAAAAACCATATGAGTGTGCAGAGTGGTGTGTCCTTCCCTTTGTTTGCTATTAGGCATTTTTTTCTAAATTTGCATACTAGTTTTATGGCCTCTGGGGAACTCCCATGTTATTAGCATGCACCCGGTTTATTGCGCTTCTTTTTCCTACAGTGCCTCCTGTTTCCTGACTGTGATGTCCTGGACCACTGATTCAGTGGGGGAATGTACTGCAGCTGTATTCTGCAGATAAGAACCTGATGTTCTTGCCTCTGCTAAATAACTAATCAGTATTTTTTATTTATTTATTGAAATGTTTAACCGGGAAGGCACGCTGAGCAGTAAGTTGCTCGTCTCCCGGTGCAACCTGTGGGGTAGGGAACAATGGGATAGAATACAGAGAAATGTTGCAATATTGGAATACATTTTGCTTACTTGCATACAGTGAGAACAGGAGGGATTACAGTGGCTAACAACGCAACAGTTAACTATAGTAGATATGAAGGCATATATAGCAATTAGGCGACAGTTGGTAACACTGGAACACACATAATAACTTGACAACGGTATGTAGCACTAGATTGTAAGGGCACACAGTAGTAGTTGGTAGCCATTAGTGTAACATAGATATTCAAGATTTACAGTGATTGGAGTAAAGAGAGGAAGAATGGAAGGAGGGAATGAAAAATTGCAGAGGGCAGAATGGAAGAAGGGAAAAGAAATTTACGGAGAGACGGAGGCAGAACACGATTTTCGAGGCAAACAGACGACATAGTGGACTAAAGTGCATATAAGGGGTAGGTTATAAGTGCTTAATTAAGTGTAAGGGTAGGCCAGTGTTAGGGTATGTCAACTGGAAGGGGGGGGTAGGAGGAGAGGTAGAGTGTGGCAGGGTGACGAAAGAGGTATTGTAGGTGGAGGGTATTGAAGGGGGGGAGTTGAAATTCAACAGTGTCCTGTTATCCCTATCTGGGCAGGGCAGTGGACAGCCCTACTGGTGGGACACAGGTTATAGGCGCTGAGAGTTATTTATATATAGTGATGCGAGAGAGGGGGGTGTTGGGGGAGGGATGTTGTGGGAGGGGGTAGCAGAGGTCAATTATAGTGGGGGTAGTACCCCACCAGTGTGGTGACCCTGCCTGCACAAAGCAGTGATCTAGCAGTGACTGAGGGGGTGGTAAAAGGAGAAATAGGGGAAGGGGGTAAAGTTGTTCTCCACCGTGCGCTATGGATCCTGCCTGCACAAGGCAGTGATCAAGCTCACAGGATGGTGATAGATTATGGGTAGAGAAAGAAGGGGAGGAACACTTTTTAGGAGGAGGGGACTAGGATGAGCATGATCAGAGGTTTGTTTTATTTTTGGTGTGTCTGTCTGTGTCTGTGTCTGTGTCTAGGTCTAGCCAGCAGGAGTAAATAAATGTTTTGCTTTTAAAGTTTTTCATCAAACTACACACAACCATAAAAGTGCACAAATCGCCCTAGGTCATCAGTGCTGTATGTAATTAATAAAGACTCTGTTTTCTTACAGAACACCCACTCATTTAGCCATCAGGTGTTTGTTAAACAGTCAGTGTAGCCGTCAGTGCCCACTGGCTAAGGAAATTTACTTAAACTCACAGCCCTACTGCTGTAAATTTGATTCTGAATCGATATTTGCTGAATCTGTGATCCTGGACTCATCACTGTCACAAGGAACAGAAGGCACTGCAGGAAAAAAAAAGTGCAATAAATCACGCCAACATGGAAATCCCCAGAGGCCATAAAATTAGTAGGCAAATTTAGAAAAAAATCCTTATAGCAAAGGGAAGGGCACAACAGGACTACACACATTAATCAGAACACTGCGCAACATACGTTTATGAAAATGTCTGTGGTACTCCCTTTAAGTGCAGAAAGTTTAGTTCTAGAGCAATGAATTAAAATGAATATCGTAGTATAGCTAATGGATTCAGCTTTCTGATTATCTTTATTTTTTTCGAAGTCTGCCTGATCATAAACTATTTTCTCACTCTGTACTTTAGGAGCTGGTAACGGATGCCAATCAGCATGTGAAATCTGCCCTGGCCTCGGTAATAATGGGACTTTCCACCATCCTTGGTAAAGACAACACTATTGAGCATCTTCTTCCTCTGTTTCTGGCTCAGCTAAAAGATGAGGTAAGCATATGACTGGCAATGAATACAAACCAGTGAAAGGAAGGTTGGACTCCTTTGTGATGCTGATCAGATCGTGTTCATTTCATCCACCTCAAACACAATAGCATGGCATGGCAAGGTAGCCTGTCCTCAGGGAAAAGGTGGTAACTTTGATTCTCAAATGGAAAAAGCTCAGCCTAGGATCTGGTTCTTGTCCTGGATTTTATCTTGTTAGGTTCTGCTGGACCCATACAGACAAGGATTAGTGCGTCAGTGACAAATACTCATTGCACGTCCCTGCATTCTTTTTGCGTGAACATTCACAGACTGCTGTAGCCACTGGTAAGGCCAGCTGCATATAATAGGTCACTGCATTATTAAAGATAGTAACATAGTAATTTAAGGTCAGAAGGCAGCCTGGGTGCATCAAGTCTATTCTAACCCCATGTATTATTCTCATCTTCATAACACTCTGCAGTTAGCCTGCTCAGTAGAACTGTCCGGAGAATAGAACTGTACGTTAATGATGGAATCATTGGCACGTGACAATTATTCAAACTGCTGCCCTCATCTGCTGCACGTTCCATCAATGTCTCAGATTTCTTGCTCAGTCTCACAACTCTAGATGCCCGGGAGACTCCCTCAGGTCATTGTTGGCTTACTGTGAAGTGTAATTTTTTAATTATACATAATTTTCTTTTTGTTGCCTTCATTTCTTGTTGTTTTTTCAGTCTGACATCTAGTTTATTTAAGTTTACTTAGTTTTAGCATTTATTTCTTGGTTCCTCACGGTTCGGTATTACCGTTGGGGAGCCAAGTAGTTTTATATTAGTTACAGAGTTTTTCTGCTTGATTTTCTTTAAAATGTTATTATGTATAGTGTATTTTAACATTGTTTGAATCCGCTAACCCGGTTTCTTTTCTAACCGCTAACCCGGTTACTGTGAACCATTGAATCTGTTCCGAGAACCGCTGACCCGGTTCAGACTTTAAAAATTAATCAGTTCTTTTGGTGCCTAATCAGTTCCTGAACCAATTGCAAAAAAAAAAAAATCTGTTTTGCGGAATGGAGCATACTGAAAAACCTAAGAAAAAGATTGGTCCCCCAGGTTTTAAAAACTGTCAAGTGTGGGGAAGTGTTTGCCAGAGCAGACAAGCATGACAGCTGTGTGTTCTGACTGTGAAATTTACAAATCATTTCCACAGAAAACTGGAAAAAAGAATGGAGAGGTTGAACAAAAAGTTGGGAGGTGCTTCAGGCTCTAGCCAGCCAACACCTTCAAAATTAGCGGGTGAAATCACAGCTTCTTCTTTTACCACCCCTGATAAGGGTGAATCAACCTCCTTAAAAAGGCTGAGTGGGCCGGCTGACTCTCCGGTCCCCTCCAAAAAGGCAAAGACCTAGTACGTTGAACCCCAGGCAAAACCAACAGGGGATTCTTCTTTGCCTCACAGTCTGCCTACTGCTGAGGAGATTGCCAGGGCTATTAAAATCGAGGCAATTCAGGGGTTCATACCTTCTCCAACCCCTCCTCCTCCTTCAAGGGTTCAGGAGATTATTCCCTCCTCGGATCCCCAGTCTCAGGAGATAGATACTGGGGAGTATGATATACCAGAGGATGATGATGATGATGGTGCGCCCATTGAACTGGAAATCTTACCAGAGCAGGAATTTGGCTCTCCTCCCAGGCCTGAGGATTTTTCCTCTCCCTTTTCCTTTGTAAGGAAAATAGTAGATGCCCTTGACCTGGCTACCACCGAGGTCATAGAAGATGAGGAGGAGGCAGAATATATGGAGGTGATGGGGTTAACACCCACTAAGAAGATTTTTCTGCCGATTTAATAAATTCACCAAGGATTTATTCACAGTCCTGCAGAATCCTAACTCTGTCACGCCTCTGGATAAGAAGGCTGAGAGGAAGTACCAGTTGGACAGTAAAGGGGCTGAATTCTTCTATTCTCACCCTTCTCATCAGGGTATAGTCCAACAGGCAGCCTGTGAGAAGGCAAGGGTTCCTTTTATCCTCTCACCCACCCGAGAAGGATTCAAGGAAAATGGACAGCATGTCAAAAAAAGGGTACTTAGCTGCCTCCCTGGGGGTCAGACAAGCTAATTACCAGGCCCACGCTGCACAGTATCAAAAAACACTGTGGCAGTCTGTTTTGGCCATGTAAGAGAAGGTTCCCTCGCCTATCTCTGACGACCTAGCAGAAACAGCCAGATTTGGCCTGGAAGCATCCAAGTACCAGTTCCAGATGGCACCAGATGCCAGTGATAATGCTGCTAGGATTATGGCTCTGACTGTAGCCCTGAGAATGTTTGCTTGGCTAAGGGCTACAGACTTAACACAGGACACCCAGGCTAAGGCCATGGACTTCCCTGTACAAGATCATTCTCTCTTTGGCAAACAAACTGAAGAGTATATGAAGAAGGTGGATGAATACAAAGTCACCTATAAGAGTAATTTATCTAAGGACAGGCCTTCTACTTTTTATAGGCCTTGTGGAAGGGGAGGTAGAGGAAGGCCTATGGGTAGGCTCTTCTATCAACCTCAAGCTGTCCCACAGCTGCAGCAATACCCACAGCAGACTGCGTATTATAGGGCCAGAGGTAGGAGGGGCTCCAGGAGGGGTTTCCAATCAGCCCAGGCTCAAGCCCCACCGAAACAAAATCCCTGACTGCTTTGACAAGGCCGCCTCCCTAATACCAGTAGGGGGCAGACTAGCTCACTTCTTCCAAGCCTGGCAGGCCATAACCACGGACAAGTGGGTATTGGAATTAGTGAGCCAGGGACTGTCTCTGAGTTTCAAATCTCTCCCTTCTCTGAAGTCAATGCTGTTCAAACCAGCCTCTCTTCTTGAAGAACAGCTCCTAGAAAAGGAGGTTCAAACCCTGCTCAGCATAAAAACAGTGGAGCAGGTGCCAAACCTTCAGAGAGGCAGAGGGATTTATTCCCAGTACTTTCTTACCAAAAAGAAAAATGGGGAGTGGTGGCCTATTCTAGACCTAAGGCATCTTAACAAATATCTGGTAAAACCAAAATTCAGGATGGTGACCCTGTATATAATTTTGCGTGTCATCCAGCAGGGAGACTGGCTGGCATCTCTGGCTTTAAAAGATGCCTATTTACACATCCCCATGAGGGAGTCTCACAAAAAATATCTCCGATTCAGACTGCCTTCAGGTCACTACCAGTTCTCAGCCCTGCCCTTTGGTCTTACCTCGCACCAAGGGTATTCACAAAATGCCTGGCAGCGGTAGTGGCATTCCTACGAAGGCTAGGAATTAGTCTTTCCTTATCTCGATGACTGGCTAGTCGTGGGAAAGTCATTTCAGCAGGTGCAAGCACACCTGGAAATAACAAAAAAAATGTTACTTTCTCTGGGCTTCGTGTTAAACCAGGAAAAGTTAATTCTCACACCAGTTCAAGTCCTGCATTTCACTGGAGCAGAACTGACTACCTTAAAAGGAAGAGCTTTTCTTCCAGAGGACAGAGTTCAGTCTATTCTGCAACTGATTGCCTCATTCGAGCTGGGAAAGCCATGTCCAGCAAGAAGATTCTTGCAAATACTGGGACACATGGCTGCAGCAACAGGAGTGGTCTTGTGAGCAAGACTTCAAATGAGGAACATTCAGTTTCATCTACAGGCACACTGTGCCAAAGAAAAGACAATGTGTCAAAATTGATTCCTGTAACAAAATTTGTGATCCAGTCCCTTTAGTGGTGGACAGATGTCCACAAATCTAAGGGCAGGAGTTACCTTTCAGATGGAAAATCCCTCATTCATTCTTACAACAGATGCTTCTCTGTTAGGATGGGGTGCTCATATAGGAGAGCACATTACCCATGGCACTTGGTCAGGTGTGGAGTCTCTCCTCCACATAAATCTGCTAGAGCTCTGATCAGTGTTTCTGGCTCTAAAAAAATTTTTCCCAGTTGATACAGGGCAAGGTGGTGCAGGTTAGAACAGACAACACCACTACAATGTTCTACATAAACAAGCAAGGGGGGTACAAGGTCGGATCCCCTGTGCACAGAGGCCATGAAAATCTGGGAACTGGCTTACTCACTAAAAGCTTCCTCGCAAGCCATTCATGTACTAAGAAAGGACAATACCCTAGCAGATGTCTTAAGCAGGATTAACTAGGCACATCACGAATGGTCTTTGAACAGACAGGTACTGGACTCAGTGTTCAGATGATGGGGCACTCCAGAGGTAGATCTCTTTGCCTCTCACGAGAATCACATGTTGCCCCTATTTTGTTGCAGGCCACCAGTCAGGAGTACAATTCCCCTGGATGCTGTAGCCCTGGACTGGTCAGGAAGGCATCTATATGCCTTTCCTCCCTTCCCTCTCATCTTCAGAGTGCTACTCAAACTCGGGTCACAGCCTGCGTCCATGATACTGATAGCACCCGACTGGGCCAGGCAGTCATGGTACCCTCTTCTGCTGTCAAGGTCAGTGTCCAGACCAATCTTCCTACCCAGGAGGCACAATCTATTAACTTCCCACCAAGAGAAGATCCTGTACCCCGAACCTCAGGTCTCTCAGGCTCAAGGCCTGGCTCTTGAGGACTTAGTTTGCAAACTTGCAACTTTCTCAAGCTGTTCTGGATATCCTAAAAGGATATAGAAAACCATCTACTAAGAAAACCTGTAATGCAAAATGGAAAAGGTGTTATATTTGGTGTGATGCCAAGCGCATTTCTCCCTCCCTGACAGAAATTCCAGTGCTGTTAGACTATCTTAGTGAGTTACACTCACAAGGTCTGAAACATACATCTCTGAAGGTGCATTTGGCATCAATTTCAGCTTTTATTTCTGCAGGGGAAAATGTTTTCCTTGCATCTAATCCCATTTTCAAAACGTTCCTTAAAGGGCTGTGTCACTTACATCCTCCTATTAAAGAGCCAGTCCCTGTATGGGATCTGAACATTTGCATTACTCAGCTCATAAAACCTCCATTCGAGCCAATATCATCAGCACACTTGCAGTATATCACTTGGAAAACTGTTTTTTTTGGTGGCAGTCACTTCTGCTAGGAGAATAAGTGAATTGCAAGCATTGTGTGGAAAAGGATTATTTATTTTTTCATAATGATAAAGTAGTACTTCAAACTAATAGGAGGTTTCTTCCTAAGGTGGTTTCTGATTTCCACTTAAATCAGTCCGTGACACTGCCAGTCTTCTTCACAGAACATGCCAGTTCAGGAGAGCGCAGACTCCATAGTCTGGATGTAAAAAGGGCACAGAGTTATTATTTGACCCACACCAAGGATCACAGAGGTGATAAACAATAACTTTTTCTCACTTATGGGAATGTGGGAAAGGGCACCCCAGATTCCAAGAGATCAGTGTCTCGCTGGATAGTTCAGTGTATTCAGTTTTGTTACACAAAATATGAAAAACAGGCCCCAGCAGGCCTCAGGGCCCACTCTACTAGAGGCACAGCTGCCTCTCTAGCAGCTTCTAGAGATGCACCTTTAGTGGAGATCTGTAAAGCAGTTACCTGGAAAACAGTACACACCTTTACTAAACATTATAGTTTGGACTTGCAGTCCAGAAGTGATGCCAGGTTTGGCACAGCAGTCCTGCAGAGTCTCTTTCCTAAGTAGGTTCTCTGCCCACCTCCAAAGGTACTGCATCGAAGTCTGCAGAGAGTTATGAATATGAGAATACGTGGGGTTAGAAAAGAAAATTACTCACCTTAGTAATCTTGTTTCTTCCAATGTATTCTTCCATAGTCATAACTCTCCCTCCCTACCTCCCCTTCCAGAACCAGAGCCTCTGAATGGTGGTCTTACCTGGCAGTCCCAAACACAGGCACATTTACCTCTAATCCTGTGAGTTTTTATCTTACCTTTCTTTTTCCCAGGTGATTCTGGTCATTTTGAGGTAGGACTGATATTGTAATCATTAGTATCAGCTTTAGTATATAGGCATAGAGTATAGTTATGCTGTATCAAGCAGCATTTAAGGTTGAATATTTTAAATAGGTTGCCTTGTGGGCTTCCTAGAAATCTGAGACGTTGATAGACCGTGCAGCAGATGAGGGCAGCAGTTTGAATAATTGACACGTGCCAATGCTTCCATCATTAGCATATAGTTCCCTTCTCTGGGCAGTTCTACTGAGCTTGCTAACTGCAGAGAGTTATGAGAATAGAAGAATACATTGGAAGAAACAAGATTACTAAGGTGAGTAATTTTTTCCTTCCCTCCCCTCCATTTAATAAGCAGGTACCAAAAAGTGCCTTACCAATTTCATTGCTTCTGATGTGAAAAGTAGCACAGGACAGTAGTAGATCCTGAGCAAACAATGGTTGAGCCATGAAAAAAAATCCTATTACACATTGGTATGTAAATTTGAATGCCTCTTTTTTGTACCGTTGAGATGCTTTGATGGTGTGCAGAATTATTCTTCCAGTTTTATAATTTATTTTTATTCATGAGAAATAACTACACCGTTGAGTCAAGACTCCTTTACAGTGATTTTTAAGGGAGTATTTCCTGGTGTCTTGGAAGCATAGGATGGCTGAGTGACTTGTACAAGGTCACACAGTATGCAAGTGTAGCTTGTGGGAATCAAACCCAAGTCTGCTGGATGCACCAAATTCGCTCACAACTCACTACTCTTAAGCTCTAGGCTATACTTCTAGCCATTCTGTTTTAGTGGCAGTTCTAGTGACCTACTAAAGGAGAGCTTAGCAGCACACTTATGGCAGTGTTGTGAGTTTCACCTCTCGGGACGTGGTTCGTAAAGCAGCCAGTAGTAGTGCTACCTTGTTAGCCTGACTGGCACAAAGGTTTGCATACCCCTGACACCATACATTTGGCCCGAGGCTTTAGAATGTGTGTGGTTTAGAGAGGTACACATAAACCAACCAGCCTTGACTCAGTTAAACTGTAATCTTGTTTCAAGTGATAACATAGTCTGCACCTGACTGTTAATATTACTTTATTTCACTTGCCTGTCACACTGATGGATTTGTTAAACGTAATTGTTGTGGAATGTCAGCCTTGTAATATATTACCGCATGCTGCCAGACCACAGACAGTAAGCAAGCTTTCAGTCGATGGTTATCAGAAAGGTAATGGGACAGTAAATAAAACAGTTGATTCTGACCCCAGTAATCATACACTATGTTTACACTTCATGCAGTCATCTTGGCCAAGAGTGACACCCTGGAGATAGAACCTATGCGTATTTCAAAATTTGGCATTTAGGTTCAAACTCTCCATCTGCGCTCCACTCTGGCCATTGCTCAGATCTGTTTCCTCCCTGAAGAGAGCAGTCGCCACATAGTGAACTCCAGTAATTGCTGGTTCTCCAGGCAGGTTTTTATTTTCTGTAGTTTGTTTCAAAAAGTGTATTTAGTCAGTTTTTTTGCTTACTCTGTGTTTAGCTAAGGTTTTGTGTAAATTACAGTTTGTCTGGTTCTTGTTTGATTCCCAGGAATTGGAGAATATCCTACTTTGCTACAGTTTCCATTTTTGGCAGTTTGGCTACTAAACCGCATTCTTTTTTGCAGTTATTAGTGGCTTACTATTTTAAGCTACCCCAATTTACAGAGAACGGAGTACTCTGTTTCTGTTTGTGCCCTTTCACCTTAAGGAGAACTTTTGGGAGAGGTGAAGCCCCTACCGCTGCACAGATTGGGGCTTCACCTCTCTGATCCTCCCCTGTGCAAGCACCATCAGAAATAAGCTGATAAAATACCTGATCGCTCGTAAAAATCCATATTAGCTTCGCAGCAGCTGGCATTTTAACAATGGCGCTCCTCCACCCCCGGGATCTCGTGAGTAATACTGCGAGACGATGACATGACACTGCACCTGCCATTATACTGCCCTTATGTACAGAAATTAAAGTATGTGTATATCTGATGCCTAATGCCGTTTTTACTGAATTTGCCTAAATCCCATGGGTATGCCCTCCATGCCCATGGGAACTGGGCATCTGAAATATACATATACTTTTTTTTCATACATAAGGGCAGTATAATGGCGGGGTCAGTGCCACATCATCGTCTCGGGTTATTGCCCACGATATCCCAGGGTGGTGGAGGAGCGCCTTTGTTAAAATACCGGGTGCACCTGAGCTAATATGGATTTTTATGAGTGATCAGGTATTTAATGTGTTTATTTCTGATGGTGCTTGCAGGGGGGGATCGGAGAAGTGAAACCCCGATCTATGCAGCAGTCAGGGCTTCACTTCTTCCCGTAAAACTCCTTTAACCAGTTCCTGTTACAGGTACTGCAGTTTGACATTTAGCACAGTTTTCTTCTGTACAGGAGGCTTTTTTTTTTTACACTATTGGGCTCTTGTACTGCAACTATTGGGCTCTTGTACTGCATAATTTTTCGAAATTGTTTTTTATTATTTCAGGGTTCTTTCAAATTAGTATGTTAGAGAGATGTTGTGGACCATCAAAAAACTGTACAGATTGTTTTCAGGTCCTGACAAGGGCAGACGGTCATGAGCTTGGTCCACATCACGACTTTAGAAATTAAGTCCTGTCATATTTTTTGCTCAGAAACATTTTAAAAAGGTGAAGATTTTTTAAAAAGAAGCATGCCTTATCAGTCTGCCTCTGTGTCACCTAAAAATAATAAAAAAAAAAAAAAAAAGGCTCTGAGGATGGTCCCAGCAATGGTGGAAAGCACGCATCTGAAGGATCCATCCCCCCCATGTAAAAAGTGACAAGAAAGAAAGTAGATCAAGCCACACAGCCATCAGAAAGACTTGGTAAAGATTGTTCAGACATCACGGTGTCCGAAAGGGGGAACCTTGAATCCAGTGATGGCAAAATTAAAAAGAGCCCCAGAGCAGGCACTGGAAACGGTGTCGGACAAAAAGAAATTGAAAGGAAATAATGTCACTGCCACTCCTTCTGCACGGAGAAAGAAGCGGGCAGATAGCACAGAATAAAGTGCCCTAATCCGAGGATAGTATCAAAAGTGTGGCAAGTTTTCCAGGCAATCCAGGCCATGGGAAATTTGAATAAAATACCTGCCACCCCCTCCCTGGCTCAGGCTCCAGCCTATCTGCCTGTGAAAGAGGAACAGGAGGAGGAGGAAGAATATTACGTGCATATGAAGAAAGGTGACTCCATGGAGTTGGAGGGCAGACCTGTGCAAGATTTTGAAACTCTTCAAAGGCAAATTGAGGACTACTCATCTTTTTCCTTATTTGTCAGCCAAGTGGTTGATGTCCCCGCCCCCCACCCACTAGAAACAGAGGAGGATGCTGATTTTATGGACATGCTAGGAGTAGCCGCACCAAGAAGGACGTTTTGGATACATAAGCTACTTAAAAAGACCATAGCAAAAGTCGTGGCTGCACGCACTTGAGCTGCAGCCATCAGTAAAAAAAATTGAGCAAATACCAGGAGGACAAGCAGGGAGTGGAATATTTGTATGCCCATCAGGATTATCATGGGGTAACTGTAATTGTCTAATGTACCCCTTGACTATGAATGTACTCTTATACTGTGTTACTTTGTGCTTACCTAATGTAAAGTGGTTGGTATTCTCAACCCCGGGTCGCCCCTGAAAAAGGGATCTTTGGTCTCAGTGGGCTTACCTTGGTTAACAAAATCTAAATAAATAAATAAAATAGTCCAGGCTGCTGCTTGTGAGAGAGCAAAAAAAATCACTCTACCTGTGCAGCCCCCTGAAAGACTCTTTCAAAAAAAAAAAAAAAAAAAAAAATGGATACTGTGGCAAAAAAGGTTTTTACAACAGCTTCCCTGTTTATCAGGCAGGCAGCTTACTTGGCACATACAGCACAGTACGAGAAAGCACTTTGGAACACAGTTCTGGGGCTGGCAGGAAGATCAGATGATGGTTTGGCACAGGACCTAATTGCAACAAGATCAGCCCTGGATGCCACAGAATATCATTTCCACACTGTGGTGGACACTAATGACACTGCTGCCAGAGTATTGGCTCTGTTATGGGGAAGCTGATGGAGTTACTGATCAAAGAGGACCTCGTAGACTGCCTGGCAAGCAACAGGCTCCAGGATAGTAAACAGCATGGTTTCATGGCAGGCAGATCTTGTCGGGCTAACTTGCTAGTTTTCTTTGACTGGGTGATAAAGGAATTAGACAAGGGCCACACTGTGGATCTGCTCTACTTTGACTTCAGCAAGGCTTTTGACTCTGTACCTCACAAACGATTGCTCAAGAAGATGGAAGACCTGGGTGCAGCTAAACCCATAGTGAACTGGGTGGGTAAGTGGCTGGAGGGGAGGCAGCAGAGGATGGTGATCAGTGGGGTTAAATCGGAGGAGAGGGAGGTTATAAGCAGGGTTCCACAGGGATCGGTCCTGGGTCCGGTCCTCTTCAACGTGTTCATTAGTGGCATTGGAGAAGGAATCCAGGGTAGGTTGTGTCTCTTCGCAGATGACACTTAACTGTGTGGGAAGGTGGATAGTGACGAGGAAATAAGGGAAATGCAGAGACCCCTGCAAAAGCTAGAGGGGTGGTCAAAGGTCTGGCAGTTAAAATTCAATGCTAGAAAGTACAAGGTAGTTTTTTTTTTACCCTGCAGGGATCACTCACAGTGTTTACACTCCCTTAACCCTGCCTCCTCTTCCAGAACCTGAAATAAGTTCACACATGCATCAGTTCCTTTTTCATTGGGTTACTTGAGCATTACTATTGCAGTTTCCTCCGTTGTAAGCTTGTGGTTGTTTTTTATAGGGTAGCATTTCACAAGTTTGCTTCAATTTGTTTGGTGTTTTTTTTTTTTTTTAAAGGTTAACATTTTTCTAAACATTTTTGGTAGCCTTTTAGCTAGTTTAACTAGCTGCTGCTCTTCTGTGGCTTGGAAACCGATCTGAGCAACAGCCAGAGTGGAGTGGGAATGCAGAGTTTCTGAAATGTCCATAGGTTCTATCTCCAGGGCATCACTCTTGCCCGAGATGCTCACATAAAGTGTAAACATAAGTGATCCCTTAAGAAGAAACAACATTACTACGGTAATTTTTTTTCTTCTTCTGTATCTACTGGTCATTTTGTGTTTCAACCAAAAAAAAAAAAAAAAGATTTTTGTGATGCTTCTTTTGTGCTTGTATGTATCATTTTGTTTCAAAACGTCACTAACATTAGTAACATTTCTGTCTCTAAAAATTTGCAGTGTAAAGCCCTTTAAAAATAATTCTGATTTTCAAAGCCTGTTTTCTTTTTATGTTTATTAATTTTATTTAAACACATTTACCAGGTTAGCTAAGCTCTGTAAGGCTTATTTCCATTGGGGTAGGGGTTTCAGAGGAATTTACAGGAGCTCATACAAAAAGGCAGTTATCACAGCATGGGAAATGAGCAGCTTGAGTTATGACTGCACTGTTAATCATTTTCCTGCTTTTAGCTTTGTTCACATGCATCTTTTATGAAATCTGCTAATATCATATCTTACTGCTGTACATAAAATATTATGCTGTTGTCCTAACCTACTAGTGTTCTGCTGTCATTTTACTCTGATTTGAGGTTGATGGGAGTAGTCATCTGCTTTTATTTCCTCCAGCAGATGTCACTGCAGAGCAGCTTTGAGCCTAACTTTATATTGGGTTTCCAGTGTTAACAGTAATTGGGTTTTCTGTACTGATCAGTTGCTTTAAAAGCTGCATTCCTAGCAGGAAGTGCAGTTGCAGTTCAGAGAGTGCAGAGAAGGGGAGGGAGGGAAGGGTCGACTGCCACAGGGGTAAGGTCAGACTTTGCTTTTGTTAGATGGTTTTAAATAATGCAATGAGTCTCCGGAACAAAATGGAGGACCTCCAAGCAGAGGTGGCAGAATCCTATCCAGGGTTAATAGCAGGCACCAAAACACGGACAACACAGAACCGCAGCTGGGACCTGCGTATCTTGGGATATACCCTGTTCAGAAAGGATAGGGGGCAAATGCCCGGGAAGAGGGATCACTTTACATTAGCGACAGTGTAAAAGCTATGGAAGCCAAGGACCTGGGAAGGATGGGATGAAAACAATGTGGGTGCAGCTGGTACGGTTGTAGAAAATGGGAGTGGGAGTTAGCTACAGGCAGTCAAACCGGCCTGGGGGGGGGGGAGCTAGGGGAGCAAATCAGAAGGGCTGCCACCACAGCGAATGGGCAAGTTCCCAGTTGTTGACTGGGAAACTTCAATAGCTAGGAGAGCATGGAGCCAAGCCCTTGTGGATTCATTGCAAGAGGGCTTTCTTAAGCACAGATGGACCCCTTCTTACTCCTGTTGCATCTTGCAACCCTCTCCCCAGAGCATGGTGAGCAGCTGATGACCTCAGTTCTGTCTGAGGAGCTGGAGGCTGTTATACAGCAGTCTAAAACTATGAACTCACCAGGCCTAGATTGTTATGGTGTGGAATTTTATAAACGCACTAGGGAATCAGTTGTGCAACCTCTGCTAACCACTTTCAATGAGATCCTACTAGGGGCGCCCCCCCCCACCACCACCACCTACCTAGTATCATACAGCCACCTCAGTTATCCCAAACTTGGGGAGTAACCCTCATGCCCTTCCTAACTTTCCATCTCATTGCTCAACTCAGACTATACATATTTCACGTCCATCTTGGCAAAACGTCTTGACAAAATCCTCCCCAATCAACCGAGATCAAACCAGGTTTTCCAATCACGCACGATAACAGACAACATATACTGTACCCTTCAGGTTCTTCATCAAATGCAGCAGTCAGCATCCCCCCCAAAAAAAAAACTCTTATTAAGCCTTGAAGTGGAAAAGGCCATTAGTCAGGTGTCCTTGCCATTCCTGTACTCTGTGCTTGGGCGGCTGGGATTCCCTGTCCTTACAACCAGTTACTCCAATGGATTAATGCCACTGCCCATACTTACATAAAGATCAACGGACACTACTCGCTGGACTTTCCCTTTTACAGGGCACTAGACAGGGGTGTTCACTGTCACCCCTGCTTTTCACAGTATGTATAGAGCTGTTGGCACAGGCGATAAGGGAAACCACTGAATTTCAAGGCATCTTGGTGGAAGGGAGGGAACATCCTAGTGCCTTGTATGTGGATGATGTTCTGCTCTATCTAGCTGACCCCACAGCTGCCTTGTCTCAGGTTTGTGCATTACTGGAATGCTTCAGGGAATAGTTGGGCTATTGTCTGAACACCTCCAAAGCTAAAACACTACAGTTTAGTTTCCGCCTGCCTCAGGCTTTCACACAGAAATTCCCATTCTGATGAGATCTTTCAAAACTGAAATACCTGGGCAGTTTATGTGGCCCGCACACCGGATACAGTGCTGAAGGATAGCTACTCGCCCTTTACCCAACAGCTGATTCAGGACTATGGGAGTTGCGGAATGCTACTGCTCAGCCTATCCTACAGGATAGAGGTTGTACGGATGGCCACCCTCCCCAGAGCACTCTGTTTATTCCAAAATGTGCTGGAATCTTTGTAAGAGACCACATGGAGAACATGGAATAAGGAGATCTCCAGATTCGTCTCGGCAAGGCAGAGACCCTGTGTTAAACTACAACACTAATTCCTGCCTAGGCAATTGAGGGGGTTTAGCCCTGCCTAACCTCTGTTTATGCTGCTTTGCAGCATATTTTCGCTTTACCATGTATTGGCATCTGGGGAACACACGTGGGGCCTGACTAGCCATGGAATGGGAACTTCTCCTGATCCCTCAGTTTATACAAGTGGTGTATCACAAGCTTTCAAATAAGAAAATAAAGTAAATATCACCATGCTACCGCCGTGAAATAACCCTGACGCTTAACCATGGTTACAATATTGGGTTAAAACATGGCAGCACATACAGTATGTTGAGCCCTCCATTTAACCTTTTTCTTCCTGTCCTCTGCCCAGCCTGACTCCTAGAGAATTTTGCACCACTACCGCTAGATCCTGGCTATCACACATGGGAGAGGTACTCCTAGTACCTTTACCAAATCATGGCAGGTGGTTCCATGCACTCTTTTCTGGATCTGCAAGCACAATGGCGTACGTAGATCGGAATTCCATAAATACGGCATTTTATACGCATGTTGCCCTTATTTGGGGCCTGTACTCCAGATATGCATCTGGTTGTCATTGCCTACCACATCTCCTTCCTTAAGACCAGGGTACAGCTTCACATGATTTCACATATATACAAAGCTTTGCAAGCCATAGTGGGACAGGACACCAGAGGGGTTGTCTTGACATGGTAGGAGACAGGAACCCCCCTTGAGCCTACTTGACCAAGCCTGGACTGCAACTTCAACAGTGAGTAGCTCTCATCAGCGGAAAGAGTACACCTGGAAACGTCTTACACAATATTTCCACACAGTAGTAGTCACTTCTCACTACCTCCCAACACATACCTCACATTGCTGTCGAGTCTGTGGAGAAATGCAGGCCATGCACATGCATATAATGTGGAGCTGCTCTTCCCTGCAGTCCTACTTTCAGCCACATGAGTTGGAGCTGGCAGAATTCTTTGGCTAGCAGGTCTTGCTGGCCCCCAGAGAGGTCTCTTTTTGCAGTACCCCCGGGGGCCTCGGAGACCCCAACACCCAGTACCTTCTGCAAATCCTGCTAACCATGATGAAGAAAACTATAACCAAATTGTGGTGTATCCCATGAACACCAGAAGTGACTGACAAACTGTCAACCAAATATGTCTTGGAGAAAATAACTTGCTTCCTCACTGACCAGACCAAGGTTTGCTCCTCCTGTTGGAAGCCCTGGCTCCTTTACTCCATGAACAGAGACCCCAACTTCTTCCCTTAGGCCCCTTGGGAGAGGACTCTTGCGGGAATGTGCTATCTGCTATAAACTTTGGCAAACAGTTGTTCCATAGGCCTCTCATTAGGAGTATAGTAGTAGTAGTAGCTGAGGTGCTCTGCAGTCCAGCCCCCGCCCTGCTAGGCCTCACTTCTAGTACCTTGGGCCTGAACTACTGAACATTATCATCCTGTAATACTAGAATTTACACAGCATCGCATTAAGGAGCCCCCTCACTCTTTACCTTAGTGGACTTACTGTGAATGAATTTGTCAGCTACACTGAAATAGATTTTGACGGCCCAAAATGGCTGCAAGCCATGTTGAACATATGGCTCTAATGTACTATGCAGAATCTGAGAAACATTAATGAACATATTTACAGAAAAGAAGGCTTTCTTGTTCAGTGAATGAAAGAACTCACCAGGGAAGGAACCATCCTTGATCTGGTCTGTTGAACCAGGATATGGTGGAAGAGATTAGGGTGCGGGAACTCCTAAGAATGAGTGAACATAGCTCAATTTGGCCCTAGATGACAGGTGTAGGACAAAAGGTTGTAGATTTCAGGAGAGCAGATTGTAGGGGAATTGGTGGAGAGACCCCCCCCACCCCGTCAGACTGAGGGGATTGTAAAGGGTTGAGGAAGCAGAGGAATTGTGGGAACTAAGCTCTCTGAAGCAAGTAAGTAAAAATACAAGAAGCCACTTTAGTTCTTCAATCTTGTTCTCCAGGGAAGTGAAAGAGGCAGTCTGGGTAAAGAGGGTTGCATTCAAAAAGGATAATGGAATCTGGCTGTGGGTAATAGAGAGGCATGTTTTAGTACAAATGAAAGAGGCATGCAGAGTCGTAAGAAGGGCAGTGGCAGAGGTGGAATTAAGAATAGCTGTGGGGTAAAAGAAAATAAAAAGGTCTTCTTTTGATATATCTGAGAGAAAAATGCCAATGAGAGGGTATTGTGAGCTAATCTTTGGGAAATGTGTGCATGGAGGAGGAGGATGGGAGGCTGACGGTCTTATTGAGTATTTTTAGATTCCGGTGGTGATCTTGCTTTCCCTTTGCTGTTTTTAGGAGGTGGGATAGTCTTTCTTCCTCCAACACAGCAAAGGGAAAAACAATATGGTGGCTGAACTCATGTCCGGTTGCTCTTTTACATGGTGATGTAGCTTAAATAATGAGATCTAGGATAGGGTGGTTTGCTTTGCTATTGTAAGAAAAATGTGGATGGGTGGGCAGTGCTAAACCATTTAAACACAGTTTGACTAGTGCATACAGCACCAGATATCAGCTGGCATCAGTATGGCAACACTGTGAGAAACTGTACCAGTGTTGCAGTTGTACTGGCAATATTGGGTGTTGCTCCATAGAGCCACTTGGTGATTGAAATTGTTAGGGTAATACCGGGTTGAGGTAGGTCATGCACCTTACAGGTGTACTTATTTGAGCCTTGCCAGGATTTGGGGTGCTTTAATAGCTTGCTAATGATTTTACATTCGCCATCAGCTTTGCTAAAAATGTCTCTCGTGTGTAGTCCAGCCTTCGCATTTTGGGTGCTATATAATGACGTTCAAACTACTGTTTAATGGATTTGTCCATTATCCAGGAACACTTGTTAAAATGGAATGTTCAGACACAACTCTGGTTATATTTTATAATTACTGGTTAAGGTCGATGTTGACCTAAAACCAGTTGCTGTCAGACTGCATTATACGCGTTTGTGATGTCACAAACATGTGTGGAGATCAGTCTGGCGACGCATTCTATCACACATCCCAAAATATGTCTCTTTTTAAACCAGTAACTACAAATAAAATGAAGTAATAGACTCTGGTGTTGTCCTTGAAATTTTTTTTTTTTTTTTTTAAACACCCCTTTGGTGTTTGATACTTAGTATATTACACATCTTTGGTTGTAAACAACACTCGCAACATACTGACGTCCATACACATTATTGTAAATGTAATAATTACTGAGGAAATCACAGTGAAAACCGATCACTTTTAACATTTCTGGGAGTTGTGGCAGTGTAGCCTTCATAGTAAGAATAGCCGTAGAGAGGCTGCACTTCTTTGTTGTATTGGTCTAAGCTCCGTACATTAACCACCACCCATAAGGAATTTATTAGGTAACCTTAAGTTTGACATCTTACCCAAGATGGCCATCTGGTACTTGTAGACCACAGGTTACAACTCCAGGCTTGATTGTGTTTCTGTGCATTATTTTCATGTAAGCACGAATGAACCTATAAAACCTATTAGCAGAAAGGTCAAGGGTTATTCCTTTTATCAGGCGAGCTGTTACGGGCATTGCCTACTTAGCTTGAATGAACCTATGAAACCTATAAGTTAGGTTCTTCATTGAGTGGGATTCTATGAAATATTAGTTGAGCCTCTGAATTTCTGCAAGGTGGGTGTCCCAGACTTTGTCTAGCAGATGGTGAGCAAGATAAAAACACAGATCTTTTTTTTTTTGGGGGGGGGTGTTGTCTCCATTAATTTTTATTTTCTTTTTACTTAAGATGTAAATTTTTCTAGTGCTTTATTGTTGTGATAGTCCAACATATGTGTTGGTATTATCGAACGTATGCCAATGTATATGTCTGTGCTTGTTTTCTTTATTTTTCTCTTTCCCTTTGCTGTCTCATAGTTTTTTATCTTTGTAAATGCTAAATGTATAAAACCTTTTATATGTACATCAGGAGCGAAGGAAGACCAAGGGAGGGATAGCGAGGCTTAATAAAGGGAGGGAGGGTGGGCAGAGGATGACTGTGAAAGGCAGAGATACTAAACAAATATTTTTGCTCAGTATTTACAAAGGAAGAGGGAGGTACCTAAAACAAACAGTAGAAACACTCTGGATACAGAAGTTGATACCAGCGCATTTACAGAAGAAAAGGGTTCTGAAAGAGCTCTTAAAACTGAAGGTGGACAAAGCAATGGGGCCTGATGGGATTCATCCCAGAATTCTAAAAGAACTAAGGGTAGAACTAGTGACACCACTGACTACCCTCTTTAACAGATCATGGGAGGATGGGGTGGTACCTGAGGACTGGAGGAGGGCAGATGTGATTCCCTTCACAAAAGTGGGAGCAAGGCAGAAGCAGGAAACTACAGACCTGTTAGTTTAACCTCAGTGGTAGGAAAATGATGGAATCACTCTGAAGGAAAGAATTGTTGAGTATCTAGAGGCCAGAGGGCACAGGACCCAAGGCAGCATGGATTCACAGCGGGAAGGTCATGCCAGACAAATCTGATAGATTTCTTTGACTGGGTGACCAAAGTAGTTGATCAGGAAGGCTGTGGTCATGGCCTACCTAGACTTTAGCAAGGCATTTGACACAGTCCCACACAAAGATTAACATACTGAGTTAGCCAGCCTGGAGTGGGCCCCAAGGTGACAGCCTGGGTAAAGAATTGGCTGGAGAATAGGACACAGAGAGTAATGGTAAATGGAGTCCACTCTGAAAAAAGGGGGGTTAGTAGTGGGGTACCGCAGGGTTCAGTATTAGGACCGGTCCTCTTCAATGTCTTTATAAGCTACATTGCAGAGGGACTGGAAGGAAAAGTATGTCTCTTTGCAGATGACACAAAGATCTGCAACAGAGTTGATGCGCAAGGTGGGGTGGAAAGGATGAAAAGGGACTTGGCAAGGTTAGAGGAATGGTCAAATGTATGGCAGCTTAGATTCAATGCTAAGAAGTGCAAGGTAATGCACCTGGGAAACAAAAACCCAGGGGAAGAGTACACAATGGGGGGTGAGATACTAACAACAACAAAAATGGAAAGGGACCTGGGGTAGTCATATCAGATGACCTAAAGGTGGGCAAGCAATGTGAGAGGGCAGCAAGGAGGGCTGGGGGAATACTGAGATGCATAGGGAGAGGCATCACCAGTAGAAAACAGGAAGTTATTATCCCTCTGTACAGACAGCTGGTGAGACCACATCTGGAGTACTGCGTGCAGTTCTGGAGACCCAATCTCCGCAAAGACATAGACAGGATGGAAGCTGTCCAGAGGAGGGCAACTAAAATGGTGCAGGGTCTGCACCGGAAGACATATGAAGAGAGACTTAAGGAGCTTAATATGTATAGCCTCGAGGAAAGGAGGGAGAGGGGGACATGATAGAAACTTTCAAGTACCTCAAGGGAATCAACAAAGTCCAAGAGGGTAGCATCTTTCAAAAAAGAGGTGTGCAAGAACAGGGGACACAATTTGAAGATAGAAGGGGGCTCAGAGGTAATTTAAGGAAGTATTTTTTCACAGAGAGGGTTGTGGATGTATGGAACGCCTTCCAGAGGAGGTTGTGGAGTCAAAAACAGTGGTGGAATTCAAGCATGCATGGGACAGTCATAAGGCAATTCTAGAGGGTGGGGTAGGAAGAAGTAGGCTGCTGGTTAACTAGGATTTGCAACTTATCAATCAGGTAGGGAAATGGGCAGACTGGGTGGGCCAAGCGGTCCTTATCTGCTGTCAAATTCTGTGTTTCTATGTAATGGAAGATCACCTTTTGTGAAAACTGGATCACACAATAATTTTCAACTGACAAGAGAAAATACAATTTTTTTTATGAATTTCCGGTAGAAATGTATGCATTGCCTTCCTTTTATTATATTGGCGTCTTATTTTCAAAACTATAAAGCTGTCTAGAAATTATTGATTTCTTGAGAATCTCACTTAGAACTGTCTTTAACAAACCTGCAATTGTTTTAGTGCCCTGAGGTGCGTCTGAATATCATCTCTAACTTAGACTGCGTGAACGAAGTTATTGGAATCCATCAGCTGTCCCAGTCTTTGCTTCCCGCCATCGTGGAGCTAGCTGAAGATGCCAAGTGGAGAGTGCGACTGGCAATCATTGAATACATGCCACTTCTGGCAGGGCAGCTGGTAAGTAATTTCAGCCTCCGATTTCTAGCACACGGCTAAACCTGTAAACACCCCCAGTAAGAAATGGAAAGGAAACATTTTAATCCCAGTCCTTTTATTTGTTTGTTTAGAACAAAGTAGCTAAATTAGGGTTCAAAGTGGACATTGGCTAAATGCTAGTAGATTCTGGTAAGCCATCACTTTTCAAACTGCAAGGCCAGCCTGTCAGGGAATACTGAAGCAAACAGGCAACTTTTCTTTTACTCCATGTCAGTTTTTACTATTTGGTACGAAGTGATGGAGCAGACTTCCTATGGGAATAAATGTAAATACTGCCATGTGAATAAGCCTGTTTGCTTATTCAAAAGGCATTTCAGTTCTAGTATACTTTGCAAAGAATCTATGCATTATTTTTGGATCTGAACATTTTCGCATGGCTTGTGGGAAGCCCTTGGTGACAAAGTTTGAGAACTGGTGTAATATATATGTGCCATTTGGGCCAATGGAATGCTTGTGGATAGCCAGTGGATTTTCCCCTGGGCGTTTGCAAACCATAAATTTGAGAACTGTTAGAATAAAATAGAAATCAGCATGTCGTAATGCAGTTACAGGTGTGTTGAGAAGATGTACAATTGAGTCCTCTATCGTATCTTTTGGGGTGGGGGAACCATGAAGTTAAGCTGATTCGTCTTGATGCCCGAATACACCTGTAAATATATTATAAATCATTAAAAATATTTCAGAATTAACAAAGGTCTCTTTTTAATTTTCAAACGGCCCCCATTGTACTGCAATGTTCCACTTAATGGAGTGCCTCAAATCTCGCTTTTAAGGTCCATTTATGGCAGTAAGAGGCTCTCATGAGCAAGCCATGGAAATATCAAATGACTAAAACAGAACTAATGATTTATAATGTCTAAAGATAATTTAATCAGAGTTTTATAACTGATAGAGGTCTGGGAAATCGACCTTTTATTACTGGCTTGGGGCTTAAGGATGTGTGTAAAATGGGTGTGCATCGCAGCAGCCACTGTTGTCCGTTATAAGGCCCTAGACTGGCAGAACTTGTGCCAGAGATTCTAATAAAGTTTTAAAGAGCAACAGTTGGCCTTTTTTTGCTCTGTGTACTTTTCCTAGTGGAAGAAATTGTAAGTCCTCATAATGGGGAGCTGGTCACCAGATCTCTTCCCGGTCCATTTTTGGCTACAGCCCCATCCTCGTGCTGCCCCTGCTCTGTGACATTCTGTGATGCAATAGTTTGTAGAGTGTGGTGGCATGGTGTATTGACAGCAATAGGAATGGGGTTCACAGGGCTTTATTTTATATCATTGCAGTTCACTGGGTTTAAAGGAAATTTCAATGTAAGGCAGCCACTCCTGGTATTAATGATAAGAAGTATGCAGTACCTGAAGGAGATGTCTCGTAATTTTTATTTCTATAGTGCAGCCCTCCACAGTTTGAATGTCCAGGTTTGGCTGCCACGCCCCAGTGCTCAAGCACGTAATGACGTGTGGCCAGGGAGAGTGCAGGGGTGTGCCCCATTGAAATGAATGGGGCTTGATTTCTAATTCATTTTTAAAGTACAACAGAGTCACTTGGTGATTAGTGATGGACACCGCTCGACTAACATGGCCTATGTTAGTCGAGCAGTGTCCTCCATTAATCGCCAAGTGACCCTGTTGTACTTTAAAAACGACTAGAAATCAAGCCCATTCATTTCATTGGTGTGTCAGGCCTCCCTGGCCACACGCTATTACGTGCTTGAGCGCGGGTGCAGTGTCGGACGAACCCGGACATTCAAACTGCAGAGGGCTGCAATATAGAAATAAAAATTACGAGGCATCTCCTTCAGGTACCGCATACTTTTTATCATTAATACCAGGACAGAATGACAGCCGATGAGGGCAGCCACTACTATGATTGAGTGGTAGCTGCTCTCGGATAGGTCGGATATTGACTTTAAATCCATGTTTAAATCAATACCAACACTCGTTTAATAAGGCTGTCATTAGTTGAGTGGTGGTATTGATTGACAATCAAGCTGACTGTTAAGAGGGTTTTACACTACTGCTTTAAGAATAAAGGCTTGAATTAACAGTATGATTCATTATTGTTTTTCATGTTACGCCTGCTTTCTGTATCCAGTGGGTTAGAGTCCCAGCTAGGCAGATACCTAAAATGAACCCTGAAGTACAGCAGCCAGTGTGTGTGTGGTTTGGGGGTGTCACCTTTTAGTAAAATATTCTTATAGTAATCATTTGAAATTCTCTGTCCTTAGGGTGTGGAGTTCTTTGATGAAAAGCTAAACTCCTTATGTATGGCTTGGCTTGTAGACCATGGTAAGGTTTGTTTATTTCCATATGATGTGATGTTTTTGGAAGTTAATGCTTATTTTGAATTCAGTAATTGGAATCTATTCATTTTGGTTCACTTTGGCTAAATTTTTCAGTAAATAGGGCTCAGTATAGCACAGTGGTTTAAGGCTCTGAGCTACATACCTGGAGACCTGGGCTTGAATCCCACAACCCCCACTTGCATACTGTGTGACCCAGAGCAAGTCACTTCCTTGTGCTCCCAGGTCTTACTTGTAAGCAAGCTTCAGCTTAGTGTCTCTCTCCTGGTTTAAAAAAAAAAAAACAGTTAAAGCTACTCTTGGAAAAGCCTTTTGTAAAATGATGCAAAACATTGCTCAGATTATTTATTTGAAATTTTATCAAACCAATGATAGAATGTTCTCATGAGATACAATATCTTGTAATGGAGATCTCTAGGTACAGCAGGCTATGCCAGGTACTGTAGTTTATAGTGCAGAACAGGACAATACACAAGTGTTTATGAAATGATACAGTAATACAAATTACTTACAGTACAAACAGGTTGATGGCTGTAGTGGAGAACAGTGACATGTACAACATGGAGGGGACTATAGCCACTGGTGTTGAAGGCTGGCCCTTGATAATGTACAGGTTCTACTGAGTTGGAAGGGAGGTGGGTGCTAGTATCTTATGCAACGTGGTAAATATATTTTTTGAGGGAGGATGGGGGGTGTTCAGGTGGGAGGGTATCTACATGATTAAGCAACCTTCAAAATGGGGGGTTGTCGAGGGCTTGGAGGCTGTTCCATTCTCCAGGGCATGTGAAGGAGGAGACTTGTCTGCTGAAGTCCATTTATTATTTGGGTCAAGTGCTTTTGGAAACAGATCATTAAACTGGGTTACAGGATTGGATTATGCTTGGCTTATCTAAGATTGAGAAGAGCAGAATTCCATAGGGATGCTGCATAAACCCAAAGGCACAATCTCCATAAATGGAGTATCTAATCTGAGGAGAAATGAGGAAGCTGTGGCCAGAAGAACACAGTGAACAGAGTTGTAGGGCAGAGCACCTTTAAAGTCTTAAAACAAGTAAAGCAGCCTTAGTGGGAAATGCTGGTCTGGCCAGCACTCCATAATAACTGTGGGCCTATGTCCCATAAGTGAAACCTTGTAACATTGTGTTGTAGTACTTCATAATTTTATGGTCAGAAGGGACTCTGGGTCCATCAAGCCCCCCCGGGGGAGGCCAACAAGTATGCTGTTCAAACGTACTAATTTATACAGAAATTTGTCAGATACATGGGGCTGTCTTGTGGTTTTAGGACTAAGTTATTGTTCACAAAGAACAAAGATTCATGATCCCTTTTCAAAATATTTATCCTTTCAAAGTGGAGTTCTGCAAGCATTGGTATTGGGACCTCATCTTTTTTCTGTCTTTACTAACAGTTTTCTATCTTCCTGTAATCTTCAAAACATCATTATGTATGCAGATGCCCCTCTGGCCTGTCAGTTACCAATATTCAAAAATACTATACTAAACTATGTAATTGATTTATTAAAAACAAATTGGTGTCGAATAAAAAAGTGATAGTAATGGGACCTCCCAAAAATAGGCCAGAGTCAAACATAGAAACATAGAATTTGACGGCAGATAAGGACCACTTGGCCCACCCAGTCTGCCCATTTCCCTACCTACTGGATAAGCTGCAGATCCTAGTTAACCAGCAGCCTACTTCTTTCTACCCCAACCCCCTAGAATTGCCTTATGACTGTCCCATGCATGCTTGAATTCTACCACTGATTTTGACTCCACAACCTCCTCCGGAAGGCCGTTCCATGCATCCACAACCCTCTCTGTGAAAAAATGCTTGCTTAAATTACCTCTGAGCCGCCCCCCAATCTTCAAATTGTGCCCTCTTGTTCTTGCACACCTCTTTTTTTGAAAGATGCTACCCTCTTGGACTTTGTTGATTCCCTTGAGGTACTTGAACGTTTCTATCATGTCCCCCCTCTCCCTCCTTTCCTTGAGGCTATACATATTAAGCTCCTTTTGTCTCTCTTCATATGTCTTCCGGTGCAGACCCTGCACCATTTTAGTAGCCCTCCTCTGGACAGCTTCCATCCTGTCTATGTCTTTGCGGCGATTGGGTCTCCAGAACTCAAAGATGACCTAGTTGTTCTTGGTTTCCAGGGTAAGAAATTGGACACAATCACAGTCTGAACTTTTAAATGTCTTGAGGCCTTATTTGATAGTAGCTTAAGTGTTGAAGTCCATATGGATTTTTACTTTACGTAAATGTAAAGTAGTAACAAATAGGTTGTTTTAACGGCGTGGATACAGTTCACTATCCACACTTTGGCAATTCCACTGGAGCTGGCTGATTCAGCAGACGTTTTCAAGCTTAAGCACCTCCCACCACCCAGGCAGTATATCCTCTAGCTGTGCCCTGTGACATCAGATCTCCCTTTCCACTGGAAGGGACAGGTCTCCTCCTTCACAGCCGTACAGCATTTGAGGAATATTCCATTGTTTAGCCCTTTTTTGGCAAGCTTTCAGACTTGTTCTACAGTCTTCGATTAGTGTTCCTCGCTCCAGCTCTACCTAACAATAAAGATTGACAACATCGAGGATGGAAGATTGGAAGCCACACGGTTTCAAGTCAGTGCCAGCATAAGATGTCGGTCACTTACCCCACATGTCCTGCCTCTCCTGCTTAGGCGGGCAGCACGATGTGGCGGGTTGTAGCCTTTGCCATGCGATGCTTCCAGCATCGTTGGAAGATCAGCAGGGTAGATGCGCCCTCTGTTGATTTTTGGAAAGGGATACCGGGGATGGACATAAGGGCCACAAGAAGACCTGGGCACCTGCTGGGTGGCTTTGCAGCTTGTAGCCCTTGAGGAGGCAGCTGCAGCCATGGTGATTTCTTCGGCCTCAACACTTCTTCCGGCTGGGGCCAGCATCTGGGGTCCTTCTCAGAGGATTTTTGAATAATGTGCTGGGCCCTCCAGACCTACCGGGGGTGCCTTCTCACCAGAGCAAGAAGTAGAAGTGCTGCTGGCACAGGTCATGGGTGTGGGAGTGATCAAAGTTCTCCCATTACCGTGACTACCTCTATCGCTCGACTGTGGTCGAGCTGCCTTCGGTCAAAGGCCAGGTCGAAAGCTCGTACCTAGACTGCAGTTGAGTGGGTGGTCATGCTATTTCTCGAGCCTGTTGAGCAGTTGTCAGAGGAGCTCGACAAAGAGTTGAGCTCCCTGACCCCAGTGCTCCTGGTTCTCATGTGGGAGGATGTGGCTCAGTCAGTGTCCCGGACTTGGTCTCTGCAGGACCTACCTGAGCTGGTGGTTGTGCCTCCTAAGCCTGTGCTACTGATCGTAGCCTGGGGTGTGGTCTACCACGACCTTTTGGAGGACTGTCTAGGTCACTGTGGGACCTCCTTCAGCCGGTGATTCCACCTCCGAAGCCAGTGCTACTGGTTGTAGCCTGGCATGTGGTTTGCCATGACCCTCTGGAGGACTTGGTCGACATTGGCCCCACAAATCAACAGTCAAGGCCGAGTTAGAGGCAGTGCTCATGCTGTCGATCCCATTCAACTGAGAGTTATTGCCATCAATGCTATGCAGCCTCGGGTGGGGAGAGGCACCACTGCAAGTTGGTGCTGCAAGGAGCTCCTCTGACTGCAATGGACCATTGCAAAGGAGGGTTAGGGCTCTACCCTCTGGACCTTTGGTTACCTGAGAACCACCAGTCAAGCACACGCTAGTCCACCCGAGGCAGATGCCTCCAGTGTTTCCTTTTCAACCACTGAGGTAGGAATTGTCACCACTGCAGCCTTTGGAGGTGAATCCCACAAAGGACTTCCTTGCTGATGCCAGCTTCCCAAACTAGCTGTCGGTGGAGATCACAGTCAGAGGACACCAGGATGGTCCACGGCGGAAACTGGTCGAGGGCTGTTTTGAGGAATCCTCTGAGTACTCTGAGGGGTTGTCTGTGCTTTCCTTGAGGACCCATATTTTCAGCCGTGGCTCGGTGAATGATGTGTACACTGTCCATGGACCAGTGTTATTTGAGGCTTTACTCTCTCTCATGTCAGAGTTCATGAGTGTGTCCTTGGAGCCAGTTCAGAAGATGGTCTGAATACCCCGTCACTGTTATCCAGGACAGGGTTAATTCCCTGGGAGCTGGCTTTTCTATGGCTAAGGCCATTTTGGAATTGGCCCTGGAGCTTTGACAGTGTCCAGCATCCTGCCTGTGACCCTCCACCCATATGGTTGGCAAGTCCCTACAGGGTCCCTTTCTGGGTTTTTAGATCACCCATCAGCCGAAGGGTTAATCTCTGATTTGGCCTTCCAGAAGTCCTGTAGTCAAGGGGGCATGGACAAGCCTCTGGACAGAGTCCAAAAAGATTGATCGTGCAGCTGAAAAGGTTGTGCTGTGCGGCTATGTTGTTGGGTCTCTTCTCAGGCAAGCTACTCCATGATAATGGCCAACTTCGGCCACTCGCTGTATAAATTTGTTTACTTTACACAGATGTAGTAACAAATAGTAGGTTGTTCTGCTCTTTGGGTGCCATTAAGAACACATTACTACATGAAACTATTGGTATTATTACATGAAACACTTGGTATATTTTCTCCTGAAAATGAGATCTTTTATAAGTGTTATGAAATGGCTTTTAATGTCCTTTGATTCCAGGGTTCAAAGTATTACTTTTTCAGTAAACTAATTCCAAAGCATTTCTCTAACAGAACCAGATAACAGGAGAATCAAATTTTATGAATTTATGAAGAATAATATCAGTCAATGTCATTCATCATAGTTGTACTCCTGTATAATGCTTCTAGTATGAAATGCACAATAACTTAACCTAAAGTTTGCTTTTATTAATATTGGCTGTTTTGAATGCATGGCTTTTATCATCCGGTGTGGCTAGAAAAAAAAAAAAAGAGGGACTCCGTCCACTTCCTAGTTAAATAAAACAAAAATAGATGTAGTGATTTCACACCTGTTTGTGTTTCTTTGAGATTTTTCAAACAGTTTCACTAGTGAAAAGCCCATGTGTTATTTACTAGGGCTCCGTCTCAGTGTAAACATTTCCAGCATCATTCCCTCCAGGAGTTAAAACTGGGAATAGTACTTCACTTTATGTGTAAGGAAGGGGTCATGATGAGAAAGTGTTTATTTTTAAAAATGTTGGGAGATGTACTTTTTATGGCCTTGTTGGAGGTTTTCAGTGAGTAAAGGTAGCAGCTAAGTATGTGATGGTAATCGGGGATGAGTGAAGTGGAGCATGAATTCTGTATGTGATTTGCCCAAATTCCAGATTCACTTGGTACATTTTTGGAGACTGTGCGTTAGGCTGAGGTAAATGGGTGCCAGCCTGCAGCAGATAATCAGCAGTTAGAAGTCTCCTATACTCATTTTATAACAAAACCCTAGGCAGTTATGAGGCACAAGGCAAAGTAGAGAGCCTAGTGTCCCTAGGGTTGGATTATCAAAGGTAACCCAGGAGCAGGAGTGCCTTACTGGTATTACTGACCTAATATTGTTTTATTTTAAAATAATATTTTTAGGGTTAAGATTTTAAATGTTTGGTTGCACACGAGGGTTTCTGCCATTAACATAAACCTTCAGAATACCATCTATGTAATCAGCTTGCTTTATTTCTAGTCATTGTTTTATAATCATTTTAAAATGGGGTAGTGCAAGTACTGGGTAGGTGGACGTTTTTTCTATGTGCTCTTGTTTTTTTGTTTTAATTTAAAATTTGTTACCCCATCTGAGTTACCTGGCTATCATACACCCATTTTCATGGAGGACCCTGACAAGTAACAAGTTAACAGGATACATACATAAAATCTTCATTGAAGGTATCTCTTGCATCAGGCAACACCTGTGCTATGGAACTGTAGCAGCCAGGCACTAGGACCACACGGAAACTTTTCTAGCTAGCAGTCTACAAGGGGCCACCCACGATGACGTCGCTCCTCTCATATAAACGTGGGTGGCCCCATGCCCTCCTCAGTTTTTTCCCTCAGTCGATCGTCACACATCCGACTCCGGAGACACCGCTGCTTCAGTCGATCGCTAGATCTTCGATTTCTGTTTTTTTTCTTACTCGCCCTAGTTTGCGCATCACTTTGTTTTTAAAATTATTTTTCGCTTCTCATTTTTGATGACCAACCCCGAGAAACTCTTAAGATACTGCGGGTGCAGTAAGACAGTCTACGACAAGGATGACCACAACACCTGCGTCCGTTGTCTCAGTGTTGTCCACGACATTAAGACCTGCGAAATCTCCTGCGGCTTCAACCAGGCTACCTGGCAGCACATCTAGAAGGGTCTTCCAGTTGTTGTTCCTGCAACAGAAGATCACTAGACTGGAGAAGGAGCTCTAGGCCAGAAGCTCTTCTGACACGCCAGCTCTGTCCATGGGCTCCCATTCCTCCAAGGCCCAGGTCAAATCTTCCAGCAAACACAAGCACCAGAAGAAGGACAGGGGTAAGGAGAAGTCCTCCCCGGCTCATTCCCAGTTGCCGCTTCGTGCACCGGCTGCAGTTGGGTCATTGACTGCCTCGGCGACACCCCCCCGCCCCCACACCCTCTTCTCCACAGGGTCAGTTGTGGCAGTGCTCCCCACCGAGCATTCCTTGGCCAGCGATGGCTCTTCAGCATTGGGCCTCTTCTTACCCCCACTCCTACCTCCGCTGCTTAGGCCCCTTCTTACAACCCTTCAGGCCTTACCACCGATGCTGGGGAACCAGTCCTCTTTCTCCCCCGGCAATGCAAGACCCTCCATTGATTCCGCTTACCATCGACGTCCACACTGTGTTCACCTCCTTTTGGGAGCTTATGCATCACCTTGCTTCCCCTCCGGGTCCGTCGATGCCAGGGCCTGCTAGGCCAGACCATGTGCCAACCTCTGCTGTGTCATCGACCCACACTCACTGTCGGACGTTGACATCTCCTGTGCCCCTTACAGAGCCAGGAGATGAGGATGAATACCATCTTGACCTCCTTTCCCCTTCGGGAGAGGATGGAAGGTGCTGGGAACTCCCCAGGTGTTTTCTCTCGGGGCGAGGACTTCATCAAGTATACCATGAGGTCCACACTCCCCAGCGACCCCTCCTTCATCTCAACAATGAGGCAACTTCAAACATCTATGGGGTTTGATGCTGAGGAGCCTGATATTACCAGAAGGAATCTGACAGAGTACTTGGAACTGCCAGACTCTTCCCCCTCTGATTATTCTTCCTCTGCTGGCTGCATTTGAGGATGCCACCATGGCTGCCTGATACAGACCAAATATGATTCCTGCTGTGCCCAGAAAGGCAGACAAACTGTACCAGGCTTCCTCTGGGAAGTCTTTTTTTTTTGCAGAGCATCTACAGGCAGATTCAGTGGTGATAAATGCTGCCCATAATAGGACCAAGAAGTCTAAGCACCTCAGCTCTCTTCCCCCAGATAAGGACTCCAGAGAGCTGGACCTTCTGGGGGGAAAAGGGCTTATGCCTCTGCCACTCTGATCATTAGGGTTATGAATTACATTGCTCATATGGTCAGATACCAGAAGAGACTCTGGAGAAAGGGCAGAGCTGCAGTATAGGCCCTTCCAGAGGGTCCCCAGAGGCAGGAACTCCATAAGGCCCTCCAGTCAGGGGCAGATGTGGGCAAGTATCTTTTAAGGTCTGTCAATCATGCCGCCGATGCCTACGCTAGGGCTGCTACAGATGGCATCTGCCTGAGAAGGAATTCTTGGCTCAGGGTCTCTGGATTTGCTACTGATGTACAACAGTCCATCATGAATGCGCCCCCTTCAGAGGCTAAAAGCTCTTTGAGGTGAATATGTAGGACATTCTTTTTGACGTCCAGACCTCCGGCAGGACCCTGCGTTCAGTTCATTCTTGTGTATCACTACAAGACAAAAAGTGGACAGAGGGTGCCTTTTCGGCTTGCCACCTGTAGGCCCAAGCCTGGCACCTGACCCCAGGGCAAGTACCGAGTAGCCACGGCCCTGCCTGCCCCTACCTTCACCTCGGGGAAGGCCCCCAAAGGAGGTGTGGCCCTAGCTGCAGGCGTTTCCTCAGCACGACGACTCCTTATACCCCCTCCCTCCACCATTACAGTAGGTGGTCTGCATTACAGTGGTAGGGGGTCATTTCTCCCTCCACGGAGATCACAACAGATGCTTGGATCAGGCAGCTCACAGAGCAAGGCCAAACTCTAGAACTTATGGAGTGGCCGCCAGATCTACCTCCGGTACACTCAAGCTACCCTCCAGACCACATTCCAGTGCTGCTGGTGGAAATTCGCTCATTGCTGCAGAAAAGAGCCATAGTACTTGTTCCCGAGGAACAGAGGGTTCTATTCCCACTTCTTTCTGGTCCCCAAATCCACAGGGCATTTACAGTCCATCCTGGACCTAAGAAACCTGAATTTCTTCATTCAGTACAAGAAGTTCAGGATGGTGACCCTGCGAGGCCTACTGCCTGTTCTGCACCAGGGAGATTGGATATGCTCCCTTGACATGCAAGATGCATACCTGCATATCAAGGTGTGTACTCTCCACCAGCAGTACCTCCGATTCCAGTTTCAGGGGGAGCACTACCTGTTCAGGGCATCACCCTTTGGCTTGTCCTCTGCACCATGAGTCTTTACCAAATGCTTGGCAGTGGTAGCAGCCCTCCGGAGGGAGGGACTGTATGTCTTCCCTTACCTTGTCGACTAGCTGCTCAAAGCACAGTCCAGGGAACAGCTGCTTGGAAGACCTAATGGTCAAGGCGCTATGGGCTTGCTTTCATTCTGTCATTCTCTTGACTCTGGTATTGTACCATGGAATAAATATACTATAAGTGGAACAAGCAATTTCTGGAGTGCTGGTTTTTCATTCATAGAACTTCTGGACTGGCTACCCTGTCTGGCACCCACCGTCTGCAACCTGAGCGCAACATTAATACTCTTAAACAGCTGCTTCAGACCCTAGTGCATACCAGGCAATTGTTCCATGCCCTAGGGATCACAGTCAATCTGCCAAAGTTGGTCTTGACCCCTTGTCAGCACGTACAGTACATTGGGGCAGTGGACGGCTCAGGGCTTTGCCTTCTCACAGCAGGACAGAGCGGACTGCCTGATTGCTTAGGCCCAGCTGGTTTACAACAGCAGCTATGTTATGGCCAGAACCTTCCTCAGGCTCTTGAGTCTGGTGTTGCAGCCATTGTTGCAGTACCCCTAGCAAAGCTGCACATGAGAATCCCACAGAGGACATTGAGAGTACAGTGGGATTAATGCACTGATGACCTAGAACAGCAATTTCTAGTTTTCTCCCCGGTCAAGAAGGTGCTGCTATGGTGTATGGAACCCAGCAACCTGCTAAAAGGGTTCCCCTTCCCCATCCCTTCCCCTCGGCAGATCCTCGTCACAGGTGCTTCGTGGGTGGGTTGGTGGGGCCCATCTGGGGCCTCATCAGACTCAAAGATCGTGAACCACAGTGGAGACTGCCCTCCCACATCAGTGTCCTAGAGATGAAGGCTGTTATGTATGCTTTACAAGCCTTCCGGACCCATTTGTTCCCGGGCCATGTTCTGGTGCAGATAGTCAACATCAGTGTAGTTCACTACATCAACAAACAAGTGAGGGCCCGTTTGTACCCTCTGTGTTGGGAGGTGATGAGGGTCTGGTATTGGACTCTAGAACACGGCCCAGAACTGTTTGCTGTCCATATTCCAGGCGACCAAAACGTCCTGGTGGACAGGCTAAGCCGGTTGCAGTCCAGGATGCATGAATGGGAGCTGCTGACCACTGTTGTTGAACACCTGTTCGACAGGTGGGGTCATGCAGAGTCGGACCTTTTTGCATCCCAACTCGAGGCAAAACTGCCGCGTTTCTGCTTGCTCTCTCGGGGCCTGGAGTTTTCTGGCGAGATGTGTTATCTACCTTTTGGAAATGGAGGATCCTCTTTGCCTTCCCTCCCCTCCCCCTAATCTATAGGTGTTGACCAAGCTCCAGATGGAAGGGGCCATTGATCCTCATTGCTCCCTTATGGCCTCATCAGATCTGCTTTCCCTTACTGCAACAGCTGGTGGTGGAACCCCCAGTATCCCTGCTCCTATGCAAAGGCTTGCTGTCACAGGGGCCAGGGCACCCTGATCCATCCAGACCTCAGGTCACTACAACTCTGTACCTGGCTTCTGAGGATGTAGCCATGACTAGATTTGGGGTGTCCCAAAAGACGGCTGATGTCCTGATGGCTGCTAGGAAGTCCTCCACCAGGGCCACTTATTCCATGAAGTGGAAGCACTTTGCTGTGTGGGTGGCTTCCCATCATTTGGAGCCTTTCACTTGTCCAGCGAATCAGATTCTGGAGTACTTGTTGTCCCTTTCAGATTCTGGCCTGCAGTTCTCACCATAAAAGTGCACCTGGCTGCCATTTCAGCCTTTCATGTGCCTATTGATGGCCGTACAGTGGCACAACTAGAGGTGTCTTATACTTTTTTGAGAGGCATTCTTCATCTGAAGCCTCCCATCTGCAATCCAGTCCTGCCTTGGGGCTTGAATTTTGTGTTGGAGAAACTTACTTTAGGTCCTTCTGAGCCAGCCGTGACATGCGCTCTATGCTTTCTGTCATGGAAAGTGTTATTTTTAGTTACCATTACTTCTGCTCGAAAGATTTCTAAGCTTCATTGAGCCTCCTTATTTGATTTTCCACAGAGACGGTGTGTCTTTGCATACGAATCCTAAGTTTCTTTCTAAGGTGGTGTCTGAGTTTACCTTAAATTAAACCATCCACCTGCCTGTTTATTATCCAGAACATGCCAATCCAGGGGAAAAATTGCTCCACACCTTAGATGTGCATAGAATTCTATGTTACTATGCACACCATACAAAGAACTACATGAAGTCCTCGCAGCTGTTTGTTTCCTTTGCCCCTGGGAAAGAGGGTGTACTGGTTTCTAAACAGTGTCTGTCCAAATGGTTGGCTACGTATTACCTTCTGCTACAGGAAGTACGGTAAGGAACTTTGATGTTGTTCGTGGCCACTCTGCCAGAAGCATGGCCACCTTGGTTGCTTGTTTCAGGAATGTTTGGCTACAGAGATCTGTGCTGCTGCCACTTGGAGTACAGACCACACTTTCACTAAACACTACAATCTGGACATTGCCTCTAGCAGAAGGGCATGCGCCGGCCCAATGGCACTGGGGGTTGCGGCGCTGGACGCCACACCTCACGCTGTGCTGGCGACCCAGGTTTGGGAACGAGCCCGGGCCGTCAGGGGCTGGCAGGGGTGGGAGAGGATCGAGCATCCGATGGACAGCTCTCCTCTCCCGGGAGGGAGGGAGGGGAGGGGGTCCTTGCTCGGCGCTTGCCTGGCCTCTGGCAGAAGCTGGGGGCACAGCAAGCGTAGAAACCAACTCGAGGGGTTGGGGAGTGGTGATGTCGGCAGTGATGCCATGACGCCAGGGTGCGTGCCACTCCCCCAAGAACAGTGGAAACAGCTGTGCCTGGTCTCCTAGATGACGGAGATCCAAACAGCAGAGACCCTGATTGCTTGCGCCTGCCTGCTACCCCAGTGAGTCTGATGCATGCAAAATCCTCTGGGTGTCGCTGCCCTGCCCCGTACCTGCTTGGGGGGTATAGCCATGGCTCCATGGGGATTCACCGGGATAGATTGGGCAGGTCGCGAAGTGGGGAGACTGCAAATGTGTGTCTCCTAAAAGAGGGGGGACCGGGTACATGAGGAGGAGGTAAAAAAATATGTCAAAAAAAGGGGCAGGCTGTGCTTCAAGGTCTTCTGTTATAGCCCTATAGCCTTCAGCCACCCAGACTGGTTCTCTGTCAGAACTGCTTGGGACTCATTCCATAGGTGTGGCCTGATGCAGGAGATACCCTCAATTAAAGGCAGTACAGTTACATAAGAACGTACCATAACAGTAGATCTTTGAGAGGGTCTCTTGCATCAAACTATACCGTCCCACCCTCTGTCCCCCATGGCCTTAGTGCTTCTCTTTCACTGTCTGTCTTTCTCCAGGACGGTGCACCTTCTGTTTCAGCTTTCTTTATGGTGGGAACCTCTGGCTCTCCCTTGTTTCCTCAGTAGGAGATCCTCTGTATATGGTCTCCAGTGGTAGAACAGAGGAGGGTGCACGGCCACCCATGTATATATGAGAGGAGCGCCGCTGCCTGGTGGTGTCAGCAGCCCCTTTTAGACTGCTAGCTAGAAAAGTTTCTGTGTGGTCCTAGTGCCTGACAGCTATAGTTCCATAGGTGTGGCCTGATGCAAGAGATCCTCTCAGTGATCTACTGTTATGGCAAGTTCTTACATAACTACTTTCTCACACCACCTACAGGCATGCATTAGCTGTGGGTATGAAAAGCAATGTATTTAAATAGCATTTGGAATCAGAAGTGACTTAATAAAAGGTATCATTTGAGAGAAGACTACTTCAGATACCTATTAAATGATGGAGGACAAACCTAGGTGATTGTGAAGAGAGTCGGACCAGCCGAGGAGCTACAGCGCCACGTAACTAAACACTGCGTAACTGACACAGATCATCACGACACATTAAGTAGCCCGTGCCACATGACATATTTGCGTAGATATTTCATGTTTACTTTTAGTAAAAGTACAGCCTCCGGTGAAAGATGACATTGATTTGTTATGTGAAGGATGTAAGGATGAACAGAGCTCGAAGGGGGAGGGGGGTCATTGTGTGTGTTTGCTTTTTATTACTCTTTTTCATGATTATTTATTATGGTATTTGTGTTTTGTGATGTTAAGCCGAGTTCACATTTTCCCGATGGTTGGGGCACTTGGCACGCGTGTTTCGCTACGTAGGCATGACGCTGCACCTACGTTTTCAGCGGAAGGCGGCGTATGATTCCCATAGCCTTTTACGCTACGCAATCTGGCTGGTCCGACTCTCTTCACAATCACCCAAACCTAGAGATACTCCCTCACTACCAGCCTCCATGGAATGTCCAAGATTTGTGTGGGACAGATGGGTCCTGTAAGCAGAAGCCACCTTAGACTGATTTCAGTGAGCCAGATAATCTCCAGTATAGTGTAAAAAAAAAAAAAAATCCATTACAAGACGTACTGAAAACAGAATTTAAAGAGCTACCAACGCCTCAAGAAGAACATTGAAAAACATCGCATTTGGATACAAAGCAGCTTATATTTCTCATTAGCTCTGTAGTCCTTATCCCCATTATTTATTACTGAGGTCATCTGCAGGAAAACAGGATTACTGTTCCTTGAGAGTTCATGGGCTGCTTTGCCTCCTTCCAACATGTCATATTCTTCTTGTGATATCACAGTTGTTCCCATGGCAGCAGACTGTGATGTCAGTACAGAGCATTACGATTTCAAGTACGGAATAAGCTATAGAGTCACATGATGTTTAATGGATAAAAATCTTGTTTTTGTGGGTATGACTTCAGTAATAAAAAATGCAGAGGAGAAATCTATAGAAAATATATGAAATATAACCTGCATTGTGTCTAAATATTATGTTTTCTAAAGTTTTTTCCAAAGGCGTCAGCTGCTGTTTTTAGAAATCTGACCCTTTCACAGCACACATAATTACAGTGAAACAGAGTGAGTCACATCTCCTGTAGGATTGGGTTGCTCTTCAGGCACAGACATTGTATGACACCCATCGCCCTCTGACTATCTGTGACGAGTTCTATACTGTCGATCATTGACTATGGTCTAGTAATCTACGGCTCTGCCTCTAATACTGTCCTTAATCGAATAAAGGTTGCTTTCAAGTCAAGCCATACAAAGACAAAAATACTGGACTTTCGGAGGGCTGACTTTGCCAAAATGGGTGAGTGCCTAAGGAATGCACTAGCAAATGGGCAGGAAGGAGGGGTGGAAGAACAATGGGGAATAATAAAACCTGCCATCACAGAGGTAACAAGCCTTTGTGTGAAGCAAATAAACAAAACAAGATGATGTAAGAAACCACTATGGTTCTCCAAGGAAGTGGCAGTGAAGGTTCAAGAGAAGAAGAAAGCATTCAGGAAGTACAAGGAATCGCAGAAGGAGCAGGACAGATAACTGTATCAGTTAAAGCAAAAGGAGGCTGGGAAGGCAGTCAGAACAGCAAAGGCCCAAACCGAGGAAAAGATAGCCAACTCAGTTAAGAAGGGGGATAAAACCTTTTATAGGTACATCAGGGAGCGAAGGAAGACCAAGGGAGGGATAGTGAGGCTTAATAAAGGGGAGGAAGGGTGGGCAGAGGGAGACTGTGATAAGGCAGAGATACTAAACAAATATTTTTGCTCAGTATTTACAAAGGAAGAGGGGGAGGTACATAAAACAAACAGTAGTAACATGCTGGATACAGAAGTTGATACCGGCCCATTTACAGAAGAAAGGGTTCTGAAAGAACTCTTAAAACTGAAGGTGGACAAAGCAATGGGGCCTGATGGGATTCATCCCAGAATTCTAAAGAACTAAGGGTAGAACTAGTGACACCACTGACTACCCTTTTAACAAATCATGGGAGGATGAGGTGGTACCCGAGGACTGGAGGAGGCAGATGTGATTCCCCTTCACAAAAGTGGGAGCAAGGCAGAAGCAGGAAACTATAGACCTGTTCGCTTAACCTCAGTGATAGGAAAATGATGGAATCACTTCTGAAGGAAAGAATTGTCGAGTATCTAGAGGCCAGAGGGCACAGGACCCAGGCAGCATGGATTCTCAGCGGGAAGGTCATGCCAGACGAATCTGATAGATTTCTTTGACTGGGTGACCAAAGTAGTAGATCAGGGAGGGCTGTGGACATGGTCTACCTAGACTTTAGCAAGGCATTTGACACAGTCCCACAAAAGATTAATATACAAGTTAGCCAACCTGGGTGGGTCCCAAGATGACAGCCTGGGTAAAGAATTGGCTGGAGAATAGGACACAGAGAGTAATAGTAAATGGAGTCCACTCAGAAGAAAGGAGGGTCACTAGTGGGGTACCTCAGGGTTCAGTATTAGGACGGTTCTCTTCAATGTCTTTATAAGCGACATCGCAGAAGGACCGGAAGGAAAAGTATGTCTCTTTGCAGATGACATTAAGATCTGCAGCAGAGTTGATGCACAGGGTGGGGTGGAAAGGATGAGAAGGGACTTGGCAAGTTAGAGGAATGGTCAAATGTATGGCAGCTTAGATTCAGTGCTAGAAGTGCAGGTAATGCACCTGGGAAACAAAAACTCAGGGAAGAGTACACAATGGGGGTGAGATACTAACAACAACAGAAATGGAGAGGGACCTGGGGGTAGTCGATCAGATGACCTAAAGATGGGCAAGCAATGTGAGAGGGCAGCAAGGAGGGCTGGGGGATACTGGGATGCATAGGAGAGGCATCACCAGTAGAAAACAGGAAGTTGTTATCCCTCTGTACAGACAGCTGGTGAGACCCCATCTGGAGTACTGTGTGCAGTTCTGGAGACCCAATCTCAGTAAAGACATAGACAGGATGGAAGCTGTCCAGAGGAGGGCAACTAAAATGGTGCAGGGTCTGCACGGGAAGACATATGAAGAGAGACTTAAGGAGCTTAATATGTATAGCCTCGAGGAAAGAAGGGAGGGGGACATGATAGAAACTTTCAAGTACCTCAAGGGATCAACAAAGTCCAAGAGGGTAGCATCTTTCAAAAAGAGGTGTGCAAGAACAAGAGGGCAGAATTTGAAGATAGAGGGCTCAGAGGTAATTTAAGGAAGTATTTTTTCACAGAGGGGTGTGGATGCATGGAACGGCCTTCCAGAGGAGGTTGTGGAGTCAAAATCAGTGGTGGAATTCAAGCATGCATGGGATAGTCATAAGGCAGTTCTGGGGGGTGGGGGTAGGAAGAAGTAGGCTGCTGGTTAACTAGGATCTGCAGCTTATCCAGTAGGTAGGGAAATGGGCAGACTGGGTGGGCCAAGCGGTCCTTATCTGCCGTCAAATTCTATGTTTCTATGTTTCAACACAGCTTGTTGCATGATAACCGGTACGCCTGGACTCACCCACACCTGCAACCTTTACTCAAGTGCAGACAGGCTTAATCTCCACGGGAGTATTGCCTACCAATCCTGTCTTCTAGATAAAAAGAAAAAAAAAATCACCCTTGGCCTCTCTCCACCTTCCAATCGCTTCTCACCAAAGCTGCCACTCCAAGAGACGCAAGGAGCTCGGCTAATCTGTCCTTCACAGTTCCGCGCTGCAGGACATCTCTTTGTCAGTGTGCTTTCATGTCCAGAGCCCTGGTGCTGCTAAACAGCCTTCCTCTCGCACTATTGGCTGTACATAAACCAGGTCCCTTCAAATCTCAGCTACGGCTGCACCTCTTTACTGGCAGCTCCTGTGATTGCACTTCATTCATCCATCACCTACCCGTGCCTTGTCAAGCTTCCCGTATTTGTGCGCACTTGACTTTGTCTAATTCAGACTGTTACCCGCTAGTTTCTTACAGCTTCTTTGTTTGAAATTTCCTACAGGTCATTGTGGGCTACCTGTTGGACTTTACCTCGTTACTTTGTTTTTGCCTTGGGATTCTATTATTGTTATTAGCTTTCTCCCAACGCTGTGTAGCTCATGCTGTTAATGTTTCTGTAACTTGCCTAATGCACAGTGCTTGTCTCTCCATTCCATGCGGTTGCCTCTGCGACCATCTGGTTACCAGTTTGTTTTGTATTAACTGTACTGTTTGCTCAATTTGTATCTCATGTGTTTGTTTTGTCTTGCTTGACGGGGAGCCTTTGTAAATGAGTCCTTGACTCAAAGGTTTGTAATTCCGAAACTTAAATAAAAATTTAAAAAAAAATAGGGGAGTGGTCCACAAATTTGGAAAAAGATATAAGGAATGTGAAATACCATGAAAAAAAGAAAGTTCTCCCAGAGTGACTATCCTTTACATAAAGGAGGGCCAGTTAGATTGTTGGTGAGGATTAGATTAGTTGGCTGACTGGCTCACTCTTTGTCAAGTACAGTTTGCTGTCATTGATCCAGGCTATTTGATTGGATTGCCATCAGAATTAAAATGATTATCCTTCATCCAGCAGTATGCTAATTGCATTTTTAGGGATGTGTACTTCAGTTGTGCTCAGCTGGTATTCTTTTTGCAGATACATTCTCTACCACAAAGCCATACCTACAAAACTGAATGGATTTTCTTTCAGTTTTCACAGAAGAGTAACCTTGTCATATGGACATGCACTGGGAGCTATTTGGATGTTCAGTTTCTCGGACATGGTTCGCTGCCTGTCCTCTTTGTTTAGTTCTGATTAGTGGATCAGCTCCCGAAACTGCTACATCACTGTCTGTTAACATTTTACTGTGTGATTAAGCTTCATAATTAAGTACTTCTAACTGTCTACAGTTGGATGCACATTGGATCAGACACAATTGACTTCTGGCCAACTTTGTTAAACTTATTATTGCAAGTGTGGCTGAATCTGTTTTTACCAATTGTGCTGAATAATTAGCCTTCAGATAAAGATGCGCTGACTACATTTTAATGTGCCAGTATAGCTCATCCAAGATGGGCAACTGGTGGTCATATCTGATCTTCTTTGAGGATGTCTTTCATCAGGCCACACCTGTGAAACTGTAGCCATCAGATGCCAGGACCCCATGGAAATCTTTTTACTAGTAGTCTACTAGAAGCCGCCCATGACAATGTCCTATGTCAACATCCCCTTTATATAAGTATGGGCAGCCCTGTTCTCATGTCAGTTCTTGTCCCCCAGTGGACCATACTCGGCAGACTCCATGGAGACGCTGTCGCTATAGCTGACTGCCAAATTTTCAATTTTTCGCACTTTTTCTCACCCTGGTAGTTTTACTTTATTTTAAAGTAATTGCTGTTGTCATGTATGTCAATGAAAGATTCCGCTAAACTCTTGTTACTGCAAGTGTGGTGGAAAAATCTACTCCAGTGACGACCACGACGTCTTTGTCCACTGTCTCAAGTACAGAATTTTCTTTTCGAGCAGCAGATAGCCAGAATAGCGAGTGAGCTCCAGGCAAGAAGCTCCTCTGTGTTACCTGTCCCTTTCTCGGGCTCCCACTCCTCCAAGGCCTGGGAGAAGTCTTCAGGAAAGCATAAACACCAGGAGAGGGAATTGAGTAAGGATAAATCCCACCCCCCCCGTACGTTCCTGGTCACCGCTGTCCATTGCAGCGTAATCAACTTCTGCTGCCCAGACCTTTGATCCCAAAAGGTCAGCTGTGGTAACAAGTTCTGCTGGACGTCCCATGGCCAGCAAAGGCCCGTTGACTTTGGGGCTACTGACACCCCCATCAACGTCTCTAGCCCTGTTGCTCAGACCTCAGTTTCCTCAAGGTCAGCTGCCAGTGCGCTCCACCGGACCTCCTATGGCTGGCAATGGACTGTTGACATTGGGGTTCCAGCCTCCTCTGTCAGTATTACAAGGCACTCCATTAATGTCTGTAATTCAGCCACCCCGTCAGATGTCGCAAGGCTGTCCTGCAGTGCAGGCCACCATCGATGTGCAAATGGTGCTTTCCTTGCTGAGATTATGCAGCACCTAATACCTCCTGCTCCAGAAACGGTGATGATGGGGCCTCGCAGACCAGTTCCCGTGTCAACACCTGTCATGTCAGCGTGCCCTGCACACTCTTGGGCATCAACATCCTCGCTTCCTTCCTTGCATCCTTCAGAGCCTGTCAACAAGGATCAGGAATACAACCCTGATCTAATTTTACAAGAAGATGAGGAGGGGAACACCATAGATGGAAGTCCCTTTGACAAGTCCAACTCCACCAACTCTTCATTGTATACCTTGAGGTTCCCTCCTGTAGACCCCTCCTTCATATCTATGATGAAGCAGCTCAAACTGCAATGGAGTTTGGTGCTGAAGAACAAGATATTACTCGGAGAAACCTGGTAGAGTCCTGGAACTACCAGATTCTCCACCTCTTATCATTTCTCCTCTATTGGCTTCACCAGAAGATGCCACCATGGCTGCCTGGCACAGACCAAGCTTGATTCCTGCCATGCCCAGAAAAGCAGACGAGCTATACCAGGCTCCCTCAGGAAAGCCTTTTTTGCAGTCCAACCTCAGGCTGATTCGATTGAATACATGCAGCCCATGGTGGGTCTAAGAGGCCTAAGCATCTCAGTCCCCCACCCCTCCCGATAAAGAGTCGAGAACACTGAACCTCATGGGGAAGAGAACCTTTGCCTCCACCACATTGAGCTTTAGAATAGCAAACTATCAGGCCCATATGGTCAAATTATTAAATACCTTCTGAAAAAAGGCTAAAGCTGCTGGCCAGTCCTACCCAGTGGGCCCCCAGAAGCAATCGATACTTAATGCTCTTCAGACTGGAGCTGACATGGGTAAACATCTTTAAAGGTCTACCTACAACATTTTGGATGCATCAGCCAGAGCAACTGTAGCTGGCATCTGTCTGAGAAGGCATTCTTGGTTGGGAGTGTCTGGATTTGATACAGATGTCCAGAAATCCATCCTGAATGCCCCCTTTCAGAAGATACAAGCTCTTTGGGGCAGATATGCAGGACATCCTTTCTGACCTGCAAGCTTTGGGCAGGACTCTATGGTCAGTCCATTCCCTCTACCACACACAAAGGAAAAGTAGGCAGAAAGTGCTCTTTCACAGGGCTACCAATAGACTCTGATCAGGGGCCAGACAACAGAACAAAAGCAGATCAGCCTTGCCAGCCCTACTCTCCTCTACAGGCACCTACCCTAAAGCCCCTAGAAGTGGCATGGCCATGGCCACTGAATTTGCTTCAGCATGACTCCTTTTTACACCCCACCCTCCGGTTCACAATCCAGCAGAGGTGGTAGGGGTCACCTCTCCTTCCACTTGGACCAGTGGAGAGAAGTTCCAGCAGATGCTTGGGTCCTACAGTTAATCGAAGCGGGACATGCTCTAGAACTTCTGGAGTTGCCTTCAGGACTTCCTCCAATTCCCTCAACTTATCCTCCAGACCACATGCCTGTGCTTCTAGAGGAAGTGCATACTGTGCTGCACAAGAGAGCCATAGAACCAGTTCCCTGGGAACAAAGGAATACAGGGTTCTATTCTCATTTCTTTCTAGTCCCAAAAATCCACAGGGGACCTAAGGCCCATTCTGGTCACTCTGCAAGGTCTGCTGCCTCTCCTGCAAAAAAGAGGTCTGGATGTGCTCCCTGGACATGTAGGATGCTTACCTGCATATAGGAAGCAGTATAGTGTTAGTGGTTAAGGGCACTGAGATGCAAGCTTGGAGACCTGTGTTTGACTCCTGTCAGCTCCACTTTCATACTGTGTGACCCCAAGCAAGTCACTTAAGTTCCTTGTGCTCCCAGATCACACCTGAAAACGAGCTTGGGCTTAGTGTACCTTTCATGGTTAAACAATGTCTCCCCGCATATCAGGATTTGTCTACCCCACAGGAGGTACCTCAGGTCCCTGTGTCGGGGGGAGCACTGCCAGTTCAGGATATTGCCCTTTGGCCTGTCATCTGCTCCACCGGGTATTTAACAAATGCTTGGCAGTTGTGGCAGCAGCTCTCAGGAGAGAGGGGCTGTACATCTTCCCCGTCTAGATGATTGGTTGCTCAAAGCTCAGTCCAAGGAGCAACTATCTTACACTGTAGAACGTACCGGACAGCTATTCAGTGCCCTAGGGATCACTGTCAGTCTGCCTAAGTTGGTCTTGACCCCTTGTTAGCATCTGCAGTACATAGGGGCAGTACTGGACACTGCTCTGGGCTTAGTCTTCCTGCCTTAGGACATGGCGGAGTGCCTTTTTGGCACAGGTCCAGCTGCTTTACAACAGCAGTTATGTCACGGCCAGGACATTCCTGAGGCTGTTCGGCCTGATGGCAGCTGCCATTGCCACAGTACCTCTGGAAAGGCTGCATATGAGGATCCTTCAACGGACATTAAGAGTCCAGTGGGATCAGCACACTGACGATCTGGAACAGCTGGTTCTAGAAACTTCTTCTGTCTGAAAGTTGATGGAACCCTGCAGTTTGTTGAAAGGGGTTCCCTTTCTTATTCTCTCCCCTAAGCAGATTCTCACCACAGATGCTTTGGGGATGGACTGATGAGCACATCTGGGCCCCCATCAAACACAAGGAACATGGACCAGAGTGGAGACTTCCTCCGCGTAAACATCCTAGAGATGAGGTCTGTTCTGTATGCTCTGCAAGCCTTCCAGAACTGTCTTTTCCCGGGGCATCTGCTGGTGCCAATGGACATCATCAGTGTAGTACATTATATAAACAAGCAAGGGGGGACTCATTCTTCCTTCCTGTGCAGGGAAGCGATGAGGATTTTGTACTGGGCTCTAGAACATGGTCTAGAGCCGTCAGCTGTCCATGTTCCAAGAATCCAGAATGTCCTGGCAGACAAGATAAGCAGGTTGCAGTCCAGAATGCATGAGTGGGAGATGCTGACCCTAGTAGCAGGAGACCTGCTTGACGGGGCGGGTCATCCAGAGTTGGACCTCTTTGTGTCCTCACTCAACATAAAACTGCCACTTTTCTGCTTGCTCGCTCAAGAGCCTGGAGTTTTCTGGCAAGATGTGTTTCACCTCTCTTGGAAATGGAATTTCCTTTACACCTTCCTTCCTTTTCCTTTGATTTTAGAGGGTTAATCAAGCTCCAAATGGAGGGTGCTATGTGAATTCTTGTGGTCCCCTTCTAGCCTCATCAGATCTGGTTTCCCTTACTGCATTAGTTGGCAATGGAACCCCCAGTACCCCTGCCTCTATGTAAGGACTTGCTATCACAGGTAAGCAGTTAGTGTAACAGTAGATCTTTGAGAGGATCTCTTTCATCATATCATGTGGTCCCACCCTCTGTCCTCCTTAGACTCAAAGCTTCTTCACTTCTGTCTGTCTCTCTCCAGGATGGTCTGTCTGCTGTTTTCAACCTCACCTGGTAGCAGGGACCTTTAGCTGTCCCTCACCTCCTCAGAAGGAGGTCCTTTGAGTATGATCTCTGCTGGGAAACAGAGGAGGGCGCAGGGCCACCCACGCTTATATAGAGGGGACATCAATGTATGACATCACCATCATGGGCGGCCCCTAGTAGACTGCTAGCAAAAAAGTTTCCGTGTGGTCCTAGTGCCTGACAGCTGTAGTTCCAAAGGTGTGGCCTGATGAGAGATTCTCTCGAAGATCTACTGTTACGACAAGTTCTTAGTAACTGTACTTCATGTGCAGCAGTTGATCAGTAGCAAAGCCAAGCATCCTATGAAGTGAAACTGTGACTACTGACTTTTCAAACGTAGTGCATTTTTCTACCAGAAAACCTATAAACTTAGGTGCTAAAGGACATTTTATCTGAAAAGCAGCAATTTTCCTAAATTGTATGATTGACTTTCAACTTGAGAAGTATATAAATGAGAGAGGAAAAAACATATTTTCACTATTCTCTGTGTCGGTTTGTTTCCTGCTGGATGATGTTAACACTTGAAAGATGGCTTGTTAGATAATTCTTCAACTAACATGGTACTGGCCGCACTGCAGGTTTGCTGGAGTTAAGTGAGCCTGTCTTGATTTACTTAGTTTCCTGTTGGGAGCAGGTGTACTAGCTGGTTGTACCTAGGAGCTTGATATTGTGTTCTGTTTGCACTGGATTGTTGGTCAAGCTTCAGACAGACAGGGCCACAGTGATACTGATGGTCATTTCTAGCTTGGATAGATATGGTTCCCACTGCTGTGGAAGATTGCAGTTGAACTGCCTGTCCTGCTTCCTCTGAGTGGGTCTGCTGCCACAGGACAGTAGCAGTTTATTGTACCTAGACTTTCGTTCCCTGCAGCCAGCTTCACACTTTGCACTTGAGGACATAGACTGCTCCCATCTCGGAGTTTCCGTGGCTGGTTCTGATGTTTTACAGGAGGATTGAGACCATCTTCGCAGCACACAACTCCCTGAAATAAAGATGTTCAAACAACATGAAGTCTTGCTGTATTCAGACATAATGCAGTTAGCACCAGCACTTGCACTGCCCCGGAGAGGAAAGACTTAACTCTATGCAGAAGCATAGAACGTTGAGCTCGAACTCTGTTTTCAAACCTCTGTCTGTGGTACTTCCCAGTGTAACCATCAGATTCTTTACTCCGCCTAACAGTGAAGTCGCTCTGGAGATTTCCTCTGCTCGGTTTGGGAAAAGAAAAATAAAGCATTCAGTTTAAACCGCATATTTTTGTTATTTTCAGATTTGTAGCCTCTGTCAATGGTACAGGTAGTATGTAGATAGGTAGTGACTGTGTTTTATTTTGCTAAAAAGAGTGGAATTTGTCTTTCTTCGGTTGCTTTCCGGTCAGTCCGGTTTGGAACCGACTTTGTAAAATTTTTCTCTGTTTTTGGGATTAGTGTGGTGGTCTGGTACCAATCGGTTTCAAAAGAACCATGCTTTTGCTGTTTTTTAAAAGTCTGTGACATGGTTTGTAACCGATCAGTTGCTTTATTACCTGGCTTTAAGGCTTCTATAGGGTAGTTTGTTCGGTTGGCCATGTCTGAGAAACCCAAGAAGAAAACCGGTCCTGCTGGGTTTGAACACTGTACTGAGTGTGGGGAGGCCTTTGCTAAGGCCAACCCCCACCTCATCTGTGTTTATTGCCTGGGGTTTGACCACCTCAAGTCAGACTGCCAAATCTGTAAGAACTTTCCTAAATCCACTCTAGATAAAAGACTGACTAGGCTGAAGGAAAGGGAGGCCGAGAAGTCCGTAGATCCGGATGGCCAGCCCGGTTTGGTTGCGGCCAAACCTGAGGAGGTGCCTACTGACCTAGGCGATACCTTCTCGGGCAAAAGGAGAGCCGACCCCGAGGGGTCAGTTCCGTCAAAGAAAAAGCGCAAGTCTGCCGGTTCGGATCCTGTATCCCACTCTCCAACCATGGACAAAATAGCCAAAGCGATTAGTATTGTCCAATCACTTAGACTAGTTCCGCCTGAACTGATACCATCGGTTCAGTCGGATCCGTCTGCTCCAGATTATGACCCAGATGCTGATTATGAGGAGTGGAAGGGAGACTAAAAGTATCCCGGTGATGATGATGATGACAATGAAGGGGGTCTGGATGTGCCCATTGAACCGGACATCTTCCCAGACAGGCGCTCAGGTGTCTCTCCTCCCATGCTCTCCGAGACCCCTTCACACTTTTTGTTCTACAGAAAGGTGGCACAAACCCTGCAGCTTCCCTTGGTTGAAGCAACAGAGGAGGATGAAGAGCCTGATTTTGTGGAAATGGACATCCCAGAGTCCAAAAAGCTGTCTATCCCTCTTAATAAATCTTCGGGGAAACAGAGACACAAAATTTTACAAACCTCTAATTCAGTACCTCCTGTGGGTAAGAAAATGGACAGGAGGTATTTGTTATCAGGTTCAGCTGCAGAGTTCCTTTATAGTCATTGCAGCCATGTTGGGGTAGTGCAGGCTGCAGCCTGTGACAGGGCTAACATTCTTTTGGCTGCACAGCCCCCGGATAAGGACAACAGGAAAGTGGATGTCATGGCCAAAAAACAGTATTTGTCATCCTCTTTGGGACTCAGGCAGGCTACATATATGGCCTACACAGCCAGGTCCCAGAAATACAGATGGGACACGGTTCTGGAACTGGCTAAACAGGCCTCTTCCCAGTTAGCCAAGGAGCTGGAGGTGGTGGCTGCTGATGGAATTGAGGCATACAAAATGCAGTTTCATGCTGCTGTGGACTCCAGTGATGTGGCATCTAGAGTCATGGCTACATCTGTGTCTCTCAGAAGCCATGCTTGGCTCAGAAGTACTAGCCTTTCATAGGATACCCAGACTAAGGCCATGGATTTTCCTGTAGTAGGCAACTCTCTGTTTGGAGAGCAGACAGAGGCCTACTTGAAGAAAATGAATGAATATAGGACCACGTACAGGAGTGCACAGGTCAAGGAAAGGCAGGCCACTCTGCACAAGCAGCAGTCTAGGGGGACTTCAGGTCTCCTGCCCAGCAAGACAGTTTCTCCAGCTCCTGGGCCACATGGCAGCTTCCACGGCAATGGTGCAGGGAGCAGGGTTCCAGATGAGGGACATTCAGTTTCATTTGAGGTCTTTTTGGTCTCAAAAGAAGGATTCATTTACCAAACTGATTCCAGTGACTCAGACTCTGGTCCAAGCTCTCCTGTGGTGGCTGGACCAGGACAACCTCAGACAAGGGGTTCCATTTCTCCCTCAAGTCCCATCAGTAGTTTTAACTACGTATGCTTCTCTCCTAGGGTGGGGAGCCCACATGAGAGCCCTGACAGCTCAAGGGCTTTGGTCTCCACAGGAGTCTCTCTTTCATACCAATCTCCTGGAACTCAGGGCAGATTTTCTAGCCCTGCAGAACTTCTCTGATTCAGTCAAGGGCAAGGTGGTCCAAGTCAGAATGGACAACACCACCACAGTGTGGTACATTAACAAGCAGGGAGGCGGTCGTTCCTCGGCCTTGTGCACATAAGTCATGAAGCTGTGGTCTGTGGCCTGTTCTCTTTAGACTTCTCTGGTAGCAGTTCACCTTCCAGGGAAGGACAACATACTAGCAGATGCCCTGAGCAGAATTTCACAGGGACACCACGAATGGTCCCTGGATCCTCACATACTGAAGGTCATCTTCTCCAGGTGGGGCAGTCCAGAGATGGATCTCTTTGCAGCACCGGACAATCATCAACTTCCTCTGTTTTGTTGCAGACTTCCAGTCCTGGGGACAGTTCCCCAGGATGCTCTCTTTTTGGACTGGAAGGGCAGGTTTCTCTATGCCTTCTCTTTGCTGTTCAGAGTTCTGATCAAAATTAGGACTCAACCCTGCACAGTGATACTGGTGGCTCCAGATTGGGCCAGACAGCCTTCGTATCCTCTACTGCTGTCCTTGTCAGTGTCACGTCCCCTGTCTCTGCCCAGGACATACAATCTCCTGTCCTTCTCCCAAGGGTGGATCTGGTACCCCAATCTCCAGTCTCTCCATCTCAAGGCCTGGCTTTTGAAGAGTTAGAATATGCAGCTCTACATCTTTCTCAGGGAGTTCTGGATATTCTGAAGGTCTCTAGGAAACCTTCCACTAGAAAAACTTACAACTCCAAATGGAAAAGGTTTAGTATGGTGCTCTCAGAAAGGCATCCTGCCTGATTCTGCAGACATTTCCACAACCTTAGACTATCTAGTTCATCCCAGTGGTTTAGACCTTAGGCCTGGCACTCTGAAGGTTCATGTAGCAGCTGTCTCTGTATTCCTCTCAGCAGGGAAGGGCTCTTCCCTGGCATCTCATCCTGTTTTCAGAAAGTTTTTCAATGGTCTGGTTCACATTAATCCTCCCTTTAGAGAGTCCATTCCGCCTTGGGATCTTAATGTCTGCATAGCTCAGCTAAAGCAGCCATCCTTTGAACCTCTGGCTTTGGCCGAATTGAAGTACTTGACCTGGAAAACTGTGTTCCTGGTAGCTATTACTTCTGCCAGGCGGATTAGTGAGTTACAGGCTCTGTCAGTGGAACCTGACTTCATCTCCTTCCATAGGGACAAAGTAGTCCTCAGAACCAATAGGAGGTTCTTGCCCAAAGTAGTTTGATTGTCATCTGAACCAGTCTGTATCTCTCTCCCTGTGTTTTTCACTGACCATTCTTCTTCAGGTGAAAGAAGGTTACACAGTCTGGACGTTAAGAGGGCCCTTAGCTACTACATTGAGCATACTAAGGCACATAGAAATGACTGTCTTCAATTGTTTCTCACTTATGGTGAAGTGGGAAAGGGTAAGCCTGCCACTAAGAGAACTATTGCCAGGTGGATTGTTTCTTGTATACAATTTTGTTATGACAAGTTGGGTAGGACGCCCCCTTCAGGCCTGAAGGCTCACTCGACCAGGGGTACAGCTGCTTCTCTAGCTGCAGCCAGAGATGTACCTTTGTTAGAGATCTGTAAAGCAGCCACCTGGAAAACAATACATACTTTCACTAAGCATTACTCCCTGGACATCCAGGCTAGGAGTGATGCTAGGTTTGGTACAGCAGTACTGCAGAACCTCTTCCCAAAGTAGGCTCTGCATTCTCTCCTCCGTAGGGAACTGCTTGGTAGTCTGCATTGTGTCTGAATACAGCAAGACTTTATGTTGTTTGAAGAAAAATTAGTCACCATAGTAATTTTGTTTCTTCTAATGGAGTCTTGCTGTATTCAGACCTCCCCCCGTGCCTCCCCTCTCAGAACCTGGTTTTGGGAAGTGGGCTGGCAGGTACAGTGTTGTACCTCAGGGGTGTGCCTTGTACCCTCCCTCTTGGGTGGGGTACATGTTGTTGTTTTTTCTGGTGTTTTACTAAATATTGTCACTACCTTTCCTTCTTGGGTTCTCGACTAGAGTCTTTTGGGGCCCAAGAAGATATATTTTGCCCTTTGGCTATATTTGAACAATTTCCATAATTTAGTTACTAGTTAGCTCGCAAGAATCTGACTGTTACACTGGGAAGTACCACAGACAGAGGTTTGAAAACTGAGCTTGAGCTCCACGTTCTATGCTTCTGCATAGAGTTAACTCTTTCCTCTCCAGGGCAGTTCAAGTGCTGGAGCTAACTGCATTATGTCTGAATACAGCAAGACTCCATTAGAAGAAACAACATTACAATGGTGAGTAATTTTTTCTTTCATTTGTGGTGCCTCTCACGCTTTAGACCAATTTTCGTGTCTGGTGCAGCCTGTCTTACACTACCCATTCCTCTCTAACTTGAGCCTCCAGTACTCTTGTGAAGGTACACCTATCTGTCATTTCAGTCTTTAAAGTTATCATAGGGCAGCAAGACAGTGGCCTAGTTAGTGTCCTACATGTTCCTGAAGGCACTCCTTCATATGCATCCCCTTGTCCACAGGACTTTATCTTGTTTCTGGTGTCTGTTACACAGGCTCCTTTCGTACCTTCTGCCACTTGTGATATGCACTTCCTTTCCTGGAAATTGCTTTTTCTGGTGATGAGTACCTCTGATTGGACGGACTTCTTGACAAAGAGCCAGAACGGCTTGAAATGTTGGAGGCATTTATTCTGTAGGTGTACATGTGGGATGCCTTTTAATTTTTATTTTGTGTGGCCGAATAAAATTGTATCATTCGGAAGAACTTCTGACTTCTGTTTAAATTATTGGAGCAGAGTGTTTTGAGACTAGCTTTTAGCACTTTCTTGGAGGGTTTCCAAACTACAGGCTTTAGGTGCAGATTCCCCGTACCTTATGTTTCAGCAGGAGCTAGTTTCATTATATACACAATCTAGGCTCCTTCCAAAGGTGGTTTCTGCAGTCACACTAGACCAGACCATCCACCTGTCTCCCCTTCAGAATGGAGGAGAAAGTATCAGACAGTCTCTTGATGTTCATCGGGCTTTCCACTTCTTCTTGGATTGCATGACCCACATCAGAAAGTCCTTGCAGCTTTTTTTTTTTTTTCCCAAGATAGTGGGGCACCACTCTCTTAAAGCCGGTTGCCATCCTACATTTCTTTTTGTTACAGGAAGCACGATCAGGAGCTTTCTGGTCCTGTCCATGGACATGCTGCCCGTGGCGTGGCTACTTTTGTGGCTTGTTTTCATTTAGTCTTTGCAGCTAACATGTGCTTTGCTGCCATATAGAGTTCTATCAGCACTTTCACTGTACACTTCAATCTGGACCTGGTATCCTGTAGATGTGCTGTCTTCGGTCTTGCCATCCTGCTGTCTTTAGGATCTTGTACATCCCTGCTATCTGGCCTTCCATCGATTCTGTTTTGTACAGCTTGGAAATTGTTCTAAAGGTGTGACTTCATGGAAGATGTCCTCAAAGAAGTGAGTTTTGTTACTTGGTAGCCTCAGCTCACCCTCCCACCTACACCCTTCTGTGTTTCAGGTGGCATACTCTGGAAGATGTACCCATTCTTGCACTTTTGGTCTTTTTTTATTTTCTGCACCCTTTCAAATTGTCCTTTTCTTTCTTTCTGGATTTACCACCTCTTCTTGTCAGCCTGTTGGGGATTTTGGTCTCCTGTTTCTGTCAGTAGGATATAACTCTGAGCGTGTTTCGGGTGGAAACTGAGGTCATATGGGGCTGCCCACGTTATATAGGCGGTGCCAATGTACGTCCGCATGGGTGGCCCCAGATAGCCAAATTTTCTGAGTGGTTCTAACATCGACAACTTACAGTTCCAAAGGTGTAGCTCTACAGAAGAGTCTCTTGAAGATCTGCTGTTACTGGTAAATAGTGAAACATTTTAACATAAACCAAGCCAAAATAAGGGTTTTACACTCCTTATCTGGAGCACTGGATGCTAGTAAGTAACACACCTTTATTGACTGGCTGAGTTTTAAGGACAGCCCTTGCTCAGGGTGGTGCCAAAGCATTCACGTACTCTCAAGGTAGATCAGTAAAAATGTTAATCAGTTGTAGCTCAAACTAAAGATTTGCATTGAAACTCACCATGTGCAAGTGTATATAGATTTAAGGGGTGTGCCTTTTTCGTAATTTTTCTTGCTATGCACAGATGAATGCATATTTGTTTTCTTTGCTGGAGATCAGATTGGTTTTCACATGATAATGTTTACAGTAATTAAATGAGTCTTAAGTTCTTAGAAATTTTAATGTACCAGGAGGTAGAAATAGTTGAGAATGCAGTAGATTTAACTGTCAGCAGAGTATCCGCTATCCCAGCACATGTTCTATTAGTGGCAGTGATGGTTGTATAAGTCACTACAGTAGCTGGAATTTTGCCGACAGGACAGACGTACTGAATTAGCTTACTGGCACAAAGTCTGGGATCAGCCGAGGTCAGATAACAGTTCTCTGGATGTAGTCTGGTGTGAGTGGTATATGCCCCAAACGCTGGCATGCACCCATGTAAATCTTTTGGCACTCCAGCTCTGGGCATTTTGCCAGAAATACTTTGTAGAGCCCTTTCAAAGCAAGCCGAGCACAGGAGACGTGCAGATTAGCAGCTTTCAGCTTGGTGTTTCCTCTAACTCCTGTTTACAGATTGTTTCTGCGGATAATATTTAACATCCTTATAGATGATGAGAATAGATAAAGAGGATACACAGTCTGTTCATAAGGGGTGTCAGAGTTAGCCCGCAGTTGAGTATTTTTCTAGACGTGTTTTGATCTTCAGCTAAAGAAACCTGTAATGACTACAGTTGTTTAAATATTAACATATTTTTTGATTTGTACTATTGCATTGAGAGGAATTGGTGCATCATATTGTGTGCTTTGCGAGCATTTCATTCGATGAGTTTAAACTCCTCTCAAGCAAAGGTGTAGTCAACCTGTCATTCCCTTGACGAAGCATATAAAAGCAGTGCATCTTCTATTTTGGCTTTCTACAGACAGCATGGTCTTAAAAACTCTCCAGGGTAGCCCCATTTAGGTGTTGCAGCTTTTTTGCAAGTGGGGTCTGTGGGTGGGGGTGGGGGTTGGATACAGCAGCACAGCAACTACCTACTTAAAGGATACCTAAACAGGGTGTTGGATCTGGCACCATTTGCCACATCATTCCATAAAACTGTACCCCAAGGGAAGCAGTATTGAATAACAGTGTTTAGCTTAATGGATACGTAAACCACATGTTTGGTACTGGCTCCTTTAAACAAACCTTCCTGTACATTATTAACCAAAGGGTGACGCTGTTGAGTCATAAAATTGTTTACCTTGAGAATCAAATGTAATTCAGTATCGACAAGTATATCGTCATGCATTTTGAGAAAAATAACCTTTCCTAAGACTACTTTATTCATGGGACAAAACTGAAAGTGGTGGACAATGAGGGGGACCTGGGTGTTATAGTTAGTAGCAATCTCAAACATAGCTATCACTGTAGACAGTTGGCCAGTAAGACCCAGCCAGTTAATAAAACTGCATCAGGAGAGCGTTCTTCTCTAAATCAGTCAGTTTTATTGCCCTTGTATAGATCATGTATGAGGCCTCATCTGGACTGTGGTTTTTGATTTTCTAGCCCTCACCTTGAGGATATTGACATTTTAAAGAAAACCCAGCATAGATTCACCAAGTTAATTTTCCCAGATGTAGGATGAAACCGTATGAAGAAAGGCTTTCAGATTTGGTACTGTGGTCCCCGAGTAAGACACCTTAGAGGAGACATGCTGTACATGTATAAATTACTGGAGAATAACAGTTTAAAGAGAGACCTGGGTCTTAGGTTTAAAGAGTTGAACCATGAATTGTGACGTAAGGGGGCACAAACGCCAACTTGTAGACTGCATCTCCAAGACAGAAATAAGGAAACGTATTTGCCAAGATTGATAAGCTTGTGGAACCATGCACATGTCTACTGTGTCTGCTGGGGCCAGTGAGGTAGTGGGCAACAATCTTTAGAACATGGCCTGTATTATAATTCTGGTACACTTGATAGAAAAGCTTGGGATCATAAAAACTGCTTTAGACTGTTATTTAGTGGGCAGGACATACACACAAAAATGGTTGACCCAGCGGAGGATTTACTGGATATTCTTTGTGGTACAGGCTCGGCAATGAAATGTGTAACCTGCTCAGTGCGAGTCCGTGTTAGTTGATTATAAATGCCCAAAGTGTAACATAATTGAACTACTGTGTAAGGAATTAAATACCTTAAAAAATACAGGACTTAATCTAGGATATGTCTTCAATAATACAAGTGAATCATGCCCTAAACGAATGCCCAGTTTTACTACAGATAACAGGAGGAGGGGCTAGGAAGGACAGGACAGTACAGAGTGTAATGTGCTGTTTGATAATTCTGAGGCAGAGGATGGGGAGACTGGTCGGTGATTACACAAAAAAGGTATAAAAGGAGATATATCCTAGCTAGGGAGGAATTATAGCTATGCACCACTAAACCAAACTGGCTCTTCTGAGGACACACGTGTTAATGAGAGGAACCTTGTTAAGGCAACAGTACCTAGCAGGGAGAATGGTAGTATTTTAGTGATTGGAGAGTCTCTCGTCGGGGGATGTGACACACTAATCGGTAGTAATTATAAAATGATTAGGGTAGTCACATGCTAGCGTGGGGCAAGAGCCATGGATATCAGAAATTGTCTGCATAGATTGCAGAGTACACGTTCAGACATATCTACAGTGGTGGTACACGTAGGAATTAACAATATAGGTAAAGAACACGAAAAGGATATAGTAGCGGACATTATTGATTTAGGGCAAAGATTCGAGGAAAAGAGCGCTAAGGCAGTAATCTCAGGAATCTTGCCAGTTAATAAATGTCCTCCAGAAAAACACAAAATAATCCGAAGAATCATTATACGCTTGTCTAACTGGAGGGAGAGGCTCGGGATAACGTTCCTGGATTCGTGGGACAATTTCTTTGGTAAATCCCACCTATATGCTAAAGATGGGCTCCACTTAAACAGGACTTGGAAAAATATCCTAGGTAGGCTATTCTGTGACACACTCCATATAAATAATTTAAACTAACTCAGGAAGGGGACGGTCTGCACGGGATACCCCGCCTTAATGTTCCTATTACTTAATGCTAGGAGTCTAAACAATTAAAAGGATAACCTGGAGATCCTACTACATACCAAAAAAATACAAGTCTGTACCATAACAGAGACTTGGTGGAGGGATGACACCTGGGGTAAGGACATACCAGGATATAGTGTATTTCATGTAAACCATAGCAGCAGAAGAGGCGGTGGAGTGGCCCTGTATGTTCAGAACACTACTGAGGCCAATGATGTTAATAAGAATGAGGTCAGTACTGAACCTACTGAGCAGTTCTGAGTACAGATAAACCCTAAAAATAGTAGAAAAATAATGGTTTGTTTATATTATAGCACCCTGAACTTGTCGAACGAAGAAAATAAATTTCTGGACAATCTGCATGATATTGATGTGGTTACTAGGGGTAATAATCTTGGGAGATTTTAACTTCCTAAATACGTGCTGGATAAATCTTACTGCCACTAGTCTGTATGAAAGTGAATTTTATGGAATTTGTGGTTACTAACAAGCTCAAGCAGCATGTACAGGATAATACTCAAGGGGGAAGCTTATTAGATCTGGTAATATCTAACTTGGGGGAAGATATAATTAAATGTCAGGCTAGTGAACCCTTTGGCGATAGCGATCACAGCATGGTGCAGTTTACAATAAAAAACATCTGGAAACCCGTAAAAGGTAAAACAAGGGTAAGATGCTATGCAAAAACTAATATCCCAGAGATCAGAAAATATATGAGGAACTGGGATTGGAGAAAAGATTTTGAACGTCTGTCTCTGAAAGCCAAGTGGGAATTATTGTGCTCCAGACTACAGTACTGTATTGTATCCAATGTACCAGAAAGAAACAAAATATAATAAAGGAAAGATACCTGTTTTGGTACAACAAAAAAAATCAAATTGATAATTAAGCAAAAGAAAGAGTCTTATGCAACCTATTAAAAAATCCCTACTACAGAAGCGTGGTTGGCCTACAAGGACATTCGTTTGTTTATTTATTTATTTAAAAGACTTTCACCAGGAAAGACAACAATGAGCCTTAAGGCTCATTTCCAGATGCATCCTGGAGGGGAAATGGATTACAATAAGTAATAACACTGCATTATATACAAAGTATATACAATGAGAGACAGAAACTTCTCAGATTATTCCAACAGCAATGTCAACTATTCATGGATAACAGAGTCTGTGTGCTACACATTGCAGACTACAGAACCAGTTACCAAGTAAGGAAGGGAGACGACTGAGGTGAAGAATGTTTGGAGAGAATTATACCAGTAAGAACAGCAAGGATGATACTAGAAGAGGAGGGATACATAGTACAAGACAGAAAGTTAGTTAACAAGTATTGAAAGGAGAAGACAGGGATGAGGGAGGCGTGGTGAGTAGGAGGACCAGGTAGATTAAAAGAAAATAGTGGGGAAAGTGGAGAGTGGGTAGTGAAGGTAGATCAGAAGGGAAGTAATAGGGAAAGGAGAAGAGGCTGCTAATGGCATTGGCAGGACAGGGCAGTGTAGATTGGAGGCGAGAGGAGCGGTGAAGACCGAATAGTTAAGAGGAAGGGAGTTCCAGAGATTAGGAGGCAGTAGGAAAAACCAGACTGACCAGCTAGGGATTTACAGTACGGAACTAGGAGTGAGTGGGGACTAGACGATCGAAGAGCGTGCGTAGGGGAGGAATTGGGAGAGAGGAGAGAGCTGAGGTATGTTGGGAGAGAGGCTAGCCAGAAGTTAAAGATAAAGGAGGTGCAGTGAGTGAGCTGGCAGTCACTTAAGGAAGGGAGCGAGAGCTGAGTGTAGGGGGAACAGTGGTGGGTACGCAATAGGCAGGCCAAGGTGAAACAACAAAATGAGTGGAAAAGGGGATCCAGCCAGGCGAGGGAGGTTTTAGGGGCAGCACCATGTACAATATCGCTATAATCAATTATAGGCACGTTCATCTTAGAGATAATGTCATGGCGTACAGCTGTTGGGACGCTGCTTTTGTTTCTGAAGAGTGCGCTGAGCTTTGGGTGACGTTTTTTGTAAATGGCGTCAATATGTTGGGAAAAGCTGAGGTGACGGTCAAGCCAAACACTGAGGTATTTAAATGTAGGAACGTCATCAGTAGGACATCCATCTAGGAACTGCAAAAGAGGCATAAAGGAATCTAAAAGGAAATGAGAGTTAAGGCTAGCTTCAAACTCAACAGAGAATAAAAAATATTTTATGGATACGTAAACAGTACTAGAAAATGGAAGTGTAAAATAGGACCTATTGATGTAGGGAATTCTGTTGTTGGGGATGGCCAAGAGATGGCTAAAGTATTTAATAGCCACTTTAAAAGTATTGATCAACCAAAAGACACTAGAGGTAGATTCATCCTCGGGGTATTATTCCAGGTTGGATGTCTCAAAAATAGGTTCTTGTAAATAAACGCCTGGACCAGATGAACTCTTCCCATCATTGTTAAAACAGTTGGCAGATGAGAGATCTGGACTACTAGTGGATATATTCTCGAGTTCAATTTCAAATTATACAGTACTTCAAGAATGGAAAGAAGTTTCAGTTATACCCGTACACAAAAAAAAGCCCAAGATGTGATTTTAAAAAGCGATAGGCTAATCAGCCTCACCTTTATATTGGGGAAGCTAATGGAGGAGTTTGTGAAGGAGGAAATTTTAAATTATATTACGCGGGAGGAGTTAGAGGATGTAAACCAACATGGGTTGGAGGAATGGTCAAAAGTATAGCAGTTTAGATTCAGTGCAAAGAAGCACAAAGTAATGCACCTGGGAAACAAAAACCCAGGGGAAGAGTACACAATGGGGGGGCGGTACTAACAACAAAAATGAAAAGGGACCTGGGGGTAGTCCTATCAGATGACCTAAAGGTAAGCAAGCAAGGCAAGAGGGCAGTAAGGAGGTCTAGGGGGATACTGGGATGTACAGAAAGAGGCATCACCAGTAGAAAACAGAAAGTTTTCCCTCTGTACAAACAGTTGGTGAGACCCCATCTGGAGTACTGTGCGCAGTTCTGGAGACCCCATCTCCGAAAGGACATAGACAGGATGGAGGCAGTCCATAGAAGGGCAGCCAGAATGGTGCAGAGTCTACACCAGAAGCCACATTAAGAGAGACTAAAGGAGCTTAATATGTTTACCCTCGAGGAAAGGAGGGGGACATGATGGAAACTTTCAAGTACTGTACCTCAAGGGAATCAAAGTCCAGGAGGGTAGCATCTTTCAGAAAAACAGATGTACAAGAACATGGGGAGGCACAATTTGAAGATAGAGGGGGAACAGCTGAAGGGGCAACGTGAGGAAGTATTTTTTCACGGAGAGGGTGGTGGACGCATGGAATGGCCTTCCTGAGGAGGTCCTGGGGTCAAAAACAATGGGGGAATTCAAGAATGCATGGGACAGACATAAGACAATTCTGGTGGGGGGTAGGAAGAAGTAGGCTGCTGGTTAACTAGGATCTGCAGCTTATCCATTAGGTAGGGAAATGGGCAGACTGGGTGGGCCCAAGCAGTCCTTATCTACCGTCAAAGTCTATGTTTCTGTGGGTTTAGGGCAGAAAGGTCCTAACAAATCTGTTACATTTCTTTGAGCCCGTCAATAATGCTATGTATGTTTCCTTATTGATATTGTTTTTGTGGACTTCTCGAAAGAATTTGATGTCATGCTTGATGAACTTCTAATTAAAAAATTATATGATACGAAGTTAAGTTCTAACATCAGTTTGGTTAGCTCATGGCTAAATGGCAGAAAGCAGACGGTCTACTTAGGGCACTTGTCATCCTGGGCTGAGGTTATGAGTGGAGTACATCGAGGCTTGGTTGTGGGACCTACTCTGTTTAGTGTATGTATATGTATGTATATGTATGTGTGTATGTGTGTGTGTGTATATATATATATATATATATATATATATATATATATATTGCATCCTTGCAGACGTCTAGCAGCTTCTGGAATTGTAAGTTTGCAGATGATGTAAAAGTTGGGGCGATAGTTGAACGTGAAGAATCCATACAACAATTCCAAAGCAAAATAATTAAACATTGAATTATGGGCCAAGACTCACCAACTGACTTTCAGTGTGTAAACATGTAAAATAATTCATATTGGAAGCAGAAATGGGGCATCATATTACGTGTATGGGGAAAAAGATATTTGATACAAGTGAGAGCGACCTAGGAGTATTTAATTATGACTAGTAGAATGTCACATGAGGAACAATGTAGAGAGGCAGTTAGCAGATGCAACAAGATAATGGACTGCATCCTTAGAAACACTAGGAATAGAGATAGTGAGGTACTGGTTCCCTTGTCCAGGTCCCTGGCACGTCCGCATTTAGAGTACTGTGTACAGTTTTGGGCCCCCTACACAAAGTATGTTAGATTGTTAGAAAGTACCCAGAGGAAGGCCCCCCAAACAATCAGGAAGCTATCTAATAGACTCTGTAGTGAGAGACTGTTGGAGTTAAAGCTCTACTCTTCAGAGTACAGAAGGCTGAGGGGAGACTTATGCTTGGTCGTTAGGGCTATACAAAATAAGAACCTCTTGGAATGTGTTGGATTGGAAATGAAACAATCAGGAAGGGAAAATCAACTCCACTGTTATCAGTTAAAGGGTGCTTTATATAGGACTGAAAAACAAGGAGCATGGTTAGTCAAAAAATAGTTTACCAAAGGAGGTGGTATTGAGTGAATCTATAGTTGCCTTTAAGGCATCACTAGACAAATACATGGGCAAAAGAAAATTTGAATCTCTGGAGTAACAAATGGTGAGACACATGGCTACCGACTTGTATACTGCTGTGATACAGTTGTCAAGTGATCTGGCATGTGCACCAACCTTTGCCAACTTCAAATTAAGGCTAGACAGATTTATACTGTAAGGTAACCTAGCAAGTTGCCACCACTGAGTAATGGAAACAGCAGTCATGGGCATTACCTTACTACTGTCCTAAAACCAAAGTATTAAAGTATATATTCTGTGATTTAATACATTTTCGGACACAGGCAAAAGGGGATGCTAGATTTGTGATTTCTGTACTTCAAAACCTATTCCCAAAGGAATCCTAAAACATGCCAACCAAGGGTATAGGTGAGAGTCTGCGCACGTTTAAACTAGGCTGTTCTAATTCTTGCTGTTGGAAGGAAAAGTTATTCACCATATTAGAATAGCCAGTCAAACAAGGGTAATACGGTTCTTAAGAATCGGTTATTGTTTTTCGTAGCTTGAGCTTTTAATTATTGCTTTTGTGTGTTCATTATAATTAAATTCCTTTCTAATTTGGAATCTGAATTGCTGTCATCAGAATATCTTTTTCAAGTTAAATTTTGAGTCTCCTGCACTCTACTGTTCGAATGCTGCAAGGCGAGAGAGACAGCAAGATATGATGCATACATTTGACTGGCCGCTGTAATCTTGGAGAAGAAAAGCTGTTACTGCAATGAATAACTTTGTTTGACTGCACTTCACCAAGGATGTTCATTTTCCAGATCTACAGTATCTAAAGGATATGGGGGCGTCTTTTGTGTCCCATGATACAGTACATCTAAATGTAACCCTAAAAAGAGCATCCTGAGCCGGTCTGGTGGCGCTGAGGGTTGAGGCGCTGGACACCACACCTCGCGCCACACTGTCGACCCAGGTTCAGGAATGAGCCTGGGCCACCAGGGGTCAGCAGGGGAGAGAGAGGATGGAGGCGTCCAGAGGATTGCTCTCCTTTTGGGGGTCAGGTTATGCCAGGCACCGCAGTGGTGCCGCGGCATACCATGGGATCCCCCCCGGAGAGGAGAGCTACTGCAATGCACAGGGCACACGAGAGGGATGCGGGATGCAGAACTGCACATCCAAGTTCCGCCGGAGAGGGTGGAGGGGGACCGTAACCAGGAAAATCCCTGCTCCCGGACATAGGTGATGGCACCACCCCTACAGCCACACTCCACTGGACGGACTCATCCATCTCCTGGGCTGAGAGATAGAGCACCCTAGGAGGATAGGGCGGCCCCACCTTGGGAGGGCTCACAGCCGAGGGGATAGCCGGGCTGGTGCCTGGAAGCTGGTGAGTTTCAGGCCCAGAGGTCGAGCTGGGCCGAGTGGATGCCTAAGAGTTCTACGGGGTTCAGCAGAGCCAGGAAAAGAGATTTAAAAAAAAGAGCATCCTGTTGTTCTTTGATTTCCTGAGCCAGAATCCATAACTATACTGTTTGCACTTAAGATCTGATAAGGGCTGTCAAGGTAGCATGGAGGAGCCCTTTCTGTTGTTCCCAAGAGGCCCTTCAGGAATCTGAAGCTAGTGACCCACAGGGTTTCTCTGAGCAGCTTGTGTTGGGCCTTTCATTTTGGCCATGCCACAAACTATGTACAAAATTTCACCCACCCACTGTTGAGGCTAAAACCTTAGATTTGGTCAAGAAGGCTTACACTTCAGCCTCCTTTTGTTTCAGACTGATGATGTTCCAGTCCTATATGGATGGCTACAGTCAAGATCTGTTTTTTTTGTTTGTTTTTTTTTTTTTTGGGGGGGGCAGATTCCTGGTTGATCAGAGTTCTGTTGCAACTTGTGCATCAAGGAGATGGAGTGGCAGAGCATCAGTTAGGGGTCACTTATGACTTGTCTGAAGTAGTGTCTCGCTCTGTAGCTATGGTAGACTGTCTCAGAAGGCGTGTCTGGATCGATCTTTCGGGCTAGACTGTGGCACCAGACAGATTTTAGATGTGCTCTTTGGCATATGCCTCGTCACAAGACTGCATTTCCCTTGGGTCAAGCATGTGTCCCACTAACACTCAGAGTGTAAGCCTCTTCCACTTCCAAAGCATAGACATATGGAGATGGTGGACAGTACATTATCACCTCCTTCCACCAGTGTGAGGATTTTAAAGCAAGATGTGGAGCACCCTGCAGAGAAAGGTGATCTTTCATTTACTGAAGAGCAGGATACCTTGTTTCTTTTCCTGTTACAGGCTGCCTTCTGTGGCTAATTGCTAGCCTTCTGGACGTGCTGAGAGGATTTCGAGGGGAACCTGTCTGGGACGCTGTACTTCATGACTGCTACCCAGTCACCAGAAATCATTCAGTACTCCCTGCTTACCTCCTCTTCCCTGTATTCTTATTCACCCTGCTTTTTACTCAATAAAAACGTGATGCTCTGTGGAGGGAATTGACTCTAGAAAGATAGGGAAGTTACTAACTAGTAAGTCGTGATCATCCGGATTATCTCCTCCATAGAGAAACGCTCATCCACCCTCTATCCCCTAGAGCAGTGATCCTCAGACCGTGGCTCTAGAGCCTCACGTGGCTCTTCCCAGTAAGCAATGCAAATAGTTCCAGCACTGTACAGTATTAACCAACTAGGATGCCCTATAATACTACTGCATTGTACACCAGCAAGCATTATTTTCAAAGATTGTACATTTTCTTGCAAGCTGTACCCTGTCAGACTGTGCAAATGTTAACTAATGTTTAGTAAATGAAAGAAATGTTCAGTAATTGAATATATTCTTTTACACTGGAGTGTGTTTGCCAAAATTTACTAGGAAGTGTATATAGTATATGGTTAGGGCTTATTGTGGCTAAAAAGCAGTGGCTTTCCAAAAGTTGTTGTAGGGCAGTTCAGAGGTCAAGAAAAGTTGTTCTAGTATCGTTCTGACGTCACAACGATACTACAACAACTTTTCCCCTTTGAGCTGCTGCCTGATTGGCCGAAACAGCACTGTGTTCAAAAAACGAAGAGCAAAATGGCGGCGAAGGTTAGTGAGTGGTTTGGGGGGTGGTGGATTCATGTAGTTTGGACACCGACTGCCTTTGACTTTGTGTGTCCAAACTACCAGTGTGGCAGTTTTCTTTTAGTTTTTTAATCACTGGCGCTGTAGATCATCGCGGTCAAGAGCAGAGTGGCACTGCACCAAGGAATGCAATGCTTACAGTCGGGAGAGCATAACGGGACTTCACCGTGGACCTGGAGCAAGTGAACATGAACACAAGGTATGAATCCTTGTGAAATTAGTTTTCTACAGTCTGGGACCCATATACTATACAAAATAGTGTATGGATGGCCATACACAACTAACGCTGTGTTTCTGTCTCGGGGATGTGATGACGTCATTCAGAACTCTCGAGCTTCGCTCTCGAGATCTGTATGCCATCATCACATCCCCTCGATAGAAACAGTGTTGTTGTGTATGGCCACCCATACACTATTCTATACGTTGTGGTTCTTTGGCTAAAGTGACTGCTCACGTGGCTCCTGAGCCAGTCAGGACTGAGTATCACCACCCTAGAGAGACTGTTAGTAGCCAGGGAGCGTGGTGCCTATTAACCTATCGGCTCGTAGCGATGGGGTGGTTTGCCCCCTCACTTGTTCCTTGGATTCCACCTATATCTTTACAGCTAAGGGATTTATCAGTTGGATCGTTTTGCAGGTCTCCATTCAGACCTATTTTTACCTTTGAAGTCCTTGTGTTAATTGGCCTCTAAACTAGTTTTACCAGTCCTGGCAATTATCTGGGTTTTTTAACCAGTGAAGTAACTAGGAAATTCATTAATGTTTTACTATATTATCTTTTTTCGGGGAGGGGAGGCAACTGTGATATTTTAGTAGTCTACTGGAGCTTTGGTCACACTCCCCTGTCTGTGATTTCTAGCTGATGATCCTACGTGTATTTGTTTTTATTATTTCTTGTAGACATAATCACTGACGGATGGTTCCGCATGATGGTCCTCAATAATAGAGGCATATTACCTCATGCCCCTCGGGTTGTCGTGGGGCTTTCTTGTTGTTATCCAGATTGTGGGACCTTTATGATCTTGTGTTTGTTTTTTTGTTTTGTTTGTTTTTGTTTGATTTTTAATATTCCAGGGCTGTCTGATCTTTCTAGGCGTAAGGACAATGTTTGATAAAGAATTTCATATCAACAACTTTTTTTGTCCCTACTGATTACATCTGATCACTGTCTTCATTTCGGTTTTCCTCAATTTTCCTGCTAAGTGCTCTGCTTAGTAAAAGGAAACTGAGGCAGTTGGCGCTGATCTGGCAATGTACGTGCACGATTTATGTGGTTTGGCAACACCATACAACTTAGTCTAATGTGTATAGCTCTAAGGAGATTCTCTCAAGGATCTACTATTGCTGGTCAGTGACAAACCTGTTGCCCATCTAAAATAGAACTCTTTATGAAAGGAAATTCAGTGACTGTGTAGCTAGCAGGGGCAATAATAGGAGGTTCCAGAGTCTAGTAAAGGAAATGGGTTTCTTCCTAGTCGACAAAAGGTTAGGAAGGTGGTGGTGGTCCATCTTGGGTCTCAGATGCCTGAATAAGCTTTTGAGATGCACAAAATCCACAGTGTTCTCAGAGAGCTAACCCCATCTCTCCAAGTGGGAGATTAGTTCTGCTCCCTTGATCTGAAAGCTGCATATTTTCATATCCCAATTGCACCATCCCATCAAAAATACATGCAACTCAGAAATGGAAAACAGAACCTAGCCGTTCAGTCTTACCATTTGGGTTCTCTAACAGGGTTTACACACACATCTGTCCTTTTGGCTGCTTACCTCTATAGGCAGGGGTGGCAGTGTGTTCATACCTGAAGAACTTGCTGATACAAACGAGCTCTCCAAAGGCAGGTACGAGGATTCAGTACATCACAATGGATACCTCTCAGGTTCCTCCTGAAGTGAAGGAAGAAGAATCTGAATTCTGCAGTGATTATGTTATGGATGAATACAAGTATCAGAAACACCGTTATACCCAAGAACTTTTCTGATGTGCAGTGCTTGGCTAGCAAGTAATGCAGACACTGGTCTGAGGGCTACAGTTCTGATGTTTGCTCTTTATAACACAGGATGCAAAGTACAGTGCTGGAGTGAGGTTTATTTTACTTTGAGAGAGAATTTTAGTACTTTCATGACCAAAATTGAATCCACATTTATTTTAATATTGTTTGGTGGGGGCATGTTTTACAGGTTTTGCAGGGCAAAAACTTGCATAGATGCTTCATAAACAGTTGCTGAGGGCCTCCTACTTTACAGTAATATCACATTTAATAGTATTATCCAAGATTTATTTTTATTTTGAACAGTTTGGTTTTCAAAGTTTTAAACACACAAATTATTACGAACCCTGCAATGCTTGAACATAGGATCCATCTTTCTTTAATGAGATAGCGTATTATTATCTTGGATTATGTTTTTTTGATACGCAGCTTATGTTTAGAATTTTTTTTGTAACAAAGTTTATTCGATGTCTCATGTACATTAATATTGAGAATACATAGTCGGGCAGGTACCTAGCCTTTGTTGTGTTTTTCACTGTAGGCTGTAAATGCATATTTTAATAAAATCTGGATTTGAATTACCAACATTAAATCCTTGGGCTTCGTGAAATTTCATCTACATTAGAGTACAGTGTTGTTTTTTTTTTTTTCCCCTTTCAGTTTATGCTATTCGAGAGGCTGCTACTAACAACTTAATGAAGTTGGTTGAGAAATTTGGCGCAGAATGGGCCCAGAACAATATTATTCCAAAAGTACTGACCATGGCCAATGATCCCAACTACTTGCACAGAATGACTACGCTCTTCTGTATTAATGTGAGTATTTTCATTTTGGTGCCTAGTTTAAGGAAACCATTTCAGCCCCTACCCTCAAGCTTGCATAGGGCAGAAAGTCCATCACAAAGTCTCAGCCTCCGTAGAAATGTTTTGTAGCTTTCTTGGCCAAGCTGAAGAGCACTGCTATTTGTTGGAACTAATCCTCTGCATATTATTTTCTGCTGCTGTCGCAGATACCGCATGCAAAAGCAGTTGGATGTTTTCAATTACTAAAGGCAAATGAAAGTTTATGTAATGAGATTTAACCTCTTTGGAAACGCATTTTCATAGCAAATTATTGCATTACTATTTATCTTTTTATGATAGGAAGATTTGAGGGTTACACAAGGGGACAATGACAATATTCTTTGCAAAATAATACCACTGTTATATGTTCTATTTGAATCAAAAAATCTATAAATGTTAGTCTTTTTTTTGTAGCCTTTCCATCAGCATAGTGTGTGGTGTTAATATAGTAAGTAACACAGTATATTTACACAGGATAGATGCACTAAAACTACTGTACTTTCTAACTAGAGAAAGTGCATTATTAGTGTGTGTGTGTGTGTGTGTATATGTGTGTGTGTGTGTGTGTATATATACACACACACACACACACACACACAGTAAAAGTATATTTCCAGTATATTGATATACAGTGCCTTCAGAAAGTATTCACCTCCCTTGGGTTTTGTCACATTTTGTGATGTTGTAAACTCAAATTAAAATACATTTATATTGGATTCTTTTGTCACGTATCTACACAAATTACTCTCTAATGTCAAAGTGGAATGAAACTTCTGGAATTTTTTGTACATGTAATTTAAAATAAAAACCTGAAATGTCTTGATTTGACAAGTATTCACCCCCTTTGCTATGACACTCCAAATTGAGCTCAGGTGCATCCAATGTCCTTCTGCGATCACTCTAAAACTTGAACGGAGTCCACCTGTGGTCAGTTCAAATGGTTGACATGATTTCAGAGGAAATGCACCTGTCTATATAAGGTCCCACTGTTGACAGTGCATGTCAGAGCAGAAACTCTACCATGAAGACCAAGGAGCTGTCCGTAGAACTCCATGATAGAATTGTGAGGAGGTATAGATCTGGGAAGGGGTATAAAAACATTTCTAGGGTGTTGAACGTTCCCAGGAGCACAGTCAAGTCCATCATTAGGAAATGGAAAGAGTACAGAACCACCCAGACTCATCCTAGAGCAGGCTGTCCTCCCAAACTGAGCAACTGGGCAAGAAGGACCTTGGTCAGGGAAGTGACCAAGAACCCAGTGACCACTCTGACAGAACTACAGAGTTCCATGGCTGAGATGGGAGAACCTGCCCAGAGGACAACACTCTCTGCAGCACTTCACAGATGTAGCCTCTATGGGAGAGTGGCTAGACGGAAGCCACTCCTGAGAAAAGGCCACATAACAGCATGCCTGGAGTTTGCAAGAAGGCACGTGGCAGACTCTGAGACCATGTGGCAAAAGATTCTCTGGTCTGATGAAACAAAAATTGAACTCTTTGGCCTGAATGCAAAGCGCTATGCCTGGCGCAAACCGAACACAGCTCATCACCCGCGTGTAACACCATCCCTACCATGAAGCATGGTGGTGGCAGCATCATGTTATGGGATGCTTTTCAGCGGGAGGGACTGGGGCACATGTCAGGATAGAGGGAACAATGAATGGAGCCAAGTACAGGCACATCCTTGAGGAGAACCTGCATCAGTCTGCAATAGACCTTGGGCTGGGGCGAAGATTTACGTTCCAACAGGACAACGACCCCAAGCATACAGCCAAAGCAACACTGGAGTGGCTTCAGAACAAGAAGGTGAATGTCCTTGAGTTGCCCAGCCAAAGCCCAGGCTTGAATGCCATTGAGAATCTGTGGAAAGACTTAAAGATTGCAGTTCACCGACGCTCCCCATCCAACTTGACAGAGCTTGAGCAAATCTGCAAGGAAGAATGGGCGAAAATCCCCAAATCCAGATGTGCAAAGCTGATACAGACATACCCAAGAAGACTCAAAGCTGTAATTGCTGCCAAAGGCACTTCTACAAAGTATTGACTCAGGGGGGGTGAATACTTAAGTAAACAAGATATTTCAGCTTTTTAATGTTTCATAAATTTTTGTTTCACAATAAAAATATTTTGCACCTTTAAATTGTCGAGTATGCTGTATTAATCAAGGGGGAAAAAATCATTTCAGTGCATTCCAAATTCTGGTAGTAACACAACAAAATATGACAAAATCCAAGAGGGTGAATACTTTCTGAAGGCACTGTATTTAAATTGTATCGACCAACCTGACTCCAAGATGTTCAAAAAAAAAAATGTAGTAGTCCTAATGAGTCAAAAGTGAACCCATTTTAGAGCTAATTTCTTAGACAAGGGCTAACCTTGGAACGACAAGGAACTTTTTTTTTTTTTTTTTGTTAAATGAAATCCTGGAGTTCAGTCAGCATGATTGCATCCTATCAATACTGTAAAAAAAAAAATTTTTTCATCAAGCTTTTGGCCCCCCCATTGCCACCTTACTCCTTTCTTTGGGCCTTGATCCCGAGGACCTCCAGTTCCATCTGCTGCCCCCCCTGCCGTCGGACCGACAGGGATCCATATGATGTGGGACCGGAGAGTCCCCAGGGCCGTCATATATGGCAATGGGGAGACATGTTTTTTTCTCTTTTCTCCCTATATGTCCCTGGGCCTCCGCATCATGGTTGTGCATGTGTGTGGAGGCGAACATGTGCTCCAGAACTGGCAGCCTCAGCCACCCACTCGCTCTAGCACCAGCCCCACATTTGCCCAGTGCTACCACCGAGCCTCCACTCAGTGGCATCAAGAGCCAGAAATACCTTACTTTCTCAGTCCAGGAGAGGAGAGCTGCCCAGTGGCCGCTTGATCCTCTTCAAGCACCCCCCCCCCGGCCAACCCTTGGCAGCCCAAGCTCATTCCCAAACCTAGGTCACCGGTGTGGGAGAGGTAGGACGCCACCGGGCCTACAATAAACATTTTTGTTTATAATTTGGCCCATAGCCTGACAATGTCCGCTGGCCTGCTATCCCCCCTTTTTTGTCCTCCCCTTGTCTCCCCAAATACCCTTCCACATAGGTATTTCCCGGCACGAAAGCAGGGTTGTACCATCTACTATTGTTATTCTTTATCCGATGTTACTTACTTCATGTAATTTTATTCTGTAAACCACTGTCATATTGTGTTCTCTTGTTATCTTTATTGCACCTGTAATGTTTCCACTGTTGTACTTCACTCTGTAACCATGTCTACCCTCCTTGCGACGAGGTGCCTTTGTAAATCCGACTTTTCAAATAAATAAATATTATACAATGGCAAGAAAGAATCTTGGCTTCTGATTGGTCAGTTGGCTGTCACAGCAGGGATGTTATCCTTGCATAACCTCCCTGCTGGTTGTTTGTTGGATTTGGATGGTTTGAAGGATGATTGTGTCCTCCTGTTAAGAAACAAATATTTGTACACACCAACAAAAACATTCTTTAAAATTATTTTTTAAATATAAAATAATATGCCATTGTATAATAGGAATAATGCCCTCCAGGGTGGGTGTTATGCTGGGATAACATCCCTTCTCAGGTGTTGGACGCCCTCGGCCGGTGGCCTTGGGCCCAGCCACCTGAGGTGGGATATTATCCCAGCATAACACCCACCCTGTCAGGCAGTATTCCGTTAATATACCAGTGTAGTACGTGTGCTTACAGCTGCCTGGCTTTCCTTCTACATCGTAACACTTGCAGCGTACTCATCGAAGAGTACATTGATTAAAGCGTCAGGTCCTCCCTTCTCTCCCCCGCATCATCACCCCTCCATGCTTTCTATTTTTCCATTGGAAACGTGACCTTGCCCATTAGTAGCTTATCCCTAAGGTTGGTTTCTGTGTCATTCCACATCATCAGTGGGCATTCATATGGGTTACACATACTCACCTGAAACACTGTACCTTTTTAAAATGTTAGTTGATGATTTTTTTTAATGTTGCTGTTCTAAAACTTACAATAAAAAGATTAAATTACGTAAAAAAAAAAAAATGGACTTGAAATAAAAGTAATTAAAGATGACCGACTAAAACACAAGACTGGTGTGAAGTTAAGTGCTGGACAGATGTAAAAAGGATAATGAAAGCTGGGTGTTTCTTCTCTAGATTAGATGCAGTGTCATTTAGTTGCTTTGTGTCTTTATGGTTTCAATGTTTCCCCGTAGGTGCTGTCTGAAGCCTGTGGCCAGGAGATTACCACAAAGCAAATGCTGCCCATTGTACTGAAAATGTCCGGAGACCTGGTAGCAAATGTTCGCTTTAATGTAGCTAAATCGCTGCAGAAAATTGGTCCAATTCTGGATCAGAAGTAAGTTGCACTCATTCACAACTTGAATTCAGAGATAACGTTTTTTTAATAATGAGGTGCTGGGTGCCTCACGTCCGTCACATCGGTGGTCTGGAATGAACACAGATCTCTTGGAGGCTGGCCAGGGAATGAGGATTGAGTGTCCTTAGGACAGATCTCCTTCGGGAGGGTGGGGATCGTGTTCAGTCTGGCTGCAGCTAGAGGAATCTTAAGTGGCAGGACTCGGGGGCTCCGGGGGATCAAAGCCTCATTATGCCGTCATGGAGCCCCCTGGGAGAAGAATGGTGAAAAGCCTCATCTGTGGTGAGATAACGCCCTGACCCCACAGACCCCACACAGTGACTGGGCACCTCCGACATGGATCATGTGACAGAAGATCAGTGGAGCACAAGGTAAGACCCAGAAAAGCTGGCTAATGGGACTGTGGGGGTTGGGCCAGATGGGGGCAGGCTGGCGAACCAAGGAGACAAAATACTGATTGGAAAAAAGTTTCAATAAAGTAGAAAACTCAGTCTTTTCTTTCATTTGTTGGTGCATTTGGGTGGGTGCTCATATATACTGCACTGTACTGTCTCCCATGTTCTTGCCTGTACTTCACCGGGGGAGGGTGTTCTGGGTCCACTTCTGGTGCTTATTTGGAGCCAAGCCTGAGAAGAGTGAACAGTTGGCCCCCAACCCTGAAGCTGGCTATAGTCATCTAGCAAGGAACAGAGACTCTGCCTGGGTTTGCTTGCTGGGTCCGTGATCAGCATGCTGTAATGGAAACACGTTGGTGTGCTCTGGAGTCAGGTGCTGTAGCATGAGTGTTATCTTTCCTTATGACGGTATCTCACACCCCACCCACTCCCCATGCTTACTCGTGGCTGTTGTAGGTACTGTTTCTAACCCCAGGAATCACTCATTATGATTAAACTGATGCAGTCAGCCTCCTATGTTGGACTGCCCGGAGAGATGGAATTCTATGCAAATGATGGAACTCTCAGTTGGCTCATGTCAGTTTCAAACTGCTGCACTCTGAGTGCTTCAGATTCTTTACTCCGCCTGCTTAGTGAAGATGACCCGGAGAGTTCTCCTTCAACCTCTTCAAAATCCGTTTATCTGGTCAATAAGTAGTAGTTTTAGTTATTTTATAAATTGTGTGAATACATTTGGGTAATTAGCGGTTCCTTCTTGGTTCCTTGAAATCGAGGGTTCCGCTGTTTCTAGTGAGGTTTTACCTCAATTTAGTGATATTTGTTATTTTTGCGGTCGGTTCCTTGACCGTTTATCTGTTTAATTTTTATCTAAAATTATAAATTTCTCAGTTTCCTTTTTCTGTCAGGAACCGAGTTGCATTCAGTTCCCGGAACCGTTGGTGGTTGTTTATATTTAAAATATTGGGTTCCATTGAACCGATAATTTTGTTATAGTTTACTTTAGTGATTCCTGCTCAGTGTCAGAGGTCCCTGTTGTCAAACCTAGAAAACGCACAGGACCCACTGGTTTTAAATATTGTGAGTCTTGTGGTCAGATTATAGCAAAAGCAGACAGACGTTCCCTTTGTGTTTTTTGTCTGAATACTAGCAGTCTTTTTGAAAATTGTGATATTTGTAAAACATTTTGCCCTAAAACTCTTAGGAAAAGGTCCAAAATATTGAAAGAGGTGGCCTCTGCTTCTGCTACTACCGGAGAAAGTGGTTCCTCCACCTCTGGCACAAAAAAGGATGGAGGTAAAGCTAAGGATCCTGACAAAGGATTAGATAAGGTTGAGCAGGGTAAGTCAAAAAGGTCAGTGGACTCAGGGACTGAACCTTTTCCACTTAAGAAAATGCAAGGAAAAGCACGTCACTGCACCTCTGGCCGAGAAGGCTAACGAGGTCCCAGCAGACAAACCTGGTATGCCGTCAGCTGAGGGCATTGCCAAGGCCTTGCAGGTCTTGCAAGCACTGCAGGCTGCAGTCCCAGTTCCCACACCGACTGGTCCGGTTCGTGTGCCTCTTCAGTTCCTCAGGAACCGCAAACCACCTTTGGTGAGGATGATGATAATTTTGATAAGGAATGAATAGATCAAGAGGTTTCTCCAGAACAAGAGTTTGGTCTCTCCCCCCCCCCCCCGGGGTCCCGAGGATTATACGTCACATTATGCTTTTGTTAAAAGCATGGTGGAGACACTCAGCCTCCCTCTGCAGGAGACAGAGGAGGATGTGGAGGAGGCAGAATTTTTAGACATGATGTGGCTAGCCCCCTCAGAACGTTTACTTCCTATGCGTAAGTCCTTAAAAAATGTAGTGTTACAAATATTTCAAACTCCCACTTCCATTCCAGGAGTGGACAAAAAAGTTGATAAGAAATATCAGCTTGATAGTACCACAGCTGATTTTCTTTTCAGCCACCCTGATCCTGAGGGGGAGGTGCAGGCTGCTGTCTGCAACAAAGCCAGGATTCCTCTAGCTACCCAGCCTCCTGATGAGGATTCTCGGAAGATGGATGCAATGGGTAAAAAAGGGTACATGGCTGCCTCTCTGATAGTTAGACAGGCCAACTACATGGCTTATGCAATGCAATACCAGAAGGCACTCTGGAATACAGTTTTAACCCTGGCTGACAGGGTTCCAGGTGAGGTGGCATTTGACCTTCTAGATGCCACGAAATGCCAGTTCCACATGGCTGTGGACACTACTGACTCTGCAGCCAGGCTGATGGCACTGTCTGTCTCCCTTAGGAGATTTGCATGGCTCAAGGCCACAGACCTGACCTTGGACACCCAGGCCAAGGCGATGGATTTCCCATTCAAGAAAAACTTATTTAGTGACAAAACAGAGGCCTATATGAAAAAGATAGAAAAATACAAGGCTACCTATAGAAGTAATTCTAAGGATAGACCTTCCACATCATATAGGGCCCAAACTAGGGGAAGCAGGGGTAGGGGATCCTATCCCAGACATACAGCAAAAACAGCTCCTCCGTGTACACAGGTGCTCGAGTAACGACGTGAAAATCCAACAAAAAGCAAAACTCAGCACTCTGTGGTTGGCGTCGATGTAAATAAGTTTAATGACATTCAATTCAAAACACCAAGCCTCACAAAAGTCAGGTAGCACAACTGCCTGAGTTGTGCTACCTGACACTGGCACTTAGTGAATATCATAAACTTTCTCTTATCTCCTGAAATATGACTTTTTGTTGGATCCTATCCCAGACCATTTTTCCAGGCTCAGGCCTCTCAGCTGCAACAGCAGCCTAGAGGATATTTTCGAGGAAGGGGCAGGAGAGCCATGAGAAGAGCTTCCCCCTCCCCTCTGATTCAGGCACAGCCCACTCAGAACCCCTGAAGGACTGGTACAGGTCGCATCCTCTGTCATAGATCCACCAGTGGATGGCAGGCTGGCTGACTACCTCCAGGATTGGCATACCATCACCACCACCACAGGCAAGTGGGTCCTGGAGGTAGTGAGCCAGGATCTGGCACTCGGCTTCAAATCTCTTCCCAAGCTGAGAGCAAGAAGATAGGCACCAGTTACATCTGCAGACAAGATTTTACTGGAAGCGGAGGTAAAACATCTGCTGACAATCAAAGCAGTGGGGCCGGTGCCCCTAAACCAGAGGGGCAAAGGCTTCTACTCCAGATTCTTCCTCACAAGAAAGAAAAATGGGCATTGACGACCTATCCTGGATCTAAGACTTCTAAACAGACACATTCTGAAGCCAAAATTCAAAATGGTCACTCTTGCAATAATCATTCCCACTTTACAAAAGGGAAACTGGCTTGCCTCCCTAGATCTAAGGGATGCTTATTTTCACATCCCCATCAGACCTTCTCACAGAAAGTACTTGAGATTCAGACTGGCCTCAGGCCATTGTCAGTTTGCAGCACTTCCTTTTGGCCTAACTTCTACCCCAAGGGCTTTCACAAAGTGTTTGGCTGTGGTAGTGGAGTTTCTGAGAAAACAAGGGGTGTCAGTCTTTCCCTACCTGGACGACTGGCTAGTAGTGGGCCCATCTCTGCAGCTTACAGAGCAGGCCTTAGCACTAACAAAATCTACTCTGGAGTCCCTGGGTTTTCTCATAAACGAGCAGAAGTCTCAGCAAACACCAGTTCAGGTACTAGAATTCATTGGTGCAGTATTAAACACTAGTCTGTGCAGAGCTTTTCTGCCACAGGACAGGGTAAACAGCATTCTACAGATTGCAAACTCATTTGTGCCAGGAAAACCCAAACTAGCCAGAGAATTCCTCAGGCTTCTGGGTCACATGGCAGCTGCCACCACAATGTTACTGGGTTCCAGATTTCAAATGAGACATCCAGCTTCACCTGAAACAATATTGGTCACAGAGGACAGACCCTCTGTCCAAACTGGTTCCAGTCACACACAACCTGCTACAGGCACTGCAGTGGTGGCTAGATGAGCACAGCCTTCGGGTAGGTGTGCCTTTCATAAAGGAACAGCCTTCCTTAATTCTTACAACAGATGCTTCCCTTCTGGGTTGAGGAGCACACGTGTTGGATTACACAGCAAGTGGCATATGGTCTCCTCAAGAATCCCTGTTGCATATAAATCTACTGGAGCTCAGGGCGGTGTACCTTGCCCTGCAGGCATTTGCGCCACATCTCCAAAACAAAGTGGTGCAGGTCAGGACAGACACCACCACCACTATGTACTACATCCACAAACAGGGAGGAACCAGATCAGCCCCATTGTGTGCACAGAAGCAATGAGGCTGTGGTCCCTGGCCTACTACATGAAGGTGTCCCTATCAGCCATACATCTTCCAAGAAAGGACAATGTGCTGGCAGACTCCCTCAGCAGGATAAGTCAGGACCATCACGAATGGTATCTGAATCCCCAGATATTCCGTTCAATTTTCAGGAGATGGGGCACTCCAGTGATAGATCTCTTCGCCTCTGTAGAAAACTGCCAGTTAGTGTACTGTTGCAGGCCTCCTCTCAGGTTCACACTACCCCTGGATGCGTAGGCACTGGACGGGGAAGTTCCTGTATGCCTTCCCTCCTTTTCCACCGATATTCAGGACCCTACTGAAATTGAGGTGCCAACCGGCGACAGTGATACTGGTGGCACCAGATTGGGCGAGGCAACACTAGTATTCACTTCTGTGGACTCTTATCAGTAGTTTCTCCAATTCATCTGCCCAGGAGGCACAACTTGCTGACCTCCTGTCAGGGCAGGATGCCGTACCCCGACCTCAAATCACTGAGGCTCAAGGGCTGGCTCCTGAGGACTTAGATTATGCTAATCATAAACTGTCAGAACAGGTGCTGACAGTACATGGGGGTTCCAGGAAGCCTTCCGCTAAAAAGACATATTCTAAGTGGAAGAGGTTTTAAATATGGAGTACAGGTAAGGGCGTTGACCCATCCAGGGCTGATTTAGCCATTCTCCTGGATTACCTAACACACTTGCATTCTCTAGGCCTGAATCCTTCGACCCTCAAGGTTCATTTAGCTTCAGTCTCAGCTTATCTGTCAGAGGGTAAAGAGATCCATAGCCTCTCATCCTGTCTTCAGGGCGTATTTTAAAGGCCTTAACCTCTTGTACCCTTCCTAGAGGGAACCTGTTCCAGCCTGGAATCTGAATGTCTGCATTGCTAAGCTCAGGGATGCTCCGTTTGAACCAATGGCAACTGCAGATTTGAAGTATATCACTTGGAAAACTGTGTTTCTGGTTGCTATTACTTCAGCCAGAAGGATCAGTGAGTTGCAGGCCCTGTGCACAGATGTAGACTACATCTCATTCCACAGGGATAAAGTGGTCCTCAGGACCAATAGAAAATTCCTTCCCAAAGTGGTGTCTGATTTTTCACTTAAATCAGTCCATCACTTTACCTGTCTTTTTTAAAGAGAACTCTGGTTCTCCAGAAAGGAGGCTTCACTCCCTTGATGTCAAAAGGGCACTTAGCCACTATATTGACAGAACCAAGTCTTACAGACCAGGTCAAACACAGCTCTTTCTTACCTGTGGAGAAGTAGGTAAGGGCAGAGCTGCCTCAAAACGTACAATTGCTCGCTGGATAGTGGCATGTATACAGTTTTGTTATAGTAAAGTGGGTAAACAGGCACCCCTGGGCCTGAGGGCACATTCCACCAGGGGCACAGCTGCTTCAGTGGCAGCTTCAAGAGAATTCCAACTACTGGAAATCTACAAAGCAGCTACATGGAAAACAGTACACACCTTCACAAAGTATTACAGCCTAGAGCTACAATCCAGAAGTGATGCCAGATTTGGTACAGCAGTGCAGCAGAACCTGTTTCGTAAATAGATTTCTAGGGACATGGATATGTTGTTCATCCACACTCATTGGCAGGTATCCTTGCCGCTTTAAATCTTGCCGGAAGGTCTTCAAGTTTGCTCCTCCCACCCACCCGGGTGGTATAACTCTCGGCTCCGCCCCATGACGTCAGATCTTCCTTACCGCTTGGAAGCTCAGGTTCCCTCCTTAACGCTCTGCGTTTGAGACTGGTTCCTATTTCTCCGTTTGCGATTTAAAAATAAATTTTGCGAAAAGACTTCAGTCTTGATCCCTCTGACTGCGATGGACAAATCGACTCGGTTTGGAGATGCCCATGCGAGCAGAAGATGTCTCAGACGGATCCACACTCCACGTGTGTCTACTGTAGGCCTTGAGCACGACCCGCAGGCTTGCGACCTGTGCTCATCTTTCTCCGCCTCGTCCTCGAAGACCGTGCTGCCGATTGCAACTGGGCCGTCCCGAGCGTTCCCTCGGTGAAGTCAAGGAGGCCGGTTGGCGGTGTCGCGGCGGGGCTCGGGGATCAGCTCGGCGGATGATCGCCCTCGAAGAGGCGGCGCGGGCCGTATCTTCCTCGGCGCGGCATTTATCCCGCTCTCTCTGGGTTCTTCCTACGGCTTCTTTTAAGGAGCTTTGTCTGTCCCTCTCCACTAAGGAAAAGGGCCCTACGTCTGCTGGACCTTATTCTCGGTCCAAAAGAAGGACAGGGTAAGTCCCTCCACGTCGGCGCTCTTGGGAGGCGGGAAGGTCCTCTCCCAGTGAGTAGGCAATCCGTCGATCATGCGCACCGCTCGGCCCGGCCACTGGCCTCACGGTGTCCCGTCAGGTCAGTTGACCGAGACTCCCACCGGCAGTAGAGATTTTTCACGACCCGTTGGGACGGGCTGTCGCCTTTAGCGGCGAATTCCCTCTCCCGGTTCCCCGGGAGAGTTGGGATCCATGGGCTCGCCTGTGCCTCGGTTCGGACCCCTCGGATGGACCATCGAGCCGAAGAGTGCCGGTTCCGGCCGACACCTCCCCGCACCGACCTCGGAAATTCCGGGACTCTCGGTCTCGGTCTCGGACCTCTTCGCGGTCCAGCCGATCCCACCGTCATAGGCGGTCTCGGTCTCGGCACCGCGGTAAGCGGCGTCGCCGCTCGTCCTCTCCTCCTCCTTGGGCGAGGGAGGCTCCAGCGTAAGTACGTCGATGATACGAGGACCTTATGTTGCAACAGCTCCTCCTGGCCGGGAAGTAAGCCGCCCGTCGCCCGGCCATGAAATAACTGTCACGGGCGGCCGACACAACCTCGACTTATCCGAGGAGCCTATACCCAGGCGGTTGTTCGGCAAAACCAGCTGCTCCACCGATTCCGGTGGAACCTCCGCCCTCCACAGCCACCAATTGGGGCTCCGACCAAGAGATTCTCGGTCGGCTAAAGGGTCTACCCCATCGGCTGTCAGTTACCCTCACTCCCGACCGCCTCGGCAGGTGAAGGGTGGCTCAGGCCAGAGGCAGCTCTTCGAGGACTCTTCTGAGTCCGAGATGATTCCTCCTTTTTCTCCAAGCGACTGGACTTGGAGTCTTCAGGAGGTCAGTCAATGGGCGATAGCCGTCGTCCTTCCTAGGACTGCTTCGGCTCATCTCGGAGTCCACCGGGATGGAGCTCGAACCCGTTTCCAAACGGGCCAGGTATCCCCTCACGGAGATTCTGGACCGAGGGGATTCTCCGACGGAGGCCTTTCCGGTGGCCGAGGCCATAGTGGGTCCAGCACTGGAGCTTTGGCAGCGCCCTGCTTCCTGCCCTGCGCCTTCGGCCAGGATGGCCAGGAAGTATGCGGTCCCCACCGTTCCTTGTCCGGTTTTGGAACACCCTCTGCTGAGGGTTGGTTACCGACAGCGCGTTTTCCGTGCCACGGCAGCGCCAGGATGTGGACAAACCTCTGACAAGGAGTCCAAGAAATTGGACTATGTCGGCGAAAGTCTATGCTGCGTCCTCTCTCGGCCTCGTCAGGCCAGTTCGGCCGTCCTCATGGCACATTTTCTCATGCCTGTTGGGCTCCTGGATGAGGTCATCCTCATCTTCCGCCGATCTGCAGACTACGGTTAAGCAGGTGCGGGACCAGGACAGGGCAGTGGCCAAACAGCAGCTCCAGACTGCTTTGGATATGGGGACTCATGTGCCAGATCGGTGGCGGCCGCAGTGGCTATCGTCGTGAGCTTGGCTGAGGATATCCACCTTTACTCGGATACCCAGCACAAGTTGGCGGATGTTCCCTTTTGGGGACTGACCTCTTGACCCTGGGGTGGAAGGTCACCTGCAGAGGATCGAGAAGTCCAATGCCACCTTGGACTTCGTCTCTTCCGCTCAGAAGGACAAAGGCCGCAAACCACAGCCTAAGCCCTTTTGTCCTTCTGTGCCCCCGGCGCGCCCGACCCAGCAACGTCAGGGCCAGCAGGCTCGGCCTTGGCATCCCAAACCCAAGCGCGGCTTCCTCTAACAGGAGGCAGGGAGGAAAAGGCCCAGGAGGTCCCTTGGCGGTCCCTCCTCCAGAGCCTGCCAGGACGGGCTGAGGGTGTCGCCCCCATTCCCGCCACCTGATTCCCTGGGTCCCCGTGGGAGCGGCTCCGCACTCTGCTCCGCCTGGTCCGCTGTTACCACGGGACAGGTGGGTCTTGGAGGTGGTGGGAAGAGGCCTGCCTCTGGAATTGAGCAGGCACCACCCTTCGAGCCATCGCCCCTCGGAAGGCAGGGGTCCCAGCCTCACTGGCGGTCGTCGAGCGACATCGCTCTCCTCCTCCAGAAGGAGTGATAAGAGAGGTGGCGGACCCTCCTTCAGACCCAGGGTTTGTGTCCAGGTACTTCCTGGTTCCGAAGCAGACGGGGGCTGGCGCCCCATTCTCGACTCTACGACCTAAACAAGTTCTAAGGTCTCGAACCTTCAGGATGGTCACTCTGGCTCAGATAATACCATCCTTGGAGCAGCGTGTGGTTCTGCTCTCTGGACTTGCAGGCCAGCGTTTTCCGTCCCTATCCGTCCGTCTCACCAGAGATTCCTTCGCGAGCGGAAGGATCCCTTTCGAGTTCAAGCCATGCCCTTGGCTTGTCTCCAGCTCCCAGGGTCTTCACCAAATGCATGGCAGTGGTGACAGCATTCCTGCGGCGCCGAGGGGTCGGGTGTACCCTTACCTGGACGACTGGCTGATAGCAGCTCCCTCCAGGAAGGAGGCGGAGTGGTCCAGAGATCTGGCCCTCCAGGTCTGCTCTCAACTGGGCCTCCTTATCAACGAGGCCAAGTCGGAACTCGAGCCGAAGCAGGTGATTCTATTCATCGGGACGCAGCTCGACTCTCTTCGAGCCAGAGCGCGGCTCCCGGCGGACAGGGCGGGGTTCTTTCCTCCTTTGCCCGATCATTCTGGTTGGGCAATTGCCCCCTACCGGCTTCCTCGCCTCCTGGGTCTCATGGCGGCCTGCACCAGCGTGGTCCGTTGGGCCCGCTGGAACATCGTCCCCTTCAATGGGTACTGGCCAGCCAGTGGTCTGGCATGCGATCCTTTGGACCAGCTTGTGTCGGTGACTCAGGGATGTGGAACGCCTCCAGTGGTGGACCGTTCAGATCATTTGCAGGAGGGCATCCCGTTTGTCCGCCTGAGCAGCGGTCTCTCTATCGACCGATGCCTCTCTGATGGGTTGGGTGCCCATCTGGGGAACACGGGCTCATGGCCTCTGGTCCCGCGGGAGTCGATGCCACATCAACCTGCTGGAGCTCCGGCGGTCCGCCTAGCTCTCACCGCCTTTGCTCCGTTCCTCCGGGGTCAAGTGGTCCGAGTCCAGACGGACAATACCACGACCATGTTCTATCTAAACCGCCAGGGCGGGGCGCGCTCCATGCTTCTATGCAAGGAAGTTTCTCCTGATTTGGTCACTGCAAGCAGCCTGAGGCAGATCTCCTCAGCTATTCATGTGGCAGGAGCCTCCAACACCCTGGCCGATGCCCTGAGCCGGATGGGGCTGCATCCATGAGTGGTCTCTCCTGCCGGAGGTAGTACAGCATCTGTTCTCCTATTGGGGCACACCTCAGGTGGACCTGTTCGCCTCCAGGGAGAACGCGAAGCTGAGACTGTTCCATGCCCGCCCCCCTCAGCAGGGCTCGCTGCAGGGGGATGCCTTCTCGAGGCAGTGGACCCCGGGCCTCTTTTACGCCTTTCCCCCATTTCCCTTGATCCACAAGGTGCTTCTCAAGGCGAGGAGGGACAAGGCGCAGGTGATTCTGATAGCCCCAGACTGGTCTCGCCAGTTCTGGTACCCAGATCTCCTCAGTCTCAGCTCCAGGACTCCGCGGCAGCTTCCAGCTCGCCCGGACCTGCTCTCAGTCAATCAGGGGAAGGTGTTCCATCCGGACCTTCAATCCCTGCACCTGACGGCCTGGTTCCTGAGGGGCTAGAGTTCCAGGCCTTGGGTCTTTCCGACGAGGTCCTCAGTGTAGTTGAGGCGTCCCGTAAGGAGTCGACCAGAAAATGCTATGCCTTCAAATGGAAGGTTTTCCATTTGGTGTCAGGGCAAGAGCTTGGACCCTTCCTCCTGTTCCTTGGCAAGCATCTTGGACTATTTATGGTCCCTTTCTAATCAAGGGCTTAGGTCGGCGACCCTAAGGGTGCACCTGGCAGCCATCTCTGCTTACCGGGCGCGGGCGGAAGCAGTCGATGGCATGGAGAAGGTGGTCTGGCGCTTTTCAAAGGCCTTGATCACATTCCTCCAGTGCGGGAACCCCCACCTCGTGGGATCTACTGCTGGTACTGGCAAAGCTCATGGGCAAGCCATTCGAACCTATGCACAGGTGTGCTCTCTCTCACCTGTCGTGGAAGACCGCCTTCTTGGTGGCTATCACGTCAGCCAGAAGGATGGGAGAGCTCCAGGCGCTTTCCATCGAGTCTCCTTACCTGGTCTTCCACAGGGACAAGGTTGTCCTGCGCCCCAACCCGAAATTCCTTTCGAAGGTGGTGTCGGAGTTTCACCTTAACCAGGTGTTGACTCTGCCGGTGTTCTACCCCAATCACACCTCGGAGGCCGAATATAGGCTCCATACTTTGGACCCTAGAGGCTGCGCCTATACAAAAGCGACGGCTGAAATTGGGAGAGGTTGCCAGCTGTTTGTCACCTACGCTGAAGCCGCATCTGGCAGACCTGCAGCTAAGCGGACGATAAGCAGGTGGGTCACTTCCTGCATAGATCTCTGTTATAAGTTGGCGGGCATGGAGCTCCAGAGGGATAAGAGCTCATTCTACCCGCCATACTGCTGCAACGGTGGCTGCTTCCAGGACGCCCCTATCCAGGAAATCTGCAGGGCTGCTACCTGGAAGTCAGCAAACACCTTTAATACCCATTACCACATCGACCTTGAGTCACGCCGGGATGCTGGGTTTTGGGGCCTCGGTTCTCCAGTCTCTCTTCCCAAGTAAGTATTAGGGGTGTGCGTCTTGCCTCCCTCCTCCCGGAGAACTGCTAGGAGTCTGCCAATGAGTGTGGATGAACAACATATCCATGTCCCTAGAAATACAGGTTACTCACCTGTAACAGGAGTTCTAGGAATGGTATATGTTGTTCATCCTACGATGTCTCTCCCGGCCGGCGCTTGAGCAACCTGAGCTTCCAGCTGGGCCAGAGATCTGGCATCATGAGGGAGCCGAGAGTTATACCACCGTGGGTGGGAGGAGCAAGCTTGAAGACCTTCCGGCAAGATTTAAAGCGGCAAGGATACCTGCCAATGAGTGTGGATGAACAACATATACCATTCCTAGAACTCCTGTTACAGGTGAGTAACCTGTATTTTCTGCTCAACCTCCAAAGGGTACTGCTTGGTAGTCTGCATCAGTTTAATCATAATGAGTGATTCCTGGGGTTAGAAGAAAAAATACTCACCATAGTAATCTTGTTTCCTCAAAGGGATCACTCATTCATGATTAAAGCACCCACCCTGCCTCCCCTACTAGAACCTATGAAAGTTGTTCTGCATCCCTGTTTTAGGGTGTTTTTTCCATATAGGTCAGGTTAGAGACTCACTTTTTTGTTATCCAGTTGGTTCCCTTGTTTTACTTCTTGGGATGTTTTTGACCTGAGAGGACAAAAATTATTTTATAGAAATATTGTTTTTAGCTAGTGGGTCTTATACCCAGTTAGGCTATGTAAGAATCTGAAGCACTCGTAGGGCAGCAGCTTGAAATTGGCATGAGCCAATTGAGAGTTCCATTATTTGCATGTAATTCCATCTTTCCAGGCAGTCCAACACAGGAGGCCTACTGCATCAGTTTAATCATAATGAGTGATCCCTTTGAAGAAACAAGATTACTATGGTGAGTAATTTTTTCTTCCGTCACCTGCGTCTGGGCTCTTTGATCCTTTTCCACTGTCTGGGCAAGCAGGCCGTCACCAGTGGAAAAGGAACAGAGACACCCAGATGGAGAGACAGAAACACTAGCCAGACAGCTCTGAAAGCACCAGCTAGAGACAGGGATACCAAATAAAAAAAATAAATAAAAACACTGAAATATACCAGAACAGAGGACAACCCCTGAAGAAGTGAATACTGTTTCATGAAACATTGGGATATATCACTGTATATTATTGACTGGATAAATAAATGTTTGGTATTGAGAGCCAGAGAGTGACCAGCTAATTACATCAGGTCTTTGTTTTAATGCAGATGTTAGCTGCCACAATTCTGTTTTTAAAGTAAAGTAAGGCTTTATTTATATTGTGGCGCCCTGGCCCAATCCCGGAGACTCTGGGCGCCATTACAGTTCGCAGCAGGGAACATATATATCATAAATCATATTAAGTACTAAAACAAAATTTATAAAATCTCAGTTAAAAACTATCTTGAAAAGCTTTATTAAAAAGGTAGGTCTTCAGGCCCCCTTTGAAACGCCTCCACCGTTGGGGCCTCCTTCAAGGATCTTGGCAGCGAATTCCAGAGGGCCAGGATGGCCACCTCGAAGGAACGATCCCCCAAGGTTTTCATCGTGGCCCTTGGAATCGCCAGGAGGCCTTTGGTGGAGAAGCAGAGGGAACATCCGGGATGGCTGGAGTTAGGAGGTCAGACAGGTAATCGGGGCCCAGTCCATATAGGGCCTTATAGGTGAGCAAGCCCACCTTGAAGAGGATCCTCCACCTGACAGGCAGTGCAGATCCTAGATCACATGGCAGAACCTTGGTAGGCCCACCAGCAGCCTGCCCGCCGCATTCTGCACTAGCTGCAGCCAGCGGAGGGTCCCTCCATTGACCCTGAAGTACAGAGCATTACAGTAGTCCAGCCTGGAAGTCGCAAAGGCATGCACTAGTGATGGCAAGTCTTCGAGCGGAATCTGGTCTAATTAGGGCGATATTCCTAAGATGATAAAACCCACTCTTGACGATATTGTATAGTGAGCTTGTTAGTTTAGATCAGTAATGATCTCGATGTGCGGAAGAGCTGAACTCTTGTTAGTTTGAAGTTTGCCTAATCAGACTGCAGAAAGTCCAAAAAGGGTGAGCATACTTTTTAGTAACATTGACAATTTTTCATACCATAGCACATTGGAGACTGATGTGAAGCCAGTACTAGAGAAACTGGGCCAGGACCAGGATATGGATGTTAAGTACTTTGCACAGGAGGCCATTAGTGGTAAGTATTTACATATATTTTAAAGGGATGTTGTCAACCTTTTTTGCATCATATTATTTCTAGTTAAAAACCCACATTTTATGATTGCTTACCTTCCCTAAAAATCATTGGTGTTGGTTGCTTTATTTTCCTCCTCCTCTCTTAGTGGAACTGAAATGCATCCTAATGGTATAGTTGTAAACAATGTTGTTTTGTTTCAAATCCTTGCTCTTCTCCTAAGGTATACTACCCGAAAACACCCCCAAAACTGCAGCCACTCATGTTACAATTGTCTACTGTCCTAATGCATAATTAGTGGCTAGACTGTGTTGAGTGGGGGGGTTCCCTAAGTCTAGGAAAGATGCATTGGGAGTTGATCAAGGAATGCAAACAAATATGTTTTGGTGAGGTAACACTAGTACAGTGGGCAGTCTGATTTTCACTACTTAAAAGAAAAAAAAATGCTGAATCAAACTGCCAGCTACATTAGCGGTCTCTACAGAATGTAAACAACCATAACCTGTGCTTTTCAAATGAGGGACACTTTGAACCCTTAGGGGTTGACAGTGTCCCTTTAAAGAGCTGCTGATGCCTCAAAGAAAACGTTGAGAAATGTGATATCTAGGTATAATTTGGCTTGTATTCAATATATCATCTATAGATTTTTCCTTCCCATTTCTTTTCACTGAGGAAATTTACATGAAAACAGGATCTTTATCCCTGGGAGATCATCTGCCTGTACAGCTTACTCCCTACTTCAAGTCATAAGCCTCTGTTGTGACATCAGTCTGTTGCCATGGAAGTAAATATGATGTCACAAGCAGTGCATTATGACCCCAGGTAAGGAGAGAGCAACAGGAATAGATAAACTCTTCAGGAGCAAAGACCATGTTTTCATGTAGATAACCTCAGTAAAAAATAACATGGAGAAGTAGTACAGCACTAATGTGAAACATAAGTTGAATTGTGTCTCAATATTGTGTTTTGTTAAAGTTCTCCTGAAGGCATTGGCTGCTCTTTAATGAGTCTAGGAGTGACTGCTTTTATACTGATTTTCTTTCCCCTAGACAAAAGTGATAATTGTGATGAAATTAAGGAACTGAAGGATAGAAAAAAACTAAATTTTTTTTAGTAAAACAATACCAAGTTAATAATTTCTTTTGTGTGGATTATATTTGTGTTTACAAAAAGCTTGAATGTGGATTATATTTGTGTTTACAAAAAGCTTGAATTTGCTGTTTTTACAACTGATTGTACAAGGAGGAAGTGATTTAGTAGTTTGCAGGTTGGAGAAAAGAATATGCTCCGCATAGCTGACTGCACGCATTGATTTTGTGCTCGTAGTGAACAAAATGATAGCTACTATTTTAAAATGGGTATTTCTATAGTAATTCAATGTGTTCTGTAAACTTTAGTTATTTTAGTCCTTTATAGTGTATAGTGAGGGTTTGTTCTGCATGGATTTCCATGCCCGCTGAAATGTTTTACCACAGTTCTAAGGTCATGGAATGTGGTTGTATCCTTCTGTGGTATAACAGTGTTCTAACTGATTGGAATCCTAGTGGCAGCTGGCGTTTTATGCAGTGCTGCTGTGTGCACAGCAGTCAGTTCAAGTTCAGAACTGAAACCACCGCAGCGTTAGCTGCTGCTGTGGAATGCTGTGAAAACATTTCGTTAAAAAAAATATATATATGTAATATATATATATATATATATATATATATATATATATATATATATCAATATAAAACTAAAACAAAAAAAACTATGCATATATGAAATACTAACTGGACAACCACATACCCCAAAAAGCCTTGCTTGCCACCTTGAACTTCTGATTGTCAGACCTCTCGAGCTTCACCTTGAGGTCTTATGTAATCAGAACCCCTTCTGTGACAGAATAGGCTTGTTGTGAGGGGCCAGTCCATCAGCGCAGTGGTAGAGCTACCGCCTCCGACGCCCGTGTCTTTGGGGGTCAATTGGGGGAGAGGAGGTCTGAGCATCCCCTCAGACACTGTCCTCCTCCCCGGGGGGGGGGTGTTGATTCATCGGCTGGCATGAGACCCCCCGATGTGCGGAGGGGAGGACGCCGTTAGGCGTTTGGCTGGGACGTGCATTCGCATGTCCTCAGTCTGGACCTTGGTTCTTGCACTGGTGTCCTCGGGGGGGGTAGGATTTCCGGGGATTAGGTAGGCAGCACAAAGTAACAAAAAAAAATTGAGCCCCCATTCTCATGCAGCAGCATGATTCCCCTGCGGGAAGGGGGGTGAGTGGCGCCCCGGATGGTTGGCATAGCCACCACCTTGCCCTTGGCTGGGAGTGGGCGAAAAAAATGTGATAGGCTTGTTGTGCATGGTTGCCCAACCAATATTTTCTGTCTGTGGCCTGATTTTGCAAATCAGTGCTTTAATTTTAAGAATAAGCGTGATGTAAATGTAAATGTTTTTGAACTGCCCGTTAACACACGCTTTTTCCTTTTTTATTTTTCAGTGCTTTGCCTAGCTTAACAAGAACCAGCAGAAGGGACCATCTCGAAACACAATACAAACCCATTCTAGTTTACTGCAAACCTGAAGGGACAACTTGAGACTTCTGTGTAACATATTTATTAAAATAACTACTGGTAGAGAGCAGGTTCCTCAGTTTGTGTTCCTTTTAATGATACACTGCAGTTTTATAAGTTGTATATATTAGAGGTAAATGTTGAATAAAGTGAACATGTACTTCATATGCTAGTCATATTTGCCAGACTTACACTCATGATGAATTTGTTAAACACGGGATTAATTTAAGCTTTGTCGCTGGTAACCCGAAAGATAACCACTAAAAAATGAGCATTTACGTGACGTAGGACCCAATGCTCCAGATGAAATATTTTTGGAGTGTTTTATGTCTCATTTTCAAACTGAGAGGAGTAAAACCAAATTTAGATGCATACAAATGCCAAAAGAGGGTTGGCAGAGGTGTACTTTATATATATCAAGTATTTTCTGCTACTGATAGTAGCCATCCTGGTGTCCAGTAGCTGAAGGCCTCCACTCACACTTTATTCATGACTCCGGCTATGGCTGGTCCTGGCATTGGCGTTGACTGCAGTTCTCTACTCTTTACAACATTGAAGCCAGTTAACTATTTGTACTGTTACCCACGCGCAAATGTGTATGCCTTCCTGCCCTCGCTGCTGCCACTGACTCCGTTTGTCTCAGTTGCCCACGCTGTAATGCTTGCTGTCCTTGAGGTGTTCTGCCGCTGCTTACTCCCGCATTCTCCCTGATTAGGCATGCATGTACGTAATGTGAGGGGTGGCTAGAAGGCATCTGTGCATTATGCAGAGCAAGCAGAGCTGAGGAAGCGAAGTGGGGGTGGAGGAGACTGAGCGGATTTGCAGGGTTGAGGCGGAGTCAGAAACAGCAAGAGAGACCGTCCTTTCCAGGTAGGAACTCTAGGTACCAGGTGTTTTGCAGGGGAGCAAAACAACAGTATGGCATAGCCTGTCCAGCAGTAGAGGCGTACTTTGTACACAAATACTTTAAAAAGGGCTTGCAAATGCCGTTTTTAAGAGAGCATAATTAAGGGCTGTACACAGCTTATCTGGAGCACTAGTAGACTCCGTTTGCAAACAATGCCAAAATTCAGACCAATTGCCAACTATATTCTAACTATTCAATAAGGAAAGTTAATATTCCAGTAAAGTTGTTGAATAAGGAAGTCAGTGTTCTGGTAACGTGCAGGTTTAGGCAACTAGATAAATAAATTAAAACCTCTACCAGCCAAAACCTTTTTTTCATCATTTTTGTTTCAGCAATTTGATCATGGTCTTAAAAACTTGTATTAGGATTCATTTTGGAGGGATACGGTTGATTTTCAGCACTGTAATGCATTTTAATAACCCAGAGCTAACACTGCATTATACTGCTGTCTAACAGTCATATTTATTAAGGTAAATGTTTTAAATTCTTCTGTAAGAAAGTGCAGAGTTGAAAGCCTTGATTGTCTTTACGTAGATGTACAGAGTACATCAGAGTTGTATTATGTTGAGGAAAACATTGTCTTAATGTAATTTCACTATCAGAAGAGCCAGTTACCTTTATATTAAGTAAAATGCAGTGTGAGAAATTTGTCTAACTTTATTTAGCTTGTTACACTGTATTTTCCAGGTTTAACAGTTAAGTACTTTTAATAGTTTCTAAGCTTTCTGAATGTCTTGTTTCTTACGTATAACTTATTTATTCTAATATAATACTGTACCAACAGCTAAGCAGTTTGAGCCCGTTATATAACAGAATTATAACTTGGTTTTGTTCCGTAAGGGTTTTTGTATTTTTTTAATCAAGGTTATTCTAAGATTATTCATTTGCCCTGGATTGATTTTTTTGGGTGTTTTTATGTGCAAAACGACAGAACTAAAGTGCATGTCAATTACAGAACACACATTACAGTGGCTTTTACCCTGGTGAAACTTTCCATGATGCTGACAGTGTTGTGTGCTGTGCGTACATCTTACATTTAAACCTACTGCAAACGCTTGAGCAGCTATAGCCTCTACATGTATATAATTTGCATTCCGTATTTCTTTTTTTGTTGCAGTGCATTTTAAGGCTTGCAGTTGTATAAGCTGTGTGATCTCTTATCATAAAATATGTCTATAAAATAATTCTTGTATACCTGTATATAATATCTCCTCTTCTGCGCACTTCCTTAACTAACGATGGATAGTTGAGCTATAAAAGAGGTGTCCTTGTTATGCTTGGTGTTAGGAAAGCTTACTTATGGTCCATTTGCAGTTCAAGGATACCAAATTACTACATCTGGATGAAAAGCCATAAACTTCTTTCCAGTTTAATTTTAATTGTAAGATTTGCCTTGGAAGTTCCCTATTAAAAATATTGTGTTCTGTGAAATGGTTTTGTATTTGAACTCTGTTTTGTTTCTTTTCCTCTAGAAGAGGCGCTTACTGCACTGTACACCTAGGGTGAAAACCCAAGCCCCAAATCAGAATAAAGTTGGTATTTGTCAATTTATCATGTTGCTGGAATTTAGTTGTTACATCAAAGGCTTATCAAAACAAAAAACCCTTCCTATGAGTATTCACTTCTTTTATGTACTTGTCATGTGGAAGAGAGAGGTGCTTACTGTTTGCACTTGTTTTAAAGCCAGGTTTAAAAGAATTGTCCAAGATTAAGTAAGTAAAGTTTTCTAACCTTTTTCTGTGCTCCCTTACGTCTGCGAGGGAGCAGAGGGATGTGATGGGGCTCCCAGGAGGCAGCCAGCCAATCCCTTCCAGTTTCCGGTAGGCCAGCCGCATGCTCAGGTTATGTCGTTCGAGTTTGAAGGTGGCTGTCCGGTGAGAATGTGTGCTTTTTATTCATGCTGAATGAAGAATGAGTATCTCCTACTACTGTGACCGAGTCACACTTGCTAGATCCTTACTGTCTGCCTGTATTTATCTTTTGGGGTGGCACCCTTGATTGGAATCTCAGAGCTGGGGCAATTTATGCAGACCACTGTACCTCTATGTTCAGCACAATAGTGCAGCAGAGATTTAAAGGACTGCTGATGCTGCAAAGAAAACTTTGAAAACCATAGTATTTAGGTACAATTCAAGTTGCATTCTGTATAGAGTTGATAGAGTTCTCCTCCCCATTATTTATTACTGAGAAAATGTGCTTGAATACGTGATCTTTATCCCTTAGAGTTCATCTATTGCTTATTCCCTACTTCAAGTCATAATCCGCTGTTATTGCATCACAGTCTTTTGCCATGGGAGTAACTGTGATGTCACAAGCAGTGCATTATGGCCTCATGTAGGGAGAAAGTGGCAGGACTAGATGAACTCTTCAGGAGCAAAGATCCTGTTTTTATTCAGATAACCTCAGTAATAAATAATGGGGAGCAGAAATAATGCGAAATATAAGCTGAACTGTCTCTTAATTCTATATTTTGTTAAAGTTCTCTGGGAGGTGTCAGCTGTTCTTTAAAAGCAATACTCAGTATAATGAATATAAGGTGTGGGCTCAAAGGCAGGCAGCATTTTCCTTTTAATAATTAAAAAAAAAAAAACGAAACAGTGCTGGCTTCCTCCTGGATCTGGTATAGCAGGTGGGGGGAAGGGAGCTAAATGAACACCCATTTCTGTACTCCCAGGAGAGGGACAGTGTGTAAGTATGCTGAGTCCTCCTACCAGGACATTTCAGTGGCCATCACGGCAGGTGCTGCACAGACCAGCATGACTGTTTCTTTTGGGAAGGGAGAACCCATATGAAACCTGTATGAGCGGAAGGAAGACGGCAGGAGAGGACAGAGGAAGATGAAACTGAAGACCATAAGAATAAAAGAGATCTGGGTTTAAGATTTTGGATGGGGGTGGGGTTGGGTGCCAGCTGCTAGATCCCACATATATAGAAAGATAATAGAAACATAGACTTTGACGGCAGATAAGGACTGCTTGGCCCATCCAGTCTGCCCATTTCCTAAGATACAGGATAGGCTGCAGATCCTAGTTAACCAACAGCCTATTTCTTCCTACTCCCCACAAGAATTGCCTTATGTCTGTCCCATGCATTCTTGAATTCTCCCACAGTTTTAGACCCCTACAACCTCCTCAGGAAGGCTGTTCCATGCATCCACTACCTCTCTGTGAAATAATACTTCTCACATTGCCCCTGAACCCTCCTCCTTCTATCTCTAAATTGTGTCCCCTTGTTCTTGCAAGTCTTTTTGAAAGATGCTACCCTCTTGGACTTTGTTGATTCCACTGAGGTACTTAAAGTTTCTATCATGTCCCCCCTCTCCTTCTTTCCTCAAGGGTATACATATTAAGCTCCTTTAGTCTTTCCTCGTCACGGCTTCTCTTGCAGACCCTGCACCATTTAGTTGCCCTCCTCTGGATTACCTCTATCCTGTCTATGTCCTTGTGGAGATGGGGTCTCCAGAACTGGACACAGTACTCCAGATGGGGTCTCACCAACTGTCTGTACAGAGGGATAACAACTTCCTGTTTTCTGCTGCTGATGCCTTTCCCTATACATCCCAGTATACCCCCAGCCCTCCCTACTGCCTTCTCACATTGCTTGCTAACCTTAAGGTCATCTGATACGATTACCCCCAGGTCCCTTTCCTTTTTTGTTGTTGTTACTACCTCCCCACCCATTGTGTATCTTCCCCTGGGTTCTTGTTTCCCAGGTGCATTATTTTGCACTTCTTTGCATTGAATCCTAGCTGCCATACTTCTGACCATTCCTCCAACCTTGCCAAGTCCCTTTTCATCCTTTCCACGCCTCCTTGTGTATCAACCCTGTTGCAGATCTTTGTGTCATCTGTAAAAAGGTTTACTTTTCCTTCCAGTCCCTCTGCAATGTCACTGATGAAGACATTAAAAAGGACTGGACCTAATACTGAACTCCTCATGTACCCACTAGTAACCCCTCTTTCTTCTAGAGGGACTCCATTTACAATTACCTTCTGTGTCCTGTTGTGCAGCCAATGTTTTATTTAGGCTACCACCCTGGGACCCACTCCCAGGCTGGTTAATTTGACTATTAATCTTTGTGTGGGACTGTGTCAAATGCCTTGCTAAAGTCTAGGTAGGCCATGTCCACAGCCCCTCCCTGGTCTACTACTTTGGTCACCCAGTCAAAGAAATTTATTAGATCTGTCTGACATGACCTTCCCGCTGTGAACCCATGCTGCCTTGGTCCCTGCACCACTGACCTCTAGGTACTCAACTATTCTTTCCTTCAGAAGTGACTCCATCACTTTCCTACCACAGAGGTCAGACTGACAGGTCTGTAGTTTCCTGCCTCTGTCTAGGTCCCACCTTTGTGAAGGGGAATCACATCCGCCTTCCTCCAGTCCTCGGGTACCACACCATCCTCCCATGATTTATTAAAAAGAGTAGCCAGTGGTTTCACTAGTTCCTCCCTTAATTCTTTTAGAATTCTGCGGTGAATTCCATCAGGACCCATTGCTTTGTCCACCTTCAGTTTTAGGAGTTCTTGCAGAACCCTTTCTTCTGTGAAAGGACTGGGATAATGGGAATGATAGATACGTGATGTTTGCTTTTTTTTTTTTTTTTATTTATCATTTGCAAGGTATTGCATACAACCAGTGTAGAAATTTCAAGAAATGGCAAAACAATAAAAATTACATTTTCACAGAGTCTAATCCAGGGTGTCTGTGTTACATTTCCTATTGTTACTCCATAGGGGGGAATAATCCAGTGTTAAAGTCCATCTTGAGAAACTTTTGCACCAAAGGAGCCATTAGTGCAGCCAGTGCTGTAATCTGTCTCAAAGTTCGTTATACCTACATCAGCACACCAGCCTTCTAGGCTTATAGATTAGATTGCACAAAATTCGGGCTTCCCAAAAAGCTCCACAAAATCAGAGTGCTGTCTAAATAACATCCAAACAAGAACAGTAATACAGCAACTCCATACAACACAGCGTGCTGTGAACGTCAGAAAACTCTATAAACAGCATGAGTATAAAGTTATAGCAATGCTTACTAACTTCTCCCCGTTACAGGTAGCCATCAGGAAAATAGGCAGGGAGGAGGAAGGGTCTCCTGATTGAGATCACCTCACAATAAAGAGTAAAGAAGGGTTTAATGCCTTCTTAGCACCTCGGGTGGGGGGTCCCTCTGCCATGTTATGAGACTCAGTGCCCACTGTAATACACCAATACATGGCAGAAATAGTGAAAAGGCTTCGATTCCCAACTGAGCTGCAGTGTACATTAATTCTCACCATTAGTGAATGCTGTTTTAACTTAGAAATCAGAAAAACAAAGGTCTGATTGGAGAAATTAAGGTGATTTTGTGAGGTTTGCCATAGCAAATGGGAGTAGTAACCTGTAGGAGTTGTGATTCAGTCTCCTACCATTCAAACTGCCAAAAAGTGCTGTTTTCCATACGGAAAAAAATGCTTTTATTTCTGTACTCTGCTTCATTTGCATAACCCACCCCTTCTTTTTCTCAGTGCTGCAACCCCCAACTGTGACATCATCCAAGGGAAACAATAAGCACTGGCTTGAAACCAAGACCCCTGTTGGCTAGTCTTGGTACTGCAGACATCTTCAGTGCCGAAAGTACGAGGGGACTAAATCTCTCAGTAAAGAAATCTTGTCAGCTAGATACTATATGCACAATGCCTTGTTTTGAAAATAAACATACGAGAGCTTTTATTGTTGAAGCCACTACAGAATATGAGGCTGCATTTCACAGCAAGGAAATTGGAAAACAACTTATTTTACCCACAGTGCCTTGCTACATATGTCTACATATTAGGTGCTATCCTGCAGTTACCACTACCAAAAACAAATAAGGGATTGCACCTCTAAGTAACAGTTAAAGCACCTTTATAAATTACCCAGAATTCCTTGGTACCGCATGTAAAACATTCCTTGTTCCCTTGCATGACATTCTGGGGTGTGACTGCACACAGAAAACTGGAGAACAAAGTGCTGATAAAACATAACATAAAAAGACTGACAGATTTTTTTTTTTAAAAAAACAAATTGCAGCTTCAATATCTGAAGCATGGGCGGCAGTGACATACTGCGTGAAAAAGGCATCTACGAAACCTCACAAAATCACTAACTCAGAACCTTGATGTGGTGGTTCTACTTTTCATGAATTGACCCTTTTCTCTGTGACAGGGACCTGAACCCCGTCACGCATCCTCCAGGAAGTAGTGCATTGTTATAGGGGAACATCATTGCTTGATGAGCTGTGTTAACTTGTTGCCATTCCAGTCTGAACACTGGATTCTTGCAATAGTAGACTAGGATGTCATGTCATAAAACATTTTTTGTTGGTTGTTTTCAACAACAAAAAGAGATTCTAAGTGAAAATAGAACAGTCTACAACTAACCCTAGCTGCCTTAACAAAATAAAAAAGAAAAACTTGTTAGCAAATGGGTAGACAAAATTCTTACCCCATTTAAATTAAGTCCAGAATGTTCTATTGAGATGGTAAACAAAACAGACCCCCCAAAAAAAAAGAAAACTTTGCAAAATCTGAGACCTGGGGGCGTTAGAAAGATAAATGCAGACAGACAGCTAGATACATGTTGTAAACAATTATTGTCTGAGACGGAATAATGGTTATCATTGTGACTGCCTGACTGACTGTATTTATTAGCCAGTCGACTTGGATAATTAGTGCCATGACGACATCACTATTATGAGTGGGCCAAGTGTTTGGATTGGAATTGTGATAAGAACATAAAATGCTGTCAGAAGCAGAGTGGGGTATTCCGTGCTACTGATCTATTTGTCTAGCCCACTCAAACTAGTGTTTGCAGTTTCTAACTGCAGGACTCTAGGTTTCGGCAAACCCTACTGAAATGAACTGGCAAAAGTTATTTTGGTTGGAATTTTTACTTTGTGCTCTAGTCTGACAATGGTATTCATCATTTGCATATGTTAAAGAAGTTCTCCTCTCATTGTCCTTTATTACAAAATGCTCTTCTGTGCAAAGCCCACCTTGAGTGCCATGCAGTATGAACCCCCTAAAGACAGGACTATATGGAATAAATGAACACTGCATGGCAACATACACAGCATACGAAACGCAACAAGATGTGACTAAAAGGCTTTTACCTGCAGAAACAAAAAAGGGAGTTCACCAGTAGGAAAAACTGTTGCCATTGCACAGGTCAGTGGTGTGCTCTCCTCTGGAGTACTGTGTGTATTTCTGGAGCTCTTACCAATATAAAGGACATAAATGTGATGGAAGTGGTGCTATGAAAAGACTCACAAATGTTTCTGGGCCGGCAGGGTCTCTTGTATAAGCAGAGGCTGAAAAATCTAAATATGTACTCGCTCAGAGAGCCTGAAATTGAGGGGACATGATGGAGACTTTCAAATACCTTAAAGGTATAAACACGGCTGACCCTGAAGATCATTTTAGATTCAGCGGAAATATGAGCCCAAGGGAAAATAGTTACCAACTGATGAGGGGTAGCTTTAGAAAGAAGGCATTTCTTCATGGAAAGGGTGATGTACAGGTGGAATAGTCTGACGGATAATGTGGTAAACCTAACAAATGGTGGGTTTAAGAGGGGGTGCGATAGCGTGAAAGAGAAGTTGAGCGTCAGGAGAGGGGGTGGAGTGCCATGTTGTATGTATGCATGAAATCTGCATTGAGCATGACACAATGGACCAAATGGCCTTTTTTTCTGCTGGCAATTTCATACATACAAGAGACCACAATCCATGTCCTCTTTAGTCGGGAATTATAACTGTTTTGCTGTGTGAGCCAAACAGAAAGTCCTCCCACCCCAAGCCAACATTTGTTTTCACATTTCATATATTAAGGATGTCCCAGTTGAGATATCTCCTTTTGAATGGGGTCCTGCTTCTCTGATCTTCCTGGACATAAAGTCTCCACCACTCATTCACACTGATGGGATCTACGCCGGAGACGCTAGGACCCAGCGGGAGCAAACTTTTTTGCAGGAGGGTCGGTGCCAGAGATGGAGCCGCGAGGAGCGGCGCCACGACCTCTGCTTTCGTGCGGCAATGACTATCTCGGGTCGACCCTCCAACCACCTATCTCAGTTCCTTTTTTCCTGCCGTTGAGTGCGCTACAGTAACGATGTTGCTTGCCGCCGTGAGTTAAACTTCAAACTAGCAGCATAGTTTTCAGTTCTTTTTTTATTTTGTAGTATCTCTTGAAATAAAGTACAGCTTACTGTAATTTATTATAAGAAAGAAGTCTCAACCTACATTGACGGAGTCGACCATGAGCGGGTCAGGTGACAGTAGAGAGACTTCATAAGAAAGTTGTTCAGTCAGCCAGGCTGGGTCTGGTCCGCTGCCCTTTCCGGGAAGGGGGGGTTCTGACAATGGATAGTCCAATGCCCGGGGGGAGGGGAGGTCCCCGAAGCATAAAAGAAAACAGTCGGACTCTCTGCACTGCTCGACCTCGAGCCTTCTTCGAATTCAGAAAGGTCCAGAACGAGAAGGCACTGGGGTCGCAGGTCGCTTCTTCTGGTATGTCTGCGCTGCCGACGGGTCGGGTCATAGGGGTCAGTTGCCAGTCTCCTCAGGAGTCTCCGGTTTCTGTCTCCGGTCTCTGACCTCTTCGACATCAGAGCCCTTCCCGGCCTTCTGGTAGTGCTTCAGATGAGCAGTTTCATAAGTGGGCCGCTCTGATGGAACAATGGGCTCGGAGCTAGGTCCAGCTGCCTGGACTGGTCACTCAGGGGCCCTCGGACCCTTCAGGAGATCGGATAGGGTGGTTAGGCTTCCCTAGTCACACGGCACCTTCTTCGGTGCCGTCGACTCCATGGTCAGGTGTTCTCCCTCCTCACATGGCTGCGGTGCAGGGGGCCACACCGATGCCTCTTTCTCCTGCTTCTTTTCCTTCTTTTGCCTCAAAACTTGGTTTTCAGGGCCCTGCGTTGGTTTCGGCGCCGTCAGCGTCAGTGGGTTGCTCAGTGCCGTTCTCGGCGTCAATGTGTCTGTTGGCACCGTCCTCTGCACTGTTGGGATTGTTGGCGCCGTGTGGCTTTTTTGTGCCATGTGGCTTTTTGGTGCCGTCCTTGGCGCCGGGGGCTCTATCAGTGCCGTGCTCTTCTTCAACACCAAGACTTGGTGTGACATCTTCCAGTCTCCAGAACTTCTCGACTCCGAACCCCTTTCCCTCCTTTTTTCCTTCTGGTTTTCACTCCTTTCCTGTCCATATAGTCCCTCCTGGACTGTCAGGAGATGATATTGAGCCTGACCCAGACCTTGGGCTGGGTGATGATGTGGAAGGAACAGGATCTAATCCTGCTACAGAGCCTGTGGTTGAGGACCTGTCATTTAAGTCTCTGCTGAAAAATTTGAATTCCACTCTTTCTCTCCAGACTATGGATATCAGTCCAGGGAAGCTTTTAAGACTCCAGTACCTTCATGTTCCGGACATCCCTATGGATTTAACTCACCCGATACAGCCCTTCTTCGAGACGCTTTCTCAAATGTTACGGAATAATCCTGCTCTCATTCCTTCTGTGGCTAAGTCCATATATAGGAAGTATGCTGCTCCCAAGGATCGACCCATTTTGGCCTCTCAAGCCTTTGCTGACCCTATTGTAGTCTTGGCAGAGAATGATAAGGTCTTCCTTCCTCAGACTACTACGGCTCGACCTATAAACAAAGAATCTCATAAAATAGATACTTTAAGAGAGTCTTTGCTGCATCCACCCTGGGTATGCGTATTGCCAGCCACCAGGGCTATTTCTCTCAATATGAGTATATTCTTTGGCATTCAGTCAAGCAAATGGTTGAAGCTCTACTGGAGTCGGATGCTAATTCAGAGCTTCTTCAAACCATAACCAGGGGTATTGAGACCAACAGGTTAAAGCATCTATGGACGCTTTCGATACTGCCTCTCGAGCGGCGGCAGCAGGCATTTTTACCCACCGTCATTCCTGGCTGCGCACTTCAGGCTTCACGAATGATGCCCAGCAACAGGTCATGGCGTTGCCCTTCGGTGGTTATCTCTTCGGTCCTCAAGTGGAACAAGCTGTAGAGGCCACACAAAAGACCAGATCGGCCATTAAACAGGCTCGACTCTTGCTTCTTCTCGGGGTTAATAAGCCAGTTTCAAATAGTCAGTCCTTTTCGAGGCAAAGGAAGAGGGAGGGGTCTTAATAAAACCAAGCCTCTCAGCCTCAAAAGAAAATGCAACAGAAAGCACAAAGCGCTCAGTGCTGCCTTCTGAGTTTCTGGCCCAAGTCCCACCTCTGCTGCCGAGGTGGACTCCTTCTTAGCGGTGGGAGGTCGTCTGACTCAATTCTACAACCAGTGGAAGTCCATAACATCGGACAAATGGGTTCTCTGGATAATCCACATGGGATATTCCCTCAATCTTTCAGAGAACCCTCCAGATTGTCCCCCCAAATGGCAGCCAAAACTGTCAATACTTCAGTCAGAACTTCTCACCTCCGAGATACAAGGCCTTCTGAACAACAGGGCAGTAGAAGTAGTTCTGCTGGATCAATGTAACACAGGGTTCTGCTCCCACTACTTTCTAGTTCCAAAGAAAACCAGGGGCATGCGCCCCATTTTGGACCTCAGAAAATTGAACAAATTTCTTCCCAAAGAGAAATTAAAAATGATAATCGCTAGGAACCTTATTACCTTTGCTTCATCAACACAACTGGTTAGCCTCCCTGGAAATGCAGGATGCTTACCAACACATTCATATTCACCCAAGGCATCACAAATACCTAAGGTTCGTGGCCTTGGGCCAGCATTATCAGTTCAGAGTCCTGCCCTTTGGGCTGTCCTTGGTGCTGCGGGTTTTTACAGAGTGTTGTGCAATTGTCACGGCGCACCTCAGAAAGCTCTGAATGCAAGTGTTCCCATATCTGGACAACTGACTTCTAGCAAGCCCTTCCAGGCAAGGAACTCTCGACACCGTAGCCACGGCCTCAGACTTTCTCACGTCCATGGGAGTCCTGCTAAATCCAAAGAAATCGCAATTGCAGCCCTCCCAGAAGCTCCTTTTCATAGGAACTCTTCTGGACACCTCCTGTGCAAAAGCTTTTCTACCAGAGGACAGAAGGAGCGATATCCTACAGATGGCCTGATACATCAGAGAGAACAACTCGGTTCGAGCTATCTTGATGCAACGGATGCTGGGTCTCATGGCATCCTTGGTGTTCACTGTACCCCTAGCACGCCTCCACATGAGAACCTCTCATTGGATGCTCAGTACTCAGTGGTCCCCAACCACTCACCCTCAGTCCTTTCTCATCAAGGTGACAGAACCTCTGAAGAGGTCACTCACCTGGTGGTCACAAGACGATAATCTTCTGGAAGGGTATCCCTTTGCTCCCCTGGATCATCAGATTTCCATTACCATGGACGCATCCCTGATGGGGTGGGGAGCTCACTGTCAGAATCTCCACACCCAGTTGTTTGTCTCCTTTGCAAACAGGATGACAGGGGCTCCTGTCTCCAAGCAGTCACTTGCCCATTGGCTGGTGCACTGCATCTCTTTTTGTTACCAACACCATGGTAAAACCCTGCCGGGCTCCATCAAGTGTCACTCCACAGGGCTGTGGTTACCTCATTTGCCTCCTTGAGAAACGTCTCCTTAGCAGACATTTGCACTGCTGCGACCTGGAACACAGTCCACACCTTCATGAGGCATTACAGCCTAGACATTGCTTCTAGGAGGAGAGCAGGTTTTGGACTGGCTGTCCTACAAGACCTGCTCTCATGAGGCTGTTAGGTTATTTTTTTCCCCCTCCCTATCAGACCTGGGTCTTTCCTTGGGTACTGCTTGGGACTCGGTCCTAATGGTATTACCTGCTGCAAGAGCTCCTCCTCGAAGTCAGATGGTGCAGTTACATAAGAACTTACTGTAACAGTAGATCTTCGAGAGGAGATCTTGCAACAGGTGGCTTTCCCACCCTCCATCCCCCAGTAATGTGTTTTTATCCCTATACAAGGTTTGGGAGATCCTGTCCGGTTCTCCATTCCTTTCAGCTGGGTCTCCAGCAAGAGAACCGAGATGGTGCCAGGGGACTGCCCCCTTTATACCACGCCTGATGGACAGAGCTGACGTTGGGGGCGGTCCCCCACTACAGACTGCGGCCTTAGTCCTAATGGTATTACCTGCTGCAAGAGCTTCTCCTGAAGACCTACTGTTACGGTAAGTTCTTACATAACTGTACTTTTCGTTCTGGTTGGATATGTTTAAGATCCGGATAGTACAAAGTTCTAACCACAGACCAGGCACTTGAGGTAGTAGAAGAAGAAGGAGAAGAAGAAGAAGAAGCATTTATATAGCGCTTTTCATACATCCAAAGCGCTTTACAAGCAATGCTAGACTGGTAGTAAAGTGACTGAATGTGTGGTGGCAGCCATATCGCACATCATCACCCACACACAGCCTGGATAATTGCATGAACTGGTTTATGTGAAGGGGAATGTTGGCCAGGACACCGGGAATGTTCCCTACTCTTTGAGAAAAGTGCCCTGGGGTTCTTTTACTTCTGCCTGGACACCCACCAGGATGGGCAGAAGGGACCTCGGTTTAACGTCTCATCCGAAGGACGGCACACCCCAGCAGTACAGCACCCCCCAACACTGCATTCTGATGCCAGTGATTTTTAGGTGCAAGTCCAATCCCGGTGTGGGATGAGAACCCATGACCTTCTGGTCCAGAGGCGGATGTGCTACCAACTGAGCCACACTGACAGCCAATACCAATAACTGACACTAATGTAGTTCGAGGGGGTGTGCTGTGCAGGTGGGATGCCATCCTTCAGATGAGACGTTAAACTGATGTGCCCTCTGCCCATCTCTGGTCACTGTCCAAGTGGAAGTAAAAGATCCCATGGCACTTATCCTCGAAGAGCAAACGAGTTTCTCCAGTGTCACGGGCAACATTTCCCCATCAGTAAAACAGGTCCATGCAACCACCCCGAGTACACACTTGGAAACAAGCTATATTAGGTTAGTGTGCCTTTCCTGGTCAAAAATTATAAATAAAATTATGCCGTCCAGCCTTCACAGTGTACAGTTCTGTAGGTATCAGTTGCCATGTATTACATACATTTCCATTTTTTTTGGGGGGGGTAGCATATACTGCTGTTTCACATTTACTGTTTGTTATTTCTGAGCAGTGTTCTGCTACAGACTTGGACAGAAGGTTGGACTGAGGGAGTTTGGAGAAGGGTGTCTCTCTGATAGTCATGACCTGTCTCAGCTAGCAGGAGAGAACAGCACATACCATTTGACTGCATAGGGATGGACTTGCACACAACCAGAATTGCTGTCAAATAAAGTTCTCCTTTTGCCCCGACAATCCTCCCTACCAACCTTAACAAAACGATATTGCACAGACTATGTGCAATGGATCTGTGTTTGTTGTGGTCGTTTTCCACCCCCAAAGACAGTATCAGGATTAAATAATTTTGTTTAGTCAATCTTGAAGCAATTGTCATACGATTCTTTCAGGCACCATATCCATGACAACCACTGATGTCAGTATTGTTATTGCAGGGAAGAGCAGCTGTGAGGACAGTTAGCTTTAAATGTGAGCATTGATTTTTAGCTCGGAGATAAAAGCCTCATGAATTTACTTTCATGTAAACTGCTGTACTTTAACTGAAGTTTAACCTTGTGTGTTGTCAGCATTGTGTTGATGTAGGCTCCAAGTCACCTTCATGTTCTCTTTCAAACATGGTGGGGGGGGTGGAGTAAACTGAAAAGGGGGAAAAAGTACAGTGTTTGCTGGGTTTGCAGAATATAGTCTCCTTCCCATGTGAACTTTGATTGTGTCACCTTGGGGAGCCCAGTCAAATGGTTTTGGAGGGGGTAAGCCCTGTATAGACATTTAGAATAGGGTAGTGATGGCTGTCGTGGTGATAGGGTTGTTCAGGATGGGAGAGGGCTTGTACTTAATGAAAGGGCTTGTGGTGCCCTAAATAAAAGGCATGACATGTTAAATTTTTGAAAATAATTAGGTGTTACTTTTTATTTCTAAAGTATTATTTTCTTTGTTTCCATTTGCTCATTAGAAGACTTTCTATTTGACCGTATTTGGTGTGATGTGAAGAGCAGTGCTTAAGTTGGAGACGGGCGTACTGTGTCTAGTTCTATGTGACCTCACTTATGGTGACATCACAAGTGACCGACCTTGCAGCAGGGTATTGGCTGTTCTTGGTCAGTTGTGATGTAACAGTGAGCTCACAGGGCTCAGGATGTATGAGAAGGAACAGAACGAGCTATGTCAGCCTCCAGGTAGAGTGCTGTTCCACACATCACTCCTAGTATTGTCAGGCAGAAAAACATTGTCTAATAAGCAAAAAGGAAGCGAGAAAAAATGCTTCAGCTGTGTAATGGCTCAACACTTTTTAAAGTTAATATTAATTTCAGGCAGTGCAATAGCTGATTAAAGGAGGGCGTGGCTTCCTGCCCTGAATGATGTATGAATGTGTTGGTAAAGAAGATGCAAAATGTTGCCCTTCAGCATTGTACTGTATCCTTTTTCTTTTTGTCTACCATCTGTACAAGCTAGATAATTGTCCCACAGATGGCCATAAAATGGACCAGATCATCAGAAGTACAGAACTGTGCGCCCCCCCCCCCCCAAGTAATTTGGTCACGTGCAGCAAAACACATCTTGCTGTGATACTTAGCCTGTCAAGTTTGGTTCAAGTAAAACTTGAGTATCTGTGAAATACCCAAAAGGGGAATTTATAAACAATGATGGGGGCAACCTGGGGCTAGGAGGAACTGAGTAAATAGTTGTTCTTTACCTCGTCCAGCTTCAGAAAAAAAAACTCAGTATCAACGGAGAACAGTAGATCTTACTTTGAGAAACAGCTCTTGCAGCAGGTTACACCATTAGGACTGAAGCTGGCAGGCGCCAGGACCCCATGGAAAAATTCTAGTTAGCAGTATCCAGCGGGGGGACCGCCCCTGACGTCTGCCCCTCCCCGATGTCAGGCATCACATAAAAGGGGCCGGTTCCCCAGCATCCCCGGTTCTTTTCCCGCCGTCGACTCGCCAGCATCGGCCTCACGGACGCCTGCATCAATGAATGACGCCTGAAATCTTTATCTTCAAACAACATTAAGTCTTGCTGTATTCTGATAGTAGCAGTGAGTCCCAACCTTCGAACTGCACTGGACATGAAAGAGTTAACTTTCCATGCCAGGCATGGAAAGCTGAGCTTGAGCTCAGTTGAGACTCTGTCTGTTGCTGTTTGAACTCAAACCTTCAGATTCTTTACTCCACCTCACTGAACAGTCACTCCAGAGATTTCTCCTGCTGCTCGGTTCAGTTTGTCAGTTAAAGTACCATTTTTCTCGGTTTTCGACCGAATTTAAACCGCAACCTGTCAGTTCAGTCTCTGTCTGTGGTATTCGTGAGTACTAGATAGGTTTATATTGTTTCTATTCTGTGTGGAACTTGTAACGGTTCATCGGTTCGGTTTGAACCGATCAAGTTGCTAAAAATCTTTATTTTACATTTAGAGTGTGGTTACCGGTTCTTATTGGTTCTAAAAAAAAAACGGATTTTATTACGTTTTTTTCCACGACCCGTGACACGGTCAGGAACCGATAAGAGGGTCTTGCCTGTCGGATTGCCATTAAAAGGGTAAGTTTGTTAGGACTGGTACAATGTCTGAGAAACCCAAAAGAAAAACCGGGCCCACTGGGTTTCAACACTGCAGTGTGTGTGGGGAAGTCTTTGCCAAGGCTGATCCCCACACTACCTGTGTTTATTGTCTGGGGTTTGACCACCTCAATGCAGACTGCCAGATTTGTAAACATTTCCCTGCAGCTACCCTAGAAAAACGAGTTGGTAGGCTCAGGGAAAGGGAGGCCAAAAAGTCCGCTGAACCGGATGGCCAGCCCGGTTCGGTTCAAACCGACCAGAAGGAGTGCCCTGACCAGGGCGAGACTTCTTCGCAAAAGGAGATCCGATTCTGAGGAGTCGGTTCCAGCTAAGAGAACAAGAAAGAAAAAATCAGCTGGTGTGGATCCAAAACTTTCTCCAACCACTGAAGAAATAGCCAAAGCGATAAAATTGTGCAGTCGTTTCAGCCTCCCGACCGAACTGCACCATCAGGCAGGCCGGTTTGCCGGGGTTCCAATTCGGTTCAAGAGTATGATTTAGAGGAATTTATGAACCGGAGGAAGAGGTAATGAGGAAATGAATGTGGTTTGAAAGTCTGGATGTGCCCATTGACCTGGACATCTCCCAGACAGACCTTCAGGAGTGTCTCCTCCTAGGCTTTCTGAGTCCCCCTCCCATTTCATGTTTTATAAAAAAGTGGCTGAAACTCTCCAGCTTCCTATGGAAGAAGCTGTGGATGACCAGGAGGAGCCTGGCTATGTGGAAATGATGGATATCCCAGAGTCTAGGAGGCTGTCTATTCCCTTACACAAATCTTTTGGGAAACAGACATTTAAGATTTTAAAGACTCCTAACACCATACCTCCTGTGGATAAAAGAATGAACAAGAGGTATACACTGTCAGGCTCAGATACGGAGTTCCTTACACAACAATGCAGCCATGTTGGGGTAGTGCAGGCTGCAGCCTGTGACAAGGCAAATATTCCCTTGGCTTCACACCCCAGAGACAAGGACTCCAGGAGGATTGATGCCATGGCAAAGAAACAATACATGGCAGTACCCTTGGGACTCAGACAGGCCAATTATATGGCTTATACTGCTAGGTATCGGAAATCCAGATGGGACAATGTCTTGGCTTTAGCAAAACAGGTCCCTGGCCAGCTTGCCAAGGAGCTGGAGCAGGTGGCTGCTGATGGTATTGAGGCATCCAAGGTGCAATTACATGCTGCAGTGGACTCAAATGATGTGTCATCAAGAGTCATGGCTACATTTGTGGCACTTCGCAGAATGGCTTGGCTCAGATGTACTAGCCTGTCACAGGATACCCAGACTAAGGCCATGGATTTTCCTGTTGTGGGTAATTCTTTGTTTGGGGAGCAAACAGAGAATTACATGAAGAAAATGGACGGGTATAGGACCACTTATAGGAGTGCCCAGGCCAAGGAAAAGCAGGCCACTCCTCAAAGGCAGCATTCCAGGGGCAGGGGCAGGCCTTTTCACAGGCCTTTCTACCAAGCCCAGGCCTCCTCTTCTACTTATGCTCAGAGGGCGTTCTTTAGAGGGAAAGGCAGAAGGGGTACAAGCAGACCTGCTTCCACCCCTCAGCCAAAACCTCCTGCCAAGCAGGCACCCTGATGGGTTTGCCAGGCCGATTCTCCACCACCTAGGGAGCAGACTGGCTTACTTTGTCCAGGACTGGAAGTCTTTAACATCAGACAAGTGGGTCCTGGAAGTAGTAAGCCAGGGACTGGTTCTCAGCTTCAAAATTTCCAAAGCTGAGAGCCAGATCTTTTCCACCTGCAAACCTCAGAGGCACTTGCCTTAGAGGCAGAGGTCTCTTCCCTTCTGGCTCTCAGAGCTGTGGAACGGGTTCCACCCCTACACCAGGGCAAAGGATTGTACTCCAGGTACTTCCTTACCCCAAAAAAGACAGGAGAATGGCGGCCCATCCTGGATCTCAGATATTTAAACAAGCACCTTTTAAAGCCAAAATTCAAAATGGTGACTCTGGGAATAATTCTACCCTCTCTAAGGCCAGGGGACTGGCTAGTGTCCCTGGACCTCAAGGATGCTTACTTCCATATTCTTATCAGAAGCTCCCATCGAAAGTACCTGAGGCCATTACCAGTTCAGAGCAATGCCGTTCGGACTAACCTCTGCTCCAAGGGTGTTCACAAAATGTCTGGCAGTAGTAGTTGCTTTTTCTGAGAAGGCAAAGGATTGCCATCTTCCCATACTTAGACGACTGGCTCATAGTAGGCCAGTCCCCAGACCAGGTCAAGTTACCCTTACAGGTAACTCAGCAACTGATCACTTCTCTAGATTTCCTTCTGAATCTGTCAGTCAGTTCTAGAGCATGTTCAGCTCCTCACCTTCATTGGTGCAGAGCTAGATACAGAAAGGGCCAGAGCCTTCCTTGCCCTGGACAGGGCAAGGACCCTTATCACTCTGGCCTCCTCTTTCACCCTACAGGTGTCTCGACCAGCAAGGCATTTTCTGCAGCTCCTGGGGCACATGGCTGCTTCTACAGCAGTGGTGCAGGGAGCAAGATTTTAGATGAGGGACATCCAGTTCCATTTGAGGGCCTTCTGGTCTCAGAAAAGGGACCCTCTGACCAAACTGATCCCAGTGACTCGAACCTTGATCCAGGCCTTGCACTGGTGGCAGGATCTGAGCAATCTGAGACAAGGAGTTCCCTTTGTCACTCAGTCTCACTCTCTAATCCTTACTACAGATGCCTCCCTCTTGGGTTGGGGGGCTCACTTGGGCGACCTGACTACCCAAGGGTTGTGGTCCCCTCAGGAATCTCTGCTCCACATCAGTCTGTTGGAGCTCAGAGCAGTTTTTCTAGCACTTCAAGTTTTTTCCAAGTCTGTTCAGAACAAAGTTATTCAGATCAGAACAGACAATACCACCACAGTGTGGTACAGCAACAAACAAGGAGGCACTCGGTCTACGGCCTTGTGCACAGAAGCGATGAAGTTGTGGTCCCTGGCTTATTCTCTGAACACCTCCCTCTCAGCAGTACACCTCCCAGGCAAGGACAATGTCCTGGTAGATGCTCTCAGCAGGATATCTCAGGGCCATCACGAATGGTCACTGGATCCCTTGATCTTAGAGCTGATATTCTCCAGATGGGGCACCCCACAGATAGATCTTTTTGCAGCCCCAGACAGTCACCAGCTTCCCCGTTTATGCAACCCCCACCGTTGAGCCTTTGTCCTTAGCAGAGCTTAAGTACTTGACTTGAAAAACTGTGTTTCTTGTGGCCATCACTTCTGCCAGGCGCATAAGTGAGCTGCAAGCCCTGTCAGTGGAGCCTGACTTTATTTCCTTCCATAAGGATAAGGTGGTCCTAAGGACTAACAGGAAGTTTTTGCCTAAGGTGGTTTCAGACTTCCACCTTAATCAATCTGTGTCTCTTCCTGTGTACTTCACTGACCATTCCTCCTCTGGTGAGAGGAGGCTGCACAGTCTAGATGTGAAAAGAGCCCTTAGCTACTATATAGAACGCACCAAGGGTCATAGGTTTGACTCCCTCCAACTGTTCCTCACTTACGGTGAGGTAGGCAAAGGAAACCTGCCACTAAAAGATCCATTGCCAGGTGGATTGTCTCTTGCATACAATTTTGCTATGAAAAATTAGGTAAGGTTCCACCCTCAGGCCTGAGGGCTCACTCTACCAGAGGTACAGCTGCTTCCCTGGCTGCTGCCAGGGAAATCCCTATTCTAAAAATATGTCAAGCAGCTACCTGGAAAGCAGTTCTACTTTCACCAAGCATTACTCCTGGACATCCAGGCTAGGAGTGATGCTCAGTTTAACACAATATGCTTCATAGCCTATTTCCTAAGTAGGTTCTGTCCCTCCTCCGTGGAGGTACTGCTTGGTAGTCTGCTACTGTCAGAATACAGCAAGACTTCATGTTGTTTGAAGAAAAAATTACTCACTTTAGTAATGTTGTTTCTTCTAATGGAGTCTTGCTGTATTCTGACCTCCCCGCCTTCTCCTCTCAGAACCTTTGTTTTTTGGGATGTGGGTGGGCAGTGGCAGTGCTGGCACTCAGGAGGTGCCCCACCTTTTTATCACCCTTTCTTTGGGTGAGTGGGTGTTGTGTTATTTCATTTTTGGGTCTCCTGACTTGAGTCTTTGTTTTGAGACCAAAAATTTGTTATATTAGTAGCCAGTTGGCTAGTGTAGAGTTTACAGCTTCCACACAGGACCTCAGTGAGTTTAGCTTCATAAAGATCTGACGGTTTGAGTTCAAACAGCAACAGACAGAGTCTCAACCGAGCTCGAGCGCGGCGTTCCATGCCTGGCATGGAAAGTTAACTCTTTCATCTCCGGGGCAGTTCGAAGGTTGGGACTCACTGCTACTGTCAGAATACAGCAAGACTCCATTAGAAGAAACAACATTACTAAGGTGAGTAATTTTTTCTTCTTTAATATTGATCCATGTCTATTTCTTCTACCTCTTCTTTCAAAGGACACCCCTCTAAGTGTGCCTACGGCAAGCAGATCCCCTTTGCCGACCATCATTCGGCCTGTGTGAGGTGTCTGGGCCCAGAGCACGATACCTAGGCCTGCTCAATCTGCCAACAATTCAATAGCAGAACCTGAATCTGCCACCAAAAGGCTCTTCAGGGGTTCCTTCTTGAGGAGAAATTAATGAAAATGGAGAAAAGACCTTCCTCCAAAGGGGAATCTTTCCCACAAGACAGAGAAACACCGGGACAAGCATCAGGATTTGGGTAGGTTGAGATCCCCCAGTCAGGCCTCTGAGTCCAGGGCCAGCTCCAGCTCTATGTGGTCCGATAGTTCTCCATCCCGGGCCCGCTCCCAGCCACCCCCCGTTAAGGTAAGGTGTTCAGGGTGCTCCTCAACTTCTCTACACCCACTCAAGACTGCTCGGATGCCCGACTCCACCACCTGGCTGGATTCCTCGGACCGGAACAAGAAATCTTCCTCCAAGTCCAGTGGAGCGTCAGACCAACACCGGGACACCGACCTCAGGTCCGTCTCCCAGCCTCCTAAGTCCCCTGAAAGGAAGACCACGGAGCTGACATTCCTGAGGCGGACATCTGAGTCGAAGAAGGCATCCGACCCAGCAACTGCTAAATGGACTACCGAATTGACGCCAGTTGACACTGGACGTCAGGGGTCCTTGGGAGAAGAGGCTTCCGTGCCACCAGACGACCAGACAGGTGACACGAAGGACACCGGCCTGCCCAGAGAGCAGTTGCCGGACTCTGTGGTCCCCTGGGATCCGTCGCCCAACCCCGGCGACAGGCCCACACCGATGCCAGGCCCGTCGGTCATGAATATACAGGAGGTTAAAGACCTGTTCACTTTCTGGTGGGACACCATAAAGAAGTATGTGGTCCCCCTTCCACCTCCACCTCCTCGGGGCGCTGAAAGTTCAAGACCCCCAACCCCTAAGGTGCCAACTCCGCTTCCTAGGGGCTTATCTAGGGAATGCAAGAGACGCCTGTGATGGTCTCCCTCAGGGACCCCAAGCCCTAAACGACCTATGGGCAGATGATGCTCACCGGGGGATGACTCCAGACCAGACACGTCCGATACTGCCAGGTCTCCATCTCCATTTAGTCCCTCGTCACCAGACCCATGAGACCTCCCAAGGTCGTCACTGGATGATCCCTCCTCCTCAGAGATCATGAGGCACATCCAAGAAAATATGGGATGGGAAACAGAAGACTTGGACCCCGAGAGACAATGCCTTACCCGTTACCTCCAGCAAAAGGATCCGAAGCCTGTGGTGTTCCCACCTCTGGTGGAAATCTTTACGGATGTCACCATGGCGGCTTGGAAGGATCCACACTCAACACTGGCTGTTCCTAAGAAAGCTGACCGTCTCTACAGAGCTCCTATGGAGGACCTTTATTTGGCACAACAACCCCTGGTCGATTCACTGGTCATTACTGCATCTCATGATCGGTCTCAGCGGCCTCAGCACTTGAGTACCCAGCCTCCGGAACAGGAATCTAAGCAATTCGATTCTATGAGAAGACGCATGTATGCGGCTGCTACATGCTCGATAAGGTCTCTGAACTATCTCACGCACATGGTGCAGTTTCAGAATGCCCTTTGGGAACAGGGCCAAGACCTTTTGAAGGATTTCCCGGATAGCAAAAAGGACGAGTTGCTTAACCTCCTTCATACTGGGTCAGACGTGGGGACCCAGGTTCTCCGAGCTGCTTACAATTCAGCGGACTCTACTGCCAGGGGAGCAGCTACAGGCATTTTTTTCCGGAGACGCGCTTGATTGAGAGTCCACTCTTGATTGAGAGTCTCCAGCTTTACCCTGGACATCCCTTATAATGAGGCTGTCCTGTTTGGTGAGGAATCCGAGAAGGTCATCACCAGGCTACAGGATGCTGGGAAGGCAGTCTGGACTGTACAGGCCATATATAGACCCAAGTCTTGTTTCTTTTGTAGGAACCAGAACCGCTTTCGCGGCCGGCAACAATGGCAACAGCCATATTTCAGCTAGCAACTTGGGTAACTTTGGTCATAAAAACCAATCCAGATTTCCCACGGGCCAGGGCCCAAAGCATCCATAGGCAGCCCAGCCCGCGGGGTCCAGTACCACCATAGTATGACTCCTTCCCTGCCCCTCCTCTGGAACAAAGGGTCGAGAAGGTCGGGGGTCATATCTCTCATCACCTTTTGGGATGGTAGAGGTTAAGGAGGTAGACCTGGAAGGCATGCTCCGTCTTGGTGAGGATCTCAAAGCTATCGGACTGTGGGTAAACGTTGAGTTCAACCTTTTCCCAGAGAGCCGGAGTCATGTTCTGGATGTACAAATCCTTGTACTCAGTTTGATTTTTGCTGACTTTCTCACCCGCTAGGCCCTTGCCAGCCTCATAGGCAAGCCACAGCCGTTGATGGTAAGCTGCTGGGCTTTCCTTCACATTTTGCTTAACCTTGTAGGCCAATCGGGCTCCAACGATACCTGGGGCATTGGCAGCAAGGAGTGCCTGTGAGATATTGTTGTAATCGAGTGTCTCGCAGTTGCGGATGGCCTCTATCAGTTTGGCCCAGAGGGTAGGCTCGATGGTCTGTCTCAGGACTTGAACCTGGTACTCAGGTTGGGGAGAAAGCTTCTCGCATAGGGAGCGCACCTTCTCCAAATGACAACTGAGGTTGTTGGTCAGGCCCATCTGTCTGATGCCTTGAGCAATTTGCTGAACAGAGTGAGCAACCTAGGGGACTGGACATGGGCGTACGGGGAATTATAGTCAGTTCCGCACGACCCAGAACACCACGAAGGGCAGCTTCTGCCACCGCATCAGCGATTGCTTTGAACGCATGTTCCTGGGTTACAGCATTTTCAAACATGCGCTCAGTCCACTCTTGCATGGACGACTGTCCGTCCGATGTTGCTAGATTTGTGAAGGCCTCCTGTATCATGCCAGCTTTTCCAAATTGTCTTCCCTGGAAAGGGGAGCCAATGGAAGTGGCCTCCTACTCGGAGGTGGTTGGCCTCCCGTATCATGGGGGTCACCATGTTTGTTTTTGCATGGCAATGTAGAGGGCGGGCTAATGTGGCCACCATCTTGGGAATGGCTGGTAAAGGCCACCGCCCAGTGGGGCAGAGTTTTAGACGTGATGAGGCGCCTGTGTCCTCATAATCAGAATCGTCATCGCCCAATGATGTAATGTCAGTGGGTGTGCACACTGAAAACCATTCATGGCTTTTACAGGGCCAGCAAGAACCTCTCGCTGATGGCGCATTGTCGCCATCTTTTCTCTACATTTCTTATGACAAACTTTTGCAGTGCCTTGCTTAATAACCTTCTCAACCTCACGCTGCAATACTCTGTAAACGGCGCCCAGCTCGACGTTCTCCCTGAGCTCTTTGTCTAGCTCATGCATTAACCTCACATTCTCTTCCTTCAATTCAGCATTATCCTCTCTCAAACTTTCATTTGTCACTCAAAATGTCATTCAAATAAGATAGCTGTTTCTTATCATATTTCAACCTTTCATTGTCATCTCTTAACATACACAATTCACGCTCAGAGTCTTGAGCGGTACAGTGCAACAGTCTGTTATTGTGGTCATGAAATGACTGTCTCCTCCGCTAGTTTCTGTTCCCTTTTCAGTAACTCCGATGCCTGCAAGCCCATCTCTTTTTTAGAGAAGCATTTTGCAGCTCAAGGGAGGCGCATCGTGCTAACAAACTTTCAATGGCTGTATGTAAAGCCGCGACCAAGAGACCTTTGGTGTGGTATTTCTTGGCTTTTTGCTTCGACTCTAGATATTGATCAGAGATCGTAAACAAGGAATCTTCTGCCGATTTTTGCATCCAGCGTGAAATCAGTCCAGCCTCCATGGGAGGTAAGATAATTTGAGACATCAAGTCTCAGTTCTGTGCACAATTCAGGCATGGCAAATAAAGGGGTAGACACACAAACAAAGCAGTCGAAAGACTGGACTGAAATCCTTGGCACTGTCACCCAATGGCATTCCAGTCCCCCATGGGCAAATGGTGGAGCCAAGGCGGTATGCTACTACTCGCAGAGGGAGTATACCAGTGGTTTGGTGGGGGTCTGCCATGCCCGAAACCAAGATGGAACAAGTCCGTAAGAGAACAACCACAGTAGGTAAGAGTAGGTCCAAGTAGGCAAAAATGCACTACACTACTTGACATTCAGTTCAACGCACTTGAATGGAATCCTCACTTTGTACATTCCAACCTGCACACGGTCGCCAAATGTAACTGGATGGTAAAACCATCACCTTCTCAGGTTCTTGTTGGAACTGCACTGAAGTGAAGAAATGACAGACAAGTGGTGTCCAGCACAAAAAGTGATTTAATTCTGGTATGTAAAGCAGGCTTACAACCAAACAGTGTGATCACTGGGAGAATACTCCAATCTTTTTTACCTACAGGTAGCAGTACATCTCTTCTCAGAGAGAAGGTGCAATGCAAAGGGTCTTTTACCCCTGATAATTGTCATAGCAACATTTAAAAAGATATATAAAAACATTGTAATTGGCCAGTGGTAACTGACCTGACTTCTCACTAGCCTGGGAAAGCATGCTGAGCTAGCAGAAAGTAAGATAGTTAAGACAATAGGTCTTGTATATCATGAAGGACACCTGCGGTTACATGTGCAGCTACAGTTCTGTACTATCACTAAAGATGGCAGTATTGCCTAACTAATCATTATACAGTGGTGTAAACAGACGTATCTCCCAAGTGTTACAATCAGAATAGTAGCAAAGGCATTATGATTCTCAGTAAAAATACAGTAGAACTCAGATCCTGACACTTATGCTTATACGGTAAGTGCCTATGCCCTAAGGTTAGCATGTGTACCTACAAATAGTACTGTCTGCGAGGTAGTGGGCCAATCAGGGGTGCTGGTCCATGGATAACACTGTCCTGCACCCCTTCCACAGTTCTCCATAAACTGATTTTTTTTTTTCCTTAAGTCTCCAGGAACTGTACCAGGAGCAGACAAACCTTTTCATAGAATCCCCTTCCACAGCCTGACATCTTCCCTTCCCTACCCATCCACTAAGGGCCATTTCATACAACTAGATACCCACTGACCCCCAGTCTATGATATGTTGTGGATGAATGTGATCAAAATCTGGCAAGCCCAGTCATTCCATCCTCCCTGATCCACAGCATGCCTTTCTATGTACAGTAGCAGTATGCAGTCCATCATATTAATATATCATCAGTATGCGATGCATTGGGGGAGTAGTAGTCTGTGTGATTGATGATGCAAGGCAGAAAGACCCTTTGGGGCTGTGGTGGATCAAGCTAGGAGGGGGAAAGCTGTAAAATGATGCGTCGGCTCCTAGCAAAGTGCCAGGAGGCAGGCATTTGTTTAAAAAAAAAAAAAAAATCGGTGTACATGAAGACAGGCAAGGGGTGGGTGGGAGGCATGGGACTAGCCCTGGTCTGCTGGTGAAAGTAACAGTTTTTTTAATGTATTTGTTTGCTTTTGCTATTTCTTTTTCTTCCCCTGGCCAAATAACCCAGAGCACTGAAAATTACTCTGTACTTGTCATTTGGATCAAAATACTGAATACTCCGATTATTTGGGGGCACTCGGAAATTACTGTTCGTTACTCCCACAGCTCCAATAACCACCAATTCGGGAACCCAGTGCATGCATATATGCCTTAACATTTACCTGACCTTCCAAACTGAAAGACACTTTCAAGGTATTTTATTATTTAAAGCAGATGGTACCATCCTTCAGTACAAGAGAAATACTGTTAACAGTAGGGCCACAGTGAGTAGGCAAGCCTCTGCTAACTATTTAGTAGGCCCAAGCAATGTTGGAATTAGACTTTATGAGCTTGGGGCCCCTTAAGGGCACTATCTTGAAATTGAGCTCCCCCTGTCCCATTATAAGTGGCAGTGATGGGTAAGCTACTGGTACTCACTTCAAAGTGGGGGGGGGGGCGATCTCTGGCAAGCCCCCATGTAATTTCAATACTGCCCAAGGTCAGGAAAAACATCTGCCTTATTCTCTTAACCCCTTGTGAGGCGTACCAAGGGGGCTGTTTTAGAGTTGAACCCCGAAAGGGTTCCTTTGTTTTTAAATTTGTGTGTGCACGCTGCAGCGCTGCAGCACTTTTCTGAGTTCCAAACAGCCTTTTTTCTAACTGTGTGTATGGGACGTGCCGTCACATGAGGGCACAACTGAGTTTTAAGGTGGAGCTGTGGGTGGGCATCTAGTTGTGAGTGGTGCTACTTTTGGGCTGGTCCCATGACTCACAGACTGCACAGAATGAAGGTCAGGTGATAGAGGGGTCAGCTAGAATCTGTGGGCGGGACTAGTCCTCTCTCAACCTGTCTTCCCGCCTCTGCGCCACAGACTGACAGTAGGGGTGACCAGCCCAGAGAAGTGGAAGAGCCCATTGCTGCACGGATATCGAATGGCAGCAAGGTAAGCCAACAGTGAGCCCTCCTCCCAGAGCACGTAGACACGGCAGGACAGAGTAAACTGCAGCACTAGTCAGTTAGTCACTGAAGGTTCGCTGACTGAACATTTGCCTCGTGGAATGCTGCAACTCTTTTCTACATTATAGAAAAGCAGCTCAGTAGCTCATTTGTGTAAAATTGTGTTGCTAAGTTAAACATAAATAAGGGATAGCAAGACTGTGTGTGACACTAACTCTTGTTACTGCAGCAGAAGAGTTAGGGTGGGCAGTAGCAGGGTGTATGTGTGTGTGTGTCTCAGTGTGTGGGGTCATGGTTGTGGCGGGGGTGGTGGGAGGTAAGACTTGGACTAGAGAGGAGAGGGAGACAGACGTATTTTCTGTTCCTGAAATTAGTTGTTTTGGGGAACTAGCTGCTGAACAGATTGAAATAAGGACACGGAGCTTCAGGCAGCTGATGCTGAGACCTGGACTGTGTGAGGGACAGGGACTTCTTCTATGTTTGTATTCTTTGGTAAAAATACTGTATTTATAAAAAAAAAAAAAAAAGTAAAGGAAACAGGAGAGAGAAAAGTCAAGGCAGCAGCACAGGAGTCGGTGTCTGTGAGACTAGAGCATTGGAGGCAGACTGGCACTATCTGACTTTTCACTAAATCCACTGTGATGTGACTGACTACTGAGTGCGACACACTACTGTCTGCCTGTGTGTGTGCAGTGTGTCTGTGTGTACTAATTAGTAGAAGACAGACCTGCAGCTGAGACCTCCAAGCCCTGCCTGCAAGATTTTTCCTGAGTAAACTGAGAGCAGAAAGCACTATCTGCATATGTGACTGTACTGTACTAACTAGACCACTGTGACCCATCACCAAGCCCTCCCTTGCCAGATTTTTTCTGATTAAACTGAGCGATCAGAGGAGCACTATCTGCACTGCGACTGTCTTCTGTGTACTAAGTAGTAGCCCCTGGCTGGGCTGCAGCCTACCAAGCCCTTGCTAGATTTTTTCGGATTAAACGGAGAGAGATCTGAGCACTATCTGCACTGCAACAGTCTGTGTCTGTATTAGTAAGTAGCCTACCAAGCCATACCTCTCAAGTGTCCCTGATTTTCAGGGACATCCCTGATTTTGCCTCAAAATTTTGCTCTGTCCCTCCTAAAATGTGTACTTTTGTGGCTAAACAGTGGGGACTGTAAGCACAAAACAATGTCAAGCACTAAAGTTACAGACTTGTTCTTCTTTAGAAAATGCATTTTGCACTAAGCCCCATATTCTACCAGCTTTCTGTGTGGATATCTCTAATTTTGAAGATGTGTCCCTGATTTTGGTCCTTTGTCCCTGATTTTTTTAAGCCTTGTCCCTGATTTATGAGGCAGGAGGTTGAGAGGTATGTGTAACCAAGCCCTTGCTAGATTTGGGTGGAGCCAGAAGGCACAACCCTGTTATGCAAATAGGTAATGTGACTGACTAATCTGCATATCACGGGCAGACCCAACCCCCCCCAAAATGACAGTCTCGGTATGTCCCTGACCCCTTGGTAATGGGTACCAGTCGGAACATCTACGTAACTCATGTAATTTGTATTTTAAGTGCGTTTAGATAACCTGGTTTTCACTGGACGGGGCCACTAAATGCAGACCACAATTTTTAACAAAAGATCTTGAGCTTACAAGGATCCTGTCCTTGTTCCTCCACTCTTTCTTGCTCATGTTTATATACATGTGAAGCCCGCCAGGATGAAGCGCAGTGTGGCAGGTTTACTACATGACAAAAGGGATCAACTCCCATTGAAACTGCATTGTTTAATGCAGTAACTCTACTGCAGAATTCTGCAGTGCTGCACTTCATCCTGGGGATACTAAGCTTCACTGTAATTTATCTGCATGCCAGCCCTTCTGTGTATCTTTATGGAGTATTTGTTCCTAAATGTCATAGCGGCAGTGCCATCAATGAAGAGGAATAATGTTTGCTACCTAAAACACTTTGAATAGAGCATTTTAGTCTGAATATTGTAAATTGTTGGATCGTTTTAGGGGGCTGAAGCCCCATGGATTCAAGCTGAAGCAGATGTTTGAGACACAGGCGGTGATTAGTAATACTTTCAGTTACAAGGGGAAAGGCAGAGGGGGAGAGAGAGGGAGCAGAAAGATGAGAGGAGGCAAAAGCTGGTACTCTTGGTCTTCAGAATGCCCTTTCTCAAAGTATTGAGCATGAACAACAGACAGTGAGGCCCTTACTGTAGGTGGCAGTATGGCAAGTACTAAGTAAGATGAACGTCCGAGTCGCTGAGTAACGTTTTATTTGAAACACACAGGCCTATTCTGAGATTTTACAAGTGTTGTTTAGACAGTAAGGGTTAGATCAAAGTGATCCATTTCTGCCAGTTTTATAGTATTCAATATAATGTGGTGTATAACTTTAACATAACTAAATGTTCACAGTAATGATGAACTTTTTCTTGGAGCCTGGAAAGACGGGCTAAGTTGGTATTACATAAAGACACTAGGAAAGTAGTGTGGCATAAGGGAGCAGAGACCAGGACAACCCAGGGTCGATTCCCCATACAGCTACTGGCTAAGTATGTGATCCTCACTTGCTTCAGCCCTCTAAGCTGTAAAATGTGGTGGAAGCAGAGCCCCACTGCAAATGAAATGTGACTTCTCAGTGGGACTGTCTTGGGCAAATCACTTGTGAAGTAGAACATTGCACATGATCTCTGCCGAGCTGTAGTCTTACTTGGTTTTATAGCCATTTTTTCTCCTTCTAAACTGTATTCTTATTTCATTGACTTTCATAGTCAGCCAGGCACTATTTTTTTTTATTTATTTAATATTTATTTATTAATAGTATCGGAGTTACAAACCTTTGAGTCAGAGACTTTTACAAAGGCTCCACATCATGGATAGACACAGGTACAATGAACAGTGAGAAGTGACAATACATATATGAAATTATGCTAAGGTAGCAAAAATACAAGGCAGGAAGCAATAGTGCAATTTATGTACAAACAGCATCTGAGAGGTAAGGAGGCTAGACAGTGGTCCATTGTCGAAGGTGGACAATGTCAGGCAATATGAGACGATCAGGTGGGCAGGAGCTATGGGCAATTACAGCTGCGGGTGGTGCGGAGGTGGCTCTGGAGTGAGGATTTGAAGAGCCCAAGTCTGTTCTCATTGGAGATGGAAGCAGGAAGGGAGTTTATCCAGGTTGAGACTCTATAGATGAAGAACCTCTGGGCCAGGGCAGTCCTGACTCTGGGCACATGTAGCATAGCTTCAGTGGAGCTATGGGTGGAGGGTGCAGTGGGGGCAGGTTGAATCAACAATGAGAGTCTGTGAGGGGCCAGACCAACCATCATTTATTTTTTATGAAGAGTCAGGTCTGGTACTGGAATCGTCATCCTCGAAGTCGAGTAGGTTGGCAAGAGTGTAAAGAGTGCACATGTGGGTGAGCTTGGCACAGCCTGTAAGGAGGTGGCATGCTTTGTTGATGGAAATTTTGAATCTGTGGAGAGCTGTGTTGGTAGCCACCCCATAGACTAGAAGCCCATAATCAACGAGGGAGAGGACCAAGGAGGTAATAGGGAGCCAAAGGGCTTCAGGGGGGAGGCAGTCCCTATGGGAGTAGAGTAGGCCGTTACGTGTGTTGACAGAGGAGCAAAGGAGGTGGATGAGGTCATGGAAGGATGGTGCCGGGTCAAAGGTTATACCAAGGTATTTGAAGCTGAGAACCTGGTCAAGGGGGAGGAGACTATTAGTCATTAATCGAAGCAGGGAGCCAAGGTACCTGCTCTGGTTTTGGGAGAAGAGCATGGACTTCATCTTTTTTTTGATTGAGAATGAGCCTGTGGTCAATGAACCATGACTCTGCCTGGCTGAAAGATTTTTGAAGGATGTCTTGCAGGGCGTGGGGTTCCGGATGGGAGGAGAAGTGTACCGTCGGCGTAAAGGACACTTTCAGAACAGACAGTGGAAAGGGTGTTGAGGTAGAGACTAAATAGTAGAAGACCCAGGATTGAGCCCTGGGGTATGCCAGAGCGAACTGGGTGGCAGCCAGAGATGGTGTCATTAATTTTGACACATTGGGAGCGGAAAGAGAGGTAGTTGGTTAACCAGGCGGTGACACCTTGGGAAAAGCCTAGCTGGGTAAGGGTGGACAGGATGAGTGGGTGTCAAAAGCCTTCGACAGGTGTAAGAAGACCACCCCTGCCAGGTTTCCACTATCGAGGGCAGAGTGTAGATAGCTGGAAAATTCCAGGAGGGCTGTGGTAGTACTATGGCCTTGGTGGAAACCATGCTGCTCCTCGCAAAGAAGTTTGTGAGTAGCAAGGTATTCAGAGAGCTGGTCCGTGACTCTTTTTTTTTTTTTCTAAGGCTTTGGGGAGATAGAGGTTGGACGATAGTTCCCAGGGGTAGTACAGTCTCTACTGTTGTGTATGGGGGTGATGACTGCTACTTTCCAAATGGAGGGGAACTGACCAAGGCAGAGGGAGCGGTTAAGGAGGTTAGTGAGCGGGTAGAGCAGCACATACAGAACCTGGAGAAGCAGTCTGAGATCAAGCAAGTCGTTACTGTGGCTGGGGCCATTAAGGACATGTTGGAGGTAGGGTTTAGCCTCCTGCACCGAGAGTGCATGGAAATAGAAGGGAGGGCAAGTGAGGGAGGTCGATGGGGGGTGGGAACAGGATCAAAGATGTTGGGGGGGGGGGGAGGAGTACCAAACTAAGGTCAGAAAAGGTAGAGTTGAGGGTACCAACGATGCACTGTGGGTCAGAGGAGATGGTGCCATTTATGTTGATCTGGGGTGGGGATGGGGACCAGGATTTACCATTGAGTTCCTTAATATTGTCCCAAAATTTGTGGGCAGAACCCTAAGAGGAGGCCAGGGCAGACTTGTAGTAGTCAGCTTTTGCTTTGCGGATGGCCCAGGTGCATTTATCATGAGCCTCACGATAGAGAGTTGTCTATCAGAGGGCTTGCCCCAGTCAAGGGCTTTGTACCAGAGGTTGTCCCTCTGGTGCATTTAGTTTAGTAGAGATTGTGCAACCCAGGAGTACCATCACCCCTATCCAGAGACCACCCAGTCGAATGCAACTGCCTCAAAGGATGCCGAGAACGAGGAGCACTTGGATGACAGTGGGCTCAGAGAGGGTTGGAGCGGTCAGGCAGAGGCACATCCCAGATCCTATTCCACTCAAGAACTCATATGCCACACTGGCAAACAGGGACAACCAAATAGAGGTACCCAGAGAAGTGGAAGGAAAGGATGTGGAGGTTAGCCAAGGAGGTGACCTCAGTGGGGAGAGCAGTGGACCCCAGAGGAGGAGGAGGAAGCGAATCCTGGTGGGGGACTCCATCATAAGAGGGATCCAGCTAGGAACACAGGAGGGGGAGGACAGGGAGGTGAGGTGCCTACCAGGTGCCATGGCATGGAGGGATGGAAGGAAGATCCTGGGGATCACTGGGAAGGCAAGACGGGAGGGTGAGCTGGATGTCATTATCCACCTAGGTAACAATGACCTGGCAAATGGGGAGCCAAGGAAGTTCGGGAAGAGTTTAGGAAATTGGGAGGGTCTCAAGCAGTAGCTACTTCGTCACTTTCTCAGAAGTACTACCATGAGACGCAAGGAGAGCATAGGTGCATGCACCAGGAACTTTAACTCATGGTTGAAGAACTGGTGCTCTGAGGAAGGGTTTGGATTCATTGGTGACTGGGGACCCACCTGGAGGGATGGAGGTTTGTTCAAGCCTGACGGCCTGCATCCATCCTGGAGGGGAATCCAAGCACTCAATGATAAGTTTAAATGCTACATTGACAAGCATTTAAACTAGAAAAGGGGTGGCAGGCCAGCAAGGAGGGTACCTACTTGCTCACCCCCACAGCTAGCAGTGGAACCAGTGAACCAGAGGAGTGGCTATCTCTAAAAGCAGTGTGCAAAAGATGGAGATTAGCCAAGAGGTGGATAGGGCAGAAAGGGGCAAAATTCAACAGAAGGGCAGACAGCAAGGAGAACCAGGGATAAGGACAACCAAGGAAGGGGCTGGAGTACAACAGCAAAACAGTCTAGGAGGTCAAATCATGGAAAGCCATGTGCCAATGCCAGGAGCCTTAGCAACAAGATGGAAGATCTGGAGGCTGTCATGGTGCAGTCAGACCTGGACATTGTGGCCATCACTGAAACCTGGTGTAATGATAACCACGACTGGAGATGCCATACCTGGCTACAACATATCTCAGAAGAGACAGGGCAGGTAGGAAGGAGGAGGTGGCACTGTATGTGAAAATGACATAAGGGCCACAGAGATCCAGGAGGAACAAAATGGGGGGGAGATACTGTGGGTTAAGCTGGAAAAGAAAATGGGTCCAGCCATCCGCTCAGGTGTGGTCTATAGACCACCAGCCCAGGAGGAAGAAGTGGATAGGGAGCCGATGTTAGCCATCCAAAGGATGGCAGACAAGGGTGAGGTAGTACTGGTTGGAGACTTCAATATTCCAGACGTGGACTGGAGCATCCCAGCAGCAGCATCAACTAGGAGCAGATTTATTCTGGACTCCTTCAGGGTGCCTTCCTCAAGCAACTGGTCATGGAACCAACCTCGGCAGAAGGCAATACTGGACCTTGTGCTCAGAAACAGGGGACAGTGTGATGGGGTAACAGTGAGGAGCACTGGGAAACAGTGACCACCAGTCATTGTGGTTTGAAATCACAGAAAGAGCAGAACCAAGCCACACAAAACACGATCCTGGATTTTAGGGGGCAGACTTTGGGAAAATGGGAGATACTTGAAAGAGGAATTAAGGGAATGGGGCAGGAATCAGGGGTTGAGGAACAGTGGGCAGTATTTAAAATGGGGATTACAAGACAACAGAATTATGCATTAAGAGGTTAGCAAAAGGAAAAGGAAGAGGAGACCATTATGGTTTTCCAAAGAGGTAGCAAAGAAAGTGAAAGCCAAAAAGATTGCATTCAGGCAATACAAAAAGACACAGGCAAAAGGGATAGGGAGAAGTACCAGGAGAAGCAAAGGGAGGCAGGGAGGTCAGTAAGGGAAGCCAAAGCTCAGACAGAAGAACACATTGCAAAATCAGTGGGTGGGGGACAAAACCTTTTACAGGTACATAAGTGAAAAAAGAAAGGCAAAGTGAGGGATAGTGAGACTGAAGGGGGAGGATGGGAGCCGCGTGGAGGATGACAACAGTAAAGCTGACATATTGAACAGGTATTTCTGCTCAGTCTTTACTGAGGAAGAGGAGGGTAATGGGTCTGAAGGGAGTACAAGGGGTGAGAATGGTGCAGAAATGGACACAAGTCCCTTTACACAAGAAAGGGTCCTGAAGGAACTGGAAGTAATGAGTTGATAAAGCAATGGGGCCAGATGGGGTGCACCCCAGGGTCCTTAAAGAACTAAGAGAGGTGGTGGCTGAACCTCTGGCTATCCTGTTTAGCCGATCACTGGAAACAGGGGAGGTACCCAAAGACTGAAGGACAGCAGATGTAGTCCCCTTATGCAAAAGTGGGAACAAAGAGGAAGCAGGGAACTACAGACCAGTCAGCCTCACCTCGGTAGTGGGGAAGATCATGGAAGCACTACTGAAGGAGAGATTGGTGGAATATCTGGTTGTCAATGGACTAAAGGACCCAAGGCAGCATGGTTTCACCAGGGGGAGGTCATGTCAGAGCAACCTCATTGAATTTTTTGACTGGGTGACTAGGGAGGTGGATCAGGGGAGGGCAGTGGACATGGCCTATCTGGACTTCAGCAAGGAAGGCCTTTGACACTGTGCCACATAGAAGACTATTACACAAACTGGGGAATATGGGTGTGGGCAGGACAGTAGTGTGGTGGGTAGGTAACTGGCTGGGAGACAGGACACAGATGGTGGTGGTAAATGGCTGTCACTCCACAGAGGGAAGAGTGACCAGTGGGGTACCACAGGGATCAGTGCTGGGACCGGTCCTATTCAGCATCTTCATCTGTGACATTGCGAAGGACCCAGAAGGCAAGAATTTCACTGTTCGCTGATGACACAAAGCTCTGTAACAGAGTAGACACACCAGAGGGTGTAGACAGAATGAGAAGGGACCTGCAGAAACTTGAAGAATGGTCAGGGTTTGCAGTTGAAATTCAATGCAAAGAAGTGCAAGATAATGCATATGGGCACAAGAACCCTGGCACAATATATCAGTTGGGGTGAGGATATAGCATGCACCAAGCAGGAAAGGGATCTTGGGGTTATCATCTCTGATGACCTCAAGGTAGGAAACAGTGTGACAAGGCAGGTAAAACAAATGATGATGCTGGGATGCATAAGCGGAAGTATCACCAGCGGAAAGGGAGGTCATAATTCCACTATACAAGACACTAGTGAGGCCCCACCTGGAGTACAGTGTATAGTTCTGGAGACCTTACCTACGTAAGGGACATAGACAGGGTAGAGAAGGTTCAGAGGAGGGCAACAAAGATGGTACATGGATCGCATCACAAGTCCTGTGAGGACAGGTTGAAGGAGCTGAATATGTACTCCCTGGAGGAGAGGAGGGGGAGAGAGAGAGGGGTTATGATAGCGACATACAAGTATCTTACAGGGAGGAACAGGGTGCAAAAATACACTATTTTTAAGCAAAAAAGATGTTCCAGGACTAGAGGGCATGGGATGAAGGTGGAAGGAGGGTGATTCAGAGGAAATGTGAGGAAGAATTTCTTCACAGAACGGATGGTGGACAAGTGGAACACCCTGCCAGAGGAAGTGGTGGGGGCTGAAACGATCACGGGATTTAAGAATGCATGGGATAGACATAACGGAATTCTGGAGGTTAGGGGTAAGGGGCAACAGACTTCTAGGAAAACATAAACTGAACTTACAAGCTCAAATGGGCAGACTGGGTGGGCCATAGGCCCTTATCTGCCAACACTGTCTATGTATCTATGTGTTAGTGTTTTTGACAATATGTTTGGCGAGGGGATTGAATAAGTCGCAGGTTGCATTGAAGGAGCAGATAAAATAACTGAGAGCTGTGTCAATGTCAGGCACTTGGTTGATTGGGGACCAGTCCCAACGAGTAAGGTAGGTTTTTAACTGCTCCAGTTTACTGGGGTTTGAGGTGATGCCAGAAGGTGGTTTTGGAGGGCGGCTTTTGTGCTTTGCCGAACCAGAAGATTACAGGGGAGTGATCACTAAGGGCACTGTGTAGGACTGTGGTGTCAGAAATTTTGTGGGGGCGATTAGATAGGATGATGTCCAGAAGTGAGGTGGAGCCATTGGCAGGGTTGATCCGGTTGGGGTGGGTGACCAGTTGGGTAAGATCTAGGGCAGCGATAGAGTCTTTGGGCTGGGAGGCAGAACTGGAGAGCCAATTAATGTTAAGGTCCCCCAGTGTAATTTGTTCGGCTTTATTTATTTAAAATCTTGGAATTACAACCTTTGAGAAAGAGACTAATTTCCAAAGGCTCCACGTCAGTGCACAATACAGACACAGGTAAATACAATAGACAGTACAATACAATATACAATGTCAGGGCAGTTTGATGGCAAGGTTACAGCATGAAACAGTATACTGAGATGTCTAATAAGGCCGATTAAGGGGGAATGTGAGGAAATTCTTTTTCACAGAAAGGGTGGTAGATGCATGGAATAGCTTACCACAAGAAGTGGTGGCTATGAATACAGTGCAGGGCTTCAAACAGGCATGGGATAGGCATAAGGGAGCAATACAAATGACTATGAATAGATAGGTCACTGACAGAGCAAAGGCCGATGGCACATTTATAAGGTAGAAAAAGAAATGGGCAGACTGGATGGGCCTTGTGGTCCTTATCTGCCGTCAACTTCTATGTTTCTATGTTTCTAATACAGCATTGAGGCTGTAGGCTATGGGCAACACAGTAAACAGTACGATACAGGGTACAGTGCCAGGGCACTTTGACTTCTGGTTACAGCATAACCTTTTTACAAAGATGTCCTGACCAGTTTACAAGGATGTCTAATAGATTGTTGTGGCTGTTGACAGTGCATAGGATAAATCTAACTGAAAGAGGTCAGTTAGTGGCCAGAGAGTGAATCGGGGGACAGTGCACATGCCTACTATGCTTGGCTGGAGCTGAGTAAACTGGGTAAGTTAGGGGAGGCAGGTAGTGCAAATTCTAGAGCAGTCTGTCGGTAGACTTTGTCCAAGTGCCTTAGTAAGAATTGCAGGCCACTGACTGTGAAAGAGGTTGTGTGGCCATTCTGAGCAGCTGGTGAAGGCACTGGTGGTGGACTTAGAGTGTGCAGGTGCAGGTGTGGGTGGCAAGGAGGTGGGTCTTGAGTGCCTTTTTCAAGGGACCAAGTTTTTGATGGTTAGAGACAGATGGCAGGAGGGCGTTGAAGTAGGAGGGAGCTCTGACCAGAAAAGACCTCTGTGCGAGTGTGGTTCTGACTGGGAATGGCCAGTGCAGCTTTGGTTGAGCTGCGTGTGTACACCATGGGGGAAGAGTAGATTAGGAAGGCAGATAGACCTGGGGGGCAGGTCAAGCTAAGGAGGGATTTTTGGTCAAGAGGCAAGACTGGTAATGAACCTTCTCGTCAAGTTCAGGATCTGGACAATGGAATAGAGCGTGCATGTGTGTGTCATGCGGTCTGCAGCAGTTAAGAGCCTGCAGGCTTTGTTAATGACCACTTTTATTTTACCGATAGCTGTTGCATCTGCGGCAGCATAGACCAGCAACCCATAGTCGATCAGAGACATTACTGAGGAGGTTATGGCTAGTCTTTAGATGGGATCTGGGAGAGGTGGTCAAGTAATGATTGGAGGGCTAGTTTCTGGTGGTGCAGGGGAATGTAAGCGGCGGTGATGAATAACAGAGCCCTGGAGGAACCAGGAAAGACTTTAATAGTGAGGGCTTGAGCACCATGGACAAGTTGTGGGGAAGGGAGTGCGTGGAGGGAATCACCGAGGTAAATGACGCAACCACACCCCCGTTTCCCAACCCTGTCTTCCCTAAACTGGGTATGCCCAGGAAGGGTGACAAAGGAGGCGGGGGTGGTTTTTGAGAGCCATGTCTCAACTATAGCCAGAACATCAGGTTGGTGCTGGGTGATCCAGCCCTAGAACCCATCAAATTTTTTTAGGAGGCTGCAGATGTTCATCGTGGCAATACAAATCCCTGGTGGGGGCTGGCGGGGTGGGGGACCCAGGTTGGGGTGGAAGTTACCTGACATTAAGAGGAGAAGACATATTATTCTGAGGAGCGCCAGGTGGGGCCTGCGGCGGGGTGAGGCAGAGGCAAAGGGGCATGAACCTTCAGGAGGGCAAACAGGGATGGGAACAGAGCGAAGGATGGGAAAAGCCAGGAAGAGGGAAGATGGGGCGAATCAGAGGAGAAGGAAAGCAAGAGAGGTGGAGGCACTGGGGGGGCTGGGGTGTGGAGATAGTAGGGGACAGGTGCAGATAAAGAGAGGGGACATATAGGAAGTGGGCGACGTGGTCAGAGTGCGAGGACGATAGGGAGGTGGAGTCGGTGGAGGGGTACAGCTGATAAGCAAAAAAAGAGCCAGAGCGGCAAGGGCAGCGGGATGCTGGGCAGGACAAGGAAGGGACATGGCTAGGGTACTTAGACAGCAGAGCAGGAGGGGCTATAAGGGGGATACTAAAAACCACCAGTAATGAGGCAGTCAGGATGGCCCAGCGGTAGGGCCTTTTTTTAAATCATGCCTGTGAGGACTGTGTGTCCATAATCCCAGGGACAAAAAAATAACAGATAAACCCATTCCATCATCATGCAGCAGTACTTTCTCTGTGATGTACTCCGATCTGGCTAAGTATCGTTTTTGCTCAGAAAATCATGGTCTGCTGCAGCCGGTTTTGCATCCCTTTCCTGGGAATAGATTCTTTCAGCGTGGAGTGTTGTTTCATTTCCTGAGCCTCAGCTGCTAACAACGGAAGATAAACGTATTCCATTGAGACTGCAATGTCTAGCAAGTTTTCTTTTATTTTTTCCGATTTTGCTACCAATTTAAATGTACAGTTCCTTTTGCAAATACAAGCAGAAAGGAATCTGTACTAATGGAAAGGTGGCTGTCCCAGCAGCACAGCCACAGGGTTGCCGCTCACGACGCAGAGGACCCAGGTTTGAGAATGAGACCATGTTGCTGGAGAGCCAGTGGGGAAGGAGGTTTGAGCCATCTGACGGGGCGCTTACCTCCTTGGGATGCGAAGCAGACTGATCCCACACTGCATGAGCACCACGTGTGGACCAGTGAGGGGGTGGGAATCATTAGGATGGCAGAAAGAAGGGGAGACATGCCAGTTTCGTAACATGCACACCATTTGGTGATGCATTGTACGTTTACAGCTGGCATTCCAGGGCAAGAAGAAACCTGCAGAAATACTCCATTCCAGCAGGATGATACGTGGCACATTCTGGCCCAGGTCTGCCCATCTGCCCTGCATCAGAGGTCTGTGCCATTGAACCCCAAGTTGCCAGATGGGTGTGTTGCCCCCAAAGGCCCCACTGTGGAGGGAGAGGGTTACTGCAGAGTAGTATAATTTTATAAGTTAGAAGGGCCTCTGTGGGGTGTCTCATAATATGAGAGACACCAAGTGTGAGGTCTGGGCAAGAGGACAATAAGGCGAAGCTGAGCTGTTCTGTGTGCCCAAACTTCCTGATCGGTGTCTCTGACACCATAAGAAACACCTGTCCAAAGGCCCTTTTAACTTATGATAAATCACTCAAGTTTGCTTGACTGATTTATAGTAGATTTAGTAATTTTAGAGCTTTTTTTTTTTTAAATTTACATATGCCATCCTCCCCCCCCCCCCCAAGCATTGAAGTGTAGTGCTGTACCCTAACACTCCTGAACGAGAACACACTGTACACAGGATAAGATGTACCGTGGCTGTGTGTGCTGATTGGCCGAAATCACATTAGTGATTTTATAATATCTAAAGTCTGGATGGCTCGCATTATGGATACCATCAATGGCTCAACTCCTGTAGCATCTGAGGTTGGTGAGACTCCACTTGGTGGTGGAAATGGAGAGGGGGGAAGGGAAACTCTGTTCCCCAGGAATAAAATTAAGAGCTGGACTCAGTTCCAGGAGTAAAATGGGAAAGGACTGCTGTGTAACATTTACCAGTCAAAAGACATAAAACTACATAAATAACATCCCAAAATGCAACATTTAATGAGGGAGTGTGTCCCCAGACCCCTGTTAGATGTGTTCAAGCCTACATGAAAGGTGGTGGATTCCCCCAGAAATTTTGTTCTTTTCCAGCAGTGCCTCCACTGCTAGGTCCTCAGTTCTGTGAATGTGTTTTAGCGTTGTCCCCAGGGCTTGATGATTTGATTAAAACTTCCTCTTGGCAAAATGTATGGAAAGAAACACACCGATTGGTTCTGAAAAATGAGTTCAGTCCCCCTCTGTGAGTCTAAAGTCAGTTTAAAAAGTTAACATTTTCAGTCTGTAACTGATGCTGGCTACATGGCGTGTCTCCCACACATCTGATCAGCATGGCTATTGGCTGCAGCCTCTTGCATGCAACTTCCACCATTGCAGATGTAACATACTAGTACGTTTTTTACAGTTGGGCTTCACCTTTGCTATGCTGGCCACTAAACATGCTTAACAGGAAACTGCATTTCTTAAATAGCCATCTCTAGGGAGCAGTGGCTGACAGAGCTCCCCTGCTACCTCCCCATAGTGGAGATTTGATACGGAAACTGTAAAAACTTGCGAATTTCTTTGGCACTGGCCATTACCAATAAATTATATTGGTCTGCATATTGATGAAGTGTAGAAAAATATAAGATGCACAGTCAGAATTCTTCGTGGAGCAGTCCCCCCTGCGCATAGGCCAAGATTAGTCCCACAGGTTGTGTAGCCAGCAGCAATCCAGTCCTGACCTGGACCATAGCCAGCAGCTGCATTACTCTCCCTGGTCTACCTTGGTCTGGGGCCCTGTTGTGGAGCGGCACTTCTGGTGACATTCTGTCAATGGGAGGGGGGGTGTAGCGGCTATGGCAGTAGAAGGGGTCAGAGATAAGGGGAAGGTGCCCTGTGGGGTCAAAGGTTATGGGAAGTTCATGTTTCTGCATTTGACAGTGTGAGTGTGTCCTTGTGTAGATGACTGCAAGCCTGTGCATGCACTGTGTTTGTGTGCATCTGTGTCTGACTGATTACGTGTGTAATAATGTGTGTTGGGCTACATGTCTGCGTGAGTACTTCTGTATTTGTGCTTCTGTGCATTAGAAATGCATGGTACATGAATGTGTTTGTGGATCTATGTCTCTGTGCATATGCCATGTGTGCAGCGTCTGACTCCCCCTCTGTCAGGAAAAAACACACAGCTACGGCAGCCAGCTCCTTGTTGGCAGTCCTGTAATGTGACCTGTAACCCTATACCTCACCGTACTGTATTGCATCACCGTACTGTATTGCACTGCAGCCTAAGCATGTTGTGCCCTACTGTATACCAAGGACCCCCGTGAAAATGAGATCTTGCTTCTCTTAGGGCCATCCCACCATCTGAATGATGCAAAATTTAAATTAATAAACGAGTCAGCTCTGGTTGTGTTTTTTCTTTTTTTGAGTCTGTACTTAAATTCTTGTGGGGGGGGGGGGTCTGAGACAGAATGTTTGCTAGCAGCCCTGTTCAAGGGGGGGGTGTATCCTGCAAATCCAGTGAATGTGCTGTGCAAGTATGTCTGAGAAAAAAGTGTTTTCCACATCCAGGGGATTCCTGATGATCAATTGCACTTCGTGACTCCACTGTGAAGTGGAGATGACATTACATTGTCACAACATCATCTGTCGACATTTTAATTAAGGATAGTTCAAGTGCCATTGATCCAGGACACTATCGATCAGATTTCCATCAGCTTTGGTCCCTTTACAAAGCACACCCGGTATGGATGATATTCAACACGTGGCACAAATGAATCTCTACTCCAGGTGACCTAGATAACGGAGATCAAAGATTATGTTTCAGTTGCCAGCATTTTCTTTGGTATTGCACATGACTCCATTCAAACGTGGTACCAGTGTTGGCTCTAGGTGCCAGAAATGACTAGCCATATGGCTAACCCCCATTTAACCAGCCACTGTCACTTTTTGTTTTAGCCATTAAGCCATTTAGGCATTTTTCCAGTGGGACCCCTGCTAACATGGTGTTAAAAGCTTTAGCCACCAGTGGCTAACTAAATATTTTCATAGCAAAATGATTTAAAGGGGAATAGTCAGCACTAAGAGCCCCACACCAGTTGTGGGACTGGTCAGAATTTGCTCCATGTGTGTGAATTAAAAAAAAAAAAAAAAAAAACCTTACAATCCACTATACTGCAGTAATCAGTATCAGGGTGGTTCTGCTGAGATGTTAGGGATTTTATAAGCTCAGCTCAGATGTTTGCTGGTCCTGCTGTTTTCCCAAGGCTAAGTCCTATGTGACTGAACACAGCCCTGGGAGGACAGAAGAACCGGTAAACAAAGGGCTGTGCATTGCAGGCTGTTGAGTCTCCAACTGCTGCCGCCCCATTCTGGTGTCAGCTGCAGGGAATTTTGGTATTTCTCGTTACAGAAAATGTGAACTTTGAAGTCTATTAACATAACCAGCCTGCTACAACCTAGTTTACTGCAGTAAACAGTAACTAAGTGAACAATGTGTGGCTCCTAGTAATGATTGCCTGCAGCCTAATATGTACAGCCCACACTTCCTGGTACAGGTACTTGTTTTGCAGGTGGTAAGACTAAATGCATTTGATCGTTGATATTTAAGGTATAGGTCAAAAGTTAAACTTGTGTTATCTGTGTTATTTTTAGAAACTTGGTTACCTCACACCTTTCTTGATGTCACACAGAACATTATGGAACCAAGTAATTGTGACTTCTGACCTTTATTGCAAAAGTCAAAAACATTATATATATTTGTATTTTCACTTCGTTATACCAGTTTTGTTTGCCAGTACTTCTAAAAACAAACAGATGCATATCTTATATAACTCTACCAAAAATGCTAAGGTAATGTAGGTGCAAACTTTGACCTACAGTATGTGGTAAAGAACAGTTATATGGAAATTTTGTTCCTTTCGTTGCCAGTTTTCAACCATTTTCTTTGGTGATTAGATGTAAATGAAAAGGGATATTGTCTAGGGGTGTTTCCAAATGTGGTGTCTGCTTGCTATATATTTATAGCATTTAATGTGTGGCACCCACACAAAAAAACAAATTGCTTCTCCCTGTGGCTGTTCACTGGAGCAAAAATAGGCTTACTGTGAATGCGTGTTCCACTTTATTAGCAGATGTATTAGTATTCATGTAAGAAAAAGGGCACTGGTACAAGACAGGCAGTCCTTATGCGTATAATGGCATGTGTTTCTGCAGGACTATCCTGAAAGTGGAATCATACCCAGAGATCCTAGCCTGCAAAAATATATTTATTCATTCATGCATGCATTCAAAAGAATGGAATGTTCCTTTTATTCAGTGTGGTGCAGGTCACCACTTCCTAAAACGGGGGAATGAAGTAATCAAATACTTAAGTTGGCTTATTTTCATTAGGCTTTTTGTTGCTAAATGGCACACTGGGAGGTCTCAACTTTCTTCTTTCCTCTTGTATGCTGGTAAATATTTTCTGCCTTTACATAGGTAGGAGTCCTGTTCTAACTTGGTGCCTGACTTGCCAGGTCATGTTCAGCTTTTGACAAGTTAGGCCTTGTCCAATGTTTCCAGATTGCGCTCCAACACCATGCTTACCCAGGCGAATTCCCAGGCATGATTGCTGCAGTACCACTAAGCATTGCAAGTACCGCGGTGCATGCTGTTATACTTGCAATCAGGTGCGGTGACAGATTTGGCGGGAGGAAATGACACGGTTGGGATCAGGAGCTTCTTGTGAGCTTGAGAATTTAAGTATATTTATTTATTTTCTTTTTGGTGGTCCAGAAGGAGATTGAAGGGTGGTGGCAGTTGCCTTAAATTGTGTTACAGCATGAATCGCATCCACACTGCTGTTGACATAGTTTACGGCAACTGTGCTGGGTAGCAGGGTTTTAGCACTGTTTCAGAGCACAGATTAAGTCCTAGTGTAAACAGGTCCTTAAGAGTCAGAAACCCCAACATGGTGAGTTCAGCCTCCTCTGTGCACACCTCCACAAGTTCTCTCACCCTAATTACGCAGTCTCTACACTGGTCTCCTAGGGCCAGGAGCCCCATTACTTTTTTGTACCCCCTTTCCCCCTCCCCCTCCCCCTCCTCAGTTGTTACCGAGCCATGTCACAGCACCCCACCTTAGTCACAAGGAGAATGGCCATTGGTCTTCTCCAGAAACAACACAGGAGACCCACATTCCCAGTCAAGGTGCTGCACAATATTGAAAGAGTCCCTCAAATAATATCAGGAGTGTATTTTAATCAAAATCTTGGTAAGAATGGTACATCAAAGCACTTATAACCTGGTGTCCCGGTGCTTTGAACCTAAATGGTCTTTCTTCTCTTCCAGGACCCTTCTAAGTATTGTTCATACATCTACTTGAGTGCTGCAGATCCTTCCCACACCAAAGAGTGAGGGCATCACCTCAATGCCCCTTCTTTCCATATTTGGCTAAATGAACAAGAGTACTAAGGTATGTCCCAAGCCACTGGTTTGGCTACCTTTTCTGCTCTTTTAATATTGATGCTCTTGGATACTTAAGCAGCCTACTCTGTTTAGTCATCATTTGGGAAATTTGTGACATTTGTTTAGTAAAGCACTGAATCATAAAACAGCATATAATCATGAGTCTGAAAAACCCACCAAAGCCGCTTTCTCGCTGTGTGATCCTGAGTCATCTTTCAACTTTCATGTGCTTCAGCCATCCCAGCTGAACTGGGCAAGAACAGGACTCCACTGAAAACAAGATGTTTCAGCTAACTTGTTCTAGCATTAGAAATAAATTGCAAAATGACTTAAAGGGAACATAAATCTTGATCTTCCAAGAATCAATCTTTCCATTGATTCCCATGTATGGGTCTAAGCCAGAGATAGAGCAGGGCTTTTGGCCAGGGGGCTGGCAACAGCTACTGGGCAGGTTGCCTCTTCACCCCCCCCCCATATGGTGCCACACACTGGCCAATAACCACTGCCAATTCCCTTACCAGTCTCTCTTCAGTTCTTCCTGCCACTGAGTGCACACTGGGAGCTAAGTGCCTCAGTTTGCCTTGTCACTGCTTAAGTTTTTACTGTGTCACTGTCTTTTTCTCCTATTCACGGTGCCACCTGTGTTTCTTATTTTTCTGTGATGCTGAAATCTGACAAGAAAGGGGCACATTGCCAAAAAGAAAGTCTATCATCCGCCTATCATGTGCTGTTACCCACAGTGCATGATGAGTGACTGACAGCTGCCCGTCATACCCTGTTGCCACTGTGAGTAGCCAGTGGCTGTGATGGACTGGCATCAGTCCTGTGCAGTCTGTCTTGGATCATAGCATGACATGGACACATGTGATGCCTGCTTCTTAATGGACCATTGTGCCCTAGGGAACCATGCAGTCGCCCAGTCCCCTCCAGCAGTGGCAAGCCTCTCACACATGCATCCAAGGCTAGGTCTTTACACTTTTCCACAGGGTGTCTTCCCAGGACCCTCTGGTTCCGTGGAAGTATGGCGTTCTCCTTGACCTAACCACACTGAGATGTTGGACACTCTGGTGGATGGGTCTGGTGGATAGTCAGTTCCTTCTGGGCAGTCGCCTGCGAACCGTCCACAGTCTGCCTGTCCTGAGTGGCAGACATCTCAGGTGGTGAGGCCACAGCTCTATGCTCAGGCTACACCGGTGAACACCTCGAGATCTTCCTGTGGTGCCACCTATGTTGTTCCCACTGTGACAACAAGGCAGGTGGCACCAAGGATGATGCCAGACCTCCTCCTGACACTGCTCACAGTGTCGGGAGAGGGACCAGCACCAAGGCTGTTGCCTGTTCTGGTGCCAGTTACAGTGTTGTCACTACCCATTGTTTTGCTAGTGACACCGAAGAGGGTGATGGCTTGAATATGGTGATGGCAGCAGCAGTGGTGCTGACCCTGGGCTCAGTTCCCAGGGAGGTGTTGAGGATGATGTCATCTCAGAGGTCATCCTCAACTCCGGTGTTACCTCTGACATGGAGGAGGATAATGGTATCAAGCGTGATGTCAAAGTCAGCACCGAGCAAGGGGTTGAGGATGGTGATGATCATGAAGATGGGGAGAACATTGTCTCTGAGGATGTCACTGATCCTGATGCCAGTGCCAGAGGTGGCACTGAGTTGGGGTGGGATGAGGGACGTAAGATGGAGTTTTTCTGGAGCCATTGGGCGCCACCAGTGAGGACTGGGGTCACTGTGTGAGACCTGTATGGCTCCACTCTTCTCACCTGGGGGTTCCCCCCACTGGCACCAATCAGGTCACTCCTTGGATGTAGGACGATACCCTTTCTGGCGACTCTTCAGGCCCCCTTCTTTGACGAGGCTCCCTACAAAGTTCCGCAGTCCGGGACAATGCCCTTGAGACCAGGAGTCTCAACCCTCGCTAGATGAGCCTCTCTTCATCCTCACGCAGAATCCCTCATTCATAGGCCCCGAAGGAGCATTCACATGGTCAGATGTTGGACTATAATTTAAAAAAATATGTAAATGTCAAACCCCAGGATATGTTTGCATGAGTGTTGTTTTGAACCATCTGACGTTATAGTTGAAACTGTTTCAAGAAGTTTTGCCAACACCAGCAACTGACACTCCTCTCTTCTGCCCTTCTCAGTATATGCAATACTGTGCTGGCTACTGAGGTTATTGTATTTGACTCTCATGAAGAAAGCAGAGGCCTGATTTTAAAATAACGACTTTGTTCCTATCGTGATCTTTTGGCAAAGTGTGTCAGATGAGGTTTCTTTTTTTCTTTAGTTCTGTTTATTCACCCAGGCCCAAGCAGGGATGTAGCCCATACCAATCCCCTTTGACTCCCCCACCTGGCATCCCCCTCCAGCTGCCCTAACTGGGAGGCCCGTAGCTTAACCCCTGTGGGAAGGTTTCCCAAGGGAAGAGTCCAAGATCTACCTTAGATCCCAGCAGAGACTAACCCTGGTGCGTCTTTCGGGAGGAAGAAGGGAGCATCACTCTGCTTTTGCTCCTGAGGGCATTTCTCTGTTAGTTTCCCCTGGAAACATGAATGTGCAGTGACATCAGCATGTAGGCTTCAAACAACATGAAGTCTTGCTGTATTCAGACATAATGCAGTCATCCCCAGCACTTGGACTGCCCCAGGGAGGAGGGGGTTAACTCCATGCAGAAGCATGGAACGTTGAGCTCGAGCTCGGTTTTCAAACCTCTGTCTGTGGTACTTCCCAGTGTAACTGTCAGATTCTTTCCTCTGCCTAACAGTGAAGTCGCTCCGGAGATTTCCTCTGCTCGGTTCGGTAAAGTAAAGCGTTCGGTTTAAAACCAATTCTTTTGTTGTTTTTCAATTTCCAGCCTCTGTCTACGTTACAGGTAGTGTTGTAGATAGGTAGTGACTGTATTTTCTTTTAAACAACTTGTGGAAATTTTTTGACTCTTTTTTTTCTTTTTGGTCGGTCCGGTTAGGAACCAACCTTGTGTTTTCTTCTAATTTAAAGTAATATTTTCTGGGATTAGAGTGGTGTTCCGGTACCGATCAGTCTCAAAAGAACCGGGCCTTTTCTCGGTTCTTTTCCAAACCCGTGACATGGTTGTTACCGATCGGTTGGTAATTACCTGGCTTGAAAGCTTCTATAGGGTAATTTTGGTAGGTTGGCCATGTCTGAGAAACCCAAAAAGAAAACCGGTCCCACTGGGTTTCAACACTGTACTGAGTGTGGGGAGGCCTTTGCCAAGGCCAACCCCCACCTTATCTGTGTTTATTGTCTGGGTTTGACCACCTCCAGTCAGACTGCCAAATTTGTAAAAACTTTCCAAAAACCACTCTAGAAAAAAGATTGAGTAGGTTGAAGGAAAGGGAGGCCGAGAAGTCCGTGGATCCGGATGGCCATCCCGGTTCGGTTGCTGCTGAACCTGAGAAGGTGCCTACTGACATAGGTGATACCACCTTGGGCAAAAGGAGAGCTGACTCTGAGGGGTCAGTTCCGTCAAAAAAGAAATGGAAGTCTGCCGGTTTGGATCCAGTACTGCATACTCCAACCGCGGACGAGATAGCCAAAGCAATTAGTATTGTCCAATCGCTTCATCCAGTTCCGTCCGAACTGGCACCGCCAGTTAGGCGGGCAGTTTGGTTGGAACCGGCTCCTTCAGATTACAGTCCGGATGCTTTCTATGAGGAGTGGGAGGGAGACTAAGATTATCCCGATGACAACGATGATGACTACGACCAGGGGGGGTCTGGATGTGCCCATTGAACCGGACATCTCCCCAGACAGGCCCTCGGATGTCTCCCCTCCCAGGCTTTCTGAGTCTCCTTCACACTTCTTGTTTTACAAAAAGGTGGCTGAAACCCTTCAGCTCCCTATGGTTGAAGCTGCTGAGGAGGAAGAGGAGCCTGAGTTTGTGGTGATGATGGATATCCCGGAGTCCAAAAGGTTGTCTATCCCTCTTCATAAGTCCTTGGGGAAACAGACACAGAAGATTCTACAGACTCCTAACTCTTTACCTCCTGTAGATAAAAGAATGGACAAGAGATGCATGTTATCAGGCTCAGCTGTGGAGTTCCTTTATTCTCATAGCAGCCATGTTGGGGTAGTGCAGGCTGCAGCCTATGACAGGGCAAACATTACTTTGGCTTCACACCCCCCAGACAAGGACTCCAGGAAAGTTGATGCCATGGCCAAGAAACTATACTTGGCATCCTCTTTGGGACTCAGGCAGGCTATTTATATGGCCTATACAGCCAGGTACCAGAAGTCCAGGTGGAATACGGTTCTGGAACTGGCTAAAAAGGCCTCCCCCCAGCTAGCCAAAGAGCTGGAGGAGGTGGCTGCAGATGGAACTGAGGCATCCAAAGTACAATTTCACGCTGCTGTGGACTCCAACGATGTGGCATCCAGAGTCATGGCTACATCTGTGTCTCTCAGAAGGCATGCTTGGCTCAGATGTACTAGCCTGTCACAGGACACCCAGTCTAAGGCTATGGATTTTCTTGTAGTTGGCAACTCTCTGTTTGGGGAGAAGACAGAAGCTTACATGAAGAAAATGGACGAATATAGGACCACTTACAGGAGTGCACAGACCAAGGAAAGGCAAGCCACTCCTCAAAAGCAGCAGTCCAGGGGCAGAGGCAGGCCCTTTCACAGGCCTTTTTACCAAGCCCAGGCCTCCTCTTCTTACCCACAAAGGTTTTTTTTTCTGAGGGAGGGGTAGAAAGGGGATGAGCAGGGCTGCTTCCTCCTCCCAGTCTAAGGCTCCTGCCAAGCAGACACCCTGAGGTGTCAGCCTGGGTCAACTCCCCAATCCCAGTAGGAGGCAGGCTGGCTTACTACTTTCAGGCCTGGAAGTCTGTTACCTCAGACAAGTGGGTCCTGGATGTAGTAAGCCAGGGACTGGCCCTCAGCTTCAAAAGGTATCCAAAAAGGAGGGCCATGCCTTTTGGCCTAACATCAGCTCCAAGGGTGTTCACAAAGTGCCTTGCAGTAGTGGTGGCTTACCTCAGAAGGCAGGGTATCACCATTTTTCCACATCTGGACGACTGGCTCCTGGTATGGCAGTCATCAGACCAGGTCAGGTCAGCTCTGCAAACCACTCAGGACTTGCTCAGTTCTCTGGGGTTTCTCCTCAATCTGCCAAAATCTGTCCTAGAACCAGTACAGCTTCTCACCTTCATAGGGGTGGAATTGGATATTATCCAAGCAAAAGCTTTCCTTCCTCTGGCAAGGGTGAAGGCCTTAGTAGACCTTGCTTCCTCCTTTCGGCCTCAGGTTTCTCTTCCAGCGAGACAGTTCCTCCAACTCCTGGGCCACATGGCAGCCTCCACTGCAGTGGTTCAGGGAGTCAGATTTCAGATGCGGGGCATTCAGTGCCATCTAAGTTTCTTTTGGTTGCAGAGAAGGGACTCTCTCACCAAACTGATTCCAGTGATTCTGATACAAGCTCTCCAGTGGTGGCTAGACCAGGACAACCTCAGACAAGGGGTTCCATTTCTCCCTCAAGTTCCATCAGTAGTTCTGACTACAGATGCGTCTCTCCTAGGCTGGGGAGCCCACCTGGGAGCCTTGACAGCTCAAGGGATCTGGTCCCCGCTGGAGTGTCTTCTTCATATCAACCTCCTGTAACTCAAGGCAGTTTTCCTAGCCCTTCAGACCTTCTCACATTCAGTCAAGGGCAAGCTGGTCCAAGTCAGGACGGACAACACTACCACAATGTGGTACATCAACAAGCAGGGAGGCACTTGGTCCACGGCCTTGTGCACAGAGGCCATGAAGATTTGGTCTCTGGCCTATTCCCTTCAGACTTCCCTGATAGCAGTTCATCTTCCAGGGAAAGACAATGCATTAGCAGATGCCCTGAGCAGAATTTAACAGGGACATCATGAATGGTCCCTGAATCCTCACATTCTGAGGATCATTTTCTCCAGGTGGGGCACTCCAGAGATAGATCTATTTGCAGCACCAGACAATCATCAACTTCCTCTGTTCTGTTGCAGACCTCCAGTCCTGGGAACAGTTCCCCAGGATGCCTTCATTCTGAAGTGGAAGGGCAGGTTTCTTTATGCCTTCCCCCCTTTCCCTCTCCTGTTCAGAGTTCTGTTCAAGATAAGAACTCAACCCTGCACAGTGATACTGGTGGGTCCAGATTGGGCCAGACAGCCCTGGTATCATCTTCTGCTCTCCCTGGCTGTGTCACATCCCCTGTCTCTTCCCAGGAGATACAATCTTCTCTCCTCCTCCCGGGGTGGGTCTGGTACCCCAATCTCCAGTCTCTCAACCTCAAGGCCTGGCTCTTGAAGAGTTAGAATATGCAGCACTACATCTCTCTCAGGGAGTTCTGGATATTCTGAAGGTCTCCAGGAAGCCTTCCACTAGAAAAATTTACCATTCCAAGTGGAAGAGATTCAGTATTTGGTGCTCTCAGAAAGGCATTATGCCTGATTCTGCAGGCATTTCCACAACCCTAGATTAGTTCATTTGAATAGTCTAGGCCTTAGGCCTGCCACTATAAAGGTTCATCTAGCAGCTGTCTCTGCATTTCTTTCTGCAGGGAGGGGCTCTTCCCTGGCATATTATCCAGTTTTCAGGAAGTTTTTCAAAGGCCTGGTTCACATTAACCCTCCCTTTAGGGAGCCTGCTCCACCCCGGGATCTTAATGTCTGCATTGCTCAGCTTATGCAGCCACCCTTTGAGCCTATGGCTTCGGCTGAATTGAAGTACTTGACCTGGAAAACGGTGTTCCTGGTAGCTATAACTTCTGCCAGGCAGATTAGTGAATTACAGGCCCTGTCAGTTGAACCTGCCTTCATATCCTTCCATAGGGAGTGCCTGAAAATAGGCAGGATTTGTCTAGTGCACTTACCCGGTCAACAAAGGCTAAATAAATAAAAATAAATAAATAATAGGAGGTTCTTGCCTAAAGTGGTATCGGATTTTCATCTGAACCAATCGATATCTCCCTGTGTTTTTCACTGACCATTCTTCTTCAGGAGAAATAAGATTACACAGTTTGGATGTTAAAAGGGCTCTTAGCTACTACATAGAGCATAATAAGGAACACAGAAATGACTGTCTTCAATTGTTTCTCACTTATGGTGAGGTGGGGAAAGGTAAGCCTGCCACTAAAAGATCTATTGCCAGATGGATTGTTTCTTGTATACAATTCTGCTATGACAAATTGGGTAGAACACCCCCTTCAGGCCTGAGGGCTCACTCCACTAGGGTACGGCTGCGGCCAAAGATATAGCCTTGTTAGAGATCTGTAAAGCAGCCACCTGGAAAACAGTACATACTTTCACCAACCATTACTCCCTGGACATCCAGGCTAGGAGTGATGCTAGGTTTGGCACAGCAGTACTGCAGAGCCTGTTCCCAAAGTAGGTTCTGCATTCCCTCCTCCATAAGGAACTGCTTGGTAGTCTGCATTATGTCTGAATACAGCAAGACTTCATGTTGTTTGAAGAAAAAATTACTCACCCTAGTAATGTTGTTTCTTCTAATGGAGTCTTGCTGTATTCAGACCTCCCCTCCTGCCTCCCCTCTCAGAACCTGTCTTTGGGAAGTGGGCTGGCAGGTACAGTGTTGCACCTCAGGGGTGTACCTTGTACCCTCCCTCTTGGTGGGGTAGCTGTTATGTTTATCCTTCTTGTGTTGCATAGCTTATTTTTCACTACCTTGTTTCTTCTTGGGTTCTTGACTTGAGTCTTTTTGGACCCCAAAAATATTTTGCCTTTTGGCTACATGTTTCAATTTCCATATTATAGTGCTAAGTTAGTTGCTCGTAAGAATCTGACGGTTACACTGTGAAGTACCACAGGCAGAGGTTTGAAAACCGAGCTCAAGCTCAACATTCCATGCTTCTGCACAGAGTTAACCCCTTCCTCTCCAGGGCAGTCCAAGTGCTGGGGATGACTGCATTATGTCTGAATACAGCAAGACTCCATTAGAAGAAACAACATTACTATGGTGAGTAATTTTTTCATGCGTGCTACTACACATGCCCTACAGATGTCCTTCGTCGTCTCCTCCCCTTGCTATGTGGTCCTGGCTGGTGTACTCCCAGCCTCATCTGGGTGTCAAGTCATGCACCAGCTGCCTACCTATTACCTCCCTCCTTCCCCAGAGAAGGAGAGCAGCCCATAGAATGCTTATCCTATCTTCTCCCAGCTGGCCCTCTGACACTCCAGGCTTGTTCCCGAACCTGGGGTCATCGGTGTCACAGGCTGCAGTGCCACCACTGCGCTGGCAGGCTGGCCTTGCCAGATGATGTTTTGATGTGATATGGCTACACAGTGTCAAAAGGTTGCAACTAACACAAATTATAAGCTACATCGAGCCAATGACTGCAGTCTGGACATTATCATTATCTGTAAAGTTTCTGAAATTGGTACTCCATATGAAGGAGCAAGGAGAAAAATTCTCAGAAAGGTGGGGTATCCTCTATAGATTTGCAAGTAAACAAAATATGGATACTTCTTGAAGTTGGCTTCCTCATTATACATATTTGTCCTCTAACATGTCTATATTAATATTAATCTTAAGTAATAATTCCTTCTTGTAAGGAAATGTGGTCGTGGATTGCCAGATTCTTTATTCATATATTACCTTATCATAGAAGTGGGTCTGCAGTTTGGTGTCCCTAAGACTCGTGTCCTTGTGATCTACTCTTTTTATCTTCTTCTCGCTTGTTTATTTCTTTTAAACCTGATGGGATATGGGGAAAATTCATATCAGAGGTATATATTTCTGATCTTTCTTTTTTTTTACTTATCAGTATTAGTTTTCCTTTTTTCTTTTTAGCATTAATGTTTATTGCCTCTTCTTTAAGTTATTAGTATTAATGAAATATTGAGAAATCTGGTTTTGGATCTGAAATTGTTGTATTTTGTTGTTGCTGATATGTATTAATACATTTTTTTTTTTATTTTTTGGTTGTTTTTTTACTTACTATTCAAACACCATGAAGTCTTGCTATATTAGGACCATTGCAGTCATTCCCCACACTTGAACTGCCCCGGAGAGGAAACAGTTAACTCCAGAGTGATCTGGAGTTCCACAGCGCGAGGGCGCTGTTCAAAGCTCTATCTGGCTAGTTTCAAATGAAACTGTCAGATTCTTTACTCCGCTTCACTGAACAGTCGCTCCGGAGATCAGCTCCTTCAGCTCGGTTCATTTCTCGGTTCAAGCAGTATTTTGTTCATTGGAACCGGCAAAAATTTATTTTACCGCATTTCGTTAAAAGCTCTATCTGGTAAACCGTAGTACAGAAATTAAGTCTGTGTGGAAATTCATTATCGGTTCGGTTTGAACCGATCAGCTTGTTAAAATATGTGTATCAAACTGTTTGGTTGGGCTTTTAGAGTCGGTTCCGTTCTTATCGGTTCTAAAAAACTAACTTTTATTTGGGGTTTTCAAATACCCGTGACACGGTTAGGGAACCGATAAGGTGTCTTACCTGGCACTGCCATCTAAAGGGCAAGTTTTGGTTAGGCTGGCATTATGTCTGAGAAACCCAAAAGAAAAACTGGGCTCATCACAACACGGATAAGTCTGTGGGGAAGCTTTGCCAAGGCTGACCCACACACACCACTTGTGTTTATTGTCTGGGGGCTGACCACCTCCTGTCAGACTGCCAGGTGTGTAAAAATTTCCCTGCAGCCACCCTGGAAAAGAGATTGGGCCGGCTCAGGGAACGAGAGGCCAAAAAGTCCACTGACCCGGATGGCCAGCCCGGTCCAGTACCCACTGGACCAGAGGGAGTGCCCTCTGACCAGGGCGAGACTTCCTCGGGCAAAAGGAAGGCTGGTTCAGAGGAACCAGTCCCAGCAAAAAAGACAAAGAAATCAGCAGGTCTGGAGTACAAAATTGTCTCTCCAACTGCTGCAGAGATAGCTAAAGCCATTCAGATTGTCCAATCTTTGTCTCAGGGATCTGTCAAACCCCCTGCATCTGGGAAAAGGGTGGCTGCTTCCGTCCCAGTGGTTCAGGATTATGATGTTGAGGATTTTATGAACCACATGAGGGGAGGAGGAATTTGATCAGTATGTTTGTGACTGGGAAGGTCTGGACGTGCCCATTGAACCGACATTTCTCCAGATAGACCTTTAGAATTCTCCCCATGCTGTCTGAGTCCCTTCTCTTTTATGTTTTACAAAAGGTTGCAGAAACCCTCCAGCTTCCTTTAGAAGAGGCTGTGGATGAGCAAGAGGAGCCTGATTATGTTGAAATGATGGATATTCCAGAGTCTAGAGGCTGTCTATTCCTTTGCATAAGTCATTTATGAAGCAAACAACAAAGATTTTAAAATCCTCATTCTGTCCCTCCTGTAGATAAAAAAATGGACAGAAGGTATACCTTATCAGGCCCTGATACAGACTTCCTCTCTGAGCAGTGTAGTCATGTAGGTGTGGTGCAAGCTGCAGCCTGTGACAAGGCTAATATTCCCCTGGCCTCACATCCTCCTGATAAGGATTCCAGGAAGATTGATGCCATGGCGAAAAAACAATATATGGCAGCTTCTTTGGGACTCAGGCAGGCTAATTATATGGCTTATGTGGCTAGATATCAGAAATCTAGATGGGACACTTAATTGCAGTTAGCCAAGCAGGCCCAGGGTCAGCTGGCTAGTGAGTTGGAACAAGTGGCTGCTGATGGCATTGAAGCCTCTAAAGTTCAATTTCATACTGCTGTTGATGTTAATGATGTTTCCTCTAGGGTCATGGCCACTTCTGTAGCTTTCCGTAGGTTGGCATGGCTCAGATGCACTAATCTGTCCCAAGATACTCAGTCAAAGGCTATGGATTTTCCTGTAGCAGGAAATTTCTGTTTGGTGATCAAACGGAAAATTATATGAAAAAGATGGATGAATATAGAACTACCTACAAAAGTGCCCAAGCTAAGGAGAGACATGCCACTCCACAAGGCATGCCCCAGGGGAGGAGGTGAGCCTTTCCACAGGCCCTTTTGCCAATCTCAAGCCTCCTCTGCTTTTCACAGAGGGTTTTCAGAGGCAGAGGTAGGCAGGGCACAGGTAGACGGTGGCCTCCCTCAGCCTAAAGCTGCTGCCAAGCAGGCACCCTGATGGGTGCCCAGGGCCGTCTCCTGTACCAGTGGGGGCAGGTTGGCTTATTTCAGCCAGAACTGGCTGTCCCTAACCTGACAGGTGGGTTCTGGAAGTAGTAAGCCAGGGCCTGGTTCTCAGCTTCAAACAGTTCCCAAAGATGAGAGCCAGGCAATTTCACCTGCAAACTCTTCAGAAGCCCTTGCTTTGGAAGCAGAGGTTTCTTCCCTTCTGATTGCAAAGCAGTGGAGGGTCCCCCTTGCCATCAGGGCAAGGGACTGTACTCAAGATATTTTCTTACTCCAAAAGACAGGAGAATGGGTGCCCATCTTAGACTTAAGGTACCTGAACAAACATCTATTGAAACCAAAGTTCAAAATGTTAACTCTAGCAATGATTTTGCCTTCCTTGAGGCCAGAGGACTGGTTAGCTTCCCTGGACCTCAGGGACGCCTATTTTCATGTCATGATCAGGCCTTCTCACGAAAGTACCTCAGGTTCGAACTGCTCTCTGGCCACTACCAGTTCAGAGCAATGCCCTTCGCCTAACCGCTGCTCCAAGGGTATTCACAAAATGTCTAGCTGTGGTAGTGGCTCATTTAAGAAGGCAAGGATTGCTGTGTTTCCCTACCTGGACGACTGGCTCATAGTGGGTCAGTCTCCAGATCAGGTAAAATCCCACTTGCAAGTCACCCAGCAGCTTCTCACTTCCTGGGATTCCTGCTGAACTTACTAAAGTCAGTTCTGGAACCTGTTCAGGTTCTAACTTTCATAGGTGCAGAATTGAACACAAAGTTAGCCAGGGCATTTCTCCCCTGGAAAGAGTGGACAGAGCTCATTGCCCTGGCATCCTCCTTTACCCTGGGTCTCTCGACCAGCAAGGCACTTTCTGCAACTCCTAGGGCACATGGCTGCTTCCACAGCTGTCGTGCAGGGAGCAAGATTTCAGATGAGGGACATCCAGTTCCACTTGAGGTCCTATTGGTCTCAAAGGAGGGACCCCTTACCAAATTAGTCCCGTGACTAAAACCCTGATCCTGGCCCTTCAGTGGTGGCAGGATCAAAGCAATCTTACTCAAGGGGTTCCCTTTATACCTGTTTCCCACTCCCTCACCCTCACCACGGATGCCTCCCTGTTAGGGTGGGCTCACTGGGCACCTTTCCACTCAAGGAGTGTGGTCCCCAGGAATCTCTTGCTCCACATCAATCTTTTGGAACTCAGAGCTGTTCTTTAGCTCTTCAGGCTTTTGCAACTGTTGTCCAGAACAAAGTAGTTCAAATCAGGACAGACAACACCACAACAATGTGGTACATAAACAAGCAAGGGGCACTCGGTCATCAGCCTTGTGCACCGAAGCAATGAAGTTGTGGTCTCTGGCTTGCTCCCTAAACACCTCCTGATGCATGAATTCACCTTCCAGGAAGGACAATGTCCTGTGGGATGCTCTCAGCAGGATTTCCCAGGGCCATCACGAATGGTCTCTGAATCCTCAAGTATTGGGGTGGGTCTTTCAGATGGGGCACCCTCAGATAGAATCTCTTCCGCAGCCCAGACAACCATCAATTTCCTCTATTTTGTTGCAGGCCTCCAGTGCTGGGCTCAGTCCCCTGGACGCCTTTCTGCTGGATTGGAAGGAAATTCCTATATTTTCCCCCTTCCTCTCTTCTTCAGGGTATTGGTAAAAATCAGAACTCAGCCCTGCAAAGTGGTTCTGATTGCTCCAGACTGGGCCAGACAGCCCTGGTATCCTCCTCCTGTCCTTGACAATCCACCCTCCTGACCTTGCCCAGGACCCACGACTTGCTGACCTGTGCACAGGGAGAGTGTACTTCGGACCTCAAATCCTCCACCTCAAGGCTTGGTTCTTGAGGAATTAAATTTGCTGATTTGCACCTTTCTCAGGGGTCCTGGATATTTTAAAGGCTTCTGGAAGCCTTCCACTAGGCTACTTACAATTCTAAGTGGAAGAGGTTTTCCTTCTGGTGTTCGGAGAAACAAATTGTGCCAGAATCTGCTGACTTGGCCACTTTACTGGACTATTTGGCCCATCTAAATTCCCTAGGCCTTAGACCAGCTACCTTGAAGGTTCATCTGGCAGCTGTTTCTGCCTTTGTTTCGCTGGGAAGCCTGTTTCTCTTTCCTCTCACCCTGTGTTTCCAAGTTTTTTAGGGTTACTTCACTAACCCTCCCTTTGGGAACCAGCCCTGCTGGGACCTGAATGTTTGCATTACTCGTTAATGCAACCTCCTTTACCCTTTTCTTCTGCAGATCTCAAGTATTTAACATGGAAAACTGTTTTCTAGTGGCTATCACTTCTGCCAGACGTATAAGTGAATTGCAAGCCCTTTCAGTGGAAAAGGATTTATTTCTTTCACAGGGATAAGGTAGTCCTCAGGACTAACAGAAAGTTTTACCAAAGTGGTTTCAGATTTTCATCTGAACCAGTCCATTCTCTCCCAGTATTTTCACTGAGCATTCTTCCTCGGGTGAAAGGAGACTACACAACAGGCGTCAAAAGAGCCTAAGCTACTATGTGGAGCGTACCAAGGGTCACAGGTTGAATCCCTCAACTCTTCCTTACCTATGGAGAGGTTGGCAAGGGAGACCTGCCACTAAGAGGACAATTGCAAGGTGGATTGTCTCTTGTATCCAATTCTGTTACCAAAAACTAGGTAGGGAACCCCCTCAGGACTGAGGGCTCACTCCATGAGGGTGTAAGCTGCATCTCTAGCTGCTGCTAGAGATATTCCATTTTGGAAATTTGTCAAGCTGCTACCTGGAAAACAGTTCACACCTTTACCAAGCATTATTCCTGGACGTCCAGTCAGGAGATCTCTCGTTTGGCACAGCTGTGCTTCAGAGCTATTTCCTAAGTAGGTTCTGACCTCCTCCATGGAGGTACTGCTGGGTAATCTGCAATGGTCCTAATATAGCAAGACTTCATGGTGTTTGAAGAAAAATTACTCACCTTAGTAATTGCTTTTCTTCTCATGGAGTCTTTGCTATATTAGAACAACCCCTCCCTCCCTACCCCTCTCAGAACTCCTACTTGGGTATGGGGTTGGCAAATTAGTGCAAGCACTGTGTCATGCCATTTTAGTCTCTCTAGTCCCCCTTTGTTTCTTTTGGGTTAAGGGAACTAGGTATTTCTGTTTTTGTTAAGTGGTAGATGGTCCCTCTCTGGACTTGAGTCTTTTGGGAGAGGGGCCTATTAGTGCTTGTAAGGTGATCCTAACAATAAATATTATTATTATTCTGTGATTGTTCTAATTCTACTAATGGTAGGTAGCCAATGGCTAGTGTAGAGCTTTTCCACACAGACTTGCTATGTTTAGTTTAGCTCGTGAAACCTGACAGTTTCATTTGAAACTAGCCAGATAGAGCTTTGAACAGCGCCCTCGCGCTGTGGAACTCCAGATCACTCTGGAGTTAACTGTTTCCTCTCCGGGGCAGTTCAAGTGTGGGGAATGACTGCAATGGTCCTAATATAGCAAGACTCCATGAGAAGAAAAGCAATTACTAAGGTGAGTAATTTTTTCTTTCTTCCCATGGCCCGCGGTCAGCTCCTGCTTCTAGGCATCCTATTCTTTTTCCATCCGCTGTCCATCCCGCATCCGTCTCCACATCAGGCCACCACCTTGCTACCCTCACGGCTTACCTCCCATGGTGGGGTGGTGGGGAGCTCCCTAACTCGCCACCAGGACTGGATCCAGTACAAGTGGCACCCTTGGAGATGGTGCGTTAGTCGGACAGACATCGAGCTGCTTGACTTGGCTGCCATTTTCCTTTTTTCTTTGGTGGCGGAGTGTATAATGCTGACAGTGGGCATGCCATGCATGCATCCACACCCAGCGCATCCACTGGCTGCTAAACCTCCATGCCCTACGATATTGGCCACGCTTGCCAACACCCCCTCCACTAGGTGTCAGGCAAATGCTGGCACCCTGTTCCCTACCCTCCCTGGGAGAGGAGAGCTGTCCTCCAGATGCTCGATCCTCTCTCATCCTGGCTGGCCCCCAAAGACCCACTCGCACCATGAACATGGGTTGCCGGTGTGGCAGGAGGTGAGGTATCGCTGCCTCAGCCCTCTATGCCACCGGGCCGGAGTATTAATACATTTGTTGTAAATTTTATTTTTTGCATTTAATAAAAAAATTTTATTGATTAAAAAATGATGTATAAAGTTTGATCTTCTTTGAGGATATCTTCCACCATAGATGACAGAGCCTCCACTGCCTTCAGTTACAAACAATCTTCCAAGACGTTTCTTCAGTGTCTCTGTATAATGTGGTTAAAACCCTGGCAAATGCTGTAGGCCTTCATGTCATGAGAGACACCTAAGCAACAGATGCACACGTTCACAACATACTTATAAATCTTTATCACAATGACAGCAGTGAAACAGTGGTTCCGTTTCTTTCATTGGTGGCATAAACATTTATTTAAATTTAGAACAAAAACAAAATAGAAGAGCTAGCAAGCACTTGAAAATTTCAATGTCATCGTTCAGCCATGGTGGACAGCGAATGACTGACAGTGGGAGAAAGAACAGAGGCATGATAGCCCACGTTATATTGGTGGCATCAGTGCACGTCAGCATAGGCGGCCCCAGCTAGCAAAGTTTCTGGGTAGTCCTGACACCAGTGGCTTACAGTTCCATGATGTGGCTCAGTGGAGGAGATTCTCTGCTGTTACAGTGTATAACTGTCTTTTTAATTTGTTATATTATTGTGATGTAAGTGTGAGTGTGTGTTCAGTTGTGGGGTATTGAGAGGCAGCATGCATATTATAACCCACAGTCACACTGCCTCTCAGTGTTCTGCATTCCCCACATTCCCCACACTTACAGTAACGCAAAAAATACAACAAAACCTTACTCAACAAGCTTCTGCAGACCCCAAGAAACCCCAATGCACCTGAACACAGACACACACATGGCCCTGACACAAGCACACTCACAACCTTGGCATGGGATACACACACACACAGAACCTGACATGAATGTGCACACAATGACCCAGATATGTGTGCATGTGCATATATATGTGCACACACATGGCATTGACATGGGGCACAAAGTACACATGCACACAGATCTTGGCATGTGTCTGCACACATAGACCCTGATGTATGCACACCCATACCCTCTGTGTGTATGTGCATATATACTCTGACATTCACAGACCCTGACACATGCTGTACACATACTCTCTCACACACACATTCCAATGTGTGAATCTACACAGAACCCAACTTGTGCAGCCACACCCCAGTGCATGCAAAACCAAACTCTGACATACACATGCATGGAGAGAGAGAGACACACACACACATCCTGTGTCACACTCACACACAGACAATACACTTGCACAATGTTTCTTCATTAATTTCTTTGCATTTCTCAACTTGTTCTTAACACCTGCAGCCCTGCTAGACTTGATTACTCCACGCATTCTGGCAGGAATAGGAGGTTCTATTTTTTAGAGCTGGTTCTCTCCATTTCTATATAATATCTCCTTAGCATTGTGACCTCTCTGATTATGCTATCACAACTAGCCAAGACAAACCTCTCAGCTTCTGCTTGGTCACAGTTTACGAAGTCACAGTGTTGATAGGCAGTGAAGATGAAACATATGAACATATGCAAAAAGTCAGCAGAAGAAGTCCTGTTCATCTGTCATTTCTGCTCGGTAGTTCTCGGGCTTGTGCCATACATAGAAAATATACATAGAAACATAGAACATAATGGCAGATAAAGACCTGGCAACCCATCCTGTCAGCCCAAACCAGTCTGATCATGGGATAGTGCCCCGTCAGTCCTCCCTACCTCCCCAAGCCTGATGTGTCGAGCCAGCCAACTGCCAGTCATTATTTGCAGATATAATTCTGTTATATATATATATATTTTTTTTTTATATGACTTTGTGTATGTGTACATGCCACACGAATGCCAGTGTTAATGCAAGGGGTACACGGAGAAAGAGACTAGATTTCTTTTAAAGATGTTTGACCTTCCTCTGACCTGAGGGGCAGCTGCTTGCCAGGAAGCTAAGGTTGCATTTCCTGGTCCCTTAACAGAGATATGCCAGGATCCATTTACCTGTCATAAACCATGCACTTCAGAGACAGGATGCTCTGATTCCAGGAAACTGTTATGGTATGTTGCATCTTATGAGCTGAGAGGACCAGGAAGATCCTTTCTGGCAGACCTATGTGACTTCTCTTACAGGTGTCATAATTGTCAGGGAAGTATGACATCACAAGGTAGTTAGAAAATTGTGTTGGGAAGCGCAAGAGTGACATCTACTGGCCTAATCGAGAAGGCCCCTTTGGAATTAGACAATTCTTTTTCTTTAGGCTCCCTCTGGCTATTTAAGAAGCTGACAGAGAGCAAACTCTAATTTTTGCTGAGCATCTACAAGGGATACTCTTCTCCTGACAATACAAGAGGAAAGACTGCCAGTACAAAGGAAACTAAATCTTTCATTTACTTTCTCTGGACTTCAATTCACTATGGACTTAGTTAGCCATTATAGTCTGTTTTTCATGTGTATTTTTCCACTTTTATTTCTGGTATTCTGTGGCCAAATTATTGCATCTTTTAGTTGCAGCTGTATGACTTTTGTTTAAATATTTTAGTAAAAACATTTGTTTTTAAGAAAACTGCCTGAGTGAGATTTCTAAATTGTGGGACAGTTATTAATAATCTGTGACAAACTGTTATTGCTAAGGAGTGCCTCCATTAGCAACCAATCGAGCAAGGGTCTTTAAGGTTCATCTGGGTAGAGATAGGGAGAATACCAAGTCTCAGGGAAAGGTCTGTAGGGATTTTGAACCAGATTGTTGCATGTTCTGTTGGAGAAGATGAAATCAGGTGCACACTGCTACCCTGAAGAGAGTGTGATGCCCAGATCATCCTCATTTGTGTAACAAACAAGAAGGGTTCATATCTGGCTACAAGACTCGAAACTGGTCTTGTGCCCTTATCAGAGTTTAGAGGAATGCCCTGGGTCCTCGTGGTGGGTATTCAGTCGTGACTATGGCAAGCATTCTAAAAGGACACAAGGAGGGAATCCCTGCCCCCCCCATCATGGATTGCACTTAGGGGTGGGCACTGTGAGCTCAGTGGACCTGACCCTCAGGAGTGGGTTCGTGACACCCCAAACATCTTTTTCATGAACACCAGGATCCCATCCCTCCTTCCCTCCCAACCCACATAGCACAGGGGTGCAATGCTACACTGAGTAAAGATCTATAGCATTCTGTTACAAGAACTACTGTACTTTGTGTCAGTAGGAACAAGTGCTGGAGGGGGCACCAACCAGCAGCAATCATCTGAGCAGTAGCCTTACTCTCACAGCAGGAAGAAAGTGGTAGTTCTGCTTCTGCCCCCCTCTTGTCCACACAGGGATTCCCCTGGCCCTTGTAGTGGAGGAATTTCTGTTTGTATGGTAGACACTGGCTGTGCCACTTCTGTCTATGGGTCTGGCAGGGGAAATGGCTATTCTAACCCCAGAAATCCATCATTATATCTTTACAAAGTGCATTCATTTTGCAGGACTGAGATGCCCAGGATAGAGAACTTATGCAACTTATGGAACTTTAGAATTAGAATGAAATTCAAACTCTGCCATTTGGTCTCACTTCCCCAAACATCCTAATAAAAAAGTTGCTTCTCCACTGAAGAGAGCAGTCGCCTTGAAGTGCAGCTGCACTCTTCTAGGCAGTCTTCACTTTATTATTATTTTACTTCTAATATTGTTTTAGTAATTTCTTGTTACTCTGCACTGGGGTGTAATTTTTTAATTTATTGTTATAATTAATGGTTTCTCAGGTTGCCAGGAACCGGAGAAGGCCACTATATAGTGCAGTTCCAGGAACCTCGAATTTCTTTTTTTATATGTATCACATTTCTCTCTCCCACTGCTGGCAGGGCTCAGTGGTGGTAGTACCAACCATCCGTGCTCCATCCCCCCCCCCCCACTGGTGGGGGATCATGCAGCACAGCAGTGGGGGCTGGATATTTTGTATCTTTCTTCTTGCAGTTTTTTGTCCCCAAAACCTCACCCCTGAGGATACCCGCAAGAAGGATGAAAGTTTGGGCTGGAGATGTACTGGCGCATGTCTTAGTCAAGCACCTAATGGCATCCCCCCTCCCCACACTGTGAGTCCTGTGCCACTGCCCATGCTTCCACAGGCAATGTTAATGGGGTGGTGTGACAGCCCTCCTCCCCCTCAAAGGATGAGGGTGTTCTATGGGACACTCAAACCTGCTTCCCCTGGCCATCTCCTAATGACCCAGGCTCATTCCCAAACCCAGGTCGCTAGCATCGTGGGTGGTGGTGCTACCACTATGCCAGTGGGCTGGCAGAACCTCTGATTTTTTGCTATTTTATTTTAAAATTCGCAATAACAACCACTTTTCCTATTATTTTGGTATGTGTGATTTATTTTATCCCTTATTGCTTGGGTCTGTTAGGGCTACCATCCTATCCTAGAACACACAAACCAAAACTATGGACTTCTCCTTTGAGGGAAGTTCCCTGTTTGGCGACACACCAGAGATATGTATGAAAAAGGTGGATGAGTCAGTCCAATGGTGCAAGTGGTAGCACTACCATTTGTAGCACCGATGACCCAGGATTGGGATTGAGATAGGGGTGTCCAAGGATCAGCTGGAAGGAGGAGGATGAGCATCTGATGGACTGCTGTCCTCCTCTGGGGTGGGTTGGGTGAGGATGTCAGCAATAGCCTGACACCTGGTGGTGGCTGGGAGTCAATGTGCCTGACACCACCTGCGCATGTGGGACTGGGGCTCAGCGGATGTTGGCGTGGGGTGCACAGGAGTGTGCGTGGCTTGCCTCAAATGTCATTGAATGCATGAGCTTTGGTGGGGGACTTACAAGAAAAATCCCTTCGGTAGGTAGCTTCATGATGCCAGGGAGACCACGGGAAGCCTGCACGTCAAAACAAAATCACAACACAAGTCTCATCAGGGACCTGATGGGTACATACGTCCCTCCCTTTGGGGGACCTCCGCCATGAGGAATAAGCCATGGTCCTCCCAGACCAGGCAGCTGGAGAGGGGTGCTGAGGTGGTGGGTTGCTTGTGGAGTCCTGGGTTGATATGAGGTACAGTCCTACCCTGGCCAGACAGCCAGAAATAAAAGTGAAAACAAAATGGCAGATGACTACAAAATCACCTACAGAAACAATACAGAGAAAGAAAAGGCTTCCACTTCTCCAGGCCTTATGGACGGGGAGGCAGGGGTAGGGGTAGGGGTTACTACCCAAGGGCCTAGTCTCCTTTTGAGTATCTGCCCCATAGGGGTTACTATAGAGGTAGAGACAGAAGGGACACTAAATGTGCAGCTGCAATACCAGCCACTAAGCCCCAGCAAAGGTAAAACCCCTGACAATTCTGCCCAGGTCACCCATCCATTGACTGTGGGGGGAGGCTTGGCTCATTACTTCCAGGAATGATAAAAAATCCCCACGGACAAGTGTGTTCTGGAAGTAGTGGGCCAGGGTTTGTCCCTGCAGTTCAAAAAATTCCATGAACTGCAGAGCCAAAACAGTTGCACCTCACACCCTAACAGAAAAAAAATTCTGTTGGAGCAGGAGGTACAGAAATTGCTGCAAGCAAGAGCATCAGAGAAATAACTGTGTGCCACAAAATGGAGCAGGGGGTTCTTCTCCAGATATTTCCTGACCCACAAGAAAAATCTGGAGTGGTCCACATTTTAGATCTTCCATATCTGAACAAAAACATAAGAAAGGAAACATTCAAAATGGTTAAACTGACTAGCTGGGGTCACTGGATCTGAAAGATGCCTATATCCAGATCCCTGTCAGACCCACTTAGAGAAGGTATCTTAGGTTTCGGCTGGGGGAACTGCCAACACCAGGTCACAGCTCTTCCCTTTGGCCTGCCTCGGCACCAAGGGTTTTCACAAAGTGCCTTGCTGTGGTGGCTGCACATCCAAGAAGGCAAGGTGTGGTAGTTTTTCACTACCTGAATGACTGGTTAGTCTCAGAAAAAATACAGTAGGAGGCAGAGTGCTCTATTCAGTTAGTGGAAAGCCCCTTGGAAAAACTGAGCTTCCTGATACAAGTCCCAAATAGAGTTGGCTCTGGTATTAGACTTCATTGGCACAGAGCTAAATACACTGCAAGGGAAAGCCTTTCTTCCACAAGCAAGGGTAGCAAATCTCATTTCCACTGCAAAAATCCTACAGAATTGGCCAGCCAAGGTCTGTAAGAGATTTTCTGCAACTACTGGGACACATGGCCTCATCTAGTGCAGCGGTACCAGGGGCCAGGTTTCAGATGAGAGACATCTAGTACCACTTAAGGGACCACTGGTACCAAAGATGGGATCCCCTGTCCAAACTAGTGTCAGTCACAAAAACTTTGCTAACACACTAGAGTGGTGGAAGGAAGAAGAGAACCTCAGAGAGGGTATTCCCTTCCCCCAGCAATCCCCTACAGATATCTTCAAAACAGATGCCTAGGGTGGAGTGCCCACCTAGAGGATCTCACTGTGAGTGGCACCTGGAGCACATAGAAAACTCAGGAACGTATCAATCTCCTGGAGCAGAGGACAGTTCTTAACAATACAAGCCTTTCCTCCCAGAACCAGGGTCAGTCTATCCAGATCCAGACAACACCACAACAATGTACTGCATAAGCAATGAGGAACAAGATTCTCAATGCTATGCACAGAAGCCATAAAGATCTGGAATCTAGCCTATTTCTTGGGTGTAGTGCTATCAGTAATACACTTGCCAGGGAAAGTTGATGTCCTGGCAGACTCTGGAAGCAGAATCAGCCAGGGAAACCATGAATGGAATCTGAACCAACAGGTGCTAGTATCAGTGTTCAGATGATAGAATACACCAGAAATAGATCTGTTTGCTTCCTGAGAGAACAACCAGCTCCCACTTATTTGTTGCAGACCCCCAGTAATGGGATCAGTCCCAGACAATGCTCTAGTCCTAGACTGGACAGGGAAGTTCCTATATACCTTCTCTCCATTCCCACTCCTGCTGAAGGCACTCGTAAAGCTCAGGAGGGAGCTAGCAATAATAATCCTCGTAGCAGCAGACTAGGTCAGGCAGACCTAGTACTGCATACTCTTGGCCTTGTCCAGCAAGTCTCCAATCAACCTGCTACTGAGGTACAACCTGCTGATCCTGTCTCAGGGTGGGATAACATTCCTAGACCTCAGAACCCAATGTCTCAGATCGTGGTTCTTGATGAGCTAGAGTTCTGTACCCTAAATTGATCAGAGGAAATAATGACAGTGTTGAGGGTTTTTAGAAAACCAGCAACAAAGAACACCTGTGCTTCAATCATTCTGGTTGATAATCCCTATGCAGGCAGACCTGCCTACAGTCTTGCACTATCTCATTCACCTGCAGTCCCTGGGCCTAAGGCCTTCATCCCTGAAGGTGCATTTGGCAGTAGTTTACACATCAGGTAAAGGAAAGCCCATGGCCTCACAACCTATTTTCGAAAGGTTTTCTAAAGGCCTCAAACATTTGTACCCTCCTGTGAGGGACCCTGACCCTCCCTGGGACATAAAGGTATGCATCGCCCAGCTGATAGAAGCTCCCTTTGAGCCTATGGCTACTGCTGCCCTAAAATGTGTCACTCGGAAAACAATATTCCTGATGGCTATATGACATCTGCTAGGAGGCTGAGTGAGCTCCAGGCCCTCTGCACAGATCCAAACTACATAGTCTTCCATAGGGACAAGGGTAGTCCTTAGGACACAGGAGATTCCTCCCAGAGGTGGTGTCAGAATTCCACCTGAACCAGTCAGTTGCCCTTTCCTGGTCCCAATTCACAAAACTCCCTAGAATACCGCAAGCCCCGGGTGCACCGAACATATGGCGCAAAGGGCTTGTGGCATTCCCCGGCCAGCGATCGAGATTGTCGATCCCAAGCACCAATTGCTGGAAGTTAAACCATTTTTTTCTGGTCTAGCTTGTGGCAATGTAGGATACCCTTTTTACAGGGCTTGCACCAAATATTTGGCTCAAGCTGCCGTAAAGTGGGAAGAGTGTCGCAAATGTGCCCAATCTTCTTCAGTTGTGCGCAGTTTTCAGGAAAGATTTTGGTACAGCTGTGCTGACCACCAGGTTTGAAGCAGGGCTTGGCATAAGCCCTGCACCCCCCCCTTTGTGTTTTTTACTGCGCAGTCCGGCACAGAACAAAAAGTTTACTGCCTGGACATGAAGAGGGCACTAGGCCACTACTTGGGCTACACAAAAGGCAAGGCAATTTTATTTATAGGGCACTCTTCCCTTAGTGCTCAGGGTGCTTCACAATAAATACACTAGTAGAACTACAAACAATTAACAGTGAAACAACAAAACAAAAACAAAAGATGTCAGGTTCAGCAGTACTCAGCTTTTTGTCAGCTATGGTGAAGTGGGGCAACACAAACCAGTATCCATGAAGACCATTTCATGCTCAATAGTCTCCTGCATACAATTCTGTTGTGAGAACGCTGCCTCCTGCATACAATTCTGTTATGAGAAAGCTGGCAAACTGCCCCCCCCACGAGAGGCCTTAAGGTACACTCTACAAGGGGCACCTCTGCCTCGTGGCAGCAGCAAGGAGCATCCCCTTGCAATAGATTTGCAAAGAAGCTACCTGGAAAACAGTACACACCTTCACAAAACATTGCTGTCTGGTCATATAGTCCAGGAGAAGTGTGGCTGGCACTGCTGTCTTGCAGAACCTTTTCCCTAAATAGGTTTTGGACCCAGCCTCCCAAAGTACTGTACTTTGTGAAGACATACTAATGGATTCTTGGGATTAGAAGACAAAATTACTCACTGTAGTAATGTTGCTTCTTCTTAAGGGATACATCAGTAATATTCACAATCCATTACCCTGTCTCCCCTTCCAGAATCTGGTAATAGGTTCAAACAAGAATCAGTTCTTTTTCTTTTGACTTGAGCATTGCTTATTACGATGCCTGTACATTTATTGCTAAGTGGTCTAATTACAAAGTTTTCCAAATGTATCTTATTCTTTTGCCTTAATTTGACTACTTTTAAAACATTTTTAGAGAAATTTTAACAACTTTTATTGGTAGCCATTTAGGTAGTTTAGTGGTCACAGCTCTCTCTAGCTTTGGAAAAAATCTGACATTAGGATGCTGGAGGGAGTGAAACCACAGGGCAGTCTTTGAACTTCATCCTAATTCTGAAGTTCCATAATTAGCATAAGTTCTATCGCTATCCTGCAGAATGAATGTACTTTGCAAATATTACTGATGGATCCCTTCAGAAGAAACATCACTACAGTGAGTAATATTTTCTTTGTGTGGAGGTGCCACGCCTGTCTTCAGACCTCTTGACGGAATCTTCATTTACGTGGCAATGCCACTCCTGTCCTCCTTCCGTCTGGTGTGGGAATCTCTATTCTTATTGCCAGTGACAAAGATATCACTTTGAAATCAACTGAACAGCTCACCAGCAGTCCCTATAGCTCAGCTAAGCTTCCACTTATCAATTGCAATTGAGTTTCTACACTGGGCATCATTATAAATCAAAAATGTTATAGGAGAGGAAAGCTATTTAGAAAAATAAACCCACATTATGTTGTAAATTAAATTAAAACCCTTGGGCACTGAAAGCACCTACCCTTGGAGGGAAGGGAAATGAAAGTGAATGGGTAACTCTTCAGTCAGAAAATACTTTAATGTTTTAAGTGGTGTAACTTGGGAGGGAGAGGATGAGAACGTGTTGTGGTTGCATAACGTGCTGTGTGATTTGCAAATGTTACTAAGTTTTCATTAGAGATTTACCAGTCTCTAAAAAAGAATATATATGAATATATATATATATATATATATATATATACACACACACACACACACACACACACACACACATATAGATAGATGGATGGATGGATGAATGGATGTACGGTCACTAAGTTAGACTAATTGGCCTGTAGTTGCTTGCAAGCCCCCATTGCCCATTTTTAAATTTATTTTTATTAAGAGATATGATAACACACAGGCAGGTATGCTTGTTGTATGGCTGTACACGTAATGCAGTGTCTGTTGTATTTAAGTACAGGGTAGATTCCGCATGTTTAGATAGAATACAATATTTTCCTATCCTTTACATAAAAGATGGCCAGTTTGGTTGTTTAGCTTACCTTTCTTGAAACATCACAGGTACATATATACAGTATTTGTTATCCCCTATATGTTAAAACACCATATTCTTAGTCCCCATGATCCCAGTCAAAGCACGAACTCCATATCTACTTCCGACTGGTGGAGTATCTATCTCCTCCATTTCATTTGGAAGACTGAAACTCGGTCCTGCAATGTAGCTGTGAGAATTTGGTAAATCTGCATTATGTTTCTCCAGTTTTGTATAGTTGGCACCAACTTTGTCATCCATTTCCTAGTGATAGTTTTCTTTGCTGCTAAAACATACAGGATATTGGTAGGAGAATCTTCTCCCAGGAGGGAGAGCGGTCCGGACAGACAGACAACAGGACAATCTCAGCTGTTAATTCAATAGGTTCTCCCAGACATCTTGCCAATTCAGTTTGGAGGGCGCACCAAAGTGGCATCAACAGAGGGCAGTACCTCAGTATATGGCCCAGTTCAGCCAACCTGCAGCCACAATCCCTCCAACAGTGGCCATTATTGTCAGGGAGGTAGTTGACCAGGATTGCTGGGGAGCAGAAATATCTGCTCCTGCATTTCTGTGAGAACTCCCTCCAGAAGGGGGAGGAAGTTACCTTCACTGCTGGAAGGGCGGCCTTTGTCCATGAGACCACCGATATTTCTAATTCCAAGTCCCTGTTCCACCCCTCCAATATTGATTCTGTGAAGCCCACCTTACATCCCCCTCATTGCCCTTTTTGTATATTTAATTTTATATAATGCATTAGCTTGGACATTTTTTCTGTGTACTATGTTTTACCATAGTGATGAGGGGGTAAAGTGGCTGTTACGTTCGTTATTAAGGGGTTTGTAACATATTAGAAACATAGAAGTTGATGGCAGATAAGGACCGCAAGGCCCATCCAGTCTGCCCATTTTTTCTACCTTATGAATGTGCCATTGGCCTTTGCTCTGTCAATGGCCTATCTAGTCATACTCATCTGTATTGCCCCCTTATGGCTATCCCATGCCTGTTTGAAGCCCTGTACTGTATTCATATCCACCACTTCCTGAGATAGGCCATTCCATGCATCCACCACCCTTTCTGTGAAAGAGAACTTCCTCACATTAAGCCTTAATTGGCCTCCCTCTCATCTCATTCTGTGTCCTCTTGTCCTGCTATTTTTCTTATATTGAAACGTTAGACTCTTTCACCTTGCTAATGCTCTTAAGGTGTTTGAATGTTTCAATCATATCACCTCTCTCCCTCCTTTGCTCTAGGGTATACTTATTGAGCTCCATTAATCTGTCCTCATATGTTGTCTGATGCAGTCCTTGCACCATTTTGGTTGCCCTTCTCTGGACTGCCTCCATTTTGTTAATGTCCTTGTGCAGGTGTGGCCTTCAGTACTGCACACAGTACTCCAGATGGGGCCTAACCAGTCTTGTAAAGAGGGATTATTACCTCCCTCTTACGACTTGTGATACCCCTACTAATGCACCCAACATCCCTCTAGCCTTACCTACTGCTTTAGAGGTCTGCTTGGATGATTTCAGGTCATCTGTGATGATGATGCCCAAGTCTCTTTCTTCCCTTGTGATTGCCAGCAACTCCCCTCTCAACCTATAGGTGGCTTGTTTCTCTTCCCTATGTGCATGATCTTGCACTTCTTTGCGTTTAAGTCCCAGTTGCCACTCTTCCAGCCATTTTGACAGTTTATCCAGATCTCTTCTCATTCTGCCCAACCCATCTGGATCATCTACTCTGTTGCAGATCTTGGTGTCATCTGCAAACAGACAAACCTTACCCTCCAGTCCATCTGCAATGTCACTGACGTAGATATTGAAGAGGACTGGCCCCAGGACTGATCCCTGAGGTACCCCACTTGTGACTTGCATCTCTTCTTGACTGTATACCATTTACCACCACACTCTGTTTTCTGCCCCTCAACCAGTTTGCCACCGAGTTGACCAACTTCTGACCCACCCTGAGCCTACCCAACCTATTAATCAATCTTCTATGTGGAGCAGTATCGAAAGCTTTGCTGAAGTCAAGTCAGATGACATCAGCTGCACCCCCTTGGTCTATCACTCTGGTTACCCAGTCAAAGAAATCTATGAGATTAGTTTGATAGGACCTTCCTTTTGTAAACCCATGCTGTCTTGGATCCTGTGCGCCTATGGATTCCAGGTGCTGCACTATCCTTACCTTAAGGAGTGCATCCATAATCTTGCCCACTACTGAGGTAAGACTGATTGGTCTGTAGTTCCCTGCCTTCTCCCTGCTACCACTCTTGTGGAGCAGGATCACATGAGCCTTTCTCTAGTCTTCTGGGACCTCTCTTGTGCTCAGAGACTCACTAAACAGTTCTGATAATGGCTCTGCTAGTTCCACCTTTAGCTCCTTTAGTATCCTGGGATGCATGCCATCAGGTCCTATTGCCTTGTCCACCCTGAGCTTAGCCTTCTTGGGACTTCACCTCATGAACTCAGTCACTGTCATTTTATTATTCAGTCCCGAAAGGTGATTCCGTGGTCACTGCGCTGAACCACCTTTCGGGACCGATTAATGAAACAACAGTGTCACAGTTCATGAGGTAGGCCCCCAAAAACCCTATGTTGAAAATTTGGTGAAAAAATTCCCAAAAATGACTGTTTTACAAGCATGCGATGCGCAGTTCCTATGCACGCTCGTAACTTTGAGAATGTTTACTATTTTCACTCCAGATTTTCAACATTACTGTTTTACCACACCTCCTCATTTTTTACATCTTACTCAAAATTTGTTTTCACACATGTAGCGCACAATGGCAACATCGGTGTGCGAAATCAATGTTTGGGACAGATTAAGAAAATTACAGTGACACTGTTCATGAGCAGAGATCTTAAAATGGCTATGTTGAAAATTTGGTGACAAAAGTCCATAAAATAATTGTGTTATGAGCGTGCATTGTGCAGTTTCCACACACCCTCCTAAGTTCTCGAATTTGTAATATTTTCAGTGCAGATTTTCAACGTTGGCATTTTTCCGAACCTCCTTATGAACAGTACAGCTGTCATTTTCCACACCCTGGCCAAAATTTATTTTTGCACTTCTGGCACAGAATAGCATGGTCGCTGTGGGAAATCATTGTTCGGGACAGATTAAGAAAAACACAGTGACACTGTTCATGAGTGGAGGTTCCAAAATGCCTATATTGAAAATCTGCTGTAAAAAATCCCCAAACTAATTAAATTACGGGTGTGCACTGCGCAGTTGCTACGCACACTCGTGACTTCACCAGTTTTTTTTATATTTTCACTTCAAGTTTTCAACATTGCTATTTTTTACACCTCCTCATGAACAGTGCAGCTGTCATTTTTCACATACTGTTCGAAATGTGTTTTCGCACCTGTGACGCCAAGTGGCACAGTCGCTGTGCAAAATCACCTTTCTGCTACTGATAGTGTCACTGTTCTCGTGGAGGGGTCACAAAAAGCCCATGTTGAAAAACTGGAGTTAAAATACCAAGATATGCCCAGGGCGTTAGGGGTTTTGACCATAACGCCCTACCCTGTAGGGACTGATGGGCATCAGGGGTATGACTTGGGATTGTCGACAGTAATGCTCATGCCATTCAACCCCCACTGCCACCCTGCAGCCAGTGACAGGCATTGCGGCGTGCCTTGGACCCTTTGCCCCCAGAGTTCACCTCATTCTCCTATACTGCGCCCATTTCAGCATATTTCCTTATGGAATGAGGTGAATGTAAAGCCCAAACACTCCGAGGCACACCTCGACACTTGTCAGTGTCTGCAGGGTAGGGTGAGGTGAAATGTCGTCACCATCATGGGCATCAACCCAAAGGCACACCCCAATGCCTGTCCATCTCTGCAGGGTGGGGGTGAAGTTGGCGTCAGTTCAATACTTCACTGCCATTCCTATACTGTATCTATCTAACTCCTGCACTTCCACTGCTAATGCCAGCAAGTAAACATTCGGCATTGACAAATGCTTGTTTTGTGTCTGAATTACTTTTGCCACTTGCTGTAACTTTATCAGTCAGAAAGATCAGAGAGCTCTGCTGACATGCCAGAAACTCCAAGGAAACACATGTCAAATTGTACCCTGCAGTGCTGATGCAATCAGGACAGTCTGCCTTGAACGAAAGGCAGACTGCCTACTACTAACCCATCAGTACAAGCAATCACATTTTGTTAGCTCTTTGATTAGCCTGAATAATTCATAAACCTCTCTGACAACATTTAATACAGTTGGAGTGACGCAAATGGTGCCACCTTGGAGATAAAACCAATCCTTCGTGTGATGCATTAATAATGCTCCTCTGATTAGAGTGCTACAAACTATTTGTCAGGAATGTAATTAGGAGGTCCTCTCCCAAGGATTCAGCCAACGCAACTTTGTTATCTTGCACACCTATGGCTCTGAAATGTTATTGGGCCACTGCGGTGCCTGCAGTGATGAAAACATTAGCAGATGCTAATAACAGTGTTATAATAGATTCAAATTTGGCCTGGCTGCCTTGTGCAGCATTTAGGAGGAGGCAAACATTCTGACTGCCTAACATTTCTTCAGATTCTCTCTGTAACTAATGCTGCTTTTTAGAAATTGATTTTTTTGCATGGTTTCACCTTGTTTGAGAGTTACCTATTTCTGTTTCCCCAATATCTGCTATTTTCTCCTGGCTCCCCATCCTGCCCTTATTGGCAGCCCCCTTCTCCCGGACTTACCCCTTACCTCCTTGTTCCTCCCTGGCTCACCCTCCAGGAAGGAGTTGATGGGGTGGGCCAAGTCCTGTTGAAGGTACTGCTCGGTTCGGAGGTAGGTGCTGAGTTAGCAGTGCAGGGCCTGCAAAGCAGGGATCTGACTGATCCTGCTGCGGGTGGGGTTCCTCTTTGCTTGCGCTGACCCGTCCCCTGTGGACACTGACTGGCTGGAGCTAGCGGTGCATAACCATACAAGTGTGTATCAGCATGTTAAGGCTCCACTGGTGTCCCCCTCTCTGAATGCTAGCTCTGCATGTACTGCCACTGTGGTCATTCACGTGGTGGTAGCATGGCGGAGGTAGTAAATCCTCCCAAAAGAGGACAGCACCCACTCGGATGCTTGGTCCTCTTCCCCTGGCAGGCCCTATGATTTTGGCTCATTCCCGAACCTGGGTCACTTGGAAGGACACCAGGAAAACTACCTACCACTGCTGTGCCACCTAACCAGCCCAGTGATAGTGGAGAATACAGGACCACTGCTACTTGCATAGCGTAAAGTGTTTGAGAATACAGTGTGGGCTTGTCCAGTTATGCTACTCTCTGAAAACTACATTTCGGTTATTTTTGTATTAGTTTATTTGAGTTGGGGGTTTTCACCCCCCACAACCCCCTTTATTTAAAAGAAAAAAGTGGAGTGTACTCAAATAAATTAACACAAAACAAATCCCCGAAATGTAGATCTGAGAGAGTAGTGTAACTTGAACTCTATGCTAACAGTGTAGGTCCGGTGTGGTCTGGTATTCTCCACTATCGCCACCAGCCCTTGGGAAGGCATTCTGAATGATCTTCAAACCAGAACCACCACCCTCCCCTATCATTTCTGCCATGTGTAGTTTGGGCTCCATGTTCAGGCTGATAAGCCTTGAGGACCACTGGGATAGTATTTCCCTCTGGATTTTCTATTTAAGGATTAAAGTCCCAGCAGGGACTACTGTGCTGGAGTAATGACATTTGTGCGGTGGCACTTCCAAATTTGAACTCAACCTTAGTACAGCAAACTATAGGTAAGAGTGAACTACTTCCAATATAGGGTGCTTGATGTGCCATGAGGGCTTTAATTGCTAACTTTAATTAATATTCCTATTTTAGGTTCATTTAACAATTAAACAATTTAAAGCAACATGACATATGACAGTGAAAATGTGAACCCGTGCTTTTTTATTCTGTTTTTAATTCCTTTGTTGTCTTGTCTTGAAAGATTAAGTTTTGAGTCTGTTTTACCAACTTTTTCTTACTTTTCAAAAAAATTGAAGAGCACGTTCCTTTTAATATATTTATCCCCAGGTTTTCACTAGTATTCACTGCTGTTTTTTTTTTTTCTTATGCACCCGTAGCTTGAACATCACTTTTCTTGTGGTTTTCTGGAACTGCTGTGGGATGCAACAGGCACTGCTCCCTGTCCTTATGGAATATTTGTATTTCTAATGCTACATATAAGCTAGGTGTTCTCTAGCACATCTCTAGTATCATGTAGATGTGTCTGACGTAAGCCACCCTACACCTGAGCAATGTGGGAGGTGTGTGCTTTGTCAACTCTGGAAGGTCAGTGCTTGTGTAACGAGCAGAAAATATCAGCAGCTTGTGTTACAGTCATAAAATATCAGGAACAGTATGTCACAGTAGCCAAGTCCACAAACACAGCATGGGGCACAGCTTCAAGGCACCAGTCAGCATGCTGTTTACAAAGGCAACATATCATTTCCCACTCAGCATCACATGACAGGGCACATAAAGAGCGAGAAGGGGACATTCACTGGTCCCTTATATGAGAGTGTTTGTTTTCAGTCACCTCCCCATCACCAGGCTAGATACATTCATTTCCGTCCTCTGCCTCCATGATCTATGACACAAACAACACCTGAATAAAGAGCATAGGCCCCACCTTACTGCCACAGAGTCAAAGTAATGAGTCAGGTGCTCTCTTTTAGAATTGAGTATTTATTGTAAACGTTTTACCAGCGGAAACCTTCTAAGCTGAGAGCAGCTCGTTTCCAGTGAGTAATTACTGTATATACATGCATATTAGTTGACCTTCTAGTACAAAGAATAGGCACTAAAGATAGGGATCTCAACACATATATATATATAAATAACCCGCATAATATTCTGTGGTGATTTGATATTTAGCCCATGATGCTTTGCATTGTGGGGGCATGTGTGATTTTATATATATATATATATATATATATATATATATATATATATATATATATATGTATATATACACAAGATTGACTTATCTGTTGAGTTTTCTTTGCTGTCATATAGGAATTACATGAGTAATATGTGAGGCTGACTTAAATGTGAGTCCAAGCTGGAAAGAATTACTTTATCTTGAATATACAAATAGGAATTCACTGTTACAAAACCATTTCTCTGTATGTGGCAACCTCAAAGACTCAGAAAACTATATTTCAAAAAGGCATGTGGATGGGTACCATCAATGGTTTGACAGTGCAGAAAGCACAGTAAAGGGGGGTCTAACTATGCATGAGGTATGTCTATAAATCTGCTAAAAAACACATGGAAAGAGGGGGGCTTGATTTATACGTGAGGTCGACTTAAACGTGAGTATATATGGTAATAAAAGTAAGTTAGGATGCCATTGGTGGCCTATCCAATACAATCGTGCCATGGAACATCATTAACCCCTTTAATGCTGGCTTCTATTACACACCACTCAGGCATATTGTAATAGGCAAAATATACTCTGCTCCGATACTGAAAGGGTTGATCTGGATCCTTTTAGAATAAAGATTTGCAAAAGCAAGGCTCCCCTGGCTCTGGGGACAGAATGGCCTAAAAATGTACTTCCCCCTCTCTTCCATGCCTGATCCTATCCCATTCGGCTGGTCCACTGATGGCTTTACCATCAACACTTCTACAGTCCGCTCCTGCATCAATGCCAGGCCCGGAAAGGTTACTGTTGATGGATCCTCCCCATCGGCTCCATCTCCTGTTTCTCCCTGTTCCATCAACCCTTTGCCTGTTTCGGTGGACATTAGTGGTGAACTGGAATGTAATGCTTAATACTTGGAGAAGGAGGAGGAGGATGCGATGGAAGAGACAACAGATGTGCTTGGCTCAAGTTCCACTTAGTCTTCTTGCTGTGAGGGGAACATGGTTAATACACCTAGATCTCCCCCCTGAGGATGCCTTATTTCATGGCTTCCTTAAAAAGGTTCGAGCCAATCTGGGGTTCCAGTCTTATAATGAGGATTCTTCCAAGAAAAATCTTTCGAGTTCTTGGAAGTTTCAACCTCTGCTACAATGGTACATTTTGCTATACATGATGTTACTTTGGCTGCCTGGCATAGGTCTGCACTATGCCTGCCATTCCCAGGAAGGCAGATAAACAGTATCCTGCCCCTGCTGCAAAGCCATATTATTCTTCATAGCCTGAAATGGACTCTGTGATAATCATGGCAGGTCTTGACAGACCTAAAGCTCCAGAATACTTGAACTGTCTTCTTGCTGACAAGGAGTCTATAAAGCTGGATGTGATGGATAAGAGGAATTTTGCCTCAGCTGCCCTAGCCCTTAGAATTGCAAATTATCAGGTATATTTGATTAAATATCAAAATTGTCTTTGGAAGACAATGGCCAATCTGGCTGAAAAATTGCCTGAGGACCAGGGCAAAATGTTGATTCAGCAAGCAATTGCTGATGGCCAAGTGGCAGGTAAGCAGCTATTCAGATCAGCCTACGTTGCCTCTGATGGTGCTGTTGGGCTGCTGCCTCTGAGATTCATGTTTGCCAACACTCTGTGCTTCATGTGGCTGGTTTTCCTGTGATGTGGTTATCTGGAACTACTGTAGCATGCAACAGGCACTGTAACAATCTGTAATGAATGCTCCTTTCAGAGGAAAGCAACTGTTTGGTAGTGATGTTGAAAATTCATTAAGAGATCTGCAAATTTAAAGAATTGTTTTTCTCTTGCAGGTGTAATGTGAGCGCAGAACCATCTGCCTTCCATTTTTGGCCTCACTATAACTCATGGCTGGGACTTTTTGGGATTTGCACCAACATCCTTGAGATGTAACAAATTTCATCATTAATATGTACTGCATTTGAGATATAAATATGTAACACTAGAACAATGTCTTAAAAGTTTGAAGCAGCAATAATTAATTCTTCGAACATGTACTGTAATATGATGTTTGAATGCTTACGTATTTATTATTAACTGTAACTGCTTTTTGTTGTTTTTGTTCATTTTCACTAACTTAAATCAGCCCTCCAGTTCATTTTTATGAGCCTTTCAGGTTGATTAAGAAGTTTTCCAATAATTTGGTCCATCAGGAAATCAGACATTCTGATTGTCTGGTATAACATGAGTGCACAAAATGTCTTAATTTGTTGTAAAATTAACAACATATATTTTCCTGGAGGTTAGTATTGTGTCATTTTGATATTTGCTTGATTGCATACCAATTTGTAGTTTCTGAATTTTGAAATGAAGAATGGAGCTTTGGGATTGGTCAATTACAGTGACATCACTATAATTTGAATCAGATTGGTATATAAGTGATCTAAACCTGCAAGGTCCAGCCCCCTCATGAAGCCTTAACTGGTGAATTTATTGCAATCTTCACTGGAGGGTGAGTCACTCTCCTGGCTCTGGAGTGCTTGCTGGTTTTTTGTTTGTTGATGACTCTCAAGTCCCTCAGTACTTTGAGCTCCAGACCCAGAGGAAGGGGTCATGGTTATTTCCCCAGGTTCATTAATGGGTGTGGTGCCCGTTCCCAGGACAAATATTCTTTCCAGGTACCGCTTTTTTGTAGGGCTAATGGTCAGAGATCTATATTGTATAGGGACCCTAAATTCTTTAATTCCTTCCCCCCCCCATTTTTTTAAATTTAAAAACAATTGGTAATTTCAAGTATAAACTCTTCATGTACCTCAGAAGTTTTCAGAAATGTATTTAACAGTTTTGCTTAATTTTTATATTGTATTGTATTAGATGTATTGTATTGGTATTGTCTAATGTTATTTATTGTCCATGTGTATTATGTTGGTTTTTTTGTCGATTGCTTATCACCTGTGAAAATGGGCAGTTTGCTAATCAGGCTCACAAGGATAACAAATACAAAATGAAATGAAAAAAAATGCCTATCCTGGCTGTGGTTACTCAAGAGTCCTGGCCATGGCTCACAGAGACCTCAGCCCTCTACCTCCCAGACCATTAATCTGCCCTGTGGTGCCCATGCCAACTTTTGGAAGGTGAGACAATTAACAGCATCCCTGCCGCCCCCAGTGTCTTCTGACTACCCCCTCTGCCTCTGGCTTCCCTGCCTCAGGAAGTTCTGGTGGGGAGTAGAATCTGCCTCTTTCCATAAAAATAGAGGGAGACCAATATAGATGCATGGGTGCTGGAGGTGGTTAAGCACGGACATGCCCTAGAGCTCCTTGTTGTTCCTCCAGTTGCTCCCACATTGCCAAACAGATACCTTCTGGGACATCTTGCTCTTCTGCTGGAGGAGATTCAATCCCTCCTTCACAAAAGGGCTGTGGAATTAGTCCCAGATGTGGAAATAAATCAAGGATTTACTCCCGGTGCTTTCTGATTCCAAAGTGGACTGTGGATTTAAAGCAGCAGTGCAACGAAAATGGGTTAAAATTAGACCCCACCTTTTTTCTTCCTAGTTGATGCCAGTTGTCTTCCAGTTTATTTTGGTGGTAAAACTTTCAGTTTTCATCATCATTTAAGAATTTTATGAAAGTTTTTAAGTAATTATTTCTCAAGAAAAAAAGATGTCCACCTCATTTTTGCATAGAAATAATATTGAGGACCAGAGGATGGTAAGAGTTCAGACAAAAATGTAAATGTACAGTACACAGCATAGGAAGCATCCAGAAATCCCAAATCAACAGTTCTGTCAATATTTTTTATAATCATAGCAGAAAATTAGCTTTTTGAAATAACTTTTTTTGTCGCACTGCTGCTTTAAGGTCTGTACTAGATCTAAGGGGCCTGAACTTGTACATAGAATACAAGAAGTTCAGAACCATGTCCCTACAGTCCCTGTTGCTGATACAGTTAAAAGGGGACTGGATGGTCACATTGGACATGAAGGATGCTTACTTCCATGTCAAGATCAGGAAATCTCACAGAAATTATCTGCGACTAATTGCACTTTGGTAAAGACATGTGGTGTAAAGAATAAGCCAAAGTATTTGCAGTGGAGGCAACAGTCCTCCTGATGAAGACTCATTTGAGTTGAAGTGCTGGGGACAGGGTCAGAGCTTTGGATGCATGGTCTATACTACAGCATCGAATGACAAAATAAACTATATTGCCTGGACTTTGTCTTGCTTAACTTATTAAAGTGGTGAGAGAGCGTTACCTTCGGATTGTGTATGAAAGTTTGGGGTAGCCGCCCTAGCAGCAGCTCCAACTCCATTTGGTATTCACAGCACTGGTTGGGAATGGCCTCCAGAGAGAGAGGGTCTGTATATCTTTCCCTACGTAGATGATTGTCTGTTAAAGGCCCCGTCTCAGAAAGAGATTGCATATACACCGTTCCGGACATGGCAGTTGTTTGACCAACTGGGTATGTTGGGCAACAAGCTGAAGTCAGTCCTCACCCCCTGCCAAAGGCTCCAAAACATTAGAGCCATACTGGACATGGGTCTTGGCCAGGCGTTTCTGTCCTCCAACTGTGCCATGGCACTAGTGGCACATGCTCAGCTGATTATTTCCAGTGATTACCTTTCGTCCAGCTGTCTCTTAAGACTGATCAGACTGATTGTGGCTGCCATCCTGACAGTTCCACTAGCATGCTTCTATATGAGGATTCCACAATGGTTCCTCAGAGTGCAATGGGCTCAGCACTTGGAAGAGTTGGAGCACCTCATACAGTCACTCCTCCTCTCTGTCCTTCCCTCCTGTGGTGGCTGGATAGATCCAACCTAGAGAAAGGGTTGCTGTTCCAGAGGCTGTTTCCCCTGCTGTTTAAAACCATGGATACCTCAGGGAAAGGTTGGGGGCTCATTTGGGCCCCTTCAGAATCCAGGACCAGTGGGGCCCTCTGGATACAGTGCTTCACAGCAACACTCTTGAGATGAGGGATTTTCTGTGTGGCCTGCAGGCCTTCGCCACCCTCTTTCTGGGGAATTAGCTGTTTATTTGCACAGACAATGTGTCGTTGATGTAGTACATCAGTCGACAAGGCTGAGTTCTTTCATATGCTGTCTATAGAGAAGCAATGAGAGTTTGCAATGGGTGCTGGAATACAACATATTTCTGTCAGTGGTGTTCCTCCCCAGGACCCTGAACGCACTGGCAGAGACCCTGGACACACTGGCAGATAACCTCAGTTGATACAATGCACTGTGCCATGAATGGAAACTCTTGGACTTCATTGTGGTCAACCTCTTTAAGAAATGGGGTCATCCAGACATAGACCTGTTTGTGTCATCGTAAAACACAAAACCGCCACATTTTTGCTTACTCGCTTCAGGGCCTGGAGTTTTCTGGCAAGACATGTTGTCCCTCTCTTGGAAAGGGAGGTTTCTGTATGCTTTCCCCCCTTCCCTTTCGTACAGAGGGTTCTGGTCAAGCTGTGGGCCTAGTATGCCACCCTGATTCTGATGGCCCCTCACTGGCCCAAACAAATTTGGTTTCCACTACTCCAGCAATTGGTGGTGGAACCTCCTGTCCCACTCCTAGTGTAAGCCAGACTTCTGACACAGTAGCAGGGTGTTTTGGTACACCTGGATCTTCAGTCTCTGCACCTTCATGCCTGCCTCCTGAGGACAGAGTTTTTCCCACTTCCGGGGCCGATGTTCTTATAGCGGCTAAAAAGTTGTCTACCAGGGACATTTATTCACATAAATGGAAGCATTTTACTGTATGGTGTATTGGACATGCTCTGAATCCCTTTACCTGTCCTGTTCCCAAGATTCTTAACTACCTCTTGTCCCCTAAGGACTCGGGTATTCCTCCATAAAGGTCCACATGGCCTCTCTGTTGACCTTTCATGCCCTGACAGAGGGAATGACTTTTGCCCAGTTGAAGGTTTCCCATAGATTCCTAAGAGATATCCTCCTTCTGCACCCTCCCCCGGTCTGAGATCTGGTTCTGATGTGGGACTTTAATGTCATCCTAGAGACCCTCACTGCACTTCCTTTCGAGACTGCAGCTACTTGTGAGCTGCGCTTTCTCTCTTGGAAGACACTGTTTCAAGTGGTGATGACTTCTGCTAGACATAGCATTTGTCAGCAGAAAAGGACCGATAAGCCCATTCAGCCTGCCCAATTTTTCCCCTGCCTATTCTGACACCTCGGACCCATTTGGTCACTGGTGTCCCTTCTGTCTTCTTTTCCTTTATCTGTTATGCCCGTTTGATTATCCCACGCATGCTTGAAGCTCCCCACTGTCTTCACCCCCACCACTTCTGCCAGGCTGTTCCAGACATCCACCACCCTTTCTGTGAAGAAGTATTTCCTCACATCCCTTTTGACCCCCCCAGCTTGATTGTATGCCCTTGTGTTCTCCAACACAACTCTGAGCTGCCGTCTGTGGTTGCAGATCCTCTGTTTATGTTTCACAAGGATAGGATTACCTTACATATCAATCCTTGTTTTCGCCCAAAGATCATATCTGAAAGAACACTATATCAGACAAAAGACTCTCCTGTTTACTTTTCCTCTGCCTTGGATAGTAGGGAGTGTCTTTTTACATATGCTAGATGTCCAAATAACACTGCATCCGTTCCTGGATCATACAAAGGATTGTAGAGAATCCTCTCAAATGCTTATTGCTTTTGTCCTCAGAATGATGGGCTCAACGATCTCTAAACATGATCTGCCCAAATGGCTGGACAATTGTATTAAGTTTTGTTGCCAGAAGCATGGTAAGCAGTTTCCTGGTCCTGCGCATGCTCATCCCACCCACAGTGTGACCACCTCAGTGGCTTGCTTTCAGAATGTGTCCGCTGCAGATGTCTGCATTGCTGCCACTTGAAGTGCTGTTCATACATTTACTAAGCTCTACAGTCTGGACAGCGTCTCTTGTAAATGTGCTGGCATTGGCCTCCGTGTTCTGCAAGGTCTCCTTACTCAGGATCGTTAGGTCCTACTGTGCTGCCTAAGTGCTCCTTGGGAATTGTTCCATGATGTGGCTCAATGGAGGGAGATATCCTTGAAGAAGACAGAATAGCTACCTACCATAACAGTAGATCTTTGGGAGAATCTCCTCCATCGAGCCACACCTCTCCTTCCTCCCCTTGTCAGGTGACAAGTGACAGTAGTGCCTGCTATCACATTCTGCTTCCCCTATGCTGTCATACACTGCATTTCTACTCAGGTTTCCATATCCTCTCCTGTGTGCCTGGTGTGCTCCTGGTTGCTTCAGTCCCTGCAGGTCCAGTAATCCTCTGAGCTTGTCTCCTGTGGGGAACTGAGCCATTCTAGGGATGCCCGTGTTGTATAGGCATCAACTAGGCACATCAACATGCGCAGCCCCAGCCTGCAAAAAAGTCTTTGGGTGGTCCTGACACTGACAGCCTACAGTTCTATGATGTGGCTCAATGGAAGAGATTCTCTCGAAGATCTACTGTTATGGAAGGTAACCATTCTTTCTGGTGGGAGTAGCAGACCTGCTCCTTTGACAGTCATCCAGAGCCCTACGGAGTACTCTAAAACTGAGGTATGTGGAGTTTTATATTGGGAATGGCCCCTGATCCACTTTTAAACTCTAACATATGTGAGTTATGTGTCATGACCCCCGCTTTGGAAAATACTGTAAAAATAGGCTCTGTGTAGCTTTATGACACTCCGCAATGGCTGATGCCACACAGAGTAGTCCTTAAATATTGTGATTTTTTTTTCTCCGTACAGTAATCCCTCACCAAACCCAAGCTCCATGGAAGGACAACTGGTTCTAATTAAAAATTGTTTAATCTATAGTAGATAAATAGTTAGGGCAACAAAAACTTGGCATCACCTCTTTGGCCATGTGGCTGGTTGTTTATGTTTGTGCCTGCAGATCAGTGCTTATGGATTTTTAAGTTTTTGCGTTTGGAGTACCCACAGCATTTTCTGGCATGCATCATCAGTGAAAGTCTCCTAGATGTAACACCTGCAAAACGTCACCACTAGGTAACAGCATTTTCATTTAAAAGCAACTTTTTTGGAAGCCTTCCCAAGCAAAGCTGAGAAAAGCCATAATTCAGCAAAGTAGATATCAGAAATGTGGGCAGCAGGAGCACAGAGACGTTACTGAACTGAACTGAATTTGTTGTATTTTCTCAAACTTGCTTCCCTTTGAACTGCTTGGAAGGCTGAACAACATATTGCCTAACTCTGAACCTTCCAACATAGAACTCCTCCTTGGTAAGAGGTCATCTTGCCTCTGTGCAGAACCTTGCGGCTGCCCCTTTAGTTCTGTGTGCAGTTTTGGAACCCTCATTTAAGGAAGAACATAAGCAAGATGGAGTCAGTGCAGAGAAGGGTAACCATGATGATTCAGGGCCATCAAGGGAGGATTGTTGTCGAGGCACAGGTCGGGAAGCATAGGAAAACCAGGAGCAGTTTCAAAATTCTCAATGAGTGTTTTATTATCAATAACAGTAAAATAAAAAAATAAAAATTACTCAGTATAACTATTTACAAAGGCAGTTCAAACTGAGAAAACAAAGTCCTTCTTCTGTATGTTTCTTGCCCTGGGATCCCTCATACTGGTTGTGTGGCTGGTTGGTCTGGTGCTGCCCTCCAATCTATTCATCCATCCTCTCTCTGTTCCTAGGCCTCTCCACCCCTCCATGCTATCTGTATTGTGGTGGCATGGTGACTTGGGCAATAAATACCTAGAACAGGGACCTCCCACACCTACCAACTCATAGCCTGGTGCCCTCCTAGCATTTACTCCAACTCCTACTTGTCATCCAGGACTAGAGAAGATCCAGTCAAAGATAAAACAAACAAACAAACAAAAAAAAAAAACGCCAATAATTAAGGAAAAAACAATGCCCGTATTGCCCTGCCATCAGGCCTGACTCCTCCCGAGACCCTGTGATGGTATAACCCTCCCAAAATGGCAGAATAGCCTACCAACACAAAACTCTGGGTAAGACCCCTTACTCCTCTCACAGTAATAATGGAGTGGCTCACAATTCCACAGGGTTCTGTGCTAATAAGCTACACCAGTCTTTAGAGTCAGCATGGGTCTCTCAGCCAAGGTGAGGAGAGGAAAGTCATAATGGCAGAGGGGTAGGAAGGAGGAACATAAGAAGAGGAGAGGACTTCAGCAGAGGCATTTAGGGGAGTACAGAAGAGAAAAACCTGTCTTGGTGCATGGACTGGAATTTTTCGATTAAGTTACTGGCAATGAAGTACCCACAGGCAGAAGACTAGCACACCACAGTCCACAACCACACCTGGTGTGGTAGGATAATGAATTGAAATGGGACTACAGAGAATGGGCAGCACTGTCCAACTGACAGCCAGATGGATGGACCCTAGGGCTTGTCTAATGTCATGTGGTATCACCTGACTACACACAACAGAACACTACCTGAATAAGATAGGTCACAGGAGGAAGGGGAATCAGGTATGGTCCTTTGCAATCCTTTTAGTGTTTTTTTTCACTGTGTGCCGGTGAGGGTGGGCAGGTGTTTTACAAATACTGGTCAGTATTCAGAGTCAGAATAGCTTCTGATCTACTTCCACTGCCTTAATAAGAGGCGGAACTGAATTGGACTTGGAATCAGAATTGATGGAATTCTTATGTATGCAAACAGAATGGATTCTAGAGAATCCAAACATCCATATTCAACACCATTTCTATGAAGAAGTACATTCTTATGCCCTTCCTGAATCTACCCCCCAAGTTTATACTCACGTTTCCTAGTTGCTGATCCCATGCTATGTATAAACATGTCATGGCACTACCTTGTTTATCCCTTTCAGATAATTAAAGGTTTCTATTGTTTCCTCCCTCCCTTCTGGCTTCCAGTGAGTATATGTCCCAGTTGGGTAAATGCTCCTCATATGATTGTCCTTGCTGACCCTGTATCATCTTTGTAGCCTGGCTCTGGACAGATTTTGTGCAGTCTTTGTCCTTTTTAAGGTGCGGACTCTAGAGCTGAACACACTGCTCTAGGTGTGGCCTCACTAGTACTCCATAGAGGAACAACAATACAGTTTTCTCCTGCTGGAGAACCCCTTCCCTGTACATCCAGTCATCCATCTGTGCTTTCCTGGGTGCTCTACTCTACTGGGTCATTGACTTGAGGCTGACACTGATGATGATGATTGCGATCTCCAAATCCCTTTCCGAAATGGTCAGACTGATTTTTTCAACCCCTAGCCAATACCCCGTTTTCAGATTACCCTTGCCTAGATGCATCGCTTTTCACTATTTCACATTTAACTTTAGTTGCCACAGTTTGGATCACCCCTACAACTTTTCTAGACCCCTATTCATGTTGCTGACTCCCTCCTTGGAGTCCGCCTTACCACAGAGATTAGTGTCATCTGCAACAAGGCAGATTTTTCCCTTGAACTTTTCCCATTTGTTACAGATGAAAAGATTAAACAGGACTGGTCCCAGCACTGACCCTTGTGGTACCCCACTTGTAATGTCCCTGACCTCTCAGTGTTCCCCATTTACAGTCACCCTCTGGGGCCCTCTACTTAGCTAATTTGCTGCCCACCTTGTTAGCTTTGTCCCAACTCCTAGATCCCCCAGTTTCTTGATAAGCTGGCTATGGGTACCGAGTCAAAGGCCTTACCGAACTCTAGATACAGAACATCAACTGCCTGGCCATTGCCCACTGCTCTTGATTTAGAGTTGACAAACTCAACTAATTTGAAGCCATTCTCAAGCTAATTTATTTTAAACATTTTCTAAAGTAAATATTATAAAGGTTATACTTAAGACATCCTCCAGCAGGACCCAGGGACATGCCTTGAAACTCAGATGTGATCGGCAGAGGGGTAGCATTAAGAGGCACTTCTCCCAGAGGGTGGTGAGCCTGTGGAACAGCCTATCAGTGGAGACAGTAGACATGAAGATAGTACAGGCCTTTAAGATAAGCCTGAACAAATTGTTGCTTACCAAGGGGACTAAATCATTTGCATAGCAGAGTGAGTAGGGAACCTCTATGAATTAGTATGTTTGCGCAGAATACTTTTTTTTTATCTTTGCTTATAAAGAAGGGAAGAAGAACGTGGTGGACCTAGTGTCCCTTCTGACCTTAAAGGGGAACATTCATGAATGTTTCTCATCATAGTTTGAAATACTGTATCATGAAAAGCTCTTTTATGAGGTATTGGGACCTCTGTAGCTGGCAACAGTCCAGAGACATAGTTGGCCCGGTGGTGCTGAGGGTTGAGGTGCTGTATGCTACATCTTGTGCCACACTGATGACCTGGGTTCAGGAGCGAACTTAGGCTGCTGTGGGAGGGAGGGAGAGTAGGATTGAGCAGCCGCTGGCAAGCTCGCCTCTCCTGGTGAGGGATCCTGTGGTTTCCAGTGTCACAGCAGCACCCAGAGGTGACAGTGCCTCTGCAGCTGGGACCACCTTGGATGGGCGTGGAGGAGGTGGAGACCTATGTAGGCTGCATGGGAGTGTGGGACTTGACGTGTTGGCATCACTGCATGTCCTCCTCCTGGGGGACATCACAGAACCCCCCCCCCAGAGTAAGCAGTATGAGGCCACGATTGACCCATGCTCTCCTGATCGGAACAAAGCCCGGCAGCAGGCGGGGGCTCAAGGGTGATGTGATCTCTCCCCTGTCCCGTCCTGAGGAGGTGCCCTCCATGAGGTGTAAGTCACGGTGCTCCCTTTTCCATTGTTGAGGTGGAGGCCGGGTCTGTGGGAACTTGAAGGGTCAGCGATCTGGGCCGTCAGGGGGTCAAGTGTTCCCCCTCAGCTCCGAGGAGCATAAAGAAAGTTGAAAAAAACCAAAAACAGTCCAGAGACATTGATGATTAAGTCTGCCCCATAGTGATACTATATTGCCATTGCCACCATTTTTAGAACCTTGTGCTGTCACTGACGATCAAGCTGTGGCTAACTCCATTGTTGTCAAGCACAGCTTAATCATCAGTGACATCACAAGGTTTTAAAAACTGTGGCAATGTAGTAGCACTATGGGGCAGACATAGTCATCAATATCTCTGGACTTCTGCAAACTACTGATGAGCCCAATACCTAATCTAAAAGCTCTTTTCACAGGCTAGTAAACTATAATGGGGACTGTTCATAAATTCTCCCCTTTAAATTACTATGCAACTATGCTACTACTACGATACTGTGCAACATAACACCTTTCATTTTTAGTTTTAAAGATTTTATTTAAATGGTGCTTCATGTGTTATGTTCACAGTTTGAAAAAAAGCAAGCATAGTGTTACAGGAATTGCTGGAGGTAGCATTGCATTTCAAACAATTTTGCTGTAGTGGCACTTCTAGGCACATCGACGCAAAGCTTCTCTTGTTAATTCTCCTCTCACCCCCAAGTGTTTTCTGTTTTGCTACTCTTACTGTGCCTCATCAACCGGGGGCAGCCATGACTACAGCCTCCCTTTAGCCCAGAGGGAAAGCAAGTTGCTACCTTGGCGAGTATCACCGGCGTCACCGTGTGGCTGACTGGCAGGGGGTGTAAAGACGTCTACTGGCTTGCCCCCTCCATCCCAAGGACCAAATTCCTTGTCTTTGTAATGCATTCTGCCCCCAGGGCATTCCCAGTATAGAATGTCAGATCTCACATTTGAGTATCAGTGTCCCTGGTGTTTAACCTATAACCCACAACAGGCCATGGATGTAAATCAGTCATTAATGTACACCCTGCGTGGTTGTGAGGCCTGAGTCTGAAGGTGGTCGAGTGTCCTCCCAATCATCTGGAAGTGCATTAATACCTTGTACTAACAAGATGGAAAAGGTTTTTTTTGTTTTTGTTTTTGATGACGGGGTTAAGTGCACAGGTGCCAAAACACCTTTTTCAGACATGACCCAGGTACAGAAGAGTACATAACAAGACAGAGGAAGAGGCACAAGTGCATAAGTGTCATAATACAAAATGAAGTCATATGGTGCAAAAGTAAGGCACTCAGACGGCACATTAAGTCAATATGGTTTTGTAAATTTATGGAATACGGCTTTATTTTACTTTACTTAGACTGTTGCTATGTAGATTAGTTACGGACTCGGGGTATTTTTTGATGAGCAGCTGAGTTAGAAAGGATATAACTGCTGAGCAACAGCAAATACCTACCTCACTTGATAAAACAGATAAGTGGTTAGAGAAAGCAAACAAAAAATGACCTTTTGACCTTTACCTTTATTGCCACGCTGATGCGTCATGTTTTACGTACAGCTGAGCTTAAAGGGATTTGGTAAATGATGGGTGAGAATAAACAGACACTGAAATTAAGTAATGCCCTTCACTCTGCAGTAAACTGTACAACTACCTAAATTGCACACAGTGACTGAGAAACCTAGAAAGGAATATGTTACATGGCTGAGGGAAATGCACGTTTGATTTTTCCTTCATAACAGAAGGCTGCAAGTAATCTTTTTTACCACAGTCTACAAACAACACATCAGCGAGTCTGTTTGAATGGCGTCATATGTTTGTGCTCAAATTTGAAAAAAAAAAAAAAAATGTGATGAGCCGTATTTTCTAATGACTTTTTAGCCAAGAGTACAGAATGGGAGAAATACTTTTGAAAATCGGGTCACAACGGTCTAGAAACCTCAAGATAACCTCAAGAAAACAATGGCACCCTGAATATATAAGCTGTGCTGCTTCCATTGCAGAGCTCATAGTAATTTCTTATTCCCATATTAGCATGTAACACTGTTACTACCTGCAAGCATAAATTGACTTTACTTAAAACATAGTTTGCCAGGTAGCCAAGCACAGCCCAGGAAGCTTGTTTCTACTTGTGATTGGGGAAGGGGGCAGAAGAGAATTAGCGGATAATAAATCAGGGGTGAGTACAATAACAGTAAGCTATGAAACGCATGCTTGAATAACGAACATGAATGTGCTAAGGCATATTTTAAACATCAATAAGGATACAGTATGAATGCCCCAGCAATACGGACACAATCAAGTTTGTAATCTGACCAACAGTAGTAGGAATGCAGGCATTGGTTGCAGGGAAGGGACAGTTATGGAAGGATGGGGGAGCCCAGCAGAACTCCTGAATTTAGACTTGGTAGGCCAGAAGCAGGGCTTCTAGATCTACAGGGATTAATGTATTTTATAGGAAAATGGAGCCATTGGGGCTGGCAGTATGGCCTAGAGGTTAGCGTAATGTTATCTGTCTTTAATTGAGGCATAGCTCTCTGTGCCCGGCAGTATGGCCTAGAGGTTAGCGTAATGTTATCTGTCTTTAATTGAGGCATAGCTCTCTGTGCCCTGACAATGCCCGCTGGCCGGCATCCACACCACACCTCTTTTAATCCTCACCCATTGCTGATTGAACTGCTATTATCCTGCTGTTTGCTCTTACCATCGTGCAAGAATGTGCCATTGTAACTAAACTGGCTTATCTGTTTATCTGTTGTAATCACATATGCTTGCTAACTATGTAACCCATATGTTGTAACCAAAAGTCTGTTATGTATTTGTCCACAATGTGATGAGGTACCTTTGGAAATGAGCCTGTGGCTCAAAGGTTGTAAACCAATGTACAAATAAATAAAATAAAGTAATGAGCTGTGAATGAGCTTGGTACATTCAGCAGACAAGAGTTGGGTTTGATTCTCACAACCTTCACTTGCATACTGTGTGTCTCTGAGCAAGTCACTTAACCTTCCCAGTGCTCCGAGGTTGCCCCTGAAAACAGACACCTGTGCATAGTGGGCCTTACCCGGTTACCAAAGAATAAAATACATTTACAGGGAAATTATTCCCATAGACTTGTATTGGTTACACAGGAAAATAAAGCAATTCCACTTCCATAGGAAATAATGCAATCTACAGGAAAACAGGAAAATTGCCCTGGAGTTACAGAGAAAATGCCAAACCAATCTGGGAGTACTACAGAAGCTGGGCAATGAAGTTAGAGTATTGGGTAGGTTATTTGGCAGCTGTGGGAATCTGTATCTGAAGGGCGTTTGGCCCATGTTCCATTTAAAGCGAAGGGTCTGCAGTCCGTTGCCTGCTTCAGATCTGAGGGATCAGGAAGAGTAACCTGTTTAGGTTTTCCTGCCCAAAATATCAACCACTGGTGTAAGGGTCCTATTAACAAAAATTACACAGTTCAAAGGCATAAACAAGTAGGCTCTGATGAGAAACAGTAAATACTGTCTCTAAATACTGTAGCAACTTACTGGTAGCCAAGTCCCCTGATGACTACAATATGATATCAGGAATATTGTTATATTAGCATGCACATTGTTATCCCTGCTATGTTTACTGTTGTTCTCAGCACCTGCACAATTAAAGGGCATACAATAGAATCTTGAGTTTTGAGTTATAAACCACTCAGGTTTTAGTTTAAGTTGTAGTGCAGAAGTCTCAGTCAGTGTGGCCAAAAGCAAGGTTATTGTTTATTGATCGGGAAAGGAGGACTAAACAATTCTGCCTATTTTCAGCCTTGTCCCGGGGGAGGGGGGGGGATACAGATGGATGCCAAGTGACATTGAACCAGATTAAGCTGTTAGTGGTATTTTTAGTGAATGGGGAAAATTTGGCCAGGACACCGGGGGAAATTACCCTGCTCTTTTCAAGAAGTGCCATGGGATCTTAAACGCCCATCTGAACAACCACCAAAATAGGCAGACGGGACTTTGGTTAAACATCTCGTATGAAAGACGGCACCTCAGGAGTGCAGCACCCACCTCATGCTGCACCACAGTGTCAGTATTGGGATTTAATCCAAGTGCCTGGTGTGTGGATAGAACCCACAGCCTTCTGATCATCTAGCCTCAGAGACGAGTGTGCAACCTGCTGAACCACTGACACTGCTGGTACTACATATGGGGAGAAAAAATGGTGGTAGGAGCCACATACTGTCTGGAGCTCCTTTTGCTTTAGTCGAGGAGGAACGGACCTTTGGAGGGGCTCATAACAGACAAGGAACTGAAGCAGGGCAAGCAGTGTATGCCTACTGTCTGGAGTGCCACCAGGATGCAGTGGTGCCTCAAAGGGGAGGTGGTGACCAGCAGAAGGGGGGAAGTAATCCTGCTATTGAGCAATACCCTGGTCAGGTCCCATCTAGAGTACTACATGCAGTTTTGGTCTGTTCAATGCAAAAAGGACATTGAGGGACTCGAGGGAGTGCAACACAGGGCCTTTGAAATTATCAGTAGTATAGGAAGACAAAAGCTATGAGGAGAGGCTAGAAGTTCTTGACATGTTTGCCCTGGAGGAAAGGTGGTTGAGAGCGAACATGACCTCATTCTTCTGTAAACTCATGGGTATTGCCAAGATTGAACAGAAGGAAGCATTTTATCTTGTGTCCAGCAGCAGGACATGGGCACATGCCCTGAACCTCATGGGTGCTAAATTCAGGGATAATTTGGGGAGACACATTTTCCCCTTGAGGGTACTAATCCTGTGGAACAGCCTACCAGAAGAGACAGTGACAGGAAGACATCATGGATCTTTCAGGTAAGCTTGGACAAATGTCTGCTTACCAAGGGAATCACTGATACCCTGGGTAGTAGAGCAGGTAGGAATTACCTAAAAAGTGGTACAGGTTTGACAAATACAGGGCAGATATCACACCACAGGAGTAGGTGCTGCTGACAAATCAGTCAATGCAGGAGAGAAAATCAGAGCACTGACCATTGGAACAGATCATAGAAACATAGAATGTGATGGCAGATAAGGACCGCTTGGCCCACCTAGTCTGCCCATTTTCCTACATAACAGATAAGCTACAGATCCTAGTTAACCAACAGTTTCTCCTACCCCCCACTAGGACTGCCTTATGTCTGTCCCATGCATTCTTGAATTCCCCCACTGTTCTTGACTCCACGACCTCCTCAGGGAGGCTGTTCCATGCATCCACAACCTTCTCTGTGAAAAAATACTTCCTCACATTACCTCTGAGCCACCCCCCCCTCTATCTTCAAATTGTGCCCCATAGAAAATCACGAAAAAATGCCTTGGTTAATGCGGAATCCTTTATTAGTAGCAGTGTCTCAGGTACAAACTATAGAAGCATGTTCGACTTGAACTAGCTGCCTGATGTGTTTCAAACTAACAAAAGTGTGTTACACACTTTGATAAAGCACTTTTGTTAGTGTGAAATGCATCAGCTAGCTAGTCTGAGTGGAGTCTGCTTTTATTGTTGGTTGTGGATCCAGGTCTCCGGATAGAGGGGTCAGAGGCAGGGCGTCCCTCTGGGCTGTGGCTCGGGAATAGTCATCTGCCTTCCTCTGAACAGGTGCGTGACCTAGGGGTGTTCCTTGACAATAGGCTGACACTGCATTCAAAGGTGTCTGCAGTTGTCAAGTCCTTTTTTTACCATCTTAGGAACATTGTTTGAGTTAAGCACCTTTTTCTGTCTGGTGACATTCCAACACTGATCCACGCCTTTGTAACCTCTCACCTGGACTACTGCAACTCCCTCTACCTAGGGCTTCTGGGGGTTGATATCTGCCACTTGCATCTGGTGCAGAATGCTGTAGTACGGCTGTTGACGGGGGCTCCTCGTTTGAGCCACATCACGCTGTGCTGCGTGAACTGCACTGGCTGCCTGTTCAGTGGCGGATCACCTTCCAGGTCGGTCTTCTGACCTTTAAAGCCCTACACTGACAGGGCCTGGACTACCTGCAAGAGCTCTTGATACCCTACTGCCCTGCCCGCTCACTCTGCTCAGCTGACATGGGGTTGTTAGAGATTCCAAGGATATGGTTGAAAACCTCTGGTTCTTTTTCTTTTATGTTTGCAGCTCCGACCCTGTGGAATTCTCTACCGCATCAGATTCGAGAGTGCCAGACCATGGAGAGCTTTAAAACAGACCTAAAGACCTTCCTGTTCTGCCAGGCATTTGGTGATCACTTATGATATATACTCCCGCTTGAATTCTTGTATTCCTGTATTACTTGACTTCGACTGTATCTGATGTTTACATTCTGTGGTTTTTAATTGTTTTATGAATTGTACAGCACTTTGATTTTTGATATTGCACTTTACAAATAAATATTATTATTATATTTGTACCTGAAACACTGCTACTAAGAAAGGATTCTGCACTAGCCAGTGCATTTTTTCATGATATCTTCCCATGGTGAGTGCTCTGATTTTCTCTCCTGCGTGGTGCGTGTTTGAACAGCATACTTGTTTCAGCACTGCTTATGAAGCAGAGGGTGGACATGATGGACCTGGTGTCCTTTCCAGTCTTAAATTCCTGTGTAGACTATTTTCTCTAAATGCATCCCCCAAATACTCTGGCCAATATCTACAATTGTTGTTTTTTCAGTTAGAAAAAGCTATGGACACTATAACAGCAGCTTTGAGTCATACAAAGATATAAACAGAGAGATACAGTATATATATATATCTATATTTAATTGTTTTTAATTTAGTTGTTTAACCAGGAGTAGCACACTAAGCTGAAAGTTTTTTTACAGGAGCGACCTGGGAGCACAGGGAAGTTAAGTGACTTGCTCAGGGTTACACAGTATGCAAGTGGAAGCTGTGGGATTCAAACCCAGGTCTGGTCTGCTGGATGTGCTCAGAGCCTTAAACCATAGTATATCCAGTATATAGTGCACACGGAATACATGGCTGTACACCAACATCAGCAATGTCCCACTCTCCCACGAGTGCTCTAGCCACACTGCCTTAAATATATGTTTGATCAACACAGCTGAAAATGATCCATTTAATGCTTTGTAAGCTACATCGCTTTGTTTTACATTTCAGTGTGCTTCTAACTGGTCTGTATTTTGTAAAACACTTTGAAAACTGTCGTCTAAAATATCAAAGAAAAAAGTTGTTTCAAGGTACTGAAAATGTCTTTTCGACCCTCTTGCAAGATAGGTTTTGGATTTAACGAGACCTTTGCCAGATTCATCTGGAATTTCCAGCAGCTGTTCATGACAGAACATTTACATGGAGAAGCTTTTGTGACTTATAAATCAGAAAAGACATTTAACATACCTAACATGACACTGGTGCCGTCTTTAATATTCAAGTCATTCGTAAGAGTTCAAAATTTCAAATGGGAAATATTTGACATTGGAAAACTAGAATTAGCTATTGACTGCCGAGGCATTGTCCATTTATTTCATACCTGAATGTGAATTGCGTGATATCTTATAAACCGTTTGGTCTGAGAAGAAAGGCACACATACTGTTTATATTTCTGAAACAGCTAGTTCATAACATAATGAAAACCTAGAATTACCATTTGATGAAATATCCGAGTCAACAGAAACTTTGTAAAGTGCACCAATATGAATTATTGTTTTCATGTTTTATAGGGGAGAAAAATAACACTGCACATATTTATTTAAAATACTGTAGTCAATATTTTTTTTTTACAAATTCGCTAAGCAGAGGGGGAAGCAGAAACACGTGTCTTCTCTTCATGATGCAGAAACTATGCAATGACACCGAAATGCTCTCACAGCTAGGAATGACTTTTAATAATCGGGAGTGTAACCTCCGTAGTCATAATTATCAATTGTCTCTAACATATCCAAAAAATAATAAAAGGCGCTACTTTTTTACCCAACGTATAATCCCTTTGTGGAACACCCTACCCAAATCTGTAGTGGGTACTCCAAACAACATAGAATTCAAACACAAATTGGACCAACATCTGTTAACAATGGGAAACTGAGCCAGCTTGCTGGAGATGCACTTATATGGGCTTCGGCCTCCTGTGCATCTATTTCCTTTTAGTCTGACCTTTTAGTATGTACGTGGAACCATATTGTAGCATTTTCTGTGTGGCAAATGACCTAGTTAAATAATCCTTTGGCTAAAAGATGGCTTATAAAGGAACCTAGAAACAGACTTTGACAGCAAAAAGGGCTGCTTGGCCCATGCAGTCTGCCCAGATGGTCCCTGCCTAGTCTGTCTCAGCAGACCCTAACTGATCTCCTGAGACCCTCCTTCTTCTTTGCCCATTTCCTAATATTACCCTATGTCTATCCCATGCATGCTTGAAGCCTTGTACTGTTATTGCCTCTACCACTTCTGCTGGCAGTCTATTCCGGGTGTCCACCACTCTTTCAGTGAAGTAGTACTTCCTCACATCCCTCCTAAACTCTCCCACCCTCCAGCTTCATTGCATTCCCTCTTGTTCTGTTGCACTTCTCATTTGAAAGAGACTCCCCCTTTATTTTTTCTTCCTGTTTGCTATATTTGAGTTGTGAATCGAATGAGATGTTTGCACTTCTGGTGATCTGTCTTTCTGAGCTGTTATCTCATTTGCAATGCTCAATAAAACAAGTATAAAAAAAATGAGAGACTCCTCTTCTCCACCCTGTTCACCCCAGTGAGGTACTTGTAGATCTCTATCATGTCTCCTCTGGCTCTCCTGTCTTCCAGGCTGTACATGTTGACATCCCTCAGTCTCTCCTCACAGGGCTTTTGGTGCAACTCCTGCATCATTTTAGTTGCCCTCTGGACTGCCTCCACCCTGTGTGTATCCTTTCTGAGGTATGGCCTCCAGACCTGGACACAGTACTCCAGGTGGGGTCTCACCAGCAGGTGATGTAGTAGAAACACCACCTCCCTGCTCCGGCTGGAGATACCTCTCTCTATGTATCCCAGCATCCAACTAGCCCTACACACTGCTTTGTCACAGTGCCGTGCCACTTTGAGGTCATCAGATATAATAATCACAAGGTTATTTTCCTGCTTAGTGACTGACAGTACCTCCCCACCATGCTATGCTCAGTTCATGGGTTCCTATGCCCTAGGTGCATGACTGCAGTTTTTGGCATAGAACCCCACCTGCCATGCTCTTGACCACTCATCAAGTTTCCCAAGATCCCTACGTATTCTTCCACTTCTTCCTTATTGTCTGCCCTATTACAGATTTTGGTATCATCTGCAAAAAGGCATACCTTCCCTTCTAGTTCATCTGCATTGTCACTTATGAAGACACTGAAGAGGACCGGTCCCAGTACTGAGCTCTGTGGCTCGCCAGTCGTCACTGTCCCATCATTTGAGTGAGTGCCATTAGCCACAACCCTCTGTTGCCTATCTGTTAAACAGTTTCTAATCCAGTTCACCACTTTGGATCCCACCTATGGCTGCTCAGGTTCTTAAATCAGTCTCCCTTGCGGCACAATGTTGAAGACCTTGTTAAAGTCCAGATAGCCTATGTCCAGTGCCCTCCCCTGATCTATTTCCTTGGTCAGACAGTCAAAGAACTCAGTCAGATTCATCTGGTTTTACCTCCCACAATGAATTCATGCTGTCTTTGGTCTCGCAGTCCACTGGATTCAAGATACTCTACCGACCTTTCCTTTAACAGGGTTTTCATTAGTTTCCCCACCACTGAGATGAGGCTCATCAACCTACATTTACTAGTCTCTTCCCTGCTGCCACCCCTATTTAGAGGGACAAAATCTGCTCTCCTCCAGTCTACTGGAACCACACCTGATTCCAGTGAGTTGTTGTATAAGGCCACCAGTGGGGCAGCTAGCACCTCCCTGAGTTCTTTCAGGACCCTTTAGTTTATCCCATCTGGTCCCATAGTCCTGCCCACTCTTGAGAGCTGCAGGTCCTTTCAGAAATCTTTCCTCTGAAAATATACTACAGTCCATCTCCCTTCCCCTTTTGTTCATGCTGAACATTGGTAGTCTGTCCCCCCCTCCACTGAGAAGACTTAATGGAAGTACCTGTTCAGGATGTCTACTTTTTCTTGGTCCTGTTCTGTGCAGTCTCCCTCTGCTGTCCTCCTTATTCTCACTATCCATCACCTTCCTTTCTTCTTCTCACGTACCTGAAGAAAGTCTTTATCCCCATTTTCTGCTTCCCCTTTGGTTTTCCTTTCCTCTATGCCTTTGCTCCCCTCACTACCTTACCTGATTTCCTCTGTTTTACCTGATACACCACCATATCTTCCTCCCTCTGTGTTTCCTTATACCTCCTGAATGCCACCCTTTTTTCCTTCACCACCGTGGCCACTTGCCTCGAGTACCATAATGGTCTCTTTTTTCCTTTTGCTTTTACTCACTTCCTTCATGCAGAGGCTGGTTGTCTTAATTATGTCCTCCCTTATCTTTCCCCACTGTTCCTCTACCCCTCACTGGCATTATTCTGAACTAGGCAGTTTCTCAGGCAGTCTCCCATTTCCTTAAAATCTGCCCTGCTAAAGTCTAGGATCCTCGTCCTCATGTGGTTTGCCTCTGCTCCTGTCTTAATGTTAAACCACACCGTGTACTGATCACTGGTACCTAGAGGACTGCCCACTGTGATATCTGCAATGCTCTCTGTTTGTAAGTACCAGGTTCGGTACTGCCCCATCCCTAGTGGGTTCGTTGACTAGCTGATTGAAATGGCCCCTTGTAGGGAGTCAAGGATGACTCTACTCATTGCTGAAGCTGCAGCTCGAAGGCTCCAATCCACATCTGGTAGATCGAAGTCACCAACTAGTAGTACCTTCCCCTTATTTACCATCCTGATGATGTCCTTCCCAAGTGCCTTATCCAACTCCTCTCCCTGTGCTGGAGGTCAGTATACCATCACTAAGTGGATAGCAGGTTCAGCACCTGTCTTCAGGATGACCCACAGCACTTCCAGTCTTCCTTTTCCTCCGGGTGCCCCTGCACATCTGTAACCTTAATTCTCTCCCTCACATATAGTACAACCCCTCCTTTCCTCTTCCCTTGCCTGTCTCTATAGAACAGAGAGTAGCCTGGTGTGGTCACATCGCACTCATGGCTGTCAGTGAACCATGACTCCGTTATGGCCACCAAATCCAGGATATTCTCCTCCATGATGGCCTCCAGGTCTGGAAATTTATTTCCCAGACTCCTTGTACTGACACGCATGACTCTCTATTCCTTACTCCCCTCTGCCTGCCTCCCTGTTTTCTCCCCCCTCATCTTCTGCCTGTGCTGTTTCTTGAAGCTCCCCTTGACCCCCCACTTCCCTTGTTACCCCCTCCATTACCTGTCCCCTTCGCTCCTCTTTTCTTGCAACCTGATTTATGCCCCCGTTCTTCACCTTGTCACTACCCTTGTCTTCCTGCATCCCTGTCCTGAGGAAGCTCTCTCTCCTGTGGTCCTCCTCCTTGTTGCCTCATCGTCTGGGGGAAGCAATATTTGCCTCCCACTGAGAACTGTGGTTCCCCCTCCTGGAAGGATGCAGGTCATCTCCACTCTAGAGTCCCATATCCTCCTAGGCTGGTCCCCATTCCCTAGTGTAGCCAAAGCCCTCCTCCATGCATCATGCTTCAATCAATTGTTAAAAGTCATGGCGTGGAGTGCTCTTTGCACTCTGTGGCCACACACAGGTAATGCCTCAACAAATGCCACTGTGCATGCCACCTCCTTCAGATCCCTCTCCAGGTCCCTGAAATTACCCTGCAGTACCCCTACCCTATCCCTTGCCAGGTCATTTGTTCCCAGGTGGACAACAAGATCTAGCTCTCTCCCATTTGCTGCCACTTTAGTGATCTTCTGGATCTGCTCTCAGTCCCTCCAAGTCAAAGCACCAGGGAAACACTTCACCTCCCTCTCCCTTCTGCTCTCCATTCCCAAGTCTGTCCCCCTAACGATAAAGTCCCCCATCAACAGCTGCTTCCTTCTCGGTTGGGGGCATCTTCCTCCCTCCTTGGGGTCTCTCCATTTGAGGACCCCCACTTCCTCCCTTCTCACTGCTGCAGGTGCCTCCTTCTGACTACCCCATCCCACCAGTATGGAAAAGGAATTGTGCAGTGGTGCAGGCTGAGTGTGTTCCCTTCCTGCCACTCCCACCAACCTGGAGACAACTAAGGTCTCTCCACTCTGCCTCTGCCTAGGCATCCTCTGGGAGAGTGGTGGCACGACTTGGTGGCCATTGGGTGGGGCAGAAGGTTCTCTGTGCCCCTGCCAGTTGGGCCTGGCGTCCAGCAACCTCTGCCCTCAATCCAGAGGTGAGTGTAAATGAGGCAGCACCTCAGTCTCCAGAATGCATTCCCCAAACACTGCAGCTCCACATCCATTGCACTGCACATCTTCCATGCTCTCCTTTCTTAACCCTTTTTGTCTGTTGTCCATTTTGTCTAATCTTTTATGTATCTTCCTGTCTCCTTTCTATGTCTTTTGACTTCCTACCACTTACTTTACCTGTTTGAAATGTGTTTGTTACCCTACTATAGATAGGGTGTCTCCTACATTCCCTTTTCAACCCCTCTAGCAGTTCTTACCTTCATGATGTACCGTGGTTAACACTATGGTATCGGAGATGGAATAAGATATTTTGGCCACTCAGGTCTATCTCATTGATCAAGTAAAATATGTTTCGTGATTTCCTTCCTCAAGCCACTCATCTAACCATTATTTTAAAGGTGTCCCAATTTTTACTGTTAACTAGTTCCATCAGTAAATTGTTCCACATTCCCACCACCCTATGTGTATACAAGTGCTTTCTTACGTTTGTCCTAAAGTGCCCTAATTTGATTTGTTTATTGTGCCTTCTTAGTGCTTAAGCCTCTTGCCCTTTCTCTAAATTTAAAGTTTCCATTAATTCAGTTTGCTCATATTCTACCTTTCTACCAGATCCCCTCTCGTTTTTCTCGGTTCCAATAAGTGTAAACCCAAGTATTTCAACCTTTCCTCTTATGTCTTGTACTCTATACTCCTGATAATTTTTGTTGCTTTGTGTTTTGTTTTTTGATTTTGATGTTGTCCCAATATTTACCCCCCACAAGAAGTGTGATCCATAATGTATTAATGGTCTTACAAGAGATCTCTATAATGGGAGAATTGCCTCTTCAGACCCGATACATAAAGTGCCTTTTTATTGTGTTTAATAGAGGGTTAGTTTTGCTGTAAATTGAATTTACTTGTCTTTTAGATTTCAAGTCATTGGTTATATATATCCCTAGGTCTTTTTCACAATTTGTTGTTTTTAGTTTTATTCCCTCTAAATAGTATAGTTTCATCATGTTATGTTTTTCCCAGGTGCATCACCATGCATTTTTCAGCTATTGGAGTTCATTCGCTACAGCCTGGCCCATTTTGTTAATTTGTCCAGATCTGCTTGAATCCTATTTACCTCTTCCTTGGTGTTCGCGTTTCCTCCTACTTTCACATAGTCTGCAGACATATTGCACATACTGGATATATTAGGTCCAAAATCTGCTATGAACAGTCTGAATAGCATTAGCCCCAGTACCAATCCCTGTGGTACACTACTCTGTACTCTGCTCTTACTTGGCATTATTCCTGTTACTCTGATAGTCTGTGTTTTCGAGTGTAACCAATTTGATATCCATCTAATGATATTTATTTTTAAGTTATTCATTTTTTCCTGTTAATTTGGTGTGTGAAACAACATCTAAGGCCTTGCTCAAGTCCAGGAGTATGATGTCCATTGTGCCCCCGGCCCTCATCCAAATTGTTACTAATATTTTCATAAAAAGTCAGTAGGTTTGTGACAGAAGACCTACCTTGCCTAAAACTGCATTGTAATTCATCCTTTATCCCAAGTCTTTTATGTTCTTCTTGGAAGCACCAAGGGAGGTCGACAGTGAAAATGCTGACCTCCCGCACAGCGACAGCACAATACCGACGCAGGTATTGTGCCACCCATTCAACAAGTGTTTTCTATGGGGAGCTGTGCCCCCCACACCCCCCATGCAGGGGGCTGTACTCCCCACATCCCCCGGACTTTAGGATTATCAACTCCAGGTCGGAGTTGGTCTGGGGAGGGGGCAGAACACTGGGGGAAAGCGAAATACGAAAAAAGGACCATTATAGCGATTATCACCCTAATGGTCTATTTTCATGTCTCGCCGTCGGGATGTTGACCTGAAGGTGTGCACCGGTTCTTCTTCCACCATTCATTTAACTGACATTTCCATTATCTTACAAACCACTACTGTTAGGCATATCAGCCTACAATTTCCCTCTTCTTCTTAGTTTCCCTTTTTGAATATCGGGGTCACTTCAGCATTTCTCCAGTCCACTGGGACTTCACCAGTGTTTACTGAGAGATTAAACAGGTATAGCTGCACTGGAGCTACCTTGCATGCTATTTCCCTTAAAGTGCAGGACATATCCCATCAGGCCCTGTGGCTTTATCAGGATGAACGTTTTTTCAAATTGTTTTTTCTTCAGTAAGGATTCGTAAGTGTTGATTAGCTGCCTCTAAAGTCATAGGTTTATAATTTTCCTGCTGGACTACTGAGAAAAAGTAGTTGTTAAGTTCCTGAGTGATTTCCTTGTCCTTATTGATCAATTTGCCATTGATTTCAAGGGGGTTTGTATTGTTGTTTCCTTTTTTCCTTGAATTGATGTATCTGTAAAATGGCTTTGTGTTTTGTTTATCTTTGGCCAATTTTATTTCATAATTACGTTTAGCTCTTGTAATCTCTGTTTTTATGTCTCTACGAACATACGAAATTTGCCAGCAGATAAAGGCCTAGAGGTCTATCAAGTCTGCTCAAATGTGCAGTTAGCACCCCTTATTCTGCAGCTGCCCCTCCCTTCCACCCTTCCCCTTCATTAACCCTCCCCCTTGTCCTGTCCCATCCTCGTTTGAAGCAGTCCACTGTTCTACTGCATACCACTTCAGGAGGTAACGCATTCCACCCAGCCACCACCCTCTCTGTAAAACAGTGTCTCCTCATCTCCCTCCTGAACCTTCCTCACTCCAGTCTCATATCATGGCCTCTGGTGTCCCTCCCCTCCCTTATTTTGAACAGCCCCTCTGTACTTGTCTTGTGTATTCCTTTCATGTATTTAAAGGTTTCAATCATGTCACCCCTGTCTCTCCTCTCCTCCAGTGAATACATGTTGAACTCTTCAACCTCCTCTCGTATGATAAGTCCCCCAGCCCCTTGATCATCTTTGTCGCTCTGCGCTGCACCCCCTCCAGTAACTTAATGTCCCTCTTCAGATACGGACGCCAGTACTGCACGCAGTATTCCAGGTGTGGTCTAACTAATGACCTATAAAGTGGCAGAATCACCTCCTCCCTCCTCAAGGATATACCCCTTGCAATACAACCCAGCATTTTGTTGGCCTTTGCAGCTGCCTTCCTACATTGTGCCAAGTTGTTCATTGACCCTGTAATGAGCACACCCAGATCCTTCTCCTCCTCTGTCTGGGCTAGCTGCACTCCCCCTAGCTGGTAACTCCTCCTTGGGTTCTTCATCCCAAAATGCAGCCCTTGCACTTTTTGGCATTAAAGCCCAGTTACCAGGTGTCTGACCTGGTTTCAAGCTTTGCCAGATCATCCTGCAACTCCTACCATCCCCCTAGGTCATCCACCACTGCGCCTACCTTGGTATCATCAGCAAACAGACTGATCTTGCTCTTGATGTCCCATGATATGTCTGCAATGAATATCCCAAACAACACTGGTCCCAACACCGAGCCCTGTGGAACACCACTTGTCACTGCCCTTGGGTGTGAGGCTCCCCCACCACCACCACCCTCTGTTGCCTTCCTGCAGCCAGTTTCCTACCCATCTCACCAGCTTTGCACCCACCCTGTGCCTACTAACTTCCTTCCCCGCCTTCCATGTGGCACTGAGTCAGATGCCTTACTGAAGTCCAGATACAGGACATCCACTGCATGGCCCTGTCCAGTTGCCGAGTTACCCAGTCATAGAACTCCACTCAGGTTGGTTTGGCAGGATCTGCCATGTATGAAGCCATGCTGTCTGCTGTCCTGTATTCCTTTTTTGCCTCTGGGAGGGCCACCAGCCTCTCCTTAAGGATAGTCTCCATTAGCTTACCCACGATGGATGTGAGGCTCACTGGTCTGTAGTTTCCCGGTTCATCCTTGGGGCCACTCTTGTGGAGGGGCACCACATGAGCTATCCTCCAGTCCTGAGGTACACACACTGAATGTAGTGAGGTATTAAATAGGTCTGCCAAAGGTCCTGCAAGGACCTCTGCCAGCTCCTTCAGTACCCTGGGGTGGATGCCATCTGGGCCTGGCGCCTTGTCCACCCTCAGTGCCTTCAAACCCTCTTGAACTCTGCTCTCCATGATTTCCCCATCTGTCACCCCTTCCCCCTGTGTCTGCCATTTCTCCCACCTTGGGTGTCACCCCCCTCTTCTCTTTAGTAAATACTGAGCAGAAGTACTCATTTAGTGCTTCCGCCTTATCGCACCCTGCTTCCACCCAACCCCCCTCCTTCCTAATCCTTACTATGTGGTCCTTACAGCTCCATTTCTCCCTGATGTACTTAAAGAAGTCCTTCTCCCCCTTCTTAATGCCTTGTGCCAGCCTGAGTTCTGTAGATGCTTTGGCTCCCTTTACTGCCCTTGTCACCTCCTTCGATTCTGTCAAGTACTCCTCTCTGTCCTCCCCCCTCCCTGTTTTCTTGTACTTCCTAAAGGCAGCTCTTTTCGTCCTTACCTTTTCCATGACCTCCTTGCTCAACCAGATCGGTTTCTTAGCCCTAGCCTTCTTGCTCTGGGCTTTGCAGCAGGTTTTGGTTGCCTCCACTATCCCCAGCTTTATGAGCTCCCACCTCTGGTTAGTGTCCATACTAGATTGAATTCTGGCCAGGTACCCTTTACCACTTCCCCATCCTCCCAAAGTCGGCCCTCCTGAGTCCAGCACTATTGTGCCAGATTCCACTCCTTCCTTGCCCATATCCAATGTGAGCCATACTGAGTGGTGGTCACTCCCTGACAGCGGTTCCTCCACTATGTTCTCTCACACAAGTCCCCATTTGCCAGCACAGGGTCAAGGGTATTCTCTAACCTGGTTGGTTCACTGACCATTTGCAGCAGGAAGCTGTCCTGGAAGGCATCCAGCAGTACCTGCTCCCTTCTGTTCTTGGTTGTTGGGGTGCTCCAGTCCACTCCTGGCATGTTGAAGTCCCCCACAATCACCGCACTACCCTTTTCGCAGGTCCTCCTGATCTGTCCCGCTAGTTCCCTGTCTAACTCCTCCTTCTGAGATGGTGACCCGTACACCACTCCCATTCTAAGAATCCTATTCTTGGAATCCTGGATTTGCATCCAAAGTGACTCCGTACTACCCTCCTCCCCTTCCTCCCTTACACACTTCAGTCCTTCCTTCACATATAGTTCCACCCCCCCTCCTTTCCCAATCACCCTGTCCCTACGAAATAACCTGTACCCTGGTACAGACAGGTCCCAGTCATTGTATTGGGTGGCCCATGTTTCTGTGATGGCTGCAATGTCCACCTCTCCCTCTGCCATGAGAACCTGTAACTCTGCAGTTTTCCTCCCAAGGCTCCTAGCATTAAGAGTAACCACCTTCCACCCTCCCCCCATCCTGCCCTCCTTTCCTAGCACATCACCAACAGTACTTGCCATTTGTCCTTTGTCACTGTTATGGGGGTTAAGCTCATATGATTTCCCAACCTGTAGTCTCTGCATATCTCTTCCCCAACTGCCACCCCCAACTCCTAGTTTAAATTCCCAACTTCCTCTATGCAAAAAAATGTTGTAGGTGCCGTATTGGTCCTTTTAAAAACAGAGCCAAAAACAAATGATTTGATACCTTTTATTGGACCAACATGGATGTTACAGAAAATCCCATGGATAATATGGATATTTGAAAAAACTGCCACAAAGCTTCTGAAGAAGGACCTGGTTGGTTCGAAAGCTAAAGCACTTTGTTCTTTTCTGTAACATCCATGTTGGTCCAATAAAAGGTATCAAATCATTTGTTTTTGGCTCAACTTCCCCTATGTACTCCTCCATCTTCTGTTTCAACACTTTCTTTCCCTCCTCACTCAAGTGTAGTCTGTCCTTGGCATAGGGACTACTGTCCTCCCAGGTCCTCCCACCCCCCAACAGCCCATACCTTTAGCACAACACCAGGTTCTTAGCCATCCGTTAAATTCCTCTATTCTCAGCTTCCTTGTTGTGCTTGCCTTTGGCACTGGAGTATCTCGGAAAAGTTGCTGATCTTCCTGCTCCTCACATAATTGTGCTAGTTCCTCAAACCTCCTCTGGACTGTATCTACTGTCTTGTCAGCCAGGTCGTTTGTCCCAAGATGTATAATTAAATGAGGCTTGTCCCTACCTCTTCTAGCATATTTCAGAACAGACTGTCCCACCCTTTCCGCTGTCATTCCTGGCATGGCCTCCACCCAAATGCGACTATGCCTCTCCCCCTTGCTACCCTAATTCCTCTTAGTATTGAGTCCCCAGCACTAGATTCCACCCTCTTACTCCTGCGCTTCCATTCCTCTCCCTCCCTCATTTCCAGCTCCTCTTCTTCCTCCTGCACATTATTCCCCTTTTACCCCTGTTGCAATTCTCCCAGCAGAACTTCCCCTGCTCCAGTTTGGTCCAGGCATTTATCAATTACTCCTCTAATTTCATCATTTCCCTCCTCCACCTTCTTCCTCTCTAGCAGTGCACAACTATTTTCTGAGGCCCTTCACAAATGCCCGCTCCTCTCTCTTCATAGTAATCTGTTCTCTCCTTTCCACTCCATGACTTTTGTCACTTCTCTTCGCCTCCCCTCACAAGTCCCTATCTCCTCCTTCCATTTTGTCTTTTGTCTCTGACCTGGTTTCCCCAGTAATTGTTCTTCCTGGCCTGGCCCCTTTGTCTCTGCTTCCCTTCTTCTGACCCTCTCCTCACCACTGTTGGCTTAAATCACCCTCCCTCATCTCCCCTTCTTCCTCCTTCTTCCAGTACTGGGCTAAACCCACCCCCAATCTGCCTTGCCTGTCTTAGTTCCTCCTGCAGACCCTCAATCTCCTTTCTAAGTTTCTCTATGTGGTTGCACACTAAACATCCTCCCACACTCCAGGCAATTTTTAGAAAGACTGGTGCACCGCAGTTGTTGCAGCCTACCACCTCACTCCATTGCTGTCGTTGCCCACCAGGACCCCCACCCTTCCAGATGCAGGATACCAAACACTCTAAGTCTCCCCTCCTCCTCTATCAATGCAAAACATTTTCTTTATTTCCCTTACCTCCTTTGTTGCACACGTTAGATATATTGAGCAACTGCTTTTTATATTCCTATCCTTCCTATCCACACTCAAAACAGGCTTTAAGTAGCCATTGCACAACCTTCTTCAGACTCCTACTCCTCCTTTCCCCAATGCAATATCAATGCAAAGAAGTAATAATGAAAGCTCCTAGATTTGCATTTACTTCCCTTCCACTGAGAGAGCAGTCTCCTCTTCACTTGCAGCTGTTCCTTTCCTGGTATGCCCCTCCTACTCAACACCCCTTACTATACCCAGTGTTTAGCTCCTAAATTGAAACCAAACAGCAGCAGCTCTGTGATGTAATCCCAAGGTCAGAGCAGCAGTCCACTCTCTGTAAAGAGAATCCTAAATTGAAACCAAACAGCAGCAGCTCTGTGATGTAATCCCAAGGTCAGAGCAGCAGTCCACTCTCTGTTTTTTTCGTTATCAGGGCATGGGTATTTTTTTACTAAGTTCGTATAAGCGTTATTTATCGTTGAGCATTCGTTTTATCTTTTTAGTAAGCCATGGAGGTATTTTGCCATTGTCATTGTATGCCTTTTTTACTAGGTACCTATTTTTCTTTTAATTCTGTCAGTTTGTCACAGAGTATATTCTGGCAGTTATGTACATTCTTGGCCTCAAATTCGTGTTCCAATTTACCATTTACCATTTTTTAATGGACACATAATCTGCTTTACAGTGTGTGTGTGGGAGAGGGTTATTACACACTGATTTCAAGTGAAACACAGGCTTGTACCATCGAGGTGACACCAGAATGCTGAAGCACCATCCTGAGTATGTCACCACGATGATACAACAGCTCAGAATGCTATCTTGTGCCACTGTGACTGAATCTATCAATGATCACTCGTTTCTTGTGTTCTACTTTTGAAATCATTTGATGAGCGACCGCGATGGCAGCTGCTGTTTTCTCAAAGCTTCCTGTGGCAGACCGCAAAGACGCGCTTGTATATGCCTCTAATATTTGACTGTCTGCAATAAAGAAGTTTGTGGCACGTCCTATCCTCTCCAAGTGTATCTCTGTAAGTTAAGGGACTACAGGGAGCTGTTTGTATTCAAACTTGCACAACCTCAGGACTGTAACTGTTGCCCATACACTATACAAGATAATATATGGGGAACAGTTAACAACAACTCCTGAGGAAAGCTGGGATAGGTGAGGCACCAGGGCAAGTAGCTTGTTTTTTTTTTTTTCTTCAAAAATATTTTATTAGGTGGTTCAGGACATACATGTACAAATAATACAGATGAACAATTATGTACAAACTAAAATGATCACCAGCGTCACAGACCTCTGTAAAACTGAGGGGCAGCAATCTCCAACTTTCTTCATCCCCGTCATAACCAATTATATAAAACAAATAAGACTATTCATAGCAATCCATAGCCATATGGATAAACATAGACAACAATGTTAAATGCACACCCTTTTGTTCCACAGAAGGACATAGGATAACATGTAGGGGGCTATGAATCCATTGTGTTACTGTTGCCTCAAACAAAACCTAAGGTAATGCAGTCACCATTGGAACACAAAAATGGTGAAACACATGGAAGAGAAAGGAGGAGCATATGGCAAAGCAGGAAACTTCTCCTCCTCAATAGCTCTGATCAGAGGCCCCCATATTTCCTGAAATTTATGCATTAAGCCCAATTTCCCCATTTGTGCTTTTTCTATTACCAAACAGGATAGTAGATTGTGGGACCATCTACTCACTGATGGGGGGGGACATCCATACCTTGGTAATGGTCCGCCTAGCATTTAAAAAGGCTATATTCCATAATTGGTTGCTCATGCATCCATTGGGGTGTTTAGGGTCAGCCCCTAATAGAAGCTCAACAGGTGATTTAGGGGGCTCATATCCAAGACTGCCTGACATTATTTTGTGTATATTATGCCAAAAGGGGGCAATTTTGGCACAAGTTAAGGTCATATGAAGGAAATCACCAGTTACAGTATTACATTTGGGGCATAAATTAGATCTGGAGTCATCCATGGAGTACAGTTTCACTGGGGTGATATATGCCCGATGTAGAAAGTTAAGCTGTATCTGTCTCATCCTATTGCTATAGGAGCAATGCTCGTAGTGTGAGCAAGCCAACTTCCATGTGTGCTTATCAATATCCAGGGAGAGGTCTTCAGCCCATCTTAACCTACTCCCAAGTGGTGCATCCTCACTTTTCCCCAATATAGTGTGGTAATAGGACAAGAGGGGCCTATCTCCAGGCTGAGGCCTGTATAGTTCCTCCTCAAAGGGAGATGGAGGTGCCCAATTTCCAGCAGTAGGAAGGGTAACGCCACATAGCTGCCTCACTCGAAGATAAACAAAAAAGTCTCCTGCTTGGAGCCCCCACTTATGCTGAAGACTCTGAAAGCTACATATAAGTCCTCCCTCATCCAGTTGAGCAACATGCATAAGGCACGCTCTATTCCAGTGCCACAGTCTCTGGATGAGCAGCAATGAATGGGGTCCCTTTTTTTCACAATCCCAATCAGGCTAATGTAAGGTGAAAAAACACCATTCCAGCCTATGAACTGGTGAGATCACTTCCAAACGTCCGGTGTATTGGAAATAAAGGGGTTTGAGGTCTCCCTCTTAGTTTTACAGACCAGAGGAGTGAGACTACCGCTTAACAAGTCATTTTTAAAGTTACCATGTAGCATCTCCTCTTCTAATTTCATCCAGGCTAATGTATCCATCCCACACCCCTGTGGAATGAAGGCTAATTGAGCAGCCCACTAATAAGCCCTAAAGTCTGGCAACTCCACCCCTACCAGGTGGCTGAAATAATGTAGCCCTACTAATCTAAGCCCCACCACCCCTCCACAGAAATCTGTGCAGTATTGCATATAGGTACCTAAAGTGTCACTGTGGGACCCTAATGGGAAGAGACTGATATAAATATAAGCATCTGGGCAGTATCATCATTTTTATGGTGCCCACCCTGCCCAGAAGTGAGAGGGGAAGAGCGGCCCATTGTTCACAATCCTCCGATATTTTGGATAGCAGCGGTCTATAGTTTAAGGCATATAGGTGACCCATAGACGCTGTTAATAATATCCCCAAGTATTTTATTTGGTTGACTAATTGTAAACCCCCCCCAAGTTAGCAACCAGTTGCACTCTATCACAAGTGCCTATAGGCAGTATCTTGCTCTTTGTCCAATTCAGCCTATGACCAGAAAGGGTATCATATTCCTTCATAAGCTTATGCACTGCAGGAAGGTCACATGCAGGGTTTTGCAAATATAACTGATCATCAGCATACATTGAGATTTTGTGCATAGCCCCCCCCCCCCGAATAACCCTCAATATCAGGTTGAGCTTGCAGAACCACTGCCATGGGTTCCAATGAGAGGACATATAACAGGGGAGATAGTGGGCACCCCTGTCGTGTACCACGTTCCAAAATGAAGGGTTTGGAAAGGCATCCGTTTACTACAATTTGAGCTGAGGGATTGTTATATAAAGTACGAACCCACCGACAGATGTTCCCACCCAACCCCAACCTTCCCAGTAGGTCAAACAGGTATTCCCACTCTACATGGTCAAAGGCTTTCTCTGCATCTAGTGCAACTATAGCAGCACCATGTGTCCCTTTCTTCCAACCCCATCTATAGACCACATTGAGGGTTCGCTGAATGTTGTGCTTGCCTTGATTCCCCTTTATGAAACCTGACTGATTCTGATGGATCAGAGTAGGCAGCACAGGTTCCAGATGGGTGGCCATTACTTTTGCCATAATCTTGTAATCTGCAGTAAGTAAAGAGATGGGTCGATAGGAGGCGCACTCGGTCAAGTCTTTTCCAGGTTTAGGGAGAACAGTTATTACAGCTGATCATATAGAGATGGGTAAAATACCCCTCTGCAGCCCCTCCTCTAGCATATCAAATAGAGGTTCTAATAACTGTGGGCAGAATGTTTTAAAAAAGTCTGTAGGGATGCCGTCTGGGCCAGGAGCCTTCCCACCTTTCAAAGCCCCTATTGCTGCTTGTACTTCTTGTCTAGATAAGGGGGTATTTAAATTCCTCGAGTCCTCCTCTCTCAGCCTATTCAATGGTGCCGACTATAAAAAGATGTTAATTCCCCTTCTGAGGGGTGACATTCTGATGTATATAATTCCTTGTAGAATTGTACAAATGCTTTCCCAATACTGTCAGTGTCTGGTGCTATATTCCCACCCCGTATCCACAAGTTCTCCCACCTTTCTCTGCCTCTCTGTGCTTAATATGCCAAGCCAGAAATTTACCCCCACTGTCTCCATCGAGTAAGCACCTGCATTTGCTAACAAAATGGAGCTCTCTAATTTAGCACTATTTAGAACGCTGAATTTATATTTTAGACGCTGGAGTATGTTCAGTATTTCTTTTGAGGGTTTGTTCTTATGGGCAGACTCACAGGCGGCGATTTTGGATCTAAGAAAGGACAGTTCTCTGTTGTCCTTTCTCCTACAGTGTGACACATAAGAGACAGCCTGGCCTCTAATGTAGGCCTTTAAGGCTTCCCACCTGATGCCATGAGAAGTCTCTCCCTTAAGGTTGTGTGTCAGAAATTCTTGTATGCTACCCCTCATTTGTTCGACATAATTGGGGTCTTTCAAAGGGAGGGGATCCAACTTCCAGGTACGTGGGGAGACACCGACTCCTGCGGAGTGGAGGGACAGGGAGTGAGGGGCGTGGTTGGATATCAGCATAGGAAGATATTTAACCTCTCCCACCCCCGACAACAGAGAAGATGAAGCTAGTATTCTGTCTATCCTGGCATAAGATTGGTGACAGTGAGAATAAAAACTGTACTCCTTATCAGTGGGGTGAAAGTGGTGCCAAACGTCTGAGAGGCCTAGCTCTTCCTGAGTCCACTCTAGTGCTCTGGCATTCCGGGACATGGGCATCACAGTTGATTTAGAGTGGTCCATCACTGTGTCTAACACACAATTAAAGTCCCCACCAACTACCCATAAACCCTCCCATTTTGCCATATCCACTGCCAGTTTTTGAAAAAAGCCTGGGTCCTCGATGTTGGGCGCATAAATACACCCTCATAATAAAGCATTCCCCCCAGGTATTCAGAGTTTTGTGAGGGTATATCGCCCCTCTGGGTCTGCAAAAGTATCAACCACCTTAGCAGGGCTGCCCCTAGGAAGCCAAATCGGAGCCTCCCTTGCCTTTGATGAAAACAAGGAAGAGACCCATGTACCCCCCATGAAAGCAGCCATCCTACGAGCTTCCCCCACGGAAAAATGTGTTTCCTGTAACAATAGTATATGCCCTTTCATCCGGCGGACCTCAGCCATGATCTTTCTATGTTTAAGGATTGTTTTGTGACCATTTATGTTCCATGTAACTATCTTAATGTCAGAAGCCATAATTAAAATTCAGAGATACACTGCTCATCTCAGCACCCCACCCACCTGCCGCCCCACTGCCTGCCGACTGACAGTTAGGTAGGGCTGTACGCATGGGTGTAGCCAGGCATACTCCAAGTACTCCATGGTGTGCAATTTTATTTAAGGGGGGTAGCAAATAGGCTCTGAACTGCTTCCTTTTTCCATGAAAACTAACACAGAAAATACTGAACCTTTCTGTAATTTTATTCATAGGAGTCAAAACTAGAAGGACTGGTCACTAATACTCTCCTTGCATCCCAAAGCCAATACAACTTTATAGGCTCTGGGCTGGTATGTGGATGTCTTAGGGAACAATGCATGGCATTTGCATTTACTCATGCATGGCAACAACCATTGTCATGAGATACAAAAATTGTATTTATTGTGCCAAATGAGGCAACAAACATCGTCCTGGTGTACATTTGTATATTGTCTGGCTACACCCCGGGGGGGGGCTCACCCTAATGGGGAGGTAGCAGTGAATCCACTTGGTGTGCAGATCTGAAATACCTGGCTACACCCCTGGCTGTATGCCCATTGGTTAACAGCGTGAGCCAATGGGCGTGCAGCCCATACCGTACTACTCAGTCCAGATATGCAAATGAATCATTCACATATCTGGACTGGTAATGCGGTGAGCTGCATGCCCGATAGCTCACGCTGTTAACAATGGGCGTACTTACCGAGCTGTCAGTCGGCGGGCGGCAGGCGGGTGGAAGTGCGCCCCGCCGGCTGACGGGGAGCGGAGCAGTGGGGCTCTGTGGGCGGGTGGGGAGGGGTACACTAGACCACCAGGGTAATAGGACTTTGTTATGTTTTACAGATGCCTGTGATCGGGCAGAGTGCAGTCCACTGGACTACCAGGGATATTGGAGCGGGGATGTGTTTTGGAGACAAATGCCCGCGATTGGGCACATAGCTGTCCACTGGACCACCAGGGATATTGGACGGGGATGTGTTTTGGAGACAAATGCCCGCGATTGGGCTGCAGGGGGTGTCGGTCCCCGACGGCTGCTACCTGGCAGGGCGCCAGGTGCAAGTTGTCGGGGATGGCGCACCTACATGCTAATGGGATACAAATAGACCATAATGACATACAAATGGCCCCCCATGTGCACCTTGCATATATTATGGCCCTATTTGCATGTCACCTTTGAATATCGCGGGTGCTGTGAATGGTGCAATGGCACTTGCGCTAGCGCATCTCCATGCTCCACTCTGGCCACTTGTGCTGGTGCAGTGCCACTGCGCCGTGCACAGTGGGGGTGGCCAGGGTGCGATATTCAAAGCTGCTGTAACATAGCGCAGCTCTGTTGAATATCGCCCAGGCCACACCCCTGCGCAACCAGGTTGGGCTGCACCCAGGCTTGTGCCACAGCCTGGCGCAGTTTGAATATCCAGGCCAATAAGTGTTCCAAGTTAACATTACACGCCTTTTTATGTCCTTCCAAAGCGAGTGATAAAGTCATAGTCAACAGTAGTCATGATATTCCGAATGCTTAACATGACCATTCGGGCCATATTCAAACAAGCAAGTCACCAGATCTTCCAGCAGGGAAAATAAAATAAAAGTGATGATGCAAACATCAGTCCAACCCATTGATACCCACATCCCCAGACATGGTAGGGCAAACATAAATCCAGAGGCGTAACCACAGTGATGGCTACTATTCTAAATAGGTGCAGTCCATCTGAGGTGCCCAGGGGACCCAGTAACAAAATGAACTGCAGAAAGAAGCTATTAGTAGATCAACATCATTGGCAAAAGCGCCTAAGGAAATAAGAGCCCAAGGGGATTACAACTGAACTCAAACCAACTTATGGTAAATATGTTCAGGTACCTGCTAACTGAGTCCTCTCCCTCCTGGTCTCCTCCTCGGTGATCTACCTCTCAGCTTCTTTAGGGCACAGAAAAAAGTGAGGTGCCTGGCCTGGGTGATCTATTTGCAAGCGGGATGGGTAGCGAAAGGCAAAGGACCATCCAAGGCTGTGTAATTTGGATTTGATTTGAGAGAAGTTCTGCCGCTTTCCTTGTAGCTCCTTGCTGAAATCTTGGTAAATATAGACCTTGGTGTTTTCAAACAGAATCAGACCTTTTTGCTTGGCCTTCTGTAGCATTTTCTCTTTATCTGGGAATCGTAGATATTTAATTAGACAATGCCTAGCTCTCTCTCCTGGTTTAGGGGGCTGACCCACTCGATGTGTGCGTTCAGTCTTGAACTCCTGATATTAGTCTGGCAGGCCTAACTGCACCACCAGCCTGTTCTGCAGGCCCCGCGCTGCATCTCAACCCTCTGTGCCCTCTGGAAGACCTATTATGCAGAGATTTGAGTGCCTAGACCTGTTTTCCTGGTCATCGATCCTGGCTAGAAGCTTCTCCATCGTGGCTTTCATTGCATTCCGATCTGCTGAGACCCCGACCAGCGTGTCCTCCAGACTGCTCACCCTTTGCTCAAGTTCTGCTATCTGCGTTGTATGAGCTGCCAATGATTCGGATAGCCCTGTTACAATGCCTTGCAGATGAGTGAGTTGGGTAGTGAGATTCAGAAAACCTGCCTTCATTTCTTGCTGCATTTGTAAATGTGTAGATGGCACACCTGCAAGCGTTTTTGTTAGCATGTCCAGGTCTGGCTCTGCAAAGCTACACGTTCCCTCCATGCTCATGGCCTGTACTGCCATAGATGCCTCAGACAGTTTCCCCGTTCGTGGCAGTTTAGCGGTTTCAAATTGTATTTTCCCTTGTCAATTTTTATGTTTAACAGATGCCATAGATTTCAGGAATCAGGATTAGTTAAATGTAGAATGAAAATAGGCAATTAAACAGCTTTTTTAGGTGATTATAAACTCTAGACCCCTGAGGATCCAGCTAACACACGTCTGCCATTACCAGTAACTAGCCACGCCTCCCTCCCACACACAAATAGCTTGTTGTAGCTGCTGTGTCAATTGCTGCTATTCATTTCCCTACATTTGATTTGGGAAATAAATGAGCACATTGGAAATCTCATCTGAGTGTCTGCTTTGTGGTTTTTGAAGGAGTGCTGCATCTTTCTGGACCTGTGTCAACAGTTAACAACAACCCTGCATACACTTCTCGAGGTTGCCATGACAACCATAGACCTCCTGAGCTTCACTCTTGAGGTCTATTTAGTTGTCATGGCAACCTCTCGAAGTGTACAAAGCATTGTTGCTAACTGTTCCCCATACATTATCCTCTATATAATTGTATACTATTGTTTTGCCTTTGTTATGCTGTGCTTTTCCCTCTGCTGATAAGGATAACTGTAGCATAGCGTGATCACTATATAGTGGTTCCTTTACCACATATTGTATGTTACTGGCACTATTTGTTATTATGAGGTCAAGAATATTTTTTTTCCACTTGGTGGTGTTTTTACTAATTGCTGAAGACTACATTCTTCAGTATTTGATTTTTCTCTCTTGGCCATATTTTTTCCCAGCATATGTTAGATTGGTTAAAATTACCTACTAGTATCGTCTGTCCTTTCTCAGAGCATTCTGTGATTTTTTTTTTTTTTAAACTTGTTCTTGATAACTTTCCTTACTTATATACAGTGGAATATAACAATTGCCTATGATTAGCCTTTAGGATTTTGTATTTTCCACTGATATCCATACTAACTCCTTTTCTTTAGTAATGTTTTGAAATGTCAGTTTACTGCTAACGTAAACTGCTGCTACGCTTCTTCTTTTCCCTTTCCTGTCTTGTCTGCTACTTCCTACCCCCTAGTTGATACCTGTCTGCATCTACTTAAGCTTACGCTGTCTATTCCAGTATATCCATACCCAGTACTGTGTGATCTCCTACTGTGGTCAGATGTTCCTCCTGCAGAGTCTTCTCTGCTTCTGCACTGTCCCACTCACATACTGGGCAAGGGAGTCTTTTATAATGCTCTTGTTAGGAGGCACTAAGCCTCTGACAGCTCCATCCCTTAATCACACACCTGATTCAGAGGGCTTTCTTAATCTACTCACCCCCAGGATTAATTTCTTGAGCTGGGATTCCCGCACTACCTGTTACAAATTTTAAAACAAGTTTCAAAGTGCTCCGAATGCTTCTATTGATTGATCCAAATGATCCCCATGACCAGTTTTCAATACCCGTCACCTCCAGATCTCCTCATCGCACCTTTTTCCACTCTACTCTGCTAGTCCTTAGCCTCATCTTTTGCCTTCTTACCCTACCATTCCTTCTTAAACTCCCCCTGCTGTCTTCATGCCTTTCACCTCTAGATCTCCTTATCACACCTCTTTCCACTTTACTCTGCTAGTCCCTAGCCTCATCTTCTACCTTCTTTCCCTACAGTTCCTTCTTAAACTCCCTCTGCTGTCTCAGAACATTAACTTTCACCTATAATGCACTTATCATTTATGTATGCAACTCTACCCAAACATCTGCTGATACGGCATCAGACTGTACTGCCAGAACCGTGCCTTACCTGGCTGTATCACGTCAAGGATTGCCATCTATGAACTGTGTGTGTATGTACTAGTTGCTCGATTAACAATGATACCTTGTATGCTACATAAGACTCGATTAACAATGTTACCTTGTATGTTATGTTCATATATCTATGTAAATGATCCAGGACCTCCTTGTGAATGAGCTTGCTCAATGGAGTTTTTCTTGCAGTAAACTTGAACTTGAAATATTTGGGCTGGCTTGCTGGCGCAATGGTAGTGATGCCGCTTGCGATGCCAGTGACCCGGGTTTGGGAATGGACTCAGGCTGCTGGAGGGCCGGCCGGGGAAGGGGGGACTGAGTGCACACGGGGCTGCTCTCCTGTGCCTGTCTGTCCCGCTGCTTTACTGCCACCTGGGTGACCTCTAGTGGAGGTGCAGTGGGATGGCATGAAGCAGGTAGGAGGATGTCAACCAGGAACTGGAGAAGCAGCGTGTTGCATTGTGCCCGGCCCCTTGGCTCCCACAGCACACCGGCGTCCAATGGGGCTGCACCAGAAAAAGAGGAAAAAACACCGCACTGGATGCCTGAAGATGGAACCTGGCTGTCCTGAGAAACTCCATAACCAGGCTCCTTGGAGGGCTGGGACAGACCACCCGATGCACACTCATGGACTGGGGGGGACTTGGGGCTCCCTTCCTACCTGGGGAGTAAACCATGGCAAGATGGGGGCAGGTCCACTGGTGACCCGACAGAGTTACCTGGGGTGGAACTACGGGAGTGTGCATAGCCCAGGGCTCCCCGATGAAAGGGTTCTAGTGTGGTAAGGGGGCATAAAGAGCAAATATAAAAAAAAACAGTGCTCCAAACATTGAGTACAAATCTCTTTCCCACCCACTACACCTCTAGGTTAAAGCTTGGTGCTTACTCTCCTCTCTGTCAGCAATTCCTTCACTTCCAGGTTACATATGCCCTCAGCACTGGATGACTCAGTTATGCAACATATTTTGATACCTCAGTTTTTCAAATGAAGGACTCGAGTCATTAATTTTTTTTAACACTGCATTAGTTTTGTAACGCTCTGTAGGAGTGACATATATGTGATTCTCAAACAATGTTTGTCAAGGATTCTAAGCACAAAAAAGGGCTAAAGTGAAGATATGAAGTGAGGTGGTTAATGTGCTGCACTGCTATGGTGCTGCCCCCTATGGTACAGAGAAGTAATTTACAGTCTGCCTTCCTGACATACACACGTGACCTACCAGTAGAATGAGGTACTGGATCATGCTTATGAAGTAATATAGTTTGAGAAGCATGTATTAATATAATCTTAATGTAAAATGTAGAACGGTACCTTCTTTACATAGGACTGAGGTCTTCTAAGCGGTCAAATGAGGGAGCATCCCAGATTGTACATTACTATTAAGGGGCTATGTTGTCACTTAAAGATGGCATTAGAGTTCTATTTAGGGGATATGCCACTGTATCTTTATGCTTCAACATGGAATAATGAATTCTGAGCATTTCAGGACAGTAGGTAATTGTGGTTTATGGGGAATACCATACATTATATTTGTAAGGGATTTTGATGATTTGCTGCCCTAAGCACTAAGCTACCCACTTGTTGAGATACACACTTCCAAGGATGTATCTGATCATGAGTAAGTTAGGCACAGCCTGAACACCCCTTTACTAAATTATGAAAAGCAAGTTCTGTATGCCAGCCACCAGTAATGGATGCAGGACTTTTAGAAAGAGTCCTGCGACAATAATGAATGGGGACAGATAAAAGGGGTTGGGCTGTCAGCAAGCAGACAGAAAACATCTGTATCTCTTATCTTGTACTGAACATAACTCCTGGCAGTGAGTCATGATAAAATTAATTGTTGTTGGGTTGGAAATATTTTGTAGTATGTTGGATTGGATTTATGCTAAGTAAATATCAAAGGATCCTGCTGCCACAAAACGTTTACAGCAGTGATGCTGATCTGCCATTACCAGCAACTGACTCACAAACGCACATTCTCTAAGTTTACTGCCATCAAAGTCTGATGGACTACCTGCTCTTGAAGTAATTTCAATGCTGATTGCTGGGACTGTCTTTGTAAAAAAAAAAGTTGTATTATAATCCTTTCACAGATCTTGGTGCAAGATTATGTATTTGTACTTGCCTGTTATTAATATCAAATACCTTATAAACTACTGGGTAGTCTATGACCAGTGAGCCAAAGTATCACCCTCTACCCGTTTTAAAGCAGTTGACCTGGAAGAGACCGATTGCTTTGTTATGGAAATACTGGTAAAATAACAGATTCAGAACATATTTATCTAGCTTTGCTCAATAGCTCTCACTGTTGCACATACAAACATATGAACATGTGATTGAGCCAGCAGAAAAAGGCCTTGTGGTCTATCATGGCAGCTTGAGTTTGCAGACTCCTCAGTATCTACTAAGGGATCTGCCCCCCCTTCTGGTTATCTGCTCCTCCCTCTCCACTGATGTCCTTCCTCACTCCCTTTCCTAAACATGCAGCCTTCCCCTTTGCTCTGTTCCCACATCTTTTAAAGCTGTAGCTGATCTCTTCTGTACCTGCATACATTTGCACTCACTATGGCTCCAGGCGTGCTTTTCCTGCACTCCTCATTGTATTTCCTGACTTCTAGGATGCAACAGATACTGCTTCCTGATGTCTTGGAACAATGAATACTCAAAAACACCAGAGCAGAATTATGAAAACCCAGGCGAGTCGCATTAAAATGAACATTCTTTTTATTATTTCAAATATAAAAACAAAAGCACTAAAATAGACTCACAACAGGGGAAAAAAGTGCATCTTACAAAACAACAGATCAAGGGCACTCCAAATTACAATAAAAAGGTAAAGGTCAACATTTTCACCATAAGATGCTTTGCTGCTTTAATATGCAAATATATGCAAACTATTAGGTTTAAAAATAGGTTACACAACAAGGGAAGAGTATCATTCCTCAGCCCGCTGCCCTGACAATTGGAGCTGTAATCTTCCTTCCCCCCAGCAAGTTTCTGCTTTTAGAGCCAATGTTAAAACTGTGGGGACAGAATGAAGGGTACAGTGGTTGCTCTGGTCAGTGGGGGTTGGGGGGGGGGAAGCTAAGACCCTGGGGAACATTAGGTTCTAGGGCTGTACAGGGAACTTGGGCAGACTGGATGGACCTTGGTCTTTTTCTGATTTTTCTGTTTCTATGTTTCTCCAATGATATATAGCTGGATCTGCTAGTAAGTGGAATAGACTCTCCCTCACTACAACCACTAAAGAAACACTTTCCCAGAAATGTATTTCTATTCAAAGTGTACATGGGAATTATTTACAAGACAACTAAAATGAAAACTTAAATCAGTGAACTAAACCATAACTATTGTTTAAAACATTCAATTAGCTATCATTTTAAACATCCAATCCCAATCTTGCATATTGGAGGAAATTTTAAGCTTGAGAATTTGAGTAAAACATTGACACCATTTAAATTAAAACATTAATTTACTCTTTTGGGTGGAAAATTAAAAATGTACATTGTGATTTTTTTTTTTTTACAGAAACGTTATTGTTTAAAGAAAATGGAATGCTAAGATATCTGCAGACATTCTTGTTTGAGAATGACAGTACTCCTTTTAGGTTAAATGGGCCTTCCCCCAGTCATCTGAAGTTTTCAAAGTTTTCCTTACTCTGTTTATCTCCTCTCGGTCTTCCCCCTTCAGACAAGCACCCCAGCCCAGTCACCCCAACCTCCACAGGGACTTACTGCCAGCCGTCTTCCCCCAGGGTGTGCCCCCAGCAGGGTCGGCATGATTCCCCAACCTCCGCCCTAGTCTGTTCTGTTCAAGCCTGCATGTTCAGCTAGTCAGGTATGGGACCCACAAGAGCTTGCTGGTGTCCTGCTGCCAGCATTTCCCATTTTCCTGGGGACCCTGACAGATGCGTCATGCAATGATGCCAGCATGCATGCCATGCACTCCCGCATGATGTATGTCGACGTCTGTCATGCCTCCTGACATTCTGGCCCGGGCTGCATGTCCCCCAGCTTCTGCGAGGGGCAAGGCAAGCACCACGCTCTGCCCACCCTCTCCCCTGGGAGGACAACAGTTCTACGGATGTTTGTTCCTCTTCTCTGCAGCTGGCCCTCCAACACAGCAGCTGGTTGACACTGCAAGTGATAGTGTTACTGCTGCACCTGTGGGCCGGCCAAGGTTTTTGAAGTTTAATGCTGAGAACAGGGACACATCTCAAAGCAAAGCAAAAAAAAAATCCCAAATTATGTGGCTCTGTACTTAACAACAGGCCTCATTATGAGCTCATAATATAGACTACATGTGAAATGTGAACACAACTATGCAAGAAAAATGAGAGAGCACATACACCCCCTACTAAGCACCAGAAATTATATGGGGGACATAGGGGCTTGGTGTCCACAAGCTTGAAATTAGCCCCTCAGGTCAAACACTACCATTTACTTGTAATGGACCTATTCACTTTAGGATCCAAGGATCAATAAAAATGTCACTTCCTGGTATTGTTCTTCCCTACAAACTGGGAGGGGTGGATCTGACAGACCTACATCCTTAAACTGTTATGTTACTGCTTTGCCATGTTGCCAATCACATTCGGAGCACAGCAAGAGCTTGCTGACGTCACTCAGGGGCCATTTTGAGGCAGGAGATGTGCCTCAGGCCACAGCGGAGGAATGATTTGTTGGCCACTTGTGGCCAGAAGATCCCTGCATTTTCAAGTTAGAGGGGAGATTCCACTGCTGGCCAGAGCATCCTCTGCCATCCTGGCTTGCTTGTTGGGTGTCTGCTCTCTGAGGATTAGGAAAGACCTGATGATCGGGGCCTTGAATGCATTTTCAACTCACGGGGGTATGGAGTAGGAAAAGTCAAATGGGGGCCTACATGTCATTACCCTGCTTACGTTGTGATGGTAAGTAAGGGGGTACTGAGAGTAACATCTGTGGGTTTTTTTTACTTAAAATGGAGCTCTCTGGAACCCCTGGGAGATGGTCTACAGCTGCAAGTCTGCAAAGAAGCACTCCTGCAAGCAGTTTGTTTTCTGTTTTACAGCATATTAAATCTGGTAAAACAAAAGCTGCAGTATAACTCGAACACAAGATGGTCCGATTAGAAATATGTAATTCACTGAACATGCATGGGGTGCGACTTTTGGTTCTACCACCGCTTCTTGGAATAAATGTGATCATTCTAGACAGGCAATTGTGTTTCCCCTATTTCTTTGAGAAAAATATAATTCTAAATCATGTCTTAGTGTCCTTATTGTTTAAATAAATATTTGTTTATTTAATGTTGTCATACTTCTTCCATAGATTACGCTAACCAAAGCACGGACATTTTGGTCAATTTTCTAGTCATATGATATATTGCATCAAGGAAAATAGATCAAAACTTCTTGAAAATTGTTGAAACTGAGGACATGTGGTGCCACTGGTTTTTCTTCTTGATGCAAGGAGTAAAACCCACACATCCTCTGTGCTGACCTCTAATAAACATGCTTCCATTACACCAACTTATATTTTATGTGTCTGGCCAACTTTACAGTGTCATGGGAGAAAATAAATAATGGTATACATTCTTCCGTTCTACAACAGGGAAAGAGAAAGAATCCCTACTAATAATCTTGCAGTCTGCAGGATGACTACTGAGGGATTATAGATGCTATATGGTGTTCTTCTACCTTCAGTTAAAACAAAATGATGCCATCAGAAAGTGACACACAATATACTGGGCTGCACCAGAGTTCTAACAAAGAAATGGATGCCATCAGAAAGTGACATACAATATACTGGGCTGCACAAGCGTTCTAAAAATGAAATGGATGCCATCAGAAAGTGACACACAATATACTGGACTGCACACGCGTTCTAAAAACAAAATGGATGCCATCAGAAAGTGACGCACAATATACTGGACTGCACAAGAGTTCTAAAAACAAAATGGATGCCATCAGAAAGTGACACACAATATATTGGACTGCACAAGAGTTCAAAAAACAAAATGGATGCCATCAGAAAGTGATACAATATACTGAGCTGCACAAGAGTTCTAAAAACAAAATGGATGCCATCAGAAAGTGACACACAATATACTGGGCTGCACAAGAGTTCTAAAAACAAAATGGATGCCATCAGAAAGTGACATACAATATACTGGGCTGCACAAAAGCTCTAAAAACAAAATGGATGCCATCAGACAGTGACATACAATATACTGGGCTGCACAAGAGTTCTAAAAACAAAATGGATGCCATCAGAAAGTGACACACAATATACTGGGCTGCACAAGAGTTCTAAAAACAAAATGAAGATCTTTCAGCTTAGGGAATGGCACTATTGAATCCATATAACCAGCTACACCAGCAAAAGACCATCATCGTACAGTCAGTTTCCTCTTGTATGCACACTGTTGGGGACAGCCATATTTGTGCATACGTTATTATTATTAATTCTTTAGTAACCTGGTAAGGCCCACTGGGCACAAGTGCCTGTTTTCAGGGGTGACCCAGGAGAACTGGGGAGGCAAAGCGACTTGCTCAGAGTCACACAGTATGCAAATGAGGTTTATGGGTATCAAACCCAGGTCTGTTTTTTGGATGTACCAAGCTCATTCATAGCTCATCACTCTAACCTCTAAGTTATACTGCCAACCCATCTGAAATTGCATGTATCCAGAAACTAAACAATGCATTTGAAAGCCTGCAGGGAGGTAAGTTTATCAGTACAGAAACTGTCTTTTTTTATTCCAAGCAGGGAAAGTTAATTAAGCAATAAGGCATGACAGGATGTGGGTTATTGGGGGATTTACCCACGCCTTGTGTAGTGTGTCACAAGGCACAGCACAGTGACTTAACCACACAAGAAGTGGGTAAATCACCAAATAACTCATACCCTGGAGTGCCTTATTGCAATTATACAATGGGCCCATGTGTAAAATAAATTTAAAATGTGTTTAATCATGATTTTTATAAATGCCATTTCTCAGTCGTGGGTTATGCAGGATTTACCCACGGTCATGTGACATGTTTTGACCAATGAGGTTACAGGCTTTTCATACACCATTGTATAATCAAGCATTTACACTTCATGCTCAATGGAGAGCACAGTTCTGTTGGTTTTCTCAGTTGCTTGTCAGGCAGCATAGAGTTCATAGGATGTCTCATACCTTGAAAGCAACACCTTCAACACCATTCAGTATCTAATTTCACCCCATGTTCTAAGCAATTACCCCACAGGTCAAAATACCTGGAAAAGAGGCAAAAAAAGTTGCATACAACCAAAATTTGATAAGCATACAACTGAAAAACATGAACAGCATTGAACAGGAGATGATCTGGTACTAAAGAAAATTGTGCGTATATCCAAAAATTGCATGCGTCCGAATTGCATACAAGTGGAATTAACTGTATATTACAGTTATTACATTTGACCAAACATGGGGTAGTGTTCCCATAAAGCCAATTTTATCAGCATCTTCCCAGTAACATATATTAAAAATCTCTTCAGAAAGCAGTTTTGTTTGTTCTGGTAGATCAAGATGTCCATTCCTCCTCTTCTTTTACTTTCAGATCTAACAGCCATGATCTCCCCCCACTACACACATACTTTTTCCTGTTTCTGTTTCCTCCACCACTCCCTTCTACTCCTGTATTTCTTGCCCCCTGTCTGTCCTCCTACCCTCTCTCTTGCCCTCTTCCACCTCCTTGCTGCCACGGTTCCCTGCCTCTATTAAGTATCTACTTTTGTGCATATTGTAAATCCTATTTTTCCTGTATGCTTTGTAATGCTGTTGTTGTTATGTTTATGTCCATGTTTTTCTTATACTGTAAATTTTATCTGTAGCCTTTTCTTTGGAAAACCTCAACCCCCTCCCTGGGTTGCACCTAGAAACAAGCATTGGCTCAGGGTGCCTTGCCTGACCAAAAAAAAAAATCCAATAAAGAATTATGATGGCATACTCTGCCGTTTCAGTCCAAGAGCAATAGGGGAGACAAACATACTGTAGGGGTCCTTTCCATAGTGTAAAACCTTTCTGAGATTTCTTACATTTGTATAGATTCCTAATGATTCCTCCTAGGCATAATGGACATAAGTCCTAGGATTTTCTTCTGCTGTGCGTACTCAGATGTTTCCCTTATGGTTTGCTAAACACATCCTGATTTTGTAGCATGAATCCCTTAAGCAAGGCTTAGAAGGGGTTCTAGCTGGTTTAAAAAACACTGGGTTAGCAACAGGTTGAATGTCAAAAACTGCTGAATTAGCCTTGTCAGAAAAAAAAAAGCAATATTTTATTTTGTACATCAACAGGAACATAATGACAGTGCAAAAGAATCACACTTGTTTCTCCTTGATTACAAGTACTTCCACAATTAGGAATAATATCATGGTCTGTGACAATATAAGACTCCTGATGCATCTCACATGAACCTGCCAATGGACCTGCCACAGCCTGCACACATCACCCTATGTTGATGTCAGTAAGAGCTTTTAAGTTTTCACTCTTAATCTGAGGTTTCACTCCCAGCTGACACTGCCAGTTAGCATACGTTCAGGCCAAAGCTGGAACATGAACTGCAATACATGTTAATCTTGAGACTGTATTCCAACACAGTAACAATAGTAAATGGCATTTTGGCTCACGTATGACTTAAAGCAGCAGTGCAGTGAAATGGGAGAAAAAAATGTACCCTTTTTTTTTTTAACTATAAAAGATTCCAGGCATCTTCCAGTTTTATTTTGTGGTACAATTTTCTGGTTCCACCAAACTCTGAGTATGTTATATATGTTTCAATTTAATTTATTTCTCAAGAAAAAAAGATGGTCACCACATTTGGCTCAGAAATAATATTGTAACCTGGCATGCGTTAGGATAAAAAAAAAAAAACATGTTGCATGGAACATGAGGTACCTAGAAGGGCAGATTTGACAGGTCTGCTAACATTTTCTTATTAATCATAACCGAAAATAGCCTTTTGGAAAACATTTTTCATCGCACTGTTGCTTTAAGATTAACATGTGTTCTTTATTCATGCATATACATGAAATATGTACATCAACATTTCTTGGCAAGGTCCATCATATCAGTTACATGTATAGAAACAAAATACTACAATTTCAATTACTGAGCTGTAAAAAAAAGCAGCTTTTGAATACATCAAGAGCTTACAGAACTAGTGCATTTATTTCAAAGCAAGGCTAAATCCTCTAGATCTTTAAAATAACATTAAATTAATGAGCGTACCGCACATATTGCACTTTTCTCCATATGATATGGTACCCCAGATACATCATCATACCAAAGTCTCTTCAAAGTCATTTATATTACAACGTCATAAATCTACAAAAAAAGTACTATACAGTAGTGTACACAACCTCCTCATGTTCGATGCAGTTTGTAACACATCAGAATGGAAGCAGCATGTGAAAAGTAGCATTAATGCAAGATGTGAATACCAATAAAGTGTTGCTTTAATACATCTTCAGTGTTTAAATAAAAGTTATATGAGATCCTGCTGGGGCAGATATAAAAAAAGGACCTGAACTAGCTCATGTTACAGCTCCAACTACTTAACAATTATTGATTGTACTATTGTGAAATGTTGTTTTCCTATATAAATAGTTTTGATATCACTGGATCCTTGCTGTGAAGAGGCAGGCAACGAAACTGGTAAAACGGACCACAATAAAAAGAATAAAAACCAAATTAATCCCATGGATAAGATTCTTCTAATATCTGAGTGCTGCAAGAGTGAGTGAGGTTTAGGATCAAATATGGAATAAATTCTGTATTACATTAATAAAATTCATCATGTATTCAGGTTTTGTACTGTTACCGTTATGGAGGGTTTCAAAACCCTTATTTTTTTCCTGTGAAGTGTGTACATATTTATCTGTCACTCAATTATTAGCCTTTTTTCAAAATGTGATATTGCAATAGATTTCAGAGACACACACAGTCAGCTTTCATTCCACTGGATGTATACTCAACATGTATGGTATAAACAGGTTTCAAACAATTTGAATATAGTGTATGGTGGAATGTTGTTCTGCATGGGAATCCTTTTTTGCTGCAGTAATGACAACTATATGTTGTTGTGCTGCAGTAGTGATGTCACTACTACAGCACGACAACTTAGAATGCCACCACACAGCTGCATTCCTCTAGTCAGTTGAGAGAAAGCTGTGTTTTTTTTTAAATTGAACTTACAGAAACAGCTGCAGCTGCAGTTATTAGCCACAGATTGAATCAGTAATTTGAGCCCGTCACCAACCCTCTAGAATCCCCACAACTGCCAGTTCACTGAAAGGAAGCAGAGTGTCTGAAATGGGCATGGATGCCCATATAATATAAAAGATAATATATGGGCATCCATATACAGACAAGCCTGTGTCTTTATCTTGAGTTTCCTATGGCAACCAGAGAACCTCTTGAGCTTCACTCTCAAGGTTCCTGGTCGCCACAGAAACCTGTCAGTGCAGGCACAGGCTTGCTGTGAATGGCTGCCCATACAATATCCCCTATGTTGCTGGTCTAGTTACACAGGTCCTTTTCAGCCATGGATTAAAAAGTGCAAATTTACACCCCAGTTGTCCTTTCACAGCTGGTGATTTTTTTAAAGTGAGCAGATAAAAACTTGTTGCTACTTTACGTGCTGTGAAGTTTTGAAATATCACTGTTCAATATCTAGGTATCATCACACTAACCAAGATGTAAATCATGTCACTCTAGTTACCATGAGCCTTCTATAACATGGATTAAGCAATAAGGCATGTCACAGCATGTCCTACTGGAATAACATCACGCCTCTGGTGTATTATGAGGCACGAGGCAATAGACCAAGTGCCTTCAACCATCCAAGAAGTTACATTATCCCAGTGACATACACCCTGAAGTGCCTTGAGATCATAAAATGGATCCATTTGTGTGTTTACAGTTGTAAGTAGGCTGTTTTGTGGGCACTAGTTTCAACATTGAGGTTGTGCTGGGATAGCATAATGGATGAAACTAGCTCTCCACCAATCAGCTTTTAGCATGTTTCTATCCATTTTATATCTACATATGCAACATTTCTACTTTAAAATAACTATTTTCCTAGAGTAGTAATGGATATTGTCCCTCAACTCTTTCACATTCAATTTTCTTTTTGGGAATAATCTAGATTCCATTCCTACTACCTGCTTATCCTGTATGAGGAATATACAGTTAAAGTCATTTGTTTTCTTTTGTGGTCAGACCAACACCTTCATACCTATAATTTAGCAGTTCTGTGTGCTATGTGCATGTGAATAAATATGAATTATAATAATTAAATTACACTCACGCCCATTAGTAGTCTATTATTTGTGTGCTTTTGTAAAATATTATTGTGCTTATTGGACGTGCTCATTGAGCCATAATCCTTGTAAAATTGGGATAGCTATAGAAACGGAGGAATCAAAGAAAAATCATCCTTGAGCACATTTTATCTTCAATATTGGTTTAATAAAACTAACATATGAGGTGAAAGTTGCAAACCAATGTGCAGCAATAACAGATCAAACTATGTTTCGAGGTCCCACCACACAGAAAATCTATACTACACATAGTTAATTTCCCAATCAGTCCCACATGTTTAAGCTACTTTGTGTTTGTCCAACTATGAAATACCTGTAAAAGCAGTATACACATTGATACAATCATTTATATTAAATATTGCTATAATACTTCTGTTTCATATATATTATAATTATATATATATATAGTATATATACTAGCTAAATATATAATAGTGATATATTATAAATATATATATATATGCACATACATATATATATATATACATATATATACTTAATATACACATACTATATATATATATGTATGTATATCAATAACAAATAAATTTAAAGTTAAACACTGATGTCTGCATTCCACATAGTGGAACACAAATTTAAACTTTGAAGTGACTTTGAATTTACAGTGATATAAATGGGGTTGACTCTTATTCTTCAGGAAACAAATGTATACAGTATTGTAAAAGAACCAAAAGGCACAGCACTATCACACTTCACACATTGTTTTTATCTCAAAGCTTATTTTTTTTTTCTTACGAGGTTCTAAAACCCTAGTTTGTAGTCCAAAGGTACAAAGCTTAATAAACAACCAGCAACTTATACTATAAATTCAAAGTACAATTATCAATATTTTTAAAAGCCATAAAGGACAAGCACTCTGTAAATGCATCACCCCCAGTGATGGCCAGAGATGTGCAGGCTCAGTGCCTCTACAAGAGGTCTTCTAGAACAGGTGATGTTTTGAATCCTCTGTAGTGCTAAACCTCACCATACAGGGCCATTTCCTGCAATTCGTGACCTACCAATGTCATTTCCTGATCCAGTAGCTCTTTTTAATGTCATTTCCTGTAGTTCTTGACCTACTGATGTCATTTCCTGATCCTGTAGCTCTTTGTTATGTCACGCCCTGCCGTTCTTGACCTACTGATGTCATTTCCTGATCCTGTAGCTCTTTATGTCATCACGCCCTGCCATTCTTGACCTACTGATGTCATTTCCTGATCCCATACTTCTTTGTGTATTGTAGCTGACTGTTTATCTTTGGAGAATTGTGATTCTTCATTTTTTCCAGCTTGCCATTGTTTCCTCATGTCTGTACTGCTATTGAGGAATGTAGAATCCACTTTCTTTGTTTTAATCTATCAGCAACATTTGTTCAATAGTGAAAGTTACCCCTTTCACTTTTCAAAACATTTGCTGTTTTTGTTGCTTTTTAAAATGATTTCTCAGTAATTACAAAAAGAAATACAGAACAAAATAATTTATTTCTTAACCTTAAAAAGTCTGAAAGAATTGCAGAACTCTGTGGAAACTACATGGGAACTGAGGTGGCTTTAAATGATAGTTTATTTTAAATAAAGGTGTGTCACACACTTATGCTCCTTTAAAGTTCTCCGGTTGCCTAAATTTAGATAAGGCTTTATTAGGCTCCTTTAAAAAATATTGCTTTTATTACCACGAATTACATCAGACCCTCCCAGTCACACATTCTTGCCATGTGAAATGTAATCTTCCACGATGGTTGCTAATGGGTTTTAATACTTATAATAAATAAACACTAGAAACTGGAAGGTCTTCTCCATAGTCTTCCTATAAAAATGTTTGCCAGTTGTGCTTCTTATAAGCTGGTACAATTGTTTTGTTTTTATTGAAAAAGTGCACATTTTTCTCCTATAACTTTCTGTAGTATCTTTCATCAGGCTGCAGTACTAGGCCAGACTACAGCTCAAACACCATATCCCAACCAGAGCTAGCCAAGTCCTGCCAGCACAGTTGTTCAGCCTTGTTTTCTCCTACCAATCCCAGGGTAGAAAATGAAGCTATGAATTTTATCATTTTTTAATAAAAAATTTAAATCCATATTCTTCCTGCTTTATCCAGCTTGCCTTCCACAACTGAAATAACACTGATGGCAATGCAGTTAGTTTACAAGGACATAACCTCCATGTTGAGAGTCAACAGTCTCCATCATTTCACAGTCCAAGAGCCCAGATAACTTCGGTAGAGTTAAGTTCTCATATGCTGATGGTGATTCACAAGGGGTAGAGTTACTCTGATTCTCTACTAGTGCTACATTGGGTTGTTGGGCTGGGTCCATAGAATACTGGCAATGGCTTTGGTATTCTGGTTCTGAAGATGATGCTACTGGCATTTCACAGATCTGATAAGAGTACTGTAAAAGTTGTTGCTGCTGTACATGGATCTGCTGAACTGGAGGTGGAGTAGTTTGTTGTAGGTTTTGTAAATGCTGTGATGGCTGTAAGTGCAGTTTGTGGTATTGGCTAAGAAAGGGGTCATACTGCATTTGCTCTGAAGAAGGTTCCATCACTGGGCTGAGTGGTTGGGGTAGACTGAACTGTGCTTGCTGCTGCTGCTGCAGTTCCTGATGTGGGTGTAGCATGTGTTGACTTGACCTCTGGAATGAGTCCTCTGCAATCTGCATCTGATTAAAATATGCTTGCAGCTGAGACTGCTTCTGGAGAAGGAGGCGTTTCTGCAGGAGCCTGAAGTAAAGAAAACACATTGTAGACTTTAGTAAATTGTACATATTAACACAGACAATGACAGCAGAAAAAGACCAACAGCCCATCCAGTCTACCCGAGTTCCCTATTTAGCTCTGAGACCTACTGTCCCTCCAAATTCTTAGCCTTCCCTCTCCTATCCCATTCCCCCTCCCAGCTTTTGCTGCCCCAAGCAACCACTATACCCTTCATTCTATCCCAACCATGCTTGAACCCACCAACCATTGTAGCACCCATCACTTTGGCAGGAAGACTGTTCCGTGGCTCCGCCACCCTTTCTGTAAAATAATACTTCATCATGTCCATTCTGAGCTTTCCTCCTGTCAGTTTCCACTCATGTCCACATGACCATGAACTAGTATTCAAGCTAAATATTTCCCTACAGTTCACCTTATTAAGTTCTTTTAGGAATTTGAAAGTCTTTATTATATCTCCCCTCTCCCTTCTGGTCTCCAATGAGTACATGTTCAGTGCCGTGAGGCGCTCCTCATAGGACCTGCTCTGTTGGCCCTGAATCATTTTTGTAACCCTGTGCTGCACTGTCTCCAACCCACCTCTAGCCTTCCTGAGCTAAAGACCCCAGAATTGGGCATCATACTCCAAGGGTGGCCTCACGAAGGATCTGTACAGGAGAAGTATTTATTACCTCTTCCCTTCTACTATCAGTACCCTTCCCGATACATCCCAGCATCCTACTCACTTTGCTATATACCTTGTTGCACTGACTTGATTGTTTGAGAAAGTCACTGATGATAACTCCAAGGTCCCATTCCTCAGCTGTACTGTTAAATCTCACTGTAGCCATCCAGTAGTCTGTCCTGGGATTCTTGCTCACTAGATGCATTACCTTGCACTTTTTGGCATTAAAGTTCAACTGCCAAACCTTAGATCACCCTTGTAACATTTGTACATCACTCCGCATTTCCCAGATTCCCTCATTGCTATCCATCCTCCCACAGAGCTTGTCATCATCTGCAAAGAGACACATCCTCCCATGGATACCCTTACCAAAGTCACTAATGAGCATATTGAAGAGGACTGATCTAAGGACAGATCCCTGTGGTACCCTACTCATGAGCTCTCTCTCTGCTGGCTTGACCCCATTGACTACAACCCTTTGCTGCCTCCCCTTTAGCCAGTTACCTACCCAGCTTGCTATGACCTTAACCACACCCAGATCCTCCAACTTCTTTAGCAAGCAACTGTGAGGCACAGAGTTGAAAGCCTTGCTTAGGTTGAAGTAGAGAATACACAGAATGGTCCCTATCCAATTCCCTCATCACCTTGACAAAGAAAACTATCAAATTAGTCTTACAAGACCTCCCTGCCACAGATCCATGCTGTTTACTATCCTGGAATCTGGTGCTCTCCAAGTAGTCCACGAGATGCTCTTTGACCAGTGATTTCATCAGTTTTCCTACAGGAGAGGTAAGTCTGACAAGTCTGTAGTTCCCCACATGTTCCTTGTCCCCTCCCCCATAGAGCATAACTACGTCCACCACCCTCTAATTCTTCGGCACTACTCCTGTCATTAGAGAGCTGTTGAATAGACCTACCAGGGTTCAGTCAGTTTTGCTGCCAGCTCCCCCAGTAACCTCAGATGCAACCCATCTGGTTTCAAGGCTTTATCTATTTTTAGTACTGTAAGCCCTTTCTGATGCTTTTGCTCATAAATATTGGCTGCCTCATCTCTGGGACCCCCTCAGTGGCCACTCTCATGCCACTCACTGGCAAGGGTCCACTGTTTTTCCAAGTGAAATCTGAGCTAAAGTAATCATTAAGGATGGTGGCCTTTTACCTGTCCTCTTCTATCACCCTACCCTCCTCTGCTAACCTTATGATTCTTCTCCTTTCTTTTTTTTCCTAATACATTGGTAGAACTGTTTTTCTCCGCTCTTGACCCCCTCCACAGTACACAGCTCTGTGTCTGCTTTTGCCTCCTTAACCACCCTCTTTGCCTCCCTATTTTTCAGTATGCATTCTTCCTATTCTTTCTCTCCCTACTTTTCTTTGTACTTGTAGAAGACCTTTTTCTTTGTCCTCACCACTTCCTGGACTCTTGCCGAGAACCATAGTCTCTTGAACCTGTTCTTTCTGGTTACCATTTTCATGCATAACTTAGATGCCTCGAGAATGGCTCCCTTATTGGCCCCTTCTCTCTTCCACTCCCCTATGTTGCCCATCCCGACTAACTTTTCCCCGACTAGCTCCATCAGCCAGGTGAGGTCTGCCCTTCTGAAATCCAGGACTTCAGCTCTCAAATGGGATTTTCTGGACCCAAAAAGTTCAAACTAAATGGAGTTATGGTCACTGTTCCCCAGTATTCTCACAGTTCCAAACACCTCTGAGATGGTGAACACCACATCGAGAATGGCAGTCTGCCTGGTGGGTTCCTTAACTAGCTGTAACAGGAGACAGTTCTGGAAGGCTTCCAGCAAGACCTGACGTCTGGTGTTCCTGGCCATTGGAATATCCCAGTTGATGTCCGGCAGGTTCAGATCACCCACCACCACTATGTCCCCCTTTGCCACACCTCTTTCAAGTTCTTCTCTGAGCTCTCTCTTTCTTCCAATTGCCCCGGAGGTCTACAGATCAACCCCAAGAGCAGTTTATTGCCTGAGGCTGGCATGTGTTGCACTCACAGTGACTCAGTCTCTCCATTATTGCCTCTGCTGCACCTATCTTCCTCTACCACAGTGCCCTTCTTGACAAAAAGGGCTACTCCTCCCCCTCTATCTGTTCCTCAATCTCTCCTAAACAATGAGTAACCAGGGACTGTCAGGTCTTTGCCATTTTCCAAAGCCCACATTTCTGTGATGGCCACTAGTTCCATCTCAGTGTCCACCATCAGCACCTGGAACTCGCTGATTTTGTTACCTAGGCTCCTGACATTCATACCCCCTTCCATTGGACACCTGATCTTCCATTGCTACTACCTTGTGCTTTCCTTGTCCTCTAATCCTTTTCTTTTTTAATGTTTGCACACTTTGTATTACCCATCTCTAATGCCTCCTCACCTAGTCCAGTTGGAGCCACAACTCCCTTTGCATCCACTGTGTTGCTACAAGCTCCCAGATGTGGGGGAGTACTAACAAGGAACCCTTTCCTCTCACCTGCCACCATGGTTCCAATCATTCCAGTCTACCCTGCAGTCAGTTTAAATGTCTGATGTAGATGTCAAACTTCTGCCCCAGGGTGCAGGCCCCCTCTCCTGTCAGGTGAAGTCCATCCCCTTGAAGAGTCTCGTATCCCAACATAATTTTCTACTTCCGAGAGAAGGTGTCTAAAAAGGCCCAAACTGCAGCTGATGGGCAGTTCTTGATTTCCATAAAGTGACTGGCTAGATAACTGCTTTCACACATGTAAATCTGAGCCAAAATGTTGATACGGTCATAGGTGTACTTCATTTAATAGTCTCAGGTTAAGTTGCTGAACACCAACCCCTTCCACGCACATAATTATCAAGCATCCCCCTATGATAAATATTCAGTTGACCATGGCATTTACAGAGGATGCTTCTACAACACTATCACTGCCCCAGTACTGCCAGCTATGGCTGCCAAAATATGGGTCAGACTTTTGCTTCACTCCCTCAATTCTTCCCTTCCCAGAGAGCAGCTGCTGTGGAGACTGATCTTATAGCTTAGCACATCAAGATCTACAAGCTCAGTACATTACATACTTTTCAATCAAAATCAAAGAAGCAATGCTGACATTAGAACATGTCACCTGTAAGTGCAAAGAGAGCAATACTCTTATGTACTAATTTGCTCCATTTGCTCCTAATTACTCCTGCTATGGGCATCGGTTCACAGTATACTGTACCACTACACTACTTATAGAGAATAATGGATGGGCAACAGTGAACAACAACAATGCTGTTCACCTTCGAGAGTTTGTCTTGACAACCATGTAAACCTCAAGAGCAAAGTTCGAGAGGTTTTCGATTGTCATACAACCTCGGGAAGTGACTGACTGTTGTTGTTTACTGTTGCTCATCCATTATCTTGTGTAGTGTATGGGGCAACAGTAAAATCGGCAGCTGCTCACTTAGCCTTGCGGCGCGATTTTCTAAGTTTGTCACCCCCCCACCCCCTTCTGGCAAACAAGCTCAACTCCATCCCAGTCTCCTCACACCCCCACATTTTTTATTTTTACAACACGGCTCTCGATCTCAGATAAATGTTTTAAAAATAAAAGCGTTGCTGCTGCTGCCCTTACTTAGGATTTGTATCACGTGGTTCTACTCTGGTGCCAGCATTAAAAGTGACGGCCTTTTCCCGGAGTACAGCACATTGAAAGATCTACACATGCGCAATGTCTACGATGCTGTTGTACTACTGATGTGACATACTCAAGATGGTACAACAGCATCCTGATGTATCATCGATGGTACAACAACGCTGGTAAATGATGAATTTCGACTGAATACAACGTTCCACCATACACTACAATATAATTTCATAATACAGTATTATGCATCTTTTCTCAAACAATACTCAGCAGCGAATGAGCATGGAGACTAAATGGACCTTTGATATTACAGTATCTCACTGACAGTTCAACAGCTGTGAAAAAGATCACATTCACTTCCCAAAAAAACTTATATAATTACTGGTGACCACATTTATCAACCTGATTATGGTTGCTCTCAAATGCCATAATTTCCCAAAATCCAGTTATTACAGTGCTCTACAACCAACTTTCACTTTCCCTGAATAGGTAGCGTGACCGAGCGGTGTTCAGTCTCGTACACGCTATGCCCAGAAAATCGCTGAAAAACAGTAATCTCTACCTGTAAAATATGCTAGCAGCATTTCTCAATGTTTTTTTTCCTTCTCTGTTCAAAAAGGAGCCACTGAGTGTTAAGCATGAGAGTGAGTGACTTGATGGCTTCAGAAGACTGCACGCGGCGTCAGTGATGGTCTTGCATGCGGTCTTCTGAAGCTGTCGAAATCACTCGGCTCTTCTGCATGCTGCTTTTTAAACAGAGAAGAAAAATAACATTAAGAAATGCTGCTAGTATATTTTAGCGGTTGAGATTACTGTTTTCAGCAATCTTTGGCATAGTGTGTATTAGACTGAAATGGTCTCAGTCCAGCTACCTATTTGGGGAAATTGGAAGCCACTTGCCCTCCATTCCACACTGTACATGAACCAGCAATTATAAAAAATAAAAGACAGGTGCGTGTGTGTTCATGAATATTTTTTATTTTTTTGTACATGCCCTCGGTGTGTGATAACCACATAAACCTCTTGAGCTTCGCTCTTGAGGTTTATGGGTCATCACACACCTTGGGTGTGTGAGAAAAATCCATAACACACATTCACCTATCCATTATTCTCTATATAATGTATAGTAGAGCATTGTTCTATATAGAAATCCATCCTTTTCAAAATGCTGTTGTACCGCAGTTCAAAAGTCAAGTAATGTGATTGTACCCTTTTGTGGTAGAATAACATTCTAGAACCTCTGCATGGGTCAATTTCATTGTGAAAGAGAAAAAAACCAAAATGCACACATTTCATATAATACTATAAAAACACAGGATGAGCACCTTTATGCACAACCAGTGTGTTCTGCCACCTCAGGGTTCACAGTTCCCCACGGACCTCTCGAGGCTTCACTCAGGGTCCAGAGGAATCAGAACCCCTCTGTTAGAACACACTGGTTGTACATAGTTGCTCATCCAGTGTTCTCTATTTTAAATGCGAGTCAGGAGACAAAAAGGCCTAATTTACACTGCCACATTTAAACTACAGCAACCCAAGCCCCTCAGTTGCTCTTGGACCAAATGTGGCAGGTGGCAGTGTGGACACCTACCTGGTCATGGTAAGTCAATCCACTGGCCTCTCCCAAAGCCACAGCAGACTTGGGGATATGTTCCAGAGTGAGCGGTATCAGTTGCCATGTGGACAGGCTGCACCGCTCACTCCCAAATGCAAACTGTCTGGGGGCAGGAAAGCTCAACATTAAAGCGTTCGCTCACCGTATTTTAAAACTGTACCTGAGATTTGTATCCCTCTGCCTCGACTCAGTATGCCTTTCGGTTACCAATACCAATTGCCAGATAAATTTTCGGGGTCAGTTTCCAAACTATATATTTATTTAATCAAGAAACTTGTGCAGCACTGCTTTCCAAAATGTCCAGTTGTGAACAGCAGTGTTCACGAGGTTGACATCGGCAGTTTTTGGCACAGCGGCGGGAGATTGCATCAGAACGGTTGGCTAATTTGGCAGTTAATGGGTATGTATTAGTGATTACATTATTATTTATTAGAGAGCTTTGTCTGATTGAGGATGCTTGCCACTGCTGAGCACTGGCCTGCCTCCCCTCATGACCTCTCTCAGTATGGTTTGCATCGGCGCTGAGGGGGTGGTGTAGATGCACCCCAGCACTGGCATGGGATGAGCAGGCAGGACAGAAGTGGACTTTGGAGACCTTCAGTGCGACTATGTAAACATGCCTAATGTTTTAAAAAGAAAATACCCCCTTTTGAAGGTAGTTGTTGAATCACTCATCAGTTCTGCTTTTGGCCCCCCCCCCATCAATTAACATTTTAAGTTATTCATGAACTTAGTATTTATAAAAGTTAAACCATGGAGGTAAAACAAATCTCTCTCTCTCTCTCTCTCTCTCTCTCTTTATCTACAAAACTGGATAACTTTCCCATACTATTCAGGCCAAGAACTTCATCTATGCCCAAAGGGACTACCTCTCTTGGGTCAGAAAGTAATTTCATGTTCAATGTCATTTTGACCTGGGCCTCTCAAGCAAAACCCATTGCAAGTGCCATGATTTTCACAACAGCTTTACTTTGTATACTGCTATCTACAAAGGAATGAGTTGAAACCCAGGAGCTCTTGTCCCTTGTGACTTTGTACTAGGATTCAAAATTGCAGTCTCTAACAACGACTGGCCCAGTGCGTTACCCATCCAGTATATCAATTTTATGGTTCTTTGGTTTAAGCAAAAGGACATGACTAGGTGTGCATCGCTTTGGTATAATGGCACCCCGTGGGTGCACCGTGAGGCACGAGGCATCACTTAGTGCCTTCAACCACCCAAAAAGTACTGTTATACCACAACAGAGCACACCATGGAGTGTCTTATTGCTATTAAAAATGGGACCAAAATTTAACAAGTAATGAAAAGTTTTAGGTTGCTTTTTTACAGTAATTTTATAATATGGTATAATAATTTTAAAATGCATTCTTATACCTTAGAGAAAATATCCCCTTTAACATTCTGTAAGTGGGATTCACCAGAAAGGTATGGATTCATGGAGGCGGAGCACAAGAATTCAAAATACTGTCCAGTTTCACTGGTGGAGTGTTCACCAACACATACACAAAAAGACACATCACATAAGGCGTGTCAGTGGCTCAGCAGGTAGCACACTTGCCTCTGAGACTGGGAGATCAGATGGCTGTGGGTTCTATCCCCACACCAGGCACTTGGATTAATATCCTGACACTACAGTGCAGCATGAGGGTGGGATCCTGCACTCCTGAGGTGCCGTCTTTCGGATGAGATGTTAAACCGAGGTCCCATCAGCCTATGCTGGTGGTAGTTCAGGTGGATGTTAAAGATCCCATGGTACTTCTCGAAAAGAGTAGGGACATTTCCCTGGTGCCCTGGACAAATTTCCCCCCATTCACTAAAAATACCACCAACAGCTTAATCTGGTTCACAGTCAGCTGGCATTTCATCTGCATCCCCTTCCCCCGGGTCATGCCTAAAAATAGGCAGAATTTGTCTAGTGCACCTACCCGGTCAACAAAAATTAAATAAATAACTTTGGAGCCAGGGCCTCCATTTTATTTGTGGCAGGGTAAGCAGCAGAGATTTTCCTAGCAAACTGGTAAGTATAGGAGGGGGATTTTTCATGATCAAGAAAAAAACACCAGAAATTAAAATGGTGAAGACTTTTTCACTTATTTATGTGTGTAAGGAGGGGGATCATGAGAGGAAGTAACTTTTATTTATTTATTTTAAATATAAATGAGTTTTACTTTTTAGGGCCTTTCATTTACGATTTTCAAAGCATAAGGGTGACAGCCATGTTTGTGATGAAACTCAGGGATATGTAAATGTAGCTCTTGAATTCTGCGTGAGATTTGCTCATATTCCAAATCTCAATGCCTGAACTTTTCTCAACTGTGCTTTACTGGAGAAGATTTATACATGGGTCTCAAAACTTACAGTGTCAATCAGGAAACAGGAAATTTCTAACCAGTTTTGTAAATATAACAATGTTGCTGACTGCATTATTTTCTACGCTGTTTCATTTAACATACTAACTTGTTCTTGTCATCAAAGAACAGTTTATTTTTGTTTTGAATCTATACTTTAACAGTGTTATTCATTTTTGTGAGGTTTAGCCTTGAATTGATTTTTAATGCTATGTATCCCTGAATTTGGGTGAGTTTTCCCACAGTCCTCTGCTCCAGTGATCCAGGGTTGCCACTGTGGCATCCCTTCTTCTGACTGTAAGGACAGATGATCAGCCTGCTTAACCACTGACGCCAATGCTGTTCCTTGGGTAGCAGCCAGCAGCTATGCAAATGCCTCTGCAATAGACTTGTGCCATGCAGACCGCCCCAGTGTGAAATTCCAAGGTTTGCACACATATCCCAGCCTGCCAGGTGAGAACTGATTATTTTTTGCACATTTAAATTTTTTCTGCCCCTGGAGCCCTGAAAGGCAGCTTCGGCCCTCCCGGAGGGACTCTCTCTCTCTCTCTCTCTCCTGTCCCCACCGCTTCTGTGCTAGGCAACCCCAGAGTCTCCCCTGTGGATTGCCCCCCCCCACAGCAGGGCCGGGTGGAGGTTGCCACGTCTCCTCCCTCCTGGAGAGCCAATCCAGATTCTGGGACTGTTCCTGGGAGCGGTGGGCCACCATTGAGCCTGCCGGGCTCGATTTTCCTCCAGTTTTCACCCATCCCCCTCCCTGCCGACATAAGGACATCGGCTTCCAGTCTCCTGACCCGTACTGCCCTCCAGCCACTGCCAGAGGGCAGTCAGTGAGTGGGAAGACTAGTCTCCTTCCCCACAAGAGAGGAGAACAGTCCTCCGGATGCTCGATCCTCTTTCCCCCCTGCCGACCCCCGGTGGCCTGAACTCATTCCCGAACCTGGGTCGCCAGAATGACGCAAGGTGTAGCGACCAGCACCTCAACATTCAGTGCCACTGGGCTGGCTATAACTGATTATTTTAATTGAGTTATGTGTAGGGGGTTCCCTTAAGGGCTCATCTCACATTTTCATTCTAGTACCATAGGCCAGAAATCTTTTTCAGTATCTGCCCCCAAACTATGTAATAGCCCATCCCGTGAACTGACTTGGGCCCCCAGTCTTTTGAACTTCAAACACGGTCTAAGGAATTACCTTATGTCCCAGTTTGTGTGCCACAGCTACCCAGCTATTTGATTGGACCTTCTCCTCGTTGCACTCTACCCCCACTCCCTAATGTATTTTTATATCCTATTATTTGTATCTATTTCTTTTTACACATCTCATTAACTGATGAGCCTAGTGAAGCTTTTGATTGGCGAGTGGGTCAGTCATTAACATCTCCGAAATAACTGATCCAGCTGCAGACTGATGCTGTGTGTCACACATGGCATGCACCACAAAGGAAAACTCTATGAAACTAAAAAAAAAAAAACAGCAAAAGTTATTGCCATTAGACTTATAATCACAAAACAAAAACAAAACAACCCTCAAAGCCAGTCATTCCCTTAGATTAATGACCAGCTGGATGGAGGTGGCCACCCATCCCCCCCAGCCGGTCAATAACCTCTTGAAAATGACCAACATTTCAGCCATTATTGCTTAAATAATTCCTGTATATGATTTGTAAAGTAGTCGTTTTGTATATGTTACTTCAGTTTTAATGGGCCTTGTCCTATATGCCGCACTGTCAACCTACATTATATTTCATTACTGAACTGAATCTCTGCCTACCAGTGTAGTAATTTCCTTATACTTCATGTCTTTCATGTAGTTGATGTTCACATCTGACCTGAAGGTGGCAGATCAGTGCCAGACTGCAGTGGGGAGGGCAAACAGAATGCTGGGATTTATAAGCAAGGGAATTGATAGTAGAAGGATGGAAGTCATCATACTTCTGTATATGACCCTGTTCAGACCTCATCTGGAGTTCTGTGTTCAATTCTGGAGACCACACCTGAGGAAGGATATTAAAAGGGTGGAGGCGGTTCAGAGGAAGGCCACTCAATGGCTCAGGGGCTGGCTGAGAGAGCTGAACATGTACTCACTGGAGGAGAGGAGAGACAGGGGGATATGATCGAGACATTCAGATTTCTAAAAGGTATTAACAGGACTCAAGGGGGAACCTATTTCAAAGGAAAGGATGTTCAGCAACTAGGGGGTCACAGTATGAAATTGGAGGGTGGACTTTTTAGGGGTAACACAAGGAAGTACATTTTGATGGAGTGGGTGGTGGACGCTTGGAATGACCTGTCGGAGGAAGTGGTGGAGAAAGAAACAGTATCTGATTTCAAGCATGCATGGGATAGGCACATGAGAATCCTGGGGGGAAAGCAGAAACAAGTAAGATCGGGGGGGGGGGAGCTCAGAAGCAAGGTATAACTGGGCAGACTAGGTGGGCCATGTAGGTCCTTATCTGCCGACACTATGTATGTATGTATGTGCGTGTGTATGTACGTACGTACAAACATCATCTGTAACAATGCCTGTCCTTATGGCTCATTTTATGCCTGAAAATGGGCAAATTCTTGGCCCAGTGCACCTACTCAGTTACCAAATAAATAAATTCAGCGTTTGATGTTTTGAGTTCAGAAACATTCAGAATATTTGCACACACACCCTGGTTGCCCTTACAAATTTAAGAACACATTTCCTGTAGAGGAATACCTGCCAAAGATTTCTACGAATACAGGAATTTGCAATAGTTGTGAATTCAGGTGCTGCCTCTACAGGATCTGGAGAGTCAGTAGCTACCCTAGAGATAGGTTAAGTCGGTAAAATTGACTCCATTAATTAATCTGTGAATTTCGCACAATTCGCGGAGCACAGATCAATCCACAAGTGTGCAGTTTTACCTGTGACGTACGGAATTTCCTGGGTGAAATTATGCACTTCTCAGTGAAAACTTCACACTTTGTGCTGAAAACTTTGCGATTCAGGTGAAGTCGAAGTTGCTGAGGTCTGGGAAAACTTTGCAAAGCTCCGCAAATGCAAATTTTCGCCACTTCACGGCAACTTTGCCGCCAAACTAAAACTTTGCCACAGCTCTAATCTGCCCCCACCCACAAAAACAGTACTGTAACTATTGCAGAGTTTGCATAAGTAGTAAAATTTAATTACATGTGCAACTCTTTTAAAAGTTTGGCCCCAAGCTCTTTTGTGTAAAGTTATTTTACAAAAGACTGATTGCAAAATGATTCCTTGAAAGCAAATGGTATTGCTATTGAAATACAGCTGCTCTTCTTTGCAAGTGGGCCTTATTAGTTGGCTACTGTCTTTTGCCAACAGCAGACTTAATTTTAATTTCCTGAAAAATGTGAAATGACATAAATGGTCTGTGGAGAAAGCATGACCCAGTTAAGAAGAATTCTCACTATTGAACCTGTCACACAAAATGTATACTCAAAATAGGTGGCCCGAATCACTACTTTCAAAATCTAAGTTAATATACTCGAGCATACCAGTCCAAAAATATAATCCATTTTGGTAGTCTCACCTGTGCTCTTGTAACTGCTGCTCCAGACTCCTTGGGGTTTCCTTACAGTATATCTGGCAACTGTTTTGAGCTTTTGCAAGCAGGTTTGCTTTCTATAACAGAATTAATTAAAAATTAAAAGCATTTCACTCATATGCATGCTTCTCAGAGTAAATAATATATTTAAGATGAAATTCGTTACAAAGTTTTTGCAAAATGTACATTTCAATGAAAGTAGTTCAGTATCAGTATCTTTCATTAAATGAATAAAATGGATATAGTGGTGGCTAGTTAACCTTTAGACCTCTGGGGCCCGATTTTTATAGGGCTGGACACGGCCCTGGGACGAAGGCCCGTGACACAACCTACCAGTGTGGAGAAAAGTCTCCATAACAGCAGACATATTATTTTCAGCCTTTCATGTGCATGGGTGGCAAGCACAGCTGCAGAGGAATGTTATGCCTGGTAACACCTGGGGTTGCATTTTGGTGCAGCAGTGCATGGCAAATGGCCCACAAGCTGCTGCAAATAGTGCGTCCGGTCTCAAAATGGCTCCACGTTCAAAAATCTTGTGCATGCAGAAAAATGTGAAGGTGTGCAAGGCAAGCCCCCCCCCCCCATGAACTGTTCCTGCCAATTGTACCCATTTTTCCTGTTGTTTAAAAATCTGGCCCCTGCTATGTTGCCATGTTAACCTGTAGATGCAGTGCATTTTTGTTTTGTAAAAATCTTACTGTTAAAACTGGTTTTGTGGGGATAGTTACATGGTGCCATGTGGTGGGGTGCCTGCTTGGCATGCTGGTGACCTGGGTTCAAATCCCAAGCTCAGTACAACTGGAGCAGAGGCAGTGAGAGGCTGGCAGGGAAGGGAAAAGGGCATCTGCTTGGATACTGTAGTCCCAGGGGGAAGAGTCTGGTGCACGCCACTCCTAGAGTGTCTTCTGACCACAGCTCAGCAGAGGTGCACTCCTTGGTGTGGGGGACCACATGCTGCCATGCATTCCCCAAGGATGCTGCAACCTGTGCATCCTTCTGGCCAGTAAGTGGTGGGCAGGAGATAAGAAAATAGTTCAGTCTGGCACACTGGATGATGGCACTCATGTCCCACCCCACCAACCCATCGGTGCACCAGTTCCACTGCCCTGGTGACTTTCCCAAAGAAATTCTTCCCTGGTGATAGCAGGGAGGCTCCCTTAGCAGAGATGAGTTGGACAGTAAGAGATGATAAAACCCACCCCAGAAGTCAGGAGGTAGAAGATCAGAAGGTGTGAGGCAAGTCCAGATGCAGCAGAAGGTGCTGAGGAGCATGAATGAGTGGGATGAAGAGTCGGACTGGCCCACCAGGATACCTGGAAATTTCCAGGTGGGCCCCCCCCCACCAGATGGGTACCTAGCCACCTTTTAAACATTTTTTGCATTCATCATCTTTTTTCTAATTAAATGGAGGTATTCGGGCACTGTAGGTAAATGTAAGATACACACACAGAGCTAGTGTATCAAATTTAAATGGAATACTGATATGAGTGTGTCACCTTGGGCCCTTCTATACTGATTTCCCAGGTGGGCCCCCTGTACCCCAGTCCAACCCTAGTGGAAATCCAGAAGGGCAGAGGAGGAGGAAAGATAAATTGGTTCCATAACGTCACAAAATTTAAGTTCAAATCTTTGCATGTTTTATATCTCCTGTCAGTTTTCGTATCTCTTGCAGGGCATATATAACCCAGAAAAATCACACAAAATCCATGTTTCATACTTTTTGCACCTTAACGTGATTCTATGGCAATTCTTATATATTGAATACTGTTCTCGAAAGCAAATATTTAGCAAAGGAAGGTAAGTTTTTTCTGGATATCAAGAACATAAAATAGCATATATCCCCTGTAATGCAAGGCATCATGGGTCTCCGTAAAGGAATCAAGGCTAGTTAGACTTTAAGCAGGATCATAATATGCCACAAGACCTCAAACAATCTGCAATGGCTGAAAACAGTAAACCACAAACACGTGTTGTGTGGAATTTTCAAATTCTGCTTGCTTCTGGAAATTCTATTCTGCAGAATTTCATCAGAAGTGGAATTCAGAAATTCCTAAAGCTGAAGTTTTTCTCGAACTGCGGATTAGTGCTCGGCTACATACATTAACTGTAGAATTGTGTTCAGCAGTTTGCATAAACCGTGGATTCATTTTCCCCAAACCATGGTAGAATATTCAGCAGATTTTGTAATCCATGGAATATTCCACAGTTTCCATTCAAATGCTTTTTGGAATACCACAGAATTAAAAAAAGAATTCTAAAAAAACATTTTGGAAGTGGAATTCCACATTCCACACAGCTCGAGGGCCAGATATTCAGACTGTACCTGGCAATGGCGCAAGCGTGGGCGCAGCGCAACTGGGATGCATTGGGGCCAGGACCAGGTGATATTCAACGGTGATACGCCATGGTGCAGCACCATTGAATATGGCACAGACTGTGCATGGCGCAATGACAATGCACCGGTGCAAGCCACAGATAGGGAGCACGGGGATATGCCAGTGCAAATGCAGTTGCACTGGGCACAGCACCCGCGCTATTCAGAAGAGGGCATGCAAATGAGGCCATAATATGCATGGCACAAATGAACTACATAGCATGTCATTGTATTTTTGCATGTGTTGTGCAGGGCAGCCCAGCTGGATGCACCTGGCGCCCTCGTGCTGCTTGCAGCAGGTGCATTCCCTGGTGGGTCAGTGCACCCCGCTCCCATATGCCCGATTGTGGGCTTGTGTACAAGCACGAATAACCTGGTGGTCTAGTGGTCTCCCCCTCCATCATGCCCAATCGTGGGCATCAGTGAATTACAATCCCACTTGGTGGTCTAGTGGTCCCCCCGTCATGCCCGATCATGGGCATCAGTGAATTAAAATACCACCTGGGGGCCTAGTAGTCCCTGCCCCCATCGTCATGCCCGATCACGGGCATCAGTAAGGGAATCCCATTACCTGGTGGTCCAGTGGTCCCCCTCCCACCCTCAGAGGACCCCAGCCACCCAGACCCCCCCAAGTCATTGGCAGGTGGCAGCACCCAACCCGCATACCACCCAGCTGCCTGCTGAATGACAGCATGCCGTATGTTCTGTATGCCTAGTGGTCCACAGTGTGGACCAATGGGCATGCTGACCACACTGTACTACACAGGCATGAATATGTGAATGAATATTCAACTCTGTTGCACCAGGCGTGACCCCTTTGAATATCTGGACCCTAGTGTTTGGTCCATTTTATGACTCATCAGTATGCTATAGCTGTTGCCTCAGCCTGGTACATGAGCTTGACCAGTCCAAAAGTCATGCAAGAAAAAAAAAACAGCACACACATGCTCAAATAAAGTTGTAAAACATTTATTTTTAATATAAAACTTTTTATTAGAAAAAGTTCAACATATACAAGCACAACAAACAAACAAGATATACACATCACATCACACTAACAAGGAGCAACATTATATCATGATCCAAAGCATTTATCAAGCACACAACATCAAAATGTCATTTTGACTTTGTGTGATTAATGTTTTGCAACTTTATGTGAATGTGTGTGTGTGTCTGTGTGTGCCTATGTGTGCCTGTGTGTCTGTGTTAGTTTTCTTTTGCTATACTTCCAAATTCTTGCCCGTATTACCGGCGGCACTGTAGGTCCACTCTGAGCATGGTGTGTGTGTGTATGTATGTGAAAAAAATCATACAGGACTGGGTCAGGGTGAGCCCAAAACAGAAAATTAAAACATAATTATTGCACATATCCAAGCAAATTTAAATTTTCAAAGTTTTAATCCTTGTCACAAAAAACAACATATTTTTCATAAACTACAAACCTAAAAATGTCTTCAAGCTATGATCAATACTGGGAGAAAATCAATGGTTTCAGCCATTCCTCCCCTCCCCTGGGTACTTAATATAAATTTCCTGTTTATGCTGTGAGGGTAAGGGTAACTGGAAGTTCCTTATAGTCAGATTCAAGGAAGATGGCAACCATGCACTGAAATGGGCAACTGCGCTGAGCTGTGGGAGTGCTGAGACGCTGTGATTATAGCCCAACAGTGAGATTGTTATTAGGAGTAAATATATTTTGCAACGGTAAGCTACCTCTGTAATTTTGGAGATTTGAGTTGATCCGAAACTATAAGATTTCAATATAGAAAGATTTCCCAAGTTTTTCAGAGAGTTCTGAAAACTAGTGGAGCGACTCCAAGATTTGGTGAAAGTTGGTGTCAAAGGTCACCAAACAAACACAGTGAATACCTTTAGTGTTCTGCAAAATGTAACAGAAGAATGAATTGCATTCTGTGAGACCAATTGACTGGCTGTTATAACTGTGAAAAGTTGGTGGCTAAGAAGGCAAGGAGAGATTCCAGTGCTTTGAGTAGTTTAAAAACTCCATGTAAGCTCCTTTTAACAATATTTTATATACACACACACACACACATATATATATATATATATATATATACATACATATACACATACAGTATATCAAAAGTACTGCTGCAACTTATTTACACCCGTCATGTTTTTTTTTTTCTTTTAGTCATAGTGCAGATAGCACCAGATCAACCTGCAAAAAGGGACATTTCTTGAAAAGTAACTAACATCTTAACCCACATGAAAGCAAAAAGTTAGAACAGCAGAAAATATCTGAGACTGAAAGAAGAATTGTGAACAAGAAGTCTAGTGGCACGTTTCCTAATCTTTAGATGAGGACTTATACTGCACGTTGCTAATATTCTGATAATTTATGAAAATGTATTTAATTGTGTGCATAATTGGTACTTAAGGTGCTTGAAATACTTCAAAATACTTTTAGCTACTTTTTTAGCACAGAGATTTCACAGTCACGTCTTTGAGCCGGTATTGGTGTCAGCAATTATCAAACAACTGTAATATATATATTTTACTGTTAGACCATTTCCGTTATCTCATTGTAATCACTCTACTATAGATAACATGGATGAGACCAGAAGTAGTAAGGTTAATAAAGGTAGGTTAATGAAGGTGTTAGATAATTATGAAACCCTCAAACATAAAGGTGATGCAGAAGTCCTGAGGAAAAAAGTGGGATATCAGAATAACCCCTGCAATTAGACACTCAGACTGTCAGTTTATATATAATACCTGGAAATGTGGTTTATTTTTTTTTTTTAATTTTAGTCTTTGGTAACCGGGTAAGGCCCACTAGGCACAAGTGCCTATTTTCAGGGGTGACCTGGGAGCACTGTTGAGGTTAAGTGACTTGCTCAGAGTCACACAGTATGCAAGTGAAGGTTGTGGGAATCAAACCCTAGTCTGTTCGATATACCAAGCTCATTCACAGCCCATTACTGTAACCTGTAGGCTATATTGCCAGCCCCATCTCAAGCCTTGAAGTCTGGCAGATGGCAGTGGAAACAATCTTTGATAAATAGTTTTTGCAGACTCTGTTTACTGGATGATAATCTCAATAATCCCTCAGATAACTCAAAATATACTCAGTCATTGAAAGACAGAACAACTAGTGGTGAAGATGTAATATGACTGGCTACAAAAAGTAAAGCCACAATTGATGGACTCAAGTGCAGAATTAATCAGGGGGATCTTAGGAAATAATGACATTTCCGGAATAATAGATTTCCCATTGATAACATGAACAAGAGGCCAAATCACATCAGCAGTGCTGACAAGAGAATGTTCATCCCAAGGATCAAACAAATTGAGACCTAGTCATGAGAGATTTAACTCAAATCCCCTTGAATCTAAGAAATGCTATATTGCTAGAATTAAAAATTAAATATTATGCCAACATCTTCTTACTTGAACAGTTGGCAATTATTAAGAATTAAATTACTAGCATGAGAAAAGATATTATATGGCATGAAAACACATCTATGAACAATAAATGTTTTGAATCCCTCAAAAGAAAAAATATATACTGCATATGGAAGATATTAACACTAAAGCCATGCAATGAAGTAAGACAGACCTATGGAAGGAACAGATGGAGATAAAAAAGGAACAACCTCAGTTTAATCCTACTGTAAAATCAAACTTGGATGTGGGGGAGAAAAAATGAGTTGCAAGGAAAAACAAAAATTATGCAATATGAGTCATAATAAGGATCCTCGTTTAACAAAAGCAGTTACGATTGCAACTGAACAACAACAAACAGTTAAGTATAATCGAGGATGGTTCATTTCAAAATACAGAAAAGTGAAGCAGAAACCTTTGCACTCTGTTAGATAAGTCAAGAGTAACCCATCAAGATATAACTCTGTATTTAAATAAGAATATAAAAAAGCAACTATAAACTCTCTTCAGAATCACAAACCTGAGAATGTCAAAAGCACTCTGGGAGGAAATGAAATTGGCAACAGAATCAAATAACTCTAGTTAATATTGACAACTCGTAGCAAAGGGGTCCAACAATTTCAGTAATAATACAATTGTCCATATTACGCTGAAATACTGAATTAAAATTTTTTGAAAATATTATTTGATATTGGAGAGAATACAGAACGTTTAATCAGACATTGTGAGGTAAATAATAGAGAATACAGTCTTGCCACAGAGGAGGAAATTGCTCTTGCAGTTCAAGCATTTAAATCCAATAAAGCTTCAGGGCTAGATAAAATACCAGCTGAAGCATACAAATCAAATCTAAATTGGTGGACTCCTGTTTTGTATAATTTTTCAGTGTCATCATACCTGCAAATCCCATACCGGAGCCATGGATAGAGAACTTAAAATTCATAAGAAGGAGAAAATTAATGATCTAACCATTTGCTGCCCAGTCAATTTAAATCGATAATATTTATTTATTTATTTATTTCGATTCTGATGACCGGGTAAACCCACTGAGACCACTGGTCCCTTTTCAGAGGCGACCCAGGGTTAAATTACATACACCAATATTACATACATCAGACAGTAGTACAAGGAGTAGAAGTGAGACAGCATCAACTGGAGAGACAGTAATTACAGGTAGACAAACAGCCAAAGTGTTCGCAAAAATTACTCTTCATAAGCTGGAATCTTGGGTAACAAAATAGAGAAATATCAGAATTTCAAGCTGGCTATAGAGAATACTATTCTACAGTAGGTCAGTGTTTTGTACCATCATGCTTTGCCAAAAATATGATTAACAGAAAACAAAAACTATGTATTGCATTTAATGACCTAAATGTTGCTTTTGATTGCCTCTCCAGGGCTCTGTAATGGAAAAAAAAAAAAAACTACTCACTACTGGGGTAGATCCCAAACTGTTCATTTGATGTCTGAATTTCATTCTTCAATATGGTCTAAATTTCATTATGCCCTCAACAATAAAACTACGGATACATTCATAACAAACAAGGTGGCAAAGAAGGGGTCTGCATTAACCCCCCTTTTGTTTAACTTGTATATCAATAACATTTTAGAAGATCTTAAAGAAGACAATTTCCATTTACCATCAATTACAGAAAAAAAGGTGTCCAGTATTAGCATATGCAGGTGATTTAGCATTCATCTCTCTTTCTCTGACTGGGCTACAGCAAAAATGAGATAAATCATCAAAATTATATTTTGAGTCAAAACTAAAACTAATACTAATAAAAATGAAATTCTTGTTCAGGAGTCCACTACCACAGTGCAAACATGGTACATAAACAATCAAAACTTACAAACAGTAACAAAAAATTGACTTTTCCTACTTAGGCCTAACTTTTAGTTCCAGTTTTAAATGGATGAAACACCTTAAACTGACAGGTATGAAAATGAAACAGAATTTAAATTACTTTTTGAGATTTAATGCACATTATGTCAGAAATTCAGTCAGACTGGCTCTTTTAGCATACAAAGCAAAATTCAGTTTAATTGTATTACATGTGGCTGACGTTTGGGGATCTATTAATCTTTCTGAATTAGAAAAAACAGCTAATAGATTTTGTGAATCGATCTTAAATACTCTTAAGTCAACTCCAATACTCTTGATAAAAGCAGAACTAGGTATTATAAATGTATTTATATTACCCACAGTTTAGAATATTGTACAAAATTCAGCATTCTCGATTACAAAAGACTCCTGGCCAAATGATTGCAAGAAAGATGCAATATGTTATCAAAAAACTAGACCATTTCCATGGATTTTGCACATTAAAAAATTGCTCTCTGAAAATGGTTTATGTAATTTTTCAGAACAATAAATCTCGAGACAAGCGATTGACCATAACGTGACCACGACGAAGAGCAGAATTGTGGATATTGGGGAAACATTGTAATGGCAGAAGTGAGGTCCTCCCACTATAGTCCCAGGTTAACTCGTAACAAGCACATTCAGCGTTCTGAACAAAAATCTGAATACACAGGTAAATCCAATATATAAAAATTATTTTACTAATTTCAGATTTAACACCTATAAAAGCACATTCTTAGAAAAACATTATTTGAAACAATGACAAAAATTCTGTAACAAATCTGAAATGTGGGAAAAATACTGTTAACTACAAAACCTTCACTCACGTCATGCTAATTTGCCCCTGGTACCTAAAGCCAAGGAACATACGGTTCACAGCCAGGTTAACATGTACTGTTTTCTTATATCCTATTTTTTTGTTACTATACATGCATTCTTAATTAATTAATTATTATTTGTTTTAATTTATTTAACAAATCATAATGACATTTGAGCCAAGGGTTCTTTTATAGAGGTATATCACCTAAAAACACATTCCACTTTAATACACAATACAGGTTCTGATGAGAGAGGCAATTATCTAAGTGCATATTATTTCCTGGAGAAGATCTCAGTTAGTGCTAATTTATATTGCTATATATACACACACCACCTTCTTCTCAGCATCTGAGCCTGGCAGACAATGGAGAATGCAGAGAACAAGATGAAAAAGGCCACATTCACAGTGGGACAGAAGGTTGCCCTGATTCAGAGACTGTCACAGCCTAATGTAAATGGCCCTGGAGTATAGAATTGACATCTGGGCCATATCTCATATTTTTGCCTAAAGGTAGAAGCTGCTGTCAGGAGGGGAGACTAGTGAAAATCCATCATGAAAACGCAAATCAACAGGTAAGCGTGAGTCTGTGGAAAACTGCCCTGCTCCACTGGATCACTGCAAGGCAAGCTCTGGAGGCCCCTATAAGTAGGTCAATTCTTCTACAAAAAGCACAACAGTGGGCTGACATTCTTGGACTCCCATTCACTCCAGTGACTAGGTGGCTCTGTAAAAGTGGAAGAGGAGGCACAGCATCATTTACAAGGGGTGCAACTGAGGTGAAAAAGGGTGCTGATAATGAGACTGTGGAGCAGTGGGTTACACTTACTGTGCTCCAGATTGTAAAAGATTGTACTCCAGACAACATCAACAACTGCAACAAAACCATCATTTGCTCCCAAGCAACTCAAGAGGGGAGACTTTCATGCCAGTTAGTAACAACTAGTGGGGGGGGGGGAGACAAGGCATGCATCTGAATTTTACAGTGTTCCAACATGTCTGGGACAGAAAAAAATGCAGCCTGCCATTATAGGAAGACCTCCCAAGCCAAGGTACTTCATCAGGGTAGAGACAGATACCTTGCCTGTCATCTGTGAAGTGAACAGTAATGCTTGGATGACTGCAGACATTTTTACCCAGCGGGCTAAAAAACATCAATGGACACATGCAGCACCCTTAAAGAAAAGTGACTTCACTGTTAGACAGCTGTAGTGCCCATCTGAGCACTGCCAAATCCAACATTAAATTGGTTTTCTTACCCCCCCCATATGGCTTTGTTGATCCAGGTCATGGATGGGTGATCATAATAACTTTACACACCACTATCATTGTTGTGTAAGTACTGAATTAACTGTGTGAACACTCCCCCAATTACACACCACACTAACCTTGTCTTTTCATTCAGACAGTGGAGAAAAAAATCATTCTGTTCCTTGATGGAGGATCCTAAACAACCATCTCTGATGTGACCAAAAAAGTCCTCAATGCTATCTGCATGTTGGGTTATGCCTGTCAAGACGTCAGAGCACTATAGCTAGCGGCAATGGGAAGGCTGGTTTTGCGCATGTGCTGGCTGACGAGCCCACAGACACTGACAGTGCTGATGTGGCACCTTCACTACCACAAGGCATGTCCTCCGCCGACTTCCCAGTGCATCAGGAAATTGATGCAGCAGTGCCTACCTTTGGATGCTCTGAGACGGGGGGCATGTGTTGTGAGATCACTGGCGAAACTCCAGAAAGCCAGGATCAAAATGAGGAAGATGAACCAGTAGACAAGAGGGAGACACAGGTTACATATAAGGAGGTCCTACGCAGCATGGAGAAAATATGAAGATTTGTTACCACTAAGGACAAAAATGACTTCTCTCTACTTTTTACTTTTGATGCCTATGAACACCAGCTGGCTGTACAAAAACAGACAACAGCAAAACAATAAAAGAATGTTGTGAAGCGGAATGAGTTTTAAGTGTTTTAAATGAAAACCTGCTTAACCAAATAAGACATTGTTTTACAGAAAATATATAGAGGATAAAGTATGGGTCTGGGTGTGTAACGAATTTACACACACCTGAGGTTTGATGCTACAAACCCGAGGAGGGGCTTCGGGGGTTTATCGCGTGCATCAAACCCGGTGGGTGTGTATTAAGAGTTTACATACCAGACCCATATTTGTTTATATATTGTTGGGTTTCTCTTTTCACCGCAGTACATAAATGAAAAAGGTTGCGCGCCACAGTCCGACTACGGCATGGCCTTGGGTCCATTTCACTCTTATTTAGAAAATGTTTTTTCCAATATTGTGATGGCGGGCAATCCGGTACAAATGTGGTGCATTTAAGTTTTTTAAGAATGCTACTTACAGTGTCCGTGGCGGTTTGTATCCATGCTGGGTTTTGCGGTTCAGGAGACAGTGACTGATAATGGAGGAAGTTCAAGTGAGCACGCGCAGAGTGGGAAACTGTAAAGAATTGTCGCTATAAATGCTCCTTTATAACGTGCAATTACGCCATGGTTTCCTATGGGAAAAAGAGGAAGCCGTTAATTATGCTACCATATTCAATGGAAAATCTGATTGATCACTTAAATGCAATCTGCTTAAGCGCACAAATACTCGCTATCCCAAGGATGTGCACTTAAGCAGCCTCCATAGTATGGTGAAAAATATTCTAGATACAGATGTAAATACTGAAGTGAATGCCTGCTCCTTCCTAAAATTCAATTATTTTTCACTTTACTAGTGCATATGTGCAATTGCTGGGGGAGAAATTTGTTCTGTTGGCACTTCATAGCGTATGTGATCAAAGCTACAAAACGGCTAATTCATGAGTGGACAGTGGATAACGTGTTTAGGTATGGTCTTGTCAGCAGCAATAGCTCTTCACTGCAACTCCTAAATAAAAGAAGATGAAATCAGCAGCAATTAGTAATTTAAAAAGTGCCTACCTGTAATCTGTGCTGCAGGTACTGTGTTTCTAAGCTTTGCCGTCGGGACAGCACCTGAGGATGCACTCCGTTAGGGAAAGCAGATATATTCTCTTGTTGCTTCGATAATTGATCCTATGGTTAAAAATAAGTTTGTTAGGGTTAGACACCAATTATCAGGGTTTGGGTACTGTTTTGCTATAAAACCTGGCATAAAAATGATTGGCTTTAATCACTTGTGCTGGTGCAAATCAAGAAAATCCATTCTACATAATTTCAGCAGCAGAACTACAATGAATCAGCTAAATGTATGGTCTTCTGCAGAACGTAATTTCTCATTAGAAAGTGCATTTTGCAGATGCCTTCAATGGCCCATTTGCAGTGCGTCATCTGCCGTGCAGGCAACCCAGTTTCGGAAGCGAGTTCAGGATGCCTCCGTCAGAGGCAGACCAGAATGCAATCACAGTGCACTGCAGATGGGAGGTATTGTGTTGGGCAAAAGGGGCCACAGTGACCCCTGTGCTGGGCCAAGGGGGCTTGCTCCCTGTGCTGGATGTTGCTGCATGCATCTGTAATTGAACTGTATGGGACAGAGATTCAGTTTTCACATTGATGTCCTTAATAATAAAGAACAGAAATGCTGGAAATTCTAATTTCGAGGCAATGTCGGGCAACAAATGTTCTATTGATGTCAACAGGGACTTGTAGCTGGTGACTGGATTCCCTCTTTAATAAATCCCAAAACTACACCTATCTCCATAATGTAGTGCATCATGGGCAGTATATGCAAATTAGCATGAAAAAAATTAATACTAGCTGGGCTTGAGGCAGCATTATTAAACCTCAGATAGAAATCCAGGCCTCTGATTGGCTAAAAATCTTGTCACATGACCAAAGACAGCTAGCACTATCACCTGCTCAACTCCCTAATGATGGGCAATAGTCCTAAAAATGGGCAACAGTCTGAAAAACTATTAGAAACATAGAAACATAGACTATGACAGCAGAAAAAGACCAGAGGTCAATCCAATCTGCCCAAGTTCCCTATAATCCCTGGAACCTACTGTTCCTCCAGGGTACTAACCCTCCCTGTCCTCCCTCTAGTCTCCTTCTTGGTTCAGCCTCCCCCAGTAACCACTGTTCCCTTATGTCCCAGCCCTGCTTGAATCCTGACTGTTTTCGCACCCACCACCTCAGCCGACAGACTGTTCCAAGGTTCCACCACCTTTTCCATGAAGTAGTGCTTCCTCACATCTCTCCTGAACCTACCTCCTGTTAATTTCCATTCATGTCCACATGCCCGCCAATTGGTATTCAGGATGAATAGTTCCCTGCAGTTCACTTTGTGAATTCCTGTAAGAAACTTGAAGGTCTCTATCATATCTCCCCTCTCCCTTCTGGTCTCCAGTGAGTACATATTTAGTGCCTTGAGGCACTTCTCATAGGATCTGTCCTGCTGGCCCTGAATCATTTTTGTTACTCTGCACTGCACTGTCTCCAACCTATCCTTATCCTTTCTCAGATGAGGACTCCAGAACTGGGTGCAGTGCTCTAGGTGAGGCCTCACCAGGGATCTGTAGAGGGGAAGTATTACCTCTATTCTTCCACTATGAATACCCCTCCTGATGCATCCCAGCATCCTGTTAGCCTTGATATAGGCCTTGTTGCACTGACTTGATTGGTTAAGTGAGTTGCTAATGATAGCACTACAGCTGAGGAATGGGATCTGGGAGTTAAGTCTCTCTCCTCCCATCCAGTACTCTGTCTTGGGGTTCTTTTTCCCTAGGTGCAAATGGGCAGACTAGGTGGACCAAGCAGTCCTCATCTGCCAGCAAATTCTGTGTTTCTGTGTTTGCCACCATCTCACGCAAGCACACTGACTTGCATTATTTAAACAGCTTTCTCGATATTGTACTTGTATAAACACAATATTGATAAAGTTGTTTGAATAGTAGCAAGCCAGTATACCTGCACAAGATGGTGGCAGTCAGTGAGGTGAGTGGAGGGTGAATACCGGCCCCTGTCATGGGGTCAGAAGGGGAGGGGGAAGTGGGGAGATGATCGCTGGAACTGGGGGTGCACTGGACTTGACTACCACAAAATAAACTGCAGCCACCTAACAAGAAAAGTGAACTGCAGGACATGGTGATGGTGGTGGCATGGGGGGGGCGGGTAATGGCAAGGTAACTTGGGCAAAGTTTAATGAGACATATTGCCAGAGTTGTTCTGGGATATAGTGGTAACATCTTGATACCTTGGGATGAACTATTTTAGTGTATATATATATATATATATATTACACACACACACATACATACACACACACACACATATATATATATATATATATATATAGAGCGAGAGAGAGAGAGAGAAAGACATATATATATATATATATATTTAAGCAATAAGGTATGACAGGGTGTGCGTTATTATGGGTTAACAGCACAGCTAGGGAAGTGAAGCTTTGCCTCAGGGCTTTACGCACCCGAGAGGTGCCATTATCCCTCAATTACGCACACTCTGTAATGCCTCACTGTGGATATAAAATGGCTTTCCTTATTTTTTTATTTTTAGGACCAAGTAATAAGGTTCAGAAATTTAAGCATTTCTGACCTGTGCTGTTGTGCTGGGATAACAGCATGGTCATGTGACTGGATTCCACCAATCTTAGTACAGTATTTCTCATACCCATTTATAAATATATTCTCTGCAAAAAACTTTGTTAATGCACCATTAGGATTCCAGTGACAAAAATTGGGAAATGCAGTCTTAGGGTTTCCAGCCCTAACACCCGGCCCCCTCACCCTGGCTTTCCAACCCTAATACCCCACCCCCACCCTGGCTTTCAAACCGTAACACCCCATACCCATCCTGCATGCAGGAACAGGCATGGGGTGTGTGCCTTGGGGTTGTGAACCCTAATGTTCACCCCATTCCATGAGTAAGTAAGCTGAGATGGGTACAGTATAGGAGAATGGGGCGAGCATTAGGATTCATAACCAATCAGCTGGTTACAAAGGTGGTCTAAATTAGGAGCATGATTGCCGCAACTTGCACCCTGAAAATGATGCATGTGTCTAACTTTGATGAATGCATCATTTTTGGTTTTTGCCATAAAAACAGCAAGTGTCGCAAATGCGTCGGGATGTTTGAAAATTGGCCACAAGCATTCCAACGCATTTGTGGGGATGCAGCCCATGTCCGCACAACGGACATCAGTGCTGCATTCCTCTTTTGAAAATCACAACCAGAGTGTCTTGTAAGCCCAACCTACTTCAACGTAAAGCAACCACCAGTCTTGATGAAGTGGCTTCAGACCACAAAACATCGTCATTATGTGGTGGAATGTGGTGGAAGATAAAATAAACAAACACCTGTTTTAGGATATAGGAGTTGAGCCTTTATTCTTTATTTTCTGGACTAAGATACACTACCTTCCAATCCCAACAGAGTCCTTGCTGCAGCATCAAGTAGAGCAGCTATATGATCCCTCAACAACCAATGTTTGTCAAAGGGCCTGATTTATAAAGCAGTTTAGAGCTATGTCATTAGCTGTTTCATCCTCTGGGAAACAACCTGAGTAAAATAACTTTGGGGGTTAGTTTCTATTATGTTATGGAGGACCGACGTGTCTGTTGCAACTGGATTTATCAACTTATTCGTTTTTCAGAAAGATGGTGATAATTTAGATTTATTGCAAAGTCTTTACTATCGGGATCCATAACCAACCAAACCAGCTTGAGCACAGTGAAGCCAGTGGCTCAACAGTTAGTTTTGTTTGTTTTTCGAGGACAACTAAACACTTTACCCATCATTTCTTCCCAGTGCAATCAGAAGCTAAACACCCATGATATCAGCCCTGCAAATTATGTATGTATGTGCATATATGTATGTATGTATGTATATATATATGTATGTGTATATATGTATGTGTATATATGTATATATATATGTATGTATGTGTATATATGTATGTATGTGTATATATGTGTATGTATGTATGTATGTGTGTGTATGTATGTGTATGTATGTATGTGTATATATGTTTGTATGTATGTGTATATATAAGGGATATACAGCGGTTCAGTGTGTGATAATGCATTTATCTTGTACAGTTTCCAGTGACCTCAAGTAACCTCACGAGTGCCGAAGGTGTAGTAAACTCTCAGTTAAGGGACTATCTGGATAACAATAACCTTCTAAATTCTGCACAATCTGGATTTAGATCAAAGCATAGCATCATTACTGCCTTAGCCAAGGTAACCAACGATTGGCAGACTACCTTGGACAAGAAAAATTGTACCTGTGCTGTGTTTCTGGATTTGAGTAAAGCCTTTGACACAGTGGATCATGACTTATTAATCACCTCCCTTAACTCACTAGGCCTGGATTCCCTATCACTCAACTGGTTTAAGGATTACCTTTCAGATAGGTCACAATTGGTTAAAATGGAAATTACCTATCCACCTCAAAACCACTGCTAGAGGCTGCTACAAGGCTCTATTCTTGGCCCTATCCTCTTTGCCATTTATATAAACAATATTGATGTCAATCTCACTCAATCTAACATTCATCTGTTTGCTGATGATACTGTATTATATGTCGGCAATCCTCACCTTCCAAAGCCTGTGAACTGTTACAATCGAATTCTCCATTCTGCAGCACAATCTGCTTGACAAAAACTACTTCTGAATGAAAAAACAAAGCTATGTTCTTTGCCACAAGAGTTGCTCTACCACTACCCCAGCATCCACCACCCTACATTTATCCACCTTACTAGGAGAAACTTGAATTTGTTGATAACTTCAAATACCTTGGAGTCTGGATAGATAACAGGCTTGACTATTCTGTCCATATTGAAGAGCTACTTAAAAAGCTAAGACAGAGGCTTGGACTATTTTTAGAATAAAACATTACCTAAACAGTGATTCCAAAAAGGTTAATTCAGGCCTCATTCCTATCCTCATTGATTATGCTGATTTTCTCTACTGCCATTGTTCACATCATCTCTTACATAAACTGGACACCCTGTATCACAGGTCCATAAGATTTATTACTGACCTTCCTCCAGCACCCATCATTGCTCCTTTATATGGCAGTCAACTGGACATCATTACATCACAGAAGAAATAGGAATGCTGTTATCTGGATATTCAAAGCGTTAACAGGCAAACTACCTACCTATATCACTGATTGCTTTACCCAAATTACAACTAGGCCATACACCTTAAGGATCAGTAAACTCATCATATTAAAGGTCCCCAATGCCTGCACCGGTATGGGAGGGCTGCTTTCAGCTATACCCTAGCAGTTGCATGGAACTCTCTCCAAAATCCATGAAGCTAGATAGCCTACTACCTCTGGCATCTTTCAAAGATTGTTCTCCTCTTTTTCCAGAGCTCTGCAATTGCTTTTATAAAGCCTAATCCCTACCCTACCTGACCCACCTTCCTTTTCCGTCCATTATATTAATTCAATTTCTATCTTCCAATCACCTATTATATTCTCATATAAAACTAGTTAGACCCTATAATTTATATTTTATGCCTGCTATACCCTTTGTCCACTTTTTTCTTACAGGCTAAATGGTTCTACTGTTCCTTGTATATATGTAAATTGTTGTATATAATCATTTCATGCCATTGTATTGCTATTTATGCTATTCTTGTCTATGTAATAATACTTGTATCCTCATTTGTATGACCACTCAGGTCCATCTTGTAAATGAGCTTTGCTCAATGATGTTCGCCTGAATAAATAAAGATTTTGATTGATTGATTGATTGATTGATGTGTGTATATATATATGTATGTGTATATATGTATGTATGGGTGTACGTATGTATATATGTATGTATGTACATATGTGTATATACAGTATGTATGTATGTATGTGTATGTATGTGCATGTATGTGTATATGTGTATATATGTATGTATGTGTATATATGTATGTATGAACGTATGTGTGTGTATGTATGTGTATATATGTATGTATGTATGTGTGTACGTATGTGTATATACAGTATGTACGTATGTATGTGTATATATGTATGTATGTATGTGTGTATGTATGTAAGTATGTATTTGTTTGCTTGTTTCTTGTTATTTGTATCATATGTTACCAGGTGAACAAGCAGAGTCCATGAAGGGCTCATTTCCAGTTGCAACCTGGTGGGTGGGGCTGAAGCAGGGAGAGAAGGTCACAAATAGATGGCATTCAAGATGTACAGGGTCAGATATATACAGGCAAACAAACAGAGATCAATACTGCAATGACCTTTTACAATGGGTACAAATTTACAGGAGTCTGGAGAAGCAGAGAGCACTATTTACAATGCAACAATTTTTTTACAAAATTCACTGACAAATGGTTATCCATACAAGGGGAAATATACATGAAGTAACTAGCATAGAAAGTCAGAAACTTTAATAATATGCTCCAGTCACAAATCACAATATGCTAGATGCCCGTACGGAATATAAGGAACAGCCATGTTAAAGGGGCAGTTACGGCATATCAGCAGAGCCTATAATACTCCTTGATCCATGCAAAACCAGGTTTGCACAAATAGCTGTTTTTAAACAGACACTGATTTTAATATTTGTTTTTTAAAGTTTTAAGTTTGTACTATTTTAGAGTTTCTAACAGCAGTAAGCCATTCAGTGGGAGAGCTTACTGTTCTATCACAAAATGCCCCCATTGTGAATTAGCAGGATAATTATTATCTGATAGTTACCTATCCCCTTAGGCCATATTTTCTCGTTGCCATAGCCATCAGTGAGTTCACATTCTGCTACAGTCAGTGGTTCTGGGATCAAGACTTGGCCTCAGCAGTGTGAATATTTTTAATTAACAGCTCAGGAGTGTACAGCAGCAGTGAAACCAGGCAGGCATTCAAAAGAAGCAATCAAACGCTTACCATCATGTAGCTAAACAGCTTTCTTTATTCAAAGCAGTGAATCTCCCACAGACTCCTGCCCCCCCCCACACTTCATTTAAACAACTGAAGACGCACTTCACTTGAAGCAGATCGGTAAACCACAACCCCCCCCCCAAGTTACCTGGGGGCAATAACATTGATTAACAGACGGTTTAAAATAAAGAAGCAGGAAAAAACAATTCTGCACCCAAAACATACGTTTGTCAACCTCTTCTAAAGCCTTTGCACTAAAAATGAAGGATCTTCTGCTGAACCCTACCGCATATGCCTGTGCCACTTAACTCCCACTCCCCACCTTGCATCATAACCAGAGCAATTTCATAACTATTCTTATTGCTATATTTCATGTTGTCATATGTGCTGCTACATTTATGTTTATTTACACTATGTTAAAATTTGCACAGTTGTGTTACTTTTTATACCTGTGATGTACGCTGCTCACATTTAAGCTGAAAGCTTGTTTACGGTGCGACCTGGGAGCACAAGGAAGTTAAGTGACTTGCTCAGGGTCACACAGTATGCAAGTGGGGGCTGTGGGATTCAAACCCAGGTCTCCAGATTTGCAGCTCAGAACTCTAAACCACTGTGCTATACTGCTATATATATATATAGTATATTGTTCTGTTACTGTATCATGTACTGTACTATATTTTGCTGTTCCTCGTATGAGGTACCAGAGACATACCTTAAAAAGGTGTTTGGCACCTAGTGTACCTAACCAGTCAACAAAGAGAGAATGACTGAATGAATGGATATATAACCACCTAAATAAATAAAAAATGTGTATCATGTTATGCATAGTATATACATTCTTGCAAAAAAAGGGGGGGGGGGAAATCTCACAGTGTCCTGTAAATAATAACGAGAAGAAAGTGGGGAGAAGTCCATTCTGGAGTTGTAGTTAATGCAGTTCCACAAGGATACTACAAAGACTCTCAGACCTGTAGTGGGTAATTATTATTTTCAAGACAGCTGAACTCATGCCACAATGCTTTGTGATAAACCCTTCATTAGGGCGTAGCTTGTAAAATATCCATTAAACTAATAAGTTCCTTCCAATGAATAATGAGTAAACATGGCAAGAGCAAATTCAGATAGTTTGTAAGAAAATGTTTCATTCTATAGCCCTGTTTACACGGTCACATTTGCACTGGAGTAATCTGTGCACTCAGGTTGCTACAGTGCAAATGTGACTGTGGTCACATACCTGATCGGGGTAAGCCACTTGCTAAGATGCTCCCAGATTCTCTGGCAAGTTGGAGAACCAAGAGGAGAGAGTGGTTTACAGGCTTTAATGGCAGTGTGGATTGCCTGGGCAGCAGCAACTCGTCCATCAACCAGCAGATGTCTGGCTCCCCCCTGATGCATGGCCCCTCATCAGCACAGACTGCAATGGTGCAGAGAGGGGCCGTATAGACAGACAGATCACGGGTGGCAAGTGGTTAGGACCACGCTGTTCCGGTTTTATAATTGTAATGCTACTGCCGTGTAAACACAGTTTATATAATTATGAGAGGCAAATTACTTCTGTCCCTTTAAACCTAGGAGCCTTGTATGTTAAAGGTCGGGCTAACTAGCACCTTATGCTCACTTCTGACTTCCGTACAAAAAAAGATATCCCCTCTCATTGGTGGTCAGGTTTCTCTTTGCTCTCAAAATGCCATTAGAACACTTCCTGCACCACTCAGTGCATTTATATGCATGCAGTTAACCAGCAAATTCAGCATTACCGGCATACTTTATCCCAGTAATGCTTTCACAGGATAACATTGGTTTTACAGCAAACTGTGCATTTATATGCAGGTTTTGTTACTGGGATATGCCTGAAAACACCAGAAAAAATTTGTTTGCCAGTTACAAAAACTGCATATAAATGCACTGCATGGTAGAGTATACCAGTCTGTTTTGGAGGAAAGGTGACAGTGTGCATTTAGTAACTATACAGTTCGACTGTTAAGTCATTTTTTAGACTGCTCCTTCAGCACAGAGGAAATGTTGCCACTTATGACCCAGATTGGGGATCTAGCCCAGGGTGCTGGGAAGCCAGTGAGGGAAGGAGGACTAAGCATCATATAGGACACTTGCCTTCTCTGGGTGGGACCATGACTGATCCCCCATTGCAGCTGCACCACCAGGGGCCACACAGCTGGAGAAGGTCAGCTGGGGATGGCTTCAGGAGTAGAGTCACAGGGCTTAGCCACGCGCACCCAGTGCATCCTACAATGCTTGTTCACAGCTGGTGTCTCGGGGCAAAACAGAGAAAACTCCCCAGTCCTGCAGCATGACACTTCAGCACAATCAGGGCCCACAGCGCATGTCTGCTCAGCATGGAGGGATCCTTGCCACAGACTTCAGAGATGGGGGGCTCCCCCAGAGGCCCTATAATGGGGGGTTAACTGCAAGGCAAATTAGTGACCCTCTAGAGTGCAGACAGGTGACAGGACTGGGCACTGGCCATGCAAAGGCTGACGAGGGATGTGACTAGTAGAGGGTGAAAAAACAGTAATTAAAAAAAGAACATTTGTTTTTTCAATTTTAAATGGTAACATAAGGATTCTACTGTATTAAAGTATCATACATTAAAATTAATCTTTTGATAGAAAGTACAGTTTGAAAAAGATAATTCTGTGAACACTGAAGAAGGATTATTACCTGCTGGTGACTGTTTAGAAGTTCTTGAAGATGAGGTGGTGATGTTATGTTGGGATCCTCGTTTGATCCTATCTGCTCATACAACATCTGAACCTTATTAAGCTCCAAAATTCCTTTCGTTCTAGCCAGATTCTGAAGGTGCTGTCTGAATGCTACAATTCCTAAACAAAGTTAAAGAAAACAGATTGGTACGTAATAATATTAAAAAAATGTTAAGTGTTTTATTTTTCTGACATCCACTGATGCTTATAGCACTGTGTTTTAGGTTTGTGAGTATTCAGAGTCTGTCAAATGTCTGTAAGTGGAAAAGAAGACTTTATTACCAGAGTCACTAGTCAATGGAAAAACATGCATGTCTTTATGTTGGTGGGTCTCGATTCTTTGCATGAGGAGGGACTAAATATGCAACTGTAGACTTTACAGTTCTATTATTTCAAACAGTATGCATCATATCAAGTACACTATGATTTATGCCATTTAAAATAGTACAGTAACACCTGGTTAATACATGTCTTGTTATTACATATACCCAATTATCTGAACAGGGAACCTCTGAAATGGATTTTTTGCCATGTTAATTGCCTCTTTAATATGGAAACCTTTGTTTCTGAATCTGAATCCTGTGTTCAGAGTACAGAGACCATTATCCCCATTCATTTTAACCTGGATAATCCATTGCAGGTGTTAATAAGTGTGCTAATGGCAGTATTCTTAATCTCTTTTAATCCCCTATGCTATGTTAAAGGTGAAAGGAAATGAGTTTTAGATAGTTAGCAGCCCTCACAGTTTCCTTTCCATGCCAGTATGTGTTTCGATATGCTCCGACCAATTTTTGATAAATAAAAAAACCTAGTTTTGGGATGCACTCAGCTTTACTTTAAGTTACACTCTTCACCAGCTACTGCTCTTTCTTTTCATATTCCTAAACTTTCCATGGAATCAGTGACACCATTCCAGGCTATTCATATGAATGACCTGGAATGGTGTTACTAATGTCATAAAATGTCCAGACAGTTGAAAAGAGCACAGCAACTTCTGAGGAGAAAGGCATTCACTGTCGTTACAAGGGCAAAAAATTAATTATTAATTTAACAAAAAAGGTCAAAACATATAAACCAGAATATTTTAAGTGCTCAGCACTTTAGTACCAAGTTTCTAATTTTCTAATAAAGTAAACAAAAAAAAAATCATTTGGTCATTGTCTGGTTACTATGTATATTTTTTATTATTATAAGAAAACGGTCAAAAACAAATGTTTACAGATTAACCAGGTCTGACTGTATATATCATAGGCTGTATAACTGATATATACCATGGATACACTAAAATTGTTATTCCCCCAAAACTTAAAAAAAAAAAAATAACGTTATTTGGTATCCAACAAAATATCAAGCTACTCAAAGTTAAGGCTAAACCACAGTATTTACAGTTACAGTGTTTAGAATTATGATTGCCGATCTCACAGCTGCCACAAATCTCACCTGGCCACACCATTTCTGGACATGATAAGAGATTCCAGAGCAAAGAAGTTAATTGTTATGAAACCCCTATTGTCATGTCAAGGGATGCTGCTGCTCCGTTAGTGCCACAGCAGCTAAGACAATAGGAATCCTAAACTCTGTAAATGGCAGATTTCAACATCGAATATCTTGGATGTAAGGCACTTTGTTGAATACCAATTATAAACATTATCCTATTGTAGTGTTCTTATAATAGATTTCCCTAGTTTTAAATACATATAAACATTTTTGGGTAACAAAGAAGACCATTGGTCCTTCAAGTTCCTCCCACCTACTAGCTCCGTGGGTATACCCCATCACCACTTTGCTTCAAAGTACTTGTTGACTCTAAGATTAACAGGAACAAAGAAGTTGTTGGCAGATAAGGACCTCTTGGCCCACATAGTCTGCCCAGTTCTCCCTGCCTACTGTGCCACCACAGATCCTACTTTATCTCTGGTTGTCTTCTCCCCTTGCATTACTATCAAGGTCCCCTTGTATCTGTCCCATGCACGCTTGAATCCTGTCACCATTTTGGCACCCACCTCCTCCACTGGAGGACTGTTTCAGGCATCCACCACCCTCACTATGAAGAAGTGTTTCCTCTGAGCCCCCCCAACTTCATAGGGTGACCCCTTGTCCTCCAGCTTCTTTTTCTATTGAAAATGCTACCTTCCTGTACCTTATTAATACCTGTTAGGTATTTGAATGTTTCTATCATATCCCCCTTTCCCTCCTCACCTCCAGAAAGTACAAATTTAGTTCCTTGAGTCTCTCCTTGTAGGGTTTTTGATGCAAGCCCTGCACCATTTTGGTAGCCTTTGTTTGTACTGCCTCCACCTTATCAATGTCCTTCCGGAGGTGGGGCCTCGAGAACTGGACACAGTACTCAAGGTGTTAAAGTGCCAGCTGATATTAGGGATGCTCAGATTTGGTCAATTCCAATTCTTTTGTACTGTTTAGGAATTTAGGCATTTCCGATCCAAACCGGATTCTTATCTAATTCCAAAAAGGACCTTAACATTGGAATTGGATTTGGAATCCTAATTCCTAACTTTTCATGTAAAAACATGTTTTAGCCTAACATTTTGGAATTAGGATTTCCAGAGTACAATCTCCAAAATCCTAATTTAGAACACACTGTGTCAGAATCTGATGAATCTAATTCCAGGATTTGGAATCCGAGCAACCTCAGCTCATATCACCTGCTTTGGAAGTGTATTCCAAGTGTCCACCACATGTTCTGTGAAGCATTTCTTCCTGACATTTCCCTTGGATAGCTCTCCTTTCAATGACATTGTGTGCCATGCCCCCTTGTTCTTTTCATCCTTATCAAAAAACAAGTAAAAGGGAGATTGCAACCGCTGGGTCCCACAGAGAGGTGCAGCCACCTGTGAGGATACACCGCTCAACAAAATGGCAATGAAGGCAGCACGAACTAGCCCAGTATGTTCAAATATTTATTTTGCAAAGTGAGAAAGTGCAAAGATATACAAATAGAAACATAGAAACAAAGTTGAAGGCAGATAAGGACTGCAAGGCCCATCCAGTAATCAAATAGTAAATAGTAATAGTAATAGTAAAAATACCCAAATGCTGTCAGAGTCCCAGGTGGGAGACTGACCTACCTCCCCAACGTTTCATCCTTATGTATCCTTAAGAGCTGATTTTGGTCTGACAGTGTTATTCCTTTCAGGTGCTTAAAGACTAGAATCATGCCCCCTTGGATCATCTTTTCTTTTTTTGTTTTTATTTTCCCCCTTAGGTTTTTGTGCTCCTATTGCCTCCCCATTTTTCATTCATCCCACCTCTTCTTAGGTACCACAGTGGCTGCCCTTCTGCTCCAGCGTAGAGCATGGGTGAGATGCTATCTTTGCAACAGACATCAATGCCGGTCCACAGTTATCTGGCACAGGGTGGCTGAGTGCTCTGCAACTTTCCCCCTCCCCAGGAATAGAGCACCTCACCTCTAAGCTGCGCTGTACGGCTACTGGTATCTGGGTCAGGGACCCGAGTACAGCTGCAACCCCCTCCAACAGAAGAGGTGAAAGTGGGGATGGTGAATCTTTTCTTTTATTAAAAATGTGTGCCCCTGACCACTATCAATACAGCCTTCAGACTTCCCCCATGCAATCTCCAAGCCCTGGCGCTATACACAGCGTGAAGCCCAAGCGTGCCAAGGAGTCATCACCGTGCTGCTGATGGCGAGTTTTATCCCCAGTTTTCACTCTGCACTCCTGCCTCCCTCTAGTGCCATGATCACACGTATGAGGTCTGCAGTATCCTGTAGAAGAGACCAAGCTCTTTGGCCCAACACATGGGTTGAGAGGGGAGTTTTCATTCACTGCCTGTTTTACTCTTCTCTGTGCTAAAATCCATATAATCAATGGGGAGCAGCACACATTAAGCCATATCAGCAACTTCTCATACTCATACATGTGATATTTCCTGCTTTTTGCCAGGAGACTCCTGGTTTTCTGATTGAATTCCAGCCCTCCCTCCCAGGACACAAAATCTCCAGCTTAAGTAAAATTCTGTCAAAAATATCTATTCATGTTTTTTTGCAGGTCTATCTCCCTACTAATTTGACCCAAATCTCCCTCTTAAGTAAGTTGGAAATATCACAGGTATGCATACTATCAAATGAAATGGCTGCAGGGATGGCGAGATGAGAAGTTTACGAATCCTTGGCTCCCCCCAATCTAGTATTTCCTAAATTCCTGTATTTCTAAGAAACTTGGCTCTTCCATTACAAAGCACTACTGCCTTGCCACTAGCCTCCCTTTCCATATTTCCACCTTTTCTATAATATTTAATGTTTTTTGTGCTAATCACAAACCCATTCCTCTATTTGCTCCTTACTGCCCCCTCCCAAATTGCCTGTATTCCTGTCAGCTCCTTCCTCACTCTGATGCCTGTCAGGGCACTGGTCTCCATTGCAACAGACTCCAGACCCAAATACTGCCACCTCTCCCTTGCACACCACTCGAAACCCACTTTGTGTTGCAGCCATTTTGGGCTGTGACTGGGACAAGTCTGTTGTAAGGAAGGGGGCAGGGGAGTTTGCGGCTGGACCAGAATGGATGGCATAGGTAGCCCAAGGGAAATTGTCACAGCAACAGTCAGGATTGTCTGCCTACTGTAAGCACTCATCCACCATGGCCTGATGTTTTTCATGTCCACAATGCAGTGCCAGCATATGAGGGGGCAGTGGACATTGCTTGGTGACTGATGATGTAATACTGCTCCTTCTCTCTCCACAACAGGTGATCATAAAGGATGTGGATCATCATTACAAACACAGTGTCAGTGGCTCAGTAGGTAGCACACTCACCTCTGAGGCCGGGAGATCAGAGGGCTGTGGGTTCAGTTCCCACATCTGGCACTTGGGTTAATATCCCAGTACTGACACTGTAGTGCAGCATGAGAGGGGTGGTGCACTTCCGAGGGGCCGTCTTTCGGATGAGATGTTAAACCGAGGTCCCATCTGCCTGGATTGGTGGTAGTTCAGTTGGATGTTAAAGATCCCATGGCACTTATCGAAAAGAGTAGGGGAATTTCCCCGGTGTCCTGGCCAAATTTCCCTCATTCACTAAAAATACCACCAACAGCTTAATCTGGTTCAAGGTCAGTTGGCATTCATCTTTATCCCCCTCCCCTGGGTTGTGCCTGAAAATAGGCAGGATTTGTCTAGTGCACTTACCCAGTCAACAAAAACTAAATTAAAATAAAATAAATAAAATTACCCTCCTCTCCAAGTCTGAATGCACTGCCTCTGCTACACTCTCAAGAATCCACCAGCTATGGACTGGATGTCAAGGACGTGATGTGGACCTGGGTCTCTTACACATGGCAGTGCAGGACACTACCACTGGTGCCACCAGGCCAGCCCCCCTCCTCCTTATGTTTTCCATATAGGTATTTATCCTTATCCCTGCTGTTACTCAGAGATATACTCTGTTAATCGGGGGCATTCCCTGTTCAGGTTGGTTTTGCCATCATTTAAGCATAAGGGATTCTTCCCTTCAAGTTTTCCCCCTTTGTTCTTCCTTCCTCTCTCTGCTGTGAGCTGTGCTCATCATCATCATCATCATCCTCCTCCTTCTTACATTGTGCCCCTGTGGAAGAAGCAAGGTCCCTGCGCCACCAGCAGGTGTTGCAGCACACCGGAACCCATCACCAACCCTCCCCGGCTGAGGCATGATGCCCACTAGCAGCTGCCTGCAATCTTGACATGGGGACTGGAATCCAATCCCAATCTCCCGTCACCTGCATGGCGGTGTGCCATTCTACTGCTAGGCCACCAGGCAACACGTTGTGCTGTGACACTATACCCCTGTCTTATGGGTCACAGGTGGACAGCCTCATCTGAGGCAGATGCAAAGACCAGAGTCAGTGATGCTTACCAGGCCCTCTCTCCAGACAGTAGGTGCAGACACCCCTCTGCTTTCAGTCTTTGCCATACCACAGAGCGAGTGACCCAAGGTTGCAGCTTTGCCTGTGTCTTACACTCTACAGTGCAACACACTTTTGCCAGACCACCAGGCCAACTTTTTTTTTTTAAACAAATTAAGAGTTTCATTCTAGTTGAATTAGTACTACAACAAACAGAACCCACGGAAACAAAATAAACAAGGCAGCACCTCAGCTGCTTGAAAGAGGCTGCTGAGGCTTAGGAAACTGAAAGAGCACCATTAATGTTAGATCTGATCAGCAAAAAACAGTTCAGGCATTCCTGATTTAGAAAATGCACTTGGACTGATTGTCTTCAGTGAATATTTTTATAGCCAATTTAACAGTTTCCTTGCAGCTTCTGGTTTCCTGGTCACAGGCTTCAGGCATGTGGTGTGGAATTAGGGCAAGAAGCTACTTGTCTGTCTCTATAGAGACTGAAAGTGTTTCCTGGTAGCCCAGCTGCAACTGTGACTGGCATATTTGTTGTTACAGATTCCTAGGGCAAAAGACTACTAAGTATGTTTTTTTTTTTTAAATCACCACAAAATTATGATATAAGCAGTAATTAAAATTACATTTTTAAACTGTGCATTTACACAGTAATGAATAGGAATTTGAGAGGTCCCCCAAAAAACAAGTCCAATGTAATGGAGAAAGTAAAGGGAATAACAGACATACATTTATCATCATCCAACAGGTTACTAGAAAATCCAGGAAAGCTCCTACAGGACAACCACTGAGCCAGTGTTCTTTTTTAGTGGTTATCTGGCAAACAAAGTAATAGCGCCAAATGAAAAACCAAGAATAACACACATATGTAGAAGGCTTATTCCTAAAAGTCTAAAGGTTTTTAAAGCAAGGAGGAGGTAGACTATCGTTTCCTTAGAAAGGAGGTAAATAAGATGAACAAGACATTATTACGCCAAGATAGACCAACTACCACCCACCAAAACAGGACAGTGGTGGGCAGGTGGTAAAAAATTCCTGGGAACAGATAAAGGTAAAGGTGATCCCTTCTTTGAGTAGGGGAAAAGATGAGGATGTACAAAAAAGAGTGGCAGAGGAAGTCAATGAAACCTTTTTGTAATCTCTAAATAAATCTAGACTCAAGCTTCAAAGACAATGTGGAAGTACCCAATAACATTTGGGTTACTGTTGTTGAAAGCTGAAAAACATTTAAATACCCTAAATGTCAGAAAACCATGTGGCCCTGGATCCAGTTCCAGCATGGATTGTAAAAGCATACTCCTCGGAATTTGTCCCCATTATTGCAAATGACTGTAACAGAGTAATGCTAGCTGAAGAAGTTCCTAGTGCCTGGAAGCTGCCAGGATGAGGTAAGCACTATCCTAAAATTTCTACTGGTTATCTGTTTAAAATCCAATTCATGCTCGAGTTCCCTTACCTCAGTGGCATCTAAAATAGCTGAACATTTTTAATACAATTTGATTTTTGAGTCTTTAGGGGACAAGCCAGCTAGTATGCAGTGGTAACCAAAAAGTGCTGTCAATGCCCTACTTTATGGTACAACTGAGGCACGACTCACAAAGTGAAGCTGAGAAAGGTTGTTGCACAAATGTTGCCCTGATTGACTAAGGCATTTCATAGAATCATCCATAATGTATTAATTAATAAAATGGAGTGACTGCAAGTACGTCTGGCCTTAATTAGATGGAAATTTGTATTTTTGTGCAGTAGAATACAGAGTCAAGTAAGCGAAAATTAAGCCTCAATAGTGCAAAAGGAATGTGGGGCATCCCTAATGGGACCATTTTGGGACCCTTGCATCTTGAGTATTGTAAATAATTTTCAGGTTCAGAGCTACTACGTCGTTCACATAGATGAAGCTACATTATGCAATAGCCATCCTCAAGGCAAGACAGGCATCCTACAGCAGGAATCAATAAAAGTTGTAGAATGGACAATTATGAACAAAATGCTTATTAATTATTATATACACAGGTCCTGATGGTAGATTTCAGGAAGATTTTGACAGTAAATATGAGTCAAAAACAAAAATAACCTGAAATTGCTAACTGGAAGAGATGAAATAGAAGTGGCCCAGCTTCCCATATGGAGAAACTCATGGGTTTTCCTGTGGATCGAAACTTACTATAAGTTAGGGCCTTAACAGTGAATATATAAAAAGAAAAGCATGGAAGAGAATACATTTTCTAAGTGTTTTAAAGCAGACAGGCCTACGTTAAGTAGCAAGAAGCACCTCCAGCTATACCCTAGGCATAAAAAAAAGACTCAAATCAGGAAGTAGTCTGTTCCTAGGAGGGCCAATTACAAACTACAGAGTGCACAGAAATGAATGACCACTCACCAGAAAAGATTTAAGCATTTAAAGGTTTATTTGTGGTGCAAGCCATACAAACACCCCAAATCCCACCAACATTTCAGGGTGTCCACAATACCCCTTTGTCAGGGTGGAGGGTGTTTCTTATAGTGCACTGAGTAATACAGTCTCAGTATATTCCTTTTAGGATGCCTTGTTAAACTCAGCTTTCAGAAATTATTTCTCAGCTCTTCATTGCTTAAATCTTTTCTGGTGAGTGGTCACTTGGTCTTGTGCACTCTGCAGGCCTAATTTAAGGCCAATTAGACATGTTGTACAAAAGCTGATGAGATCCAGTTTTGAATATGGGTGTCTGGTTTGGTACTTGAACCTGGAGAAATGGACTTAGAAGAAATGATGGGCAAATCCAATATAGAGCTAAGAAGATTATATAAGAAATAATGTATGGGTGACCATACACAACTTATTTATTTAGTTTTAGTTGACCAGGTAAGTGCACTAGACAAATCCTGCCTATTTTCAGGCACGACCCGGGGAGGGGGATACAGATGAATGCCAACTGATCTTGAAACAGATGAAGCTGTTGGTGGTATTTTTAGTGAATGAGGGAAATTTCACCAGGACACCAGGGAAATTCCCCTACTCTTTTTGATAAGTGCCATGGGATCTTTAACATCCACCTGAACTACCACCAATCTAGGCAGATGGGACCTCGGTTTAACGTCTCATCCGAATGAGCCTGTGTTTCCCTCGAGGAACACAAGGCGAGATTTGTATGGTCTCTCATATTTTATTTTTTATAATATATGGTTTTGTAGTGGGAAATAGTGAGCAGGAGCTGTGAGTAGTGCTGAGCACTAGTACACAGAGAATGAGAGTGAGCAGAGAAGCAGCTCGGCTGAGTAAGCTCTACTGTGCTCAGAAGGGAATCCCGTCACACATGCTGCAGGCAGGCATCATGAACTGCTAGTGCAGTCGTGAAGGCAGGCTGCAGCTTGCACAAGTCAGTGCGAGTGGAAACCCCCCCTCGATGAAGCCTGTATAGGGAGAAGGTGCATAGGGAGATTTATTTTCTGTTGTGTTTTCATTTCTAATCAATACATTTATTGTTGCCCCTCTATCGGTGAGTGCACCCAGTTTTTTTCCTTTTTTTAGTTTCAGTGCAAGTAGGAGCTGTAACGCTCCCCTAGATCGCTCAGTGAAAATGAAAGTGGGTGCCAGGCAGGAGTCAGTGCAAGCAGGGACACAGGTACACTTGATGATAGCATGTGCACAATTTTTAGAATGTGCACAATAACGTTTAGAATGTGCACAACAATTTTTGGAGAGCCACTGACTTCCATACAGAATAAGCCCTAATCATATACTATATATAGCATAACACATGGGGAGGTGTGTATAACAACAATTGTACATACACACACACACACACACACACATACACACACAGTGTTGGATGCTACGTAAACCCCGAGAGCAAAGCTCGAAGGGCTTATAAAAGCATCCCACAACAAGGGTGTGTGTAAAATTCAAGTTTTATACACCCCCCAACTGCTGAGTAATATTTTCTCACCTTGAAAACACTACCCAAGCCGGCCTGATGGTGCAGTGGGCTGAGGCGCTGGTGCCTTACCTCGAACCACGCCGGTGACCCGGGTTCAGGAATGGACTCTGGACGCCGGGGGCTGGCAGGGGAAGGAGAGGACTGAGCATCTGTAAGACTGTTCTCCTCTTCTGGGGTGGTTAGTGGGATTGCATCACTCTGCAGCAACCTCTGGTGGAGACTGGGGGCAATGCAGACACAACACAAGGAGGGAATATCACCAGAAAATGGAAAAAAAATGGCTCCGCGTTCAGCCAGATGACGGCTGCCTGGTGGTCCGATGCTGTCAATGTCCCAGAGCCATCCGTCTCTCAGCAGTACCCCAGGGTCAAGTATTACACTGGTCCGTCTCTGGTACCTTCCCCTTCGGAGGAGGGGGGACCCACCTGGCAAAGGGTTATGCTGGGTTACCCTGGAGATGATTGCAATATGAGAGACGGGGGCCTGGGAACAGGACGCATCAGATGCAGCCTTGGCACAGCCTGAAGGAGTGGCTGAGGTGGCAGCATGTAGGGGGCAAAAAGAGATCATACAAAAAAAAAAAAAAGAAAACACTACCCAGTAATTTTAGTAAACAATAAGGCCAGTGGTTCCACTAGCGCTAGTTCAGCAGTGTGGTCAGGCTGAAGCGCGGTTTAAAGCTTCACTTTTTTTTTCTTTTTGCCTGATTGCCCCATAAGCAGACAGAAACCTGAACTGAACAACTCTGTTGGCAGGTAAAGTAGGTGTAAATAACAGAGTTCATGAAACTGACTGATGCCAGGTTCAACTAACAAGAGCCTTGTTAGTTGAACCCTGGAATCAATAGGTACCAAACCCCAATTTACAATCGGGAAATTACATTTAAAAAAGACGCTCCATTTCAAGTGAATGGCGCGCACCCCCGCGCTTGTGCTGTAAAGATGTCACAATAGGTCGGAGTGCAGGGGTAGATCAAAGAGGAAGTAGTGAAGGATCATGCAACCAGACCCTCAGGGGCAAATTACAATCCCTTCCCTTCCCGGTTGGGGGGCTATAGAACAAACGTTTAAAACTGCCTGGAGGAGCTCTCGATGAGGTAAAGGAGCTCCCTGTTTCATGTTTCTGAAGTTAAGAAAGGTGCTCTTTAAAGTGGCACTAGGTCAAGGAAGCAAAATCAAAAAGAGTGCCATCAACAAGCACGTCACAAAAACAACCCTATCCACAACAGCCCCATCCCAAAACACCGCCAAAATAAACAGCGCCAATGGTAGCCGATGGCTGCTACCATGGTGAAAATACAAAATATACCTTGTTCTGCCTCCCGCAATTCCCAATATTTAAATATTCAACTCCAGGGAGGAGATGGAACATGGGGGGGTGGGAAGAAACTTGGGGGGGTCTTTAAATAAACACTACAAATGAGGGGAAGACAAAGGAACTACTAATCAGGAGACTAGGAACAGAACCCTGGTCTCCTGCTCTGTGCTGCCCAAGCTGCTCGTTCCATAATCCTCTCCGCCATGGGAGCAGCTCAGCCAGCCACCGCACTTTCCGCTCCTTCATTCCTTCTTCCCCTGCCTTGACAGCTACAGGGGTAACAGTAACTAACATGCACTATCCTACCCTGTCGCTGTCAAGGCATATGCGGTTTTTGAAGTACGGTTTTGCCTGCGCTATTGTTGAAACGCTCTACCCTTTAAAATTACTATGCAAACTAACCTACGTATTGTTTGTACTGTATATAATTAAATACATGTATGCATTACACAAATGTATTTTGCAGCTTTTATAGGAACTTCAACCCAGGATTCCACAGTGGTTGCACTAAAGGATACTATCACTGCTACTACACTGACAGAATTTTTTTCTGCATCCCAAAACACACTAGCCATACCTGCACTTACCCTTGATAAAAATCATGTAATGCAATGTGCACAGCGTTGTCTTCTAATCCACTTTTGTATCATAAAATGTTCTTTATTGGCATGTTATCAGATATAGTATTCATGTGAACTGGTTTTGAGTCCATTTAATTGCTTACATTCCAGTTTCAGAGGACAATATTCTTTGCCCTGACCAGTTCATTTGGTCATATTTTTTTTCCATGTATATTTTTCTGTCTTAGCCAGCTGCACCTCCCTAAGGGAATACCCTGTTTGCAGGGATATAACCAGGTCAGGCCGAATCCAGCCGTCATGTAGATGGCTGCCATGGTTTTTCCTCTTCTTTTTCTTTCCTCCCTTCTCCCCTGGTAGTGACAATGATTCTAGTGGGCTCAAAAACCACCGCCTGCCCTGCAGCAGAAGCTATTTCCCTGGCCTAGCCGCAAAGGTTGCTGTGGTGGCAGAATGCGTCATCAAGACTCGCAGACCGAGAGGCATTGCTAAGCGGCAGCTGTCTCGGCCTTGGCCTGCCTCCTGATGCGACTTCCCGTGCTCACCTTTGAACCCAGGTCCTCAACCCGGCAGCACATCTGGGCAATCAGAATAGACAACTTGGTCTTATTTAACTTTTTTCTATTCTGTAGGGAATAATTTGGGTACACGAATTGTGACAGACCAACAAACACCAACACCAAGTATAAAAGTCCAGAAATGTTACTATGACATAATAAAAATCAGGTGACTTACAATGGACCACAAGGCTCCTCTACTGCTAGATTGCATTTGTCTTCAAGGGAGGCCATATGTCTTGTCTGCTGCAGCCCCTGCTGTTCTTCTTCTTCTGGAGTGGCTAGCTAGCTCAGCTCACTGATCAGGGTGCGAGCAGATATTTTAAACAGTTTCTAACAGAACTATTCTTAACGCAATTGCTGAGGCCGTATTTTCCCATTATCTCATCATAAAAACAATCTTGCTATATCTTAGGCAAGTACTCATAGTTTTAACAAGTTACTAACGACCTCCCCCTTCCAGCAACCAGGTAGTCACATAGCTAATAGCCAGTTGGGTCCCCCAACGGTCATGTTGCTATCGCGTTTGCAAGGAGAAGAGAGAAAAACAAAATGTTTTCCACTTTGGCAGACCTAAGCCAACACGTGTATGTGCCTCTAGCTATCTCTATCAATATGAATTTGTTGCAGGGCAGGTCCAGTATCAGTTATTCTCACAGTTTGCAAGTAAGCATAACACTGGTTCTCATTGCAGTTCCTAAGTAATTACTCCATTGTGTTATAACTGTCCCAATGCAGGCTTCTACCACTTCACGAGCATACACAATATTTTGGTAAGATATTGGGGTGTCATTACAATACCAACACCTCTTCTAGGTCTACAAATATTCTTAGAATGTTTCTGTATTCCAAGGTTGAATTCAGTTTTTTAAATGAAAATACTCTATTTTTTATTCTGAACTCATTTTCTCCACTGGCACGTTTAGAAGTCTGAACTTTCTGTTGCTTATCCTTGTTGCAAAATGACTGCCTCAGAAGGATTAAGTGGATCATATTCCCCTGGTATTTCCTCTGAATCCCCTCCACCCCATGCCTCCTACCTTCCTCTGGCCTCTCTGTCCCTCTGCTACAGTGTTGTCACATCTTCTGTCTCTCTGGTCCCCTCCTGTCATCACCCTTTGCTCCACAATGGTGCTCCCATCCCCTCCCAGAGCTGAAGCTGCTTCTCAAAGGATTCCAGTGTCCATCGAAGCAGCTGTAGGGAAAATAAACTGATGTTGTTGCACTTGAAATCTGGATGGCAGCTGAACATGGCTTGCCTGGGTTTTTCATGTCAATGCCCTGTCACATGTCAAGGTGAGGCATGAGGAGGGAGAGCCTACTGCATGTGAATGCCACCTCTTAGGTTACAAGGCAGCAGTCCTACACCAATGTGTGCTGTGGACCCCCTCTAGAAGTGTCACACATTACCTGGAGACTGTACCAAACATTTACCAGTCCAAATTTAGATCCTGGGCCTGGGGTACAAACCTGGATTTCCCACTATAAGCAGATGGGCAATACTGGAGAATTATGGACCACTATCAGGCTAGTGTAATATAGCACAGTGGTACTCTATGCTATTTGCACTACTTAGGGTAAGGGTGCAGTACCAATGTTTGTTTTATTAATATATTTGAGTTGGGGGGGCCCCACCACACACCCCTCCCATTTTATTTTTGTTTTTTATTCATATTTGTATTTGTCCTCCACACTGCAGAGTGGATCTCCGTGATCCCCGAGTGCCGACACCCGCATCCCCCAGGCCTGGTCTGGCACCCCCCACAGAGCTGGCCTTTCACTGCTCACGCACTCTGTATGCAGGATTCTCTCGGGAGCCGGGGGGGTGCCAGGCGCAGCCATTAGCCACCAAGATCGCTGCCCCACTATTTTCCACCTGATTACTTGACCCTGGAGAGCTGGACATGCAATGGCATCCAAGCGCATATGTGCTGACGTCTGCTGCGCTCTCCCCCCCCCACTGCTGCTCACTGCTGTAGTTGGCCTCTGCCAGTCACTGCTACAGTGCACTGCAGTACCCCAACCCACCCCAGAGGAAGGAGAGCAGTTGTGGGATGCTCAATCCTTCCTCTCCCCTGCCAGCATGAGTACATCCTGAACCCGGGTTGCTGGCATGGTGCGAGGTGTGGCATCCAGCGCCTCAACCCTCAGCACCACCGGGCCGGCATCACCCCTCCCATTTTAAATAAAAAAAATGAGGGTCTGGGGGTGGAGCCCCCCCAACTCAAACTAATTAAAAAAACAAACATTGCAACCATACCCTAACTAGAAATAGTGTAAATAGCACAGCATATTGTGCTACCCTACTTACGGTAGTCCTCTGCCAAAGCCAGCAGATACACTTGCCACTAGGCTGTTGAATGACCCAATAACACTAGTTTTAGTAGAACTCAACAATGTCTATAGGGTTTAATTAGTAATAACTACAACTGATGAAGCTTATAAAATAGGGTGCACAGGTTTCTGCGAGTTATAATTTTATATATCTGAGATATAGATGCCACGTCACAAAAAATATGTTACAGTATTCTGATATCAAGCAGATAACTATGCAGAGGATATTGCAGTGTACATGACTTTAGAAATAAAGGCTGTCTTAGTACATTTTGCTTAAACTCTGGAACTGCCTCCTTACCTTGTGTTAAAGAGGTATCAGAGGCTCTTCTTCCCTCTCGGAAACTAACTGGTGATCTGTTGTGTGCTTCGCGCTTTTGTGAGGCCAGTGCCTCCATAGCTGGATTTGCAGGTCTTAGGCCAATGAAAGGTGGTGTCATTCTTGTCACAGGCTGGTTGGCCATCACAACCTCTTTCAGTGAAGACGTGTCCTCCAGGAAGCTAAGGTCACTTTGAATAGATCCCATATCATATTCTGTGTCAACACTCCCTAAAGAGGGGTTGTTGTCTACAGCAAAGAGTTTCCCTGCCGAAAATAAAAATGGAAAGATAATTTACCATGAATTAGTGTTGTGTTGTTGCACAGCTTACAGCTAGAAGAGCCTGACATATTAATGTAGCTACCGCAGAAGAATCACTTCATTGTAAAGTCAGCACAAAGCAAGAACAGTTCAATGACCTACTAAAACAAGGGACGCTGTGAGGTTAGATAGCCAAAGCATCTGCACAAACTATTTGGCTGCTCCAGGGAATTTTTACAGAAAAATGCCTGCCCAAAAATTTTAGGAATGTTGTAAGAATTTACAACTGTTATAAATTCTGGTGTTATGAAATAGACAATGAAAGCCTTGAAACTTCATTGGTTGAACCATGTCACATGACCAATCATTTTTCATACAATTACACACCTCAAAATAAATACAAGCCAATTTTTGAAGTGAGATGACACACTCCATGGTATGTGGTCATGAGGGAATAATGCACTTCTCAGGTGGTTGTGGCACTTAGCTATGCCTCTTGCCTAACAAGCAATTGAGGCCTGCATTATTCCCTTCTAACTGCACACTTTGCCATGTGTTATCCCCTTACATATCCTCAGAAATTCTGATCAGGCATTTTTCTGACACAAAAAGACTTTACAATTTTCTAGAGAAACCAAATTGCATATGCAAATGTGCAGAATACAACATCTAGCCCATAGGAACTATTGTGCTGAATTTCTATTATGCCTTCAAAAAGGCTTTGTCATATCATATTTCCCAGGCTGCTGGGGGCCCATTTGAGATGATGGTGCAATCATTAAAAAAAGCAAAAAAAAAAAAAAAAAAAATACAATCCCAAAAGTTTACTTAAGTTACCCTCCCCCCCGGGTCACACACTGAAACGAATCTCAGTTCAGTGTGCCTTTCCCAGTCACCAACTAATAAATAAAAGAAATAAATAAATATGTTCATGTATCTCTCTGTGCAGTTCAGTAGAGTTTAAAACATTAATTACCATTTTATTGTTCATTGGCCCTATTTTCTAAAGATTTTTTACCATATGCACACAATGGGAGACCATCATTTGAGAACAGGGCTTTTAAGATGTTCTAAATAAACACCTCACTTTCTCTGGTCACATCGATGCCAGCCTGAAAAAGCTGCACCCCAAGCTCAGCACTTTATACAGGAACTGTAATTGCATTCCACTTACGGTCAGGCGTGAGATTGTCCAGAAGGTGATTCTCACTATTTTTGACTACTGTGATGTAGTCTATAGTGTTGCTCCCAAATCCACCCTATCCAGATTGGACCCCCTCTTCAACTCTTTCAGCCATTTCATCCTGGACTCTCCAGTACATACTCACCACTGTGATCTCTATCACTCAGTATCCTTCCCTTCACTTACTAACAGGCCCCGCTGTCACATCCCCCCATGCCCTTTGGTTCCAGCATCTATGGCTCTGGAAGTCTCAGTTTGAAAGGGCTGTAGAATCCTGTTGGCTGCAGCTGCATTGTTCTGTCCTTCTTTCCCTTATAAGTCAGCACTTCATTAGTGAGTAAGAGTAGCTTATGCATATTGCCCACTTTGCTTGCTCCGTTAGGTACAGCAAGGGTTGATATAATTTAGACTTAAGAAGACTCATGGAAAATGCCTCCTCATACTCTTAAGCTATGTTTACATGGCAGCAGTGCTGTGGCATGCGTGCTGCTCCCTTCCCGATGCACTGGGTGCTTCCACGTTTACACAGCCCACCCTTGCAGCGCTGCAGGTCGCTCAGAGGAGGGGATGTAAATTCACTGGAAGCTGAAGAAAAACAGCCTTTGTAGTGGAGTGAGTGCAGCAAAGCGTCCACGCTGCCATTTTAACATGCTCACTCTGCTACTGATCACACAACTGAGTCGGATCAAAAAAGCGATCCGACAGGCACTTAAGGCGCTCCTGACAGTGTTTAACTGCCGACTTTGCGGTGCATCAACCCATGCGCATGGACTGACATGTTGCAAAGTCGGCAGTGTAAACAAAGCTTCTATTGGTAACCCAAGAACCCTCCAGTCGATCAGACAGCATACCTTACCTTCAAGATATCTGGGTAATGAACTTCCATACCCTTTCCAATGCCAGAAACCTCTTTTAAATGAAACTTTACCATTGGAACAGTATCAGAGTCCCTGCCCTTTTCTAATGTAGTCAAAACAGCTCTCTAATCACTGGATAAAACTGCAGAGCTCAGTTTCGTCTGCACTGAACTCAATATGGAATGCAAAGGCATATGTCAATTTTCGTTTTTTTTCTTAATGCATTGTCAGCATGTCCCTTTTCACCCCTTTAATGTCTTCTGGAGCGCAGCGGCAGCTCTTGAATCAATTTATTGACAACAAATTGTCACCAACCAATTTCGATGGATATTATACTATAGCAAAGGACTAACATAATTAAATAGCAGCACTTTTTTTTTCTTTTCAAAACACTGGTTCCTGTGTCTAAATCTTTTATAGTACCATTTGTTAACATTAATCAGTACAGTTCAGATAATGATTATTTTGCAAGTAGGTTTTAACCCCCTTGTTGCCACCCTTCTTGGGCATACCAACAACCTGACAACCCTGATATCACTGCACGTAGCAACATTCATGGCCCACAGGCCTGGTAGTCCTGGCAGTTATCATGCAAATAGCCGGGCTTCAAATTTTCACTATTGTCTTCATTAGTGTCCTCCCACCTCACTTACTGGTGCCACACGGTCAGTGGATGACCCCGGGAGCATGTATCTTCCCCCCTTTGAAGCAGGCAAACCTTTTGGGCTTTCTATGGAGGGTCACAGCAGCCGCAGAATGCAGCACTGCCCTCCCATGGTTGGGGAACTGCTGTCACCAACAGCACCCCCCATCTCCATCAAGGGGCTTAATAATTCTGTGTTTTTTACTTTTTGATATAGCTGTTTCTCCACACTGCTGCCCACCCAGTCCATAGGTCTGTGGGTGTACCTCCACGGTGGTCATCCTAGCCCCAACCTGGGTTCCAGAGACCTGCCAGCCATCATCCCAACAGCAGTTCAGTTTTTATCCCCCCCCCATATTCTCCCTTCCACATCCTCTCGGGGGGGGGGACGACACCTGTGGCCAAACAGGGTACAGGGTGTAGTAACAGGCAGGGAACGTAGGGCAGACTAGATGGGCCTACTGGATTTTCCTTTTTGCTGCCAAATCCTATGTTTCTATGTTTCTCATGTCCCACATGGAATGAACAAACCACAAGTCCCTGCAGGGGAACAAGCCTCCTGACCCCCACGGGGGTCACTATGGCTCCAACAGTCCACCATCAGCCCTCCCTGAGCTGAAGCGCACTGCTGTTGGCAGCTACTTCAACTCTGTCCTGCTCCTCCCCAGTGCTAGCAATGCTAGGCTGCTTCCAAACCAGGGTCAACTGCACAGCATTGCTGCTTGACCACTGGGGTGGCCTCATTATTTTGCTTTTAATTTGACTTTTCCCCCCTTCCTGTTTCATTCCATAAAACATGTCCTCACCATTTCTCCTTTTTTTTCACCAGTACAACTACTGAAGTTGAAGAAAGTCTATCCTGCCAGTGTTACAACCTTTTGGTCTGCAATTTATTTGCCCAGGACAGCCTAACTGGGTTGCAGTATCTCATTTCCTGTAGGGTCCCGATTTTACCCAATTCTGTAGCTGGAAGAACTGAAGCACAGCCAGTAAGGTCAAATGATATGATCAGGGTCACACAGAGCCATTGGCTGAGGTGAGATGTTCCGTAGTAAATGTCTCAAAATAATGATAATGTTAATAATTCTGGCAGCTTGCTTGGAAATAGCAATGACGACACGTCACAGAATGCCTGAGACTAACTGCCACATAGTTTTATAAATTTTATTACAAAATTTAGGGAACAGGCAATTTGTTCATTGCTTTTCCAGTGATCTGGTCTCATACCAGTGTTTGGCATCATGACGAGTTGGTTAGTCACTTCAGCGAGGGTGTGGCGTCGCTGACCACAGCGGGTGGCCTGGAAGGCATCAAATGTTTGTGCTGGGTCCTCTTCAGTGTCATCCTCTGTTTCTATTCCTTCATCAATGGAGGTTTCCATCATGTTACTATGTGACGAGGGGCATCCTTTCCTCACTACCACAGGGGGCAGAGGATCCAGCAGACAGCCATTCACCTGAAAGTAACAAGGTCATAATTATAAATGCATTCAGAAAGAAAGTATTTTCTCTTCCTTTTTGAGCCTGTCTCTTTTCCCTCTAAAGTGACTCTGAAGCTGTTTCCACAGTGCTGTGAGACAACCTCAGGGTATAACGACATGTTAATGGCCTCTCTAGCTCTCTCCCTCACCTCACATTTATATGCACCATGCAGACTGGAACTGACGAAAACTAAGCTTTTAATCACAAGAGACAAGACTGTTTTGGCAGAGTTTCACAGTACAGTTTGCTCAGGCATGTAAGCATTCATATGAAGTTTAAATGAAGCAGACTGTTCTGAAAAAAAAAACAAAAAAAAACACTGCTGCACTCCTTCCTCCTCTGTGTGGGCAAAGAAAAAAAAAAAAAAAAGAGTACTACCCACATTAGGTTCGGCATCCGTGTCAGGAAATTGCAAAAACTCTGGAAGGAATACTGCATCACCCTTATCCACAAAGGCTCATCTAAACGTCATTTCAGCCGAGTTGCCATGATATGACGTGGAGATTAACTGTTTAATTCAGTCTGAACCCATGGGGTCAAATATGCCTGGAATGACCTTTAGAGTTGCTTTTATGAGGAATCTGAAAATCTTAAGCAGTCTCTGTTACCCTACACAGTCTCATCATACCTTCCTGACCTAAACAGTACTGAAGTTGAAGGGAGTAGGATTAGTGTGTTCGGACTCTCTACATCTAGAGAATGATCAGGATGGGCTCTCAGAAAGCAGTTATACGTTGCATTACCAGCTGGGTCACATTACTGGTTTGAAGATGGCTAGGGTTTTGAATGCATCACATATTTGTAGTCTCTTTGCTCACTTGTTCTGGGGGGGGGGTTGTATTCTACATAGTAGTACATTATATGAGGGAAGATAATTATGCTATAAATAACTTCACAAAATTGGACTTGATTTTTAGCCCATCAGGGACTAACTCACACTCTACAGCCAGCCAATGCAGCCCAAATTCTCCCCACCTGCGGCCTTCGCTATGTTCAGCCTGCACAGCTATAGGAGATATTATGTCTGGTCCCACCAGGCATAACATTTTGGCACAGCTGCACAAAAAAAAAATGTTTCAAGTTGTCGTAAATTGGGAGGCCAGCTTCTGCTTTGAAAATACAGCATGTGTGGGGAAACTGCGGCTTCACAAGGAAGCCCACTTGCAGCAGTTTTCCCCACCTGCACCGATTTCGGGGGGGGGGGGGCTGAAAATTCAGCCCACTGTCTTTTTGCAACATGCGTACATGCTACTAAAATGCTCTCTGAGATGTCTTCCATGGTTCACTTTGTTAATCTTGCTTGGCTCTACGATGCTGGTTCGACAACTACATTGTTGACTGACATCACAGCGACAGATTTATGTCGACCGCAAGTTGCGGTCGACATAAATCCAGCAGGAGACCCCGGTACTTTTTCTATTGGGGGCCTTTGCCCCCAAACACCCCATGTGGGGGACTCTGCCCCCACACACCCCGAACTATAGGATTCCAACTCTGAGTCAGAGTTGATTCATGGAGGGGGTGCAGGACTGGGAGACAGAGTGCCAGGGTCTCAGGTGGACCTTTACAGTGAACTGTCGATGTTGTCGGCATCGACATGTTCGCTGTAATGCTGTCACTGTACGGTCAGCATATCATCTTGCTTTAAGAACATCTGCACGTGATGCTATATGTGTTTTGGAGAAAGTGGTGACTGGCAAAATAATTCCTAGAAAATGCCATCACTTAGAAGCCATCAATTCTTCTGTGATCTCATTCAGGGCTGCTTGCATTTGCTGTATCAGAAGGATTTGTTTTTGTATCGGCTGCAATTCATCCCTCACAAAAATGGCAGACAAGATTTTATAGCACAGCAGCTCATAAAACATGCTACACCAATCAATGCAATAAAATGTGAAAGAAACATTTTTATATTTCATTTTTTTTTATAACATTATTCTACACATTGATTAGTGGGGCTTTGCCCTTTGCCCCTGTACCTCTTTTTGCTGAGCGATGGAAAAATCCTGTATTTAAAGCTGGTCTGCCATTTTGTGGGGGTAAATTACGGGTGAGACATATCTTCCATTTATTTCATTTTTCTTTCTTCACTGTCTCCTGCTTTCCATAACAGCCTCCACTGGGACAATCTAGGCAGGCTGACGCTCAGCTGCAGCGTCAATTTCTTTCTGGGTCAGCTGCTCACAAGCTTATGCTTGAGCTTGATAAATTAAGATGGTCCATTATTTCTTCACTTTATATGTGATGTTCCATTGTAAAACTGCCATATTCACTGTACCTGTGAAATAGCAAAACATTTCTATGGGCACTGTCTGTCTTCTCCAGACCTGCAACCAAGCTAGGGATTTAAATCCTATATAAACAAATATGTTTCTCTTAAGAAGTGACAATACTTTTAAAAAAAATTGCATTATTTGGGGAAAACATGGAAACATAGAATTTGATGGTAGATAATGCCTGCTTGGCACACCCAGTCTGCCCATTTTCCCCCACCTCATAACTGACAGCTTGTTCTTTCAATAAAAATCCTCTTATTGAAAAAAATGTCTATTTAATGGGAATTTTCGTGGGATATTGAAATGAATCTGGCCCTTGTCTTCTGGGATTGGACGATCTGCCTTTACCTTCAACTTGAAATCCAATCAATTAAATGTTCACACACCTTTAGAGCATTTCACAGATGGTGTATTTCCAAATTTGTAACCAATTCAAATGGGATTTAAGAAACTTATCTTTAAAAAAAAAAAATTATACTAAGAGCATGTTGCATTCAAAGCAACTTCCACAAAAGGCACTAGTCATCCTTTTCCAACTGTCTATACTTCTGTGGTCAGAGGTTTCTACATCATGATTGGTTACAAGCACAAAGGGAGCACAACAAGGCATATTAAAACAACAGTGTTACTGAATTTATTAAACCTGTAATCCCTCTTGGTGTGTACACTGCAGTTGTGTGATGCTTTTATCCCCTCCCAGAGGCAAACTTTCACTTTTTTTTTAAAGCACCTTGGCAGACAGCCAAGAGTGGTCTACAGACATACCGTTAAACTATTGCAGCTGTCCTACCCTTCCATCCCCAAACAAACCAGAAATATGAGGTCTAACACTAGAAATGTAAAATTTTAAATTTGCCAGCGAAGCTGGCATTAATTAGTAAAATTCACAATTCACAAAGCTTTGCAAATTTCTTGATGGGTGCACCTACTTGGCTGGTGAATTTACTATTTTTTCAAAAAATAAAAACTCCCAAATTACATATAATACCTCCCTGTACCGATTGTGCTACAATTCCACCCCCTCCCAAACCCTTTTGTGTATCATAAACCCTTTCCATTCCCCAACTAGCACCCTCCTCCCCCCGCCCTGGTGAATTTCACGATCAGTCATCAGTATTTAAACAGTATTAATGGTAGCCAGGTAAGTGCACTATGTAATACTACACTCAAAGTTCATATAATTTTAACATACTCTCCCCCCACCCATGGACACCAAATACATTCCCCCATCCTCCCCAACCCGTCCAGACCCAAAATGACATGAATACCCTCCCAACCCAACCCCCGGCCTCCCCCAGCACCCAGAAAAAAATCAGTTCTCATTGACCTGTAAAACAAAGGAAAAGAATCCCCCAGTGCTGAGTGTCTGCTCTGTTCAGTGCCTATTTTGGTAATGCCACTGGGCTTGTGTACTGGAGTGGTGACTTCTTTGCTCCTAGTAAAATATGATTGGCTGAAATTCCCCTACTCTTCTTTTCAGCCTGCACCTAAACAACCACCAGAATGGCAGTCGGGTCCATGGCTTAAATCGCATCCAGTGGACAGCACATGCGACAGTATAGCATTCCCTAGTAGTGCACATGGGTACCAGCAATTATGGTATAAGCCAGTCCTGGTGAGGGACTATAACCTATGACCTTCTAGCCCTAGGCAGATGAGCTACCAGCTGAGCTGACACATATTTAAGAACAGCCACTCTTGCGACTACAGTCGGGACATCACATTCAAAAAAACTGTGGCCTCATGAGAGTCTTGAAGGAGTTAGAACCCTGCTAAATTATTTTCACAAAGATAAAGAAAAGAGACACACATTTTAAAGCAGTCTAAGAGCATTAATGCTTCAAGATTACAGGCGGAGAAAGCATACTCAGGGTCAGCCGTTAGAAATCTAATTGCACAGAAATAGCCTATCCAGATTAACACCTTTACTTTTTTTTGCATCTAATTACTATCAATGGTTCCTATAATTCTGGTAAAAGTCACAACTGTAGAAATTACTCTGCCCTTGAAGACTAAAATAGTTGGTGGTAAAATGCACAATTTCAATTCTGCAGTTGCCTATGTGCTTGTCTTCAAGAAAGCATAGTTGTACAGCAAGCCATTTGGTGAATATGTCCCGGCTTTTTGTGGACTCACTCATGGCATTTTAGCCTACATTCATTCTACAAAGCCGTCACCTCAGGCTTTCCTTATTTAAAGAGCAACTAACATGTTTCGGGTAGAGATGTGCCAGTAGTGCCCAATGCTGCCTACAGTACCTCTCGGTACAGAGAGTACCACAAATGAAGTTACTGTAAGGAAGAATTATACGATAAAATTGTGGTGGATTGCAATGCACATCCCCTGCTGCAGCTTCAGGTCCACTTCCCACCCAAGCCTGAAGATGACATCAGGTTAGGATGGGGACCTGGCAAAATTCCCTTTTGCAGGTGTAAGTGCTGCGGAATTGGCATTTTGCAGCAATTTCACTGGTGAAATGCCACGTTTGCCAGCGAAATGCCAATTCCATGGCACTTACGCCTGCAAAAGGGAATTTCGCCAGGTACCCATCCCGACCTGACGTCATCTTCAGGCTTGGGTGGGAAGGGCACTTGAAGCTGCAGTATAGGGCACATGTTGTGCTCCACTGCAATTTTACTATACAAGGCTGCCTTACAGTACCTCCCTTTGTGGTACTCTCTGTACCGGGAGGTACTGTAGGCAGCGTAGGGACTACTGGCACCTCTCTACCGAGACGTGTCAGTTGCTCTTTTAAGCTTAGCAAAGTCCATATTTTAAGATTCAAAGTATCAATATTTAGACAGCCCACACAAGTCTGCATTTTTGCTGGGGTCCTGTTTCTTCCCAAATCTACAGCAAGAAGCAATGAGGTGCACACAGAGTGGTCGGGTGGCTTGGTCAAGGCCACACAGGAAGTGAATGGCTATGGCTGGATTCAAATTCCAAATCTTGTATGACAGAGTTCAGTGCTGCAATAACTAGACCAAATGGTTTTTTCAAAACAAAACAAAAAGTAAGAGCCACAATTGAGTCAGCCTGACAGCATGTTGCAATGCCATGCATGCTTGGGCCAAGCAGCTCTGAGAGTGTCACATGGAAGAGATGCAGTAGGGCTCAGGAGGCGGGGGAGTGGAAGTGTACAGTGCATGCAGTCCAAGGATCTCCCACTGGTGGCCTATGAGTGACCCTAATGATCAATGCGACAGTGTCAGCATACAGACTTTTGCAACCACAGGGAATGACGCTGTGAAGCAACTCCAAGGATGGGGGAGGGGTCAGTCATAACAGGGGAAAAGGTGTGGGCTTGGGCCAAGGAGTTCTGAGAGTGTCACATGGAGGGGATGCACTAGGGCTCGGGAGGCGGAGGTGGGCAGTGCCTCCCACTGGTGGCCTATAAGTGACCCTAATGCTGTAAATCAGCTCTGGGGGGGAGAGAGTCATAACAGGAGAAAAGGTAACACCTGTGTATGCAGGAAAAGGGAACTCCCCAAATCTACTGCTCTCACTCTGGATCCTGGTTCCCCCGTGGAGCCACTCTATGAGGGCAAGCAAAACCTAAGCTGACCAGCAGGGATCTCTGTGTTTTATCCTGATCTGCACATTCCACACATTGTGATATATTTAGTAAATAAAGGACCGAGTATCATGAACGCTGCAAGTGCTTTGGTGCCTCCTTCAGCCAGTGTTGACTGCCATGAGTTTTTGCATCTGAATTACTTCATTTGTCAGAGAGCATTTGGTTCCTGGTGTGGCCTACCCTTTGTTCTTTTCAATTAAAAAAAATCTTCCCTAGAAGATGCTATTACATACCCTTATGCTGCAAAGACTTGTCAAAACAGTTTGTACTAAGATATTAAAGACTCAATTAAAGTGAAAATTCTACTTCTGGTCTGCTGGGCCAGGCATGAGATTTAACATTATTAGCAGAGATTGCACGCTTGTAGCACTGCCTAGCCATCCTGTCCAATTTGCCAAGACTAATTACTGATGTCATAGAGTGGGAGGTGTGGCGATCCAACAGGAAATCTTCCAGCCTGATTACAGGAAATGGAAATCATCAACAAGGGCTGGAAACAAAGTTTACTTTTACAGCAGATTCTGACTGGATACAATGTCTAATGAGTTTATTATTTCAAAAGCAGTGATTTAAGACCTGTTACATGTCAGTAGTCTTCCCTGTACAGCTTTAGCAATCATGTACAGTATAACTCAGGGGTGACACAGTTCATTAAAGGGGGAAAAGTCCACTCTAAGAGCATCAAACCCAAGTGTGGGGCTGGTCCCAATTTCATTTAGCACTGTGTGCAAAAACTTTTTTTTTTTAACTTGCATCATAGTATATTGTATCAGACCGAGTCTGCTGACTTCCAAGCTGACATTTCCTTTAAGCAGAAATCCCAGAATCACCTGCAGCTGACATCAGAGGACAGCTGCAGCACTTGGAGATATTTTATAAGCTCAGATCAGATGTCTGCTGGCCATGCTGATCTCTCAGGGCTACTTGCATTCCTCTGTGACTGTACTTAGCCCCAGCAGGACAGCTGGGCCAGCAAACAAAAGATCTGAGCTCATAAAAACTCTTTAACATGCACTGTAGGCTATTTCATCTCTCCCTGCAGCAACCCTGCTCGGATGTCAGGTGCAGGGGATTCTGGGATTTCTAGTTAAAGCAAATGTCAGTTGGAAGTCAGCAGAATCAGTCTGATACAATCCATTGTACTGCAGTAAACAGTAAGTAAAAAAAATCAAATAAAATAATGTTTTTACGCACAAACTGCAAAATTGGGAAAAGCCCCACACATTTGGGTGTGGGGCTCCTAGTGCTGACTGTTACCCTTTAAAAGGAATATATATGTGTTCACTTCTCTAGCAACTACACTGCAGGTGATATTTCATAAACACTTGGCTGTGTCTTGCATGTTTCCATAGTGGTTCTGAAACAGCTAATCATACTCCGCAAACTGGATGTGCAACTCATGACTGTGCTTGGGTTTCTAATTCTGTAGTATAGTCTTGAGTCAGGCAATCTCTCTCCGAAGCTTGCTCTGTGCTTGTGATTATTTCACACACCTAACCTTCCATGGCAGTTTAACTATATCACATCCCACCAACTTGGGGGTATAGAGTATGTTTATCTGTCAGGTCTTGTATCACCACAGTGAAGGGTGGTTGAGGACATTCTTGTAAGCCTTTTTCTGCTCAAAAGCTGACATTATTACCTACTATAACTGCTTTCTATCTGTGCAGATATTAGGGAGCTTCCATAATTTAACTTTTGCTATGACCAACTTTAGATAACTTGGGTTGCTTTTATAGTCAACCACTCGAAATGTTTGTCCTGCCCAATCTTGTTCAATAGGAACTAAATCATTATGTCTAAAAGGTTGTTCTCTATGGGAACATGTACTAAAAAGATTTCTGTAAAGAGAAGTATTCCGAAAAAGGTCACTGGATTGACCACTCCAGTGACTCCATCCTTAATTTCCAAATATGTGATAAAACATTTGACGGACTTCAACCTGCTACTCCATAACATTCTAAAATACACTAAATAATTTTGTGTCCATATTTTTATAGAGTGAAGATGTAACTCTGAGAAAAACAGGGAGTAAAACATTTTAGTTGTCAGGACATGGTCCATCTTTGCCATGTGGAGACTTTACTATCAGCCAACACTATCTTTTCATTCCAGTTTTTCTGTATCATGTCCCCAGATGCAAAACAAATGCTTAATGTTTTTAGTGGTTTTGTGGTAATATGTATTGAGCCTATCTCCAAGACTGTAGCCTTGTTATTCTTCAAAGCAACACCTTTGCTTTTTTTCAGATTCATGGATGATCCAGACAGTGTTCCAAAGTTTTTTAAGGTCTGTCTCTTTTTTTTTTTTTTTTTAACCAGGAGAAATGCAGTAAGCTGAAAGCTTGTTTACAGGTGCGACCTGGGAGCACGAGGAAGTTTAACTGACTTGCTCAGGGTCACACAGTATGCAAGTGGGGGATGTGGGATTGAAACCCAGGTCTCCAGGTTTGCAGCTCAGAGCCTTAAACCACTGCACTATATTGCCTCCTATAAGGTCTGAACAGCTCTTGCCCCAGAGTGGCCATTTCTGATGCACAGACACAAATCGTCCGCATAAGCTAGACATTTTACAGTTCTAGTCCCAGAACCATCTTCAAGTCCTTGGATAGCCACACTCATCCCCAGTTGTCGAAGCACAGGGTTGATGGCAAAGACATATAGCAGCGGACCTATAGGGCACTCTTGCCTCACCACTCTAAAGATTGGGATCGGGGGGCATAAGCTCTTTAATTTTAGAGGCAATGCTGTGGCACTAGTCTACAGTCTAACAACCCAATGCATGAACGTAGAAGGGATGCCATAGTGCGATAGTACAGAAAAAAGACAGTCATACTCAACCCTTTCAAGTTGGCACAGTGATACTGAGGGATGAGGTGCTGGATGCCACACCTCATGCCACGCTGGCGACCCGGGTTCGGGAAAGGACTTGGGCCACTGGGGGTCGGCAGGGGAGGGAAAGGATTGAGCATCCGGAGGACTGCTCTCCTTTCCCGTGGTGGGTAGCGGGTCTTGCATTGTTCCATGTAGTGCCACTGATCTCCCTCGGTTCAGTAATGTCCACAGGGGCCATCTGCCATAGTACAGGGGATGCTGCTTGCCGTGGCTGAGCAGGTTTTGTGGCAGGTGTGCCACCTGGTGCAGAGTGCGGTCTTGAGATGAATTGTGAGCCACAGCAGACGCCGCTGGCATCAGCAACACCAAGTCCATTAAAGCAGCAGCGCAACGAAAATGGGTTAAAATTTGACGCCACCTTTTTTTCTTCTTAACTGATGCCAGATGTCTTCCAGTTTATTTTGGTGGTAAAATTTTCAGTTTTCATTATCATTTAAAAATGTTATGACAGTCTTAAAGTAATTATTTCTCAAGAAAAAAAGATGGCCGCCTCATTTTTTTATAGAAATAATATTGAGGTCCAGACAAAAATGCAAATGTACAGTGTACAGCATAGGAAGCATACAGGAAACCCAAATCAACAGTTCAGCCAATATTTTTATAACCATAGCAGAAAATTAGCTTTTTGGGAATAACTTTTTTCATTGCACTGCTGCTTTAAAGATCTCAAGTGTGTTTCAGGGGACATGGCTCTCGTTGATAGAGTTGGAAATGCAACGGGCGTGGTGACTGGTGCTGGCTGCATCACGAAACCCAAAATGGGACTAGCAGCAGGAGCCATCGGTATTATCGTAACAGGTCGAGTTTTCAGGGGGAAGCTAGTCGCTGTGCTTTGAGTTGTCACGTGCAGGGCAGGTGTCGAATCAGGTATGTGTGCACTTTGTGCTGATTCTTTTCTTGTTTGTACAACTTGCAGAGATGGTTGTGCAGGGACTGAAACTGCACATTGCTCTCCAAAAGCTTCTGAGGACCGTTCAGGACAGGCACTGGTACTCTCATCAGCAGAAGCTCCCCGACATGGTAGATCCAGTTGCAGACCACCTCACAGCTCATCACTCAGCTGAGTGTTTAGTGACAGGTGGCTCACATGTTGACAGTCTTAGCGGATCTCAGGGGTCACAGTCTGAGAGCCAAGCTTTTTTATATCTGGTGGGCACTTCCATCCAGCTGCCAAGAGTGCTTTATCAACTGATCATGTTTAGTTTTAGTTGTTTATTTCACCAGGAAGAGACCCCACTGAGCAAGCTTCGATCAGGGCTCAGCTTCACAAGTAGAGAGATACAGGGATTCTGTACCTGTGGGTTGTTCTCATAGAAGGTGCCATTCTGTGGCAGGCATCTTGTCAGTGTCTGGAAGCGCCTCACCTTACCAGGGAGAATCATCACTGGGCAGTGCAAGCAGCTGTGAAACTGACAGCAAAACTTCATCAGGTGGTTCATACACAAGTTGTAATTGCAATTGTTCTTGGGACGATTGAAATTTAGCTTCCTCATCCTCTAAGAGGAGCGTTAACTGAATATTTTCTCCAGCATTTGGGCAGATAACTGGGCTTCTTCACCAACTAATTTTCTCAAGGATGCAATCTTTCTTTCAGCATGTAATTCCAGTTCTGAGACACGTTTAGTGACCTCCTGGCTAGACTGGGTGGTGGTGGTGGTGGTGGGGGGCCATCCATCTTATCTTAGAAGCACCTTCCTTAACCACCATCACTGTTGTTGCCCATCCTGGCCAACTGCCAGACAGACAAGGGTTTTCCCTACAGGAGAGTAGTGGAATTTCCCCGATGTCCTGGCCAACATTCCCCTTCCCATAAAACTGATTCATGCAGTTGTTCAAGGCTGTGTGTGTGTGTGTGTGTGTGTGTGTGTGTGTGTGTGTATGTGCAAAATGGCTGCCACTACATGTTCAGTCACTTCACTACCAGCCTAGCATTGCTTGTAGAGCACTTTGGGATACAGTGTGTATGAAAAGTGCAATATAAATTCTGATTCTTCTTCCTCTACTACACTACCCAGAAAGAAAAAAAATAAAAGAAACCATCTAAACATCCTTGGGTACCCAGGGCAAGTCTCTTGGTTAGCCTCCTCCACATCATAGTCATTTTCTGCTCTCCAGCCCCCTTCCCCATGTCCCATACATGTCTAAAACTATAGTACAGTGGCTTTTTGTACTATGCTAGGGCTGATGATGTCTTTGTACTTGTACCCCCTTCTCTAACCTGACCCTCCCTTAGTCACCATATCCTCATTATGTAGGTGATTGCCCCTGCCTTCTGACCACAGATTCATGATTTTGGAGGGCCACTAGCATTACTAGTTTGAATCCTGGCAAGCTCAGTCGCTGTCCTTGTGCAGCACACCTGCATCATAAGAATTAAATGAAATGGAGTGAGCCAGAGGGAGGAGGTGCAGAGCAGTTGCATTATTAATTATAGGAGGCAGTGTAGCGTAGTGGTTAAGGGTACTGAGCTGCAAACCTGGAGACCTGGATTTGAATCCCATCAGCCCCCATTTGCATATTGTGTGACCCTGAGCAAGTCACTAAACTTCCTTGTGCTCCTGGGTCACGCTTGGAAACAAGCTATGGCTTAGTGTGCCTTTCCTGGTTAAACAATTTCCCCATTCCATTTCCCTAATGATGCTGGCAGACTGATCGATCAGTCATCAGTGATGCAAACTCTCCACTCCTGATCATACACTACACTTTTTCCAGCATGCCTAATATTTACAACAGAGTGGTCAATCTGTGCAAAGAAGGCAAACGAGTGAGCCCGGGTTTGACCTACTGCCCGCCCCCTCCCAAAATCATGAATAGGGTGTTACAAGTGGGGCACTTATAAATAATGACATTTTGGAGGCTGAAGGGGTTGGGTTAACTAGGTAGGTACATTGTACATAGATGTTTCGACTTCCAGTATAGCGCCAAGAACTGGCATACCAGAGGGTTTTTTAAACAGCTATGGGACAACAGGAAAGGTGAGTAGAGAGTAGGAATGGGGAGGGATTGGCCAAGGGACTAGCTCTGAATACCTGTATAGGGCAAGAAAGCTTTTTAATTATTTTTTATTTTAGCCTTAATAGAAATAACAAGTACTGAATACTGAATATCTGGGGGTGTGGAATATAAATACTGGCAAAAATATTTGGAAAAAGATATTCTCACACTCCTACAGCATTCCAGGACCACTTTTAATCCAGTGTTCTACTTGAAATACAAAACTAAAGGTCACTTTATCAAAATGCTGATGGCTCCCAAGGCCTAGTCTAAAACTCGATTAAATTCTTCTCCACGTTCCTTTCATCCCTTCCGATTCATTTAGTCACAACAAACCCACAGAAGATAGTAATCTTACATTATAATTAGCTGGGTCTTTCAAGTACGTGACCTCAAATAAACCTCCCATACATAGTGTACAAGGGCCTTTGATTAGGTAAGTATCTGGAAAAGAAAAGAAAAAAAAAAAAACACATTTTCTTCCGATTTTCCTGCATCTTGAGATGTTTAAGAGCACCACTAATTACCCATCATGCCTGGACTTTGTTCTGTAACTCTGGGTTATTCATTTTCTATAGTTACTGTTTTTAATAGTTCATGTACCTAGAACTCCATGTGCTGATGGACAGCTCTGAATTTTTTTATTTACAATATTTACAATTAATTTAACCTGCACTGCAAGCTTGACATGCAACATCTCATTTTCAGTGAGGTCCTGCATGCATCCACAGTTAAAACTGTAGCCCAGGGAGGTCCAGTGCCTTGCTCAGGGTCATGCAGTGAGTCAATGGTTATCATGGGATTCAAACCTGGGGTTTCTTCCTTTACAGTTCATAGGTCACTATATATGGGTCAAGAAACCTTATGCAAGAGTCATAAAAAATCCTGTAACCTGACTGGTGGACTAATGGCTTTAGCTATGGGTAAATACTGCAATAAGCCTCAGCTGAGGAAGGTTATTTATTAAAAAAATGAATGTAAACACATTTTTAAATTTTTTTACACATGGGCCCATTGTATAAATTTTCATGACACATCACACAAGGTGTGGGTAAATCTCCCAATAACCTAGACCCTGTCATGTTTTATTGCTTAAATAAAAGGTTACATAGTGAAAAGGCAGGGTTATGCCTATTGGTGTACCATCGAAATATCAAGTTTTTACAGTGAAGACCATTACAGTGACAAATTCAAGGTAGTCACTGTAATGGTCCCTTCTTAGGCCTTGCGTTTTGCCCCTTTGAAATCAACTCCAACTTGGACTAGTGATTTTCTGACAGAAATTTCACCTGTCAGCATTTCGCCTGTCACTGTCGGGGATTTCGACAAGTTCACTGTCGGAGCGGTTTGGTGGAACCATGCCTATTCCAGCACATGTTTTTATTTAACCAGAGTAGCTCATGAATCACTGGACAATTTGTTGACCTTCAGGACAGCATGAGACAAATGATACGAGAACCCTGACGTAATGAGACAAAGCACAATAACTGAGATGTCCTTACTGCACATTCAGGAATGTCCACACCAGCTATATACAGCAAGGGCTGCTAAACCCTACATTTTTTTGCAGAAATATTTTTCTTTTGAGGTGGAGTTTACATTTTTTATCTGCATTTTCTGCTCTCTCTAGTCCCATGATACTTGTGTAGTAGGTTGTGCAGAAAATGTATAATATATTTTTAAACTAGAATAAATATTTTTAGCCTTGCTTTTCCAACACAGAAGTGGGACACACTTGCGGTTATTTTCAGACTAGTAAATGGTACCAATGAACTGTCTCCAAATGTTGTAGAAATTACAATAACAAGTGTGTGCACTTACGTGTTCTAGCCCATTTACAGCTATCGATCAGCGCTTAAGTGGCTGTCCAGCATTGTTTGAGAATTTGCACGATCACAAAGAAGTGACTGCAGTTTTGCATATTTATGTTAAGCAGGTTTTGAAACATGACAATTTTCTTAAATTGAAGTGTCATAGCATCATATTGGGAGATTATTATTCTTCATGTACCCTGTCTTGTTGTATCGCCGGCTGGATGAGAATCTTTGAAAAAGGCCTTCGCTTCAATGATGTGGGATTGCATGCGGAACGCTAACAGGTGCAGTACTTGGCATACTTAATTTTTTGATAAAAACATGATTAAGCAGCACAGCATTATGTGACTAAGCACATTTTGTCTGTTCATTTCATGCTAAAAAAAAAAGAAAAAGGGCCAAATATCCACGTTTACACAGAGATGATCTCTTGTCCCATTCTTCATACAGTTTATCGATGCTCTCCAACTGGATACGGTGAAATTACCTTTTTCTCGGATTCTTAACTGATCTCAAAGTACCATGTAACCCTAATTGTTCTCAGTTACAAGGCAACTCTTACTTCAGGGAATCTACCCCTGAAAGATGTCATGCTTCGTTATGTCAGCCTGACTCAGTTGGTAGTACATCCACCTCTGCGACAGGTGGTCATGGGTTCTAGTCCTTCTACAGGATTGGGCTCACACCGTAAATGCTGGTACCCAAGTACAGTACTAGGTGGGGACTGTACAGTCATGGTATGGCATCCTTTAAATGAGATGTTAAAAGGAGCCCTGTCAGCTTTTGAGCCCATTTTTAAAGTGGATGTAATGAATGTGCCTGCAGGCACTGGCAGTGTAAATTACATGCATGGTAAAAGATTTCCACACTAGTGCAAGATATTTTTAATTTTTTTATAAAGTTTATTTTGGCCATCCTGACCGAAATGTCCACGGTGTGGAATGGTGACGAGCTGCGGGTAAACTTGTTCATGAATGAGTTCATTATTTTTTGTCATATGTCAGTAAAAGATGTTGTCTGTCTCTTACCATTCCTGCTAGGGATTCCTGCAAATATATTCCCCTTCAAAAATGAGTGCTCTAACCTGTTGTATTTTGTGTAAAAAAAACTGAAGTCATGACACCAGGCATGTGCATTACTGTCAACTCTAATGCACAGGCCTGGATTCATGGCTTCGAAATTTTATTTTTTATTTTTTTTTAAACACAAAATAAAATGGGTTAGAGTGCTCATTTCCGAAGGGGAATATCTTTGCAGGAATCCCAAGCAGTAACAGTAAGATACAGCATCTTTTACTGACATGTGACAAAAATAACTTGTTCATGAACTAGTTTGCTCATGGCTCAGCGCCATCCCAGCTCAGCGATGCGTGCTGTGGACATTTTGGTCAGGATGGTTGAAAACAACTTTTTACAGAAATAATAAACATCTTGCACTAGTGTGCAAATCATTTACCATGTATGCATTTTACATTGCTACTGCCTGCTCTAGGCAGGCACATCCAGTACACACACTTTAAAAATGGGCAAAAAAGCTGGGAGTCCCGTTAAACCAAGGTCCATCTGTCTTTCCTGGATGTTAACGATCCCATGGCACTTCTCAAGAAGAGATGGGTTAATTCCCCAGTGTCCAGACCAGAAATCCCCCATTCATTAAAATACCACCAACAGTTTACTCGGTTTCAGTTATTCAGCATCTGCGTCCCCCTCTCCAAGTGAGGGTGATAATAGGCAGTGTTTTCTATCCCTCTTTTACCAGTCAACAAAAACTAACTAACTAAAGAATGAAATAAAATACCCTCCATTATCCAGCCTCACAGTCCGCACGTTGTTGTTCCCCAGCAATCTCCGAGACCCCAAAACCATTACCCTTACCCAGCAGTGTCTCCAGAGCACAGTCTGAGAGTGTCTGTCACCATCACTGAAATGGCAAGGTTTTTTTTTCCTTCCTTGACCCTTAACCCTGCCACCTCTCCTGTGGTGGCACACGTATAAGCCCAGAGACAGCCTTTCATGCACATAACATGCCCCCAAGGGAAGGGCATGTTCCTGGGCCCACCATCAGGGGTCAGCAGCACAACTGCACCTTCAACCACTGCCAGGTTGGGTCTCTTTGCTCTAGGTAGTGCTCCTCCCAGCCAACTGCTCATCTGCTAACATCCCAGGTCCAGTCTCGAACCCAGGCCAACAGCACTGTAGCAGTGCCCCCTGGGCCATCGGGTGGCCCCTGCTGTCTCATTTTGGGGTGTTGGCAGTTGCAGTGTTTGAAGTACCCCCCCGAGGTCGAGCTGCGGTTATATCATTTTGTCACAAACAAAGCCACAGGCATAGGAATGAGAAGCAACTGTCTCTTGTTTATTATAGTTTTTCACAGCCAACGTGCACAGTGGCTTATGAGCACTGTGCAACACAAAGAGCAATCTTCTGCACTATGGGACAGAGTCTACAGGTCCTATTATCAGTTCTAGGGTGGCACACTCATGGACAAATAAGCAGCCTCATGGTCTTGTGCAGGGCGCTACAGCATTCTGTTTTTTTTTTCCCATAATGTTTTTTGCCCTGCTGATGTAGATGGGCAGGCTCTCAGCCAAGTCCCTGCTCCCCTGACCAAAGTCCACCTCCCCCTATTCTCCAGGGGTTAAGCCCCCCCACAGATTTCCCCCTGTAGTGGAGCCAGGGGTAAGGGCCATCTTCCTCCCCAGTGCACATATCCAGATGTCTCCATGGTCAGTTGGCGATATGGATTGAGAGAGAGGGCAGGCAGGGCTCCATGAAGCCTGCCCACACCATTTCCTGGTTCCGCTGCCATGGCAACACATCTGAGCACGCACATGGAGGCACGCATGCACTGCGGAACCATCGCCCCTTCAAACCGCTCTCTACTGCCGCTGTCACCGGGACTCCACTTGGTGGCAGTCAGAGGCCAACATGGTTAATCTCTCCTTCCCAAGAGAAGCGAGCAGCACATTGGACGCTTGATCCCCCCCCACCCCGGCTGACCCCCAGTGACCCATACTCATTCCTAAACATGAGTCGCTGGTGTGGCAGGAGGTACGACGTTCAATGTCTCAGCTCTCCACACCAATGGGCCTGCTGCAGCATTCATGAAAGCACCCCCAACCAGAACACATGCAATGCAGCAGAAGTGAAGTGCTTTAGGGACGAAGGCCAGCTGGGGGCACGATCAGCCTAAAGTGGCAACGGAGCCTTTTCTCAAAGGCCACAGGAGATGTTCACAGGTGTTTAATCCAAAGGATTAGACACCCTTTCAGAATTCTGCCTGGACATTTAAAAAAATAATGATTACAATAATTAAACAAGACCCTTTTGGGCTAATGAGTAACTTTCATAAAATCAAATTTCGCAGTTCTGAGTAAGGTTGTACATTGAACATTTCAACTTGTATATGCACTCAAGGAAGGAATGGGTTTTAAATGGTCCTTCACCATATGGCTGGGATCCACTTTGGCCACAACAGGCATTCTAGCTGAAAGCCTGCTGTTGTTCTTTGCCTCATCCCCTTAGGACACAGCTCTGTTCAAAAGATTTGCGAAGATAAATTACTTCCTCGGCATGAACTGGTGCATTAAATAATGATTTCAGGTTTCAGAAAAGATACTCTTAACCTAGGTTTCAAAGGAAGCTGGAGAAAGTATACCTTTGGTGTGTTGACATTGTCTTCCTCCATAAATCCAACCTCTGCTTGGCAAGAAGACTGGGGGAACTTGAAAGTGTCTACCCCTGAGGCTTGTTGGAGGATTGGGGGCCTCATCAGCCGGACATTCTGAGGCAGGAGGTTCACTTGGGGGACCACAGCATTTGCCTGAAAAAAGAAAATCATTTTTGAACCAGTGAAATAAAGCAGTTCCTGTATTTGCATGTAGCTAAATTATGATTAGTTCGGCAATATAGTTGTTCTACCTTAAAGGACAGGTGCATTGCCTCAGATACAAGTTTTTATTTATTTTATTATTTGGTAACTGGGTAAGGCCTACTAGGCACAAATGCCTGTTTCCAATGGCGACCTGGGAGCACTGGGGTGGTTAAGTAACTTGCTCAGAGTCACACAGTATGCAAGTGGAGGTCGTGGGAATCAAACCCAGGTCTGCTCAATGTACCAAGCTCATTCACAGTTTATTACTCTAACCTCTAGGCTATATTGCCAATCCAGTATTCTACATCAGGGTATTGCTAATATAAGGATAGCACCAGAACAGCATAGAAAACAAAATAAATGGGTTAGCTTTCACTTCCTGTATGAAGGAGACCACAGGTGACAAGATGACAGCACGGCCCACTTGGCAGAACATTTATGTTTTTTTGCCCCACACTGGGATTGGGCTATAAATGATGGTGTCTAGTGGCAGTACTAGGGGGATGCTGTGCTGTCAGGCTAAGCTGTCCTTCAGGTGGGATTTTGTTTTGCTTACTTTCTCTCCCCTGACCCCCTGGTTGGCTCCCTTCTTCCTGGCATCCCTCCTTCATCTGGCCGCCGTCCCTCCCGCACCCGTTCTCCAACTTCAGGCCATCACCTTGCTCTCCTCATGGCTTACCCCCCCATGGCAGGGTGGTGGGGAGCCCCTAAACTCACCCACCAGATCCAGTACAGGTGATGCCCTCTGGAGACGGCGTGTTGTGTCAGATGGCCATCAAGCTGCTTGACCCAGGCCGCCATTTTTCCACATTTCTTTCAGAGGCGGAGCGCGCAGTGTCAACAGTGGGCATGCCAGATGCGTGTCCACATGCAGCACACCTTCCGGCTGCTTCACCTCTGTGCCCCACTGTACTGGGCTAGGTGTGCCAACATGTAGCCTCTGCCAGGTGTGAGGCAAATGCCAGCCTCTGTTCCCCACCCTCCCCAGGAGAGGAGCGCTGTCTTATGGACGCTCGATCCTCTCCCACACTGGCCGGCCCCCTGACACCCACTCGCACCGCGAACACAGGTCGCCGGCATGGCAGGAGGTAAGGCATCGCTGCCTCAGCCCTCCACACCACAGGGCTGGCATTCAGATGGGATTTTAAACCGTTGTCCTTCCTGCCCATCTGTGGTGTTGTCCTGGTGGCAGAAAGGTGTAAGCAAAAGAACCCAAAGCACTTTTCGTAAGAATAGTGGATTTTGTCCTGTGTCCTAGCCAACATTCTCCTTCCCCTAAAACCAGTTCATGCAACTGTCCAAGGCTGTATGTGGGCATTGGTGTGCAGAATGTCTGCTGCCACACATTTAGATCCACTTTTCTACCAGTCTCTCATTGCTTGTAAAACGCTTTGGGATACAATGTGTATGTGAAAGGTGTGGTGATCGAACATACATAAAAAGGGCAAAGCACTTCCCCTAAACCTCACACCACAAATTGTGATCTAATGTAATGGTGTAACTAGGAAACTGCATACTCCCCTGTTAAGTAAACAGCTGCAGATCTCTATACTAAATTAATTTAAAAACAATTCTAAAAGGGAATATAAAAAGTAATAACAGCACATTTCAGCAGTTCACTAAAGCTTCACTTGAAGCACAAGTGTGAACCTCTGCCTCTCCAGAAAATCCAGTTACTGTATGAACTCTACATTTGCAGTACATAGTAGAAAATGTCAGTATTAAGGACAAAGCAGTGGCCTACACGTCCTGTATGTCTGTGCCTGTCTTTCTGTCATCCTTTATCAATGAAGCACTTGACTTAACCCAAGATTTTATTGCCGTAGGCTTCATCTGCCCCTGTTGCTTTGCCTACATGTGAAATCATAACCCTCTGCTTGTGACATCATAATTATTTACACAGCAGTAGAATACAGTGTCAGAAACCAAGGGCTGTGAGTGACAACATTTCTAGATGTGCAAACATAGAAACATAGAATTTGATGGCAGATAAGGACCACTTGGCCCACCCAGTCTGCCCATTTCCCTACCTGATGGATAAGCTGCAGATTCTAGCTAATTAACAGCTTACTTCCTCCTGCCCCCCACTAGAATTGCCTTATGCCTGTCCCATGCATTCTTGAATTCTCCCACCGTTCCTTGTGCAGCAAGCCCAAACCCTTGAAGTCCAAGAAACAACAGCCCTGACTACGTGAAAATGACCTCAATAATGAAGAATGAGGGGACAAAAAAATATAATGCCTAAATATTAAACATTCCAAAGTTTTTTTTTTCCAGTGCAGACGTCAGCAGCAATCTGAATACTTTCCTTAGAGAAAGATAAATTCAGGACCCTTCTTAACCCATCAAATCCACCTTCTTTATTGCTGAATAGCCAAGCTCTTCGACCGGATTACAATAAGAGTATGTCCTCATTCATTTATTTATTTTTTTTAACTGTCTTTATCCTCTGTGGCAGGTTCTCCCTCATCGTCCACCAACCTACCGGACTCTGGGTCTTTCGGGGGCTTGTAGTACCATGCACTCCCCGGCAGATCCCCTGAGCCAGTCCAGAGGTATCATCCTTGGTGGACCCCCACTTTTTCCTCCGTTTTCTCCCGTGGACCTACATCTACTCCCAAGACCCCAGAAGTGGCAGTGCATGTACGTGGAGGCACACATGCGTACCACAGCTCCAGATGGGGTCTCCTCTGCCCTCCCCCAAATGGCCTACCGCTGAAGGTCCTTGGAGAGGCGCCGCTCCTCCACTAGAGGACAGCCAGGCTCCAAGGTACCGGCTACACTTATCCCGAGGTAGAGGGCCGCCAGTTGGCAGCCAGCTCTAGTCCTCTCCCTTCCCTCCCCCGGCCGACCTCCGATGACCCAGGCTCATTCCCAAACCCGGGTCGCCGGCATGGCATCCAGCACCTCAACCCTCTACGCCACTGGGTTGGTGCCCTCATTCATTTAGCAACAAAAACACGGGAATTATCTGCACATGGAGCTCCATGCCTCTTATTATTTTGTTTTGTTTAAATCTACGTACAAGCACCATATTTGATCTGATTTGGTTTGTAATTGCTTTATATGGTACTGTATTACTTACCTTGTTTTTGTTATGTGTTATTTTTTGCCCAGGTCCCCCTTGAAAATAGGCATTTATGTGCTTGGGTTCTTACCCAATTACCACGTCTTAATTAAAACAAATAGACTATACCAACTGAGCAGACTGGTACCCAATGGTCTGGTCCCAGTCTGCAGCTGAACTTTGTGCTATTACTCCTTGTGTGCTTTCTGAAAATGGACTGTGCAGTTACTGGTGATGCATCCATTTAGGGCCAGACATTCTCTGGGCGTTATCCAAGTTTCTGAGGCTTAGTCTTTAGTTTTAAGCCCACAAAATAAGGACAAGTTGTTGCAAACTTGTCTTGCTATTACATGTGGTGAAGCTATAATTACATAATGGCGGGGGTGGGGGTGGCAGCAGGTTTAAAATATGTTTTATTTCTGGTCTGACAGCTGTAGCTGTCAAGACGAAACAGAAAAACAATTCACGCAAGAGTAAAGCATGCAAAATATTTAATTCACAGATGCTAGTCTGATTTCAAGAAGAGAGAGACATGGAGATGCACAGGCAGGCCCTTGCAACAGAATACGAGTGGCTCTGCAGATAAAGCCGGTGGCACAGCCGATGGGGTGAGTTCCTGAGCATGTTGATCGTCTTTAGAAAAAGACTCAGAGCCTATCTACTGGAAATTATACAATGGCAAGGAAATTTCCTGTATTCTGATTGGTCAGTGGGTGCCTGAGACAGTGATGATGTTACACAATAACAGCACTGCATGGATTTACTTCAGCACATTGGGCATTACATTGACCACTTTTTTTCTCTTCAAAAACACAAAAAATCTACTAAAAACATTTTTAATGTTTTGTTTGTTTTGTATAACATCAAGCCATTGTATAATTGCAATAAGGCACTCCAAAGGCAGCATTATTGTAGAGTTATCCTGGTGATAGCACTCGCTCGCCTCGCTTCAACCCACCCCAGGAGTGACATTATTACACGATAACACACACCTTGTCGTGCCATATTGCTTACACAACCAATGCATGTGGTTGGGAGAATCCCGGTATAAGACTCTAGTAAACCTACCCCTCAGTTTGGTAATCATGCCCCAGCATAACAAGAGCACAACCACACAGACTAAGCAGTGTGATAACTGGCCAGTGAGGTGTCGTGTATGTTTTCTTGTATAACTGTAACTTGTAAATTGTAACCTGTACTCATTTACTCTGCTTCCTGTTGCTGCTTCCTCCTTGCCTTCAGGAGCGTGTGCTGTAATGCCATGGATTGTAGTCACGAGTGTTCAAACCTATGGCTTGACCTTGATTGTACCCAAAAACTTGTCTTGTAGTCACAAGCGTTTTGACCTCTGGACTCACCCCGTTTGTACCCCAAACCTGTCTTGTGCCACCTAAAAGTTCTGAACCCAGTTGGATTCTGTGTGACTAATTCCGGGTCACCCCTGAAAAAAGGACCTTATGGGCCCAGTGGGCTTACCCGGTTAACAAAATGAAATAAACAAATAAATGTTTGCTGCATGGCTAAAGTGAATGCTCTGCTCAGTTTGGTATACGCCACATAGGTTAATTGGGTTCCTCCTATGTAGCAGAAGGGATATGCATTGGGCAACAACACTGTATATCATAGAAACATAGGCAAAGTCAGCCATTTAATACAACTGGCACCGTTATCTGTCTGGTTTATAAACAGCGAGTTGACAATATAAGCAATACCTGCCTCACTAACCATAACAAAACCAATACATATAATGACTGTTAGGTCTTATATACTGTTTCTGGGTAATTCTGTAATGAATGGTTACCTTGGCAACTGTTTGTTCAGCAATAGTACTAGGTCGACGCTGGCGTGCATCAAGTCTTTGCTCCACTGGGAAACTGCTCCTGTGCGATTTCAGCCTCTCCACTAACAGATAATAGATAGCAGCAAAATGGTTATAGCTCTTATTCTGTAGGGACTGTAGGGTAAGAAAAAAAGAAGAAAATATGTCAGAACCTGCAGAGCAGGAGAAAGAATCTTAAATACTCGAGCAAACAAGTCAGGATTGCAGCTGACCCTCAGGTACCAAACTCCTTCTTAAACTGATCTTGGGCTCAGAGTATAACTGCTTGATAACTTGCAAGGCACAAAGAAACTCTTATATAAAACAGAGGCATCAAACTTAATATCAGAGTACTTATTTTGTATATTGCAAACACAAAGGTCAGATTTACTTCTCCTACTACAGTATCTCCTGTACTTAAAATACCTCTCACAGGACTGCCTGCTGACTCGCTGCTGTATCAGCGACCTAGCCTTGGGAAGTTTGGGTAGGTGGCAGGTCCTGGGGTGCAGTGTTAGTGACAGAAGTGCCTTATCAGCATCCTGTAGCAGCTTCCCCCCTGAAGTAACCTCAGGTATCAGTGACCACCGCCTACATCACATTAGAGGTGCTGGCCCCTCTAGTGGATGAAATGTGGGACTGTGGGAGAAATCAGTGGTAAAAGCCCAGAGCTCAATTTTCAAAGAGCTCTTAGATCACCACAAGTTGTGGCAATCTAGGTCTGTGGCAATCTCAGGGTGCGCTAGAGACCCTGCACCTTATTTTTTTATAAAAATGATGGTTCCTGCACCCAAGACCCAAAATGTGCCACACATGCATACCAAAGAAGTGGTGCACCTGCGGGGTTTGATGGAAGGATCCATCAAACACCCCCCTCGTCTGGCACAACACTCAAGGGGCTGCGAAGGTGGGGGGTGACTATGGCTGCAAGACAGGGACTGGGGCAGAATGAGCACTGACAGTGGTGTAGGGAGTGACGGGGGCACAGCAGCAATGTGAGGGTGCGGAGGTGGCACCCTGCAGGGGTGCCCTGCACAAGTATAGGCAATTGACTGGCCCAGGTATAGGGGTTTGGCAGGAAGAGACCAGAACCCCACCTCAGGTGCACACAGCCCTGGCACCTGCCCCATATGTGCCAATGGCCCCACCACCATAGGTGGGCAGTAGTGGCTGCTGAAGTCAGGGTGCAGGTGGTGGATGGGAACAATCCCTTGGCACTACAAAAGTGCCCTGGTACTTGTCTCCTTGCATAAAGTCAGGCTGCTGCCCACCTATGGTGTTGGGGTCACTGGCACTTATGGGGCAGGTGTCAGGGCTGTGTGCACCTGAGGCTGGATCCATGTCCCTTCCTGACAAACCCCCATACCCAGGCCGATCGACTGCCTACACGTGTGCAGGGCACCCCCACAGGGTGCCACCTCAGCATCCTTGCATTGCTGCCATGCCTCCATTACTCTCTATGCCATTTCCCATGCTCTTTCTGCCCTCAATCACTGTCTTGCCACCTCCTCCAATCACTGCACTGCCTGGCAGTGGTTCAGGGCCCTTAGACTACCTCCTGGCTGGTCTAACCTGAGCCCCCCATTGCAACCATGGTGGGGCTTCTAGAATACCAAATAAGGGGACAGTGCAGCCCTGCCGTGGTGCAACCACCCTTGCAACCTGATGCATGGGTGCTTTTGCCGCAAGGGTGCAGCAGGGGGGCTTTGCCACATGGCATCCTGGTTTCACTGCAGCTGGCATTCAAAGATCGGGAGAGCTGCAAACTATGATGCAAAGTGCCACTTGCATCATATCTGTTTGGTGCAGGCACCTTGCATCATAGTTTTACTTTTGAAAACTGAGCCCCCCGTTGCCACCTTGATGACAGCTGGCAATACCTTAAGGCACTGTGCCACAAATCTCCATCAGTAAGAGCAATGGCACTAGCAGAGGACAGGGCTGAGGGTGCCACCACAGGGTAGAGTCCAAGATCTGAGAACTGAAGGAACAGCAACAGTGGAGAAAACGCTTGATTTAAAAAAATGCCCCCCCCCCATGGCATTCTGGATTAATTTGGGCATTAGGAACAGTAACATGGCAGTATATACATTCTATCATTATTTTATTTATTTCACTGCTTATTTACCCAGAACTGTCCAACTGAGAGGCAACATTATATTCCCTGTGGGAGTCCTGCTTCAGCTATCAGTATAACTAGTGTAGAGGCATGCAGTGCTAATTGAGCTACTTAGGCCTAGCTAGTATGACTGTGATGTTTCTTTTACCAATTTGCATCAACTGCTTGCTTCGCCTCGTTTTAAATAAAAATAACACAGGGATGTGAGGTGCCCTGCAACTCAAACAGATTAATAAAAGAAACACTGCAACTGAACCATACCAGCTAACCCTAAGTACTGCAAATGGCACAGCCCACTATGCTATGCTAGTTAGACTCATCCATAGTCCTCTACCAATGCCCTTGCTTCTACCCAATTTGTTAGCTAGGAGGATGGAAGCAGCTGGAGGCCAAGTAAGTTGCTTGAAGACACACAGTGAGATGGTGTTGTAGGATTCAAGCCTGTGATTTTCTGTTTCACAGTTCAGTGCTCTAGCCAGCTGATGATGCTGCCTTTTTAGGAAGGCTTACATCATATAATGAATGCATTAATTGAATAGTTTCCAGGATTACACAGTTTATTTTTATTTTTAATATTTTGAACAAGTATTGGGAGTAGACAAGCATTTCTATTACAGCTACTAAAAATGGAAAAAAGGGCTACATATACTAAAGAGGGCTACATATCACTACAGTACAATGACTAACTTGAATGACTTGTTCATGTTAAAAAATGCACAGACAAATAGTTATACTACTATCAGAAAACAGTGCACAGGCAATTAACCCTTAGGCTGCCGATATAATTGGAATGTATAGGAATTCTGGACTGATATATAAGTCTGCGACACAGCTGGGGTTAATATTGCAATTATAAAAATGCACAGACAAATAGTTCTAGTGTTATCACAAAAAAATGCACAGGCAAATAATAACAGCACTTTCACAAAAACTGCAGACACAACTAATAATAGTGCAATTACAACAATGTACAAATAGTAACAATGTAATTAAAAAATACATAGACAAATAGCAGTGCAATCACAAAAATGCACAAGCAAATAATAATACAGTAATTACAAAAATGTACAAATAATACTTGCGTAGTTACATAACCTGTAAAAATAGTAACAGTGCAATTACAAAACAAATGCATAGACAAATGGTTACAGTGTACTTACAAAAAATGCAGATACAAAAACATAATGCAATTACAAAATAAAATGTGCAAATAGTAATAGTGCATTTACATAAAACAAATGCACAAAGTTTAATAGTGCAATTCCAAAAAATGCACAGCAAATAGTTCTAGTGCAATTACAAATCATGCATAGACAAATATTTAGTTAGAGTACCTACCGTCACAAAAAAAATGCACAGGCAAATAGTGCAATTACAAAAACTGCAGACACAACTAATAGTGCAATTATACAAATGTACAAATGGTAATAGTGCAATTAGAAAACAATGCATGAGCAAATAGTGCAATTATAAAAATGCACAGACAAATAATAATACTGCAATTTCAAAAATTTACAAATAGTAATAGTGCAATTACAAAAAAATGCAAAATTAATGCAATTGCAAAACAAATGCATTGACAAATGTTATAATGCTCTTACAAAAAATGCAGACACATAAAAATAGTGCAATTACAAAAAAATGCACAAGTAGCAATAGCGCATTTACAAGAAACAAATGCACAAATTTTAATAGTGCAATTACAAAAAAATGCATAGGAAAATAGCAATGGTGCAATTCCAAAAAATGCACAAAAAGTTTCAAAAAATGCACCAGTAGTAATAGTGCAAATTAAAATAAGCATACAGATATATAATAATAGTGTAATTACCAAACAAGTGCACAAATAGTAATAGTACAATTATAAAAAATGCACAAATAGTAAAAGCGCAATTGCAAAAAATGCACAAATAGTAATACTGCAATTAAAAAATACAAAAATAGTAATGGCACAACTATAAAAAATGCACAAACCATAATAATAGTGCAATTACAAAACATCCACAAATAATAATAATAATGCAATTATAAAAATGCATAAATAATAATTAGTGCAATTACAAAAGTGCACAGAAAAATAGTAAGTGCAATTACATAAAACAAATGCATACATTTTAATAGTGCAATTACAAACAATGCACATACAAATAATAGTACCATTACAAAAACTGCAGACACAACTAATAGTGCAATTACAAAAATGTACAAATAGTAATGGTGCAATTAGAAAAATATGCATAGACAAATAGCAGTACAATTACTCAAAATGCAGACATATTAACATAATGCAATTGCAAAAAATTCACAGACAAATAGTAATAGTGCATTTACAAGAAAATGCACACATTTTAATAGTGCAATTACAAAAGAAAATGCACAGGCAAATAGTTATAGTGCAATTACAAACAATGCACAGACAAATAGCTATAGTGCCATCACAAAAAATGCACAGGCAAATAATAATATTGCAGTTGCAAAAATGCACAAATAGTAAAAGTGCAATTGCAAAAAATGTATGGACAAATAGTTATTGTGCAATTACAAACAATAGAAACATAGAAACATAGAATTTGACGGCGGATAAGGACCGCTTGGCCCACCCAGTCTGCCCATTTCCCTACCTACTGGATAAGCTGCAGATCCTAGTTAACCAGCAGCCTACTTCTTCCTACCCCCACCCCCAGAACTGCCTTATGACTATCCCATGCATGCTTGAATTCCACCACTGATTTTGACTCCACAACCTCCTCTGGAAGGCGTTCCATGCATCCACAACCCTCTCTGTGACATCCACAACCCTCTCTTGCCATTGCAAAACAATGCACAGGCAAATAATAATGCAATTACAAAATCTGCAGGCAACTAATAATGGTGCAATTACAAAAATGTACAAATAGTAATAGTGTGATTAGAAAAAAATGCATAGACAAATAGTAGCAGTGCAATTACAAAAATAATAATACTCAAATTACAAAAATGTGCAAATTGTTATAGTGCAATTACAAAAAATGTACTAATAGTAGTATATTTACAAAAAACAAATGCACAAATTTTAAGAGTGCAGTTACAAAAAATGAACAGGCAAACAGTAATAGTGCAATTCCCAAAATACAAGAATAGTTTCCAAAAATGTGCAAATAGTAAGAGTGCAATTTAAAAAATTACCGATACATTATAATAGTGTAATTACTAAACAAATGAACAAATAGTAATAATACATTTACAAAAAAATGCACAAATAGTAAAAGTGCAGTCACAAAAATGAACAAAAAGTAATACTGCAATTACAAAAGATGCATAATAATACATTATAATAGTGTAATTACCAAACAAATGAACAAATAGTATTAGTACATTTACAAAAAAAAATGCACAATTAGTAAAGTACATTTACAAAAAAATGCACACATTTTAATAGTGCAATTACATAAAAATGCACAGGCAAATAGTAATTGTGCAATTCAAAAAAATGCACAAAATCTTCCAAAAAATGCACAAATAGTAACAGTGCAATTAAAAATGCACAGATAAATAATAATAGCGTAATTGCAAAACAAATGCACAAAATACTAAAAGTACAATTACAATTACAAAAAAATGTGCCACCCCTTGCTGCAATATTGCCACCTGGGTGACCCCAGGTGACAGTGCAGTTAATAGCACCATGGGACAGTCAGACGCTGACCAGATGCTGACGTAGCAGCATGCTATGCATGCAGGCAAATCTAGGCCTTCCCTGTGTGTCACCATCCAGTGGAAAAGGGAAAATGGCCCTGTTTCAGGTGGATGAATGATCCTGGTGCCATCGGTCTAGACCTACTTTGCCCAGTACTCATCTCTTGGCAAAAGTTTTTCAGCATCTTTCAAGGGTATATCCCTTCCATAACACCCTGCTTGTGGAGAGAAACCACAGTAGAATGGAGGATGATGAAAGACCAGAGCAAGGTAAGGAGAGTTGAGGATATCTAGGGGATCTAGAGGGAGGCTTGAAGCAGAAACTGGAAGGGGGCATTAAATACAGAATATTAAAAAAAAGATTGTTATGTCTTGGTCTTCTGTGTTTTATAACTACAGTAACACAAAGTCCCTAAATTCAGCTGCAGATACTGAAGCCTCCTCAATTGCCAGTTTCAGAGCCTCAGTCTACTGATGTACTAGGTCAAATCATTGCTAAATCAGTCTATAACGGCTTGCACAAGTACTTGTCAAGTCTTCAGTTATTAGCAGCATAAAGTAAAAGAACAGTATTGGCATACCTCTCAGCTATTCCTGATTTGCAGGGATTTCCCCGATAGTACCTCAAAAATATCCTAAATCCCCTTAAATGTGGCATTTCTGTCACTGAAGAGTAAGGATTTGAAGTATAAGATATTTTCAGACAATAATGCTACAGTGTAGTTCTAATAGGAAAATGCCTTTCACACTAAGTCACACAAAATAGCAGGCTTCTTGAGCTGAAATTACTGTATTATATTAAATTGCGTCCCTGATTTTGGTCATTTGTTCCTGATTTTTTAAGCCTTGTCCGTAATTTACAAGGCAGGAGGTTGAGAGGTGTCAATATTTGCCGGCCTTATGGCAGTTTGGCAAAACAGGAACCTTGGTCTACATCTGGATTCGGGGTTTGTGACCTTTGGCCAATGTACTGCAACTGTGCAGAGCTCAGTTCTCAGAGAAAATGCTCAGGCTGCAGAGAGCGGAGGAACTCTCTGCCATCTCGCAGCAAAAAGAATTCAAACATTCATCTATTCTCAGAGGAGAACATGTATGGTCATGGTGGCGGTGGGGGGAGGAAGTAAAATATTAGTAGCATCACCTGTCACAAATGCAAATTCTGAAGGATTTAACCAGGTTCCTCCCTGGTTTTCTGTAATTGTAAATGATCTTCGAAGCAAACCTTGCTCAGTAGTGCCTGCAGAATGCAACACATTCCTTTGTGGGGGACCCAGGTTTGTTGTGCAAGTCCACCCACCACACTGGACCAAATGAGCTGGAGGGGATGCTACAGAGGCAGAGTTCGCTTGTTCCAGGAAAGAGAAAAGGAACAGACTGATCAGTTGGACAGTCACCAGTAGGCATCTTGGGGGTTCTGACATTGTGAGTGACCACACAGTGTCATGCCCCCTCCCCCCAGGTCAGGTGCTGCTAGACCGGCCTTGGTGTTGGAGGGTTTACAGAAAATGAAAAATAGCTCCTGGTTGACACATGAATCTGTTTATTTCCCACAAGCATTCTGCCTGAATATTTGGCCTGGTCTCTCCCACATTGCAAATTACTGTGAGGCCCACACTTGGAGCCCACATTTGAGGGCCTTTCTCCATGGGGTATGGTGGCACAGGCAGCTCTAGTCAGGGGTCAGATACCCAGAATTGTGAGGCTGGTGAGAAGAGGAGGTTAAGCGGTGGAGGGAGAGCAGTCAGACAAACCAGAGTGGGGCTAAAAAAAGAATGAAAATGCTAATCTCCTTCTAGCAAGTAGATACAGAAACATCCACCTGAACACTGATGGCAAAGTTTTACATTGGTCTGATAACTCACTAAAGAATTTGTTTGAGTAAATAAGCAAAAGACGGCTCCATAAAAGTAACATAGTTTATTCAGTATCACCACATTAATCAAAAACCTGAAGTGGCTTTTAATGTAAATGGTAACTGAAATCTTGAGATACAGATTTCTGTTAGCAGACACAGGAAAATATAAATGGAATGTCTTGACATAATTTCTGGTACAGTTCTTATTATTGTTGAGAAAACATTAATATACTGATACAGTAAGCACATCTTCAGCTGGAAGCACTGTAGGAAGTTAAACGTAAGCATCAAACTAAAAAGCATATTTCAAATGATACTGCCAGTATTCATTAATTATGCAGACACTGAGTAACAGTCATCCCTGATTTAATGTTTAAACATAATGGGTAAGATCTTTAGCACCCTGCATCTGTTTTTCAGATACAAGTACGGAAATCTGCCCAGGAAGATAGACCACAAGAAATTGGTCTAACTTTCTGGATGGAATTCTGCACCCGTGCTGGAGAGATGGACACGAGTTCCACAGCTGCGGTAGGAATTGCCATAAAACTGTGGGGGAAATGTCACCAGTGCATGTGGATGTCTGTGACTAGGATGCGGTCATCTGGCCACATCTGCGTGGACACAGCATGCACCCGAAATATGGATGCAAGCACGGTGTCCTGCCCTTTAAAAATCCAGCCCAATCCACTGGTCTGGTAGCGGAGAAGGCTGAGGCGCTGGATGCCTTACCACATGCTATGCTGGTAACCTGGGTTCAGGAACTACCCTGGGTCATCGGGCGCCAGCATGGGGGGGAGAGAGAGGAGCAGGATCGAGCAACCTTACGGCAGCTATCCTCTCCTGGGGGAGGTGGTCACCTTCCCATAGTCCCACCACCACCACCGGGTGGAGGTCTGGTGTTGGCACAGGTAGAGGGGGTGACACGAAGGGAAGGTGTCTCAATGCACGACGTGTGTATGCCTCCACATGCTCATGCGTGCCAGAGATGGGGTTGGGGGAAAAACAGGGTTAAACCTACAGAATACATATAGAAAAAAAAATCCAACCCAATGAATCTGCTGTCTAACAACTGGCTATGTAGTTATATTTGAAACAACAGCAGGCACAATTTTCGAAGATCTGTGAATGCCACAAGTCCCTGGTGCACTGCTCATGCGGCGCAGGGGGCTTGTGGCATTCTTTCGAAGCCAATTGGGATTTTCTTCCTTAGTGCCAAATGCCACAAATTAGACCAGCTTCCCCCCTGGTCTAACGTGCGCCATTTGGGGACCTTTTTCATGAGGCTTGCACCAAATCTTAGGCGCAGGCTGCTGCAAAGTATGGAAACTGCCACAACTGCACCCAGTGTACTAAAATTGGGAGCAGCTGCATCAAAGGAGCTTGGCGCAACTGCACCAAATAATCAGGATGATGCATGGTTTGATGCAACTGGGATTTTCATCCTTGTGTTAACAAAAGAAAAGTGTATTAAAGTATATAAGGGAAAGAATTATGGAAAATATATGAAATATAAACTGAATTGTGTCTAAATCTCACATTTATTTCAAGTTTTTGTAATGATGTCAGGGGCTTTTTTAAAGATTCATTGCTGAAGCATCTAGAAAGGCCTTGTGGCTTAAAATTAATATATTTTACTTTTTATTAGTACTCAACAATTGAATTTAATGAAAAGAGACACCTAAATCGTCTATGTATTTTTGCAAGTGGGATTAACATCTAAGCAAATTATTAAATTATGTAACTAGTTAATCTATGACCATACTGCTAGTGTGGATTAAAACTTGATTTTATACAGCACTGTTCTCAACAAGTTTCTTAAATATATACGACGTCTCATGAAATGCGTGGGACCTCATGAAAATGTAGTGGAAGCGGAATCTGCTCATTTTACCAAACCCTATGGATAATGATGCAGCTTTGGTATCAGCGGTGAAGGCTTTCACTTACGCAGCCTCCTGACTAGAGGGCTAAGGTATAGATGTGGCGGTCCCAGTCAGTGCAGTTGGTGATGGAGGAAGCTCAGGGGTAATGGGTACACAGAAACAGATCGTTTTCTACCTTTGGAAGAATATTTGCTCTGGTGTGTTTAGCGCTACGTCTAAAGAAGTTTAAAAAGTTTATTACTGTCCTTCAGGGCCCACTGTTGAGTATCTACATGCTCCAATATTTGTACAATAAATAGTGTGTTGGAACAAGGCCCATCATGGAGGTCAGCATTTCAGATTGCAGAAATGGTTTTCTGAGTACAGGTATGAATAATGCATGTTTCAAAGCTGAAAGAATAAAGGAATAATGCACGACAGGGTGTGTGTCGTGATGAGATAACGCCATGGGTCCAGCCCCAAACTGACCAATCACAGTCCAAGATTCTTTCTTGCCATTGTATAATACAACTTATTTGTTTGTGAAGTAGAATAATGAAGCAAGATGATGCAGCCAAGCTAGGATCAATACAGAGAGTTCAAAGACATAAAGCAGAAGTTGGAGAACTAATAAGCGTTTTTTTTATTCTTTCTTTATGCCCCCATCTGCGTCGCAGCCAATCCTATCCCTCAGGGTCCCCAAGGTGGCTGGCTGTGCTGATCTCCAGTCCCCTCCAGCCAACTACCTTAATGCTGCCATGGTTTCAGTCCTCACCAAGCTAGAAAGGAGGGAGGGCCCCCTCCTACCTGAACAAGTCTTCTTCAGGCCAGTAGCTGAGAGTTCCGGGTCAGTCTAGGTTAGGCTCACTGAGGGCCATTGCCAAGCCAGCTGTGGGGTCCTTTTTCCTTGTGTCTTCCTACCCATGGATGCAGATGCATGCTTGAGATCCTAGGCATGTGTGCACGCAGAGGCACACTGCTGCATCAGATTGTGGCCTGCGGCCAACGCACCCACAGCACCCTCCATTCCTCTGCCACCTGTGGTCACTCAGGTGGCAGTACTGCAGCAAGGGCAGCGACCCTCCCACCCTGGAGGAGGAGAGCATCCCCTAGTATGCTCAGTCTTCCTCCGCATGGCCGACCCCATGACAACCCGCGCTCATTCCCGAATTCAGGTCACTGTCATTGCAAGCGGCAGTGCTACTGCTGTGCTGATGGACGGCTCCAATAAGCATTTCTTTACAAGAATGGGGCCTGTACTAAAAGATGCCGTTTGATTACATTCATGGAAACTGAACCAAGAGAGCATGTTGATGTACTCAACCACAGATCCAGCTTGCTAACTAAAAATGGAAAATCCATTTTCAAATTAATTCATCTTCTAAATGCTTAGGTTAATAAACATTCTAAAACTGCAGTGAGTAATTGGGTAACCTGATTAACCAATCCGGTTCTAAGAGTGCTAAAACCACCTAAGTATGGCAGAGCGAATGAACGGTTTGTTTGCCTAACATGCAAAACACGGCTTTGTTTTTTTAAATGACAAACCTTTTTGCTTAACAATAGCACTGAGGACCTCCAGGGGTTTGGTTACCTTGGTGTCACTTCTTCCTGGGGCAACAGAGTTGGTGCTCTTCTGAGAAAGGTAATTAACTCATGGCAACTTACTTCCTGATTGCGTCTTATTGGTTGAAAATTATTTAGAGCTGGCCAGTCAGCACAGCAGTAGGGCTACCTCTTGTGACATAGGTGAGCTGGGTTCATGAGTGACCATGGGCTGTCAGGGAACTGGCTGGGAAGGGGAGGAGGACTGAGCATTCCAGATGATGCTCTCCTCCTCTGGGAAGGGTGGGTAATGTCTGCTGCCACAATACTGCCACCTAAGTGACCAAAGGTGGTAGTGCAGCTGGAGAGCCAAGGGAGTGATGTGGCCATCACAGACATCAGTGCTCAACATGCATTGCATGCACGTGCCCCTGATGTCAGTGCATGTGACGCCTCAGGGGATGGGAAGAAAACTGGAGAAAGATGCCCTGGCTTTGGGGATGACATATTCGGCCCTGTGCTACCACCTGGATGCCACCTGACAACATATGAATTGGGGGGTACATACCCCATAATCTGCCTAGAGAGCATACCAAGACTCTCTGGAGACCAAGCATAAAGGTTCAGGGGTGGGGGGAGGTCAGGTACACCATGTGGGTTTCCAACGGAGACTGAAGTCAGAGACAGAAGGATGAATACATAGAATTGTAAAAAGAAAACAGTCATATTGTAAGGCATGCTGTAAGAGAGCAGAGCTCCATAGTTGTTTTTATTAAAAATATTCAAAACAATTACTTATCTATTAGTAGTCTTGAATGTTGTATCCAATTGTAAGGAATAAAAATATAATCAGTTGTAATCAGCAGTAGCTAATATATTTTTTTATTTGTTAAGAACTAAATTTCGCAGCCCCTGATTGGGCGACAAGCAGCCCTCCGCCAGGCGCGGCCATGGCTCCAGAAACCAGCCGCTCTGCCGCTCTATCTCTCTCTCTCTCTCTCTCTGCCTGTCTAGGGATCCTCAAAGACGGATTTCGCAGCCCCTGATCGGGCAACAAGCAGACTTCCATCAGGCGCGGCCATGGCTCCAGGAACCAGCCGTTCTGCCTCTCTCTCTCTCCCTGCCCATCCAGGGATCCTCAAAGATGGATTTCGCAGCCCCTGATTGGGCGACAAGCAGCCCTCCACCAGGCGCAGCTGCGGCTCCAGGAACCAGCCACTCTCTCTCTCTCTCTGCCCGTCCAGGGATCCTCAAAGACGGGTAAGGACTCCTGACTGACCAGGGAAGCAGTGAGTTGCCACTATTGGCCCAACGCTCCCCGCAGTCATCCCCGATTGGACCGCTGCTCTCCTCACTGCTACCTGATTGGCTGCTCCGCTTTCCACCAATTTTCTTCAGTGCTGGGCTGTGCGCCCATAGACTTTAGCTGGAAAGCAGACGACATTTTGGCCCGCTTCCCGAACTGCCCCTGCTATCTGCACCTGTCTGTTGTGTTCATGTGGTGATTTACTTTGATAAGCCGATTCCGACTGTTGCTAAAACTTAAATTAAGCCGATTCCGATTGCTGCTAAATTGTTAAGCTCTGCTCCCACAGTGCTGCCTCTCTAGCTCCATCAGCTGCTTTTGATTTTTTTACTGTATTTCATGTCTGCTAACTGAATCCGAATCAAACTGTAACTGTTTTATTGATTCTGCCCAGCCTCTGTCTCTCTCTGTCCCATCTCCTAAACCCTGACCTCTCTCCTTTGGGCTTGAACCACCTCCCTCCCTCACCACAAATCCCCTGCTTCCTCTGATTCCCCCCTCTCTCCTGCATACTCCCTTTTCTCTGCCTTGCTAAACTCCCTGTTTCTACCTTCCCCCTGTGGTGCCAGGCATAGCTCCTTCCATTCACCTGTCCCTGGCTGACGCCCCCCCTCGCTGCGCCTGCATTTCTTTCTCTCTCTCTCTCTCTGTCTGTCTGATCTACGTCCCCCGATTTAGCCACAGCGTCACCATCCATTGTCTCTCTCCCACTAACTACCCCATCTCCTCTCCTACTCCCTCCAGATTTTGCAGCCCCTGATCTGGCGACAAGCAGCCCTCTGCCAGGCGAGGCCGTGGCTCCAGGAACCAGCCGCTCTGCCACTCTCTTTCTGCCCGTGAGTGGATCCTCAAAGATGGGTAAGGACTCCTGACTGACCGGGGAAGCAGTGAGTTGCCACTATAAGCCCAACGCTCCCCATGGTCATCCACGATTGGACTGCTGCTCTCCTCACTGCTACCTGATTGGCTGCTCCGCTTTCCACCAATTTTCTTCAGTGCTGAGCTGTGCGCCCATAGACTTTAGCTGGAAAGCGGATGAAATTTTGGCCCGCTTCTTGAACTGCCCCTGCTATCTACATCTGTCTGTTGTGTTCATGTGGTGATTTACTCTGATAAGCCAATTCCAATTGTTGCTAAAACTGTTAAGCCGATTCCAATTGCTGCTAAATTGTTAAGCTCTGCTCCCACAGTGCTGCCTCTCTAGCTCCATCAGGTGCTTCTGATTATTTTGCTGTATTTCATGTCTGTTAGCTGAATCCGAATCAAACTGTAACTGTTTTATTGATTCTGCCCAACCTCTGTCTCTGTCTCCGTCCCTTCTCCTAAACCCTGACCTCTCTCCCTTGGGCTTGAACCGCCCCCCTCCCTTGCTACAAATCTCCTGCTTTCTCTGATTCTCCCCTCTCTCCTGCATACTCCCTTTCCTCTGCCTTGCTAAACTCCCTGTTTCTACCCTCCCCTGTGGCTCCAGGGATAGCTCTTTCCATTCGTTTGTCCCTGGCTGCCGCCCTCCCCCCGCTGCACATGCATTTTTTCTCTCTCTCTCTGTCTGTCTGATCTCTCCCCGTTTATACGTGTCATCATCCATTGTCTCTCTCACTACTACCCCATCTCCTCTCCTCCTCCCTCCAGATTTCGCAGCCCCTGATCAGGCGACAAGCAGCCCTCCGCCAGGCGCTGCCGCAGCTCCAGGAACCAGCCGCTCTGCCGCTCTCTCTCTGCCCGTCCAGGGACCCTCAAAGATGGGTAAGGACTCCTGACTGGCCGGGGAAGCAGTGAGTTGCCGCTATTGGCTCAACGCTCCCCACGGGCATCCCCGATTGGACCGCTGCTCTCCTCACTGCTATCTGATTGGCTGCTCCGCTTTCCACCAGTTTTCTTCAGTGCTGGGCTGTGCGCCCATAGACTTTAGCTGGAAAGCGGCCAAAATGTCATACCTGCCCTCCCACCCCCCTTCCAACCTTAATTAAATAGACCCGCACCACGTCCACCTCCATTAGGGTTCCTCCCGCACTGGCTCCTACTGGCCCAACGTCTAGTCCCCTCCTCCCTCTCTCTCTCTCATACTTCTCCTCCCCCTCTATTTTTTTTTGTTTTGTTTGTTTTTTCCTGCCTGTTCCACTCTCTGACCGTCACCTACCTGGGCCCTGCACTTGTCATCTTTCTATCAGCTTCACCATGCTCTTCCTCCCTCAAACTCCCACCTTTCTCCTTCTCCTCCCCTCCCTTTTCCCTCTCATCATCCCCCCCTACAGCCTCCTTCCCTTCCCCTCCCCCAACCTTTGTAATGACCAGAGCATATCATCACCCTGGCACCTCTCTGGTTCCCAATTACCCTACCCCCAGGGGACAACCTCCCACAAAAAATGTATCCCTTGCTGACTTTGAACACTGCAGGCTCACATCTGCTAACCCCGTTGCTCCTATGCTGAACCTTCAGATGCACATAATGGCGTGTGCCCGCCAATATAAAAAACGTAAGCTCACTCTCAGGGAACTACGTCTATGCACCCTCAAGCTTCTGCTACTTCTCCTGCTGTTATCGGGTAATAGTCACCCAAACCCTGGCCCACAAACCAGCAAAGTCTCCTCCCAGAACAAATCTTCTGGCACTCTTTCACTCCTGTGCTTGTATATCTGCAGTCTACTTCCTAAGCTTGATTCTCTGCAGGCCCTCACAATCCAACACACTCCTGATGTTCTGGCAGTTGTTGAAACCTGGCTCACCCCTCAGGTCCTGAACCAGGCAATCACCATCCCAGGCTACAATGTCTTCAGGCTCGATCGTAAAACAAAAAGAGGTGGAGATTGTGCATTGTACCTGAAAGCCACGTTCATGGGCCATCAATTACAACTTGCCCCCACGACCTCCCCTGCACAGATTCTCCCCATCAAAATTCTACTAAGTGCTCACGATAAGGCTCTTACAGTTGTTACTGTATATATTCCTCCCAAGGAACAAGGACTAGGTTTCACTGCTGTTCTGGACCTTGTCAGGTTGCAACCACCTGACTCCAAAACCATCCTGCTTGGGGACTTCAATATAAATTGGCTCTCGGCAGAGGCGGGTGCTCTTAAGGACTCCATCCTATCGGCCAACCTAACCGAGATGCTGGACTCCCCTCCTAGACAAAACTATAAGACAGGTACCAGCACTCTACTGGATTGGATCCTGACCAGCCACCCCTCACAAATCTCAAACTCCTCTGTCCTTCCTGACTCTCTCAGTGACCACTCCCCCATCAGATGTACCTGATCCAATAAATTCCACAAACCACCTCCTAAAATCATCCACAGTAGAATTCTCCAGCGTGGTCAGCTAATCCACCTCAAATCCTACCTCCTCCATCAGGACTGGTCTCCAGTCTTCCTGGCGACTGACACAAACTTAGCACTGGATCAATTCATCCACATCTTTAACAAAGCCTGTGACCTATTCACTCCCATCAAGAAGCGCAAAGTTAAAACTCTATGTAACCCTTGGCTAACAGGTGATCTCCTAAAAATGCTAAAATCCAGGGACAAGTTATGGACTTTGGCTAGATCCACCAGGAAACCAGTTGACATCCAAAATTATAAGCAAGCATGTAATAACTGCACTAAAACCATTCGGAAACAGAAATCTTACTACTACAGAAAAATTCTCACTGACACCTGGGGAAATGGGAGAGATTTCTGGCATAACCTAAAAGAAATCACTGGGAAACAACCCAAACTTACGCCGGCTATACTCAAGATTAATGGAAATACCACACTTGACCCTAAAATCATTGCTGATACTTTCAACACCACCTTCACGGATCACAGTAGCGTTCTTCCCCCTAATTTCTTCAGTGATGACGAGGCCTCCGAAACCCCTATCTCCATGGCTCTCAACAATCAGTCTCCTTTCCACTCTAAAGTAGTAAACAAGAATGATGTCGGAAAGTATGTCACAAAAGCCATAAGCAAATCAAGATCTAGCAATGACACACTTGTCCTCAAGCTTCTGACCCTCACCTTAGAAGAGGTGCTGGGAACTACTCTCACCAGGATTTTTAATCTTTCCCTTACACTCAGCCAGTTCCCAGAAAAACGGAAGTTAGCCACTGTTACCCCATCCACAAAAGTGGTGAGGTGATAAGGCTGCCCACAGGAACTACCATCCTATCTCAATCCTGCCTCCCCTTTCAAAGGCCCTGAAACGCACAGTATCGGACCAGCTCACCGAATATCTGGACAAATATAACATCCTTTGCATGCAACAACATGGCTTCAGGAAAGGCCACAGCACTGTGTCAGCACTACTTGAAGTCACCGGAGTAACCAACAGCTCACTGGACAGTGGGCAACTCACTGGTGCTATTTCCATCGACTTAACCAAAGCCTTTGATACTATCCACCACCGCCTTCTACTTGCCCAACTACATAAAGCTGGGCTCTCCCCAGATTCTATTACATGGTTCAAAAGCTACCTTGAGAACAGGTCACAATGTGTAAAAATCGCAGAACTGCTCTCTGATGCCAAGCCTGTGCGCTCTGCTGTCCCACAGGGATCTATTCTGGGACCACTCCTGTTCAGTCTGTTTCTCAACACCTTACCAGATGCCTGCCCTGAACCAATTATACTCTACGCTGATGATGCAGTAATCCTTGCTACACACCACGACCCTTACCAGCTGCAAGAAAAACTCCAGCATTGTTTCTCCACTGTTGAGAATTGGTTCATTCAGCATAAACTGATTCTTAACCAGAAAAAAACGAAGGCCATGATTTTCAGTAGTTCCCACAATAAACATAAGCTCCACCACCTATCCATTAACACCAGATACAATGGCCCACTGGACCAGGTCCAAACTTTTAAATACCTTGGGATCACACTCGACTCCCACCTCTCATACAATGACCACATTAATAATGTCGCCAAAACTGCCAATGCCAGACTAGGCCTGCTGTTCCGCCACAGGCGTCACCTTACCCCCGAAGCCCTGGCAGTTGCCGTCCAGTGCTCCATCATTGCCACCATTGACTATGGCCTCATCATATATGGCTCTGCTACTGTCACTGCACTCAAACGAGTAACCATCTCCCTCAACAAGGCTTGTCGGCTCATTACTGGTGCCCAACGCCTTATACACACTTGTGACTTCTACTTCCAAACCAACTGGCTGCAACTCGACAAATGTATAAAATACCAAACCTGCATATTCACAAAGAAAATTCTGATGGATCTTGCCCCCCCCCCAGAATCTCTACTTTCCTACAACAAAATAATTGCTGCAGAACCACCAGGGGATCCAAATCATTGAAGCTTCAAATCCCTCGCTGTCGCACGACCAAAGTCAAAAGAGCTTTTTCTTACCGGCCGCCAGCTGGCTAAATGGTCTCCCCAACGACATCACCACTGTCTCAACACTCGGGGCCTTTAAAACCAGACTCCGCCACTCACTGACTGCCTCTATCACCTGTGACTGCTATCTCAAACCGTACCACCCTTCTCCTGGACTCCCTAGACCATAAACATATCCTTTGCTCGCTGCTCCTTGGCACTAGCATTCACTGATGACATCAGCATCCTAGCACTTACCCCCACTGCCCTGCCCAGCCCTGGCACTTCATGTCCTCTGACAATGCCTCCTGGCTGCAGCCCCTCCCTCCATCTTTTCCCCCTCCCTATCTTTATCTCACCACTTCTGCCTTCCTTTCCACCCGTGTCCTCCTCTAGCTACCTCCCTGTACACACTTCCTCTACCACTCCCCTGCCCTACTGATGCCGATTTCCTCCTCCTCGACTTCTATTTCTTCCTTCTTATTCCCCCCACCTCTATAATGCCCCTGCTAGCAATAGTTATTGTTTAGAACTATGTCATGTAAAATATTTGTTACAAACTGTTATTATGTACTGCCTTGTTGTAATCCTTGATGTGGAACCTTTGTAAAAGAGCCCTGGCTCAAAGGTATTTGTAATCCTAGACCGGAATAAATAAATAGATAAATAGAAATTTGGCACTGGCCACAGCCTTCTGATAGTTTTATAATCCAAGTATACCACAGATGACAATTCAGAATCAGGCTTTTCACCCATGAAGAGAGGCAGTGTGTGTTCTATTGGCTAGAAGGCAGGCTTGGGATGGGAACCTGGAGACCCAGGTTCATATCCCAGAACAGTTACTTACCCAGCACAGTCACTTATGCACTGCGCACCTCTGAGCAAGCCACTCAACTTCTCAGTGCTGCAGTCCACCCTTCTGTAAAATAGGAAAGGACAGAAATCCAGATGCTGCACTTGAGTTGGGCTAGCCTGGGTAAAGACACAACTAAAAAGTAAACTGCAAGAATTTACCTCTATGGTCTTTTGCTGGTCAATTCCTAGGCTGTGCATCAGTCGCAAGACCTGTTCATTGTATTCTCCTACGGTCGACAAGTTCTCTTCACTCTGTGGATACAGGACAGGCCTCTGAACCGGAACCTCGGTCACCATCCATTTGTGTTCTTTAATCTGAGCAATAGTGAGACGCTTGGAAGGGTCTAGGACTAGCATTCGCCTAATCAAGTGTTCACAGTCTGTGGAGAATAGGAAAGAAAGTTTAGAGCAGAAGTGAAGAGTTCAGAACTGAGAGAGCACTAGAGCTAGGTGGAATGCATAATACTGCTGGTCCAGAAACAAATAATTTGATACTTTTTATTGGACCAACATGGAGGAATTTGTGCAGAATGGCAAATCCATTTCCAAAAGGCTTTTCAGCAGCATTTCCTTTTTAATTCTGCAGAATTCTGAAAAGCATTTCTATGTAAAACACAGAATTATAGTCAACGGCTTATATAATCTGCAGAATATTATCCCGCAGTTTGTGGAAATTAAATCTACCGTTTACATAAACTGCGGCATGCGATTCCATGGTTCACATTCCACTTCTGTAAGTTAGGAATTCTGATCCCAACAGAATTCTGTAGAATAAGGTGGAATTTCTGAAATTCCACGGAATGCTGGCACAAGCAGGATTTGAAAATTCTGTACAGCTCTAGAGGGCATGTATATACCCAGCAGTGTGAGGTGCACAACGTATAAATGTATTTGTAGACTTAACCCTTAGGCTGCCAACAGAATTAGAACGTATAGGAATTTTGGACTGATACATCAGTCAACAGCCATGCAAGGGTTAAAGAATTGCACACAATATTACAGCCCGCCCCATCGTTTGCTATCCCCTTGATTACTCTCTCCTGGTTAAACAATTGGAATAAAGGAATAAAAAAAATTAGGCATTTAAGAAATATCTGTATTTCTTTCCTTAGCAGTACAATACTTCTTTTACTTTTTCATTGTCCCTCACTGTAACTTCTTATCTAAACAGCTGCTGTGACCGTCTCATGGGTAGCATCACACTTCTGCCGCTCGCTGTATGCAAATGAGTACTGCCGATTAATTGCAGCTCTCGGCAGCACTCATTAGTAACCAATCACACCACTCCCTTGAGCTATGCTATTTTGTATTGTCAGTTAATTAAACCCAAGAGGGATCCTGAGGTACGAGGTGAAGCCAAGAGTCACATGCGCTTAGGTTTAGATTAATAAATGCAGTGCCTTCATGCTATTAAGTTAAAATGTTATTTTTATTTTTCAAAATGTATGTTTTTTATAGCTAAAAGTCTAATTTTTCTTTGCATATTAGTGTATCCTGCTGTTAACCTAACCCCGCTAGAATGCAGTCAGCCAATCAGATTGTTACATTTCCAGCCATTGTTTTAAAATACATTTTAAATCTGGTATTCAAGTAAATGTGAGTGATGGCCATTTCCAAACAGTGACCATCTAACAGCCTTATTTTCATCCTGGTTACACTAGTTCTTTAATTCATGTTACAGACAAAAGCTCATTTCACTTCCAAAAACAAACACTTACCATGCCCTTCATGTGGCCCCTTTTCCTACTTGAATATATAGGAAATGGTTCATAAAAGGCATGTAATGTGTTACTGAATAGAGCCCTACACCAATCATTAACAGAAGGAATAGAAATAAACTGAGGAAACACACAGACACCCAGACTTCTTTGTATGTCTTTTACATAAAGGGAGTCTTCCTTCTGAACTGTATGATTCTCTTTCTTCAAACTGAAACAGTTAAGAGAATAACTCATGATGAGGGCGGAGTTCTAAGGAAACAGTTGCAGCCGCATCCTCTGGCTGTTAGCAAACAGCAGTCTTCAGAGACACATCAGTGAGCACTAAAATTACCACAAACCCATTCAAGCTCTGGGCTCTTTGTGAAGCAGCATGCTAATGGTGTATGGTCTTGGACCTGTAGCTTGCTTTGTGCAGGGCCCTATGTGAAGCAGCATGCCTGTAGCGTATGGTCCTGGACCTGTAGCTTGCTTTGTGGAGGGCCTTATGTGAAGCAGCATGCCTGTAGTGCATGGTCCTGGACCTGTAGCTTGCTTTGTAGAGGGCCCTATGTGAAGCAGCATGCCTGTAGCGCATGGTTCTGAACCTGTAGCTTGCTTTGTGGAGGTCCCTATGTGAAGCACCATGCCTGTAGCGCATGGTCCTGGACCTGTAGCTTGCTTTGTGGAGGGCCCTATGTGAAACAGCATGCCCATTGTCTTTGTGCAGGGCCCTATGTGAAGTAGCGTGCCCATTGTGCATGGGCCTGGACCTGTAGCTTGCTTTGTGGAGGGCCCTATGTGAAGCACTATGCCTGTAGCTCATGGTCCTGGACCTGTAGCTTGCTTTGTGGAGGGCCCTATGTGAAGCAGCATGCCCATTGTCTTTGTGCAGGGCCCTATGTGAAGTAGTGTGCCCGTTGTGCATGGGCCTAGACCTGTAGCTTGCTTTGTGGAGGGCCTTATGTGAAGCACCATGCCTGGAGCTCATGGCCCCAGACCTGTAGCTTGCTTTGTGGAGGGCCCTATGTGAAACACCATGCCTGTATCGCATGGTCCTGGAATTGTAGCTTGCTTTGTGGAGGGCCTTATGTGAAGCAGCATGCCTGTAGCGCATGGTCCTGGACCTGTAGCTTGCTTTGTGGAGGGCCTTATGTGAAGCAGCATGCCTGTAGCGCATGGTCCTGAACCTGTAGCTTGCTTTGTGGAGGGCCTTATGTGAAGCAGCATGCCTGTAGCGCATGGTCCTGGACCTGTAGCTTGCTTTGTGGATGGCCCTATGTGAAGCAGCATGTCCATTGTCTTTGTGCAGGGCCCTATGTGAAGTAGTGTGCCCGTTGTGCATGGTCCTGGACCTGTAGCTTGCTTTGTGGAGGGCCCTATGTGAAGCACCATGCCTATAGTGCATGGTCCTGGACCTGTAGCTTGCTTTGTGGAGGGCCCTATGTGAAGCAGCAGGCCCATTGTCTTTGTGCAGGGCCTTATGTGAAGTAGTGTGCCCATTGTGCAAGGGCCTGGACCTGTAGCTTGCTTTGTGGAGGGCTCTATGTGAAGCAGCATGCCTGTGGTGCATGGTCCGGGACCTGTAACATGCTTTATGCAGGGCCCTATATGAAGCACCATGCACATTGTCTTTGTGGAGGGCCCTATGTGAAGCAGCATGCCCATTGTCTTTGTGCAGGGCCCTATGTGAAGTAGCGTGCCCATTGTGCATGGGCCTGGACCTGTAGCTTGCTTTGTGGAGGGCCCTATGTGAAGTAGCATGCCTGTGATGCATGGCCCTGGACCTGTAGCTTACTTTGTGCAGGGCCCTATGTGAAGCAGCATGCCTGTAGCGCATGGTCCTGGACCTGTAGCTAGCTTTGTGGAGGGCCCTATGTGAAGCACCATGCCTGTAGCGCATGGTCCTGGACCTGTAGCTTGCTTTGTGGAAGGCCCTATGTGAAACAGTATGCCCATTGTCTTTGTGCAGGGCCCTATGTGAAGTAGCATGCCCACCGTGCATGGTCCTGGACCTGTAGCTTGCTTTGTGGAGGGCCCTATGTGAATCACCATGCCTGTAGCGCATGGTCCTGGACCTGTAGCTTGCTTTGTGGAAGGCACTATGTGAAGCAGCATGCCCATTGTCTTTGTGCAGGGCCCTATGTGATGTAGGGCCTGGACCTGTAGCTTGCTTTGTGGAGGGCCTTATGTGAAGCACCATGCCTGTAGCTCATGGTCCCGGTCCTGTAGCTTGCTTTGTGGAGGGCCCTATGTGAAGCACCATGCCTGTAGTGCATGGTCCTGGACCTGTAGCTTGCTTTGTGGAGGGCCCTATGTGAAGCATCATGCCTGTAGCGCATGGTCCTGGACCTGTAGCTTGCTTTGTGGAGGGCCATATGTGAGGCAGCATGCCCACTGTCTTTGTGCAGGGCCCTATGTGAAGTAGCGTGCCCATTGTGCATGGGCCTGGACCTGTAGCTTGCTTTGTGGAGGGCTCTATGTGAAGCAGCATGCCTGTGGTGCATGGTCCGGGACCTGTAGCATGCTTTATGCAGGGCCCTATATGAAGCACCATGCACATTGTCTTTGTGGAGGGCCCTATGTGAAGCAGCATGCCCATTGTCTTTGTGCAGGGCCCTATGTGAAGTAGCGTGCCCATTGTGCATGGGCCTGGACCTGTAGCTTGCTTTGTGGAGGGCCCTATGTGAAGCAGCATGCCTGTAGCACACGGTCCTGGACCTGTAGCTTGCTTTGTGGAGGGCCATATGTGAAGCAGCATGCCCACTGTCTTTGTGCAGGGCCCTATGTGAAGTAGCGTGCCCATTGTGCATGGGCCTGGACCTGTAGCTTGCTTTGTGCAGGGCCCTATGTGAAGCAGCATGCCTGTAGCGCATGGTCCTGGACCTGTAGCTTGCTTTGTGGAGGCCCCTATGTGAAGCAGCATGCCCACTGTCTTTGTGCAGGGCCCTATATGAAGTACCATGCCCATTGTCTTTGTGCAGGGCCCTATGTGAAGCAGCATGCCTGTGGTACAAGGTTCTTCTTGAAGCTTGCTTTGTTCAGGGCCACATGTGCAGCAGCATGCCTGTGATGCATGGCCCTGGACCTGTAGCTTGCTTTGTGCAGGGCCCTATGTGAAACAGCATGCCTGTGATGCATGGCCCTGGACCTGTAGCTTGCTTTGTGCAGGGCCCTATGTGAAACAGCATGCCTGTGATGCATGGCCCTGGACCTGTAGCTTGCCTTGTGCAGGGCCCTATGTGAAGCAGCATGCCTGTAGCGCATGATCCTGGACCTGTAGCTTGCTTTGTGAAGGGCCCTACGTGAAACAGCATGCCTGTGATGCATGGCCCTGGACCTGTAGCTTGCTTTGTACAGGGCCCTATGTGAAGCAGCATACCTGTAGCGCATGGTCCTGGACCTGTAGCTTGCTTCATGCAGGGCCCTATATGAAGCACCATGCGCATTGTGCATGGTCCTTGACCTGTAGCTTGCTTGGCATAGGGTAACACCAACACTACACTGCATGATTGTTTAAACCTTGAGGAACAGCACAATAGTGATGGGCCACGGTTCTAAGGACTTTTTACCCTAAGTTGTGATTTCCCTACTAATTCATGTATTAGTGTACTTTTTTGCAATATAGGTATATATATATCTATCTATCTATCTCTCTATCGCTATACCGTAGATATATGTGTGTATGTATGTATGTATGTGTGTATATATATATATATATATATATATATATATATATACACACACACACACATATACATACATATACAGACACACACACACACAATAAATATACACTCATCTATAAATCAATACACACACATACACATATACATATAAATGGCAATGTAAATACATTTTTCAGATAAATATTATTTCTGCATATGCCAGGGAACTGTGGGAATAAACATGTTATTCTCACAGCTGCTCTGTTATTATAGTTGGTCCAGAGTCCCAAAGGTTGCAGCTCTAACCATTCAACTAAAGAGAAATTCCCCAGTAATTGGGAGGCAAGACTGGTTTAAACAGTCCCATTACTTCTGCCTCTCACAACTAGAGGGTGCTGCTCTTGCAGCTGTCAGTACACCACAGGAACATCTGTGCAGACTATATGGGCTAAACGGTCCTTTTCTGCCAACAAATTCTGTTTCTGTGTTTCTTAATTCTATGTTCATTCTACCTCTCACATCTAGGTGGCACTGCTCACAGACTTGTTTCCACATATACAAGCAGCACATCCTACTTAATGTATCTTAAAGTCAACTCTTACCTTCTGACATAAAGTATGGGATTCTAAACCTTCCTTCCAGCACCCTCTGTCTCAGAATGGGGAGTGTTGGTCCATCAAAAGGCAGAGCTCCGCAAACAAGAACATACAGGACCACTCCCATACTCTGTAAGGATACAAAAACAATCACACACAATAAATCATACAGCAAAGGGTAATGTGCATTACAGCTGTGAACTACTGAGACACAGACACTTTAAAGAGCCACTGACGCCTCAAAAAAAAAAAAAAACTAATATTTAAGGTACAATTCGGCTTGCATTCCATATATAGTCTACAGATTTCTCCTCCCCATTATTTATTACTAAGGAAACTTGCATGAATGCATGATCTTTATCCAGTAGAGTTCATCTGCCTCTATAGCTTACTCCCTACTTCAAGTCAGAATCCTCTGTTGTGACATCACAATCTGTTGCCATGGGAGTAACTGTGATGTCACAAACAGTGCATTATCACCTAAGGTAGGGAGAAAGCAGTAGGAAATGAGGAACTCTTCAGGAGCAAAGATCCTGTTTTCATGCAAATGACCTCAGTAATAAATAATGAGAAGGAGGAATACAGAGCTAATGGGAAATATAAGCTGGATTGTGTCTAAATATTAAGTTTTGTGAAAGTTCTCCTAATGGTGGCAGCTGCTCTTTAACATGGCTGCCAATTAATCTTGCTTTGCTCTACAGCTTAAAGATACAGAATTCTTTTTTGTTTTGTTATTTTTTTCCTGTCACAGATAATAGATTGTGCTTAGTAAGGGCTTCCATGAGGCAGAAACCTGTAGAATCCTATTTTAAAATATTCCAGTTGCTCCAAATTCCCACTGTTTAAGGACTCTTCATATGCACTATGAAAGATCTGTCATTATTACCAGCTCAATCGTCAGTCTGATAATGTTTCTAGAAGAAGAATTTTACATTAAAATTGTAACTTTTGGTGAGAGTGCAGCTAAGGAGACTGAAGTACCACCACATGAAATGCTCAATACTCATATTAAAGCATTTCCTCAGTTCTCTCTCTCTCTCTCCCTCCCTCCCCTTTCTCTCTCATATCACAGTAAGAGCTCCTTACACCTTACAAAATCAGTTCAATTTTTTTTATCTGACCAGTGACCACTTTAAGAAGGCTTCTAGAGGAATAAACATAAAAGGAAATACAAAAAGACCGGTGTGAATCAGGTTTGAATTTCTGAAGAAATTGTGTTCTAGCGAGTGTAATTTTCTGCATTTACCAATGATGACAACCACAACTGAACAACTGGATTTTCGTTTTTGTGGTCCAAACAGTTGGAACTCTCTCCACCAGGGTTTAGGGTAGATCAGAAATCTGCCTGGTTTTAAATCCCAACTGAATGCATAATTAATGTACCTGTTTTGATGGTATCTGAACTAGTTTTCATCTTGGACTGTATAACTCATACATTTTATTTTTTGCAATGATGATATTCCATGCTGTTTCATAGTACAGTATGTGGCTATAATGGCAATGACTGTTGCATTATAGGCGGTTGCTTCAGCTGACGCCCCAGCCCTCCCTAAAAATGTGATCTATGCGTTGCAGTGGATGTCTTGGTTAAGAAAACTAAAATACAAAAAGTGGCACACGTTGAAAAGCATCGATGCTTATGTTATAGCTGGGATCTTGCAGACTGCAAGTCAGTTTAGGCAGCATTTGGTGTGCTTCCTTATGGTGTTTTTTCTACCCCTAAAACCCATGCCTTGTTTGCCAGTTGGCACTGGTATAGTGGCATGCGCTGACTGACAGACCGTCACCAAGAAAATCTAGCTTTAATCTTTTTAGCTCTGTGTTAAATGGCAGTCTTGATTTTATTACAGTGGTACCAGTGGTTTTTTTTCTGTGTAAATGTCAGCGTATTCAAAGATCAATCTGCCTTGCACTGTGGAACCTGGCTTAGTGGTAAGGGAATTGTCCTACCATATTTTTCCATCGGCTTAGCATGTCCAGTAAAGATGGCCACCAGTAGGGATGGTCGCGGCTACCTCAACACTGTATTCCATTTAGCAACACTTTGAAATTCTTTATTTACCCATTTCCCTATTGTTGTATTAAGCAAATGAATGGCTATATCAAAGGGCACGAGAAGTACTGCTGAACAGAGTTGTATGTGATTTCTCAGCTTTTGGGGACATGATCCCCCCAACATGCTTAGTGTTTTTTGGGAACATTTATTTTGGTAGGGGTGGACTTTACAGAATGACACTAGCATTTTAAAATGCACTTCACTGTGTCTGAACTGCTGCCAAGTAACCCAACTATGGTCACTCAGCCATCATCTGCATTCTTTCTCACGGAAAGTAAAGGGAAAGCAGCTTAAAGCTACCTTGGTTCACACACTTTCCCTTGTGACCTCACCTGCAGCATAATCCGATAACATCAGCAAAGCTAATTAACATAATCTTCTGTGGTCAGGGAGTACAAAGTCAACCTCTTTTGTGCTGGCAGTGTAGTTGTTATAACAAAGCCCTGTATCAATATTGTACATATTGTATTATTATTATTATATTGTCTTTCATTATCTTGTCAATTGTAATTATAATTTGTCTTGTGCCATGAAATAATGTAACTACCTATGTGCCAATCTGCTACCACCTTGCATCCACTGCAAAAAATGAGGTTCTCTCATCTTGTAAGGCTATCCCAGGGAGAAACATTTGAAATAAACAATTGTAATTGCCGTTACTTATATCAACTTCAAACTGAAACAGGACTTTCCTGGACTGCAGAAATAAAAGTCCTCTGATATCTGTGGTGAGAATTTTGTCTTTTATCCTATATGGTATATAGTTCAGTCTTGTTGTTTATAGATATTCCTACACTTTCAGATGCTGTTGTGCCACAGTAGTGATGTCTGAAGGCTGCTGTACCACAATAGTGATGTCAGAAGCCTGCTGTAGCACAGTAATGATGTCAGAAGCCTGCTGTAGTACAGTAATGATGTCAGAAGCCTGCTGTGCCACAGTAGTGATGTCCAAAGGTTGCTGTACCACAGTAATGATGTCAGAAGGCTGCTATATCACAGTAGTGATGTCAGAAGGCTGCTATACCACAGCCGTGATGTCAGAAGGCTGTTGAACCACATTATTGATGTCACCACTGTAGTACAACAGCATAGAATCTAAAGTCTATTAAAGAGCTACTGATGCCTCAAAGAAAACTTTGAAAAACATAATAATTAGGTATAATTCTTCTTGTTTTCCATATATAGTCTAGTAATAATGGGGAGGAGGAATAAAGAACTAATGTGAAATACAAGCTGAGCTTTATCTAAATATTATGTTTTGTTAAAGTTCTTTTGAAGGTGTCAGCTGCTCTTTAGGATTCTTCATGCTTTCCAGTCCCCACACTGCAGATTCGTCATAACAAATATATGAGTAAGACTGAAAACACTCACAGTGAACTGTTTGTTAAAAGATGAACAGCTAGAAATGTTGCCAGTTCACGTAGCTATTGCTTAAACCTCATAAAATATTTTTCATCTTATCCTGCTGTTTGCTGCTTTCGGCTTATTTGACCAGAGTTCAAGATAGAGTTAGAAAGAAGGTAAAACAATTAAAACATACAGTACTATATACAAAATAATGTATGGGCAAACATATACAACAAGGCTGTTATCATCTTGGGGTGAAAAAGACAACATAGGGACCTCCCAATCTTTGCTCTCTATCTATGGTGTCATCTCACCCCTTGATGGAGACACTGCCTTATAGTATATGGTTAGCCATTGTTCTGTATGCAAATCAGATCGCCTAACATCCATATATGGTGTATGATGGAACATCTTAAACAACAGAATTCGGTAACTGCATAGTGAACAGTGCTGTTATTCATGGTTTACAGCTGTCGGTCATCTGTTGTACATGGGAGTGGTCTGCAATCTAAATCATACAGCAGACAACTGACAGAGCATCAGAATTTCACAGCATTCCACAAATTCTGAAAGTTTCAATTTAAGTATCATGTTTTTCCTATGCATTTTATTGCAGGTAGTTTGAATGTTTTATGATCTGATGGCTTGAAAACTTATTTTTTTTCCCTCACTGTCCAGTCTACAAACAATAAATGCTAATTGAATAATGTTTAACATTTCTTTGGTTAAACAATATTCCATCATACACTATAAAAAATATTGACTGGTGAAAAAAAAAGCACAACAGAAGTGTGGTGCCATCTCAGGGTTCTGATGATATCAGACTACTCCAGCTTCGTTCTTGTCACTTATGATGTCATCAGAATCCCTGGATGGAATCATAGCTCTGCTGTATATGTTTCTCCAGTCACTGCTCCATATGTTGTGTATAGTTGCCCGTGCACTATTTCATATTTTTTATCCAGGTTAGCCAGGCTGTGATGCAACCCTTTAAAGTCACAAAGGTCCTGCTTCTACTCAATTTTATAGCCACAGACTGAGCCCAAGGGAGGTCAAGCAACTTGCTTAGAGTCAAACAGTCATCCAGTGGCTGCTGATGTAGGACTTGAACCCATGAGCTCTTGGTTTGCAGCCCGGTGTTCGGATCACTAGATCACACTGCCTTATTGTACCATTTGAATCAGAAAGCTACAACTGCTTTTATTTCAAGAGTGACATTTCATAAGCCAGCAATGCTTGACCTAGAGCCAAGCCAGAGCCAAAACAAGGGTATGGCTTGACTCTAGAACCCAAAACATGAGCTGAGCCATGGCTGTTGCAGGCTGTTCTCTACCATACAGACAGTGCTCCTCATGAGTCATGTGAGAGAAGTTGAAGGTTCTCGCCTCTGTACCAACTGCTCAGGCTGACAAAAATGCATGCTTTGAACATAACTAGCTTTGCCTGACCTTGGCTCTCAACTATTCATAGAAGTTAAGCTGAGGCACAGCCAGGCACAAGCCTGCATTGGAATGCCCACCTCTACTCAGAATAGTATAAATCTGAGCCACAATACCATTTTTCAGGAACTATTTGAACAGAAACTATTTCTCTATCATTGTTCATGACTCAGAATGACCCGTGCATGCAGTTCAATCCTCAGCACTGCTGGTTGGAATGCTGATGATTTAAGGCCCAATAAAACTGACAAGAGGCCAGCTTTTGTTTTAATGATTCCCTCCACCTGCAGTTTTCTTCACACAGTTCGTCTGATCGCTCAGCCCAATCATGGGACTGGCTATTTACACTCTTACTCCAGCTGAGATTCACAGATGGTGCCAGTGTCACTCTGTCATTGGCTGGAAGGGAGTGTGCAAATACTATGCCCTCCCTCCCCAAGAAGTCAAGCCCCCGGATGTGGCTTCCCCCAGCTGGCCTTAGCATGGGATTCAGGAGTTCAAACATAAACCTTGGTTTCCTGGGTGGTAGACGCAATACTACTACACCACAGGGCCAACCTGAATCCTGATTCTGATATAACCGAGAGGCAGGCTGTTGTGCATATCTACAGCTGTGCCTTGGACCTCCCTCTATGTGGATTACAACAAGAGTGGTACAAGAAGACTGCTCATTAAACACGAGTGTGATGCTGAAGTCTAAGCACTTCCGCTTAAGTAGCCACTCCAAGTTCCAGCTCCTCACTCCAAATACACTATAAAGCTATACACATTTTGCTCTTTCCACTCCTGTCAGTTATGGTGTTTAGAAGTTACTCTCTCTTGGGATACTTGAGTTTGATCCAGGAGAGGTAGTCATGCACAGGAGGTGTCTGTATGCTAACTGAGAGAATCTCTTGTCTAATCCACGACCGCAGCCTGACTGGTGGAATACAGATCTGAGATGCACAATTACTGATATGTCTGAGATGTAGGTGTTTAGTTTTATTTCCTTTTATCCCATGATCCCCTGCTCATGTGGGCACCGGACCATGCCTTACCTTTCCTCCTTCCAGGAAGATGGGAAGTAGTTGCTTCCACATCTTATACCAGGCAATAACACTGTCCATTTGGCCAGCATAGTGTGCCAGTCCTCCACTGGCCAGGAGCCTGTAACTCCATTGCTCAACTGATTTCACTCAGCTGATGACACAGGGATATGGATGTATTGCTGATCTATTATCGGCTTTTGAGGTGCCGTCTTTCGGATGAGACGTTAAACCGAGGTCCCATCTGCCTGGACTGGTGGTAGTTCAGGTGGATGTTAAAGATCCCATGGCACTTATCGAAAAGCGTAGGAAAATTTCCCCTCAGTCACTAAAAATACCACTAACAGCTTAATCTGTTCAAGGTCAGTTGACATTCATCTGTATTCCCCTCCTCCGGGTCGTGCCTAAAAATACGCAGAATTTGTCTAGTGCACTTACCCGGTCAACAAAAACTAAATAAAAAACATAAATAAATTATTCAGTAATAGGCTAGTGAACAAACTGAGGCAGCACTGGAGTGAGCAGGAAATGAATGCAAATGCTTTTCTCCTGTATGAATTTTGAAGTAGAACATTTCAGATTCACGGTCCTCCAGCAACCAACAGGGACACAAGGAAGAGGGTCCTGTTAAAAGTAAAACTGATTATTATGACATGAACTCATTTGTGAAGCCTGAGTTAATATAAAAAATTATACCCAAATATCCAGCTGCGGACCCTCATATTGCTGCCCTTCAAAGACCTCTGGAGCTGCATATGGTGGGCTTCCACACCACGTTGCAAGGGGCTCTCCTGTTTTGTAAAAGTTACCAAATCCAAAATCTGTTGAGGAAAGAGAGGCTTGTTAATGTCAACACAAATTAGAACTCAGCATACACCAAGGTCTTCAATGAGCATGGAAAAGCAACTTCTGTAAAACAATGTAGAGAAGGCAATACAGCACACTCTCGATTATCCGACCTCCGTTCATCCGAACTCCCTATCTAATGGACGGCTGGATTGTCCCCCACACATTGTGAATCCAGTACAAGTGACTCATTTATCCGATCTCCCGATTATCCGACCATTTCTGATGGTTTCGAAGGCGGTCGGATAAACAAGAGTGTACTGTACTTCAAGCATCAGTATTTGCTAATTAGCAAAAAATGTCATCGTATATTTTTTTTTAGCATGAATACATTTCTGATATAATAAGATTCATCATCAGTATATTTCTATTTCTCTTAGATGTTTTTAAAACACCTTTTATTACTGATTTTATAATTCGTAACTCATGTCGTTGAAGATGACTGCCATAAGCAATTTTTAAAAATCCCTCCTCTCGAAGTTACTTTTTTGACTTTACATATTGTGGATGTGCTAGGAGGGTATATGCAGACGTTTCCGAAGGCACCCAACACAGCGCCAAACCAGAATGTTTAATTTATTCATAGTGGGCGTGGCCAAAGAGCAGTTACTTTTAAAACCTTCAAAAATGCATATCTCCGGTCAGGAGTGAAATACAATGGAAAAAAATGGAAATATTGATGTTTTTGCCAAAAACACATTATTACTACAAAGCTATTTGAGGAATCTGTTTTTCACTAACAAGTACTGCTGCTTGAAGTGCCCTAGTCTAGAGTTTTTATGTGTAGTATTGCTCTGCTGTTTTGTGTATTATTCTGTATATCACTGCATTATTGCATGACTGTGTTTTAAACTGCATGGTTTGCGCTATGTGAATTTTCCAACCAGGTCCCATCTGTGAGAGTTCTCCATAAACTCATGTCGGCAATCTTGCTCAGCAATCCTGCTAAAATGTGGTTTTTGATTACTGGGCAAGTGCACTAGACAATAATATGCCTATTTTCAGTTACAACAGGGAAGGAAGGAAGGAGGGAGGGAAGGAGGGAGGAGGAACAAGGAAGGAAGGACAGGACGGAAGGAAGGAAGGAGGGCCGGCCAAAGTGGGATATTTCATACTGAATCATGATTTTTCATAGGACAGTATGTAACCACAACCATTGCAGTGGACTTCTTTTCTCTAAATAATCAGAACTACGACTAAGTATTGTAACTTTTTTAGTTGTTCATATTGTTTGCTCTCATTTTAAGGCATTGTAGTTAAGGCACTGTGATTTTCTGCAACTTCTAGAGCAAAGTAAGAAAATATTTTTTCTTCTGTAACATCAAGATAGTTAACATTTTTTATGATTTTTCACTGGACACAGCCGTCCAAACCAGCACTGCCCTGACAAAATCAGGACAGGTGGTAACCCTAATCAGAGTCCTTGGACATGGAACTCACTGGCGAATGAATCACATACTACTGATCCACTTTCTATGATTATCTTTGAACAAAGGCTAGCAGAACATCTAAAAACACACCTGTCACCGTTTTGAGTCACACTGAAAACATAACCATACAGTTTATTAATTAATGTTCACTTTTGTTTGTGCTTACTAGATAAGCTACCATGTATACAAATATCTGACTGTTTTCTGTCATGTTTTAACAAGGTCTGTATTGAACATGAGATATCCATTGGAAGGAGACTCTACTGATGAAATAAAGGTGACATGAATGCAAAATATTGTCATTAGAAGACTCCACTTAACACTTAAGGTCTCCCAACATACTGGCAGTCACCATTTTCTTATGAACTCTCCTTGAGAGTTTACTAATTAAATTACAAGATTTCTAACTGAAGTACCTTCTTTTAAATTAAAACCAGTTGTTACTTTTCATAAGAGGAGTCCTTCATTTTTTCCCTTACATCTCTGCCTAAGACTGGATGCTTACCAAAGCTCTGATTGGTTGGTCTAGAGTCTTAGCGACTGCTCACAATTCTACGGTATGCTTCAGCGTGACTTGCTGTGGCTAGGGTTAGTCCTGTGAAAGTCAACAGTGCTGTTCTCAGTTACAAGGCTACTGGTATCACCCTGTTTCACCTCCCTTCCGTATTCGGCTGGCTCAGAGACATGTGGCAGCCATGTGGCATTAATCAGCAGATCGCTGTGCAGATCAATAGTGTGACTATGAAATGTTGCGAGGCACTGACGGTACTAAATCAATTTGTTCTGGCTGTGTACATTTTATTATATCAACATTAATAACGCACTGGAAAGGGTACTCATGACCTTCCCATATGACATGTTGTGAAATCATTACTCCTCTTCAGGGTAATGCTTCTGGAGAACATTTGAAAAAAAAAATCAAGAACAATTTTCTCATTCTGGAAAAAGTTTATCCAAAGATAGGATAAATGCATTTATTTTTTAGTTTAGGTTATTATAGTATGATGAAACAAGGGCTACACTCCATAATGAAAATGTTGCTTCAAAGTTGTTGCTGTGATAGTGCTTGACTAGGTCTTTCCATCCTTGCAAAGCAGGTAAAGTACTAAACATCAACAGAGTTATACAATACATGACAGTTTAAACAGCGGAAAAAGGGATAATTTGTTATGTGTAGTTTGGATGTAAAGTATAAGTTTATGCTTAGTTGGAATAGTGCCTCCTTAAACTTTTATTGGACACTTTTTTCCCGTCTGTGTACTAAATACGCCTTAGTAATTGCTTTTCTAAACCTTTGTGCAAAATAAAGAGCTGTTAAAGGAAAGCTGTTGTTTATCTACACCCCCACCCCCCACCAAAGCTGTACTCCCCTCGAGTAGGCTTTTCGGCTACAATAAACATTTGTTTTTCAATGGGAACTTACTTTACTTTATTTTTTTAAAAGTCCATGATCTCCAAACATGGCAGACGCTGCATGGGTCCATTTCCTATAAAAGTGCAGTGCTGCACCACTCACCTCAATACAAATGTATTGAGGCGAGAGGTGCAGTGCCACACTTTCATAGGAAATGGACTCACACAGTGTCTGCCATGCTTGGAGATCGTGGACGAAGTAAGTTCCCATTGAAAAAAAAAAAATATATATTTATTCTAGCTGAAAAGCCTAATCAGGGGGTACAGGTTTTGGAGGGTGGGGGTTTTTAGATAAGGACAGTTTTCCTCTTTAAGACCACATACTTCAAAAATGGATCAGCTACTGTATATGCAATGGGCCTGTGGAACATCAAGGTGTTTAACACACAAAACTCTGATTTTAAAAGCGGGAACAAGCAAATGTTTTTAATCCTGCATTACTCCAAAACAGTTACCTCCAAATGGTTAGTTAAGAATGAAGCAGAAAAATAAATTGTCTGCAGACTGAGGTATATTATTTATAAAAATGTATAAAAGGGTTTGATAACCAGGAAAGGGTGGGGGGGAGGCTAGACATTACTGCCTATTTTCAGACTCATTACGGGGTGGGGGGGTATATAGATCCAAGTCAACTGAAGTTGAATCAGATTTAAGCAGCTGGTAGTATTTTACTGAAATGGAGGAAATCTGGCCTGGACAAGGGGCAAATTCCTCTACTCATTTCAAGAAGTCTCATGGGATTTTTTTTTATACTTTCTTTTTATCCCTCCTTACGGCCCACTAGCCCCCACTCCTTCGGACCCTGACCATTCCTGGTGATCCCTCCATGGAGTCTGCTCCTAGAGTGTCAGGTACACTCCTGTATCTGCCTCACATTCCTCCTCCTAGAGTGCCTGCACATTGGAGTCTGCCGGCGGAAGGTGAACTCAGAAATCAGGTCGGTCATCATCTAGGTGGCTAGTGGGGTATTTCCACGTTTACTCCCCTGTTACGTCCCACTACCCTTGAGGATGTCGGCACGCAGGACTTGATGTCCAGGTGAATGGTGTGCTGGCGCACGTCGCTGGCAAGTGCCCTAGCGTCCTCCCTCCACGGTTCCGAAGAACTGTCGCCCGCGATGTCTGTTGCTACACAGCACTGGTGCATCGGTGCAAAAGCACCCTAGGAACCCACCCTGGAGAAGGAGAGCATCCATTGGGATGGTCAATCCTTCTCCGCCCTCTGACCCCTGGCAGCCCGAGTCAGTTCCCGGACTGGGTGCGGCATGGTGCGGTGTGGGCGTCCAGTGCCTCAGCCTCAGGCGCCACTGGGCACGACCTCTCATGGGATTTTAATGATTACCTAAACAACCACTAGACAGTTGATATATCATCCACCGGATGCCCCACCCTAATAGTACAGTATCCTCTTAGTATTGCACTTGAGTGGCAGAATTTATGGTATGAGACCAATCTAGCTGTGGAACTAGAACCTACAAACTTCTGGCCCAGAGGCGGATGTGCTACAAACTGAGCCATGCATTTTTTAAGTGATGGTGGCTGAAAGCTGCAGTCATTTATTTCATAGTTTAAACCACAATACCATTCCTCATATGGTATCTCACGCTGTATATGACTGAAAACAACAAAAAATGTTGCTTGAAATGACATGTAAGAAAAGGGGGTAGATCTTATACATAGGCGTGATCCATATACAAATATGTGTTATAAATGTTTTATCTGGACCTCAATAAATTCAGTCTATTGGTTTCAGGCAAATATGTAGCATTCTTCTCTATCCGGCACCCCACTCCTTCACACACCCCATTGCCCCAGATGTCTTCAGTATTTGCCTCTCTTCTCCTGCAACCCCACCTCCAGACTTTCTGGGTGTTCTGTGTGCTCCTCTGTTTCAGCATATCCTTGGGATGGGGGCTCCTCCTGCCACTAAAAGGACAAAGCACCTTGAGACACTGGAGCCACAGACTGGGGGGATCAGCATGCAAAGGGGTTGGCTGGTTTGGGGGAGCAAAAACGCTGTGCCAAAATGAAGCAGGCATTGCCTTGTTCACCTTGCCCTCCCTCTGCCCACCTCCCTTACTGGGAGGCATGCTATGGCTTCCTGGGCAGAGGTGTACCTCCTCCTGGCCACCACCAGGAGTCGCTCAAGAGTGGTGCATCACTCCACCCTCCCTCAGGAGGAGTGCACACTCTTGAATGCCCTGTCACCCTACCTGCCAGCATTCACTCCTGCTACTCCCAGCTTGGGGCAAAAACCAAGGTGACCAGCATGCCAAGCAGATGCACCAACATGTGGCACCACAGAACCACCTGAACTCTAGTTCAGCAGAGGTTACCAAGTAATGCAAGTGGATAATAGTGCAGACAGCTCTGTTTTGGCTCCAGCTGGAGCACTGTGTGCAGTTCAGTGGTCCCTAATACAAAATGTACATTTCACATGAATGTACGAAACGCCAGCAGAAACAGACCTCAAGGTCTATCGAGTCTGCTTGATTGTGCAGCTAGCCCCTCAACTGGCAGCTGCCCCACCCTCCCTCCCTCCCATATCATAATTACCCCCCACTCTGTCCCACCTCCTCTTAAAACCACTCATCATCCTACTGAATACCACCTCCTCAGGCAGAGTATTCCACTTGCGTACCACCCGTTCTGTGAAAAAATGCCTTCTGATTTCCCTCCTGAACAGTGATGAAAGTGAACAGGAACTCAGTTCCTGTACCTTTTTTGCAGCAGGAACGGAGTTCCTGTGCTTCTTCCCACTAACACCGAAACTGAAATTTTTAAACCGGCAACATAATGACAGTTTCTGGATCTGTGACCTGAAGTCAGGGTTTCCATAACAACATCTGACTTGTACAACAATGCTATTTTGCTAGAAATACTTCAGTATCTCTAACTGAAACTACTGGTATCTAAACAGATAGCTGTGTCTAGACACAGCTATCATTCAGATTGAGGATCTTCATTCTGCATCTCATATTTGCCGATGCCCGAGTTCCTGTACTTCTTGTCTACTACTTGCACCACTGCTCCTGAATCTTCCCCTCTCCAGTCTCAGCTGCTGCCCTCTCGTGTCCCTCCCTCCCTCTTCTAATTTGGAAAATCCCTTCTGTGTCTTGTTCATCTCCTTTAAGTATTTAAAGGTTTCTCTCATATCCCCCCATCCCTTCTCTCCTGCAGGGTATACATGTTCAGCTCGCTAAGCCTGTCATCACAGGACCTTCCTTCCTGTCCCTGGATCATCTTAGTTACCCTACGCTGTACCCCCTCCAACAATCTGATGTCCTTCTTCAGAAATGGGCACCAGTACTGCACACAGTACTCCAGGTGTGGTCTGACCAGTGACCTGTGACCTGAAGGATCACCTCCGTATTTCTGGAGGAGATTCCCATCGCAATACACCCCAGCATCTTGTTGGCTTTACTTGCCGCCTTCCTGCACTGAGCTGAGTTGTTCATACTCCCCATTATAAGAATCCCTAGATCCTTTTCTTCCTCTATACTTTCCAACTGTACCCCCCCCAGCTGATAGCTCCTCCCCTGGTTCCTAGCTCCGAAGTGCAATACCTTGTACTTCTTGGCATTGAACCCCAACTGCCATGTCTCCGACCACTCCTGTAGTTTGGTTAGGTCATCCTGCAGCCCCCTCCACCCTTCAGTGTCATCTACCACAGCTCCCATCTTTGTATTGTCTGTGAACAGACTGATCTTACTCTGGATCCCATGTGAGATATCAGCTATGAATATTCCAAGCAGCACCGGTCTCAGTACCGATCCCTGTGGTACCCCACTCGTCACCTCCCTTGGTGATAGGAGTTCCCCCCACTCCCACCCTTTGCTGCCTTCCCTTCAGCTAGTTGGTGATCCAGATGACCATCTTTGTACCCACCCCTACACGTATTCCAGCTTCCCCTCAGTCTCCCATGCGGCACAGAATCAAAGGCCTTGCTGAAATCAAAACACAGGACATCCACTGCATGGCCCTTGTCCAGTTCCCTGGTCACCCAGCTGTAGTATTCAATTAGGTTAGTCTGGCAGGATCTACCTGATATAAACCCCTGCTGTTGACCGTCCTGGAGTCCACTGCCCTCCAAAAAGGTCACCAGCCTCTCTTTTAGGATTGTCTTCATGAGCTTTCCCACAAATGATGTGAGACTCACTGGCCTATAATTGCCTGGTTTATCATTTGGGACACTTTTGTGAATGGGCACCACATGGGCCATCCTCCAGTCTTGTGGTACACATCCTGTGTCCAGGGAGGTGTTAAACAGGTCAGCCAGTGGTCCTGCCAGGATCTCCACTAGTTTCTTAAACACCCTAGGGTGAATGCTGTCTGGTTCCAGTGCCTTGTCCACCCTTAGTGCCTTTAATCCTTTCAGAACCCTGTCCTCTGTAATCTCTGTATCAGTTCCCCTCCTGCCTGCCCACTCCATCCCTCCCATTGAGGCAGTAGAGAGGATGCAACTAATGTAGGGCCTCAAAAACAATAAAGAGAAAGCAGGACAAGAAGTGTGAGGACAGACTGGCAGCTCTAAAAACTCATTCTATCTTGTGCAGCCATTTTGGATTGGGTTAAACAATGGATGGTTCTGATGCCATATGGTGCTACTGATAAGAATGGGTTTTAACATGTTCACCTTGGAGAAATGGAAGTGGGAGGGGGGACATGATCTCAATCCTTCGCACACTAAAAGGGTATCGGCAGGCTTGAACAGATGCAAAGGTTTGGTCAGTTGTGCTCCTGCAGGATGCAAGGGCACTCCCTGAAGCTCAAAGGGGGTAAGTTCAGGGGTAATGTTATGAGGCATTTCTTCTCTCCGAGGGTTTGGGAACCTATGGAACAGTCTACCAGCAAAGACAGTGGACATGAAGAGCACACAAATCTTTAAAGTGAGCCTGGATACATTTCGGATGAATCACTGGATACCATGGGTAGTAGGGGGTGGGAAATCTCCATAATGAAGTACTCCTTTCTTTTTTTTAACATTAAACTTTTTATTGAAATTTTCAAAACATAAACACTCAAACATAACATCTAGTACAAAACAAAAAACAGACATTCATGAAGAATTCATGTACGACAGTATGAGTTAATTGGAACTGCAGTACACAGCCTTCACCTAATGTACATTTTCAGAGGAACTCATCCAGTGATTGCAAGGTCTAGAACTGTACAAGCAATACAATAGACCAGTAGTGTAGGAGTTCCTGAAAGCAGGGCATCATACAATGCTTATATAAAATTATCTCCAACAATCTATGACTTATTGGTATTTTGTAAATATGACCATATCTTGTCATAGTCTGCCATTTTATCTAGTGCCTTAGAGGGTAGCCATTCTTGGGAGGCCATTTGCTCAATAGCCTGCAACCACTCAGTAAAAGTAGGGGTGTCAACTGCATGCCACCCACAAACACATTATGTGGGCCTGCCCAGGTATACAGCTTTTTTGGATAGAACTAGACAGGAAGATCACCAAGGTTCTTCACATCCCCGCAGCATTAACCCCTCAGATTTTTTTGTTTACCTTTATCCTATGGGACTACAGGATAGGCATGTTAAGTATATACTGGGAATTGTATTACTTCCTGCCAAGACGTATCACGAAGAACTGGCTCTCCCCAAAACAAAATGCCATGGATGATAGGAGGGCTACTGTCAATATGTCAGTACAATAAACAAGACGGGGAAAAAACAGCTTTAGCCTGAATGAGAAGACTGACATCTTTACCTCCAGGTGGAACATGTGGGTCATGTATGTTATGTCCCATGATTCTACCTTTGTACCCTAGGAAACACGGCCCCTATTGGGTTATTGGGGAGGCCTAAATGGAGCAGTCAGGCATGGAAGATTGGGGTTAGGGTTTATGGCCTGCCCTGTACCCCCCTGTATTCATTTTTTGGGTCTACCCTTTATAGATTTATGTAGTCATAGATATAGGTGACCCTGAAACAGAGGCTGACTCGCCCCCTTGCCCCTCACCATCATGCTGAGGCGGGGTGGAGTGGGTGTCTGGCTTTCTTATTATATTGTGATTTAAATTGCCTGTAATCTAAAATTATTATATTGATTTACTGCCTCTTTGATATCACAAAGGGTGTATTGTGAAAAGAAAAATTATTTAATAAAAAAGAGATTTACAAAAAAAAGTAGGGATATCTTTGGATCTTCAACTCCCTACAAGAAGGAGTTTTGTAGAAACTGTAGCCACCACGTTCTATTTTATGTGGGGGTGAGACCTGAGGTGAGTAGAGTCACTTAGGCCAATTAGGGCCATGAGACCATCAGCTGGGGCTTGACTAGGTAAGATCCTGTGACAGTACTGTGTAATCTGGCCCCAAAAGGGTCAGCATGACCACAGTATATGGGATAAAGACCCCTCCTGGGAGTCACATCGCCAACGTAGGTTGGAGGGACAGATTCCCTTTTCTTGAAGACTTGTGGAGTTCTGTACCTTAGGTATATGGTTTTTAGCTGCATGAGCTGGACTTTTAGATCCCTGCATGCCATGCGCTTGGAACCAGCAACTGGTCCATTCTATTTCTGAGATGGGTACATCGAACTCACAGGACCACAAGACCCGGAGTTCCCTTAGGCACCTTGGACCACATAGAAACACTAGGCAAAAGGAGTGGGTGAGAAGAATTTTGGTAAGATTTTAGCTTGGGAGATAGGCTAGTTCTAAACTACAAAAAGCACCAGAAATCTTGCTTTTTTTTATTCATTTATTCATTACAAATCGGGTTTACAACCTTTGAGTCAGAGACTCATTTACAAAGGCACCTCGTCGCGGGGGGGGGGCAGACATCAAGACAGTTATTACAGTTCAGATTCAAACAGAGGATAACATTACAGGTGCAGTAAAAGGAACATTTAACATAGATACACTTAGGTTACATCATGTAGTAGTTTGTATGTTACTTAGGTTACATAGTGTTACAAAATCGTGAGTTACACTTATGGATATAGTAGATCCTCAGAGAAGACAACGGGTTACATCCCTGTTTGGACCTAGTAGGGAAGGAGTGGGTGGGGGAGGAGAGGCTGTCCAGTGGACGTTGTCAAGCCAGGGGGCAAGGTGGGCGAGTACCACAGGATACAACAGGGGGTTAGTTGCACCTACAACAGCGGGTATTAAAGATATGGTTCTGAAGGGCTGTTTTGAAGGAGCCAATTTTTGGCAAGTTGGAGATGCAGCTAGGGAGGGAGTTGAACCAGGTGGGGGCTCTGTAGAGGAAGGATCTCTGGGCAAGGGAGGTCTTGGTTCTGGGCACCTTGAAAGTGGCCTTAACAGAGCTATGGGTGGTGACAGACGATGATGACTGCTGTAGGGAGGTGGAGACCCCCAGGGGGGAGGAGTCCTAGCAGTGATTTCTTAGCGAGAAGGCAGATCTGGTAGAGCAGTTGTTCCTCAAAGTTGAGCAGATTGGTGGTGTGAGTGTGGCTGGGGACACCGGTCAGGAGCCTACAGGCCTTATTGGAGAGTTGGATTTTGGAGAGGGCAGTGTTGTCAGCTGCGGCATAGATGGGCAAGCCATAGTCCACGAGTGACAAGACAGAGGAGGTGATGGCCAGTCTAAGGGCAACCTGAGGCAGGCAGTCCCTGTGCCGGTATAGCAGGCCAATCCGAGAGTTAATGGCGGCTGACAGGGCATTAATGTGGGTGTGGAAGGAGAGGGCAGTATCGAACGTGATGCCTAGGTACTTGTATGTGGTCACTTGTTCTAGTGGGTGCAGAGTGCTGGAGATAATCAAGACAAGGGTATTTTTAGCTTTATTTTGATGGTGGGAGAAGAGCATTGATTTTGTTTTCTTTAGGTTAATGACCAGTCTGTGGTCACCGAATCACCTTTCGGCTTGGTTGTAAGCTTGCTAGAGGGATAACTGGAGGGAGGTGGGATTGGGATGTGAGGCAACGAGGACTACATCGTCAGCATAGAGGAGCATTTAACCGGTACATGAGCTGGAGAGGGTGTTGAGGTACAGACTAAAAAGTATTGGACCCAGGATGCAGCCCTGAGGGACCCTGGAGCGAATGGGAAGAGTGCTGGAGAGGGAGCTGCTGATCTTGACACACTGGGATCTAGCGGAGAGGTAGCTTGAGAACCAGGAAATGGGACCACCAGAGAAGTCAAGTTGGTGGAGAGAGTCGAGTAGAAGGGGATGACAGACAGTGTCAAAGGCCTGGCAGAGGTCAATGAAGACTGTTCCTGCAAGGCTGCCAGAGTTGAGAGCAGCATGCAGGTGTTGGGAGAATTCCAGGAGAGCCGTGGTTGTACTGTGTCCTAGGCAGAAACCGTGCTGCTCTGGGCACATAATGTCGTACTTGGTTAGGTATTCAGAGAGCTGGATCAACACCACTTTTTCAAGGGCTTTAGCGAGTGGGGGGAGGATGGAGATCGGCCGGTAATTGTTGGGGGTGGACCGGTCCCCACTCTTATGTATGGGTGTGATTTCAGTAGTTTTCCGAGCACTTGGGAACTGACCCAGGCACAGAGACCGATTTAGAAGGTCAGTTAGGGTGACTAGGACTTCGTCCAAGACCATATGGAGGATCCTGGAGTCGAGGGGGCCACTGCTGGGGTGATTGCTGCTTAAGGCTTTTAGCAGGTGTGGCTTGGCTAACTAGTAAGCTTGAAATAGCCAAGAAAGAGTGGAGCAGTTGTTGTAAGGATAAGGTATCTCAAAGGACATCAGAGAAGAATTAATAGGTTATCCGCATATGACAGAGACATATTCCTTGATACCAGCTTTGATTCTCGGAATACAAGGGTGAGAGTGAAGCGAGATCATCAAAGTTTCAATGACCAGTAGAAAAAGGAGAGGGTACCATGGACATCCTTGGTGAGTTCCTCAGAAAAATGGGAAGGGAGGGGACAGGAGACAACTTCTAGGTATTTTTGTATGGGGTCAGTATATAGTGTCCTGACTCCAGATAGAAATGATGGGCCTACATACACCCGCTGCCTATATGTGTCTCTGAGCTTAACCAATGTCTCAAAATTCAAATGCTTTTTTGAAGTCTATGATCAATGCAGCTGCTGGAGTGGGGAGAGATTTGGTCTGGTGATGTAGACTGAGGAAAGTGTGGAGGTGGTTTGAACTAAGCCATCCTTTGACAAAGTCCACTTACTACCGGTGTATGCACTGGGGGAGGACTTATCCCAGTCTTTAGGACAGGATCTTGGCCAGGATTTTAGTGTCTACATTAAGGAGGGATTAACCCATGACAGGGTATGGGCTTACTGAATATTATTCCATGCCTGGGAGAGGGGGGCATGTCGGCTCATCACTGGTGCTCACCACCTCACCGGCTGGCTCCAACTATCAAACCGCATAAAGTTTCTCAACTGCTCCATGGCAAAAAAATCTGCCTTGGCCTTGCACCTTCTGGGGTCTCAACTCTGTTACAACATTGAACCAACAAACGGTGCCTTCGGAGATCCACGCTACAGCTACTGAAAGTCCCCCACTGTCACACTTCACAGGGACAACACTCTTTTGCTTATCGAGTGCCACTCTGGTTCAATGGCCTCAGCCCCACCACCTCCTCTGCTCCGACAATTGGTATGTTTAAAACAAGGCACCGGGACTATCTCACTACTAACAGCTCCTGTGACTGCCCAACTTAACCTTGTTTCTCCACTTCCCTGCCTGCTCTAGTGGTCCACCCTCCCCTCCTCACTGGATTCTACCCTCACATCTTGGTATACCCGATGCTGCACTTTTCACCCTCTCCCCACCCTACCTACATTCCTTCTTCCCCCCTCCCCTCTTCCCTCTCCCTATGACTCTGGCACTTCTTATCTCTTTGTCTGTTTTCTCTGACAACTACCGCTGTCTGCCTTGCTTACAATGTTACCCTTGAATTGTATTAATCTGTAATTTGTTTGCAATGTCCAGATTGTTGTAATGTCTGTCTTGATATTCCCCATAATTTGTATTTCTCTGACATGGAACCTTTGTAAAGGAGCCTTGGCTCAAAGGTATTTGTAATCCTAGACTTGATAAATAGAAAAAAAAAAAAGTTGCTGACATTGTGGAGGAGGAGAAAATGCAGGGGAGTGAGATGGTGTCTAGGAATGAAGTCAGCTGATCAGGGGAGGATAGGGGGTGCCTAACATAGAGTTTAGCATAGAAAGATTTCATGATCTCGCTGATGTCAGTGGCTTTGGTGCAAAGGGAGCCCTATGTGTTCCTGAGGTCTGGAATGCATCTCTCGACTGAAGATTGCAGAGTCTGTAGGCAAGAATCTTGCCCCCCCCATTTATCGTGGAGGTGAAATAATACCGGTTTAGCTTTCCTAGTGTAATACATATTGAGTCAGCCATGGACCAAAATCATTTCGGAGAGGTAACTATGAGTATTATCCTCATAATATTTGGTTTCTTAAGTCCTCCAAGTTTGGCTTCAAGAGTTCGAACCTCCTGCTCCCTGGTTTTCCCTCAACAGACAATGCAGCCGATGATATGACCCCTCAGGAGAGCTTTGAGAGACTTCCTACATGTAGCATCAGAAACCTCTTGGTTATCATTGAGGAAGAGAAATTTGGTGATTTCTGTTTGAGCCCAAGGACTGAAATTTGGATCCCACGACAGTAATGGGTCAAGGCAGCAGGCAGGAGATTTGGGTGGTGGTGGTGGGGCCCCAGGTTATGTTCAAGTATCAGAAGGACATGATCCGAGTTGATAACGTGGTGGATGAAAGTGCTGGAAGCAGCCTGTGTGATATGGGGGGAATGTGAACCAGAGATCTATCTGGCTGAGGGAGAGGTGTACCCCTGATAAATATGTGTAGTCTCAGTTGGTGGGGTGAGTGAGGTGCCAGATGTCAGATTGGGTGAATTTCTGCACCATGGCTAGGACAGCTGCGGTTGCCTTTCAGTGTGGCTCATTGCTGGAAAAGAAGCGGTCAGGGGCCGCATCAAGGGTGAGGTTGAAATCCCCTCCAATAATAATGGGACTGGGTGGTGTGTTAAATGTAGCCAGTTTCTCACTTGTTGCAAGGTCATCTATACTTGGGGTGTATACATTTAGGAGTATCAAGGGCCCCTCTGGTGTGACCACCTTGGCCATGATAGACAAAAAAAAAGCTTTATGACTTTTTGTATGTACTGTGCATTTCAAGGCCCACCCACTCTCTCTTCCACTTACAGGCTTCAGTGTAAGACAGTTTAGTCTCCTGAAGAAAAGCTACAAGTTTCTGAAGCTTTTTGAGATGAGCCAACACTTTTCCTTTTTACAGGCATATTAAGGCCCCGAATGTTGCATGAAGTAAAATTTAACTCTGCCATGGATCTAAATACTCAGTATTGTCCTGGCTGAGAACAGATTGGAGCATTCTGGAGTAAGAGTTGTGTTGGGTGAGGTGCTAACTGACCAATATAGCCGCAATAAGGCACTTCTGTCCTCACACACAGGAAGCTTCAGGGAGAAAATTAAAATAACCCATTCAAGTACCTTGCAAATACAACATAGCCAGTTAAAAGGAGCTACTGTACACTCATTCTGTCTGATCTCCAAAACTTGCAACAGTAGACTTTATAAATAAAAACATCCAACAGGGGGTTGTACGTACAGTAACAGCGAAAATGTCTGAAGCATGCATGAACAATGTGGATATAGAATCCTGTCAGTCCTACAGCCAAGCATTCTTAACTTGCCAAAAGCAAACACTGGCATCAATGCAGTAGAATGAGGTCCAAAACGTGACTCTCAGCCAAGTGGGAACAAACAGTAAAAACAATAAAAATTAAAATGGCTCCCCCATTGATAAATAGTAACCCTCCACTTATAAATGGTACCCCTCACTGATAAATGGTAATCCCTCACTGATAAATTGTACCCCCCACTGATAAGGTGTGAGAAAATACCAGCAAACTTCTACCTCTGAGTACTGCTGTTAACCACTGCTGTCTTTAAAGTGGGAACCCAGGGCTGGGCTGGGTGGGAAATAGTGAACACACCAGAACTAACTATGAATTGGGCACAATGACACTTCTCAATTGGGTACTTGTAACTCACCCAGACAGGGTCAAAAAGGTCAAAGTTCTGCCAAATACCCTCAGTGACCACTCCCCAGTACAGTGCTTGTGGGAAGTAAAACAGCCCAGGCCTCCCCTTCCAGTTCAGAAACAGCCAGGTCATAAGTAAAATGCATGTGCCAAAATTCAAATCCTATGTGTCCCAACCAGACTGGAGCTTCCTTGATGCCATTCCTGATATTATTGTGGTCCTCCAATCTTTGTCACGGAATTCACAACTGCCTGCAGTAAGTTTGCACCTTTCAAAAAATGCTGGCCAGGGAGGCTGGGTCCCTAGTCCATCTGAAAAAATACAAGGAAGCCAGGAATAAATGCACTGCTGGGATATGATTGGCCAAATCCAGCTATAGCAAGGCCCAGCAAACACAAAACTGGACAAATTGCAAACGATTCTGGGAAAATGTCTCAGAACTCCTTGGCAAAGGTGACAAAACCTCACCAAAAATGCTCACGGTTGATGGATATGAGGTACTTGATCCCACCAATACTGCCAACAAATTCAATGTTGCCTTCACTGACCTTAGCTCTGTTGTCCCCACTGAGTCAACCTTGCCCTCCAGCGGTGGTCCTGGTCCTGTTGACACACAGCTATTGGACCCTAAGCCAGGTTATCCTAAATTCTATTTTAAACCTGTCTTAGTAAGGGACACATCTATTTATATAAGAAAGGTACTTGGTAAAACCAGAATCAGGAGAGATTCAATTAACATGAGGCTATTTGCCCTGGTAGTTGAGGAACTCACCTACACCATTTTCAAAATTTACAACTTCTCTGTGTGCTACTCCCAGTTCTCCGAGAAGTGGAAATCCATGTTGGTTGAACCGGTTTTTAAATGTGGTGACCACTCTAACCTTTCCAATTAGAGGCCAATTTCAATACTCTTCCCCCTGTCCAAAGCCCTTGAGAGAAAAGCATTCGATGAACTTGTTTCGTATCTTGAACAATAAGAACTACAGTGTCCCCAACAGCATAGAATTCAGAAAAAAAACATAGCATCAACACAGCACTAACGGAGTATTCCAGTTTTGGCCTTGAGGCCCTTGACAATGAAAACAAGGCTAGCACCATCTGTATTGACCTGACAAAAATCTTTGACTTGGTCAACCATAACCTCTTTCTCTACAAACTCCATGGCCAAGACCTGGCACAGGACACAGTCACCTGGTTCCAGAGTTCTCACTAATCACACTCAATTCATTAAGAGAAATTGCTCCTTGTCAGAGGTTAGGAATGTATCCATTGGTGTTCCCCAGGGCTCAATTCTGGGCCCTTCACTATTTTGAATTATTCATAAACCACTTGCCTCACGCCTGTCAGTCTGCAAATGTACTTCCCTATGCAGACAATGCTGTTATCTACTCCAAGAACCCTAACCTTGGCAGCCTTACCTCTGTCATCCAGGGTAATTTTAAGGCCTTTGAAAAAAGGTTCTCCTAAAGCAAACTGGTTCTAAATTACAAACAAAAAAGACAGTGTTCTTTACAAGTCCGCAAACGAAGAAAAGGCCCCCCCCCATCATCTGCAATGACTGGGGACATATACTTGAACAGGTGGAAACCTTTAAATAACATGGGGTGATTCTGGACAATACCTTATCTTTTGCTCCCCACGTTGACCACCGTGTGTCCATGGTAAACAGAAGACTGGGAGCATTGTACCGTAACTGGGTCATCCTCACTGCTGATGCTAGACGCCTCATAATGGCAAGCTCAGTACTGTCACTAGTTGACTATGGCTTCCCTGTTTACACAACTGCCTGTGACTCAGTTCTCAGCAGAATAAATCTGATCTGTAATAAAGCTTGCTGTTTTGTGCTTGGGACTGACAAGTGCACCAACAGCTCCACCCTCTACACCCAAACAAACTGGTTACCTCTACCTAGCAGAATGAAGTTCCAGACACATTTGCTTGCCAAGAAGGTGCTACTGGGCGTAACCCCCCCCTTGGCCCTAAATTACTGCTTCCGCCCTGTTGCCTTTCTGTACAATACCAGGAGCATGGCTCAGAATACTCTTGAACTGCTTAGCCACCACACTTAGCTGAGCAAGCATTCATTAGCAGTTAGGGCTGCTGGCTGGTTCAATGAACTGTCCAATATACCTTGCTCAATCTACCTAAGTTTGACCAGTTTAAGAGAGCACGATGGGCAGCCCTAACAGTCCAGTGCAGCTACAACTGCTAATCATCCTAACACAAATCCCTCTCTATATACGCTTTGAACTGTGTCAAACTCTGGCTCTGAGGCCATGTACCACTGATGTGCTTGTTTTACACTATTCTGTCTACCTGCCTTATTGTAAAATTGAATGCAGTTGATTCCAGCATATTTATTCGTACTTGTTTGACAATATTTATACGTGTTTGACTTCATTCCACTGGAACTCACTTACTGTTCTTGTTATGTTGCTTTCTAATCTCTGTTACTGATGTGGAACATTTGTAAAACAGCACCTGTGGTCAAAGGTATTCTCCGGAAATTTTCAATAAAGAAATAAAAATTAAAACAAACGTAACACTCTCTGGCAGTTTAGTTATTTACAAATTAAAGTACAGATAATATTTGTAAGAACTGGTGTTCAAAAAATCTTTTGTAATCCTTATGGCGCATATAACAATATACTGAAGCTTTTAAGACCCTAAAGTATAATGGGGTCTGAGAGTTTAGGGGTTAAACTAATCTGTAAAATTGCCATCAGAAATCAGATTGACACTCTTCAGTGGAAATCATGTCTTGTTATTATGCTAATGCAAAGAGAAGGAGATAATCTTGAGAATCGAGGTGCTGACAAAGGAAAGGTATGAGAGTGGCGGGGGAGTACTAATTGTCAGAGCTGACCCACATCATGAACTGAATACTGATCAGCCAGCACTGACGTCAATGCTGCTTCTGCTGTGCACCAGCGAGAGAAGCCAGCAGCACAGCCTGTTTCAAAATAATAGTCACTGCAACTGGATAACCCTCCAACTATTCAACTGCCATTAACCCTCTCTGTGCTTTCACCATCCATGTCCATGTATACAGATTTATTTCAAATTCCTGAACATGTGTGTGTGTGTGTGTGTGTGTGCATGTGTAAATAACTGTGCTCTTGGGCAGCACGTATAATACCTAGACTCAAAAACATTTTATGAAAAGTCCAGAACAGAATGCAATTGAAATAGTGCTTTTGTTACAGCAGGTTGCTAAACTACCTTGTAACTCAGTATTTCACTAAATGTTTTTACCAAAAATAAATATTATGTAGAGTTGCCATTGCAAGGAAGAGCTATTACTATATATTTTGTATTCCATTTTTATTTGGTAATTTGGTGTTACAGGAAGGATACAGAAGAGTACATTATTATGCAAATTTATACAAACACATTGCCCCTGGTCCTTATCTCCTATTACAAATTGGAGCAAATATGAAAGCCAAAAATAACAGAATTGTTGTTCACTCTCTATCTGTCTACACATGAAAATGCCTAGCTGCATTATGTGTTCGATTTATAGTTTCAGAAGACAAGTATTTCGTAATCTGAGAAATAATAAATAAAAAGATGACTGTATATACACATAAGCAGCCCCTGACTAATTAACAGGGATAGGAGCTACAGTACCAAGAACCATCACATACCATGTAACAATAACCATTTGATTAGCATGCAACAGACAATAAACAATTTCATTCACAGGCAATTCATGAATATTTTTTTTAACAGAAAGGAATTTTGCATACTTTAATAAAGGGTCAGGATATTTTACACATACTGTATGATACAGCTAGCATCACCAGATAAGTGACACTGTGCTATGAAATAAATATTGTTTTGCTACAGTGTACATCACTCTGTGAGTCAAATGCTTCTCACGTTTTTTTTTTATTTTCAATGCCTTAATGTACCAATGCATATATTGCCATGCAATTAAATATAACTCTATAAAGATATCTAGCCATTATTGATCACTAAAGATTCTGTTCCAGGGAATGACAACAAGTTTGGGCACACAACTGGAATCTAAGTGTGCATTTTTAACCAGTTTGTTTTTTTGATATGAAAAGCTACTCAGAAATGGCAAAATGCCATGAAAATGCACCACTCTAATGGATAAAAAAACACTTTAAGGAAAATGAACTCCTCTAACATTGGTTAAATTATGCTTCACTTGTCATATTATGTTGAACTGAGGAAATATTACAGGTATTATAAATCGAAAGAACGCTCCCGACCAATCAGAGCGCTCCTTTCCACTGCGCGTGAAACACTCTTATTCTGTGAAGAGCATCTCATGCACAGATGCCCTAGAAATGGGCATGTTCTGGGAATAGTTTCTTTTAAATATATTATTGATTGCCTTTGATCAATAATATATTAATATGTCCCCCATTGCCACTAGTTCCTGTACTAGAATGGTTTCGCTTGCCTTCAGCTTGAACCAGAACAGCTCAGCTTCACGTCGCTGTTTCTGCTCCAGTCGAAGGCGTGTGAAACCACTCTTATACAGCAATGAGTGGCTCCGGGAATGTATTAACATATATTACTGTTACTTACATATTAGTTCACAAATTCACACATATGTATACATAGATACATAGCTACATAGAATTTGATAGCAGAAAAAAACCCAATGATCTATCTAATCTTCCTGTATACTACATAAAGCTGTGGTCAACCTAGCTGGATAGAAACCATAGATAGCTAGAGATGGGTAATAGATGGATGGATAGATGGCTAGCTAGCTAGCTAGACAGACAGACATAGCAGTTCTATATTTATTAGCAACAAATTTAGTTCTTTATTTATTTACAATATTTGATTGACTAGGAAAGACAGGCAGAGCTGCAACAACTCGCTTCCTGGTCCTGATAGAGGGTACAAAGAAATAAGTTTATAATACAGTTACCAAAATGAAACAGGATATATTACAAAAGAGTAAATCATTACTTAAAAGTTAGAATTAACAAAGGAATATAACTATATTCTTTAACAGAGAAATTTTACAGTTTAACAATAATATTAACTAATCTGAATAAGTCAAGACACACCACTGCAACTTGACAAGGTCAGCTCACACAATTGTCTTATAAGAACTGTTCTGGAAGAAAATGATTGAATTTGGGTACATAGAATCTTCCAGAGAGTGGAATCCTCCAGGAAAAGGCAGCCTAGCCAATTACATGGCAGCATCTAGAGGTAGGACAGAACAAAGACTGGCACTTCTGAGGGAGTAAGAGAAGGGGGAAGCAGGGGAGAATATATTTGAAAATGAGTACAGCATAGCCTCTGTCCCTCAAGAGATGGCCACCCTAGATTGCAATATGTCACATTAAAGGGTTATGGATGAGCAGTTGCTGGTGAACCTGCAGAGTGCATTGAAAACAATGTCCAGTCTGGGTAGATGGGTTTGGGTAGCAGCACCATATAAACCACAGAGAATAAGGTGACCCAGCGGCACTGGAGGTTGAGACACTGGATGCCATACTTCACACTATGCCAGTGACCTGGGTTCGGAAATGAGCCTGGGCTGCTGGGGATCGAGCATTCGGAAGACTGCTTTCCTCTCTCAGGAAGGGAGGGACTGCCATCCCACTCACTGATCATCCTCTAGTGGCAGCTGGTGGGAGATATGGATTGTGAGCACACAGCTAGCGCATGACATCCGGGTGGGGTTAGGGAGAAAAAGCAAAAATGGAGCTGGCATGCTCCGTGATGGCCCTGGCTATGCCCACACTGAACCCTGGAATCTGGATCTGGCTATCTAGAGGATGGGAGAAAGTCAACGTTTCTCACTCCTGGCCCTGTCACGGGGGGCAATCTGTGGGGGATTTCCTGGGGAGATGAGTGAGAGGATGCAGGGCTGTAGAGATGAGCTCCCCGAGGAAGGAGCCATAGCCACCTTCCAGCTCCGCCCCCCCCAAAAAAACCAACACAGAATAGTGCATGGGTAACCATGCACGAGAAGGCTTTTTCCATCAAGGGGTTCTGATAACACAATAGAGACCCCAAGAGCAAAACACGAGAGGTATAGGATATCGCCAGAACACCAAAATGGAAGCACAGCTGAGTTATGCATGTTTGCCCATGTGTTATTTTGTATAGCATATGATTTGAAACATAAAATACACTTGGTTTAATTTTTTACCATTTAAAAAAAATAAAAACAGAAATCCCCCTTATACAGCTGCTGAAACCCACCCAGATATGTGGTGGGTTGGTGTTTTTTAAATGATGAAACTATAAAAGATTTGTCTTAGGGGAAGGTCTGGATTCTGTGTTTGTGGATTGAAACAAACAGCAGGTGGCACAGATCTGCATTCTAAATAAAAAAAATCTGTTGTGCCACAGAAGGGTACAACATCATTTTATGATCTTTGAACTGTGGTACAGCAGCTTTTTAGTAAGGATGGAAATCCATGCACAACAAGGGGTAACCATACACTATGTTGCCATAGTCGAAGACTGGAAGGATCTCTTTGGTTACAGTTTCCTGAAACGGTCACAGCTTTGGTGTACACATGAAGATAAAAATCCAAGAGTGAAGTTTCCCTTTATGAAGTGGCAGTGCTCCGAATTTCTATATGTACATTTTATATATATTAAATATATTGTATATACATACTATGTAGACAACACTACATGACACAGTGTGTGTTCATTGGAACTGGCATTCTTTCAGTGTGTGTTGAGGTACGAGACCATAGGACAAGTGCTTCTCAGGCAGCATACACGGGAGTGACTACGTCCCCTAGTAAAATGCAAAAGCCTGGAGTGTGTAATCACACTTAGAAAATAGCCCAGTATTACACATTTTGGCTTAGAAAATGCAGTACTATGCATTTATGAGTACATGTAGGCAAGAAAGGTGACCTGGTTTATCCAGACAGCAGTATTTACACAAGCATCCTTGACTCATTTTATAAATAGAAATTATATATAGAGACATATACATTCACAGATATCACACACCCATATACATACATTTTTTAATATTTACATCTCACTACCAGGAAGCATTTATTGTATTAACAGAAGACTATACTGTCTAGTTCATCATTCCTGTAAAATAGGACTTTTAGGTTGGAAACAACTTGGTGATATCTAACACAACTATTTTCTAACTTATTCAGTGGTGTTGTTATCACAAACGGGGACAGAGGTGGTCAACAGAACCCTGACTGGCACTTCAACAAATCATTAAATATTTATTAAGCAACTACATAGAGTACCATTTGTTATATTCCTCCTCCCCCTTCCCAGAAGACTAGTTATTTAAGAAGCACAGTGTTCCCTGAAACAACATTTTAAGTGGACACAGCATGGGTTTTGAAGTTCAATATGAAAGCATGGTTTATGTCTATAACCTTTCTTTGCCTAAAAGGTCTCCTGGGACTCTTTTGAAATGCCTTTTAAGTGCGCCTTTGTTGCAGATTCCAGGTGGAATGTGCTATTAGGCAGGGGTGCTCGCTCTCCTGCAGGGTTAAGGGCATTTATGAAATGGAGACCTTCTCTAAATGTCAGAGTTCCAAGAGAATTGCTGGCCTGGAGAGGAAAAATGAAAAAAAGGGTCTTTATAGGAGACGGAAGAACTGCAGAGAGCAACCGCTAACAGGGGGGAATGAAAGAGATCAGCAGCAGTAAAGAGAAACTAAAATAGCAATACAGAGGAATGAAAGATGGATATGATTTTAATTAAAATGCAGAATAAATGCTTATTGTTAAGAATAATCTAATTTTAGATATTGTTGTGCTTGGATTACCAAATGTTAGTGTCTTAAAAAAGGGGCTAGATAACTGCATTATAAATTGCAAGACACTAAGGAGAGAAAACTGGTAACTGCCATGCAAAATGCTACCACAGTATATTCTAATATCACTGCTAAAACAAAACCACTGAATGAAATGCATTCTTTTGAGGAAAAAACTGCATTTTAAGTAGCAGAAGATACACTTAAACAGCAAAAGCTACACCAACCAGGCTATTAAAACAAAGATACATGGGAACCTTAACACTGCATGTAGAATAACGTAAAAAGTGTCTTCAGGTCAAAATCACATACCCAAATGTAAAAATCAAAAGCTCTGGCAGCTGCTGTCTTGATTTTAGTGCCATGCTCACACTACAGAAACAGCAAAAACAAGAAAAGAGTATGCACATGGGCGTGCAAAATACTGTCATTTTCTTCCGGAGTGCGAAAGTGCATATCACAACTGAATTTCACCAGTGTGTAAACTGCTTAACCACAGATGCCTGAAAACCCCATGCACATCTGCATCTTAATACCTTCATCAGGGGGGATTCTAATATTGTTACCAGAAGACCACTGAATGAAATGCACGCTTTTGAGGAAAGCTTATATACAGCGAGGTACAGTACACTGAAACAGCAAATGCTACACTTCAGCCACGTTATTAAAAGAATGATACGTGGGAACATTGGAATCTTAACAGTGCTGTATCATAACATAAAGGGTGTCTTCTGGTCAATATCCCATACCTGTTTGGGTAGACAGGTTTATGTTCTCTACCTCAGAACTGATGGGTCTCCCCCCCACCCCCACACTCTCTCTCTCTCTCTCTCTCTCTCTCTCTCTCTCGTGCGCTCACTCTCTCTTCATCTATCTCTTTATGAAGTTTGGGCTTCTCTTTTTAGCTCAGAATGTTAGATCTGTGTCTATTATGCTTTTGTTTTTTTTGCCCTACTGTTTCAGTACCTCAGAGCAGCAGTGCAAAGATGTCAGGGTAATCTGACCCTAATGTTTTTCACTTTAAAGATTCCAGGCATCCTCCAGTTTACAATGTTTTTGTTCTGCCACACTTTGAGCATTTTATAAACATTTTATTTTCTAATAAAAAAAAAAAAAAGATGGCTGCTACATTGGCTTAGAAGTAGCATTGTAGACCTGGTAAGGGTTAGGATCGAGAAAATAAAAACTCATGGGGTGCAGCATAGGAGGTACCTAGAAAAGTAGATCTGACAGGTATGCTAACATTTTTATTCACTGTAGCTGAAGCTAGCTTTTTGGGAAAATATTCTTCATTGCACTGCTGCTTGAAAGAATAAAATCTGCCTGATCAGTCAGTTGATGGTAAATGGCATGTTTCTTTTCATACTGACTAGTTCCTTTGGCCTTTCTTATTTGCCTGCATCTCAAAAACAGTAAGACTTTCTGAGCTGACAGGGCTGCAAGATTCATTTACTTTTCTTCACAATACTGCTTCGTGGGTTGGCAAATATACAGCCTAAATCAGCTAAGACCAGTTAACACCTCTGAAACCATTTTGTTAAATGTAATACATAAACCAAATGCTGCCGTTAGTTCACAAATTGTTTTATAGTTCTGTTTCACCGTTTGTATTACTGGTGGGAAGGCAGGCAGGAAGACTTCATTGGGCATTGACAACAGGCTTTTGCCCAAAGCTAAAATCATATAATATATATTAAACTCTGAAAATATTTACAAAACTGATAATATGTTAATTAGAAGCAGATATGTTTCCATGTTTAAGAGGTAAAGGAAGCATTTGTATTTGTTTATTTATTTTATTTGAAAACTGGTAACCGGGAGAGGCACACTGAGCCAAGGCTCGTTTCCAAATGTGACTCAGGGGAAACGGGAAGGGGAGTACAATAATACAGTATACACAGCACACAAGTAACAGAACACAGTAAAGTGCAAAATGTATACAAGTTTACAAGAAAAACAATGCAATAACAATGGAAGGAGCCAAACTGCAGTACAATGAACAGCACTGACATGCAATAAAGTGCCGCTGCAGGCAGAAAAAGAGTAGTGCAGTAATTGTTCAGAGGAGACAAGTCAAGCAGAGGCAGAAGCCTGGTGGGAATTGAATTACTGGTGGTAGCTGTATCACTGGGAACCATAAGAGATCATTTATCTTAAAACTAGAGGGGTCATCATCTGACCCACTCCAATCATTTGCATAATAGCCCCATAGATATAGTATAGTATAGGTCACTTGCATATGGCAGCATAAAGCCCCGGTTTTCCACGTTATGCCCCCTTAGTTTTTATTTATATGGGATCACTATGTGGAGAACAGTTACATGAAAGCATGATCTTTGTCCCTTTATGTTCAGCTGTTCCAGCTACTTATTCCCCCACTTGAAGTCATAATGCTCTACCTGCGACAACATACTCGACTGCTGTGGAATTGTCCATAATATCACAAGCAGATGATTGTGATCTCAGGTGGGGGAGAAAGAAGCTGAAGGAAATATAGTTTAAGGCACAAGGATCCTGTTTTTTGTGTGATGTCCTAAACAATGAAGGATAAGGAGGCGGGAACTGGAGAACAGCTGTGAAAGATAAGCTGAGCTGCATCTAAATATTGTGCTTTTCTAGCTAGCCTGTCAGTACAGTAGTAGCACTACTGCTCCTGATGCCGATGACCTGGGTTCGGAAGAGAGTCCAGGTCACTGGGGGCCAGCCGGGAGAGAAGGATCGAGCGTCCCTGAGGACACATTCTTCCTCTGGGAAGGGGAAGACCACTGGCTTCACTGCTGTGTAACTATTAAGCAATAACAAGCGGGAAACTGGTAATTTCTCAGGGATAAATGACTGGTTGGTATGCTGAGGGCCACCACCCTCCAGCCGGTCATTAATCCAAGCAAATGACCAGCTAGAAGGTTGTTATTGTGATTATAAGTCTAACTGCAATAAAAGACTTTTCCTTTTTTTTTTTTAGTATGATTTTGGTTTTAGTTGCGTGGTGCAAGCCATGCATGCCACACAGTGTCAGTCTGCAGCAGGATCAGTCATTTCTTAGATGTTATTGACCAATCCAGTAGCCAATCAGGAGCCTCGCTAGGCTCATGAATAATTATTTTGGCTTATAGTAAGCCTTTTACTCAGTCCCATCCATGTCTGAAACCATTAATAGTTTTTGCACCCACCACATCTGCTGGTAGGCTGTACCACGGCCCAACCACTCTCTATAAAATATTACTTTTTCACATCCTCCTGAAACCCCTCCCCCCGCCAGCTTCCACTTATGCTCTTGTGTTCTTGATTCCCTAGTTCTGCTGAATATTTCCCTACAATCTACATTGTTCATTCCTTTCAGGAACTTGAAGATCTATATCTCCTTTCTCCCTGAATTAGAACCAATATTAAAAAGGAAGCTTCTGCAGAAAATAATTACTTATGGGTCCAGTACAGTCCTCCTTTAAATCAGTCCACTTACCCTCATGTCAGAAAATATGGGATGGATTTTTGAAAGGAGTTGTACCTTGCATGCTATTTTCAAAGACTGCACTAATATTTTCTCAATAACATTTGCATTGAATTAGTATAATACTGATCTTTACTATATGTTGCATTTCACACTTAAGAATATAAGATACACCATCTTATGCTTCAATAGACAATACTGATACATAATAAAACCACTATGTTCTCTTAAGGAGTCAATCAACACTCTAACCTGAAGACAAATAAAACCTGCCTATATAATTTCAGGATAACATATCTCCATTTTCAATTTTTATAATTTTAAACAAATAACTTAAAGAAGGACCCTATATAGACTAAAATAAAATCTTAGCTGATAGAATCAGATCCCAGTTATACAACTGGAGCAGGTTGAGTGACACAATTAAGATCAGACTCTCACTGAACCTTTTCCATAAAGCTGTTATTAATGAACTGAAACAATTACATGACTGTTTTTTAGGAGGATATTGTGTTTTAGATACGCATGTACTGGCTATGTAAGTGGATAAGTAAGAGCTCCTGCTCTGTATGCCCTCTATCGCTGTAACATCTTGCTGAGCTGGACTGTGCTGCTGCAGAGTGAGTGGAAACACTGGGTTTAACTGCTGACTTTGAACCTGTTCAGAACTGCTGTTTTACTATTTCTAACAGAAGGGCTCTGTGTCTCCCTGCTTAATTCCCCTGTTTAGTTCAACTGTGCTCAGCTGGCCCAGTAGCTGAGTGCTTCAGTCAGGGTAATAAATTGAGCTGTTTGCAAGCACAAGCGTGAGAGCACGAGCGCCACTTGGCAGAGGAAATAAGGAAGATATAAAGGTTATTGACATTTTAAAACTACAAATTGACACTTATATTTGTATAATCAAGTGTTAGAAACATTTTTAAGAATGAAAATGCAAAAGTGCTTAATAATGGTGGGTTGTGTACTAGGGCTGATGCTTGTGGATTCAAGTGTTTGGATCCTGGCAAATAATGCTGTGGGTAAGTTTGAACGAGGTAGATTCGAAGATAATTTTATATATTCGAATCTTCTTTGTGAATTTAGACATAATATGATGTTAAAATTAGAAGTGGAATGGGTTGTTGAACAAAAAGTCACAGTATAGAATAAGTGGTTATAGTATACCAATTTCTAACTTATGCCCAAATATTGTATTGTCTTTTTGTATTGAGTTATTGTTAACTCTATCTGGGGAGATAGAAGTAAACCCATGTCCCAGTCTGTATGGTGATCACTTAATTTGGGGGAAGGGGGGCCTAAGAGTGGCACACTTGAATATTCGTAACTTATTTCCCAAAAAAACAAGAGTTAGAGGCTTGGGTCTTAAAATATGAACCTGATATTTTGAGTTTGACAGAAACTTCATTAAAACCTTCAGTAACTAATGGTGTCTTGGCCTTAGATGGTTATAAAATAATAAGAAAAGACAGGGCAGGTAAAAAAAAGGGTGGAGGTATACTTATTTATTACAAACAAGAATTAACTGTGTCGGAACTGGAGTTAAAGGCCGATTCTCCATTAGAGTGTTAATGGTCATTGACTGAAATAAAACAAGGGGATAATTATAAACTTATACATTGCACTGTTTATAATCCACCAAAATGTGCATGTAAAGGCCTTGAAGAGTTTTTACAATTTGTTTCAAATTACCAATTTAGTGGTGACTTTTTAGTGTTAGGTGATTTTAATATTCATTGGGACTCCTGTGATGCTTCTAATATGGAGTCCTTGTTGATGAATGCAGGTTTGTGTCAGTTAGTACAAACTTTTACATGCACAAACCTGAAGACAAATAATCATTCAATTTTGGACTAGATTTTGACTAATAGTCATACTAAAATTATTAAGATTGGAGTCTTACCAGATGTTATCAGCGACCACCTGGCAATATATTATACTTGGAAATCAAAGAAAATAAAGCCTCCCCCTCGTTTGATTACCTATAGAAAGTATCCCGAAGATTTAGATGATGGATTAAAGTCTGATTTAAGAGATGTTGATTGGTCTTAATTTGATGTAATACCTTGCATAGAGTCTGCAGTAGATTACTTTACAACACAAATTTTGGAGTTACAAAATAAATTCTGTCCAATACTAACAAGGAGAGTAAGGGGATCAGTGGATAAATGGATTACTCCGGAGATGTTTAAATTGATGAAACAAAAAGATCAAGCATGGAAACAATTTTGCTTGAGTAAAAATATTAGTGATTTTCCAAGCTATCAGAAATTAAGACATGCGTGTAAGATAAAATTAAGGTTATGTAAATCTGATTATTATGTAAAACAACAAGATCTAAAGTTGTCAAATCCAAATAAATCTGGTCTTCAATCAAATCTTTGGTGTCTCCTCCCACAGATGTACAATCAGGTGAGTTCCTTGTTGAAGGAGTTACAATAAAAGATCCACAAGAAATAAATACAGCCTTTTAACATCAGTTTTTGGATATGGGTAAATATAGTGTAGATAAGGATGATCAGGACTTAAAGAACACAGTTATAGCATCTCAAAATGATTTACTATTTCATTTTAAAGAAATAGAGCCCAATCAGGTACTGAAAATTTTGAAGAAAATTCCTTTAAAAAATGTTGGGATAGATGATATTCAGCCAAGGTTTTTGAAGTTAATATCTTCATAAATTTATAAACCTTTGACAAAAATATTTAATTTGTCCTTAGAAATAGGAATCTTTCTACAACAATGGAAAAAAAAACGTAATAAGACCAATTTTTAAGGGGGGAAATAATAAAGATTTGGGGAATTACCTCCCTATTTCTCTTCTCCATCCTTTAGGTAAAATTTTAATAAAAGATAACAGAAGTACAAATTAGTGATCACTCACAATTGACTGGGCTTCAGGCTCCTGAGCAGCATGGCTTTAGAAAATTTCATGGTACAGGAACTGCCTTGGCCAAGTTCACAAACCACATCAGTGAGGCTATGGAGAGGGGTGAGCTCACTGGAGCTGTCTTTGCAGACCTGTCCAAGGCATCTGACCTTGTTGACCATCGCCTGCAGCTCAGGAGCCTAGCTGCCAAGGAATTATCCAGATTGTCATTAAAATGGGTGGAGAGTTATTTATCAGGTAGGGAACTACAAGTTCTTTATGAGGGTTCAGTGTCAAAGAGTAGAATTTTAGAAAAGGGTGTACCTCAAGGGTCACTCTTGGGATCCCTATTGTTTTCCATATTTGTGGAAATTATACCAAGTAAAATTCTTAAGGCTAAGACAATCTTATATGCTGATGATATAATAGTGCTAATTCATCAGATAACATTGCCCAAGATTTGACTGTAGATTTTCAGAATCTAGAAAATTGTTTGTTGGACTTAAAATTATCATTGACTATTTCAAAAACCAAGAGTATGATATTTGCCTCTAAACAAAAGTTAGTTAAATTAGGGAAACTGAATATTTTTGGTAAAAATGGAACTAATTTGGAGCAGGTGCAATATTTTAGATATTTGGGAATGCATTTGGACTCAAATTTAACATTTTCAAATCATTTCTTGACTTTAACAAAATCAGTAAATCAAAAATTAGGGGTTTTATTCAGACTACAGAATGTGTTAACTTTACAAGCCAGGAAACATATAGCCCAAAGTATACTGCTTTCTCAACTGAATTATAATTCATTTTTGTTTACTAGTTTATCTAAACATGGTAAATAACTTAACAATGACTTTTCATAGTATTTGTAGATTTGTTTATAGATTGCCTTATAGTAGACATCATTGTACTTTATATCAAGTTTCAGGGTTTCTACCTCCTAACTTGAGTTCCATTTACTCTGTTGTAAAATGGATAATGTATTGAGACAAAAAAGTCTCTCTCCCTTGTATTCTCTGATATCTGTAAGGGAAGCTCTGAGAAAATTTTCTTTCTTGTTTAAATTTGAAAGTCACTAAAACTAAAATGGGTGCTCAAGCTTTTTCTATCCAAGCACCAAAATACTGGAATGATCTTCCAATTGAATTGAGAACTATGAGTAGTCATAATTTATTCAAAAAGAAACTGAAGCATCATTTATTGAGTAGCTTGCAATGTCACTGCTAATTTAAATAATTTGTATTACATTGTTTGTCTTATATGTCATGTATTTGTATTCCTTTATTAAGTGAATGTAAAAGTTATCTTTTTTGTATAAAATCTTGTGACTATTTTAAAGTCTCGGGTCGCATATGAAAAAGGGACTTGGCTCATATGTTTACCCAGTTAACAAAATAAATAAATAAATAAAAAATGTATGTTGAATGTTTGCATTACACAGGAAATACCTGAAAATAGGTGAAATGCCCAAATGTGTTTTTACTGTATAAAAATATATTACTACAAAACCAATCCAAAATTAAATTGAATTTGATGTCATTCTGCACCTTTAAAATAAGGATATTTGTTCATCAAAACATGATCCCGGCCTTGAAAGTTCCTTTCAACAGGAGCTAAGTTCACAGCCCTCTGCTGGTGACACACAATTAGTTCCATAGCAACAGTGTCTGATGTCACAAGCAGCTGACTGTGACTTCTGTTTCTAAACAGTATTACGCCAAATTAAACTGCAAAGGACAGGGCTTACATAAATCATTATTAATAAAGAAAAGTAATGCCTTAAAGCAGCAGTACTTGTTATTCAGCATAGATGTCATCATACAGTGTTTATTTAGCAGAAATGTATTTATGACATTCTTAGATTCATTATCAGTGTATTTTTAATTTTCTCAAATATTTTTAAAATAGCTGTTATAAATAATTTCGTAGTTAATTACTCAGGTCATTAAAGATGGCATTTAAAAAAAATCTCTGTCATTGGGGTTACTTTTTGAATGTACATACTAAATTCATGCCATGTATCTATTAGGTTTGTCCTACCACATGTTTATTTTATTTTTTTATTAGTTGTTTAACTAGGAGTAGCACACTAAGCTGAAAGCTTTTTTACAGGCACGGCCTGGGAGCACAGGGAATTTAAGTGACTTGTTCAGGGTCACACAGTATGTAAGTGGCAGCTGTGGGATTCAAACCTAGGTCTGGTCTGCTGGATGTCACCAGATTTTAAGCTCAGAGCCTTAAACCACTGTGCTATACTCACTTCCAAATGATGATGGTAAACAGCATAGAACCTCACTAAGATATTTAATTCTTTTCATAGCGAGCATGGCAAGGGACCAAGGACTGTTAAACAGTCCCATATCTTAGTTCAGGAATAAAAGAAAAGTATGTGTATTAATGTTGTTGCCAGAAAAAAAAAACATTACTGAGGGGGAAAACTATATGTGATTAATAAATACTACTGCTTTTGATTTCATTTCTTTTGGAATGTTGGGGCAGTCGGGTCTGCTGGTGCAAAGTGTGATGTATTTTGTTATTGGTGCCAGAAGCACAAATGTATGGCTTCTTAGAAAATAGAAATAAATGCATCCAGATTAGGGATGCTTGGATTTGGCTGATCCCAATCTGATTTTTGGATTTAGGATTCTAGGAAATTCAGATTCCTTATCCAGTGTCGATTCAAATCTTGAAAGGATCTTAAGATCACATTCTGATTTGGAATCCTAAATGTCTGTGTAAAAATAGGTTTTTGGATTTAGTTTATAATTTGGGATTTTTGGACTTCAATTCCAAAAATCTTAGGTCCGCAAATTGAATTGGAATCTGATGAATCCATTTCAGTATGGCAGATTCTGAGCAACTCTAATCCAGATAGTCTAAAATGATACCACTCAACCACGGGAAGTTCTAGAGCCTTTGGAAGAGGTAAAGCATCATGAAGCACGGGGACATTTCTCTGGGTTCCCAAATGTCTGAATTGTACCTGTGTGTCATCGTGTGCTAACATAATAATGCTTTTTCATACATACTTTCTCTGTTTCGTCATTTTTATGCACTTTACGTGAGGGGAATTTTTGATGTGCTTGACTTGGATAGGCGTCACAGCCCTGTTGTATATTATATGTCTCTATGACTTGTAGCACAAGCAGTCGTTTTCTGTTTATGCTTGCCATACCTTTGGTTAATGCCTTTGAAATCAAGGAAGAGAGATTTATTTTCCTAAGAAAATATATACAGTAACAGATGCAGGCTTTAAAAAATAGCCTGCAAGGTGTATATATAAAACAATGTATCAATTATTCCTATTTATTAAAATTTGTTAAAGGGAGACTATCAATCCTCTTTATTTTCAAATTGCCTATAGTTTAAAAACAACATTTTATGATTGCTTACCTACTGTAGAACTTTTCACGTAGCAGGTATTTTTGCATTTTAATCTTTTTTTTGGGGGGGGGGGATGAAAAACTGTCCACTGTATTGGTATTACCACACCAAAACAAGATTGTCTGCAATTCTTGATCTACTCCAAACTACATTCTTCCAGAAACTTGAGAACAGCTTCACAGAGTCTTAACCACTCGTGATGTTCTGAAAGAACAGTACAACATCATAAGTAGCCGGACTGTGCTGTTACAGCCCAACAATTCAGGAAGGATACAATGAGGTGAGCAATGGGCTAAAAGAAAACAAGGTTTGGTATGATTACACTTATATCCCCGCCCCCACACACACACATAAAGGAAGCAGATACAAGACAATCAGCTACTGTACATAAAAAAACTTTGAAAGTTGTGGACACATACCATTTGGTTTTAAATAAGCCACTACAATATCTAAATCAAAGATTTTGTTTTCGATAGAGTCCCATGAGGCAGATACATGTAAAAGTTAAAGATGTGGTCAGATTATTAAAGCAGCAGTATTTGTTAGTCCCCATGTAGGTTCTTTTTCAGCAGTAATGTTTTTCTGGCAAAACATCAATATACCAATTTTTTCATTTCATTTTTTTTCCCATTCCTGAATGGAGATACGGGGTTTAGATGTTTTTAGAATTTCTCACTCCCTTGCACTACTCAGCATGAAAAAATTAAATATTTTGATGTGATTTTATGCTGCTTGCCATCAGAAACATGTAGTAACACCATCCTAATACATCCACAGTGGCAGCCATCTTTAATAACTTGAGTTATTAATTATAAAATTAATTATAACAGCTGTTTTTAAAATATCTGAGAAAATAGACTAATTATATGAATCTAAGGATGCCAGAAAAACATTTATTCTAAACAAATAACCTGTTAAGATCACATTTTTTTCCAACTAACAAATACTGTTGCTTTAAAACATTTTCAGGTGTAATTTGGTTACACTTGTAAATTTGAAAATGCTTTTTGTTTTGCCTGGAAAATGCCCACCAAGACATCCTAGAGACAGCACCAGAATTTTATAAATTTTTGAAGATGTCCATATAAATTTTAGGCAGGCATTATTCAGTCAAAAAATTAAGAGTTTTAAAATGTATATTATCACTCTAAAGAAAAAACTTGATGGACCAATGGTCTTCTCACTTTCCTATACTTGTATGAAACTGCACTGTACATGCTAGTGTTTTGATTGTGTGCCACACAAAACAATTATGACTTCAGCTAGTTGTCCAAGCCCTTTCTAAATCCAGTAGCTGACTATGCAAACATTTGCCACTGAACAGACAGCAAGCTGCATTTTCGCCAGGCAGTTTTGGCATGAAGAGTACTGCTGCGTTTTTGTTTTGCTGCAGTCATGTTTTATTCAAAGTGAAAACAAAATCTGCAGCACTGTTGGGACTTGTTTGCGTCCACCATTTGTACCAGTGTTTGTCCTTTTACAGCAAAACTGTACCACAATGTACTGCAGGGTGACCAGGACCACTGTAATGTAAATGGTTTGTTTAAAACTGAATGCAGGAAAGAAATCTGTGTGCATAAAATGCCTACACTTTTTCCCCCTTCTGGCTAGACATTCAGAAGAGAAGTCAAAATCTTGCCTATCGTCTGAAACACATGCAAAGGCAAATGCTTAGAGAGGGTGGGGGCAACTAAAATCTGCACTAGGAACCAAGATCGACCAACAGGAGTTACCAAAACATAGAAATGTTTCAACTACCCGATAAACTGACAATAATATCCAAAACCTTGTAATGGTTAAAAATAAATTTATTAAGTATCCATCTTGTGAGTAGTGCCCTCACCCAACATCAACGTTTCACATCTTACTGACACTTTTTCAAGAAAAAGGGTCGGTGATACATGAAACACTGACGTTGGATGAGGGTGCTGCTCATGAGATAGACACTTAATAAAGTTATTTTTAACATGCCAAAGGCACTCTGCCCACTTTCAGCCAAAAAGCCAGCCTGTCCACATTTTGCTAATAGAGTAGGAATGCAGTTCTGGAAGTCGAACCGAACATCTGCCTGTTCCAGGAAACAAAAACAAGTGGGGAGGTACTTCTGCAATGTGGGCTGGAAAGGCAAGAACTGAAAAAGTAAGTAGAGGTAATTGTATATATAGTTGATCCCTAACCTGCATGGAAATGCACAAAATATAAGTGTAGGGAGTGGCATTTTCAAACATCTGCATCCGTTTTTCAGACATGGCAGCATGACATCAGCCTAGATTGTTAGACCACCTAAAAAGTGTTCTAATGTCTGGGCACAACTGCCGCAACTTGCACCCCAAAAATGATGCATACATCAGAATTTTGACGGAAATCATGCAAACTGTTAGAAATGCACAGGATGTTTGAAAATCCGATGCAAGCATCCAGACACATTTACCAGGATGCAACCTGTATATGAAATTTCAGATAGAAGTGCTATGTCCTTTCTTTTGAAAGCCCAACCTGGGTGTGCTAAGCCTTGGGGGGGGGGCATACTCCCAAATCCTTCAAGAATTGCACAGCCAACAGCAAAGTTGGTCTGCTCATCCAGTGATTTTTTTTCCCACGTTCTTCCAATGGCTATTAAATCAGGATTAGACATCAAGCTCTGTTATAACTGTGGCAAGATAAACTAATGTTAATTACATGTTCTCACTCCAGTCTGGGTTTACAAAATGATATAGGAATTGCCTGAAATGGTTCTTACAAAAATATTTCTAGAATTTCCAGATTGCTACACAATTACCAGGTTATACAAAGAGATTCCCATTCCCAAATGGCATTAGTACAGCATTACGATATTATCCCAGTAAACCTGCCGTTAGTATGTTAATGCCAGCTTCCATCTTAGCCATGCAGAGCTCATTCTGACAGGTTCAGACCAGAGGTACAGAACTGCAACAGCATTACCAACATGAGTTCTATTTTACTGTAGACATGCTGCCTTAGCTCTAAAATCAGGTACTGGCATTTGATAAGGATCGGTGTGTACCCAACCTCTCAATGCTGATTGTGCCTATGAATATTGTAACCTACACAGCTCTTTTTACTTTATTTCATTTTTAATTTTTTATACTTGTCAGCAAGAAGAGCAAAGTGCCTGTTTTCACAAGTGACAAGTTTACATGAAAAATATAAAACAAAATGGTAATATTAAATGCACGCTAAAAATGGAAAATAAGAGTTAAAAATCTATGTTTTGACCCTAGGTCTTCTTCAGGAAGTATTTAAAAGAGAAAAAAGCAAAGTTAGACACTAACTTTGCTTCTTTCTCTTTTAGATATTTCTTGAAGAAGATCTAAGGTCGAAACGTAGATTTTTAACTCTTATTTTCCATTTTCAGTATGCGTTTAATATTACCGTTTTGTTTTGCCTTCAGACCACATGCTGACGCAACACCTTGTTTTTGTTTTTATAAAAAAATATATTGTCAAAACAGGACATACTCAGTAAAACAGGATAGAAAATGTAAATACATGCAAATATACAAATAATAATTTCTGTTGCAACCAGGTACAGTCAGTAATAGAATCAAGCCACTGAACACACTTATAAATAAAGGACGTTACAGTTCTACAATTAGAGACTACACTGGGGATACTATTAAAAAAATGTTGTAGCCCTGTAGACAACAGATCTTTGACCTGTGGTTTTCTTAAAAAAGGGACCCTAAGAAGACCCCAAGTCTGTGAGCTTGTTACCTGAGAATTTTGCAGTCTAATGAAGAAAGACTGAATAGTAAGAGGGAGAAAAGCCTTAATACCTTTAAAGACGAAGGTAGCCATCTCGATGTTAATCCTAGCTATTAGAGACGGACACTTGGCTTCTTTCAATAGATTACAATGGTGGGTTCTCAGGGGAAGACCAGTAATAAATCATAAAATACTATGGGTAGGTTACTTGTAACTTGTGTAACATTTTTTCACTCATTCCAGAGTAGACCATTAGTCCATAGTCAAATGCAGTACATTGTGGTACAGTTTTGCTGTAAAAGGACAAACACTGGTACAAATGGTGGACGCAAACAAGTCCCAACAGTGCTGCAGATTTTGTTTTCACTTTGAATAAAACATGACTGCAGCAAAACAAAAACGCAGCAGTACTCTTCATGCCAAAACTATATGCCAATAATTGATGAGATTCGGGAAAAAGATACGATCTGACTCTAAATAGCATCCACAACCTCTGATGGACTCTTTTAACTATTTTACTAACATGAGGTTTAAAAGAAAGATGTTAATCAAGATTCACCCCTAAATAACTAAAATTATCCACTTATTCTATCCTGTCCCCCTTAAGGTCCACAATTGAAACATTTATGTCCCTGACTGTCATAGGGCTATGAACACCATAACTTTTGTCTTCCCTGTATTTAAGACCGGGTAGCAAGAAAGCAGTCACCTTTGAAATGAATCAAAATCCCATTGGACTAGAGTTAAAGCTTGATCTGGGTTAACTCCAGATGTAAAAATTACTGCATCATCTGCATACAAAATCATATTAGAGTACAAACAGGATGAGGGGGCTGCATTCATAAACAGGGAAAACAAAAGTGGGCCCAGTACTGAGCCTTGTGGTACACCACAGGTCATTAAATGGGAGTCAGAACATTTCTGGGCAGTTACAGTCTTATGCTCCCTATTGGATAGGTAGCCATCTAACCAGTATATAACGTCCCCTGAAAAATAAATATCTCTCAGGGATACCAACAACAAAGCATAGTTAACCAAACTGAAGGCCTTGGCGAGGTCCACGAACACCCCTGCGACGGAGTGCCCCACATCTAGGGCACTCCGAATGCAGTCCGTGAACCCCACCAAGGCTGTCTCAGTATTATGTTTTCATCTAAACCCATGCTGGGAACTTGTTAATAAATTTACCATATTATATTGTCTATTTGTTTTGCTTACTGTTCCTGTCCCCCTTCCCCAAGTTAACATCCATAAATAAGACTGTATATATCTGTATATCTACCTGGTGAAACACTTTAAATACATACATATCAATAAATAAATATATAGATAGATACATACATACATAAAATAGTACCACTACCAATTTTTATTCTTACCAACATCTCATGGCAGGCTTGCATACTTGTTTTTTGTTAAAGTGTGTTCCTTGAAAGTGCAACCTTATATGCAACAATTGTCCTGGTTTTCATTTGTGCTCACTTGTTCTGATTATTGATACAAACTTTTAAGTTTCATGCTAGGAAGTCTGTATGGTTTCCCTACAGTACTTCTTTACTATATGTACACCCTCATCCTTTGCTCAAATGTTTATCGTTTGTCACAAAAGCAGTTCAGTAACTCAACAGATAAAATTCAGTACCTGCTATTTTTATGTTCATACTGCTGTCCAGTAAGAGATTTTCTGCCTTGAGGTCTCGGTGGACGATCTTACGGCTATGGCAGTACTCCACGGCTGACAGGATCTGCCAAAACTTACGCCTAGCTTCAGGTTCACTCAAACGGCCATGATTTGCTAGATAGTCTGCAAAGAAATGATTGAGAGCAGATCAACATCTGGGCTACAGATAAATAATTCTGGTCCATCTAAAGAGTGGGGTGTTTTGCATGGAACAGGTAAAGGAACCACTAGAAAAGTCATAGGGGGATTTTCAAAAGGATCCGCTTGCCACTCTTTTCAAAACCAACATCTCTCCATACTGTTCAGCCATCTATTATATACTACACTTGATCTTAGCCAAAAGGCCGAGAAGCGATGATCTAATTGTATCCAGATTTTGTATTGAAAAGGGCCTTTTTTAATGCAAATCATGACTTTTTGTCAGAAATGGAGGCATCTTTCGAAAATCACAGCAAGACTGCTCAGACACAATCTGATGGACACAGATGCATGTGCATCAGTGCCCGACCCTTATGAAAATCCAGTTATAAATTTTGGATTAACAAGGAAGGCATACATGCTGGGATGGACTTCAGTACCATGTTCAAGAATTAAATAATCTCAGTAATGTATAACCATTCTTTTTTTTTTTTTTTTAATTCTTGTGTTTATCCACATGCTCCTCCCAACTTGCCTCTTCGGAAGGTGACCACCAACCTCATCAGTCTAGGTCCTGGGACTTACCCCATTCTCTTATTGGTCACCATGGGGGGGTGGGTACCATGGGCAGGGGTGCAGTGCCTGTGGGGTTGCCATCCTCATCATGCCCATTTGAGGTGCTTTTCTTCCCATTTTTGTTACCTCGGCTCCTGAAGTCAGCAGGTGTGCTCTGACATGGACATGCGATGTGAAGATGTCACACACACTCAGCATCTGGCCTGCCTCTCTGAGGGATGGCCACTGTTGTGCCAGCTAGCCTCTGCTAAAAGGTGGTTGAGCAGTGGCATGCACCCATACTAAAGGAGGAGAGCTGTCAGTGGATGCTTGATCCTCCCTGCCCTGGCCAGCTCCCAAGCGGCCCATATCCATTCCCAAACCCAGGTCACTGGTGTGTTGTGGGGCGCCTCAGCCTGTCGTGCCACTGGACTTGCAATGCATAGCCATTCTTTTGTATTTAACAATGTTCTCAAATTTGATTTTAGAAACATAGAAACATAGACTTTGATGGCAGATAAGGACCACTTGGCCCACCTAGTCTGCCCATTTCCCTACCTACAGGATAAGCCACAGATCCTAGTTAACCAACAGCATATTTCTTCCTACTCCCACAAGAATTGCCTTATGTCTGTCCCATGTATTCTTGAATTCTCCCACAGTTTTAGACCCCACAACCTCCTCAGGAAGGCTATTCCATGCATCCACTACCCTCTCTGTGAAAAAATACTTCCTCACATTGCCCCTGAACCACCCCCCATCTTTAAATTGTGTCCCCTTGTTCTTGCATGTCTCTTTTTCTGAAAGATGCTACCCTCTTGGACTTTGTTGATTCCACTGAGGTACTTAAACATTTCTATCATGTCCCCCCTCTCCCTCCTTTCCTCAAGTGTATACATATTAAGCTCTTTTAGTCTCTCCTCATATGGCTTCTCTTGCAGACCCTGCACCATTCTTGTTGCCCTCCTCTGGAATGCTTCTATCCTGTCTCTGTCCTTGTGGAGATGGGGTCTCCAGAACTGGACGCAGTACTCCAGATGGGGTCTCACCAACTGTCTGTACGGAGGGATAACAACTTCCTGTTTTCTGCTGGTGATGCCTCTCCCTATGCATCCTAGTATACCCCCAGCTCTCCCTACTGCCTTCTCACATTGCTTACTAACCTTAAAGTCATCTGATATGATTACCCCCGGGTCCCTTTCCTTTTTTGTTTTTGTTACTACCTCCCCCCCGCATTGTGTAATCTTCCCCTGGGTTTTTGTTTCCCAGGTGCGTTATTTTGCACTTCTTTGCATTGAATCCTAGCAGCCATACTTCCAACCATTCCTCCAACCTTGCCAAGTCCCTTCTCATCCTTTCCACGCCTCCTTGTGTATCAACCCTGTTGCAGATCTTTGTGTCATCTGCAAAGAGACATACTTTTCCTTCCAGTCCCTCTGCAATGTCACTTATAAAGACATTAAAAAGGACTGGACCCAGTACTGAACCCTGCGGTACCCCACTAGTAACCCCTCTTTCTTCAGAGTGGACTCCATTTACAATTACCTTCTGTGTCCTGTTGTACAGCCAATGTTTTACCCAGGCTACCACCCTGGGACCCACTCCCAGGCTGGTTAATTTGACTATTAATCTTTTGTGTGGGACTGTGTCAAATGCCTTGCTAGAGTCTAGGTAGGCCATGTCCACAGCCCCTCCCTGGTCTACTACTTTGGTCACCCAGTCAAAGAAATCAATTAGAGTTGTCTGACATGACCTTCCCACTGTGAACCCATGCTGCCTTGGATCCTGTGCCCCACTGACCTCTAGGTACTCAACTATTCTTGTTTAGTGACTTCTTTTTTTCCTTCCTTCCTTATCAAAAAAGGTGTTTTAAGAATTAAGGAGTTTAAAAAAAATTATTTTACAAAATCACTCAGTAGCTGTCTTTATTGATACATTTGTTGTATACCACTATTTATTTAATTTTAGTTTTTGTTGATCAGGAAAGGAGGACTAGACAATTCTGCCTAGTTTTACCCTCATCCTGGGGGAGGGGGATACAGATGGATATCAACTGACATTGAACCAGATTAAGCTGTTGGTGGTATTTTTAGTGAATGAGGGAAATTTGGCCAGGACACCAGGGAAATTCCCCTACTCTTTTCTATAAGTGCCATGGGATCTTTAACATCCACCTGAACTACCACCAATCTAGGCAGATGGGACCTCGGTTTAATGTCTCATCCAAAAGATGGCACCTCAGGAGTGCAGTACACACCTCAAGCTGCACCACAGTGTCAGTATTGAGATTTAACCCAAATGCCTGGTGTGGGGATAGAACCCACAGCCTTCTGATCTTCCAGCCTCAGAGGCAAGTGTGCAATCTGCTGAGCTACTGACACTGATGATTACAGACAACAACCCTTAGTAATGTTATTTGTATTTAAAGGGCTTTGACATCTCCAGGGAAACACAGGGAAAATGAGGTTTTCCCAGAGTTTTCCCTACAGTATGTTGCCGAGGACTCATTAAGGGAAAGTAATATGGATGGTGTTAGATGGTGTATACTGTGCACACGACTATTACGAATGCTACTGTCACTGTCAATTAAGTTCAGAAGTCAGGATTGTCTGACATGTCAGCTTCAGTGCTGACCCACAGCAGGCAGTAGCAACTTTCCATCTGCACATTCACGTTGCCTTCCAGTACACTATCTGCAGACTATTCACACACCAAAACCAGGACTATTTTGACGACTTTTAAACTGACAAACTAAAACAGGATGCCACAGATTCGGGTATCTAGGTTGCTCCTAACTATAGGAGCTAGTAACTGTCTAACGGTAGTCTCATTTTGGCAGTTTGCGGAAGCAGGTGTAGTGTTAGCAACGGACTGTAAAGAAACTTTTTCCTGTAGATTTGTATCTTCAGTGCATGATGCAGTTTTCCTACCGTACAGCGGTCTAGCATAACTGAATGGAATTTGCTTTGGTTTACATAAGCCTTTTTCTGTGAAGGGCTGCTTCAACTTGATGGTTTCATATTATAGACGGCTGCAGTCCCCAAGCAGCAGTTTGCTGCAGATGTGAAAGTGATTAATTTTGCTCAAAATGGGGTCGTAAGGAATACATTATAAACAACATTTAAAACCGTAAAAAAATCATGGGCTTGATTTTTAAAGTTGCATGCTTAATTTTAACCATTTAAATGCTGTATTTGCAAGCACATTTTTTACTTGTTTGGTGCTACAAGACAAATGCCTCCTTAGAATCTGCAGAGACACATACCCGAATCTACTAAAATGATAAATTCAAGGGGTATCCCCAGGCTGTTTGGGACCCCCTGCAAAAAGCCACTGAACGTAACTATTTTCCAGTGCATTGATGGAGATTCAGTAGGATGCTCTCACACATTCTGAGATATCCATTAATGACCCTCCCTCTGGTTGATACAGGAGTTAGGCTGTTTGAATGCTGTCCAGGTGAAATCCCTGAAGCAGTGAATTTATTTTTGTTTCTTTGTGTAATTGTTGGTGTTTTGTGAGTTCTGTATATTCTAACTGCCTCTATTGCTGCCGTACTTCTGGGATGTTGTTCTACTGTAGTCATCAGCTGTGAAAAGTTGAATGTTATTAAAAATATTTTACAAAAAAAAAAGTCTACATTTAGACAGCTATTGAAAAAGCAGCTAGGAAAGCCCCAAATCCCATTAAATTAGGTCCAGGAAAATATCTGTTTATAAGGGTATATTTAAAGGGACACTTCTAGGTGCACACTACTTAATTCATTGCCAGACAACTGACCTTACAATCTTAGTTTCTGAAGATCCTCCTTCCCTGACCTAGGGGTTTGTGGATAGGTTGAAGGGTTAGGGGTTCAGGTTCAGAGGTTGAGATGTGCAGATCCCATACTTTTCAACCAGAACTCAAAACTCTTTTGCCAGTCCACATTTGCAAACTCTGATGTATATGCAAATAAGTGTGTGTGTGTGTGTGTGTGTGTGTTTGTGTGTGTGTGTGTGTTGGACTGTCTGGTGCTCTAATTATATTAAAATCCTGTATAACCCATGGCCAAGGGTGCTCATATTTCTTTTGATAACCCAGTGCATTTCTGTCTTAGCCTTGGAAAGGGGCTGTCACTGCCAGTTCAGAAATAACAAGCACTTGACAATGTCGAATGCTGTCTTGCTGGCATTGGCATTAGTAGTGCAGGAGTTAGAGAGATGCATAATAGGAATGGCAGTGAAATACTGAACTGACACCAACCCCACCCCAACCCTGCAGAGACTGACAGGCATTGGGATGTGCCTTTGGGTCATTGGCCATAATGCTCATGCCATTTCACCTCCCCTACCCTGCAGACACCGACAAGTGTCACGGTGTGCCTTGGGGTCTTCAGGCCTTCGCTCACCCATTCCATGAGGAAATAAGCTGAGATGGGTGCAGTATAGGAGAATGTGGTGAACTTTGGGGCTGAAGAGTCCAAGGCACACCTCGATGCCTGTCACTGACTGCAGGGTGGAGGTGGAATGGTGTGAGCATTACAGCCAACAATCCCAAGTCACACCCTGATGCCTGTCAGTCTCTACAGGGTGCGGCATTATGGTTGGAAACCCCTAACACACTGGGTGTTTGTTGGTATTTTCACTCCAAATTTTCAGCATGGGCTTTTTGTGACCCCACCTCATGAACAGTGGCACTATCAGTTCATTAGCTGAAAGGTGATTTTGCACAACGACTGTGCCATTTGACTCCACAGGTGTGAAAACACATTTTGGGCAGGATGTGAAAATTGACAGCTGTACTGTTCATGAGGAGGTGTACAAAAATGGCAATGTTGAAAATCTGGAGTGAAAATATGAAAAACTGGTGAAGTAATGAGTGTGCGTAGAAAGTGCGCAATGCATGACTGTAACACAATTATTTTGGGGATTTTGTTAACCACATTTTTCAACATTGCCATTTTGGGACCTCTGTTCATGAACAGTGGCATTGTGATTTTGTTAATCTGTCCCAAACATTGATTTCCCACAGCGAGCGCACCATTGTGTGCCAGATGTGCAAAAACACATTTCAGGCAGAATGTGAAAAATGACAGCTGTCCTGTTCATAAGGCGGTGTGAAAAAAATAGAAATGTTGAAAATCTGGAGTGAAAATATTAAAAATTGTCGGAGTTACGAGCATGCATGGAAACTGCACAATGCACGCTCGTAACACAGTCATTTGTTTGAATTATTTCACCAAATTTGCAACATAGGCTTTTTGGGACTCCACCTCATGAACAGTGGCACTGTCATTTTGTTAATTGGTCCCAAAAGGTGATTCAGCGCAGTGACCAGGAAATGACCTTTCAAACCAGGGTCACCGGTGGGGTGGTAGGTGTGGTATCCAACACCGCAACCTTCTGAGCCAGTATTTTGTCCTTACTTTAGAGTGGAACAAACGCCACATGCATCATTATTTTGATGCAAGTGTCATTTTTGGAGCATAGCAGACGTTGGCACTTGCAACATGGAGTTAGACCATGATTTCTGTGTGGAGGGGTTGTTGGATAACAGATGGACCAGACGCAGAACTTCAGGTTTAACACACAGTCTCTGTGTGATGTTTATTTAAAACACAGGAAATAACCTGAAGTAAGGGCATATCCCTTCTTCAATACATCAGTTTGTAGCAACAGACTATGCATGTCCTTCCTTTGCACTTAATCAGCACCTACTGACCCACTGATCTACTGATCTATCTCTTTAGTGAAAATGAACTATCCCCTATGTTGGTCTCATGTTTTGGGTGATGGTGAGCCCAAATAAAAAAAAACAAACACAATCTAAAGACAAAGAACCTCAGTGCAGAAGCAGTGAAGCAGGGGTCACCCCAAAGGGCATTGGCAATAAAGCCAAGTTTCAAAGAAACACAACATCGCACATACCCCATAATGCAAAGCATCATGGGATGTATATGCAAATCACCATGACATTTTAGGCTGGTTCAGCTTAAAACACGAATGCATGGTGCCAAAGGGCCTCTCAAACAATCTGTAATTTACATACATTTTAAATAACACAGTGGGGTTTTTCTGATATCTCTACCCCAGTAACTTAATTTCTATACTACGGTCACCAAGTAACTTTTTACCTGTATCAAAACCACCTAGTGCTGTGGTATTTTCAACATTTACAGGTTTCATACACATAAGGCATATACATTAAGGTGTTTTATGACATAGTGCTACTGCACACTAAATTCAGTGTGGAACACAGCCTGTTGTTTTACATCAGCTCAGAGGTCACCACAATAACCTCTCTGTACAAGGACCTGAGAGGGAAAAGGAAGATTAAAGAGGACACTATAGCATGGTCAAGAAAGGGGAGGGGCATCCATAGGTGGCCAACCTTATGGACTAGAAATTGTAAAGGGTATTATAGGCTAAGGCATAGAAGAACTGTTGCAACAGATTTAAGAAAAGGTTGATCCTCAAGAGTGGCAGGAGCTCCCTGTCACACTGTGGTCTAACAATCTTGTCGCAGGTAGCACAAGTGCTTGAAAATCTTGTCACAACTCTTTGTAAATCTAGCCACAGACTTCCCTAAAACATAATACCCCACCCATGGCAGCAGTTCAAGGGTTTCTCTGTACACAAATGCAACATAAACTCTACTTGCGTGTGCTGGGAATGGTAGTTTTGAGCCTTTCTATTCACGTAAAGATTCTGCTAACTGTGCCCTCCAGGGCATATGGCCCATTGCTCACTGGTAGACAAAAGGTAGCAATTATTTAACAATTACTTTTGAATTATGTCTTAAAATTCAAATACAGTTTTCAAAGCTGATGTAAGGGCTTGATCCACATAACAGTTCCTCCCATTCCTTGCCTGTGGCAAAAGTGTTTTGTGGAATGGGGCGTTGCCAGGCCCGGGCCTCGGGGGCTTGAGCCCCTGATATTTTCATATAGGCCTCAAACCTCTTCTCAAACAAACTTCTAAAATTAATCTTTTTATGAAAATATATATGACTTACCCCCAGCCTTTGAGGGCTTGGGCCCAGGATCTTTTGTTACCCTAACAGTGCCTCTACGAATCAGGCCCCCTAATCAGGGACTCACTGATTATGGAAGAAGCATCCTAAAGCATATTTAAGGAGAAGCTCAGGCAAATGTGATTTTTATGTTGTCTTGCACATGCACAAGCAACATCTTGTGGTAGTAGGAGAAATGCAGAGGTGTGTCAGTGTTGGCGAATGCAGGACATGCTTTAGTAGGTGCGTCTTTCATTCCCGAATTAGCCAGCTTGCTAATGCTGACACAAGAATTATGTAAAGTGCCACTTGAAAGAAATGTGCCGCTGCAATCGGAGACAAGCTTGTCACGCAGCGGCACAGATGACAGGCCTCCCTTATGTGCCCTTCCTGGTGAAACATTTCAATAAACATGGTAGCGGAAGAAGCCACTGCCACACACTCCCCAAAGAAAGCCAACATTGGGAGTGCAATCCCCATGTTAGCATGTCCCCCACCCCCCACATTGTGTGGCACACTGGGAGCCCCAGTGTGCCGCCCCTCACACAAAGCCAACCACGTCGACATGTTCCTCCCCTCCCATGCCCATGTGTGTGGCACAGTGGGAGCCCACTCCAGTGCGGCCAACGTCCCCCCCGAAAGTCTTGGGGCACAATGGGAGACCACCCTAGTGTGCCCAACATTTGTTTTATTTCACCTGTAAAGAAAGAAAATGGTCCCGCAATGTTTTTTTTTCTGTACCTGAAAAAAAGGAAATGGTTCCTCAACTTTTCCACGGTGCCCCTCTCCCCCAACACACACCCACCCTCTGCGCACCCCACCTCCCCACACACACCCTCACCCCATATGTACCTCCAGAGGTCTGGCGCTGCAATCTACAGTGGAGCAGGAACACATCTGGACTCTTCAAAGCCGAACTGCAAAATGAAGAAATGCCGGTAAGCTGTATAATGGCATCAATGGGCGGGAGTTCAACTTAATGGGGTGTCTCAGCCATTTTTTTGAATTTTGGCTCCAAGTTTTCAACTTTGGGTTCTTGGGAACCCACCTCATGAACACATGCACTGTCATCTCATTATCTGGTCCTGAAAGGTCATTTCCTGGTCACTGCGTGGAATCACCTTTTGGGACCAATTAACAAAAATGACAGTGCCACTGTTCATGAGTGGAATCTAAAACCATTGCAAATTGGTGAAATAATTCAAATAAATGACTTAATGTTATAGGTGCATTGTGCAGTTCCCAGAAAAGGAAGGCTATGGTGCCCCATGCAAGCCTGACCCCCTAACAACAGCTAGGGGTAAGGCAGCCTGAGAGAATTACACAGGACATGGGAGAGTAGCATCCGCTGATGTCCTTCACATGGGAGTGTGTGTGTGCAGGGCCACCTTGGGTGGCACTGCACACCCACTCACTTTGGGAGAAACACCTGAGGAGAAAAAAGCAGTTCTCAGATAGCTCACAGGCCTTACACCTGAAGAGCATCCAGGCCACACAGCCCAAGCATGACCGTAAGTCCTGGAGGAAAGTTGAACCGCATTATTTTGGAACCTCCAGAAAGGAAGTATTATGCATTGTTTGCAATGCACTTTTTCTAACTGTGGTGTAGAAATATCAGAGGGTCTAACTAATTATCACGCATATAATTTATTATATGCAAACTTGAAATTATTACAAATAGAGCTGAAGAGCCATTAATTAACTCAACATGATACTTATTAGCTCTGTTGCCGAAGATTAGAAAATTAAGAAGAATTAGTTCTGCTTCCATTTGAGGACTATGCCGATGAAAGTATGGAAATATTTCCTATGGAGTAAAGATTTTGCGTATCATGAAAAGTTCAGTGTTTTCCTTATTGCGTTATAGAGGGTCTGGTAGTCAGAGCACAAAAATGTGAACCAGAAGATCATGAGCTCGATTTTTGAAGGAGGATGCCAGGCTTGCATCAAGTCCTGTGTCAAACCCTTTCTTGGGCATAGCAGCACCAATCACTTTTGCTGTAGCTGTGTCTGATTTTGGTAGGTTGGATGCAGTTGCAACACCTTGCCTGATTTTCGGCAGCTTACGCCAACTCTTTGGCACAAGCACCATAAAAAGGGTTCCTGGGGATTGCCGCAAACTTGACCAGAAAAAGTTGGTCTAACTTGCAGCAACTGGTGTGCATGATCAAAAATCCCAATCACCATCCAGGTGATTGCAACGAGCCCCATGCACCATATTTTTGGTATACCTGTGGCTTGTAGCAATCAGAAGGCTCTGGAAATTGAGTCCCATGGGTTTAAAAGCAGGGATACTGAACGAATATTTCTGCTCAGTATTCTCAACGGAAGAGGAGGGGGAGGTACCTAAACCAAACAAGGGAGAAACTCTGAATAGGGGGGCCGATACCAGTCCATTCACAGAAGAAAGGGTTTTGAAAGAACTCTTGAAACTGAGGGTGGACAAAGCAATGGGGCCTGATGGAATTCACCCAAGAATACTAAAAGAATTAAGGGTAGAATTAGTAACACCACTGACTACTCTCTTTAACAAATCATGGAAGAATGGGGAGGTACCTGAGGACTGGAGGAGGGCAAATGTGATTCCACTTCACAAAAGTGGGAGCAGGGCAGAGGCAGGAAACTACAGACCAGTTAGTTTGACTTCCGTGGTAGGGAAAATGAGGGAATCACTTCTGAAGGAAAGAATTGTTGAGTACCTAGAGGCCAGTGGGGCACAGGACCCAAGGCAGCATGGTTTCACAGCAGGAGGGTCATGTCAGATGAACCTAATAGATTTCTTTGACTGGGTGACCAAAGTAGTAGACCAGGGAGGGTCTGTGGATATGGCCTACCTAGATTTTAGCAAGGCATTTGACACAGTCTCACACAAAAGATTAATATACAAGTTAGCCAGCTTTGGAGTAAGTCCCAAGGTGGTAGCCTCAATAAAAAACTGGCTGAACAACAGGACGCAAAGGGAAATAGTAAACTGAGTTCACAGTGAAGAAAGGAGGGTAACTAGTGGAGTACTGCAGGGTTCGGTACCGGGACCGGTCCTCTTTAATGTCTTTATAAGTGACATTGGAGAGCACCTGGAAGGAAAGGTATGTCTCTTTGCAGATGACACAAAGATCTGCAACAGGGTTAATACATAAGGTGGGGTAGAAAGAATGAAAAGGGACTTGGCAAGGTTGGAGGAATGGTCAAATATGTGGCAGCTCAGATTCAATGCAAAGAAATGCAAGGTAATGCATCTGGGAAACAAAAACCCAGGGGAAGAGTACACAATGGGGGGTGAGTTAATAACAACAACAAAAGTCGAAAGAGACCTAGGAGTAATTATATCAGATGACCTAAAGGTGGGCAAGCAATGTGAGAAGGCAGTAAGGAGGGCTGAGGGATACCGGGATGCATAGGGAGAGGCATCAACAGTAGAAAACAAGAAGTTGTTATCCCTCTGTACAGACAGTTAGCGAGACCCCATCTGGAGTACTGCGTGCAATTCTGGAGACCCCATCTCATCAAAGACATAGACAGAGTGGAGGCTGTTCAGAGGAGGGCAACCAAAATGGTGCAGGGTCTACACCAGAAGACATACGAGGAGAGACTAAAGCAGCTTAATATGTATACCCTTGAGGAAAGGAGGGAGAGGGGGGACATGATAAAAACTTTCAAATATCTCAAGGGAATTAACAAAGTACAAGAGGGTAGTATATTTCAGAAGAAGAGATGTGCAAGAACAAGGGGCACAATTTGAAGATGGGGGGACTGCTCAGAGGTAATGTTAGAAAGTATTTTTTCACAGAGAGGGTTGTGGTTTCATGGAACAGCCTTCCTGAGGAGGTTGTGGAGTCAGGAACAGTGGGAACATTCAAGAATGCATAGGACAGGCATAAGGCAATTCTAGTGGGGGGGTAGGAGGAAGTAAGCTGTTGATTAACTAGATTCTGCAGCTTGTCCATCAGGTAGAGAAATGGGCAGACTAGGTGGGCCAAGTGGTCCTTATCTGCAGTCAAATTCTATGTTTCTAAATCCCACCACAGCCACTGATTCTGATCTTGAGCAAGCCACTTGCCCCCCCCCCCCCCCCCATTGCTTCAGTCATTCTAAGGTATCAAACTGAGTAAAGCAGCCAAGCAGGACCCTATAGGCAATGAGATGCTGCATCCTAATTGGACTTTTCTGGGCAAACTGCAAAAAAAAAATCACAGCAAAAGCATTGCTGTAGCAATTTTAGCATTGCCTTAAAAGCCCATGAAAAGGAAAGAAATCCAATTAACAGCTTGAAAAGACAAGTGTGCCATGGGTTATGTAAGGTTTACCCGCCAAACCCCAATCTACTTGTGCCTTTTCTGCATTACTGTTGAAGGCTCTTCCTTTTTAGTGCTCATGCAGCCACCCTAGAATTATTGTATAACACTGTTTTTGCTGTGTCCTTGTATTTTTTAGGCAAGTATCTTGTCTAGTATAATGATGCGGATTACAGGCAGTATACTTTAGCTTCTATAGGTATTTACTTAGATAAAACTATTTCTGCTACACATTTGCACAATGACATGGCGTTGTGAGAGGGAATATGCAAAAAAAAAAAAAGGAATTGAGGAAAAACTCCTTAACTTCACCATGAATGATGGCCGGCCAGCCCGCCATACTACATTATCATTCCGACTTCTCCCATGTCTCCTCTTCAGCATCACAGTCAATGCATTGCCTTCTGGATCTCCTCCCCCTTCCCAATTCAGGAGCCCTGCTCCAGGAAGCAAGCTCTGGGACTACCTGCGCTAGAGGCAGGCAAGGCTTACACTTTAGTGATCAAACAGACTTATGCAAACAAACTCCAGGAAAAAAAGATCACTATTTCTTAAATGTTTATATCACTGCAATTTAACATAAACTATGCTAAAATAGCAGAGAAGCTTGCCTTTATTCCACTACAACTGCAGCAGTAGCAGATTTACCATTCTGTTACAATATAATCCTCTGAAATGTGGCAATTTACCATCCTTCATATAGGAGTTACTTAAAAACTAAAACATACATCTGTCCCAGATGAGCAGGTTTTAGAATCCCTATCATAAAATATCTATCATAATACACACCGAATGTTTTTGGCAGATATTTTGATGAACTATGTTCATGCCATGTGGCCAAGGTATCATCAGATTCATGGGTGCAGGACAAAAAACTGATTCCCCCACTGACCCCTTCCCCCAATAACAACAATATTTTAGAGAAATACAAGGCATATCCCACGTTCCTAATAGAACGCAAAACTTACGGATCTTGTTGTAACTGCAAAAACTGCCACAGAACATTCTGACTTCAGGAAAATTAATTTATGTTAATGGTTGACATTTACACAGCAGATTCATTATGTAGATATGCTACTGTACTTGTTTGTGTATTTTGCTTTAAACTGAAAGTTGAGGTTTAAAAAGTGTTTCAGAAAGCTCCAGAAATAGCAGTTCCAAAGAAACCCTCTCTACAAACTTTGGAAACTTTCACACTGCATCTAAACAGAGAGCTCTGTTCTGCTGACTAATTATATATACACGCTCAATAGCTGCAAATCTTATCCGATGCCTGCAGCTGGTACAGAATGTGTCAGCTCGTTCACTGACCTCCACCAAGAGGTTGCCTTATTAATACTGCTCTCTGCACTGGTTGCCAGTTAAGTGGTCAATTGATTTTAGGGTTCTGCTGGTAGCTTATAAAACCAGGAGTAGGCTGGGCCCCTCTGTACCGTTATGATTTATTGGGAACCCTATGCGATTGTCAGGGAGTTGTGTTCCGCAGGTCAACAGTTGTTGGGTAACCTGAAAGTGTATTTGAAATCTGCCAGGGATAGAGCCTTCTCAGTGCAGTCTGAAGAATGTAGAATGCTCTCCCACTGCACATCCGGATGGCCCCCACTGTTTTAAGGGTAGATTAAAAACCTGGCTCTTATGACAAACACACCTGGATAGATTCTCGTGGTTATGCGAGAGTCGTCATTTCAGAAGGATATTGCACTCTGCACTTTGTTAATTGTTTAAGACTGTGTTATTATGTTTCACTTTATTGTTGACATATTATAGTTTTGTGTTTTGTTAATATGCAATTTGTAAAGCCGCTTGGACAAAGGAAAAATGTTTCTTTTTTATTTTAAGCCAACTTTATTTCTTGAAGACAACCCCCTCCAGCCCCATCCCCCACCTACTCAGATGCTGGCCCTGTAACGGATGCAATCCGTTATGACCGGGGAGCGGTGCAGTGCATCCACACCGCGGCGGTGTCCGTTACGGGATCGGCACCACTGGTCCACATTTTGGGAGACGGGAGACCATTACAGCAGCGTCTGATCCCACAATGCAGCTCGTGCTGCGCTTTGGGCCCTGCAGAGAACTGTTACCGCCTGTCCACACTACTGCCGGTAACGTTATCAAGGCGGGACCGGTTTCATAACCGTTGTTGAAACCACCTCATGTGGTTTCAACAACGGTTACGAAAATGCCTTCTGTAATGTTACAGGTGTAAACGCAAACTGTTGCGGTAACAGTTTGGGCACTCTGTAACGTTACAGAGACGTAGTGTGGACAGGGCCTTACACATGCACATCAGGAAGAACTTGTGGTGTGTGAAGAGTCACATCAGTACTGTATGGGCCTGTGGGGGATCCTGACATTAACCTCAGTGTACAGAGACGTTTCTCCTCCAGTTTTTTTTTTTTCCCCACATGGGACACCAGCTGTGCAGTGACACATGTGCCTTGGATATGCAGCTATGCCTGCATTTGGCAGTGTCACTCCCCTTCTGGTGGCCCTGACAACAGTCCCACCAAGCATGTGCTAGGTGTTGCTCAAGCTATGAGACACACGTTTTCCCAACCCTGAAGGAGGACCGCTGTCCCTGGGATGCTTAAGCTTCCTTACCCCAGCCAGCCACAATGGCTCAGGTTCACTCCCAAACCTGAGTCACAAGCGTGCCAAGCAGTAACACTACTGCTGGACTGACAGGCTGCGAGGAAAGTGTTTCTTAAAGCAGCAGTGCAACAAAAAGTGTTTTTCTCAAAAGCTAGTTTCAGTTACAATTAGTAAAACTATTACCCTACCTGTCAAATCTACTTTTACAGGTACTTCCTATCTGTGCACAATGAGTTTTTGTTATTTTCTCAATCCTAACCTTTACAGTGGTATTTCTCAGCCAAAAATGGTGACCATCTTTTTTTCTTGAGAAAAAGTTAAATGAAAAAATTAATAAAATACTTACATTTTAGAGGAATTGCAACATTCTACTACGAAATAAAACAGAGGGATGGTTGGAATCTTTCACAGTGAAAAAATGTAGAGCCAGTTTTTCTGACCAATTTCTTTGCACTGCTGCTTTAAATGGAAAATCCATTTATCTACTGCCTTCATAAATTATCAAGCAAACAAGTGTGGAAAGGACTTGTAACCAGCGGCTGAAGAAATCCTAGATACTGTAATGAGAGAACACTCACTTTAACCAGCAGTGCAAGTCTCGTCAAAAATGACGTACCTCTACTTTATTCATTTTAGAATTTTCTCTCCAATCTTGGTGCCCTTTTGTCCGTGTTTTGTGTCTGCTTAAGCAATGTGTTGTTCTTTGGTATCCAGGTAAAGCCCACTAGGCACAAGTGCTTGTTTTCAGGGGCAACCCACAAGCACTGTGGAGGTTAAGTAACTTGCTCAGAATTATACGGTATGCAAGTTGAGGTTGTGAGAATCAAACCCAGGTCTACTGGATATACCAATCTCACTGACAGTTCATTACTCTAACCTCTAGGCTATACTGCCAGCCCATTTTGGGGTTTGATTTTAAATATTTAGAGGATTATTCATTTAAATAAAGCTATCTCAAGGTTTTCTTCAGTATTCTCAGCTGGTTTTGAACAGCCCTTGTTCCATAAGGCCAGGGAACAGCATCTGTTGCAAGCTAGTTTACCTTAGTCTCATGAAAAGTGATGTTGATTAGTGTACAAATTCAGCTGAAAATATTGCTGAAATCCTGGGGGTAGCTATATTTAAAGAAATACTCCTTTATGTATTACAAATCTAAAAAAAAAAGCTTAAGGAAACTTAAAATGGGGAAGCTGTCATTTTACATGCCATGGTGGGTATATTCAAAGGAGTTCGCCATGCTTAATAAGTTACATGCGCAAGTCGAAATTGCACCATTCTGCGATATTCAGCAGGAGGCAGTTGCGCCACTGAAAACAGGCTGAGCAACAGCACAATGCAAATGAATGCATGCTCAACTGGAAGGGAGGAACCATGCATAAACTGCACTGCCGATATTCAGCGGGCTGTGCAGAGTTTTTCTGGCGCAACCCAACATGCGCCTGCATGACTTTGAGCCAAAAAAGGCTTAAATCGAGGGCCACCCACAGGTGGCTGCTGTATTGCAGGCGCAACACAGCTGCCACCTCTTGACTGGCCCCCAACCCAATCCTAATGCCCCCCCATAGCCGATCGGCGGGCATAGTGTACCCACCAGCCGGTCGCGGGCGAGCAATGTAACTCCCCCTCCTCCCGAGCGTATCCCTGGTGGTCCAGTGGACCTAAATGCCTGATCGCGGGCAGTATGTGTAATAAACCACCCCTCCATTACATATCCCTGGTGGTCCAGTGGACGAAATGCCCGATCATGGGTGGTATGTAATAAACCCCCTGAACATAGCCCTGGTGGCTAGTGTCCCCCCACCCACCCAGCGAGCCCCACCCGCTCCCCGGCGGCGGTGGGCGGCAACATCCCACCCGCCTGCCACCCGCCGCCCACCAACTGACTGCGGTGAACTACCGCCCAGTGGTGTAGAGCAAGTCAATAAGCGTGCAGCCCAAACCGTACATGACAGTCAGATTTGCGAATGAACATCATTACAATCTGAACTATCATCTCTGTTATCAAACTTCTAACACCAGTAGCTCTTGCTCTACATCAATAATTCTGACAATCGATCATGGTAATGAGGGGAAGCAGACAGGTGGATGCCGCCACCGGCCGCGGGGGGCGGTGGTGAGATCCGTGGGTGGGTGGGGTGGGGGACACCAGCCACCAAGGCTATGTTCCAGGGGTTTATTACCATACCACCCATGATCGGGTTTCGATCCACTGGACCACCAGGATATGTACGGGAGGGGTGGTTTTATTACACATACTGCCCATGATCAGGCATTTGAGTCCACTGGACCACCAGGGATATGACAGAGGAGGGGAGTCACATTGCTGCCCGCGACCGGGCTGGTTAGGGGGGAGTACACTATGCCCGCGATCGAGCTGCAGGGGGCGTCGGTCCCCGACGGCTGCTGCCTGGCAGGGCGCCAGGCGCAAGTCCTCGGGGATTGGCGCACCTACATGCTAATGGCATGCAAATGGGGACATAATCACATGCAAATGGCCCCCCCACACCTTGCATGAATTATAGCCCCATTTGCATGTCACCTTTTGAATATCGTGATTTTACATATGGCGCAATGGTACTTGCGCCACCGCAAGTTGAATGCTCCACTCTGTCAACTTGCGGTGGCGCAAGTTCCACTGTGCCATGCACAATGGCTGTGGTGAAGATATTCAAAGGAGTTGCTCAATAGCGCAACTCCTTTGAATATCGCCCCGGACACACCCCTGCGCAACTATTTTGCGCAGCTCAAGGGCTTGCGCCTATGAATGGCGCAGTTTGAATATCCCACCCCATGAGAAAAAGGCAATGTAAAATGGAGCAAAAAGGTATAGCTAAAATGTTTCCACTGTACTGCACACTGCTGCTTTAAAATAAAAATGCTGATTTAAAACTGGGTTGTTATTGGCAAGCTGGATTGCCAACAAAGTGTCCAAATTATTCTGTTTTGGGCTATTATACCTTTGCCCCTGGCTCACCTCTTGTCAGTGTTATATTGTGTCTCATTATGTATTTTATTGTCATTTTTTACAAGCTTTCAGGGCCACCGCACATGTGCTTCAACAGCCTGAGCAGAGGAGGCTGAATATACACTGAAGGTTGTATTGATTACATAAGCAATAAGATATACTCCAGTGTGTGCGTCAAAGTATTTGCTACACACTTCCCGGTGGCATAAGGACACTTGGCCTTTGTCCTTCTCCCTCACAATATCCCAGGTAGGTGCATCCGAAATCCTTTAACAGCTCATCGTATTGTATTGGTTACAAAAACAATATATCTTGGAGAGTATACACGGCCTCCTTGCTCAGACTGCTAAACCACATGACAAAAGGACCTGTGCAGTGACCCTGGAAGCTTTGTATAGTACATACACTCACTACAGAGCCTCTAATTTTCTAAGGATCCACATGGCTATGAACAAAAAACACTCTTCTCTGTAGAAGAGGGATGAAATTCAACCCCAATGCTAATTAGCTGTTTGAGTACTGTTTAATTTGGCAGGCCAGCCGACTTCCTGATATTAGGAGTCTCCTTAGAAAAAGCTGGAACTGAGGCTTATTCAAGGGTCACAACTATTTGCCAATGAGTAAGAATTATGACTAACTGTTTTGATACGTCAGCAAAGGCCAGGACATGTCTACATAGACAAAAGTGCTGTTCAGCTGTAAGCTGTGCCACGAGACCTAGAAGGTTTTCACCCACTGGGTGCAGTTATTTATTTCTGTTTATTTTTATAAGATTAGCGGCCTTACAAATTAAGTGATTCCACATACAAAAAACAGCTATTCTGGCTGCACTGCAGTTGGCCAGCGTTATTCTGCAAACACAGAAACAAAATAGAATAAGGACAGAGAAAGCCTAAAAGGTGATCCAGTCTTCTCTGTAGCCCTCTTGCGTATTACTCTGACTTAAAATGGTTTTCCAGTTTCCACGCTAGATCAAGGGAGCACTCTTGACCAATCTGAGCACTCTTTCCTCTGCGTGTGAGATACTTTCATACTGTGAAGTGTGTCTCATGCACAGCTAACCTGGAAAAGAGTATATTTGAGGATTTTTTTTAAATTGTAACATATTATTAATCAATCTTGATCAATACTATATTAATACAGTCTCCGAGACCACTCTTATGGTTGTAAGAGAGAGAGAGAGATTATTTTGCTTCCCAAACTGGATGGAAAAATCCATTTTGTGACCATCAGGCACAGTATTTGTGGCCAGAGCTGCACAGAAAATTAGGTTACACAGTTGCAAAAATGATCTACCATTGCAAACTCCACAGCTAGGTTGACCTGGAGTCCTCCTTAATGGCAACCTGTTTTTAGCATCAAAAAACTAGAACTTATATGCGAGTACATACAGTATATGGTATTTTGCAGAAAACTGGAAAATCGCTCTAACTTCCTCCTCGGAGTTCTTTCCATCTCCTTCCTCCCTCCCTCTTGCTTCTAACACAGAAGCATAGATGGGAAGTAGGGACAGAGAAGAGATCCTGTTTGTCCCAAAGTCCTCATTAACAAAAAAATAAGGGCAATAATCGTGCAACAAAATACAGAAGCTGAATTGTGCCTAAATAATTACTATACATTTTTTCCAAGTTGTTCCAGTGATGAAAGGAGCTCTTTAGCAATTTGCTCTCATGATAGTACCATACTCTGGCTGGTTCCTGGACCCAGGGTTTCTCTTTCTGGTAACTGTTTCTGCAATCATTTCTCATCAGGAGGGGAGAAAAGATGCCTTGTTGGCTGACACTTGAAGTAGAAAATCTGCAAAGCACTGAGGATGACGTAGTTAATCTGCTGCCATTTAGCCGCGATTGTCTTGTTATGATTTGAGGTAGGCTGGGGAAGATTAGCAGCTGATGGAAGTCTCTTATACTAAGTTTGTAAAAGAGATGGGCAAATTGAAAAAACAGAGAGAGACAGACCGTACTGCCAAGCATCTTTAGTTTGCAGTGCTACAGTGACAAAGAGTTTTAAACGTACCAGTTCCATCTGCTTGCTGAGCAACTTGTTTCAGTGACAATGTGCACAACAGAGGAAATGCAGCTGGCAGGCAGATGCAGAGTTTCATGTATGGTATGACTATGGGTGCAGTTAAGGGGGGATATAGCAATTACATGAGATGAGGCTATATCCTGCAGTTGCAGGTCCTTCCTCTTAAAATGGTGGTTCCATTGAATTAGGACCATGTGAGATGAGAACTTTGACCTGATGCAGCAATTTCATGTCAGGCCAGGTCAACCCCGATTTGGCCCGGTATGTAAAAGAATGGGTCACTTGGCACACACACATACACACACACACGTTTTTACCCCTTTCATGTACCCCTTTCTCCACCTACTACTCCCTCATTGTCACTCATCACCCAGACTAATTTGCAACTACAGCCAGCCTCGAGATGGGCTGTTTTAGGCCTAAAGATTGCATAAAGAATTTTTAGGCCATAATTCAGTGGGGGGAAGGGGTAAGGGGATTGTGTGAAACCCCAATTCAGCTCACTTGTCCAAACCTCCCCCATACCTGACTGGTCCGAACTTGTGGCCCAACCAGATTCTCCACACTACACTGAATTCACATAATGCTACAACAGAGATATATTCCATATGTTCATACTAAAAATGTTACTATGTTCCTAAATATTCCAAATTTCCCTTTTCTGTTGCAAGATATAATGAATCAGAAACTGTAAAGGCAGGTTAAAATGATAAATTATCAAAATTATCAGAAAAAAAATCCTGTAACTTGATTAGCCAGCCAAGAAGGTCTCCCGTGATATTATCTCAGCACAACAGCATGGATAAAGTTCCAGCACACATATGGATGGCCACATTTAGCACAAAAAAAATAAAAAATAAAAATCATTACCTCTTCTAACTTCATGTTACCCACATTTGGTATGTCTAACATCTACCTTGAAGTATGCCAGTAGAAGCGAACATTTTCAAAATAGCAATCATACAAACATAGAAACATAGAATTTGTCAGCAGATAAGGGCCACTTGGACCACCCAGTCTGCCCATTCTTCCCTGTCTATACTGTCACTGCAGACCCTACTAAGATTCCCTTGTGTCTATCCCGTACATGCGTGAAGCCCACCACTGTTTTCACACCCACTGCCTCCACTAGAAGCCTGTTCCAGGCATCCACCACTCTTTCTGTGAAAAATACTTCCTCACTTCCCTCCTTATCTCCCACTGTGGCAGAACCAATCCCAAAAAGCAAAATGAACCCTTTTACTATCACCTAAAATAACATGCCATCTATGAGTTATTTATTTTTCTATGCCACTGTTATCAAACCGAACTTGTACACTGAAATCACTACTCCGTGGTGCAGCTTCATGGTACCCTGCCTCGCAGCGTGAACTACATCAACTGCATGCACAACTTCAAACCAGCACAAGCAACTTCAAACTGCTCCACTCCCAGTCGCAGCTAATCTCCCAGTCCTGTACCTCACTCCAGATCGTAGACTCCTCCCAGTCCCACTTGCTGGCTCCACTCTGGAAGTTTCTAGGGCTGCAAATAGTGATCATGCATGCAGCTTTCTGTGCAGAGGCTAGTTAACAAAACAGTAAAGCAGTGCCACCTACTGGAAAAAACACACAAGCATGACCCACATAGAACTATTTTATCTCTACCTATATCTCATTAAAATAATTGGAAAAATATAGTAACTTTTTTTTTTAATGTATACATTCAAGCCATTTTATAATCTCAATAAGGCACTTCATGCGTCAATGTCATGCTGGGAGAATGTCACGTCTTGGGTAGTTGAAGTTATTCGACTTGTCACCTCGTGGTCAAACCAACCAAGGCGTGATGTTGTCTCACAACACAAGCCCTGTCATGACATATTGCTTAACCAAACAGAAATAGTACAATACTATTCATTTTACACTTGAAATGCAGATTTAACTAGAATTTAGAACTCCAGCCTCCATTTTGCTATATGCCAGAGTTGGTGGGTTAAGCTATATTAAACATACTTTGTGTCGGTTGAAGGCCCAAGCAGCATCAGGGTTATGTTTTACATACAGCAGCTTAACCCGCTCGCTTGTCATGTCTCATTCCCTACTTATCTCCTGCAACGCACACCACTCTACAATAGGTTATCCCAGTTGTCGCGCCATTAAATCAGACATTTAAATGATTCAAAATACTCTACATTATTTCCTGCCTATTTTCTGACTGAAGCCGATGGATCTGTTAAATAGCAATTTTGTTATTTCATGTGCAGTATGCTTTAACGAATGCTTGCTTGATGTGATACAGTGCTTCACCGCAGACATGAAATGATTTCCCTCACAAGAAAGAGCTGAACGTCACTGAGACTGAATTGGCTGTCTGGAGCAGGATTGTTTTGTATATTTTGACCTTCTCTGACAGGGCCATATGGTTGTTTCAAAAGGCACATTTGACAAAATTCAAGGAAAATTGCTAGTTGATGTATCATTATAGCTGTTTTATTGTACTGCTAGCAATTTTCTTTACATTAGGCAGTTTGAATCTGTCAGACTTCATAGCACCAGACGTAAGATGTTTTGCAATACTGCGACAGGCCACTGCTTTATGACTATAAAGCAATACAACAGTTGTGCTTTCCAGATTACAGTTATCAAAAATATTCACTGCAGTCGTTCTCAACAACAGGGCACAGGGATGAAATACCTATGAACTTAGTTTACATGACACAACGGTGTCACCTCCAGTGGCATATTTAGCTAACATCAGCGGGGAAAAAACAGTGGCACAAACTTTCCACTAAACTAGAAGTTTATGTGAAATAGAAAAAATCTTGAAAGCTCAATGACTCAGAGAAGCTCAGGCTGTGATGATATTTCATATATCACCATGGTTCAGAACTACAGTATCTCACTTATTACCTGTTTGCCTCACCTAGTGCTCCTCATCCTTGATGCCCAGTGTTCCAACAGCACTGGGATCACAGCTGCCACCACCAACACCACACAAACAGACACCCCAATGACAACAGATTCCCCAGACTTTCGACTACATATTTTATTTATTATAACCCACTGTCTCGACATGTCTAACAAAGTGGATGCAGGACTTCCAGTAAAAAGTAGTACCCACCTCCCAAAAAACTAAGGGCCCTTATCCAGGAAACAGTTCATCCCCTTATATGTCTATGGCAAAAATCTTTTGTGGCTAGGACCCTAAGAGGCAAAAAAACAACAAAAATATACAGGAAAAAGCAGTTCCTCCCATATTTCCATGACCACCTCATCCTGCAAGCTCAGGAGACCACAAACTGTATAAGTTATTTTTTTTTTTGCTAAAGAAAAATCAGTTCTCCTCAAACTGTGGCATTCCCTCTTGCCAGTAGCACTTTTAACCAGCACAGTTAAGCCAGACTGCAGGAAGCCTCAGGGGGTCACAAAATTAAAAAACAATCACTCCGTCCTGCTCCTTCTCACTGCTGCATTTCATCCAGCCTGTCCCACTTAGAACCTAAACTACTGGCCAGGGCTGCAATAAGCCCCCACGAGCAAGGACATTAAAAGAGAAATCACTTCCTACTCTGATGCTCAGTCTTGCTGCAGTATTCCCAACTTCCTAGCAATGTGTACCCCTGTCCCAGTTTTTAGTAAACACAAATAAGCTACAAACTTAAACAGTATAAAACAACCATACCCTCCAATTACTTTTTAAAAATCTCCTCCTGCTCCTTTCCTCTGCGCTATTCATTTCCATCTGCCCAATGATCTTCATATCACCCACAATGCATGGCCTCCCTTCTATGGCCCCACCTGGAACATCATTTTTTTTTCACAACTCTCACCTCCCTCCCTCTGCTATATTTCTGCCCTCTCTTACCAAGGGTTAACTCAGCTACTCTAAACTGGCCTTTGAATGCCCAAAATGAGGCATAAAATATTCAGATCCTCCCCCCAGCTGTACCCTCTACTCTGCACCCTACTACAAGTTCTTCCTCCAGCTCCTCCTCTCCTTCCCTCTGTCTTTTCCTCTTCCTTCTTCCATCTTAAAAAGTAAAACAAATTCACTACCATGACATATTCTTAATCTAACTGTGTATTAATGAGGAAATTTTTTTTGGGGGGGTGGAAAGTCTAAATCATCTGATTAAAAGAAAGAAAACATATTTTTTTGTTTAGTTTCTTAAATAGAAACATCAGCGATCTATTTTGTAATGTTATCATTTATGAAGTCATTCCTAAGTCAGCCAGAATTGATTATTTCCAGACATTCCAGGTACTCATGTAACTAGAGCAGTTCTGAAAATGGAAATTACCTGCTCCAGAATCTCTAGCGGGTGCGCTCGGTCAAAAGGAGCCAACCTCTATGTCAGACAGTTCAGGAAAAACCAGCGCCCCAATAACCAGTCACCAGAGAAAAGTTCAAATAATTTCAATGACTTAGCAGAAGATAAGTAAAAAGGTTTATTCCACAGGAAGGCAAGGTGTCGAACCACTGGGGCAGTGTGTGTAGCGTGTGCTGTTCATTGCATTTAACTGTGGAATAAACCTTTTTACTTATCTTCTGCTAAGTTGTTGAAATTATTTGAACTTTTCTTTGGTGACTGGTCTTTCCTGAACTACTTGTGTAACTACAAGAGCACATCTCATGCAAATAATTCCAAAATTTGGAAATTCTAAGTCCAGTTGGCGTAGTCCATTTCCCCAAAAAATGGGTTTCTAATATTCTGCAAAGTAAAACACTTTGATTTTAAATTCAAGTCCCATTTTTTTTTTAAACAGAGATCTTCAACATAAATTTATAATATGTTTATATGAACAGTTCCTGTGTCCCATGATTACAACAGTTGTTTCCATTTTGCAGTTCTCTCACCCGAATAAACCAGCTTGTCCCAACCACTAGAGCAAGTGACTGCGTTTAAGTACCTGGGGATCACCCTTGACTCTGCCCTTACCTTCCAGAATCACATTCACCTTCTTAGTACAGCACTCAACTCTCGGATAGGCATGCTTTACCACCACAGGAGCTGCCTTCCCCGTGAAGCCCTCCGCCTTGCTATCTCATCCTCTCTTCTCCCTCTTATTGACTATGGGATCATTGTCTACAGGGCTGCTGATAACACAGCACTACAAAGAATTAAAACCTCCTTAAACAAGGTGTGCTGACTAGCCACAGGCTGTCCTAGGCTCACCCACACCTGCACGCTTTACAACCTGGTTCCCTGGCTAAACTTTGATGAGCGCCTCAGGTACCAGACCTGTCTACTCACCCGTAAAACCACCAGTGGTCTGGCCCAACCCTCCCCATCTTCATCAAACACTCTCCAAACTCCACTGCCACGTGCAGCTCTACCAAATCCGACCTGCTAGTCCCACGCTGTAGAACATTCCAGGCCCAGCGCTCCTTTTCCTATGGAGCCCCAGCCTGGTTCAACTCCCTCCCAAGTCCCATCTCTCTCGAACCTAAACTTGGGCACTTCAAGTCCCTCGTTAAGGATCACCTACTGACCACCCACTCCTGCCTCTGCCCTGGTTAGCTTATCTCACTACAACTTCCCCTTGACAAAGGACCCTGTCCTGCCTACCCCTCCCCTGTTTCATTCCTTGCAGCAGGGTGCTATGGACAATGGACTTTACCCTGCTCACCCCCCCCGGCATAAACCCTGGCAATAGCGAATCAAAACCATAACTGCGACTATCTGCCAGTGCCTAATCCTTATTTCTTCCCTTCCAGTTATTGTATTCCCTCTCACAATGTATTTAACAAAAACGTTTGTGTTTATTTAAGCAATAAGGCACAACAGGGTGTGGGTTATTGGTGATTTACCCACGCCTTGTGTGGTGTGTCACGAGGTGCAGCTGAGTGACTTAACCACATGAGAAGAAGGTAAATCACCCAATAACTCACACTCTGGAGTGCCTTATTGCGATTATACAATGGACCCATGTGTAAAATAAATTTAAAATGTGTTTAATGATGTTTTTTATAAATGCCATTCCTCAGCTGTGGGTTATGCAGGATTTACCCACGGTCATGTGACATGTTTTGACCAATGAGGTTACAGGATTTTCACACACCATTGTATAATTAGTTGTATTTCCCTGCACTTGTATGTAGTTACGTATACTTGGATATATTGGGTATTTACCCCGCTACTGTCCGTACCTGCATTACTTACAATGTAAACTGTATGTTTATCTCCTGTATCAGCATTATTATATACTGAAAAACTGTATTATAAAAACTGTGTGTGACTTTTGTACATAATGACATGGAGCCTATGTAAACGAGTCTCTGACTCAAAGGATTGTAATGCTGATACTGTTCAATAAATAATAATAAAAAAAAAATAAACTATGTAGTGTGAGTCATCCCGTTGCATATTCAATATATACAGCACTAGTTCACTAGAAAAGTGTGCGCCAGTGGAAGTCCATGTGGACAGCCAGACTAACTGGGTGCACAGGAGACAACAGTGGGTTCTTGAGTTACTCGAGAGTGAACCTGCAGAACTAGTACACCACATCCAACCCATGCAGTGGGGTTTCAGAGGCAGACTGGTATACCACATCTCCATAGTCCAGCAGAAGGAGTTAGAATTGTCTCATTACCTGCATTCCCATGAGAGAAATGGGCCTGTAGAGAGCTCCTAGACAAGGACCATTGAAGCAGCGATGTGATCTACATGCTTCTGGTAGATAAGTTGGGGGTCCAGTCATTTCTTCACGTATTTGATGGACAGGACCTGCTCTAAACCAAGAATGTCCATTGTGTGGATTGTGAGGGAGGAATCCAGTTTTGGGATTTGAAAACTGAGGGTGGGTGGCAAAGACCATGATCCTGGTCTTCTTAGGAATGAAGTGGTTCTTATTCAGACAGGCTTCCAGTGCTATGAAGTTGGTCCGCCATTCATCCGACACAGAGGCTGGTGCGGGGCCACTACAACATAAAATTGTTTGGGATGACAAGTGCTGGAGGCTTTTCAGTGGGCTAGGCACACATCAAGACATATTTTGGGGTGCCCCAAGCTAGAAACATACTAGACAGGGTGCAGGGAGAAATTTATAAGGTGCTGGGTGGAGCTATACCATTCATGTTTACAAACATGATATTGGGATAAATGGAACATCACTCCGAAATAACAAATTAAGAGGATTGCTGAATATCTTGTTTATTGCTGCCTTGAAGGTCATCACATTATACTGGCTATCTGATGTGCACCCCCACGTCACTTCTTGGAGGACAAAGTGCAAGAAATTAGAGACATGGAGATGATCACTGCAGACCTCAACCTTCGAAGAGAACACCTCTTGGACTACTGGGCCCTTAGGACACTTACATTAATATGGAATTCTGGTAAACTATTTACGCAGATGAACCATAATATGGACTGGTTTAGAAATGTCTTAATATAATATAGAAACATAGGAGTTGACGGCAGATAAGGACTGCAAGGCCCATCCAGTCTGCCCATTTCTTTTTCTACCTATGAATGTGCTATAGGCCTTTGCTCTATCAATGGCCTATCTATTCATACTCATCTGTATTGCTCCCTGAGGTCCAACGTTAGTTGATATAGTTAATGATATTTCTGACATTGTATATATGGATCACCATATGTATTACATTAGTACACATTTTTCCTGGTTCTGTTTTCTTTATTATAGCACTGCTATGTAGTGAATTTTGACTTGTTATGCAAGGGTTATGTTAGGCCCGTTTATATGGTTTGCATGATGAATTTCTGTTGCAAGATGTAAGTTTTTATTACTTGAATGAAGCTGATTTAAAAAAAAGAAAAGAAAATCATCTCTTCAATATACATGCATACTTTGCTTTGGACACACTGGGTGGGTATAGTAGGTTGTTAACAAACATTAAGGAAATAAGAGAACCTAGGATAGAAACCTGAGGCACTCCCTACTTTAGGAGCTCAAGTTCCGAGAAGGTAGAGCCCAGAACAGTCGTTAGCGTGCACCCCTCAGAGAAACTCGCAAGCAACAATACCCTAAGGTGGTTTAATCCAGGCACTCTGTTTCCTGAGGAGGAGCTGGTGAATGAAAGCTTGGGTCAGGTCAATGTGGATTTCTTCAGGGATGTGACCTTTTTCTGCATCCTGGCGAATATCACCTGCCACCTTGAGGAGTGCTGTGGCAGTGGAATGCTTGGGATGAATGCCTGACTGAATAGGATTTTTACATTGGTTCTGGAGCATGGTGCCTGAGATTTAGGCACAAACAAATCTCTCCAAATATTTGGGAAGTGCAGACAGAAAGCAGGGAGGATTATAGCTGTTGATGTCCTGTCTATCTCAAACGTAATGCAGGAGAGTGACCTTAGCACCAATCCTCAGCACTGGTGGGCAGTCTGGAAAGAGGGAAAGGCTAAAGAGGGTGGTGATGGGTGTGGGGATGTCCAGAGCAGCAAGCTTAAGGAGTTTCCAATCCGGTTGAATGGTCACATAAACCTACAGGGGGTTGAGGCTAGAAAGCACTTCTGCTGGATGAGAGAGCCAGGAGTGCATGCTCTATGCGGATGTAAAGGGGATGAGGCTCAAGAATTATCCCGTTTCAGTGATACATAGAGATGGCCAGTTAAATACCACTAATAACATTTCCTGAGCTCTACCAGCAGTTCGTTCATGTTCCTTGTGTACTTGTGGTCAGGCTTATGGGGTTTCAGGCCTTGGGGTCCTGGGCATGGAGGGGGCTTTGTGCCCCAGTGAAGGGTTATGAGTGATGTAGTGGTGAGGTTGGGACAGCATAGTTATGACAGCTAGTAGTAGAAACATGGGAGCTGCTCCCTGGGGTTGGAAAACAACATCCCGTATGGACAGTACATGTAATACAGGGTGGCAGTTTAATACACAGTAATTCAAAGAATTACATCAATACACTATGGTATACAGGGTTAGCAATGTATACAGTGAGTTTACAGTTTGGTATGCCCTTTATAGGCAAAGTTACACACCAACCTATTAATCAAAGATGTTTGCCATGCACACACAGAAAGACCTGCCTCTCTGCCTCACCCACTGCTGACTCCCATGCACACCAATGCCATTTGTGCCGTGGCCTCTGTTATGTAGGTTAACCCTGCCTCCTGGCACTGATTGGCTTTCACTGTGGAGTCCTGGCACCTGATTGGCTTTCACTGTGGAGTCCTGGCACCTGATTGGATGCTGCAACAGCCTGAAGTTTAAGACTAAGGTACTACTGCTGGACATGGGGAGCACATCTGGAGTGGCATCTCCTGCCACTTTGAGGCTCTGGATTTGTTGAGGAAGCAGTTTCAGCTGCTAAGACATTGGGTGTTGTAGGTCAGGTTCTGGGGCACAGTATTATATGTGGGACCTTTGAAAAAATATTCCTTACAGCCTAGCTTCTCATCTGTCCCTGCTGAGCCATGTATAATAAGGTCAGAAAAAAAATCCAGGTCTATTAGGTCAGCCCCCCCCCCACTTCAGAAGCAGACTCTGCAGAGGCAGTGTTGTCTAGTAGTTAAAATACCAGCTTGATAACTGGTAAATCACTAGTTCAAACCCCATTAGAGCCAGATTCCCACTGTGTGACCTTAGGCAAGTCACTTAAACTCTTACTGCTTCAGTATACCCAGCTGTAGAAATGGGTAGAAGCTGGACCCCGCTAAAGATATGTTGTAGCATATCAGCAGGGTTATACTATGTAAAGAAATGTAATAATAATCACAAAAATAAGCAGGGATGAATAAGTATGCTCCACAAACATGTTTTAATTTATATTAAAAAAATGGGTAGAAAAAATGCAGGCTCCTGATTGGTCAAGGCATACTTTCAGCTGGGCCGTTATCCCAGCATAACAGCCCAACTGAAAGTAGCGCTCCAAAAATATGTTTAAAAAATACAACCAATTTACTAAAAAAGACCCTTTTCATAATCGAAATAAGGCACTCCAAGGGGTGTGTTATGGTGTGCTAACAGTCTTTCTTGAGTGGTGGCACCTGAGGTGGGCCGTTACCCACCATAACGCTCCTCCCGTCATGTCTTCTTACTTAAGGGATACTCCCACCCATTCCACTACCCAGTCCACCCTGCCTTAGTGTCCCAATGTACTACTAATTGATCCTGAATTCAAGGGCTCAGCTCTGACCACTAGACATGGGAATAAGGTCTGGAGTGATGGCCCCTTTGTTTGTGGGTTCTGGGGTGGCTGGTGAAATAGTTCCAGACTTAAAAATTCTAGGGATTGGGGGGGAAGAGTTGTCTGGCAGATCATGGTGAAAACAAAAAAGGATGTCAGTTTCCCAGCTGTGCTATTTATTAACAATGTAATGTACTTTTATTTTTATATTGTGCCCATCCCAGAGGCTTGGGGTGCTTTCCAGAAGATACAGTCAAACAAGATAGATTATAAAAACATTACAAGGACACAAATCAAGCTGCAATAAAGTCATAAAACAGCAGACAAATCCCTCGTTAACAGCCAGGGTAACCAAATGTGTTTTAAGGCCTTTTTGAAACCCTCCTCTGAGAAGCTGCTATGTATATACATTGGTAAGGAGTTCTACAACTGGGGGCGACTACAGTGAAAGCCCTATCGCCAGATGATTTGAGATGAGCACAAGGAACCTCCAGCAGGTACTCCCCAGCAAAACGGAGGGGGATGGTGTGGAGTGTATCAGCAAAGGAGGTCTTTAATGTAGCCAGGACCCAGATCATGTAGGGCCTTAAAGAGCATCGTGCAAATGTTGAAAGTTATATGGCCATGTAACTGGGAGCCAGCACAAATCCTGCAGCACAGGCATGATATGATGAAAAGTACTTGAGCTGGAATCAGCCTGGCCATGGCATTCTGCAGTAACTGACGACTCATCAAACCTTCAGAAAGCCCTAGATCCCAATTGTTACAGTAGTCAAGACAGAAAGACACAAAGGTGTACAACACAGTCACCAGGTCCTCATATTGGAGACAGGGCTTCAGCTGGGTGACATTTCTCAGTAGAAGAATCCACAGTTGGCAACAACTGCCACCGGTGATTCAAATGACAGTCTGTTGTCCACTATGACCCCTAAATTTTCAGCCCTGCCAGTGGCTCTGAGGATATTCCCTCCTAAGGAGAGGAAGATGACATAGTTCCTCTTCACTTCTGACTTCCGGGATCATGGTTCTATAAGTAGCAATCCCATTTTCCCAGGATTAAGGCTGTCAGTGAGCAGTCATCTGGTCACTTAGTTCAGCTAGACACTGTTCAATCACAGCTACCGAATTTACCTAGTTTAGTGAGAAGGTGAGGTACAACAATGTGTAATCTGTATAGCAGTGGAAACTCAGATTATACCACCTCAAATCTCCCCCAAATGCAACATCTACGCTGCGAACAGCACAGGGGCCAAAATCGAACCTTGCAGAATACCGAAGGGGATATCAGCCACCCTACAGAAAAATTTCCCATGTGTTACACATCACTCTGTACCAACTAGGAAAGACTCAGACATTTACAACACTGTACCAGAAAGTCCCCCATATGTCCTGAGGGTATAGTCAAAACCCCATGGTTCGCAGTGTTGAATACCAATGAAGGATTGAGAAGGACGAACATAAAGTATTCTCCCCGATCTCTTGCCAGGAAGAGGTCATTCATCTCCTTCATCAAGGCTGTCTCACTGCTTTGTCAAGATCTGAAACCTGGCAAGTGTAAGGGAGCAGTCAGCATTCTAGTACATCTGATCAGTCAGTATTCTAGTGCATCCCAACAAGCTATATTCCCCAGTCCGGAGTGAAACCACCAAATCAACCATAAATGTGCACCAGCTTCCCAACTGCCTAACTAAAGGCATGCCACATTTATTAAAACAGTAGGAGCCCACCCAATGGCATTGTGGTAGAGCTACTGCCCCCTCATGTCAGTGACCCAGGTTCCAGAGTAAACACGGGTTGCCAGGGGTTAACCAAGGGGGGATTGAGCATCCAGAGGACTGCTCTCCTCTCCTCTCTTGGAGAGACAGGGCCAGTTCATCCACTTTACGAAGATGACCAGGTGGAGGGCTGGTGGCAGTGCCACACGAGCAGCTCGAAGGGTGGAGCTGCTGTTCAGCGTGCCAGATGCATACCTCAACACTCACATGCATCATCGTCCACGGCAGTAGAAGAGGAAGCAAGGGAGAAAAGCAACAAGAAAAACCATGAGGTGGGCAGGATGAGTCCACCAGCAGCCACGGGTCTGCACCACTGACAGGGCTATGAGGACTGGATATTTGGATGACAGTCTTGGGGGGTGGGTGGGCAGCCCTCTCCTGGCCTGCCAATGGGTAATCCACGGGGGAACAGGTTCTGGAGATAAGACCCTGAGAGGGCGAGTGACAGGGCTGGGTAACTGGTAGTGATAGGGGGCCTGGCCGCTGAGGAGAATTAACACCTCGATAAAAAGGTAACCAAAATTTTAAATAAATAAAAAATTTAAATTAAGAAACAGTATGATGTGTAGATATCCCTAAGCTACAGTACTCAGCTGAAATCCTCATACAGTACTGTTCCATATGTCATAATGTGGGCAAACAGTGATGTTGAATGTTTTTTTTGTGACATAGAAGAAGAATTGTTCTTATATTTTGATAGGGCAACCCTAGGTAGGGTTACAGCATGAAATTACAGTACAGTTAAATTAAATACACATATATAGTACAGCGTGAAAGAAAATACAATATTGATTAAAGTACAGAATCATGCAGCAGAGTAAGTATATTCTATTACGTGGTTTAGAACTGCAGATATAGTCTCGCAAAAATAAAAAGTGGGAAAATCAGATACAAGAACAAGAAACCAAGAGCTAATGATAATTACAATTACCTGTGCAGTGACTATCAATTAAAGCTTTAAAGGCACCATAGCTTATGACATGTCCATATCTCAGTGTGCCTTGCAGATTGATTTTCCATTGTGGGTACACAATCTGGGCATTTCGAAATGTAATAGGTAAGCGCATTTACAGTATGCTGTATCATTGACATATTCTTTAATAAATACATGAACTCTCAACATGATACCGAGACCGTATGCTTAGTAGATTAAGTACCTTCACCGGCACCTCCAGGGGTTGAAGGGAGGAGAAGAGATCAGACTGACATGTGCATCAGCCTATTAGAAGAAGCCAACAAGGCCCTCTTACATAAGAAGTCTGTATCACGTGAAACAAACTCCCTTCAATATCATGTCTTTCATATCAAAGTAGCAACATGGTATTGCGGTCACTGAGGAGACTGTGTAAGGTGGTAACATTGATTTTCAGCTAGAAACAGCCTGTTTCTTGATTATGAAAATCTGAGGGTGTGTGGTTATAACGCCCATTAACAGTATGGAGGCTAAACAGATTATAGGCCAAGACAAAAGATAGTTGTGATGGGGGTTTTCCAAGAAAATCTTTACTGCTTGATTACTCGTTCTGATCAAACATAAGAATAACAAGTCCACCATGTGCTTTGCTTATTGCATTTGTTAAATAACTGTGTAACACACAGTGGTTTGCGTAGACTACTTATTTAGGCGTTGACCCACATAGTAGCAATAATAACATAGCAATTTATGGTCAGAAGGGACTATAAGACAATTAAGCCCTATCAATAACTTAAATTGTTTAACAGATAATGTTATGAGACAAAAGGTTGAGTCCCCTCTATATCGTTATTATCAGATTAGAGAAACTGACAGGTTATTAAGAGCATCTACAGTTGCCAAGTTAGTGGCACCAAAAATGAAAACTAAGGTGGGAGAGCATTCATTCTCTGTTATGGCAGCTAAACACTAGAACAGCTCACCAGTAACTTTTTCTGGAGACGTTAGTCATGCTGTTTTTAAATTAAGGCTGAAACAATACTATATTAGCAAAGTACAATGTGATTGTTTTGGATGAAAATGTAGTGTGTATTGTTGATGCTGTAGTGATGTATTGTGATATATGTTTTGTATTTGTGTAATTGTAACATCCTGACTATTTGGTCCCGGGTCGTCCCTGAAAAAGGGCCTTGGCTCGTGGCACTTACCCAGGAAACAAAAGTTAAAATAAAATAAATAAAAGTTCATAATGTCCACTCCCACCCCCTGCTTCAGTAGCAACACTGAAATAAGTATGCGGTGCAATCACTTACAATTTGTAGGCATTTCTATCCACTCTACAACTTCGGGTATCTGGTGATTCCCTCGGTAAACCGACATTTTTCCAGGCTGACCTTAAAGGTGTATTTTGTCTTTAAGTCCACTGGCTTTCTTGGTGAGCTGTTGTGCATGTTCACCACCTCTGGGAGCAAAATGGTCTTCTAACATCACCCCTGAATTTACCATGCCTGAGGTTCATGGCATGCCGCCACATCCTGCTGTAGGACACTGGAACAAACAGCTCAGTCTGTTCAGTCTTGCCAATACCACAAGACTGAGATCCTCTTACCTCTCAGCTTCCTTTGCTCCAGGGTAAATGTGTTAAGGGCCTCCAGACTCCCTACATAACTTTTGCACCCCATACCACTGATCATTTTGGTGGACCTGTGCTGCAACCTCTCGACTACCTAAATGTCCGTTTTGTATAGAGAAAACCAAAGCCGCAAGCAATACTCCAGGTGTAGCATGACCAGGACTTTGCAAGGTGGAGAGATTACTTCCCCTGTTTTGCTGGTCACCGACCTTTGGATGTCCCCCAGTAGTCTGCTGGCTCATGTGCTATTTCTTGGTCTGTTTAATACTGTCTATCAAAAAAGAATGATAATTGTGATGAAAATATTAACCTTGCATCATGTTTAGAGCACTTCAGCTACAGTATTATGCAAGGCTGCTGGCTTAAAGTTTGTTTGAAGGTAGAACTAAGTTAAGTATTCCTCAATATTCTTTGAAGCGAAACAATGACCTTAAAAAAAATACAACTTCATTAGCTAAACTTCATTATTCCCACTGTATGTCCTTCAAAGTGTCATGTTGATGCTGTCCAAGTGGCGTGGCAGTAGAGTTACTGCTGTCCGTGGCGGTGACCCGGGATTGGGAGCAATCTCAGGCTGCTGTGGACTTGCCAAGTGGAGGGGATTGAGCGTCTGATGGACTGCTTTCCTCCCCCAGGGAGGGAGGGCTGTCACTTCCACCACAAGACTGCCGCCAGGTGGAGAACTGGTGATGGTTTGGGTCTGAACCGTCATGAAGGGAGGGTGCTGCGGGACTTCTGCAGCACGTGCATGCATCCACACACGTGCGCCAGTGCATGTGCCCCAGCAGGGGAGGGAGAAAGCAAGAGGAAAATGAATGGCATGGTAGGTGTGCATGATGCCCTGTGTGCCATCCCTGCACCATCGCCAGGACTCTGCTGGCCAGCACTGGATCTGTGACTTCGGGGGGACAGCCCTCCTTTCTCCTGATCCCACCACAGAGAAGAGATGGCTGACGATGGGGGCAGGTAGGGACAGGACTTATGAGAGCCTAGCTTGTCCTGGCCGTAGGTGTAGTTACACCTTTGTGGCTAAAAAATAAATAAAAATGAGTCATGCTAATGTTTTTAAAACCACTGAATTTAGGGGACTAGATGGCTTAGTGACGTGGTAGCAAGTTAAGAAGCCTTTCACCCCTTGGTCACTGATCTGAGTCTGACCCAGGCTGGTAGTGGCCAAATGCCATTATTACCAGAAGTCTGTTTCATGGCCTATATGAATTGAGTTGTTCTGGTACTCAGTCCAGTTCCTAGTGAACAGATGTCCACATCACTAAACCAGCAACACAGCTGTCACTAACGGGCATCCTTGTAGGTAGTCTTACAAGAGAGGCCAAGGACAAAACTGGCATGGAGTCTGAACTTACCTCTCACCCATGTGGTGGTCACTCCATGACAGAACTGAGGCACACTGACAGGGCATTGTGGGGAATTTCACACAGCAAACACCCCTAGTGAACCTGTCCTGTGGATAAACCGAGTTTCAGTCTTGTGCTGTCAATCCAGTGCCTTCCAAGAGCACAAAACTCTCTACAAAAACTATAAAAAAGGCTCCCTGCATTTGACTCCATAACGTCTGTCCCCAATGTATATATATATATATATATATATATATTATTTTTTAATTCTTTGGTAACCAGGTAATGCCCACTAGGCACAAGTGCCTGTTTTCAGGGGTAGCCCAGAAGCACTGGGGTAGTTAAGTGACATGTTTAGAATCACACAATATGCAAGCGGAGGTTGTGGGGATCAAATCCAGGTCTGCTGGATGTACCAAGCTCATTCATAGCTTGTTACTCTAAACTCTAAGCTATACTGCAAATAAAAAGGGACACAGCAACATGTCCGTTCTTTTGTTAAAACATTTAAATGCATTTACATTTTATAAAGAAATGTTAACATCAACAATTTGTTCAGTGGATGGATACAAGGGATTTCAAAATGTTTAACCAAAACTGAGTAACCCATAGTAACTGTTAACTTAAAAAAAAATTCCTTTCAACAACAAACACACCCTGCACCTTCCCTTATTGTACGTCCAACTGAAGGCATGCATAATGCTTAAGTGCACACTACGCATACAATGACACCCTTTGGAAAACAGAAAAGGTCAGTGTGCAGACTGAAGATGGTACTAATATCTGTAGATTATTTTGAGAACTCAGAGCCACATAGTCAATATAATGAAATTGCCTGGAAAATTTAAACACTGTCCTCGGAAACAATTTGCACAGGTGTAAAATAAGGGAAAATGGAAATGATCTAAAAGGCTTAAAAAATGTTAAGAAATATGTGCTGACTAAAATGCATTTTTGTTTGTAGACTAGAGTGTGAAGCAGATTCCAGATGTGGATATTTCATAATCTCATCAAGGACAAATGACAGCGCTGGCATGTTATAGAGGAACTGCATTTCTATGTCAAGCTATAATTTCTGTTCTAGGTGGTTTTGTGGCCGATCACTATTTTGTTTTCCCAGTCATTATTCTAATTTTTTGGTGATCAATTCACTGTCTCTGATTTTTTCTTCCTGTTAGTCAAGGAGCCCACGAGACATCTGGAACATGTCAGTATGGAACATTTGGTATTGCTAAGTTAGATGGTCATGGAGATTCGGATTCATAGCCTGTGGTAACAATGCAGTACCATTGCAGGAAGACGCTACATAACTGAAGGTGCTACCTTCAGTGAAGATGTTCAACTAAGGTCCCTTCCATCCATTTCTAGTGGTCTTCTGTGTGGGACTTTAAAGTATTCATAGCACTATTCCAAAAGAGTAGGGATAGATAACCATGACATTCTGGTGGTATTCTCTCTCTCTCTCTCTCTCTCTCTCTCTCTTCGTTATCCTTGTCCCCTACCTCAATGTATGTGACAAACATAGTTGCACCTTCTTCCATAGGTAGCTACCATCACTGCCAACATCAATGCAGCTTCTTGGTCAACTGTGAGTTAACTGTGAGTCAACTGTGAGTCAACTTTGAGTTAACTGTGAGTTAACTGTGAGTCAACTGTGAGTTATCTGTGAGTTAACTGTGTGTTAACTGTTAACTGTGAGTTATCTGTGAGTTAACTGTGAGTTAACTGTGAGTTATCTGTGAGTTAACTGTGAGTTAACCGTGAGTATGCAGATGTGTGAAATTGTCCAGAAGAAGATACTCCCCATCTTTGACTACTGAGACGTAATCTATGGTGCTGCTCCCAAATCTTCCCTAACCAAGTTGGCCACTCTCTTTAACTCTTTCTGCCACTTTGCTATTGACTCCCCTTCCTACTCCCACCACTGTGAACGCTATCACTCTCTAACCTTCCTTCCACTATCTCACAGACGCATCTCTCACTGTGCCAAACTAACCTCCAAATTCTGGTTCAGGGGGCTCCCCTCCTATCTCTTATCCTCTCTCTCCACTCCACCTCCCCCCACCCACTCTCTCAGATCAAATGATGCCCGCACCTTGACGGTCCCTCACTGCTCCACCCTCATTGGTCAGTCTAGTTTCGCCCATCGTTTCCCCAAAATCTGGAATTCCCTCCCCCCAAAATATGACACTCCTCCTCCAACTACACCCTTACCTCTGCCCTACACAATTACCTTCCCCTCAGCTGTTCCTGCTTTAACCCACTTTAATACCTATCCCCAGTTTCTGTTTTCCTACCATGACCCCCCCGGTAGGGTTCTCAACATCCTGAAGGGGGAAATCAGGAAATGGCTACCTCTTCTCATCATATTCAATTCTTGCCTCTCCCCCTCTCTTCTCCACCTGCCCTTCTGGGTCACCAGTATGCACAACCTAACCCCATCCTTTTCATTCCAACAGCACTTGCGTACTACCTCGAGCCTGCTCCTAGTACACTCATGCACTATAAATGGTTCTATTGCATTATTACTGTTTTGTATGTTTATATGTTATTTTGTATGATTTTGGACATGTATTGTAATTTACCCAAAGTTCCACTACTGTTTATTGTACAATACCTTGTGTTCCAATTGTTGCACAATCTTACAATGTTGTATTGTTTGTACTACCCACATACTATTGTAACTGATCATCCTTCACAACCCTATGTAACCCCTCCCCCAGGTTGCATCATGAGACGAGCAACTTGTTGTTCAGTGTGCTCTCCTGGTGAAACATTTCAATAAATAAATAAGATGCTGGGAAGTACACAGCCTTCATTCCCTAGACCCCAGGAAACTTTGTGATGTGCCCAAACCCCATCCAACCGCATGGTAGGATTCTGGGGTTTGAATGTAAATTCTGATCTCCTTTACCTGGCACTTTAACCTCTGCACCCTGTTCTTATAAGTTTCATCTCCTGTTTTTTTCCCCAAAATGCAACATGATTTTGTCATTCCTTACCTGTGACCTGCCTGAAGAGTACATTAATCTTCTTAATAAGTGCAACCTATTAAGACATCCTGTCCCAGGGCTGAGTTCCTGCTGACAGTCCTATTAACAAGCTTGGGAAAGTTCAAAAGGTTTCTCAAGGCCAACCTCTTGTGTTCCAAATTGCTAACTTTTCTAACAAACCCAAGTAGCTGTCTGCATTCATTTCAACCATATAATTATATACATTTGCAAGCTAGGGATCCCAGTTTCACAAACAGATTCACATATATATTTTTAACAACAGAGAAGCAAGGGAAGAAAGAAAGAATAGAAACAGCTAGTGAAGCAAGGAAGATAACAGGTAGAAAATGTGGGACCATCGGAGTGGCCAGTTCCTAGGTGCCACAAGTAAAATTCGATTGTGCAATCAGACAGGCAAGAGATAAACAAGTGTTAGAATAGGAGAGGACAGAATAGATCCTTGCTTTTAACTCTCTCTGCATAAAATGGGTCAGGGTCTTATCCTAACCCTGTCACATATTATTAAGTACTTATACATTAAAAGGTAGATCTTTGCCTCTTACTGTTCACTTTTAAACCAGGTCCTTAATTCTGCACGGTACTTCAGCATAAAGTTCTGCAGCAGTGCTCCTAAACATCCTTGGCAAGAATACATTTACTTTGGGGGTAGATTTCTGCCCAGCCTTTGGCTAACACACCATGTGATGCAACTGACAACAGATATTGAGCAGTGCAGTAACCTTTAACTGTGGAAACTTGTATATTGTATAAAAAAAAGATGGAGTAATTTTGTAGTGGCACACACGTTCTGCGGCTGGCATCATGTTCTACTGCTAGTTTTGTGACTGCAGAACCATAGAATTCTGAAGGCTTTCCTTACAAATTATGTTTTCTTCAGGAGCTGAAGTAATTATCTCCTGCTTGTGATGTCACAGTCTTGCTGCGAATGTGACTAGGATGTCACAAGTCTGGTATAATGACTTCAGCTCCTGCATAGGACTCATCTGTAGATGAACTGTATAGGGCAAATCACCTTCAGTAACTAGAAAAAGTTGTGTTGCTCCTTTGTGGAGCACCCATATACATCTTCCAGAGCACTAACAATCCACACCATGCATCTTCACAAATTCCTCCCTTGTACTCACTTAATAGTCAATAGCGCATATGTCTTTTTAACTGTCTTACATACTAAAGAGTATCAATTCAACTTTATTTACTTAGTTAAAAACATTAGTAAGTTAAGTTTTTAATACTAACACCTTTTCTCATTTATACGTTCTATTTTAATAAGCTTATTGATATCTTTCATATATTTTTATTTTTCAATATTTTTTATTCCAGTGGTGTTAGTCCCCACCCCATCTTTATTTAGAATTAAATTGTCTATATTTAACAATACTGCTTTTTATATATTAAAAAAGTTTTCACTCCAAAACTCTGTTTTTCTCTATATACCAACTAATGGTCAGTTCTTTAATTAAACACATGCATTTCCAACCCAGAGCTGTTCACCCTTTTTATTTTTTATTGAAACATTTTTTTCAATATATGTTATTATGAATATGCTTTTACTAACACATTTTATTTTAAATATTAAAAAAATGGATCAAATAAACATTTGTAGGTATCCCTTGACATTATTTCTTTAATATTTGGTACATTTTAAAGACCGTCCATTGCTGGGTTTAATCCCATCACACACATTTTAGCACACATTCTAGTAACCTCCATAATCTTGCCTGCTTCGCAGGCGTCAGAAGATAATAAGAATGGAATGACTTGAACTTTGAGGTTTTTTCAGAACATAGTGTGAGTTTTGTTGATGCCAAGTGTGCATTTTTTTCCTTTCCTAGTGGATGAATCTCTTCTTTTTTTTAAATACTTTTCCTTTTTTCACGTATATTTTTTTATCCCAGCTGGCAGTCGATGGATGTACCATCTTTCAGGTTGCGCGCACATACACACACACACACACACACACACACACACACACACACACACATATACACACACACAGCCTTCCCGCTGCAGCAGTGAGGGAATTTACCACTTAGCTGCCCTTTCACCACCTCCCCCCCAAGGACACTGGTACAAGGATACTACATCCAGGCTGTCAAGTGCTGATGTACATCCCAGCCAAGTGCCTAATGGTATCCTCCCCCTCCCTACACTACTCTGGCTGCACTACTACCTGTGCACCCACAGGTGGCAGTGACAGAGTGGAGGAGAAGAGTGTCCCCTGGGATGCTCAATCCTCCTCTTCCCTGCCCAGCCCTGACAATCCAGGCTCATTCCCGAACTTGGGTCACTGGCATCACTAGAAGTAACGCTACCGCTGTGCTGACAGACCGGCTAGTTTTTATACTTTCTTTATATAATTTTGAAGAGAGAAAAACTACAGCTATGATCCACAATGCTTATATAAGAACAATGGCATATATAAAACAATAAGTAGAATTCATTTTAAAAACACTCAGGTCAGCTCATTACATCATAATGGACGGTTCGCTATGTATAAGTTTAAAAATGAAACATGCAAGAAAACTGCCTAAATTGTGACATAGTCTGAGCACTGAAAGAAAAATATTTTTAAAAACATCAGTTGCAAAGTCTCCTAAAGGCATATTATAGTCCAGCAAAAGTCCACTAATGGTGAAAAATAAAAGTTACGTGGATAACCCCCAAAGAGTAGCCCAGAAACCCAAGATAACCTATTAAGGGCCCATAAACTAAGTGACCACCTTAAAACTGAATCTCTTTTTAAATAATGTTTTGCTCCTGCTAGAAGCCCTAAGTGATTTCTTTCATCATTAATTATTTTTTCTAAGGGATAGCCAGCTTCCCATAAGATAAAAATGCGGCTACAGCAAGATGGATCCTGTCTGCGACCTTATCTAGCTAATCCTAATACAATCATCTTATCCTTACCCAGACTTAACATCTATTAATATTTGACAGGGTCTACACATTCTAAACTACAGATCTGATAATTAACCATAAAGCATGCCATCAAGACAGCTACTGCAGACTATGCTTCTTGTACTTGTTCTAAGTTCGCTGAACCGTGTTGCTGCAATTCGATTAACAACGCTATCACAGGAAGTGATAGTTCTGTTTAGATACATTAGACTAACTCTGATTTCTTACCCAGTTGGCTAAGTTCAAATAACAACAGGTTAGTAATCTGCATGCCGGGCCCACTATCCATTTATTTCTAATGCTGATATAAGTTGAGCACAAAATTGATGGCCTCGTGCATCGAATGATATAGTTTAGATGCCGGAGCATTTATAATGCAGATCTTAATTTAGCCTTTTAACAGCTACTGCAAATATTATGTTGTGGCAAACTGCAGCTGGAGAGATTGTAAATGCAATAACCACACAATATCACTTGCGAAAATCATTATAATAATGACAGGGACCTTTCATCAGTGACGGTTTAGTGCAAGCTCTTGGCTTAATTTAAACAACCATTTGTAATGTGGAAAATTTAATAAGTAAATACTTTGATCAGCTGTCCCATCAGTGTAACAGTAGGGTTTCCATTCGTGATGCCCGTCACCTGGGTTTGAAGATATGTTTTCGTTTTTTGAGTTCCTCCATATTTTTGTCCCTTCCCTGGTGCTCATAAAGCTTTAGTGCAGCACCCCAGCTCAGCCACAAGGCAACAGTCTCCTCTGAGATACCACCAGGTCCTACTCATTACTGTGTCACAGGGGGTGCCCAAAATGTTTTGCTTGCCCCTCCCCCCAAGACTAAAAGCACTTTGCCTCCACAGCATGCCTACCGTCTGCCAGCCAGGGAGAGATGTCCAGTCCCCTGCACGGTGACGTATCACTTTTTTTTTTTGAAATTACTATTTTTCCTCCTTCCTGCCTGCCATCCCCGACCCTTCAGGAGTCTCAAGGTAGACATCCTTCTGCCTTCCACCCTGCCCATATGACCCCACAGGAACCCCATAGAGCTTTGGTTTACCCTCCGAGCGGGGATGGGGCAGAGCCCCCTTACCCCAACAATTTTGTCGGTCTGGGGGCCATCGGGCTAGCGGAGGCACATCGACGGCACGTCTCCGGAGGCTCCATCTTCCCGGCAATGGCAGGTGTTTTTCCGCTTTCTCCCACCCTCTACAGCATAAGACTCCTTGACGTCAAGGCGCAGAGCGTGGATGTCACGCTCGGAGTCAGACAACTGTTCGGGCTATAGCCTGACCACTCCCGGAGTAAATGAGCTGTCATTGGGATACTCAGCCCTAACTCCCCCGGCTGGCCACCAGCGAGCCGAGTCCGCTCCTGAACCGGGTTGCGGCATGGAGGCGAAGGTGTGGCATCCAGCGCCTCAACCCTCAGCGTCACCGGGCCGGCATTTTTAAATAAACTCTTTACTGAGGATCTACATACTTCTGTTGAGTTCAGCTGCTTACAGTATGTTAGAATCCACACAGGGCCTTTATGAAGACATCATGCTTTGGGAAAGCTGCTCTCCCATTGGTTACAGTATGTTATTGTTACATAGAATCCTTTTTTATCACAGCTGCTGTTTCTACACCTTCCTCCCGGACAGCCCCTTCTGCCCAACCTCCCCCCAGCTCGGTCCCTGGAATTACTGGAGCATACCTTATGCCTGGCCCAGGAGTGGTGCCTGTGGGGAGTCAGGCATCATCCTGCCGCTAGAAATTTTTCCTCCTTTTTTTTGTTGCCCCTTTTACTTTTATGCCTGCGCACCATGCAATGGGTGCAGCAGCTGTCTCCATCTCCATGGAGGCAACCAAGCACCCTGGGCGCGGGCGAGCCCTCTTAGCTGTGCCATTCGCAGCACAGTCCCCTTCATCCCCAAGGAAGGAGAGCTGTGACACTCAATCCTTGCCTCCCCTGAACAACCCGAGTCCGTTCCCAAACCTGGGTCACCGGTGTGGCGTGAGGTGTGGCATCCAGCGCCTCAACCCTTAGTGCCACCAGGCCGGTACATAGAATCTTTGCAGACAACACAGTGATGACATATGACCTGCACCTGATAACTTATTAACTGCAACCAATCAAATGTTATCCAGTATGACGACACTTTTTTCCAGAGGTAAATATCACCACTGATGGTGAATGGCTATTGATTTGCTTTGTGTTTCCTTTTTGTGCTTTCTTTATCCAACATTATAAGCTCATATATAGATTAAGCAGCCCCCTATTTTACATCATAGGGGGATACAGCAATCAGTCATCAAGCCAGTAACGTGACATTTTGGATTTGTCAATGCTCAGTGAAACCTGTAGTTCTATATGCTGTATTATTGGGATTCTGGAGCAGATTTTGTTTTCTAGCTACTCAAACTGTTCTTGAAGGGAGGTTCTTTTAGACTCTGAAATGAAGAACCAGGCAGGTTGTAGGCATTCATTTTATTAGTACTGGTTCTGTGCAGCCAGCCCGGTGGCACTGAGGGTTGAGGCGCTGTACGCCACACCTCACACCACGCTGGCGACCCAGGTTCGCGAATAGACTCGGGTTGCCAGTGGTTGGCGGGGGGGAAGGAGGATCGAGCATCCCACAGATGCTCTCCTCCTTTGGGGAGGGATACCAGGGGTGTTTAATACACCCGATGTCTGGGAGAGCTGGTGGAAGCACCAACTCTCAGGGCAACGGCGACTTCCATTGGGGGGGAGCCGGGGAGGGGAGGACGCCATTTGGTACTTGGCAGGCGTCGTGCATTCTGCCCGAGCCTGTGTCCTCAGCGGATGGAGGGGAGGAACAGAAAAATGGAAAAACCCTACGCCCGTTCCTGGATGACGGCCACTCCAGCCACCCAGTCGTAATCACAGGCAGACCCCGCTGTGCAAGATGCTCCATGGAGGGAAGAGGCAGGTAGGAGTCACTGGAGGCACTCTAGGGGCAGGCTCAGTGAGGGATTGGGGGGCATTGAGCATGCCCGAAGGAGAGGAATGGCTTGGGCGACCAGGAGGGATAAAAAGAAATTAAAAAAAAAAAAAGAACTGGTTCTGTGCATCTCTATTTGAATATAATCAAAAAGCCAAAAGAAACCTCTTGGCCAGTAGCTTTTATATTTATCATTTACCTGACCACCTGTTCCAGAAGAGAGAAGATATTCACCCTGTATAAAGCTGACACATTCCAAACTTAAGAACTGATTCCTGTGGTACCACCAGCCTTGCTTCAAAGAAGAACAACAGATGGTTAACTACAGCTTGAGGGTTCTGGAATGAACAGGGATTAAACTTGTAATGTTTTCCACTATTTCAGTTTATGAACGGATAACTTCTGGAGGAGAATGTGATGATTCACGGAGCCATACTTTTTTTAAAATTCCAAGAACTCTGCACCAACAGCAATTTTCCTGATCAATAATGTATCAGCTAAATCAGTGAAATGTTCATCTACAAAAAAAGTTAATTAATAAGGTGGAAATAACTATGGGATTCTAAATAACATGGTGACAACTCATAGCCAACCATTTGCCACAATGAGTAATTTACAAGCCAAAATGACTATAGGGTGATTATTATAAGGATCATTAATTAAGTCCTTTTCATGGATATGTTTTCCAGTGTTCGAGAACATTTTAAATTTAACAGAAAGGTGAGATAAATAAACAGAATATTTTCTGTTACCATCTTTATAAAATTACATCTCCATAAAAGATTACAAATATACAAAGAGCAAACTTTTTAAAATACCCTTTGCTCAGAGTGTTCAACATGCTATATTGACTTTGTGAAAGAATGTTGGAATATTTTATTATCTTTAACATTGAAATGTTGTACCCCAAGTACCTATAAGAACTAGATATACTACATTAAAAATCCTTACAATTTTAATGGGCATATAGCTGCAAGAAGCAAAACCTTTAATTGTCCTTGCCATTGGTTTCTTGAAAGCATTTGATACACTTGAGTGGAGCTACCTATTTGAGGTACTTTGGAAATGTAATCTAGAAAATTATTTTTTTAATTGGATTCAAATCTTATATAGCAACCTAACTGCTGACGTTATCACAAATGGGAAGATCTCATCCACCTTCAAACTTACCAGAAGAATGAGACAAGGATGTCCCTTGTCCCCATATTTATTTATTTTGGCAGTAGAGCCTCTTATTAGAGAAATTCAATCAGATTCCCAAATTATAGGTCTTAAAATGGAAAATTATAAATAAAACATTTGCTTATGCAGATGACCTCGTATTCACCTTATCCCAACCCAGAGATTCCATCATAACACTCAACGCAGTTCTACAGAAATTCTCTAAATGTACAGGCTTGATGGTTAATTTGAAGAAGACCCAAATTATGCAAGTGTATGATTATGGGACCACACAGTTAGGGGATGATCTCATACGGAAAGACTGTTGGAAAAAGGAAGGCATCACATACTTGGGACTCAAGATTCTTCACAACACTTATTCATTAGTTGACTTCAATCTAGATCTGCTCTTGAAAGAGATTAACTCTGATCTGGAAAGATGGAAAAGTCACATGTCTCTCTGGGGAAGAATCAATTCAATTAAAATGATGGCAGTTCCAAAACTTTTTTTTTATCTTTTCTAGAATATACCCTTCAAAACTTCCCACTCTCTCTCTATCTCCTGCTCTCCAAGACAAAAAAAAATGTAAATGATGTCTGAATGTATGTAAGGTTTTGTTGACTGTGCTTTAAATTGCTTATTTTTGCATTATTGAATGTAATTGATGTACTCTTTTACTGTATGACCGTTGACTGTGCTTTAGATTGCTTATTTTATATAACTGAATGTAACTGATGTACTCTTTTACTGTATGACTACTCCTTGTCTAATTTCTTGTGTCAAGGAATGCACTATCAATGTACTGCATTTCCCGGGTTACCCCTGAAAAAGGGACAGTCTTGTCTCAGAGGGCCTACCCAGTTACCAAAATTCAATAAATAAATAAAAAAATATTTGAAAAGTCCAAAGAATGTAATGTTCCTATTTTCAAAAATTATATTCGTAGCACCAGATGAGTCATATTTAATTGTACTTTAAGGGAGGCAGTATAGTGCATTGGTTTAAGGCTCTGAGCTGCAAATCTGGTGACATCCAGCAGACCAGACCTGGGTTTGAATCCCGCAGCTTCCACTTATATACTGTGTGACCCTGAGCAAGTCACTTAACTTCCCTGTGCTCCCAGGTTGCACCTGTAAAAAAGCTTTCAGCTTAGTGTGCTTCTCCTGGTTAAACAACTAAAAAAAAAATGTTGATGAGACAACGTGTTGTGCACTTTTCTTTTTATGGAAAACATTCTGTACAGCTCTCTTCACAGAAGCAGAAATTTGGAGTCCTGGCTATGTCATGCTACATGGATTCGGAACTCTGAGCTCTGTTCTGATAGGTCAGTGGTACATGGTCAGAGTTCTGAGTCCATGTAGTGACGTACTCAAACTCCAAGTTCTTACTTAAAGAGCAAGTGGAGCCAAAACAGGCAGACAGGAAAATAATACAAATTTTAAGTAGTAGTCACTTGTAACTTTTTCCTTTTTGAAGTATTTTTCATTTTCTTTTTACTCATCAGAAAGTCTTCTTTGTGATAATATTGTGCTGGATGTGTGGAACAACTCTTAGCCTGGCAGCTGACATATCTAACTCTACTGCCCCACACTACATCATCAGCATTATGATCTCACTGGCAGTGACATCACAGGTGAATGACCTGGCAGTCATTCACTTGCTGTTCCTAAGTAGCAGTGATGTCACAGTCAGTGAGGCCACAATGCTGATGATGTAGTGTGGGGCAGTAGAGTAAGATATGTCAGCTGCCAGGCTAAGAGCTGTTCTACACATCACGCCTACTAACATAATAATAATAATAATAATAAAATTTATTTGATTATGCACCTTTCAAAATTTTCAAAGTGCTGTACATCAAGAGCAAACAAAAACATATTCAATACATTCAATAAGACAAATATAAACAGATATTACAATACTGCAATATAAAATTAAAACAAAGAAGGAAACGCCTTCTCCCATAAAATCTATTAAAATTTATAAAATAAAAAAACATCAGGTAAACACTCTTTTAATTAAGCAAAGGGAAAAGAAAAAGTACCTCAGATACAAAAGGTAATGGCTGGCTGCTTTTAAAGTCTAATATTAGTTTTAGGCAGTACAGTAGCTCTTTAAAGGAGAATGGCACTGACTATGTTCATCTTTTTCCTCAGTAGAAGCTAATTTTTAAATACTGGTGGCAATTCAGTTACTGGCTTTTTAGTTATCCCAGTGGATGCTTCAGATTTGCACCCTGCTGGTACTCAACTCCCTCAATTGTTGCACTTATGTTCAATATATTGAAATATTGCCTTTATTGTAACCTTGAATTTCATGTCTACTTTCTCTGCATCCTGTACTACCTAACTGTATTGTACTGTTTCTGTCTTCTGGGTCGCCCCTGAAAAAGGGACCTTCGGGGCTCAGTGGACCTACCCGGTCATCAAAATTCAATAAATAAATAAGTACCATTTTAGAACTGTATGATGTAGCCTGTGTCACTCGCATAGCTCTTCCACTGTTGGCACAATGTATCCATGGTCTACTACAGAACTCTGTGGTCGAGAGGGACATAAACTGCATCTCAGAGTTCTAAAATAGCACTAAACACCAGAGTGTACTTCAGAAACAACCACTGAGGTTACAGGCCAGTATAGATGGAACAATAACAGAATTGTAACCAGTATTTAAAAAAACAGCTTCTACTGGCAAAAATGACTTTCAGGTTTAGCACAGTTGTCCTTTAAATGAGAAGAACAATACAGAATGCTGTACGTAAAAAGAAAACAATAAAAAACACAGTTTGTCACATCACCCTTATTTAGATGCAGTTAACCCATAGGCTGTCAGTGTCAGTAGATTTAGAACATATTGCAGTTCAGGATGTGTAGAGACACCCAGGGCATACACAGCTCCGAGATGGCCCAGAGGATAGCGTGTTGTGCTCCCATGCCAGTGACCCACATTTGGGTGTGGACTCAGGAGCTGCTATGGGTGTCCAGGGGGCAGGAAGGTGCTGGTACATGGCAGAACTTCCAGCGGTGGTGTAAAAGACAGTGGGCTCTGGTGCCACAGCAACTTCTGTAGTACTCCGGGAAATGCAGTGCACTGGGAAGCCTTGCTCCTCTGCAGGAACATTACTGTGTGTGTGCATGCTGCCCGGCATCAATGGGGAGGGGGGATGTAGGAGAAAACTTGGAAATCCCAGCCGTGGGCCATCTGACTGATGATCACTTTCAATCCTGGTCACAGTGTGTGGAGCAGTAGATGGTGCTGGGAGGTCACTGGCAAGAGACCCAACAGAGGGGCAAAGGAGGACATGTCTTAGGGAAAAAAGGTTGGTGAAATAAAACCAGCAAGTGTTAAATATGGATCATATGGGAGATAGAAATATAATTTCTGAAAATAGGAACATTATTAGCAGTTACAAGTTTACACAAATTTCCTGGCTCTTTAAAACTCCTGACCTGCCCAGGAAATAACACGTTGTTCCTCTGTCATTTCCTAGATAGGTTTCAAAGTTTAACTTTGTAGTTTTTATAACATGGAAACAGGCAGCCCTATTGCAGGACTGGAGCACTCCTGAGGGGTCTCATCGCCCCCTGTAGACTTGCCACAGCTCCAGGACCACCCACAGGGCTAGCCGGGATCTATTCTATCGGGCCCAGGTATGTCTTTTTATCAGGCTTGTCAGAGTCAGTTGGTAAAAAAGTGGCCCCTTTCCTTTTTTTTCAGCTTTGTATGCATGCTCAAAAGCTTGCTTTCACTGTTTTTATTAAGGTTTGAAACAGGGTCATCTCCTGGTTCCTGCATCATTGATGGTATGGGCATAAGGTTCTCTGCAGATGCTGACTCTGATGCAGAGAGTGGGGCTGACCACTTCATCTTGTTCAGAAGCACAGTGTATTACAAATGTCTTTTGTTAGAAGTATCCTGTTAGTTTTGTTTAGTTTCAGAAACCAGAAATGTTCAACAACATCTGAAGAGGACGTCTCTGAGAATCCATCAACTAGACAGCTTGAACTACAAACATCCTATCAGATTGGCCATCTTGGAACACCCCCCCAGGATAAAAAGACATTTAAGGTGTTGAGGTTATGTGTAATGGCACGGCTTTTTTATCACATTATTTGTCCACTGCCATGGACCTGGCAGGGGCTATGATCCCCCCTTGGAGGGGTATGTCCTCCAGCCCCATCAGGCCATCATGGGTCCTGCCAGGTCCTGGTATTTTTCCTCCATTTTCTTCCCCATGCCCACACCCGTGCAATGGGTGCAGCAGCTGTCTCCACCTCCGCGGAGGCAACCAAGCACCTAGGGTGTGGGCCCGAACCCCTCTACTTGTGCTGACGCATGCAGCACAAACCCCCCCACCCCAAGGAAGGAGAGCAGTCCAGATGCTCAATCCTTACCTCGCCGTCTGACCCCAAATGACCAGAGTCCATTCCTGAACACGGGTCGCTGGTGTGGCGTGAGATGTGGCATCCAATGCCTCAACCCTCAGTGCCACCGAGCCGGCTAATGGGACTGTTAAAGTCTTGAATATGTTGTAGGCTGTCCCACTAATGCAGCAGTAGCACTACTGCTTGTGACATAAGCAACATGCATTCAGGAATGAGCGTAGGTCACTCGAGGGCTGCTAGGGGAGGATGGCTGAGCATCTCATGGGTGCTGGCCACCTTGGGGGGGGCAACAAAAAAACACTAAGAAGGACTTCACTCCAAAGCCAATGATGTTGATGCAAATTTAACAATTTATTGTGAACATCTGCAAAATAACCAACAGTGGAAGGCACACTCCATCCAGAAGCCCTGGCACTTCAAATCGTGTACATCTTCATCAGGGGGTGATGTGGAATATGCCATTATTATACAATGGCAAGAAAATTTCCTGGTCTCTGATTGGTCAGTCTTGGGCTGGCCCCGTGCTGTTATCCCAGCACAACATCATGCCTGTAGTCTCAGCCTCACTGTGAACCTGGAGCTGAGCTACATGATGAGCTAGATGACCTCTTTTTTTGCATCTCCTCTTAAGAAACAAAAATATTTTTCCACACTAAAAAACATTCTTTAAAATTATTTTTTTATTTTATATATAACAACGAGCCATTGTATAATAGCAATAATGCTCTCCAGGGTGTGTGTTGTTTGGGATAACATCACGCCTCAGTTGTTGGACGCACTGGGCCTGTGGCCTCGTGCCCAACCACCTGAGGCATGACGTTATCCCAGCACGACACACACCCTGTTGGGCATTATTGCTTAATTTTGTCAATCTTCTGTTCAATGGAATTGCTTTTTTATTGCTTGTACAGCTGTAGCAATATGTTTGTATTAGTATGATGCAAGAACTGTGAATCAGCTGATGTGTGACATCACTGGTTGGTGGTATTTAAACAATCCAGGCATGTCCAGAAATCTGCCCCTGATGAAGATCTACATAACTGCAGTGCTGGAGCTTCTGGTTGGAGTGTGCCTTCCACTGTTTGTTATTTTGCAAATGTGCACACTAAATTGTTAAACTTGCACCAGCATCTCCGGCTTTGGAGTGCAGTTCTTAGTGTTTTTGGTTGAGTCCATTGGGGCTAGCCGCCCCTGAACTGCACCTGCCTTATTTCCGGAGCAGCAAGCCATTTTTGCCTTGCCACCTCAGGGGAGGGCTCCTGGTCTCTGCTACAGTACTGTCACTTGGGTGACCACAGCTGGCAGTGTACGCTACAGCCAGCAATATGAAGGGGAATGTCATCACTCTGACATTTTGGCATCAGATGCAACACTTTCATAACATTCGGAGTGGGGCAGAAAAAAGTAAAAATCCCCCAACTGAGCAAGATACCGTCCACCGCTCTGCTGCAGGTCCCACACCACCAACCAAGGCCATTGCCCTCACCCCCCCACTGAAACTTCAGCTCTGTCCAGGGAATTCTGGGTTGATCCCCAGACAGACCTTCCTATGGGGGGGTCATCCACTGGGGAACAAAGAGCAAGGTAAGTTCCAGGGATGGTGGGTGACAGGATTGGGCTGGGTGAAAGGACCAAAGGGGGCCGGTCAGCAATAAGGGAGAAAAGTATATTAAATAAAAAATTAAAAAAAAAGTATTGCATGACCTGTTATATGGAGTTGTCTACTGTAAAAGCAGTATAATAAAGACTTAAAAATTATATTAGCAATCTCTTTGAATGGTAAAGCTGTTGCAAAATGGTACCAGCACTGGGCTAGGGTTCTAAAAATATTTTTATGATGAAAATACAGTCACTGCAAAACTCTCTGCACCACTGTTGTACAGTGGCATGGGGTTATGAGACTAATTATATTTTTTGTGATATAAAATCACAATCACATTGTAATAGTGTCATTGTTCTCTATGTCACTATAAAACACCGCCTAGGTATGAAACTAAGGATTTTGTGCTTGTCAAATCTAGAAACATTTTGTGATATGTTCATTAGTCATGTAAAGAGTAGCACAGATGAAAGGAAACTAAGAATATTTTCTGATAACTGCAGCCATTTGGCAATACATTCATAGCATTCTACTGTTATGCTAAGACAGCGCAGATGAAGTAAAGCAGCAGTAATTGTCAGCGACCATATACTGTAGTTCCTTTTTCAGCAACATTTGCCTGGCAAAAACAGCAAGAGATCCAAATTTCTTTTTGTTTTCTTTCATTCCCGAACCAAGATACGGAGTTTCAAAGTTTTTTAAAAGTTCCTGCTTTCGTGCCATGCCCGCCATGAACAAATTAAGTATCTTGATTCAGTATTGTGCTGTTACCGTCAGAAACACGTGGCAGCACCATCCTAATACATCCACAGTATAGGAATCTAGCATGCACGCTCAACCAGCGTCCTCAACAGGAGAGATTTTTTTAAATTGCGAGTGGTGGTCATTGGTACTAGTCATTAATTAAAAAATAAGCTAGAAAAGCTGTTTTATCAATATCTGAGAAAACCAAAATTAAACTAAGCATAAATCAAAGGTTGTCAGAAATAAATTTTTGTGAAAAAAAAAACAGTATGATGAAACTTTTTGCCGACTAACAAATAGTGCTGCTTTAAAATGAAAAACTAAGGATATTTTGTGATTCCTGCAGTCATACAGAAATAAATCCATAGGTCCTTGCCGTGTTACTATATAACAGCACAGAGCTATGAAACTAATGATACCGGTACTATAAAAACCCAGAACCACTGTAACTCTGGCCTATTGGATCATACAGTACTACACCAGTATTATAAGTTTTGTAAGAGGTAGAGGGCAACAGACTTCTAGAAAAACATAAAGGGAATCTACAAGCTCAAATGGGAAGACTGGGTGGGCCATAGACCCTTATCTGCTGACAGTATTTATGTGTCTATGTAAGAACAATCGTTTGTTTCTTATCTCCATGCCGTGACATGATTTTTGTTACACAGACCCATACAACTGTTGCAGTTCTGTATTACACAAATAGTGCTAGCTTTGTAGTTCTGTGGTAAGGAACACACAGTTTCATAATAAACACTGAGGGTATTTCATAGGTCTGTGGTACGGCTTTCATGAACCAAGTAATATAGTCATGGTGGGGGCACAGTTGGGGAAAGAGCCGCTTATGTACGTTCTGGACATATGCTGATAATTCAGTCCTTATTATAACAAAGCAGAGAAAAAAAAAAACACTATTTCCTAGAACTGTCCAACATCTTGGTAGTTCCAGTCGTGCCTTTTTCAGCAAAGCAGCAGTACAGTCTGACACACTGCTGTTTAACAAAAATGCTTTGATGTGTTCAACAGAAGAACTAATTAAATCAAACGCATGAAAGCTGCGTGAAGCTTGTAGCCCGCCACGAAGATCCTTGAATGTGGCTGACGTCTGTTAATTACAGACTGGCCAGCTTGCCCCGAACACTAGCCTTGGACCGTACAGTGTCCAGCTCTAACTCTGTAGATGTATAATATGCCTAACTATCTACTCTGTCTCTACCTCTCTGTAGGTACTATGCCAACCTCAACTCTGTACGTTTGTGTACATTATTTCATGCCACTGTTTTGTTACTCATATTATCTCTGCCTGTATAAATACTTGGTGTTTATTTCATTTTTTTTATTCTTTGGTAACCGGGTAAGGCCCACTAGGCACAACTCCTGTTTCCAGGGCCTACCTGGGATCAGTGGGGAGGTTTAGCGACTTGCTCAGAGTCACAGTATGCAAGTGGAGGTTGTGGGAATCAAACCCCAGGTTTGCTGGGGGTACCAAGTTCATTCACAGCTTGTTATTCTTATCTCTAGGCTATACTGCCAGCCCCCAGTGTAGTATGCATTTGTTGATATCTGCTTTTACAATTTTCCCCAGGACCCTCTTGGAAACTAAGCTATTTTATTTATTTATTGAATTGTTTCACCAGGAAAGGTACACTGAGCAACAAGTTGCTCATCTCACGGAATGTCCTGGGGGAAGGGGGTAGAGGGAATATTTAAGCAATAAACCATGACAGAGTGTTGGTGATGCTGGGTTTACCCACGCCTGGCATGGTTCGGTCATGAGGCCGCAGGCCGAGTGAGTAAACCTCTTCAGGCGTGGGTAAATCCCAGCATCACCAACACCTTGGAGTGGTTTATTGCTATTATACAATTGGCACTATGTAAAAGTTTAAGAAAAAATATTAAAGAGTTTTGATTTTAAAAAAATAGTGTTTTTTTATTGATTTTTAGCTTGATATCCTTCCTCCTTAGACAAATAGTTCCTGTTGTAAGGTAGAAAATGGTGGAAGGCATCAGTCACTTGAAGTAGTAACACACACAGACACACTGAGACATGTTGTTTTTTTTTAATTTAATAATGTGTTTTTCCTGGGTCCATGAAAACTCTGGCCTCTGTCAAACTGTTTTTTATGGTAAACTTCTACACTCCTCATCCCTCCCCCTTGCCAAAACTGTCTGCATTATATAATTGGATTGATCACGTCAGTGAAAGCTTTCTGATAGCCAAAGACTGGGTCGTTGCCTGACAGCATGAGCAGCCACACCGGGTTGATGTACTTTTTTTTTTTTTTTAATGTGCGGAAGTTAGAAGTGGTAAGAAGACGGGGGGACCCTTAGAAATAGGGAAATCCACTTCGGTGTTGTAATGGGCACTAACGAGGAGGCTGGGATAGTTGGCGGTGAGGAACTTCCACGTGGCAGGCAGTTTTTTTTATTTTATTTTAAGACCATCCTCTGCTACTGGCCCAGGTGTAAAAAAGTATGCGGCATGGATTTTTGTTCTTACCTCTGCCTGGAAGATGGTGTGAGGTCAGAGGGCTCGAAGCGCTAACAGCCGCAGAATTTAATTGTGGAGCCGTTGAGTGAAAGAGAAGCAGCTGACTGCGAGAGGGTCAAGTGTGGAGCAGCAGTGACAGTTATGAGAGGGGAAAGCTAAGGAATTACTTTAGGTAAGTCCTTAATGGAGGAGGAGGATTGGGCTTTGCACTATTTACAAGTTGTTGAACACTGCAGCGTGTTTTCTAACTCCCGATTTCATCTCACTTTTGTGTTGATTCAGTATTGCCGGTAAGGTAGTGAGACGAGATGGCGGCATTTTAAAATTAAAACGGGGATCGGATGATTTTATTTTTAGGGGGCTTGAGCCTTAGTACAGCTGGCACTTCTTCCTGTTGGTGATGCTGAATTATACAACAGGGTGATGGTGCCAGCTGACCAATGAGAGTAAGGCATTTTACTTGCTGTTGTATAATACAGAATCGAAAACAGTTGATATGGAACACAATATACAGTAGTACATTAGCCATAATACAACATAGTTAGGGGGATACAGAATCAAAAACAACTTGTAAAGAACACAGTGTAATACACTGGTCATAATACAGCATAATTAGGCATCCAGTGCTTAGCATATCAGGACAAGCCAGACAGGGAACAGAACATGTTCTAGTTACAGGCATACATAGAGAGAATCTGTTCTCAAAAGGGTACTAGAATTTTGACAATTTCACATGCGTGCATACATACGCTCATGTGGGCTAAGGTGGCATTTAGGGGCCTCAATGAGGATATCCCAGTACACAGATATTCTGACTAAATAAATAAATTTACAGTTGATACTGGCATAGTCCTTGAAAATGCCATATAATAACTGTTGGTATTCCCAACCAATTTACCTTTCCTCTATCTTTTTTTTTTTTTTTTTTATTTACAACGTAGTCTGTGAAAATACCTCTGCTCTACTGCTTGCTTCAGACAAAAGGATTCCCACAACAGCAGTTATGGGTTTAGGGAGATTTTGACTCATCAGCAGATAACAGTTTAAGAACTGTCTTGATTCCAGATCAGTCTGTCTGGGTTTAATAGGGATATTCACGAAATGGCACCACACCACTAAGGACATTGACGACTCAAGTGTGACGTGCATGAAGGACACGGCTTCAGCTCAGTGCAGCCAAGGATTTATGAAAAACACTTGTGTTCAGAGATTTCAGAAGGGCAGTTCATAGCATGTGGCATATGGAAAAGCATCACTGTCTGAAGACGGTGGTTTGCAATTTAACCCCTTAAAGGCACACTGATGAAACAGTGCCACACCGTAATATGGTATGCCCTCCACTTTACTGTATTAGGGGGTCCTCTGTTTATAACTCTGGCCTTCATCAGTGTCATGCATGTTCTTTAGAACTACTGTACATGGTCACAGCACAGTCAGATGAGGAGCTGGAAAGATGGGCGTGGTATTATAATAGGTGGTGCATCAATTAATAAGGACCCAAAAGGGTCTAGGATGACCTCGGGGGAGGGAAGGGGATGCTTCTTCTATGTCCGAGGAAGAAGTAACTCTCCACACACCACCCCCACCACATTCAATTTTTTTTTTTAAAACAAAGTATGGCACAGTTAAATATTTTCAAGCTCTGGAGGAATTTTACAAATTATAAATATTTCCATGGCAAAACTGGGGTCCTTGTTGCTTGCAGAATGTCACAGTAAAAAGTGAATATATATTCTGGATATTTTGAACTGGACCCTTGTGGAAATAGTCTGCTTTGAACAGACGGCCTTAAATCTTTGCACGTGGTTCTCAAACCTCAAGTCTTGGTGGCCCCAAAATGTGACCTGTTTTGACAAATCAGATTGTTTGTTTGAGCCAGGCCATTTTATAATACTCCTTAAGGAGTACACCAGTGTGGAGAAGTGGGGCTAGAAAGTAGGTTCCACTGAAGCCCAGAGACTTATTATTGGTTTGGGGGTGGTAGGAGAGACCCCATGCTACCAGGAAAGGATTACAGCAATCTGGAAGAATGGGACAATCTGGCCCAGAAGTGGGCCTTAAGGAGAGAGTCAGTCAGGTGAGTGGGTGGGGCTGGGGGGATGGGACACTGTGGCAGTATCATGGCTTCTTATGGGCTCAGGTCACAGCGTACTGCCATGCAACTGGCACTGTGCCAAGGCCAGAACCCTGCAGGTGTCACAAGCATGCATATTAGTGAGTGCAGACCATCTGCATTGTGACCAAGTCACCGGGGAGAGTTCTACTCCTGGAGGCTCAGGGGGGGATTTTCAAACAAACCCATCCCCATTTTTCAGATGCAGTTGCCCGAAATCCACCCAGATAGTTAGATCACCTAAAAGGCAGTTTGACATCTGGATGTGATCACCGTGACTTGCACTCTGAAAATGATGCACGCATCAGAATTTTGATGCATATGTCAGTGTTTTGCCATAAAGTGAGTAAAGTGTCGAAAATGTACCAGGATGTTTGAAAATAAGACACAAACATCCTGAGTCACTTACCTGTATGCAGTGTGTCAGAAATATGGGCACAAGTGCTGCCTCCAGAGCGCTAAAAATCTCCCCCCCAAGTTACTTAACTTCCCTGTGCTCCCAGGTCGCACCTGTAAACAAGCTTTCAGCTTAGTGTGTCTCTCCTGGTTAAACAATTGAAAAAAAAAAATCTGCCCTTTATGTATGGCAGTTTTTTGAGGCAGTGTAATTGGGATCACCTTTGCACCTCAAGTTGTCACTGTCACAATTGTGACAGACAATGTGGTTCCTGCTGCCTTCTTCCTTAAAAATATTTCTCCCATGTGTTTTTTTTAAAGTGCAATTATTAATCCCAAAGCATTTTTTCATGTAGTGATCTAAAGCCTTCTGTGGACATACAAACAGATTTTGTGGTAGTTTAAGCTAAGACTGGAACCTGTCACTTAAGCAATAATGCCTGACAGGGTGTGTGTCGTGCTGGGATAACGCCACGCCTCAGGTGGTTGGGCACAAGGCCGCAGGCCGAGTGCGTCCAATAACTGAGGCGTGACGTTATCCCAAACGACACACACCCTGGAGGGCATTATTGCTATTATACAATGGCTTGTTGTTATACAGAATAAAAAAAATAATTTTAAAGATGTTTTTGTGTGGAAAATATTTTTATTTTTTAAAAGAAGGTGAATCAATGAAGCCAAAGCATATCTAGCTCAAGTTCATTTGCAGGTTCACAGTGAGGTTGAGACTAGACCCGTGATGCTGTACTGGAATAACATCATGGGTCCAGTCCCAGGATGACCCATCAGAGTCCAGGATTTTTTCTTGCCATTGTATAATGTCAAATGCATGTTGCTTAGGAGAACCTTTATGGTAATACAAATTTTACTAGCTCAGGAGTATTTGCTTCCATTTTCTTTGGTCTAAAAGAATTATAAGAGTTTTTATTATGACAGAATTCAACAGTAACAGAATGTTCCATATTAACAAGACTCCGTTCATTTTGCTTGACAAATGTCCCAAAAGCCTGTGCTTAGTTTAATGCTTCAGTATGCAATTCCACCACTTCAAGACATCCACTTGTAAGAGAGGAAAGGGAATATTACTCTATTACTTGCCATGTTATCTCTCAGTTCTCTGCTGCTCAGCAGATACCAGAAAGTATTCAACATAAAAATGCCCTGTCTTTCCAAGCAAGGGTCTTTGCTTAAAAAAATAACGATGGCTTGCTAGGTATTTAAAGGTGCAAAGGTAGGAAAGCTCCAGATGGCACTTTTTCATGGCTGTCTTTTAGCCTATAAGACATTTTGCTGTGAGACTTTTTTTTTGAATTTTTACCTACATTATCTATCAGCTCCTGTATCCCGAGTTCCTTTCTGGCTGACATTGCACAAACAGAACCAAGATTCAGAAGCAACCTTCTTGTGCTCAACGCGAGTAAAACCAAATCCACGACATTTGGCTCCCACTACATGATCAATCGAATGTCACCCGGGTTATCTGTCCACACGGTTGATTTGCTGAGCTGGAGCAGCATTTAAATCGCAGTACTATGTTTTGGTTTGCGTGTGGATCTCTCTCTTTCCTGCAGCAAGCACACTAAGTGGGTGTGTACAACTGTTTTATGGCAACACAACACACTGTACAAACCAAAGAGATGCTAGAGTGTGGGTTCAAGGAAGTAAGTAGTCATACGTTGCGTCCTGCCTGTTCTGGATTAAGATGATGTGGTTTTCCAATCTGTTATTTTTTTTCTCAAATCTAGTTTCTGGGTTTTTGCAGGTTTTATCCCAGCTCCTACACCTACGCATCCCTGATGCTGCATGTGCATGTGGAGGCACTTGCATGCACGCCATTCGGGATGCCTCTCCCCTTCCAGTTGCACCACTGACTGCCTGCGCCAGCACCGAACCTTCATTCGGTGACAGTAAGACTACGGGCAGTCGACCCCCCCCTTACCTGGGAGAGAAAAGCCAATGCTCGATCCTGCTCCCAGCCTCCTCCCTCCAATGCTGGCACCCCAGTGACCCAAGGTCATTCCCGAACCTGGGTCACCAACATAGTGAGAGGTGTGGCGTCCAGCGCCTCAACCCTCAGTGCCAACTGTGCCAGCTTTCCGAACTGTTTTAAAGATGTGGCAGCCTCTTGCTTCTGGAAGTTCTCCACAACAAGTTATGCAGCTTTGTCTTGGCTTGTGACATATGTACTCATTACAACAACCTCAACTCCACAGGCTATAAAAGTTTCTATGATTATACCCTTGGCAAGGCAGTTCTGCTCCCTAATAAATGATTATAGTATATGGTTAGGGCTTATTGTGCAAGGAAATCAGTGGCTACTCAAAAGTTGTTGTGCACATTTTATATGTTAATACGTACCCTGGAGTTAACTCATTGCTATATGAGTGGTTTTATGTGCCTTTGGCTGGAGCGAGAACAGCGAAGTGAAGCTGAGCTGTTCTGGCTCAAGCTGAAGGCAAGCGTAACCACTCTGATACAGCAACAAGTGGTGACGGGGGATGTATTAATACATTATTGATTGAGAGTGATCAATAATATATATATTTTTAAAAACTATTCCCGGTACGTGCCCGTTTCCAGGGCATCTGCACCTGAGGCGCTCTTCACAGAATAAGAGTGTCACATGCAGGGGAAAGGAGCGCTCTGACTGGTCAGGAGTGCTCCCTCGAGCTATAATAAAAGTTATTCTGTATGCTGAACACCCCCCACCCCACCCCACCAAGATGGCTGTCAGATGCACACTCATCATGGCTAAACATAACATCCTGTGCCACTGGAAACAGACAGCCATCACAAGTGAGGGAGTGGCTCTTTGAATTGGGGCAGACGGCATGTTACAAGTGGGTCCAATTCAGTGTCCTGGACAAACCGGATCATTACTGGAATATATGGGGGAGCCATCTCCAATCACCACACTGCCATATCCCTGAAGAGTATCTACTTCCACATCCCCCTCCTACACGCTCTCAGGGTTAGCTCACACATGCACACCCATGAACACGCATGTCTCTGCAGCATAACACTTACCCCTAGCTGCCCACACCACTAGATGCAGGCACCTAACCCCCTTGGTGATATTTACAAGATTGTCAAGCATTGCTCAGTTTCAGGTGATCTGTACTATATACTTAATATGGTAATGATTTCTAATGTAAAAATGCACTGTAATTCATGCTCGTGTTTTGATGTTTTTTTATTTATTTTTTTATTTTCTATTAATGCACTCTGTCAGCAACTAGCGTTGTATCTCCAAGGGGTTTACCCTGGCTAGACATGACTGTAATATGATATGTGTTGTACATCTGGAAACTTCATGCACTTTTAATAAAAAAAGAACCACAGAATGCTGCTGTGTGGATTCCATGGCCTTTGAGCTACACTACAACAATTTCTACAAGGTGTGGATTTCCATTCAACGGTTTGGGCACAGATGCTTGTGCCGTGGATTTTTTCATACCCCCAACAAAAAAGCACAACTTTAAATGTAGTTTAGTTAAAAAACAAACACCCTCGCCCAGCTGCTTATTACTCAGCCCATGCCCAAACACTGTCTGCAAAATATGCTTCTCTATTTGAACTTTATTTACTTGTGAAAAATGTTAATCACTAGCCCCAACTCATTGCTCTGACTCCTTCTGTCTGACTAAGCAAATTTGACTCATCCATACGTAAGCAGTTAGAGCAAGCAGTCAGCAACACCCAATGAGCAATGTTTTTAACAAATAAACACAATTCAAATTTAGAACTATATATCCAATAGTGGTTTGAGAAGCTGGGTGAGTTTTTTTTTACAAATAGTTCTAATAAATTATGGGCAAAAGCACAAAGTGTGTGTCTGTGTGTGTGTGTGTGTGTGTCATGCGCGCGCATGCGCGCGCGAGTTAGAAACACTCACAAAAATGTATGAAATAACAAAGGGACCAAATACTATATATTAATATGCATACTTGTGTGTTTCTTACATGAGAACATTATCTTATGCTGTTTGTGCAAGAGGGCCGAGAAAAGAAGTTGAGCAGTTCTGTCAGCCCAAACAACATAAGATAATGTTCTTATGTCGCATGCAACACAAGTATACAGATTAATATATTATGAAGCAGTCTAACTGCTTTGAATTGAAAGAAAGTCAAAAGAGCATTTTAGGCCAGCCCAGTGGCATGGAGGGTTGAGGCGCTGGATGCCTTACCTTGCACCATGCCGTCGACCAGGGTTCAGGAGCAAGCACAGGTCACCGGGGGTCAGCTGGGGAGGAGAAGGATAGAGCGCCAAATGGCTACTCTCCTCCTCTGGGGGGGCGGGGTTAACTGCAGGCTCCCACTGCAATACCGCCATCTGGGGAGCCCAGGTGGAAAATGCAGTAGGTGGAGAAGCAGTAAGGGCATTGGGTGAGACGTTGGCAGAGGGGTGGAGCGGGAGACATGTGACATGTCTCAGTGTGTCCCCTAGCTCACAGCCCCTCATTGCATGCCGACGACTGGGGGAGAAAAACACGGAAAAACACCTCGCCTTCTCCTAGGCGATGACACCTTGGCTGAGAGAGATCTCCGGGCTCATCAGGACAGACTCCACTGCACCAGTTCCCACAGAACACAAGTCTGCTGGTTTGAGGGAGGTGTACCGGGGTTAGACAGTGTGTGGAATCATGTGTGTGCTCTAGGGGCAGATCTCGGTGGGAACAGGGGACCTCCAGTATAAGGATGTCTGAGAGAGTGGAGAAGGGATGCAAGTAGGGTGCATAAAAATATACAGTAAAAAAAAAAGGTATTTTAAAAACAAGTATTTGTTTTTGTTTTCCCTGGTTACTGTGTGAAATGGTATGGCCCATCACCGAGAGAGGAGGATGTGCAGAAGCCGCTCATGAGTCAACGGTTTATGCGAGGTAGTGAACAGTTTCTCTTCTTCAGTTTTGTTTATTAAACTCTTCAAAATGAAAAACTGTTAGGAAACCAGTACAGTGATGGATTTCCCTGACTGACCTGTAGCCGTGCCAGTTTTTAACTGACCTGCTTCAGAGGCTGTTTGAGGGGACAGCATCACTGAGTTCACCAAGAATAACAACAATCTGTACACCACATAAAAAGCACTATAGTAGTAAAATAGTTTTATTCATTTCATAATGAACAGGGATATATACAGTACACTCGATTGAGCCACAAGTTCATTTACAATAAGGTCCCTTAGTATGTTTCATAACATGATGTCAACTTTACACTGGTCATTTAAAATAAACAATAAAATTGACAACAATAAATACATACACATACCAATAATACACCATAACCATATGTATATGTGACACAAAGAGGGGCTGTTCAAAGTAAGGGAGGAGAGGGACACCAGGGGCCATGATATGGGGCTGGATGGAGGAAGGTTCAGGAGGGAGATGAGGAGACACTTTTTTACAGAGAGGGTGGTAGCTGGGTGGAATGTGTTACCTGCAGAAGTGGTATCCAGTAGAACAGGGGACTGCTTCAAAAGGGGATGGGATAGGACAAGGGGGAGGGTCAATGTAGGGGAAGGGTGGAAGGGAGGGGCAGCTGCAGAATAAGGGGTGCTAGCTACACATTTGAGCAGACTTGATAGACCTCTAGGCCTTTATCTGCTGGCAAATTTCATATGTTCATATGTTCGTACCTTGGTCCAGATAGCCCCAAAGAAAAAGGAAGTTCTCAGTTCTTTAGAACAAAACCTCTGCTTTTAGCCAGCTGTCACCATGGAGTGTCTCCATTGCTGCCGTCAATGATCAAATGAAGGGCAACTCTGTGGGGGCAGAAAGGTTTGGCATTTAAGGTGAAGTTCCACCTTCAAACAGTTTGACAGGATTGCTGCAGGTCCACTACTTCAGATGAGACCTTAAACCAAGGCTCCTGCTGCCCATCCCTGGTGGCTATCCAGGTGGAAGATAAAGATCCCACTGCACTCATCATAAGAGTAGAGAATTTTCCTTGGTATTTTAGTCAACAAGCCTCTTGCCAATAAAACAGCTCCATGAAACCCAACGCCTAGAACACATCTGGAAATGAGCAGTCAGAGCTCAATGTGTCTTTCCTGGTCAAAAATTATTTACAAAAATAAATAAATAGCTACATAAATTGTGCATGTCTATGTTGTCAAAAACCCTAAACACTTGATCTAGATCTGTCTTGGTATACAGACGCATGAATGTACACAGATATGTTTCTCTATCTGTGGTATCTATCTATCTATCTATCTATCTATCTATCTATCTATCTATCTATCTATCTACCTATCTACAGACAGTATCTATCTATCTATCTATCTATCTATCTATCTATCTATCTATCTACAGACAGCATCTATCTATCTATCTACCTACCTATCTACAGACAGTATCTATCTACCTATCTATCTACAGACAGTATCTACCTACCTCTCTACCTATCTATAGACAGTATCTATCTACCTATCTATCTACAGACAGTAGCCATCTATCTACCTACCTACCTATCTATCTACAGACAGTATCCATCTATCTACCTACCTATCTACAGACAGTATCTATCTACCTATCTATCTATCTATCTATCTATCTACAGACAGTATCTATCTATCCATCCATCCACCCATCCATCCATCTGTCCATCCATCCATCCAACCATCTAGACAGTATATATTTATCTATCTATCTAGCTATCTATCTATCTACAGACAGTATCTATCTATCTATCTATCTATCTATCTATCTATCTATCTACCTACCTATCTATCTACAGACAGTATCTATCTATCTATCTATCTATCTATCTATCTATCTATCTACAGACAGTATCTATCTATCTATCTATCTACAGTATCTATCTACAGACAGTATCTATCTATCTATCTATCTATCTATCTATCTACAGACAGTATCTATCTATCTATCTATCTATCTATCTACAGTATCTATCTACAGACAGTATCTATCTATCTATCTATCTATCTATCTATCTATCTATCTATCTACAGTATCTATCTACAGACAGTATCTATCTATCCATCCATCCACCCATCCATCCATCCATCTATCCATCCATCCATCCAACCATCTAGACAGTATCTATCTATCTATCTATCTATCTATCTATCTATCTATCTATCTATCTAACAACATCCACTGCACACAAAAATGAGGTGCAAGCGTACAATACATTGACAGCTGTGCAAAACAAATAATCAGTGCAAAGTAACAAAGTACAAGCAAGGTGCATAAAGCAGATGAAACTGCACTTGAACAGGAGCATTGAACAACCCCATAACCGGGAAGGAAACTTGGGGGGAGGGGCTCCCAGATGTTTTACAGCAATATAATCAGTATCTTTATAGTTGCATCAGCCATTATATTTTATCCTAGTTTTGTATAAACAGACAGTAGTGTATAATCACTACATGATGCTGTGTCATGATCTCATACTTCAAGCTGGTCTTAAACACAGATTTATGTCATTAGGGTGATTTATGTCATTAGGGTGAAAGCGCAATCACGATCGGAGGCAGGGCAAGTATACATCTCTGAAAATCAATTTTGTCAATGTACACCCACGGCGCACAAGAAAATGGTGCCAGGGACTTAGATTTTAAATGTTCATGTAGGGGTCTGTGCCCCCCCCGCACACCCATGGGAGGCTTCACCCCCCAGCACCCCCATACTAAAGGATTCTTAACTCCAGGGGGGTGCATGTCAGGACGGGGGTGTAAAATCTGGGCAAGAAAAGAATTTTGGCTGGGCGCACAAAAATGTAGGCGTGCCTGGATCCGGACCCGGACCCGAACCTGGAACCCTCGCAGCTTTAGGCTGCCACCCACCACACTACGGGGCCAACTTGGCAACCCCATGCCAACCACACCAGGCCAACCCTCCCTCCCATCACGCTTGTTCCACCCCCGCGCACGTATACATATAGCGAAATCCTGTCGCTATGTGCACCCACCTCCAGCATCTGGTCACCCTTCCTCAGCAGTAGTCCCATCGACATGCGCCAGGATTGAGTCACTATTATTGCAAGCGCTCAATCGCCAACGTCCATGTCACGGGCTACCGAATACACTCAAGATGATTCTGAACAGAGTGGCCTCAGCCCTCTCTTTTAATGTAGTTACATATCTTATTATGTGATGTATGCAAGGAACTGGCCCCAGGTTTATTAGTAATAGCCACTGCTTGTAGTTGTGGGAACTTTCTGTGATGTAATCAGTTTGGTGAACCTAAGTAAAAAGGGGCCAGATGTTCAACACAGTTGCATGTAAAATTTCGTTGCCGGTGCATATTACAAAATGTGTTGCGTTTTATTTTTTTGGCAGAATAATGAATGTCCAGATTCTCCAGAAACATCATCAGGCTGTGTCAGTGTTGTAAATTCTGGCAATGTCCCTAGAAATTCCAGACGGTGCATTTAGCTGCCAAAAAAGTGTTTCCGATTTGTATTCACAATCAAATTGCACATGTAAAAATGTTCCGAATGTTTGGCCCATTCACCAGACTAATGAAACTGCTTTATTTAATTTGGGAATGAGCACGATATTACAAAACTAATATTGCACGAGACAACCAGTCCTGATCTCAAAGGTCCAGTGGACTCAGATGTTTCTCGCATCCCTTTTATTTGTTTTCCAGAGCACACAAAGGACCAGCATTCAGCGGCACACGGCAGGCCTCGCACAAGGAAATCAATCCTGACAAAGCAAGAAAAATAGAAGTGTTCTGGCTACAATGAATGAGGAAAAGCAGTAATGGTTTGTGTAAGGTAGATAAAGATAATGACTTGACTTAGTATTTACTAATCATAAAATATTAAAACTTGTATATTAACAAGCCTGTTGGTACACTGCCAACTGGGGATGCCCAATTGCAGGACTGAACTCAGGTTCACAGGTTAAATTATTTTGAATAAAGCATGTTGAGCATTTTCCATAAAGACAAATAAGTCCTGAAATGGGATTGTGTCCTTGTTTGGCTGTATGTGATCTGGAGTATAGAAATATGCATTGATTGTTTGAAGCCTTATTCCATTCCCCCCACCAGAACCTGCACATGGGAAATCAGAAGAATGTACAAAAGTGCATACCACTAGTTCAAGCGTAGCCTCATAACTTCGTCTAACAAGCCACATTGCAGCAGCCAAATACAGCATGTAAGGAATATGCCCCCCCACCTTTTTCCAAGTTTTATGGATTGGAAAGGGTCAAGCGTGTTACTGCAAAGTCAGATAAATTTCAAAATGTAATTACATTTGTGTTGGGTTGGGCTGCATATAATTTGAAGTACAGAAATTCACATTAACTGTTTGTGGCTGTGTCCCCCCCCCCGGATCCCGCATGTGGGGAAGCAGCAGGACGTACAGAAGTGTACAGCATTAGTTCAGTGCCGCCATCTAATACAACATGCATTGTTCCTATCTGAATAAGAAAAATAATACATTTGCTGTCTGAAGTGGAGATTTGGGGACATCCTCACCCCCCCCACTCTTCATCACCTATAAGGAATTGTTATTTGGACATCTAGAAAATAGCAGAGAATGGAGAGATAACACAGTGATGATTTGGCAATATCTGAATGTGAGATTGAATTGATATTTCTAATCTGCTGTGTAATTGTGCTACTACATAAAAAGCATTCAATTTCTAAATTAGTCAAATTACAGACAGCTAATGGCATAGCTGAATTTAATAAAACAATTGAACGATATAGCATATAATGCCAGGAGAAAGCAGCATCCTAGCTGTCTGTGGCAGGACCAGGGAGCTCTGGAGGAACAGCGTTCCTGTGTTGCTGTCACTTGCCCATGGCGTGCATGCGTAAACTGGGGAAACGAAGAAACAAAATACACTGAACAGTGCGGGAGACAACATGAGTAAAAAATTGGTGGTGTCTGCCTTTTTAAAAAGGAGCTCTCTGTGATTCATCTGGAAATTGACCCTGCTTCTGACTGAGCTGCAGACAACGATGTTTGAAATCTTGGTAAGTCGCTTCAATGGATTTGGTTGATGTTGTGCCTCCACCTGGGGTGGCACTTTGTAGGCTTGGATGTACGAAAAACCCCACCATGGGTGTTCCTCAGGAAACTACTTTAACACTCCCACATGACACAATACCCCACCAGACAAGGACTGTGACACATTTAAGAACATGCAGGTCCACCCAATATGAACTGCAAAGAACGATAAATGTATTAGCATGGGAGGGTAAGGAAAGAACAAGGCTGCATAAAGGGAAAAATGGAAGCAAAAAAGTAAAATGCAATTAATCAAGGGTTAATAGCTGTATGCCCTCTGGGCCCTCCCCCCATCAGTCCTTCGATTTCCCAGGGGGGGGTGAAACATAGAAACATAGAATTTGACAGCAGATAAGGACCACTTGGCCCACCTAGTCTACCCATTTCCCTACCTAAAGGTTAAGCTGCTGATCCTAGTTAACCAACAGCCTACTTCCTCCTACTCCCCACTAGAATTGCCTTATGTCTTTCCCATGCATTCTTGAATTCTTCCACTGTTTTTTGACTTTACGACCTCCTCAGGAAGGCTGTTCCATGCATCCACAACCCTCTCTGTGAAGAAATACTTCCTCACATTACCTCTGAGCTGTCCTCCCTCTATCTTCAAATTGTGCCCCCGTTCTTGCACATCTCTTTTTCTGAAAGATGTTACCTCTTGGACTTTGTTGATTCCCTTGAGGTATTTGAAAGTTTCTATCATATCCCCCCTCCTTTCCTCGAGGCTATACATCTTAAGCTCCTTTAGTCTTTCTTCATATGTCTTCTGGTACAAACCCTACACCATTCTGGTTGCCCTCCTCTGGACAGCCTCCACTCTGTCTATGTCTTTGTGGAGACGGGGTCTCCAGAACTGTACACAATACTCCAGATGTGGTCTTACCAACTGTCTGTACAGAGGGCCAACAACTTCCTGTTTTCTACTGGTGATGCCTCTCCCTATACATCCCAGTATCCCCCAGCCCTCCTTACTGCCTTCTCACATTGCTGGCCCACCTTTAGGTTTTCTGATATGACTACCCCCAGGTCCCTTTCCATTTTTGTTGTTGTCAGTATCTCACCCCCATTTTGTACTCTTCCCCTGGGTTTTTGTTTCCTAAGTGCATTACTTTGCACTTCTTTGTGTTTAATCTAAGCTGCCACACATTTGACCATTCCTCCAACCTTGCCAAGTCCCTTTTCATCCTTTCCACCCCACTTGCATATCAACCCTATTGCAGATCTTTGTGTCATCTGCAAAGAGACATACTTTCCCTTGCAGTCCCTCTGCAATGTCACTTATAAAACCGTTAAAAAGGACCAGCCCCAGTACTGAACCCTTCGGTACCCCACTAGTAACCCTCTTTCTTCACTGTGGACTCCATTTACTATTACCCACTGTGTCCTGTTGTCCAGCCAGTGTTTTACCCAGGCTACCACCCTGGAACCCACTCCCAGGCTGGCTAATTTGTTTATTAATCTTTTGTGCGGGACTGTGTCAAATGCTTTGCTAAAGTCTAGGTAGACCATGTCCACAGTCCCTCTCTGGTCTACTACTTTGGTCACCCAGTCAAAGAAATCAATTAGATTTGTCTGACATGACCTTCCTGCTGTGAATCCATGCTGCTTTGGGTCCTGCACCCCACTGGCCTCTAGGTATTCAACAATTCTTTCCTTCAGAAGTGATTCCATCATTTTCCCTACCACTGAGGTCAAACTGACAGGTCTGTAGTTTCCTGCCTCTGTCTTGCTCCCGCTTTTGTAAAGAGGAATCACATCTGCCCTCCTCCATTTCTCAGGTACCACCCAATCTTCCCATGACTTATTAAAAAGGGTAGTCAGTGGTGTTACTAGTTGCAGACCATGCGTCTCTGAGACAAGGCAGGGAAGTTGAAAGAGACTCCTCTCCTGCATCCTGTTTACCTCTGTGAGGTACTTGTAGGTCTCTATCATGTTACCTCTCACCCTCCTCTCTTCCAGGGTGTACATGTTGAGATCCCCCAGCCCCTCTCATAGGGCTTCTTGTGCAACCCTTGCATGATTTTAGTTGTTCTGCTCTGAACTGCCCCCACCCTGTCTATATCCTTTCTGAGGTGCAGCTTCCAACACTGGACACAATACTCCAGGTGGGGTCTCACTAGTGAGTAACATAGTGGCAACACCACATCCCTCCTCTTGTTGGAGATACCCTTCCCTATGGGGATCTTGAAACAGGAAAACAGTGGAGAAGAGTAATTTGTCAAAAACAAATCAGTCAAAATAAATATTTGAGAGACAATAAAATGAATAAGTTCAGAAGTTCTTGGACAAAAAATAAAAATATTGCTATTAAAAGTAAAATTAGCAAAGGAGTGCAAATTGAGAGCACATGAATGTAGTAATCTCACAGTTGTTATACTACACACAATAGAACAGAGCTACTGTGTGAGAACGTTGGATATTATTCATTTATGATTACAAGTTGGTGTTACTGATGGCATGCTCCTGGCCAACTATCTGCCTGCCTCGCACATAATCACATTTGTATTGTCCAGCAAAACAACTGCGTCATTATTTTTTGTCTCTAGGCATGGTTTTGAATCTAGCATTGTAACAGATCTCTTATCAAGTACAATGGCTGCTTGAACCATAGCTATGCCCATGCAAACCACATTGTCATCTGTGTCTCTGTACATAAAAACAATCAAATCAAAGGTGTCATTTTGCAGATGTGAAATGCATATTTAAATAACTGTACAATGCACACAAAATAATACTGTAACGCTAATGCATGATACAAATGTCATGCACATCATTTTCCTGTGGAATATAAGATTTACCAGTCATGCTGGGCAGACTTTACATTTTTGTTGTGCCAATGATATTGTTGAGTTAACTAAATCCAGGGTGCCTGACCAAATGGCGAGGACTCAGCACAGGGTAAGAAAAACAGAGGTTAAGTGAACTCTTTTTCACAGTTCATCTTATACCAGCAGCACAAATGCTACACTTTAAACAGGCTGCAAAATTACCAGATGTATTTACTGTATCTCAGGTTACTGGTAAAAAGCTGTGCTGAACACCAATGCTGTGCAAATGGTAAAAAGTGCGTAATATACAAAAAATGCCCACATACAAAGCAGCATCGATTTGTAATAAGATTCTTTAAGCTTACCCCTGGGACTCCAACAGTCACACAACCCTACCCCAGCGCTTCGCTATGAGAGCCTCATCAGGGGATATATTTATATATTTGGCATGATTCTATGTTTAAAACTATAACATTTCTTTGAAGGTGTTCACTACAGTGTCTGTCTGTTTCTTCAGAAAGAACTTTATATTTAGATATGTTTGTGCAATTTCTCCCTTCACCCACACTATACCAACATGATCAGTATATGTCTGACTGTAACATTCATTTTCCAAAGAGGGATCTACACTACCTTTCATTTTATTGGACTGGGGGGTAACTTTTATCTTTCAGGATGCCACAAATGCCCCACATTACAAGGGACTTTCTTCATCTTCCCTCTCATAAGCCGTCTAAATACAGCGAAGGTGCTGTCCCACATTATGTGCTCAAAAATGCAAAGCACAATTTGTAATAACCTGTATTGCTCTATGAATGTCAGACCTCTTGAACATGACAGCACTGATGTCCCCAACATTATGAATATCTTTCTCTAGGATTTGATAACGTGTTCCACACTGTGACACCTGTCCTCACATTTTGATGGGCAGCACACCACGTCTGGGTGAAGAAGATCAAGAGGTGCGCAAGCCTCCATCTAGATGCCACAGAGCTTGCTCATCTTGGCACACTCAAAGGGCAAGGCCGCCTGCAGGCATACACATGTACACACCCTTCATACCATAAATTATCATATCCCTATTGCTGTGGGCTGCTTGGCAGGCAGTACGGTGAAGTATACTTAAAAAATTGTTTCCAACTATTGGTGCTCACTGACCACATGCAATGTTGCAGCATCATTGGGATATGATCACAGCTTATGATCATGAGGAAGAAGTGTGGTCTAGTGGGTAGAGCACTGGTATAAAACTGGGGGCACTTGTGGGGGTTCTATGATGCCGGTTCGACAACCATTTTGTCGACCGACATCACAGCGATGGATTTATGTCGACTGCAAGTTGCAGTCGACATAAATCAAAAAGACCTGTTCCTTTTCCATTGGGGCTTTGCCCGAACACCCATGCAGGGGGGCTCTGCCCCCACACCTGCTGAACTTATAGATTATCAGCTCCGAGTCGGAGTTGATTTGGGGAGGGGGTGCAAGACCAGGGGATAGAGTGCTTGGGTCTCGGGTGGACTATTACAATGAACCATCGATGTTGTCAGCATCGATGTGTTCACTGTAATAGTGTTGCTGCACAGAGGGCATACCACCTGGGGGTAATGATTGGTAGTGATGCCACTGCAGAAGATTTTTTTTCAGAAGTTTGCCTATCGTTTTAAAAGATCTGGGGCTGCCATCTCAATGGGTGCTTTGGATGCTATGTTTTGTTGTTTTTTTTTTAATTCAAAGTTTATTGAACATTTTTTACCATACAGAGGACAGATACAATGTAGACAGGAACGACGGAACTGAGATATGTCATAATAGAGCTGTCCTCACCCATCCCCTCTCTCCTCCTTCCCCTTTCCCTCCCCCCTAACCCCCCAGCACAGCACAACCAAGGTTAATGACTTGAATATACTAAAAGGTGGCAGCGCATATAAAGTATAAGGAATATAAAGTACGTAAGGGGGTCCCAGATTTTCTTAAACCTTTCTAATCTATTGGTCAGACTTGCAATCACCTTCTCCATCCTAAGGTTGGCTAAGAATTCAGTAAGCCATTCAGTGTCAGGGATTCCATCTTTATCCATCCAATGCCTAAGTACCATTTTTTTGACGGACATGGAGATAAGGGCCATGTAGTATTTGTGATTGAGAACTGTAATTGCCAAGTAATCACCTAGCAGACAAATTTTGGGAGTGAACAGATCTGCTAGGCCTAAGAGAGGGTCAACTCTTTGTTGAATATTGGCCCACAGGGGAGCCTGGATGCTACGTTTTATTGGGAACTTAAAGCTGGGCCTCTGGGGTATGAAGCAGACAGACTTATTCTGCCAACACCTTGTATCTATTACTTAGAGTATTTCACAGGGTATACTGTACCTAAAACTAATGAGCTACAGTAATGATGAATCTCCCAAGCCTTAATTTTGCATAATGTGCATGGACTAAAACAGTTTTCAAACTGAGCTGATTTTAAGCAAGCCATAAAATATTATTCACTAGATAGCAAATATTCACGACTTCAAAATTGCAGTAACACACCATGTATGCAAATTCTACTCAAGAGCAAAAAGTAGATTTGGTACACCATATAATTTCAGACTTAAATTGGAGGCTGGTGGTATAGCCAAGAGGTTAAAGTAACAAGCTGTGAATGAGCTTGGTATATCCAGCAGACTTGAGTTTGATTCCCACAACCTCCCCTTGCATACTGTGTGATTCTGAGCAAGTCACTTAAACAACCCAAAGCCCTTGGGTCACCCCTGAAAACAGGCACTTGTGCCTAGTGGGCCTTACCTGGTTAACAAAGAATAAAAAAAAAAAAAGTACTAGTAATGTATTATTTTCTTCTTCTATGTTGTATCGCGCTAATACTTTTGAGATGAGGAGGCCCATCTGTCTGGTACCTGAATGTCATCATCTTTCTCCTCTTTATCATCATCATCAATGAGAAGCTGCCCAAAGTGGTCTGTTTTGAGCAAATGGCAATTAGACAACAAACAGATCTAGTGAATTTAGCAGTTCTCTAGCCTTTGCAAAGAAAAGAATCAGTTTATAAGAACACTGTGGAAATATAATTACAAACCATAATAATTCTGAAAAAATATCAACCTTAGGCTTTCTGTAGTTCTTAAATACTGTACAATGACACCAGATATGTACCTGTCATAAAAAAGTGTCATTGTGTGTTAACTGGGTAATCTGATGACAGGATACAGCATTACAGAATATGCTTATCCCAAAGAAAGGCAATAATGAAAAAGAGTTCAGAAAATATTTATAGCTGTGAAATAGGATATATTTTCCCTCCAAATCTGAAATAATATAAGTATTGCTGGATTGAAAACTGACAGCAAATAAACTGTACTTCATGTAAATTTAGTCGTCGGACTTTTCGGGTACCTGCATGACTCACCCTACTCAAGTACTTTACTACAGATAACTTTTCCTTCAGCTGCTGCTTGATGTGCTCTCTGCTGGTTGAGAGGCTTCATAAATTCATTTTCGGAAGCTTAAACTGCACGATTATTACAAACTCATGCTGATTTTTATGGCACTGTCAGACCTCGCTGATGAAGAATCAGCATTGATTCAGACATCAGGAAAAATCAAGAGCAGATTGTATAAAAAAAGATAGAAAATCCAGTGTGGATAACTGAGGCAGCTCTGTGTCACATCTCATCAAACTGGAAATTGGCTTACTGATTTTTATAGCAGTCTGGTGCCTTTTTCGGAGCTATGATCAGGGCGCTTTGTTCTCTGTGGTACTTCAGACCCAAATTCTGCAGCATGGCTCCTAAGCTTCTCAGGCTGACTTTGTTTGCTCCTGTATCAAAACGTTTTTACTTTTGTGGTGGATTTCTATAAATCCATTGGCTAATATGCCACATGATACTGACTGATTGCCTCAAATTCTGAGCATCGGGAAGGGGCTTCAGGACAAGCAAGGACAGGGAAGAGATTACCTCAAATTCTGAGCATCAGGAAGGGGCTTCAGGACAAGCAAGGACAGGGAAGAGAGCAGTGAATTACAGAAAACTAGCATTTTTTTTAATAGAAAATAACCAAAAAACGTGAATTCTGTTGCATCACATGCATTCTGAGATAGGGTTGAACTCTGTGGCTACATACCAGCAGAATTCCAGACCCTCGGCTATGATTTACGGAGTGGTTCTACAGGAAGTATAGTTTTTGCAAGATGCATTGAGATAACTGTGCCTATAATCGGTCAGTCTGGAAGCCTCTACCAGAGAGAAAGGACAGCATAAATACAAAATCCATGAGTGTAGTTCCTAGGCTCCAAGAAGTTTGACACAGTGAGGGGAGAATCTGGGGAACTACAGTATGAACGCTTTTATTCTGAGAACTCTAAAGCCCCTCTACAGATCAATTTCAGTTGTCCAGTTTCAGGAAATTTATGTTAATATATGACTGATTATTCTGTACAGTCGTTCTAGCAGTGAATTATAACATTTATGATGTCAAAATGGCAAATTTTAGTTTGCAGTGCACCTTTTCATTTACAGTGGTGTCATCTATTTTCCTGTGGTCACCATAGTGTGCTGGTCACAGGCTGAAATGTCATTCTGAGTCTTCATTTTTTTTTTAAGTGATCGTGTAGTTCTTGTAGTATAGATGATTGAAAGTGGAACAGGTTTGACAATCTGTAATTAACATTTTGCTATGATCACAGTTTGTTTTGATGCTGGTTTCTATAGCCTTTTAGCATCAAAAGTTACAAGCCATTTTTATTTCTTCTACTATTGAATCTATTATTTATTCTAGTTTTGCATAAGCACAGCAATCTGTGAACTATAGATTTTCTTAATGGAATGAGTGTGTCTTGTTATATACCTGGCATATACGTGTATTTATGTTTTGCATAACTGTGCCGTTTTCATTCTGTACTTGTATATTTTTCTCGATGTGGTTTGTCTGAACTGTCATGGTCAGCATGACCCCCTCCCCACATGTTCCATGCCATGTCTACCCCCTGTCTACTGCAATCCCCCCACACACACATATATATATATATATATTTTATATATATATATATATATATATATATATGGGAGGCAATATAGTGCAGTGGTTTAAGGCTCTGAGCTGCAAATCTGGTGACATCCAGCAGACCAGACCTGGGTTTGACTCCCACAGCTTCCACTTGCATACTGTGTGACCCTGAGCAAGTCACTTAACTTCCCTGTGCTCCCAGGTCACTCCTGTAAAAAAGCTTTCAGCTTAGTGTGCTACTCCTGGTTAAACAAATGAAAAAAAAAAAAATGCATGAACATCCTTTCACAGTCTCCCTAGCAACTGGCATGCATAGTCCTCTTCTCACTTCAATGGCCAATGGTCATCTCATCATAAACTTCACACACTGCAAGTTTAATAATAACGGTATGTGGTATTTTCAATCCAACAGCGGTTAGATGTAGAGGTGACAGAAAGGTTGTGCTGGTCACCATCTAATGGGGAGAAAGAGTGTAACAACTGAAGGTGGTTACAACAGCCAACTGGCAAACTAGGCCTGGGATGTGGGAGACTAGATGGCAGGGAGTACATAACATGTGATAGACATAAGGAGAAGGTGCCACCAGACACGCATGAGGCCTTTGCGTGGGATGGGTTGATGGAGCTGGTTAAGCTCTTTTAAACTGGCAGTCTTGCTTTGGGGGGAGAGGTGAAGATTAGAGATATTGGATGCCATGGAGTGCTTACAACGTGTAACTGTTGGGGGCTTCTATGTGAGGCAGAGGGAGAACTGCACAGAACCTGTATGTTATTTTTTCCTGTAGAGGGCTGTTTTTAAATAACAGTTATAAGTCTGTTATTGTTCCATCCTTACTGGCTTCTTAGTAAGCTCTGTGGGGGTTTCTGATTTACACACTGCTGATATGTAGTGGTACCATTTTAGAACTGCATGATGCAGTTTACGTCCTATTCGCCTAGAAAATTCTATAGTAAAACATGGATGCATTGTGAAAACAATGTAGGAGCTGAACAAGGACAAACTGCAACATACAGTTCTGAAATGGTCCTCAACACAAGTGTATACACCAGAAATGTCCATTCAATTTATTGAAAGAACAAGAAAGCTGGAACCATAACAGAATACAAATCAATATTTAAAAAAGAAAACAACACCTATAGGAAAAAATAATGTACGGGTTCAGCACAGTTCTCCTTCACTAAACTTAAGTGAAAAAAGGAGATATGACTGAGAAAAAGTACTGTAGACATGGACGATGTGAAAATGTCGGTGCAGCTTTACTGACTTATTTACTGATGTGTTTGCTCATGATACCAGCTAAGATACACTAGGTATACATATGCCTATTTTCAGACACGACCCGGCAGAGTTCCAGTAGTGGTAAAAGACAAAAATTACAATTACAGCATTATTAACAATGCACGTGACATTTAGAAAGAATAACAGGATCTACAAATAAGTTACAAAATGACAAGTGCACAAAAGATAGCAGTAAGAACAGCACTGGGAGTAAAATAAAACAGCAGTGTAAGTGCCTGAAGTTCACCCCTTAGCTAGATCTATCTTAGAGATAGTGTGCACATGTATGTAACAATGGATACAGAACCCCTTGCAGAGATTCCAAAGTCACTTGACAGCAACCTGATCCCACATGGCTTTTAAGCCTTACTTTCCCTCTGGCTAAGCACAGAGAGCTACTAACAGAAGTAGATCTACAATCCAGATGATGGAGGGGAGACAAAGCTGCTGCCATGGGGGAAGGGGGACCAACATTGTATCACAACATGCTTCACGATTTAGGACAAGACTGGACAGAATACTGCAGGCTTTAGGTGTGGGGAGGGGCAACATTGTATCCCAAAACACTCCATAATCCAGGAAATTGAGGAAGCGGTGGAGAGAGTAAACAAATGGAATTCTTGTTATACATAACAACATTGCCATCATAGGACCATCCTCGGTGGCGCAAGCCAACTCTTGTATATTTCTGCTGCTGACAAGATAGCATATCACAGAGACATCTACTACCCACGACTTTATTTAAGCTGAAAACTACAGCCCACATTAATCCACAATAATTAGTGATATTTTGACGGTCTCTGATGGAGAAAGCTTTTTTTATAAAGCATGCTTGTTCGTCTGGAGTTCTGTACTTCCGGGAGTTAGCATGAGTGAGCGCCAGTGCCACGCGTCAACATGCCATTAAACCCAACTATGCTTTAACAAGCTCTACACTGACAGGACTAATCCACTTACTCAGTGTTCACGGCTTGCAGACACATCTGGAATTATTTCATTTCTAATGCAATCATTATGCAGAAAACATGAGCTGCCAGCACAATGCACTACAAAAATATTATGCAAGGCTGCTTTCTTGTGCAAAGTTGGATAAACAGAGGTTGCACGGAACACCACAGGAATTGTCTATAGGCATACACATACCCCACACCAAAAAAAGTGTGGTTTCATAACAGTGAGGCTGTGGAATTAAACCAATGCAAGTAATGTTATATTGTATATTTTTAGCTAAATTGTTGTTTTTTTTTCTCAGCAAACATTCAGCTTCATGAAAAACATAGGTCCCCATATTCAGAGCTGGCCGTTAGCGCCACACAGCTAGTAGCACTGCACTGTAAACAGCGCACAGCTAGCCCTGAGCAATATTCTGTTAGCGCTCTCCGATGGAGTACGCTGTCAGAATATGGAGCTGAGACAGCCCAGCGCATCGTGACTATTCACTCCACTGACATGGCCCGAGGCTGAATATGCCCACAGGAAAGACAACTGGACATAGTGTTGCCCAAATTGAATAGAACTTGTACTCCTGTGGGCCATATTCAGCCCTGGCATGCTAATAAGCTCATTGGGTATGCAGAATGCTAAGGGGCTATTTGTATGCCCATCATGGGCTCATTAACATGCCATGCCCCTTAGTGCCCATGCTGGCCATGACAATATGTATGTATAAAAGGTATTCCCTGATGCCTAGTTGTTCCCCCATCCCTGATCACCCATGTAGATATATTTACTTTTCTTCCTGGTGTCCAATGGTCCCCCCCCCGATCACCCATATAGATATGTTTTTTGCTATCCCTAGTGTCTCATAGTCTCCCATTCCTCCAAGCAGTTACCACCCTCTGTCTCGACCCATCTGCTCTGTGTCCACCACCCTGCACCCCTGCTCACCAGTGGCACTGGTCCAAACTCAGGAACAGAGATGGCAACCAGCGCAGCCCTCTGCTCACCTCCTCGGGCAGCCACCATCTGACTGTAAGGGAGTGATCGTGAGTACTGTGGAAATTGTAAAAAAAACTACAGCACTGTAGAAACCCACATTACTAGCTCCAGTGTATGTCCTTTTTCTTTGTGCCATATGAAAATATGGGGGGGAGGGACTTGAAAAAGCAAAAATCATGCATGCATGCATTTTTGAGACACTTAGGAGGCCATGTTGTATTGCTGTGTGTTCCTTTCACATCAGGAATGCACAGAGGAAGCTAGAGGCCAGACTTCAGGCATACTACCAGGTAAAAAGCATGACTCAAGTGAAACTTTATTTTACATGAAAAGCAATTTCAAATTGCTATTATAAGGCAGTTCGGGGAGCAAACATGCCTTCAGATGGCATACAGATTCTAACAGGCACACTGCACTCACCAGGCTAACAAAGTAAAAGCTGACAGCGTACCTTCAAACTGTATGCATTGTTTTAGCATATCACTGTAAGTTTAGAGGCCAATATCTCGGAGACTTACATTCTATACACTTGCAAAGATGAGGGTCAGGCCTTTCCAACAGTGTAAAGGACAAGGTTCTGGCACGAAAGGTCTAATAGATATTTTCTCTTAATGTTGCACTGACATTATCACTATAAAGACAATTCACTGATGTATTGTGCATCTTAGTGTATCAATATATAAAATGCTGCATCTACATGCCCCAGCTATAGCGATCTGACTCCAAGCTTTCATTTGAAAGACAAATAAAGTTCCTAGGCAAAAAATTTCAAAGTTAGACCGTACTAAAGATACAGCACGTTCTTTGAAAATGACTAACCTTGGAAGTGTTTGTGCTAGGAACTTGACGTTTTTTTAAAATGTTTCTTAAAAGTTGTTTTTTTGGGTGGTAATACAGTGTAGTGGTGAAGAGCACTGAGTTGCAAACCTGGAGAATTGGGTTTGAACCCCACATCCACCTCTTGCATACTGTGTGACCGTGAGCAAGTCAGTTAACTTCCCTGTGCTCCCAGGACACACTAGGAAACAAGCCTCAGCTCGATAAATGGAGGTGGACAACACTTGCTATAAACTGGTATACTGTTATCATCCACTGCATTTTCAGTTAGTGGTAGTCCACGGAGGCAAACTACATTTGTTTTTCTAGTTTACACTGCCATTGCATAAATGCAGTTCTGAGTGTGTGCATGAACACAAGGGCCATTTAAACAACTTATCTGTGCTCAAACGGCACCAAATAAATGTGTCATTTTTGAGTCTAGGTACCCAAGAGAAAAACAAGCATTCTCCAGTTCTATACTATCTTCCTGACATCCAGTCAGCAACCTCCTTCAAAAATGAAAAAAGGGCTACTGCTGCCACGTTGTTTTTAATGTCTGTTCCTCCACCACAGTATCTTCCTTCCTAAACAAATAAAAGTAATAATTGTGTCCGCAGTTACATATTTGTTTTCTGTTCAGCCTACTTTAAAGAGCACTGATTTTGGTGCTTTCCATAAATCCCCCACTGGTAGCTGGCCTGCACTGGAGTTTAATGCCTCATATGTGAAACGTTTCCATTAGATATTCTGTGAAGGGAAGGGGATCATACCACTGAACTGACCACCCGATCCCTTCCCCTTCCTGGTCCCAGCGTAGTCCATCAGCACTCCAGTACTGCCCCCACACTCCGATGTTTTGCGATGTAGGAACCTGTAGAGCACAGGGGAGGGCTCCATTGATGACATTGGAAGCGTCATTAAAAACATCTATTTTTATACTTTAAAGGTCCACTGAGGGCAAATCAAAGCCACAGCTCAACTAACAAGGCTCTTGACAGTTGATCTGTGGCTTTGATTTTCAATGGACCTCTAACATAAAATAGATGTTTTATGATAACTCCCATTGCTATCAATGGCGCAAACCCCGCGCTCTACAAACTCCTACCTCACAAAATGTAGGAGTGCAGGGGCAGAACGGGGACAGTGCTGGACTAGACTGGGACCAGGAAAGGGAAGGGATCAGGTGGCCAGCTCAAATTTATGATCCCTTCTCATTCACATGATATCCAATGAAAATGTGTCAGATATAAAGAATTAAGCTCTGGTGCTGGTAATCTACTGGAAGGGGGCTTATGGAAGTAAAGTGAAATGAGCACAATCGGCACCCTGCTCGAACACCCACTCCACTTTCCATAAACATCTTACAATATTGCCCAATTCCCCAAAAATTGCAAACCTCAGTTAAAAACCAACAACACCACAGATGAGGGGACAACAGTGATGAATGCAAACATCAGACAGGTGCTGCAGAAGCACCATAGAACAATGGAAAATCTAAATTGTCACAGTTTAACACTAGCATGCTAAAAGTATAATCATACATTTTTTGTGTGTTATTTCTTTATGCTCCTCCAAGCCCTCAGACAATCACTCCTTCAGGTGGCCTAGGGCCCCACCACCAGCTCCCATCACCATCCCACTGCCCTTATTACTGCTGCGGCCTAGCTGACCCAATGTATCCCTTCACTGGAGGGGAACCAGGAAAGGAGACTTGCCCGAAGTCTTCTTTCTATGCCGGACAGAAAGCAAGGGGTCAGCGTGGACACTTGCAGGCTTTGTGGCAAGCAAGGACCAGCCACCACCATCATCTGGTTGACTGAGTGGCTGGGTGGGTTTTTCCCCCCCTGTTTTTCTCCACAACCCGCCATCCCTCCTCAAGGGCTGCTCCATCCATGGCAGCATCCGGGGAGTTCGGGGACATGTTGAGACTGCACACTGCCATGAACACCAGCCACAAGTCACCACCAGTAGCCGCTTAACAAGCAGTCTGGGACCATTCCACCCCCCCCCCCCGGGAGGGAGGCATGCTTGGGATGCTCATAAGTCCCTCCCTGCCAGACTGCATAGTTTGTTTTATTATAGTATGTTGTATAAAGTGTCTGACTGAAAATATAGATTTCATTCCCATTTCTGAGGGGACGGGACTTTCATAACTCATTTGTGATTTCGCCACTTATTATTTATGGTCCCACCTCTCAGTAACAGAAATAAATTAAATATCTTCAGTTAGGCCACTGCATATCCCTTATTTATTAAAAGTTGTCCTTATGGGATACATATTACAAAGTTTAATATTTACTAAGGGCTCTGTATTTACTTCAAGGAAGGAAAGGAATTTGGATTTACATATCAGCGTCCAAGCATACTGCATCCCAAAGTGATTTACAAGTAAGAGCAGCCATTTGGTGTGCACAGGAAGTTTAGTTAGATTAAAGGAGTTTTGGTAAAGGTTAAGCAGAGACAGAGACAAAAGAGAGTTTAGCGGGAAGGGGGAGGGGTATAGGACTTTCTCAAGGTCACACATTTAGAAAGCGGCAACGGTGAGATTAGTAGCTAAATTTCCAGGTTTGTAACTTTTTTGCTCAAACCAGTCACCTCCACTGCCTCTACAGACATGCTAAATTTTAGTTTTTTACATTTATTAAAGTTGGCAGGATCTCAAATAATGACACTTTTTTTTTTAATTCAGTTGTTTATAAAAAAATGTTAACCCATGCAATACAATATATAAGGACATACCAACATGCTATCAAACTCTCTCTCCCCTGCCTGATTAGCCCTCCCTGCACGCTTCTGGTCAAACAAAATATTTTAAGGATATCTCTAGCTTTCTTTGCTGAATTTTATTTGCTCTCACTGAAACGATGCCTGATGCCAGCTATTTGCCTTATGATGGCATATAGTACATGATCCCATACCGCATAATAGCCAGTTACTGGATTATGCCTAACATTTATTGTTTTCTCTGACCTTTTCCCCGTCCATTGACTCTCCAGTGTGTTCACACAGCAACATGGCACTGCAGTGCCCGTAAACTTATTCACAAACGAGTTTGGGAACATTTATACAATATCTGGTGAACATATTTGCTGAAACTTGGTAGTGAGCTGATAGTATGAAAGAGAGTCCCATTTAAAAAAATGTACTCTAACATAGTTTATTAAATGTTTGAAACATTAAGCCATGATTTAGGCATGGCCATCAGATGCTGATGCAGCCCTGGATCATGTACGTATCACAAGGCCTTCAGCTGACTGCAGGCACCTTTCTGATAAGAGCAAAACAAAAAATCTGCAAAAAGCTGACAGTGTGCCCTTGAAAAACATATAACTTTTATCTGGTGGTCTAAGAGAAATGAATGGGGTGGTAGTCTGGGTTTCCACCTATCAGCTGTTGAAAGGACTTCTTTAAAGAAATTAACCTACACATCCACAGATAATCATTCTCTTAGGTACTTAGGTATGTAGGTAGTTAAGGGTGGAAGTCATGACCCCCACTAACAGTGGTTAATAAAGGAATAATGCCTGACAGGGTGGGAGTTATGCTGGGATAACATCCCGCCTCGGGTGGTTGGGCCCGAGGCCAACGGCCGAGGGCGTCCAACACCCGAGAAGGGATGTTATCCTAGCATAACTCCCACCCTGGAGGGCATTATTCCTATTATACAATGGCTTGCTGTTTTATAATAAAAATAATTTTAAAGAATGTTTTTGTTAGTGTGTAAACATATTTTTGTTTCTTAAGAGAAAGAGGAGATCATCATGGTGGTCATCCATATCATCCAAACAATCAGCAGGGGGTTATGCCAGGATAACATCCCTGCTGTGACAGCCAACTGACCAATCAGAAGCCAGGATTCTTTCTTGTCATTGTATAATCACTTATATCCCAATTGTCCATTTCTATATCAAAGATGTTTTTTGAAACTGTACAATGTTGGAGAATCAGCAGTCAATTGTGATAAACTATTCCAGTACTTAACCTCTCTGTTTGTATAAAATGCCCTTCTTTTATTAGTCCTGAATGATTTTCACCACAATTGTTTATTGTGAAGCCTGGTATTATATTTGGACTTCTTAGATAATAAACCAAGTTCTTGCATAAAATATGTGTCATTAAAGTGACTGTAGAGGAGAATTAAGTCTCTCCTTATTCGACTTCTTAGTAGACTATGCAGACCCAACCTTTCTAATCAAGTGTTGTAAAGCACTGATTTACAGTCACTGATGATTTTAGTAACGCGTCTCTGCACGTTTTCCCACTGTATTAATGTCTACCCTATGATATGGGGACCAGACTTGGGAACAATAATCCAGATATGGACGTGTCAGTGACCACTGTATTGGCAATATAACAGCGCTACTCCTGCTCACAAAATTGCACTCTTCACCCTCTTCTTCCTTCTCTGTGTGCTGGCTGTGAGAATGTACAAAGAACCTGTTCAGCAATAGGAACTGCATACTCCCCAGATGCAAAACCATTTGCATGAACACATGGAACACATGACTGAAACATATTTTAAAGACCAGGCCCTGAGATCTGATATATGAAATATCAGTAGTGGGCTTCCTTTTTTTCCTTTGGTCTCCTTGATTTTAATTTAGAATACTTAGTTATCACAAAGGATGTGTACACTCGTCCCAGCTGCTAGGATAAGTGAAACTTTCAGACAAAAAGATAATTTTAGGGCACACCCAGGATTTCCTAGTTTAGGACCTCATTTTCATGAGGGTCCTAAGGTGGAGTATAGCAGCAGCAAGTGTGCCATGAGAGTAGTTACGCAAATAATGACAAATTAAAAACCCAAAAGTCTACCTACAATAATTGTTTGTTACTAAATGATCTTGACGACAGTGCCTTCTGAAGTGTGTATTGACATATGTATTTGTGTGGCAATGTAGGACTGAAGAGGTTTTACATAAAGGCAAGTCAGTCGTCGAACACAAATGGGATGTTGGCATCTGTAGTTTCTAGCGTCTTGTTCCACCAGTGTGCACTGCATTGCACTTTGTTTTGATTTTACTCTGGAATTTTAACTAGCTCTGTTGTGATAAATAAAATGCCGAGACCCTGCTTTTGAATGCACGCTCTTCTCTTGTTTTATTCTTTGCTCTGAGCATGGCATCCGAGGGTGGCTTTCCATATCATACAGGTGAAATGCTTCATGCTATAAACCTGGTTACACTTTATGGCCAGACTGCTTTTTTTTTAAAGGGCCAACTTACTGAAGAAGACCAGTACGATCAGAGCTTTTGTCTAACTCAGGGTTTAAAATACAATTGTGTCTCAGCTTATCCATGAGGCCTGTGTAAAACTCTATAATAAGGATCTCCTGACCACACAGAGTACTTATTCATGACACTGTAATACTTCCACAAGAGCCTGCAATTTCCTAAAGGCAGCAGATGCTTTTGAAACACATGACTGAATAAGTGCAAATTTATAGTTATTCATTCTTCCTTTTTTTCCATTTATGTATTGTTTCTACACCACGATAACCTATTTAGGTGTGGAACCTTATTTGCAAAAGGGGTTCGGGGTGGAGCAAGGCAAAAATAGCAGCAATTGTTAGACCATTGTAAAGATACGTAGGAATGGATTTATGTTCGGCATTGGAACTGGTGCACCAGCTGTCTTGTAAGCTGACCAATAATCAATGTGAAAAGCATTCACAGAGTTTGGTTTGTGTAACCAGATAAGGATGGCTGATTTGAAACTGTTAATAGTCATTGGTTTCTCTTGCACTGTCTGGCAGAGAGCCCCAACTTGGTAGTGAAGAATATGCAAAACTTTCTAGCCTATAGAATGTTTCTCACCAAGTAAGGTAAAATATTTAAAAGACCAATAATCGGACAAACTCAAAAACCTACAGAAACTTAATGAGCTAGTGTACTACCTGAAATTAATATTAACTTTCAAAAGTTGTCAACTATAATTTCTTATATCTGAAGAATTTTTTTCTTTACCTTTTACTAATTAGAAGATTTTCCACCTGACAATACTTGGTGTGATGTGTGCAACGGTGCTCTACTCGAAGGCTGACATAGCTAGTTCTGTTCCTCCTCATACATCATCATCATCCCTATGACCTCACAACACACCAAGAAAAGCCAATCGCCTGCTGTGCTCACTTGTGATGCCATAAGTGAAGTCAGAATGCTGATGAGGCATTAGTAGGAGTAGAACTTTACATCTCACCTAACGCTACCAGCTAGAATGCTTTCTGATGTGCAAATGGAAAATGAAAACCATTTCAGAGCTAAAAAGTAACTACTCATCGCTTTTAAAAATGAATAACATTTTATGCCTATTATTTTTGGTGCTGTTAGCCCTTTAAACTTAAAGAACTGAGTCAGGACTTTTAAAAGGATCCATCCAACATTCGCCCCATCGCAATTTCCAAATGTCAAATCAGTCCAAACTGTTGGACTAGCTATTAGTTAGTCTGGTTTTAATAAGATGGAAGGAGGTGATTTTTGCCTACTGAGACCCCCCCCCCAACCAATTTTCCCAGTGGTAATTATTGTCAATGTTCCCACTACTCATAAACTTAGCAAGATGTCCTGTAATTTAAAGCTTACTATATGAGGTGTTCATCCATTCCAAACAACCACCACTCTTTGAGTAAAAAATAATTTGTGTTTCTCAGTTTCGAAGGGTTTAGCTGCTGGTTGAAACCAGTGGCCTCTAATGTTCCGAATTATATTTTCAGTTCTAATTTCAAGTCATTAAAAAGTGACTGGTATCTGACTATTTGGCCCTCTCTAATCTCTCCTTCTCTCTAGGCTAAACTGGTTTAGGTGATTTAGTCTAGCGGCTAGACTTATAGTCAAGATTTGCTAGGCTGCTAATCAACTTGGCTGCAAGCCTCTGTACTCATTCCAGTCTCCCGATGTCACCTCTATGGTAGAGTACCAAAACTGAAAGCAATAATCAAGGTGTGGCAGACGTATGCCAAGTACAGTGACACAATCACCTCCTATAACCATTCTGGAAAGCTCTCCTGATGCACGCTGGGATTTTGCGTGCTTTCATGGTTGCGTGATTATTATAAATATATCATTTATATCATCTGGAGTCCTTGTCAATCGTTACATCCAGATCTTTTTTAAGAAACAACAGATTTCAATTTCAATCCATTTAGGCAATATTCTGCTTCTTTGTTACTTGATCCAAGGCGTAGTAAAACACATTTTCAGTTTTTTGAAGAACGCACTATTATTCTTTTGATCATCAAACAGTCTAACACTGTCACAATTTGGGGGCAAAATATACACAACTGCATAAAAAACTAGGCAAACTGCATCTGTGTCACTTTTGTACCGCAAATTATCTTTTTATGGCAAACAGATGCATCCTTTGAAAATAGCAGGAAACTATTCGACATGCCATTGGGCAGCTGCAGGTGCAACATGCCTCTCTATCCACATGTGGCCTTTATGAAAATCCTGCCCCAGGTCTTTACTAAAATAAAATGCTGCAAATTATTACATTAACAATAATTATGTTTGCCTTTAATGTTTACTAGTTTTTTTTTCATTTTCTCTTATTAGTCTTATCTCAGATAATGCATACATATTTTACTATATCTTTCAAAAATCTGTTGACTGCCCCCAGCTGGCTTCATAATTGCTGTGTCTATGACATTATACAGTAAGCGTTACTATATCATAAATGAACACTACCAAGTCAGTTGGGACAGTTCTTAGACAGATTACCAATACGTTTTCTAAACCCTAGAAAGGAAAGACTAACAGTTCAAAAATGTATTCTCTAGTAAATCGCAATAGCTGAAAACTTGTGTTTATTGAAGAGCATACTGAAGTAATACCTGCTCTTGTAATACCATTACAAACGGGTGGGAAAAAAAACCTGAAAAACTAAACTGATTCATTCACATCACCTGACCATGCATTAATTCTCAATGAATGTGTAGTTGCCTAGCCAAACTATATTCCACAGTCCAAACTAATCATAGTACAGAAAAACATATCCGTACACTCTGTGAAGGGAAATTCAAAAACAAGAGAGCAGCCATTGGTGTGGCCTCCTGCCACACAGTGTAGCTGGGATGTGCATTAATTCTCCACAAATCCATGCCCTGGAGTGGATTATTCCTTACTAAACATCTGTAAAGATAATGGACCCAATTCTCAAAAGGTTACGACTGGCATAACTTGACTTGCGCCACAGAAAATGGTGCAAGTAGCAAGTTACAGCAGCAGTTGCAACATTCAGCATTCTGCAAAGCAGTCTGCAACATGTCATAGGCTGCTTACGCCAAAGTGGACCTACGCCACCAGTTATGCCATAAACCCACTGCAACATGGTGCTAGGGGGTTTACAGCAGCAGTTACACCCAGTTCTGGAAGGACAGCCTCCAAATCCCCAAATATGCTGTTCTTGAACAACTCCTGGAGGACATCCGCCAAGGTACATTTACACCAGCTAATAGCTGGTCTAAGTATACTTTGTGTCTATCGGGGGTTCCAAAATGTACCACAGGTGACAATCCCCCAAGAGTGGAATAAGACCTGCAGGGGGTTGGAATCCCCCCATACCCCAATCCCCAAAGAAAAGGCCCACAAGGCTGAACATCACCCCCATGCCACAATCCCGATGTCTGTATAAGGCCCATGGCTAAACATCTGATCATGCCCCCTCCATGCCACAATCCCCTGATGTCTGTATAAAGCCCCACAGAGCTAAACATCTATTCATGCCCCCCCATGTCATGATCCCCTGATGTCTGTATAAAGCCCCACAGGGCTAAACATCTATTTATGCCCCCTTCATGGCATGATCCCCCGATGTAGAGAAAGCCCTGCAAGGTTAGGCAAGCCCCCCGCCCCAATCCCTGATCCCTAATCGCCATCCAGTCCACCCAAAAATGGCAAATGTTGTGAAAAATAAATGCCATAACCCATTATCCCTGGTAGTCTAGTGGCTCCCCACCTGGCAGTGCCAGTCCATCCCACGCCCCCTCGACTCATAGCCAGCTGGCGACTGGCACAGCCCACCTCTCACCTCCACAGCCAGCCACCAACTAAGCTCCTTATGAGTGCATACTACTGTATATAGCATGCGATCAATGAATTGAGCATGTACTGTATACAGCAGTACGTGCTCAGAAGGAAGCTCAGCTGGCAACTGGCCGCGGGGGAGGTGGGTTGTCTCAATCCGACATAGTCAAGAGAGGCGTAGATGGTAACACTGCAGAGTGAAACCCTCATTCAGAAGACAATGGTTATGACATTATTTTCACAACATTGTCATTCTAGAGTGAACTGGATAACGTCGAGATCAGGACTTGAAAGCGAGCTTGTTTAACCCTGCGAGGGGCTTTATCTACATCAGGTGATCATGGCATGGAGGGCATGAATAGATGTTTAGCCCTGTGGGCTTTATACATACATTGGGGTTGGGGGCATTACATGCTTTGGGATTGAAGGGAGGCACTTGCACCCTTCTGTGTACCGTGCTGTGGCTTGCGACAACCTGTTCAGGTACACCCTCTGTTTGGCATACCTGTACGGTTGGCACAAGTCATGGGACTTAGCCACAGGGACCCTGCCTGATAATTGGGTGCAGGATCCCAGGTGCAATGGTGTTTGGCACAAATCACCTTTGGCGCGACTTGCGCCAACCCTACTAGAGTTGGCCCCAATGGCATTATGTGTTGTGTTTTGTGGTTCTGTGCTATTTGACATATTGAACTGATGCAGCTCTTATTTTAGTGAGAAAAGCCCCCAGTAAATAAAAGGGAGACAGACAGTGCAGTGAAAGCAAAAGCTCACATCTCTATAACTTTCAGTTCATTCCTCACTGATGGCTTCTTGCTGTATCTCATGCACTGTGGAATAATACTAAGCCTTTAATGTCATAAAATTAAACCCAGATTGAAATGATATAGCATTACATATACACTCAGTCACTTTTGCAACCAAAATCTGTATCAGATTTGATTATAATATAAAGTTCATGTGGCACATTTGGTAACGCTCCCATCTGTGGTCCAGAAGATTGTGGGTTTGTGCCTCACATCAGGAGTTCTCCTCAGAACTAGTGCTGACTCCACAGTAAGGGGTGCTGACACTGCAGGGGAGCTGCTTTGCATTGCGAAGACCCTTTCTTATCTTTTCAGGTGGGGCCGAGTGGAAGTCATATATCCCATGTCACTGTTCAAACATAGTAGATATTGTTTTTTTTTTTAATATATAGATGGTCTGGTCACTTTTTTTCCACAGGAAATCAGTGACATTCATTTCTTGTAATACCAATATTCTTACATCAAAAGATGTTAATACTATTATGATGATGTCAGTAATTTTTGAAGTATCAACCTTGTAAAAAAAAACAGATGTTTGGAGTGCTATGCAATGTTTATGTTGCTATCAAACATCAATCCCCCTATAATTTAACAGTGTAAACATTCATGTAAAATCATTCAGTGACTAACCTTTAGTCTTCCACAATGTGTTTTATTACAGATAATAAAGATATCCTTTCAGTAAAATTTAATTGTTTGTAATATTTGTAATAAAATGTAAATTATATAAAAAAAAGGTTATTTTGTCTTGAGGAATATTAAATCCCTTTGTTTATTTCATGAGATAAAACATTTTTGCTATTACAGTGTGCTCTGTTTTGCTCATATTATTTTGGTAAATATAATAATGCTAAGAAAATAATGCTATATAGTCTTATAATGTATGGTGGAACGTTGTTAATAGTTGAAATCCACCATTTACTAGTGGTTGTACCATCGATGAAACGTCACAATGTTGTTATACCATCGATGGTACATCACATCGATGGTCCACTGAATATTGGTTTAGATTGCCCTTCTTATACCGTAAAACTTACATAATTGGGTCATCCTATATAGCAACATTCAGTGAAACAACAATTTCATAACATAGGATAAACTCCACTCATACAAAGTATTCTTATTTAGTGTAAAAGCAGCTCTTCTTTATTTTTCAAAATTCACACCAAAAATTCTGGGCAACAGTTTCGTAGCCAAAACGCCACTTCTTCAGGCCCTCATATACAGTGTTGTTTTTCTGATTCTCCTGTTAATTTACTTGATGTTTCAATACATTACTCCATATGAATCCATTTAAATGCAAATCTTCATATAATATACATTAGTTTCATCACAAGAAGATCTTTTGTGTCTCCACTAGCACTTTGTGCGTCACATTTCATTGTGTTCTTCTTGCTACTCTTTAGTCCTTGACTCATGCCATTATATTTTCTTTTGAAGAGTGACATCACATCAACGGTACAACAAGATGGAATTAGGCCTTGCCGCCGTCTTATAGGCGTCTCAGTTGATTGAGTGGGCAGAAAGCAGTTTGCAGCCGTGCAGCTATTGACAGTTGCTGATTTCATTGTGTAATTCACTCCGTGGTTTAAAACCCTCTGGTCTGCAGATAAAGCTGTGCTTCTCCAGGCTGCTAAATTTATGTATGTGTTTACCTTTGTGTGGTTCTTATGTGCCTATCCTGCAGGTTGTTTTTCCCTGAAAAAGCAAAAAAATGCTCCGTGTCTCATTCACGACTGCCTACAGTTTTACAGCAAACTTTACTGGACATTTTAAGTCACATGATGTTGTCTGCGTTTCAACTTTATGGCAACTGTTTACTGTTTGCACCTTGTAATTGAGTTAAATAATTTTTTTATTCCCATTCATCCTGTGTCTGTTTGGTTTTATGTTTACCATCGGAGAAGTCTAGTGCATAAGATTAGAAAGCATCAATTGTCAGTGGCAGTGTTAATGATAGATATGTACCTTAGCAATAACAGAAAGGCTGTAATGTAAAATAAGGCAAATTGATGCCCATATACTATAAAAGGCAATGAATGGGCATCGATGAACAACCACGTTATGCTGGCATTGAGTGTTTTCCTTGGCAACTTTTGAAAATCTCTCGGGGTTTACATGAGTTGCCAAAGTAACCACTCGATGCCAGCATAACGTGGTTGTCCCTCGATGCCCATTCACTATCCTCTATTTTAATACTTGGAGTCAATGAATAATCATTTTTTTTGCAATTTCCGTACACTAACAGCTAAAATTCACAAAGAAACTTTTAGATTATAAAACAGATTGCAATTCACAATATCATTTTAAGTGACTAATATTGGTAGACTCAGTACAATTCACATAGTTACATACAAGTTGCTTAATTAAAGGTTTTTTTTATGGGTCTGCTAACATTTGAATGCTGGATAGTATTCCAGTGATCAACTAGAATAGTACAGACCAATATAGTATGACAGGTTATTTGTATATCTACATGTACATAATATGAGTTCTGTAAACTTTTTTGTTGGTCCAATAGAAAGTATCAAATCACCCACTTTGTTCATCTTTTTTGTGTATCTGACGTAAGAGGTAAGTATGAAGGTACAACCCATTTCAAGGGAAGACATCGATCCACAGATCCTGCTGCAGTAAATAATTTAAGACCTAGCCTTTGAACCCGTTGAAAAGCATGACTCAGTTCACAAACCATTAGGGTGAACATCAGAGATTAAATGCTAGAAGCAAACAACTTTATAGACAGGAGATGTCTTTCATCCTGGTGTTCATATATGTTCTTTGCTGACCTTGTATAAACACCAGTCTGATTTTCTGTTGTTGCACAGCTCTCTACTGGGACTGATCAAACTGCCGGTAGAGGTTAGAATATGCTACTGGCTAGTCTGTCAGCACAACAGTAGAGCTACTGCTCTCAACGGGGGCAGCCTGGGCTCCGAACGAGCCTGGACTGTCGGAGGACTGGTAGAGGAAGGAAGATTGAGTGTCACTGTGGACGCTGTCCTCCTCCAGGGAGGAAGACACCTATCTGGTCACAGGTGGTAGGCAGTGCAGTGGAAAGGCAGAGTGGGAGGGTGAATGTCAGTTGGGCTCATGGCCAGCACACTGTTGTGCACACCTCCATATTGAGCCCCTTGCATGTCAATGTCCAAGAGGAGGGGAGAAAACCAAGAAACATTCCTCAACATAGCAGATAACTGATCCCAGTATGTCCAGGTCCCATACCACTGCCAGAAGCACCTCCTGATGATGGATGAAGTCTAGGGCTGAATCCCCTACCACTTCCCACCCTGGCCTAGGCAGTAGAGCCAAGGCTCAATGGAGGATGGCACCAACAGTAAGGAGTGTTGGGGTTGGGTGGCCCTTGTGTGCTCCTGAGGGAAGCAGGTGCTGGAGATCAGAAGGGGCATAAATAGCAAGTTACAAAAAGAATACATTAAAGCCTGAAGTTTTAAATTATAACATCAAGGCTAATCAAAGACTGTTAGAAATAGTCAAGGTGATAAATTTATAAACAGCAACAATAAATGAGTAGCGCGTTTCTTCTCACTGTTTTTAGCTATACTGTGGATACATAACAGAGAGGATCAATTGTATTATATTAACTCAGATTGTAAAAACGATTCATAAAAACATCCTTTCTGAGTATGCTTGGCTCTGCTGGCAATCGCCACTACGTATGGGTGATGGTGAGGAATAAGATTAAGGATAATGGTTTCATCTTTCTCTGGACAGACTCTACCTGACTCTAGTTCACATTCTATCATTAGGGTTATTCATGGTGAGGTCTCTAGTAGCATGTTCCAGTTCTGCCAGGATTCATTAAAGGAATGAGAAATGGGGCCTTTTCCTGATTTTAAGGTTTCAGGTTGCACTCAAAACTAGCCTAAATTCAAAGATTTATATGCAGGAAAATGTGCCTGTAGTTTTCAAAAGTAGTGCTGCGGACTGCAGTGTGTGCACAGCAGGGAGTCAGGCAGCCTGTCCACAATTATCAACAGTGAGGAAAATGAGTACACCCCCCTGCTTTTGGTGTGATATAGCTCAGGTTCTTATTTCACACATTGGGTGTCAATTTAAAAGTGATTCTAGACCTGTTTGCCATCATTCATTTAATCCACACAGTGCAACCTGATAGCATTCAGATCTGTAGTACTATCCTTTAAAATGTGTAACAAATGGCTATTATATGCAAAACATTCCTTATGTGTTTATTTATTAAAATGTGATGACTGGGATAGGTACGCAACACAGCCAGGGTAGGGGACACAATGCTTCATTGCAAAATACAAATAATTAAGAAATACAGGACTCAGAATAGACAGTACAAGCAAAAATTATAGACTGCATAATATTCAAATGCAATCAAATACAAAAAGGTCAGCTAAAGGCCAGGTAACAGCTGGCAGGAGGAGGCAGGACATTTAGGGTAGCAAAGAAATGAGGTTATGGGAGGGGGAATGGGAACTTATATTATACATATACATATATATATATAAAACCAAGGAAAAAACCTCTTGAGGTCACAGTCAGCCTCATTCTCATGACTGCTTTGACTTGTTGGCAGTAAGTGAAGCACACCTCAGTCATCCAGTATATGAAGCAATTGAACAATATGCACACATTATCCCGTAAATTATTAAACACTCATAGGTAGCTCTTAACATACCATATAATAAAATGTTCAATTTTGCAAATAACACTGGCAACTGTTTCGAATTTAAAATAATTCATAGAGGTTGTTGTGCTGAAGTACCTACATGACTATTCACTGTTGGCTTACTCGTGTAAAGAAACAAGGACTATTTGTCTTTTTACAATACTTTATTGTTCATGGGGGATTTTTTTATCTCGAGGTCCAGAAAACCAGCAGCATTGTCAGTTTTTAGTCAAACCTAGGTGTCATCTATACGCTGTTGGCCATGATGGAGAATAGTTCTTACTAGACTATACTATCTCAATCTGTTCATACTTATATAGCATATTTCATGCAGGTATCCCAAAGTGTTTTACAATAAACACAATTCAAGGCAAAACAAGCAATAAAGGGCAGCCACCTACGGAATGGAACGTGGCCATCCTTCAGAACCAACATACTACACAGCAGCCCTCCTAGTTTCTATGCAAACTGATTGTTATTGAACTGTGGGAATCTGTTGGTGAGTTACTAATTTTAGTTTAGTGCTTAATCAGTGTTAGGCAATAGGTAGTATAGCCTAGAGCTTAGAACAATGAGCAATGAAAGAGCTTGGCATACACCGTAGTCCAGGTTTAGATTCCCCCCAACCTCCACTTGCCTACCTATGCTCCTGAGAGGCACCTCAAAATGAGTGCTGGCTCAGTGTGCCTTTCCCAGCAACATATTGTAAAAAAAAATGTTACGGTGATTTTACAGTTTCCTACAAAATAATTATAGATAGCAGTGGCAGAACTCAAATCTCACCCCCCCCCCAAAAAAATTTATTTTAGGATATTCCATTCTTTAGTACAATAGACGTCTGACAGAAAACAGGATATTTTCTCCTTAGACTTCATCTATTCCTGCTTCATTTTCTTTCCTGAAGTCATAACCCTCATCAGAACAATTTCTGTGGCAACAAGTTGGGATTTCATAAGCAGAGGATTATGACTTCAGGGCAGGCATAAGCAATATGAACACATAGGGCCCAATTTTAAAAGGGCGATGCAGGGTTTGTGTTAAGCCCTGCATCAACCCCAATGTTTGGCACAACCTCACTGAATGCATCTGCCAAAACTGCACCCAGTTCTATAATGTTTGGTGCGGTTGTGACAGTTTTCACAATTTACAGCAGTTTACATCAAAACTTTGGCACAAGCCCCATAAATTAACACCCCCCAATGGCGTAAAGTTAGACCAGGGTGTAGCTGGTCCAACTTCACGCATCTGACGCAAAGGACTTGCATTGGGGTTTTTGGCAGGTGCCCTTGCAAAATCGTGATCGCTGCAAGGATCACCATAAGCCGCCCCCTGTGTCCGACTCCCTGACGCAAGTCCCATGTGGTTATCCAGGGCCATTTTAAAATCAGGTCCATAAAGTCTATGAAAAAAAGATCCGGTTGGAATGAAAATGTCTTTATTGCTATAAAAATGGAAGGCCCCGAAATTCAAGTTTGGGGAGAAGTCTATGCAGCTGAATTCTGTTGGTGTCAGCTATGAACTTTATTGCTTGAAACTGGACAGAGTCTTTAACTGAGAAACAGTGAAGAAAAAAAACTAGAGCACACCCACCTCTAAAAGGTGCTCTCTCCACTGTACTGAACTGCAGCTGTACTTAAGACACACAAAAAAAAATAGATGAGGCACTCACCAGTGGAGCATTTAAATATTTATTTAAAGTTGGGCCATAAAGTGCTGGGTGCAGGTGTAAGACACCCTACATAGTCCCCTACATATAGTGCTTTATCAGCCCCTGATGAAGCCCTATATATAGGGGGCTACGTAGGGTGTCTTGCACCTGCACTCAGCACTTTATGGCTCAACTTTAAATAAATATTTAAATACTCCATGTATTTTATTTTTTGTCTTTAATTGAGAAATGGGTAAAAGCAGAACCCAACTGAAAATAAGTCACTGCGTCTCAGTTGGACTATCCTGGGTAAATCAGTTTCAAAATAAACTCTCCAAGCGGAAGACATCAAGTGAATAAGCTCTGAGGAAATTATAAAGAATGGATTTTCACATTCTGAAAAATGGGCAAGGATGCTTTCTTAACTAGAAGGTTTATCTTGAATGAGTAATTAAGACTGTTATAATGCAGTGATTGAACTGCAGTAGCCAATGACTCACTGAATGTAATTTTCATTTTAGTGTGAATGAAAATTTTGATTATTATAGTGCTGATTATGGTACTAAACAACATGTTATTCAGATGCCCACAAAGACACCTGGTTGGCAAAAAGAGACGCTAGTGCCTACAGAGCAGGTGCAGGCGAAGGGGGTATGCCAACCAGTAAGGGAAACAAACCATTTCAAATGTGAATTATGTCACTGCTGTCTGTGCTACTATCTTCTAAATAATGGACTGTATAGACTGGATCACATTTTTCTTTTTCTTCTGTTAGTAAATGTTATGTTTCATTCCTGTTCAACTTCTCCCCATTGAACATACACCACAGCATTGTGGTATTATAAGGGATCAATGAACACAATAAAGAGCAAACTAAAAACAGGAATGAACCTGCAAGACTGTATGTAGGCCATGACTGATTGTTCAATTTCTGATCATATTAGATTGCTGGAAAAATTTCTGCACCACACCTGCTCTAAAGGAAAAAAAAAAGACATTGTGCTGCTCGAGATTAGACCCATCTTTCAACAAGGAGCAAAAAATTGATACTATGAAACATGGTCGATCAAAATAAAAACGTTTTCCCAAGGACTCCATGTATGAAGTCTGTGTGTGTGTGTGTGTCTCCATCATCTCTTTCATCAGAGTTTGAAAGATTTGATAAATCTCTGCTCCCACTGAACTGCAATCTAGTGCCAGCAGACTCCTCCGTGGCCCTCTACCATTTGAAGTCACGGTCGCAGGCTGTAGGTCAGTGGGGGGTAGAGGTTTGTAGTAATACAGGACACTGGTGTGCTTTTTTATGCTTAAAAAATTAAAAAAATAAAAAAGTGTGGCAAATGAACATGAAGGGTGAAACCAGGATGAGCTTTGGTTAACAGATCAAGGGAAGTCAGTGCAGTTTAGTGGTTAGATCACTGAAATGTGAAAAAGGAGATAGTGGTTTATATTACATGGTGAACTAAAATGCCTGCCTTATAACTGTGCAGTGCTTACATCATCAGTGAATGATTATAAGATGTGATATAAGCGCTAAACTTTTCTAAACCTGTAATTGTGCAGTACTTATGTCACTCCCAGATAGGGATCATATAGTTCAACAAATAAAATACATCCAAACCCTACACAATAAAGGTGTAATGTTGTCTAGGAGTTCTGGAGATAAATGTATAACTGCAAGACTGAAATATCTATCCCTCACTAGCATTGCACCCTTGAATATGTGCTGAGGTGTACTTTATTCCTCATGAATCCCTTGTTATATATGCTGAAGTGTGCTTTATTCCTTGTGAATCTCTTGTTACATATGTTGAGATGTACGTTATTCCTTATGTATTCCTTTTTCTGTATATTGACATGTATTTTGTACCATGTGAATTCCTTGTCACATATGCTCTGCTATACTTTATTCTTTGTGAATTCCTTCATATATATATATATATATACACATAAGGTATATATGTAATAGATAAACCACTCTGAGGTGTGCGGTTGCACTCTGATATACAAATGCTTGGTAAGTGCGCTTATTACATTTGAGGCCGCAGAGAGTGCGTCAACCATCCAAGGGTTGTCATATGTGTTAAAGTGTACTTTATCCACATGAATCCCCGGTTATATATGTAGAAGTGTACTTTACTCCTTCTGAATTCCCAGTTATATATGCTGAGGTGTACTTTATTCCTTTGATCCCCTCTTATATATGCTGATGTGTACTTGTTTTTTATGAATCCCCTGATATATATGCCAAGATGTACTTTGTTCCTTCTGAATTCCTAGTCATATATGCTGAGGTGTACTTTATTTCTTATGAATTTTATATATATATATATATAGGGGATACATGATGGGCAACTGTGGAATATGGAAAATATTTGCATGAGTGCAGAGTGATAATATCACAAGTGCTGAAGGCATGAGTGATATTATTGCAGTTCACTCTGCACGAGTGCAAATGTTTGCCATATTCTACAAGTCGCACATCATGTGTGTGATTTATACAATAGGGCTAGTACCCTTTAGGAACATTTTTTTATGTGTTCTCTCCATTTACTTTATTTTGGTAATTGGGTAAGTTTTTTTGGGGAGTGGGGATCTGGGAACACTGGGCAGTTAAGTGATTTGTTCAGAGTTACACAGTATTGAAATGGAAGTTGCGAGAATTAAACACTGGTCTGGGCTGCTGGATGTAGGAAGTTGGTTCATTGCTTGTTACTCTAACCTCTAGGCTATACTGACAGCACTGTTTGTGTGTGGTCTGAATGTGTGTGTAAGTGTTTCTGAATAGGCTGGGAGTGTTAGATACTATGAGAAACAGGTGCATGTGATTTGCAATGATAATTGTGTTACCTGCATCTAGGAGTGAGACAGACTGTTTATTCAGTGAGTTGCTGGCTTCACTGAGACACAGAAAATGTTGCAGTCAGCACCCAGAAAGAGAAAGTGGTTTATGAAGGAGGCTGTTTTGAAGATTAGAGCAGCACAGTAATGTGCTAGGATTGTCAGAATAACTATGGGACACAGGTGATTGTCTTTTACAATGCTAATTGAGTTAGTTGCAGGATTCAGTGAGAAAGAGAAACCGTGAAGCTGTTACAAGCAGGCTGCAGTGTAGGTAGTCTGACTCTGGTGACATCACAATTGTGAGTATATTTGCTGGTGATGTAGACACTGTGGGCCAGATATTCAAAGGGATTGTGCCATGCGCAAGTCCGAACTTGCTCCATTCTGCAATATTCAGCAGGAGGCAGTTGCGCCACAGAAAACATGCTGAGCAACAGCGCAATGCAAATGAATGCATGCTGAACTGGAGGCGGAGGAACCATGCATAAACTGCACAGCCCGATATTCAGCCGGGCTGTGCAGAGTTGTGCAGGCACAACCCCCAACCTGCGCCTGCACAACTTTGAGCCAAAAAAAAAAGGCTTAAGTCGAGGGCCACCCACAGGTGAGCTGTTGCATTGCAGGGCGCAACACAGCAGTTGCCACCTGTGGCTGGCCCCCAACCCACTCCCTGTGCCCACCCTGCAGCCCGATCGCCAGCAGACGACTGTAAATCCCCACCACCACCCCCCACTGGCCCGATCGAGGGCATAGTTTAATCCCCCCTACCAGCACGATCGCGGGCAGCAATGTGGCTCCCCCCCGAATGTATCCCTGGTGGTCCAGTGGACCGTAAATCCCGATCATGGGATGGTATTAAGAAAACACCCCCGAACACATCCCTGGTGGTCAGTGGACGAAAAGCCCGATCGCGGGCAGTAGTGGTTTAAAACAACCCCGAATATATCCCTGGTGGTCCAGTGACAAATCCCGATCACGGGGTGTAAATTTTGAACAACCCCCAAACATAGCCCTGGTGGCTGAGTGTCCCCCACCCACCACCCACGAAGCCCCACCACCCTCCCCGGCGGCGGCGGATGGCAGCATCCACCCGCCTGCCGCCCGCCGACCACCGACTGACTGCCGGTAGGGCCTGCGCCAGTGGTGCAGAACAAGGCCAATGGGCGTGCAGCCCGCCACCGTCTAAGACAGTCCAGTTTTGTGAATGAATCATTACAAAATCTGGACATGTCATGCAATATGGGCTACATATTGGCTCTTCTGGCACAATGGTCTGTCCCGGGCAATCGCTCGATGGCTGCTGAGGCGACAGCGGTAGATCTTCCAGCACGTAACTGCGGCAGGTGGTGGCCAGAGTGAAACAGAGTGAGGCTGCCACCAGGGCTGTTCCGGTGAGGTTGTTCAACATTTACACCAGATCGACTACCACAGACCACCGATACCGAGGAGAATGATTCTCAAACCACTACTACCAGCGATAGACAACTGAACCCACTGAACTTCCGAAAACTGACCTGACCACTACTGCCCAGCGATGGGCTTTTCAGTCACTGGACCACCAGGGATGTGTTGAGGGGTTCCTATACCATCCTGCGATGAGGTTTACAGTCCACTGGACCACCAGGGATATGTTGGGGAGGAGCCACATTGCTGCCCGCGATCGGGCTGGTGGGGGTTAAACTATGCCCGCGATCGGGCCAGTGGGGGTGGTGGTGGGATTCTACACTGTTTTGCCCATGATCGGGCTGCGGGAGTCAGTCCTCGATGGCTGCTGCCTGGCAGGGCGCCAGGCTGCAAGTCCTCGGGGATCGGCACACTGCATGCTAATGGAATGCAAATGGCCCCCTGTGCCTTGCAAGAAGTATGGCCCCATTTGCATGTCACCTTTTACTGATATGGGGATTTTGCGCATGGTAGCTGCACCACTGCAAGTTGAATGCTCCACTCTGACAACTTGCGGTGGTGCAAGTTCCACTGCGCCATGCACAGTGGCTGTGGCCGGGGCGTGATATTCAAAGGAGTTGCTCAAGGGCGCAACTCCTTTGAATATCGCTCTGGACACACCCCTGCACAACTATTTTGTGCAACGCAAGGGCTTGCTCCACAAAATAGCGCAGTTTGAATATCTGGCCCTGTGGGTTTATCAGGAAATAAACCCACAGTGTCTATGTCATCACAGAGTTATTCCACTGCAGTGAGAATACATGTTTTTGTTGTCAATGTTACATTCTCACCCTATTGTATAAATATATATATATATACTGTATATATATATATATATATATATATATATATATATACACCCTCTCCAGGGTGTGGGGTTATAGACGTTTAATCCATGCCTGGGATGCGTTGTGAGGTACAAGGACACAGGCTGAGTATCCTCACAGCACCCCAGGTGTGGATTAAATGCTTATAACCCCACATCCTGGAGTGGGTTATTGCGTTTGTAACATGGGTTATATTGCGCATACAGTAGAACCCCAAAAGCAGCTGCTCCCCCTCTTTCAATGGCAGAAAGGGATTTTATTCTTCTGCCTTTCAAAGTAGTCCCTGAGAAAAGATGCATTCTGTTGTTATTTATGCACATACAACTGTGACAATTACACTTTAGACATGATTTTTGCATTTCTGAGTCTTACATGTTGCCTGTGGATGCCACAGAGCTGCCGATCGGTATAGTATGACAGGTGCCCAGGATTGAGAGTGGTTGGCTGCAGGACAGCTGCTGAGTGTGGATTAAACTATCAGTTTAATCCACAATTGCAGCTCATGATCTTTCCCTGACTGTCAGGGTCACTTACCATGCTTCTCTTTCTGTTTGTGTGTCGCACTTACTCTCTCTGTCTCTCTCATATCTCTCTCTCTCTCTCTCTCTCTCTCTCTCTCTTCCTGGCTCCCACTTGCTTGCTTGTTCCACTGGTACTTTGGGTCCTGAGTACACTGAAAACTGAGTGACACTATGGACAATGATCACTAACGCTGTACTTCACAACATGACTCCACTGCCTCCAGACTGATGCGACACCGATTCCGCATACTGAGCTTCATTTTCTTATTGTCCTGGGGTGTGGGACATACAGACTGCTGCCAGATGTCCAGCAAGCAGCTGAGTAGAACCACTTTCAATGACCACTGTGTGAGGTGCTCACTTCACCGTGGGACACACTAGGACACTGGTGCTTTGGTCTGTCGGCAAGCTGTTACCTTTCTGTGCAGCGGAGCAGGGACTGTCACCATGGAGAGGTGAGGGTTGTGTGGACGGTGGGAGACAATCAGTGGGAATATGCCGCTGTTAGGTTACTGGCAACAGGGTCCCGATCCTTCTGGGTGGGAAGACCTGTGCTTGCTGGTGGTACAGGTGACAGTTGTCCTGCTCGCCACATCGCCAACCCTTGCACAGGATAATGCCAGCAAAAATAGCACTATATAAAACTCACAGTATCCTCTGATTGGCACAGTCCTCTCTCACTGCTGCCACGTGTGTCTCCAGTGGATCATGCTGTAAATGGGGAATCACCGTGAGCGGACTGCTCTTTCACACCAGCCATCTCTACGAGATTTATTTATTTTTTTTTAACATCTCAGAGCATGGCTGGGGAAGCCATCAGACAATCTGTCAATGAGCCATTTGCTGACAGTAAGGGGGCCAAACAATGAAAAATTCACTTGGGTTTTACCATGTGGCTACTCTCTGTACTGCTCGCTAAGATGAGAAAAACAATGGCTGCTGTACAAAACGAGTTGAGCAGTAGGAGTAGATCCATCCACGGTGTGATGAAGTCAGTTCTGCTGTGTAAAAACAGGATCAGGTAGAGCAACCATAGCTTACATAGGAAATTTAATACACAGTCACCTGCTGTCTAACCAATCACTGAACCTTTCTGCCTCCACCATGTTATACATATATATATATATATTATTTGCAAAAAAACTGCATTAATGCAACATTTAGAGTTCCGGCTAAAGCAACAAAAGTAGGGAAAAGTGGCTTTAGGGTTTCCAACCCTAAAACCCCAATGCCACCCCTAAAGCAAATTGGGGCAGCGTCTTCCTAGTGGTTTTCAACCCTAAAGCTCACCCTATAATATACACTCCAGAAACTTACACACTTAATAGGGTGGGCTTTAGGGTTGACAACCCCTAGGAAGATTCTGCTCCTGATTTGCTTTAGGGGTGGCATTGGGGTTTTAGGGTTTGGAAACCCTAAAGCCACATTTCCCCTACTTTTGCTCACTGTAGCCTGAACCCTAAATGTTGCATTAACACAGTTTTCTATCCCCCCATTCCCTCTGCTCAACTTGTCCTCACCTAATTCTATTCACTAGCAGGGTTCTCTGCATCCTGAAATGGCCCCTCCCTGGGCAATTACTCTTCCTTCACTCCCTCTCCCTCTATATCCTTTCTACCCAACTAGTCCTCATCTGATTCTGCACTCTGGCGGGGTTCTCAGCATCCTGAAGTGGCCTAGTCATAGGCAAGCTTCTCCTTTCCCTCCTCTTCACTCCTCTCCCATCATCCTTTCTTTTCTCTCTTCCCAACTTGTCCTCACCTAGTTCTGCCCCCTGGCAGGGTTTTCAGCATCCTGGAGGGGTCCAGCACTGGGAAATGTCTCTTCCCTCCCTCTCCTTTCCTTTCCCCTCCATCCTCTTCACCTAATTTGTCCTCACCTGACTGTGCTCTCTGGCAGGGTTCTCAGCATCCTGAAGAGGACTAGTCTTTCTCCCACCCCTCCTCCTCCTCCTTCTTCCCTTTACCATCCCCTCTACTATCTCTGCTCAACTTGTCCTTGCCTACTCCTACCCCTTATTTTAAGTCCTCGCCTCATTCCGCCACTAGCAGCGATCTTCGCACTCTGAAGGGGCCAGTTCCAGGTATGACTCGTCCTTCCCTTCCCTTCCCTATCCCTTACCCCTGCCTTCCTCCTGGTCCCCTCTCTACTTCCCTGCACTTAATCAAGGGAATTAGTTCAATTGAGCTAATAATTTGCACTTTTTTTCTATTTGAGGTGCTCCCAGATTGCACTAGCCTTGTGTTAACTTGCCTTTCACAACCAATTTTTTTTTTGCTCACTTTTCTCCGGTAATGTTCCCCCATCTTTATCCTCGCCTTCACGCAGCTGGTTTTCCATGTCTACCCCTTTACTCTCCTTAATGTCCCCACACTGGACCTCCTTCATTCAATAATCACTAAATAATCTGCCTCTTAACTGGGATTCATTCCTGCAAGGAGTTGGCCCCAAGGCTACATTAAATGTCTATACTATGTTCCTCAGATATGCCACTTGTAATTAAATGCATATTCCACAGGTATGATATATTTAATTGTATGTTATGTCAGAAATGAGACTGTATGATTATTTATGATATTTTTTTAACTGTATGTCTTGTTACAAATGTAATTGAATGTTTAATTTCTCAGATATGTTAAATGTTAAACTGTATGTCTAATTCTTCATCCAACTGCCCCTTCCCCGGTCGACTAGCAACTTGTTGTTCAGTGTGCCTTCCTGGTGAAACATTTCAATAAATAAAATAAATAAATACATTTTTTGCAAATAATATCTTTACTTTTTGAGATAGTATAATGGTATCCTTATTTTCCTGTTAGAGCACAGGGCCCGGTACTTTTTGAGATAGTGTAATCGTATCCTTTTTTGTCCCTCCATAGATGCATATATGTATGTTTATGAGTAAGCACAAGGCCCTCTGGGCCCTATGCTTCTATTTGTGGGACAACAGCAAACAAATTGTCAACATAGCTTTCCTATTACCCCACCTCATCAGCCTGGTAGTAAAAATTGTCAAATCCCCATGAAAACATAATTCCGTGCCACTGCAGTGTAATTTTGCAACAGGGGCACGAAAATACATTTTGGGCAAGAAAAATGACAGCTGTCACATTCATGTGGTGGTGGTGTAAAGAAATGGCTATGTTGATAACTTGGGGTTAAAATAATGAAAATTAAGACAGTTTCAAGCGAGTGAGGCGAAATGTCAACAGATGCGCACAACTTTGCCATTTTAGCATATTTTGACCCCAAATTTTCAACATACCCTTCTTATCCTCTTTCCTGGTTAAACAATTTCTCCTTTCCCCTTATGATCCCACCTTATGAACAAGTATGGTGAAAATTTTGAAATCCTACCTGAAATAGGGATTTCGTCAACCGACTACAAAAATCGCCTTTTGGGCAGGATTTGGGAAATGACACAGACATTGTTCAAGAGGTAGGGTATCAAAAATGGTAGGTTGAAAATTTGGTGTTAAAATCTTAGAAATGACAAAGTTATGCACTAAAGTTGAAAACCCCATTGAAATACATTGATTCCCCATACGAAAAAAGATATTTTTTCATGAGCTGTCATATGAACCAAGAATCTTGTTTTGTATCACGAGTCATGAAACAAGATTTATAACCTTAAAAAAAGAACATTTTAAGGGCATTTCTGCAACAGTTGAGTGCAGAATTCAGCTAACTAAGGGGGTCCCAATAAACAAGCTACATGTGTTGGTTGCTCTCAGGAATGTCATATTTGTGGGTTTTCAAACGTGACTTTTTATGGAAAAAGGGAAAACAAGATGGTGGCAAATGAAACAATGATTTTCCCCTCAAGAAATAAGATTGGCTCCATACGAAAAAAGATGATTTTTTCATTTCATACAGCTATTTTTCAGTGCCTACTGAGCATGCTCAGAACCAACTATTCAAAATTTCATAATTAAATAACTTTGGAACAGATTGACATTTTTCCAGTAAATAAGCAAAAGGCACATCTGTGGGCCAGCCCCTTTCTACCCAGAAAATTTCAGGCCAAAGTTCAAAACTGTCTGGGCACTAGCCAAGTTGACAGAAAACCCATTCAAACCAATGGGAAAAAATTCAGAAAAATTGACTTTTTGCACAATCTGTATCTCAGAATCCACACATCTAACCAGAACAACACTGGGTACATCAAGAGAACTTCCCCCACAAGACAATACACACGCAAAATTTCATGCAAATCTGTTGAACAGTTACAAAGTTATTAAAGTGCACATTTTGTGGTTTAACACTGAAGTGCCCATACAACCCTAAATATGGGGTGCAACCATACCCCTATTATTTATATATATTACACATACACACTGAGGTGTACTTTATTCCTTCTGAATTCCTGGTCATAGATACTGAGGTGTACTTTATTCCTTATGAATCCCCAGCTATATATGCTGAGGTATACATTATTCTTTGGCCAGGATATTCAAAGGGGTTGCGCCTGGCGCAACAGAGTTGCACCAGTGCAACCCCACAATGCGCCCCTGTGTGATATTCAAAAGGGGCACCTACACAGCGCAAGTTCCGATGTGCCAGGGTGCATTGCTAATGTATGCAGCGCATCTGAAGGGGGCGTGCCCATGCATATACGGCGCATCCCGATATTCAGCCTGGGGTGTGCAGCGCATCTGCTGGCACAACCCCCAGATGCGCCACAAACCTGGGTGCAATGTTGTGCTACAAAAACCCAAGAACAAATGCTGGCCACTGACAGGCAGGCCACTGTATTGCAAGGTGCAACACAGCAGCTGCTAGACGTGGGTGGCCACCCGCCCAGCAGGGACACTGTCCACAAGCACCCAAACCCCCCCATGCACACCAGTGTTCCCCTCAATGCCCGATCATGGGCTGTAAATGAATAACCCCTACCCTGCAGATCTAGTGGTGAACCCCTCCTCCAAATGCCTGATCGTGGGCTGTACATAAATCGATCTGATCCAGGAGGTCTAGTGGCTCCTCCCTCCCTCCCTCCTGTGTTCCCAATTGTGGGCTGTCCATACTGACATGTCACCCTGGTGGTCTAGTGGCTCCCCCTCCTGTGTGCCCAATGATGGGCGTGGTACCTAGAAACCCGTAACCTGGTGGTCAGTGGCACCCCCCCCACCCACCCACAGGCCCCCTGCCACCCAGCTCTCCCCATCATCGGTGGGTGGCAGCACCCACCCGCATACCACCCAGCTGCCCGCAAATGACAGCTTACAGTATGACCTGTAAGCCTGTTGGTCCACAGTGTGGACCAATGGGCTTCCAGAACCTTACTGTACTACACGAGCACAGATATGTGAATGAACACGTCCATTCACATATCTGTGCCTGTCGATAATACAGTATGATATATCTGAACCCATTGGTCCACACTGTGGAACAACTGTGGCTTCTGGTCATACGTCTATAACCATTGCGGCGAGTGGTATCGGTATCTTTCTGCCTGCGATGACATGGAGGGGGAACTGGGTGCCCGGGGGCCTCTGTGGGTGGATGGGAAGGGGGTACCACTGGACCACCAGGTTATGGGTTTCTCAGGTACACGCCAACGGTCGGGCACACAGGAGGAAGGTGGGCGCCACTAGACCACCAGGGTGACATGTCAGTATGGACAGCCCACGATCGGGTACACGGGAGGGAGGAGCCACTAGACCTCCAGAGTTGGATCGCTTTATGAACAGCCCGTGATTGGGCATTAGGGGGTTCACCACTAGACCTCCAGGGTGGGGTTATTCATGAACAGCCCATGATCGGGTGTTGGGGGGGGTTCACCACTAGACCTCCGGGGTGGGGTTATTCATGTACAGCTTGCGATTGTGCATTGGGGGTTAAGCACTGGATCACCAGGGACTCAGCACATGGGGACGGTGGCTACACAGGGTGCTAGTCACAGTTCGCTGGGCTGCCCTGCACAATGCATGCAAATGGGGCTATAATAACATGCAAATGGACCCATATGCGCCATGCATATATTATGGCCTCATTTGCATGCCCATGTCGGAATATCACGGGTGCTGTGCCCAGTACAACCACAGTTGCACTGGCGCATTCCCAGTCCACCCTATCTGTGGCTTGCACTGGCGCATTGTCACTGCACTATGCGCATTCTGTTCCATGTTCAACGGTGATGCGCCATGGTGCATCACCGTTGAATATCACCCGGTCTTGGCCCTGGCGCATCCAGGATGCTCTGCACCCCCACTTGCGCCATTGCTAGGCACAGTCTGAATATGCAGGCCTTTATGAATTCCTGGTTATTTATGCTGAAGTGTACTTTATTAGGAATTCCTTGTTATATTTGCTGAGGTATACTTCATTCATTATAAATCCCTTGTATATGCTGAAGTGTACTTTAATCCTGATGAATTATTTGTTCTGTATACTGAGGTGTACATTATTTGTTATGAATTCCTTGTTATATATGCTTAGGTGTACATTATTTCTTATGCATTCCTGGTTATATATGCTGAAGTGTATGTGTTCCATATGAATTCCTTGTTATACAGTATGTCCTGAGGTTTACTTTACTCCTAATAAATCCCTTGTATGTGCTGAGGTGTATTCTATTTCTTATGAATTCCACCACAGCCACTGATTCATTCTGTGACCCTGAGCAAGCCATCAGAGCTCCTCATGTTTCAATCCTCCAGCCATAAACCTGAGCAGAACCAGGCCCCACTGAAAATGAGATACTGCACCTCTGTTGGGTTATCCTAGCTGAAGGAATTAAACAATAAGGCACACCAGGGCATGTGATGTGCTGGGATAACATTCCACCGTGAGTGGGTTGTGAATTGTGAGGCCAGAGGCCCAGTGCCTTCAACCACCTAGGAAGAGATGTTACATTTCCCTGCAACATATGCCCTGAAGTGCCTTACTCTAATATGAAAATGGATCCTTTTATGCATTTGTGGTTGTACACATGCTGTTTTGTGGGCACTAGTTTCACTTGTGAGGTTGTGCTGGGATAACACCATGATTAGCTTTCAGCATTTTTTTTGTACATTTGTTAGTCATTAATTTAACATTTGTTTGCTTCTTTGAACTCTGAGTGGCTTTTTAATAATTCTAACCCACACATCAGTTGCAATATAAGGTCAATGGTCACAAATGTTACTTTCAGTTTTACTGTGACCACTGCAAGGAGTTCCACAGTTTTAATTAGACTGATATCAGTGTTACCTCGCAAGAAGTTTATAAAGGAAGGCAACAAACAGAATAGGCACTAGGGAGATGGGGAAGGGGCAGGACCAGCTAAGTGAAACTAAAAAAGGGAAATTAAGGTGGCCAATGATAAGATATTGGTCTTAAGACACTTGATGTTAGTGGTTAGATAAGATGTGGATGTGATGTCAAAGTTTTAACGGTCTAGGTTTTCTTCCCATCGTATCTATAATATTTACACCACTTCTTTTCAAATCTTATTCAGCAATGGATGTCATTTTAATGGGTTTTATCCTGATCCTCTTAAGTCTTAGTGATAGCAATAACCCTCTTTTTTAGTACCATCTTTTACTGATCAGTTCTACTCCGTGCGAGGTTCAGAGGCTAAGTACAATTTTAATTGAATAAACACTCAGTGAGCTTCAATCAGCAGTGCTAATAATACCACAGCCACTGCATGCTTGCTCTAATAAATATAAGTGCTTGTGGGGGCTCGTCCTTTCCTTCCTCTCTCACTCCAGTCTTGCCTCCCTAACCTTGAGCTAGGAATCCGAGAGCATCATATTTTTTTCAGACACACTTCCACATCTAACACAGAAAAATAGAAAGCGTCAGCAGAAAAGGACCGGTAGGCCCATCTAGTCTGCCTTATTTGCCCTGCCAGTTACTACACCCTGAACCATATTTGGTCACAGATATCCCACCCTGCGCCCTCACGTCTATTTATTATACCCATGTACCTGTTCCATGCATGTTTGAAGCTCTCCACTGTCTTTGGCCCCACCTTCTCTTCTAGCAGGCGGTTCCAGGTGTCCACCACCCTTTCTGTGAAAAAGTATTCCCTCACATTACTCCTAAACATCCCTCCAAGCTATATAGCATGCCCCTGTGTTCTAGTGCCCCACCTTCTTCTGTGAAAGAGACTCCCCTCCTGCACCTTGTTCACCCCCATAAGGTACTTAGAGGTCTCAATCATGTCCCATCTTGGTCTCCTCTCCTCCAGGGAGTAAATGTTGAGTTGCTGCAGCCTCTCCTTGTGTGGTTTCTCATACAACCTCTGCACCATTTTGGTAGCCCTCCTCTGGACTGCTTCTACCAAGGCGATGTCCTTGTGGAGGTGCGGCCCCCAGAACTGGACAAAGTGCTCCAGGTGGAGTCTCACAAGTGAGCGATACAGAGGCAATACAACCTCCCTCCTTGTCCTGGAAATCCCCCTCCCTAAGCACCCCAGCATCTGGCTAGCCTTGCTTACTTCCCTGTCACACTTCTCTGCCTCTTTGAGATCAGATATGATTACCCTAAGGTCCCTCTCTTGCTTGGTAACTGCAAGTACCCCCTTCCCACACACACACATTTTATACACAGTTCCTGGGTTTCCCCACCCCTGGTGCATGACTTTGCAATTTTTGGCATTGAAACCCAGCTGCCAGTCCCTAGACCACTCCTCTAGTTTCCCCAGATCCCACTGCATTCTCTCCACTCCCTTCTGGGTGTCCACCCTGTCGCAGATTTTGTAGCATCCACATCATCAAGACATGCCTTTCCTTCCAATTATTCAGCAATGTCACTTATAAAGACACGGAACAGCACAGGTCCCAGTACCAATCCCTGTGGTACTCCATCATAGAAACATAGAAACATAGAATGTGACGGCAGATAAGGACCACTTGGCCCACCTAGTCTGCCCATTTTCCTACCTAACAGATAAGCTGCAGATCCTAGTTAACCAACAGCTTACTTCCTCCTACTCCCCACTAGGACTGCCTTATGTCTGTCCCATGCATTCTTGAATTCCCCCACTGTCCCTGACTCCATGACCTCCTCAGGGAGGCTGTTTCATGCATCCACAACCCTCTCTGTGAAAAAATACTTCCTCACATTACCTCTGAGCCATCCCCCCTCTATCTTCAAATTGTGCCCCCTTGTTCTTGCACATCTCTTTTTCTGAAAGATGCTACCCTCTTGGACTTTGTTGATTCCCTTGAGGTACTTCAAAGTTTCTATCATGTCCCCTCTCTCCCTTCTTTCCTCAAGGGTATACATATTAAGCTTCTTTAGTCTTTCTTCATATGTCTTCTGGTGCAGACCCTGCACCATTTTGGTTGCCCTCCTCTGGACAGCCTCTACTCTGTCTATGTCTTTGCGGAGATGGGGTCTTCAGAACTGCACACAGTACTCCAGATGGGGTCTCACCAACTGTCTGTACATCAGTCACTCTCTCATCCTCCCAGTGACTACCATTTACCAGCACCCTTTGCCTCATATCTTCCAACCAGTTAGATCCCCAGCTCCCCACCTTCTCCCCAACCCCCAGGGTGCTAAGTTTCTTTGTCAGCCTCCTGTGTGGTACAGAGTGAAAGGTCTTACTGAAGTCCAGACAGGCTACATCCACTGCCCTCTTCTAAACACTGATGTACAAACTGTATTCACATCTCTCAAAACATTTAACATTGGCTAAAGTGGAGAGGGCCATGCAGTTTTTCATTGTGGGGTTTCATGTATTAGATCACAAGATGCAGAACCTGAACCTAATATTCTGAGGCCTGAAGTTAGATGAAAACTTTTGAACTGGACCGATTGTTAGGGTATTCCACGTTTGAACAGCAGTTCGGCTTTTTATGTGGCTATGGGTGTTTTATACAAAATGCAGAATCACATATACCATGCTATATCATGGGAATGATATGGAAATCACCATGAAAAAAATCCGACTGGTTCTGCTTTAAGCAAGAGTGTACAGTGCCAAAGTAAGCAATAATGCCCGACAGGGTGGGCGGTGATAGGCAATACGGACCGGCCAGGGCGTAATGAGGCCACGCCGCAGGCGAGGGCCTTATAGTCCTTGGCCGTCCGTAGCTGCCCATACCGCCCACCCTGAGAGGGCACATACCTTAGAAAATGGGCTCTGTGTTTTTTCTATGGGATTTAAAAAGTCAAGAAAAACAGTTAAAAGATATATTAAAATAAAGTTTAAATGTTTGCATAGTAAAGTAGTCCCAATTTCTGTGCTGTTCCATCTGTTGTCCACCACCCACCAGAATCTTGAAGTTAGCCCCCGACACAGAGTTTGTACTTACTGAACAGCACTGCCTTTACTTTATTTGGGGGTTGAAAATGTATACTGTGTGATGTAGTTAATTGTTGAGATGCAGCGTTACTTGATTGTGCTTGATGACATGCAGCGTTACTTCGGCGTGCTTGATGACATCATACCCGGAAGTAAAAGTGGCGTTGAATGAATAACTAATTTATTTTTATTCATTTCTGTATGCATTTTGGGTTGTTTTGTTTATTGGAAGGGCGTGTCAGCGATTGATGTGGGGTTGGAGAGTGCAGGAAGAATGAGGCAGGCAGCATCCGCAGACGGTGAGGAGGCGTGAATGGCGACCCGCGGATCTGTTCACAAAGTCAAGACTGCAAGGTACCATCGGCGCTGTGAGCTGTGGCACAGTTTAGGTTCACTGCAGAAGTTTTTATTGATGAGGAAGTTTCTTTTGGTCATACGGAATAAATGTGACAATGGTTGCGGCAGGGGTATCCAGCAGTGTAAGTGTGAAGCAGTTGAACATAACGGAATGGAGCAGGGTTTCGTTCCGTTTAATCACACAAAAAAAAAAACTGTTTCGGGAAAGGAGACTCATGAGTTGCTATATGCTCAGTATTTAGAAATGTGACACACTGTTGTGTGTGGCTTTGTTTAACAGTTGGCACTAAAGTAGGGTGTTGGAGGCAATATCTGTCACTCAGCAAGAAAAAAAAAATGGCGGTTGATTCAAATTGAGTGCCCAGTGCTTCAGCCAATGGTGAAGCAGGCTGGGCACAATGATTTCTGGCTGGGCATCAGGCAGGTTTGGGCTGGCACTTTTTATTTCCTGGGCATCTATTGAAAGTTAATGTACCCCCCTGGCAAGGGTACCAGCCAATCAGACGCCAGGAAATAAAAAGCCCATTTTCTAATGGCACATACTCTGCAAAGGCCAAGAACAGGCGACAAAGACACGTGTATTGTCCTTCAAATGACTCAGTGTGCACTTCATCTGTACCTCAACCCTGAGGAAGTGAGAGAGACAGCCATATGATGCTCGTTTGGGTCATGGTGAGCTCAACATAGAAAAGCATTCTAAAAGACAAAGAACTTAGCCCAAAACCAATGAAACAAGGGTTACCTGTGTTTATGCATTTCTCACCGCTAGTTTCAGGTGAGCATAGGGCCAGGCTTTGCAGGACTCTTATTTTTGGATACTTCAGACACGAGTATAGGAACTGCATACCTTAAAGTGAAATATTTTATTTTGAAGGGAGAACAAGATGGACTCTACACCTCCAGCCTAACCCACATATAGGTGAGGGTGACGTAAAACAATGTCACATTTGCAGAGTTTCACTGTGAAGTGCATTACTTTGCAAAGTTTTTGCTTTGCGAAGTCCACACTTTGTGGGGGGAAAAAGACCTCACAGCAAGAAATCTTTTTTAAAGTATGGACTTTACCACTTTGTAGAGATGTTCCACATCGAAGCAGCAAAGTGCCAATTCATAGATTGTTTTCTTCACCCACAAAGTGAAAACACCCCAACCACATACTGTACTGCCTCCGCGGCGAGGGTTAGCTGCTCCTCTGTCCCATATTTCTCCTGAGTCTAAACTAAAAATGTTACTTACTTTGATCCTCCTTGTGCCTCTTCCAGTGACTTTACATGTAGCTCAGTGCTTGGTGTGGGGATGATTAAATATTTCTGATGCTTCCTGATAGTAGTGCTAAACATGTTTACTGCTGCCAGTGAAGAAGTCTTTGTGTTCTTAGAGGGAGCCAAGTATGAAAGTGGTTTAGTAGTAGGGACAACATAGGAAATATTGTAAAAATATAAAACTGCTGTGGCCGGCCCACCAGCGCAGTGGTAGCGCTACCGCTTGCAGTGCAGATGACCCAGGGTTGGGAGTGACCTCGGGAGTCGGAGGGTCAGCCCGGGAGGGGGGTGGAGGATCAAGCATCCTGAGGACTGCTCTACTCCTCCAGCGGGAGGGTGGGGACGAGCACGGTGGTGGACTGGCCCCTGGTGGAAGCTGGGGGAAAGACATCCAGAGCTCGAGGAGGTGGGGGGACATGGTAGACGTTGGCATGTGCACCTTGATGTCAGTACATGCAATGTCCCCCAAGGAGGAAAACTGGAAAAAACTGACTCAGTCACGCTGGATAACCACTGGCCTCTGCAGGCCCTGCACCTGATTACTCAGGCACCCCAAGACTCCAGAATTGATGTCCTGGCAGGTAGATGGGACTCCCCACCACCCCTGCCATTGAAGGGCACAGTGGGGGACTCCAGGAGAGAGGTAAGACCAGGGAAAAGTTGGGGTGATGGGGCTGGGAGAACCAGCGTGAATGTGGGCTGACCAGGACAGGGGGAGCACAAAAAAGAATAAATATATATATATATAAACTTCTAGCTGTATTCCTTATTCTACAGTTATGCAGGTGAAGGATGGTTTGGGAATGAAATATAGACCCAGAAAGGACAAAATGTAACTAGTTAGGCTGTATACTAACCCTGGAAGGTGTGAAACAGAGGCCATTATCGAGATCTTCAAATATACGAAGGGGATAAACAAGGTGAACTGTGGCAAATCATTCAGATGCAGTAAGATTATGCGTAACTAGGGGAACAACAGCAAGCTGAGCTGGCAATTGGAAGGTTCAGAAGGGACACCTGTAAAGAGTGGTGGAAGGATGGAACGGGTTACCAGAGGACATGGTAAATGCAAAGACTGTGGATAGCTTCATGAGGGCGGTAGGAAATATACAAGGGGAAGAATGGGGGAGGGAGCAGGGATGCGGGGAACTTGGACCCTTGAAGGCCAAATGCCGCCACATTAGGCAGACGTCACAGACTGCAAGGCCTTCTTCTGTCAGCTTCTTGCTATGTTACTATGCTGGCTTGTTTCTATATAGCCTTGGGTCTTTGGTGATAAGATTTAGCATTCTAATGTGATTTATTTATTTATTTTACAATTTATTCACTTAAGATAGCCTGAGATGCAGTATCTCATTTTCAGTGGAGTCCTGCTGCTTCTAAGTTTTCCAGTTGCTAGGACTGAAGCACTGGGAAGTTAAGTGACTCATTCAGGGTAACACTGCAAGTATGTGGCTCTGTTTCTGAACCTGGGACTCCTGGCTGCAAAGCCTGTACTCCAGAACATGCCATATAGAGCTGCACATGACATTGCATGATGCAGTAAATTAAGTTCATTTCAGCGTAACAAGGAAGGAAGTGAAAATGATGAGAATTTTCACTAAATGCTACCGCATGATAGACACAGCTAGCACAGCTTGAAGAAGGTGGTTGAGAGAGAGAGAGAGAGAGTTTAAAGCATATAATTTAGACAGAAGATTTGATTTCTTTGTTGAAAAACATTTAACTATAATATAATTATTATTCAATAAAAGGTTAAAGGTTTATTATAAGGAAAAATATTGTTTAATGCTTAACAACAGCAAACTGCACTCTAAAAACGATTCAGTTTCTATTGGTTTCTTTGATGGATTGGGAACTTGGTGTACCTGATAATTAAGTTGCTGAGTAAGAAGTGAGCTTTATAATCATTTTTGACAACTGAGATGAAGAAATGAACTGTGTGAAGAAGAAGAAACTCAAGAAAGTGTTTCAGTTTTAAACCATGATTTATAATCCTATTTTATGCTCGTGCCATACCTGTTGCTCCCACTAATTGACCATGATGCAAAAATCTACCAGATGGTCACTTCCACAAATTTAAGGCCTTTAAGAAGCTATTTTATTTAAAAAAAAGAGTACATATTTGTTAGTAATGTTCTAAAATGTGCCTGTTGTATAGTCTGAGCGTCTGACTTCCTACTGACTCAAGGCAAGAACACTGAATAGAATTCATTTTTAAAAGTTACTCTGATGTTCCTCCTTAAACCTTTAGAAATTTATTTATTTTAGTACAGGGTGTTTGTTCCCATAGGTTGGTTGATGAATGATAATGTATTAATCCCATAAGAATCAGGTCAGAAAAGGCTTTCATATACTGTCTCTGCTTCTTGGAAAAAACATCCATTATACCTCTGCCTTTGAATAACCTCATAAACAAGTTTGACAGTGTGTTTTATAAGCAATAATACCCGACAGTGTGGGCATTATTGGGAAATACCGGACCGCCCAGGGGTGTAATGAGGCCCGAGGCCACAGGTAGAGGGCCTTATAGCCCCTGGAAGGTCCGGTATTTCCCAATAATGCCCACCCTGGAGGGTATTATTGCACTTAGAAAATGGCCCATTGGAGAATGTTACTCTGTGAAGAGGTACTTGGACTAGCCCTTATTTTTAGCTGGGCATCTATTGAAAAATAAATGCCCAGCTTGGAGCCTGTCTCAGCCAATCAGGTTTAAGAATTGATTGTTGCCATTTTCTAACCTGTAATAGAGCTCCAAACCATGAAGCTTGGGACCTCTCACTTACTCACCACAGAGCCTTGAGAAAGTCAATCAGCCTCCTTGTGCACGATGTGCTACGAGTTTCTCACTCATTTGTTTTTAAACTTTACACACATTTAATGATTTTATGTCTTTTGGTTGAACTTCTGCCTGTGTAAATAGGTTCTATCATTATATTTCTTGATTTTTGAGGCATTCTCCTCTAACAGCCGTCACGGATCATATTAGGGTTGTAACCATTTATCCAAATTTTAGTTCATCTTGCCAGGACTTTTGGTGCAGATGTCTCCCCAATTCTCCCTGCTGTCTATATCGTCACAGCTCTGCAACCACAAATCGGCCCTATCACATGGATCCCAGTGCTGCTGGTTGGCAGCAACCAGTCAGCAAACCTGGAAGCAGGCCGGGAAGAAAGGGCCATGGCAACATGGGCTTCAGTGGAGCATATCCTTTATCATAACCCCTCTCCAATATTTATTTATTTATTTAAATGTTGATAACTTGGAAAAGCACCATAAGCAGAAGCTCATCTCATTTCCAGGTGCGACCCGGGGAAGAGGGAACAATGGGAATAAAGAAACGACAGCATAAGCAAAATCACAGTACACCAATACAAGAAGACAAATGCCAAAGGGTTAGGGTTACATGACCCAATGGCTATAATAATAAAAATAAATAATCATTCGAGCAAACTTAAAACAATACCAGGCACGGTTGAAAGCTGAGATTACTTGGCAGGTCAACTCTAAATGAGGATTAAGATTATACATGCCCCAAGGACAGTGCAGGTGAAACAAAACTCAGTCTAAAGCATTATCTAGAACAGGCAGTTCAAAATAGCGTGGCAAAAATATTGAGTCGGGGAAGGTTGGGGACAATGTGAGCATGGCTGATAGGGAAGGAGTCTAAGGAGCCTTTTGAGGGAGGGACAGAGGCAAAGGTCAGAGGGTAGTTTATTCCAGAGAGAAGGGAGGCAAAAGGAAAAAGCAGATTGACCAGAAACAGAGTGGGGGTGCGGGACAGAGAAGGCGTGAGGGTCTCTGTGATGAAGGGAGTAGTCAGAGGAGGCAGCCTGGGAGAGTCAAGAGGACAGACAGAAGGGGAGGGAAGGGAGCCAAGCCAGAATTTAACAATGAAAGAGACACAATGTATCATTCGCCTGTGAGACAGAGGAGTAAGAGATAGGGGAGGGTAGATAAGACAGTGATGAATGAGAGTGGGAGAGGCTGTAGCAAAATGGCAGAAGGAGTTAAGAAGGGTGTCGAGTCTGCCAGGGAAATCTGAGATGCTGTGCCATACACCACGTTGGCGTAATCAAACGTAGGAAGTATCATCTTGGAGACTAGTTCATGGTGGGTGGGAAGAGGGAGGCTGGCTTTATGCCTATAAAGGGCACCTAGTTTTGGGCGAAGCTTGGTACAGATGGCATCCACATGGGAGGAGAAATCCAAGTTTTTATCTAACCAGACCCCAAGGTACTTAAAGGCCAAGACGTTCTCAAGGATGGAACCGTCCAGAGTAGTAAAAATGGGAGGTTTCTGTAGAGTGGCCAGTTTTCGTCTGGAACTGAAAGTCATGGCCACTGTTTTTCAACATTGAGCTTAAGTTTGTATTCATTGAGCCAGCACTGGACCCTGTTAAAATCCTCCTGAAGGAGGGACAGCATGCTGCTGACAGAAGGACCGGAGAGGAAAAGAATGGTATCGTCCGCATACATATGAATGTCAGTGGTTCTACAGACCGAGTGGAGGTTATTTATAAAAAGGGAGAAAAGGATAGGGCCAAGAATGGATCCTTGGGAGACACCAGAGAGGACAGGGAGCAGGGAGGATAAGGCGTCGCCTATTTGGACTGATAGTACCCTGTCATGAAGGTAGGAGCAGAACCAGTTAACAACTAACACAGCAACGTCGAGGGAGCCAAGAGTTTGTGTTGGGGGTGGGTGGGAGACAGAATTGAAGGCTTTTGCTAGGTCGATAAAAATAGCGGCTGTAATTTGGCTTCTGTCCATTGCAGTGAGTATAGAGTCAGTGACACGCAGAAGAGAAGATATAGTCAAATTATGCTTCCTAAAGCCAGCCTGGACAGGGGAGAGAGTGTTGGAACTAGTAAGGAAATCAGACAGCCGTGAATGAATAAGTGATTCCTGTAGCTTGGCTAAAGATGGGAGGAGAGAGATAGACCTGTAATTACCAATATGAACCAGGAGTCTGGCATTGGTTTCTCCAAGTCTTCCCAACAGAGTTCCATTTGCAGCCAATGGATAAATGGAGTCGGGACCAAAGAAGGTTCACTGTGGTATGGCTCTCTCCCCTTGGCCACAAGGAGCAGTATTTAGCAGTTGAAGCAGGTAACCTTCATTAGAGCACAGGGCATCCTAGTGGGCAGCCTCTTTACCTTAAGATCCCGCTGGACCAGGATCAGGGTTTAGGAATTAATCCAGGATTTCAGAGCAGAAGGCGATGGTTTAACTGCTATGCTAGCACTGGAGAAATTTTAACAGAATTTCATATCTTTATTACATCACAAACTGTTCACTTTCCTTATGTCACCCCATATCAGCATAATGTGTGCTGGGTTTGCCTACAAATGCACCAGAAGTAATAAGTAAAAGGTTTTACAGTGCTACTTTACATAGCAAGCAATGTTTTATTTAAAATTCTTACTTTTCCTGAGCACTTTTACGGATGACTGTACCATGATGTTCAGTCTCAGGCTGCTCAAAATGTCACTTGTGACTACAGAGGTGATACAGTATGATTCAAAATGCAGCTTAAAACCAAATGCATTAAGTCGTTTGGACACCTTGGATCTTGTTGCTGTCTCCTGTAGGTTGGCCATGGCCGATGTGGAAGCCTATAACAGGGCTGTCGCTGTGGCAGTCGACTCCCTGGCAGCAGTCTGTATTCAGTCTGTCTCTTCTTGCCAAAGCACACCATGGTTTCTAGAAGGGTTCTGGCAGTTGAAAGTTCAAGGTGATGCTTTACAGAACAGCTGGAGGAAGACTCAGGTGGGTGCCAAGAGGCTTGTCCTGCTAGATCATGATGAGAGCTACCACAAGGCCTTAAAAATCAAGCGATCCAAATTTCTCTTCAGGCTTATTGCCACAAAAAGGAAGAAGTCTGCTGCCCTTTTCCACACCTTAAATTGTTTATTACAACCTGACTGTCAAAGGGAAAAGAAGGAATCCACATCAGCCGTGGCTTAATGAAGATTAGGCATCGTGGTAGCTCTCATGATCTCAGTTCCTGAATAGCATTGGGATAGACTAATCTATAAAGGATAAGGTTCCAATTTCATACTTAAATCTTTATCAATAAGGAGAAAAATAACTTAAAAATTCAATTTATTTTGGAATATTGGGTACTTGCGGTCTACTGCTGCTAACTGCAATATTTTTATACTGGTGACCAGAGCCCATCGTTAATGTTTTTCTAGAATCGTTACTTAAAGCAATATATGTTTACAGATATGGTTATCATCAACATTGTTCAATTCTTAGTATCAAACACAGCTTGATTCAGTAAATTACAGTGCTACAGTATAATAAAGAAATTCACATAATGCAGTTATTACACATTATTATCAGATTACTTACAAGATCTGAGCTCAATATATATAGCATTCAAGTGGATCTTCTAGTCAGTTCATTAAGTGTATTACTGAGGTGGGTCCAGATGTCTTTCTACAGTTCCAATAGTTTTTTAGATATAGTGCATTTTTTTTTCTATTTTGGTTAAGGTCTATCAGATTTACCCACTAACTAGAAGCTGGTAGACTGTTATGTTTTCAGTTAACAAGAATACATAAATTGCCAGTCGCAAGACATAACTGCAAACATTACGCCTGTGCTGATGTAAAGAGGAGATAAGTATACAAGCCTAATAAAATTAGTTCTTTTTCTGGTGGCATATTTGCTCCTAAGGAACTTGTAATTAATACGTTCCCAATAATATTTCAATTTGGGACATGGTGAAAACATGTAAATAGGGTTTTCTGGTGAGTGGTAGCAATGTGGGCATTTATCTGAAATATTCAGGTTTATTTGGTTCATTAAATAATTTTTATTCATGATATTGGTGACCTGGGTTTGGGAACGAGCCTGGGTCATCGGGGTCAGCCGGGGGGCAGTGGATCGCACATCACAGAGGATGCTCTCCTCCTCCAGAGAGGGAGAACAGCTGGTTCTGATGCAATACTGCCACCTAAGTGACCACAGGAGGCAGTACATATGGATCAGTTTACACAGCTGGGGGGGGGAGCATCTGGTGACATGCTATGCACACCTTCATGCATGAGCTTCTGTACACTAATTCACCAGCATCCCAGGGATCAGAGAATAATAATAATAATAAACTTTATTTTTAAGGCGCCTTACCAAAAACCAAGACGCCAAACAAATCAAAACACACCATACATCTCAATAGCCTTAAAAGTATAAAACAGCAATAAAACTACTAATACGGTCGGAGAAGACTTCAACCACCAAATGCTCACCTCCATAAATAAGTTTTCAAGGCCTGTTTAAATCCCTCCACAGTAGGGGACCCCCATAACTGACACGGTAGAGAATTCCAGAGGGTAGGGGCCACAAAAACCATAAATGCCTGTGCTCCAGCAGATCTTAGATGCACCCTTGGGATCTCTAGCAACCCCTCGTCAGCTGAGTGGAGCGATCGCCCAGGGTGATAAGGAACCAGGAGCTCTTTCAGATAGTCCGGTCCCTCGGTAAATCCTTGGCCAGTCACAGGGTGAAGATCTGGTCTCTCACAGGCCCCTCACCAGTGACCTGGCCCTCCTCTGAACTGGACCCTGGACATAAAGTGGGGGGTTGGGAGAAAACTGTGGGAGTCACAGTTGAGTGACAGGAGTCAGTGTTGAGTGATGGGAGTCGGTGTCCAGTGACACAGCTGGGGAAGCTGGATCGACAGGGGATATGGCTACCATCAGGGATATAAAGAACAATAACTGAAAGCAAACAAAGTACTTAGGTGAGTCATGACATCTGGAAATAGTTCTAGTAAACATCCTGTTCTATGATAATCTTGGGTTTAGTACTGCTAAGTAATACTTCAGTTCATTACAGGTAATCAAGAACTTTTAAAATCTCCCCAAAATTATAAGTATTGAAAAGCTTAAGATTTGTCTTTGAGACAGACAACTCTTTTCCTCCACCATTCTGCAGCAAATCCTATATTTTGCTTAATGATATTTTACCATGTTATAATGGAAAACTCTTGCCAATCGGAGAGAAAAGATACAGTGCAGTTTTCCTGCAATAAACATACAGTAGGCCTGTGGTATGCAATTCACTGCACTCTAAAACCGGCTCGTAATCACTGCCTGCCTGGGAGGCTGCTTGTCAACTACTGCAGCTACTGCAGCAACTATCTTTATAAAATGATTTTAATGTCTAAATTCAAAGGAATTTGACAGTTTTGGGAGGCTGTCCAACCTGGAGGTTAGAGAGCATCAAGATAAGAACCTGGAGACACAGCCCACCTGGGTTTAAATTCCGCAACTGCCACTTGCATACTGTGTCCCTGAATGAGTCACTTAACTTCCCTGTGATGCTGGATAACAGTTGGAAACAAGATTTGGCTCAACGTGATTTTCCCGACCTTAAGAAATTTTGAAATGAATAAAGTTAACAGCCTGCAATACAGTCTGTGCATGCCTTGGGGGGAAGCGCCATCCGTGGTTGCACTATAAAATGCTGCGATGAGTTTGGTAGGGACCCAGTAAAGCAAACCAGCAGATGTTGTTGAACACTATACTTAGTTAGTCTCCAGCTTTAAATATCTAGGTGTTCTACTTGAGACCTCGTTGACCTTCTCTAACCACATCTCAGCCATGTCCAAAAACTTTAACCAAAACCTAGGGGTTCATCACAGGTTAAAACACTTCATAACTCCTGAAGTACACTTGGCCATTCCAAAGTGCACTCTGCTCCCCCTAGCAGACTATGGATCCAATATTTATCCCCGTCCCCCAATATTTTTTCCCCAGCTGTCACTAAGAAAATTATCCAGCTAATTACAGTGTTCAACAACACCTGCCAGTTTGCCTTACTGGTTCCCTACCAAAGTCACCACTGCAATTTATACTGGGATTACAGATGGCTGTCCCCCTCAGGCACACACAGACTTTATTTTGGGCTGTCAAATTGGCTCATCTTCATGTGAGTCTGACCCTCTCCCTTAGTGTTCCTTAGGCAAAAAACTGCCCATGTACCTTACGTTTTGCTAACCTCCTGCTCCTTGCTGAGCCATGTGTCATGACCAGTATGGGCTAAAAGGACTTTTCAGTAGCTGCCCCTGCTTCTGGAATTCCTCCTTGGTGGCCTATGCTTTGTCCCGTCACATTCCCTCTTCACAGTTCATGTTGATGATTACATGTTGATCAGCTCCGTCTGTAAATGTTTTACATGATAAATTGCTATTTTACACTTTACATGCTTTGGTCACAAGACGCTTATGTATGCAAATCGTGCCCAGGTACAGTTCTGTACATTTGTAAGAGCTTATCTGATTTGTTGCCTATTACTTATGTATCGTAAGCCATGTTTACATGGCAGCGGTGCTTCTCATTTCGGACTGCAGCATTGTGGTCCCGACCAGCAGCAAGTGGCAAACTGCCTGTCCACATGGCCCCTCTGTGCACCGCTACATTCTGAGCTCGTGAGGGGCCATGCATCAGAGAGCTGGAATGTCACTTGCTACCACAAAGACAGAGTGGACGTGTTGTGATGGCACAGACAGTCCACACAGTGGCATACTCCACCGCAAATCTCTCACTTTGGTTGGTATCCCCAACAAGAGAGGAATGCAGGACTGGCTTAATGAGTGACTTGCCATGATCAGGTACATGTCCACATGGTCGCATTTGCACTGGAGCAACCCGAGTGATCGATAGGGCTATAGGGATGCAGTATAGCGCAGTGGTTTAAGGCTCTGAGCTGCAAACCTGGAGCCCTGGGTTTGAATCCCACAGCCCCCACTTACATACTGAGTGACCCTGAGCAAGTCACTGAACTTTCCTGTGCTCCCAGGTTGCACTTGCAAACAAGCTTTCAACTTAGTGTGTCTCACCAGGTAAAACAAAGGTAAAAAAAAAAAATGTGACCGTGTAAACAGGTCTTTAGCTTACCCTCTCGAACAACAGTGCTCTGATTGCTCTAATGTCCTATGCATGTATTACTCTAGCCTTCCCATATGCCTTACTGCACTGAGAAGATGTGTTTAGGGTTCTTTTAAGTTAGGTTTTACACCTTCCTATGGTGACATTTCCATAGTTGATTTACTCAGCTTGGATCTGAATATTCAACAATGTCATGCTGTCCCAATTCCAGTTCATGTGGATGACGTGTTCCCATTAAATCTGAGGTCTCTGGTCTACCCATTCCATCTGAGGCCGGTAATGGAACACTGCAGGCCAGATTTTCCACATTCATCTGCCTTGCTTGGTTGCTCAAGGTGATTAAGAGTTGCAGGTCTTGCTCATGGAATCATAATTGCAAACTGTTCTTTTGCCATATTGTAATGTAAACAGTGTTTATGAGAAGCTCACTCACCTTCTGCTGATGCCAAGTCATTCTAAAACCATTTCTGCTAAAATATACAATCATTTGTATTTTCAGAAACAGAACAACTATAGCAGCATTTGCTAACTACTTATTTTCTAGAATATTTAAATAATAATTTGAAGGTCCTAAACTGACATGCTACTTGAGGGAAAGCTAAGTATTCTAGCAATGTGTAGAGTGGCAAGCAAGGAGCTGCACTGGTGGAGCGTCAGTATACACATAAAACTGGGGCAGCACCAGCAGTATGGATAGTAAACGTTCCAAGGGCATTTAGTCAGCACTGAGAACCCTTACACCCAAGTGTGGGTCTGGTTCCAGTTTACACTTCATGTGCAAAAATATTTTTTTTTTTGCTGTTTACTGCAGTATAGAAGATTTATCAGACTGATTCTGCTGACTTGCAAGTTGACATTTTATGTAACTACAGCTCCCAGAATCCCCTGCAGCTGACATCAGAGTGGAGCTGCAGCAATGGGAGATTCATGAGCTTGCGGTGCTTGTCAGAGTTTTTATAAGCTCTGATCTTTTGTTTGCTCATCCCACTGTCCTCTCTGGGCTAAGTACAGTCACAGAAGACTGTACTTAGCCCCAGGAGAACAGCGGGACCAGCAAACATCAACATGCATTGCAGGCTATTGAATCTCCCATTGCTGCAACACTCCCCTGATGTCAGTTGCAGGGGATTCTAGGATCATTTGTAGTTACAGAAAATGTCAGCTGCAAGTCAGCAGAAACAGACTGATCCAATCTACTATACTGCAGTAAACAGTAAGTAAAAAAAATGTTCTTGCACACAAAGTACAAATTAAGACAAGCCCCCCCCCCCACACTTGGGTGTGGGGTTCTTAGTGCTGACTGTTCCCCTTTAAGAAGAGATGAGATGTTAAGCCCAGTCAGTGACCAGTCTGATTTCTTTGAGAAGATCTGTCTCCCACCCCTAGAACAGAAACAGGGTTTCAATGTACCCTAAACATATTTCATTTTATAATTTTTTCTTTTATAATTGTTGGCCAGGAAAGGCACACTGAGTTGAAGCAATTATAAATTATTTTTATATTCAGCAGAAACTAGTCATTATACAAGGCATGAAGATGTTTATTTTCTTAAATGAATACTCCCTGTGCCGCATTACTACTGTTTGCATAAACCCCTTTATGTCTGGCCTACAAAACATATAACTAGTTTCTTAGGAATTTACCTTGTTCTACTAAGCAAAATGTTGTGACATTATTTAGCAATAAGAAGATTAAAAGTCGTGGACTGCCAGTGTTATACTGCTGTGTCTGGCATTTGATGGTGTAATCTGATTAATGCAAGCAATAAGTGACTCTGTGGCTTTGGGTCAATGTGTTATAAGCACAGCTGACTAAACTACTGGTACAAAATGCAATACGCAATATGCTAAGCTGTCTCAGTAAGGAAAGAAGCAGTCCCAAGTGTCTGTTACTGAAGGCAAGCCATAGAACTGTGTAGGATGCAGGCAGGCAGACAGGTTCTAGACTGCTGTGTTGCACAATGGTCAGTGATCTATAAGAGTTTAGTCCAAAATGTCCTAAAATACAAATACTTGGTTATGTACACATTTAGACTATTAGACTGGGAGTTTGTATTTCCTTGACTGCCTTAACTTCTTTTGTTAAGTAAGGGAGAAGAGGAAAACAAGGGAATGACCAGACAGGCTAAAGCAAGGAGAGGAGTAGAAACCAAAGGAATGAATAGAACAGGCTGAAGCAAGGAGGGAAGTGGGAACCAAGGGAATGACTAGAACAGGCTGAAGCAAGGAGAGAAGTGGGAACCAAGGGAATGAGTAGACCGGCTGAAGCAAGGAAGGAAGTGGGAACCAAGGGAATGAATAGACAGGCTGAAGCAAGAAGAGGAGTGGAAACCAAGGGAATGTATAGACAGGCTGAAGCAAGGAGAGAAGTGGGAGCCAAGGGAATGAATAGAACAGGCTGAGACATGGAGAGAAGTGGGAAGAGGAAGACAGGGGAAATGCAAACATTCTGAATGGATATGTCTGCTTGGGTTTCTCAATGGAGGACAGGCAACCAATACTTAACTGTGCCCTCAAGTGAAAGGGCTGGGGGTTAATATGGGTCCAAATCCAGTGAAAAAGGTACTAGAGGGCTTAAGTGCACTTAAAGTACTTAAGTACATGGGCCCAGAAGGGATACATCCATGTATGCACATTGAGAAGGGGCAGATCCTTGCTGAACCACTAACTGAGTTATTCAGTAGCTCACTGGAGACAGGGATAGTAACCAGTAACTAGAGGATGGTGAGTGTAGTTATTCTAAACAAGGGGGAGGTGATCCAGGGAGCTACAGACCCATCAGCCTAATGTCTGCCATGGGTGAGCAGCTAGCATTCATTATAAAGGAAGAGATAGTAACTTTCCTGGAAGCTAATGGACAGAGTATACAACACAACAAGGGTTCATGGCGGGAGGTGGGGGAAGGTGATGTCAAACAAACCTGATTGATTCCTTCAATTGGGTGACAAAGCAATGGACAAGGGACAGGCAGTGAATACACTGTACCACGACTCAGTACAGCCTTTCATACAGTACTGCATGGATGGTTGATAAAGAAGATACAGAAACTCAGAGTAGGACACAAAATTATTAGCTGGGTGGGAAACTGGTCAAGTGACAGGACCCAGAGGTTGGTAATAAATGGGAAGTTCTCAGATGTCAGGGAGGTCACTAGCAAAGTGCAACAGGGGTGGGTCTTCGGACCGTTCCTCTTCAACATCTTTATCTGTGACATGGTTGTAGTGATTCAGGGCAAGATATGCCTTTTTGCAGGCAACATTAAGATTTGTGGCCAGGTGGATAGTGAGGAGGGAGTCAATGCCTTGGTTGAAGGTATGGCAGTTAAAATTTAATGCCAAAAAATGCTAGGCGATATACATAGCAATCTATCCTAGCACTGAATATAGGATGGATGAGGTAGTTGTGAAAGTACTGCAGAGGAAAAGGGGTTGAGAGTAATAATATCTGACAGCCTGAAGGTATCAGCACAATGAAATAGGGTGGTGGGCAGAGCAAATAGGATGCTGGGGTGCATACGGCAAGGGATCATCAGCAGGAGAAGTCAGGTGTTGCTGCCATTGTATATGTCACTGGTTTGGCCTCACCTGGAGTACTGTGTACAGTTTTAGGGTCCACATCTAAAGAAGGACAGGGAAAGGGTGGAGGCAGTGCAGAGGAGGGCAACCAAGATGACTTAGGGACAGCAGGAAAGGACATATAAGGACAGGTTAGCAGATCTGAACATGTGCACTCATGAGACGGGAAGGAAAAGCGGGGATATTACTGAAACATACAATACCTCCATGGGGTTTCATAAAGTTTAAAAGAACTGAAAGATAGTCTAGTTGGCCCAGTTACCAAATTGTTTGATGCATTGCTTCAGGAGGGAAACACTTTGAGACAATGGAGAGAGGCTAATATTACCCCTATTTATAAAGAAGGTAATAGAAATGAGGTCAGAAATTACAGACCCATAAGCTTAACATCAGGTATGAGTAAGCTCCTAGAAAGGATAATACAAGATCATATGGTTAACCATGTTAAGAGCAAAGGATATGTTAATTTGTCACAACACGGATTCTCCACTGGAAGGACTTGTCTAACTAATTTGTTGAGCTTCTTTGAGCCAGTACACGCAGCTCTAGACAGGGAACTGCCTGTGGACATGATCTTTTTGGGCTACACTAAGGCATTTGATTCAGTGGCACATGACGTGCTGATTAAGCAGCTGATTTCCATCTAGCTACCCCTAAATTTGGTTACATGGGTTAAATCCTGGTTGACTAATAGATATCAATGTGTTGTCATAAGGAGATATTCATCAGATTGGGCCCAGGTCATGAGTGGTGTACTTCAGGGCTCGGTCCTGGGCCCAACACTTTTTAACCTGGTCATAGCAACCATGAAGGAATAAGGGGGTGTCTAGATGGGAAAATATGCTGATGATAGTAAATTGGGTGCAGTTATTAATAACATTAAAGCGGCAGATGAATTTCAACTAAACCTGTCTGCTATAGAAAAGTGGGCAAATAATAAATATATTTATTATTATTTATTTCAGTTATGATAAATGAAAGGTAATGCATCTGGGGAGCAAGAATCATCAGTTTACATATACCCTCAATGGTAAACCTCTACAAATTACAACAAATGAACGTGATCTGGGAGTGATAGCGGACAATAGGCTAGTTTTTGATATAAACACCAGACATAAAGTAGTACAGAGTAGTAGGATCCTGGGATGCATTAAAAGAAATATTAAGAGCAGATCCTAGGAAGTTACACTGCCCTTGTATACAGCCTTGATTAGATCGCAGTTGGAGTAATGTGCTCTCTTCTGCACTCCAGGGACAAAGAGGGAAAAGTTAATAATTGAAAGTGTTCCACGAAGAGCTACCAAATTAGTGAAGCAGCAACGACATAGGAATTATGGAGATAGGCTGAGATGTTTGGGCATGTACTCCCTGGAATATAGGCAACGGAGGGGTGATCTATGTCTGGTGTATAATGCCACCAGAGATAGATATCTATGGGGAACCATAGGCTTGATAGACTATATAAGTCTACAACATACGCATAGTCATAACTTGAAATTAACAGGAGATATAAGTAGGACCAATAAAAGACAAAGATGGTTTATACAAAGGGTTGTAAAAAGATGGAATTCACTACCGGAATATGTGGTATTTAGCCCCACAATGGATGCATTTACAAATAGACTAGATTCCTGTATGAGGGAACATAAGTATGTGTCTCTTCACTAAAGTTTAGTGGCAAGCCACCAATGGTCTTTGGCCTACAAGCTTGTATCTTTCTATGATTCTATGGCTGGAAGGAGACCGATTAGATTGAGTGTGAACACAAGCACCACTGGTAACTCAAAGAAGCTGGTGGAGGGAAGTTTAAGAAAGATAAAACAAGAAGTACATTTTCATGGAGGGGGGGAATGGTGGAATAGGCTGATGGAGGAGGTGGTCTGTGTGAAATCAGTGGGGGGGGGGGATTTAAAAGAATGTGGGGCATATACAAGAACTTGATAAAGACCACACCAGAAAAGGATCCTAGAGAACTAGATATAGTATATAAGTATGTTGTCTTTAAAGTAATAAGGCTAGAAAGTAGATATTACCTTGGCATGTTTATTTCTTTGTGTGGTTAGGATACAGCTTAAGGATTACTGTTAGTTATGTGTTAGAATGTATTCAATTTCAGTATGTACTACAGGGATTGGACATTTGACAGTATATATTAATTCCTGACATATATATATATATATATATATATATATATAGGCATTGTATTGTATTCTTTCATGAAAACTTAATCAAATTTTAATAAAAAAAAGAAAAGGAGGGGGATGAGGGGGGTGAGGAGTCTCTGGAGCTCTCACATTCAGTCATGTTAGGTAGGGACTGGCAGACATGATGAGCCAACTGACCTTTTTTCTGCAAACAGATTCAATGTTTTATGTTTCTAAGTCTTACAGCAGCATACATGCTGTGTGGTTTCATGACTATGATTTACATAAGCACCTGGGTTGGACTGTTAATGTCCTGTATTCACCTTTCACCAGAGCATACTGTATTTCCAAAAACAATACACCGGCCTTGATGTGCCCAGATGCAATTCACAACAAGCATGCCAAGGGTCCAGGTACTAGTCTGCATGCACATCAGTGTACAATGGCAGCCATCCTAATCTTCCACGTAACCACAGAACAGTTTATCATGTTAAGGTACCACGTTACAGCACTCCCCTCTTACCGCAGTATCATTCAAAGTATTATGTTAGCTAAAGTCTTACCTTACTGTGCCGACTAAGCAAAATAAGAGATCCAGAAACAAATAGTTTGATCTTTTATTGGACCAATACAGATCTAACAAAAGAAAACAGTGCTTAAGCTTTTGGACCAACCAAGTCTTTCCTTGGAAGCTTATGACAGTTGTATGGAAAAACACATTCTATTAACATCCAGACCATACAAAAAAAAGAAAGAATTCTCATTAGTTTAAAATACCTTTTTTTAAATAACTGAGGTTTAAATACAAGGAATCAATTAACTCAGTTAGCTGGCTGCTGTAAAGCACTCCAAGGTCAAATGTCAACAGAGGCACATAAGAGTAACCCTTGGAGAGGCCAGTCAGTTACATTAACTTACATTATGAATAAGTGATGGTGTCATATGAATACACTCTTAATTAAACAATTAAACTCAAGACCTTTAGATTTAATACCCACTTAAGTACATGTTAAAAATGTGCTAGAATTCCATGTTGAAAACTATAAAACAGAAATTTTCTATCTATGGAAATAAGAAGGTAAAAACAAAAGTTCCCCTAGAGTAAACAAACTGTTTCTCACATTCATATAGTGTTAAACTTCTCTGGAAACAATTTATCACCTATATTCTCTACCAGATAATAAATTCTGTAAACTTTGAAAATGTCATGCCTGCAGCAAGATTTAGTTTTGCAAGAAATCTCAATTTTCAGAATTACAGTCCAACAAAAAAAAACAAAAAAACACCGTACCAAGGACCCCCCAGAGATCATGCCTCCTAATATCTTTAGTGTTCAGTAATGTGTCGGTATATAATCAATCTACTAAAAGTACAGGAACAGTCTTAGGAATCTGAATCAAAAACTAAAAGAATTAAACCCTATCCACCCCCCCCCGGGAATATCATAATAAGGATAACTAGTTGGTAGGAAGTATAAATTTGTTGTGTAAGAGAACCAAGAGTCCTAACACACTGTAACAACATAATGTCATGTATCTGAATATAAGCCTTACCTCATAAAACCACAACCCGCCCACTCCCCACACAACCTCCCCCCAAAACTAACACACTATCCCCCTACCACACACACACACACACACACACACACACACACACACACACACACTCAAATAGTTAATGGAGAGGAACCAACAAACTGATAACCAGTTAAAAGGGACCCTATAACCATACAATATTAAAACAAAAACAAAAAATACTGAAGTCCCATTATATGCCCATCCTTTGTACTTAAGGTCTGTGTAAGTTCAAGTAGGGTAATGTGTCATAAAACCTAAATCAGTGCTCATGCCATCTTCTACCATATTAAGAAGTAAAATAAGCCTGACCCCAAAAGCCCATCTCTGTTGTGTATTTTTGAAATGTCCTTTAAGACCATTACTGACATATTTGAGATACAGTGGTCATTCTGAGAGAAGTGCTGCCCCACTGGCTTTTCAGTCATCTTCATATTAATAGTATGTCTGGGTGAGTTAATTCTAGTACAGAGAGGTTGCCCGGTCTCTCCCACATACCTTGTTTGTGGACATATCTAGCACTGAATGAAATAAACAACATTCCATAATGCATATGTATAATTCCCCTGTATCCTGAATTGTCTATTTTGTGAAGTAACAACACAATCCAAAGTGGAAATGTGCTCACAAGTCCTACATATGAGGTGACTGCAGGGTCATATACCATTTAGGATTATGGTATTCTGTTCTGGTGCAAGTTTACTCCTAACAATCAGGCTGGCCAAATTAGGTGATTGTTTAAAAGATAGCAGTGGTAGTTCTTGAAAAATACAATTTAGGGTCTCATCGTCACTAAATATTGGGTGGAGGTCCTTAATAATTTTACACAGAAGTTCAAGGTCAGGATGATATGTGATTACTAAGGGTATTCTGTTGGTAGTGGTCTTTTCTTTATACTGAAGTAGTTGTTCCATTGGTACCTGTGTTGCACATTCTACTGCTCTGTCAAATTCCCTGGAAGAGTGTCCCTGTTCAATAAAGGTTTTCTTTTTCAATATAATCAAATGTGTATCTCTGTCTTCCTCACTTGAACAGATACGGTGAAAATGAAGTGCTTGACTGTACATTATGGATTTTTTTTGTGTGACTCGGGTGATTACTATTTCTATGAAAATATCTCTGTATTTTTAACAAAGGTATTTTAAACCAATGAGAATTCTTTCTGTTTTTTTTTTGGTATGGTCTGGGTGTTAATAAAATGTTTTTTTCCATACAACTGTCATAAGCTTCCAAGGAAGGACTGGGTTGGTCCGAAAGCTTAAACACCGTTTTCTTTTGTTACAGCTATGTTGGTCCAATAAAAGGTATCAAATCATTTGTTTCTGGTTCTGTTCTTACAAGGACTGATACAGCAACTAACTAATTCTGTATAAGCAAAATAAGGTAACTCTTAGCTAATGGAGTATGCTGAAGGTAACAGTTAATGAGGTATGTTAAACGATACTGCTGTAAGGGAGAAGTGCTTTAATGTGGAACCTAATGTGGTAAACTGTTCTGTGATAAAGTGAAAGATTAGGATGGCTGCCACTGCACAGCACATACAGGGTCAGGCATCTTTAGATGGTCTTGCTGACTTGGTCGAGAATAACAGATGCTACCACACTTGGCAGCAAGCTGATTTAAACCATGTTTGATCATTGCAATCAGATACACTTTTGAAGACTGCACCTTCTGCATATAGCAGGTTGTAGGAGACAGTATAGCACAGTGGTTAAGAGCACTGAGCTGCAAACCTGGAGACCAGGGTTTGAATCCCATCAGCCCACACTTGCATACTGTGTGACCCTGAGTAAGTCACTTAACTTCCTTGTGCTCCCAGGTCACACCTGGAAACAAGCTCTGGCTTAGTGTGCCTTTCCTGGTTACACAATTTCCCCATTCCATTCCCACACGGATGGGCACTGGACACAGCGGATGATGTTGGACTGCATACTGACTTGAGAAGACAGGGCCTCTGGCAACCAATTAGGTTAATTATGCCCATATCATATGAACAATACAGAATTAATGACTTTAATCACAGAGCAAAACGTCTTGTTTAACTATGTTAACAGATACTTGTATTTTTCTGTCCTTTCACTTGTTCTGCTACAACTCTTGGTTTCTTTTTCTGGAGCTACAATAATACAAAAAATGTACCAATTCTATCTTTACAAAGCAATGTGCATGGAGCCATACTTATGAAATACCCTTGTTAAATTAGAGCCAGAAACAAATGGTTTGATACCATTTATTTGACTAACTTAGATGTAACAAAAGAAAACAGTGCTTAAGCTTTCGGACCAACCAAGTCCTTCCTCGGAAGCTTATGCCAGTTGTTTAGAAAATCACATTCTATTAGCACCCAGTTCATACATAAAAAAACAGAAAGAGTTCTCATTGGGTTAAAATATCTTTTTAAGCCATAACAGAGGTTTAAGTGCAATGCACCAGATTGAGTCATCGTGCTGCTGTGAAGTATTCCAAGATCACATGTCACTAGAAGCAGATAAGAGGAATCCTACAAGAGAGGCCAAACAGTTTAACTAACTTACAAAATGAATGCGTGATTGTGTTATGAGAATACACTCTTAATTAAATGTGAGACTTTGATTCAAAACCAACATAAGTACATGATAACAATAAAATATATCCGGAGACAGTTTATTAACTATATACTCATCCAGATAATAAATTCCATCAACATAAAAACCTTCAGAGATGTAACCAGATTTTTATACAAAAAATATCAATTGTCAGAATTAGAGCACAATAAAAAAAAACTACCAGGGACCTCCTAGAGAATGAGATGATATATCCTGATAAGTGTAGTGTTCAAAAATTTGTCAGTATAAAATCAACCTACTATATGAATGGTAGTAGTCTTAGGAATCTGAACAAAAAAAAAAACTAAAGGAATTAAACCTCCTGGCACTGCTTTCTCGGGGTCTTGCAACCCCTCCCTGTATCAACTCTGACTTAGAGTTGATTATATTAAGTACAGGGGGTTCGGAGGTGAAGCCCCCCAAAGAAAACAAAGTGTTCTCGGATGGATTTATGCCAACTGCAATTGCGGTCAACATAAATCCATCGCTGTAACATTGGTCAACAGAATATTTTTTGAACCGGCATCATAGAGCCCTTCTTTGTACTGTGTTGTACTAAAGAAATTATGCACTCCAGGGTGTGTGTCGTGCTGGGATAACATCATGCCTCAGGTGTTTGGGCACAAGGCTGCAGGCCAAGTGTGTCCAATGCCCAAGAAGTGAAGTTATCCCAGCACACCACACACCCTGGTGTGCATTACTCCTATTATACAATGGTTTGTGTGCAAAAAAAAAAAAAAGAAAAAGTACATATAAAATACATTTTTTTCCTGTTTTTTTAATGGGCAAGTATACTTTTTAAAAGAATAGTGCTGACTGACAGCATTGGTCAGTAGGTGATGATGCTATTATTGTGGCTCTGCAGTCTGCCACAGTAACCCCTCTCTGTCTTATCCCTGCCTGTGACTTTCATTGTCCCCCCTACCCTTCCCTGTCCTGTGTCTTTTTTACCATTGGTTTCGTAGAAAGAGACTGAAGTTGGAAACACAAATCTCTCCCAGTTTTATTGTGGGACCTAAAGTTTTACGCTGACTCTGTCTGCCCACCCAACCACTAAAGAACGAGCTGTTCTGTGAGTACACACTGTCCTGTGGTGTTAATGACTATAGATTGTTCTGGAGGTTTTGTTACATTTTGAAAGGTCTCCCGGTATAGCTGGTCATATTGTTTGTGCCGGGAGACCGCAAAATCAAACGAGGAGCTGGCTCTTCATCGATAGTGTGTTCTGTGCTTTTAAAAAAATACATGCTATGTCCTTCTCTAGTGATGCGAGTCTGCCAGTGTGGGAGTAACGGACTGCCAGGAAGCTATCTGTAATCATGGCTTTTTCATTTGCCAGCGGGGAATCTCAGCAGAGCAGGTGGCAGTGTCACAAGTGACATGTAAAGCAGTTCTTAATGCTTTCCATTTCACTGTGACTCAAATCTTTTTTTTTTTAAGTAAAAAAACCTGGATGTTGTGAGAGCGGGAAGTTTGAGCTCAGCAAGGGGTGAGAAGCTGATCGCAAATGTGGCTTTCACTTTGTTTGAACGTAGGACGTGGACTGATTTTTTTTTGTGTGGTCATTCAGTCGTGTGTGCTGGGACTAGATCCGTGATGTTATGCTGGGATAACATCACGGGTCCAGTCCCAGACTTGACCAGTCAGAGGCCAGCATTCTTTCCTGCCATTGTATAATATATAATATTATACAATATTATAGTTTATTAAACCAAGGTTTCCTATATCCTCCCCTTCAAACTGCCGGGGAGGAGTTCCGCATTGGGATTAGATGAATTTTGTCTCCACTATGTCCAAATAATTTAGCTGACTTGGCAATATATTTTGCACTTAGCATCATCATCCTCCTTCTGTCTCCCCTTCTTGTTCGTATTGATTATTTTGCTATTTTAAATCTTTGTATTTTTTCACTTTATATTCTTCTAGGTTTTTTTTTTATAATTATTTTTGATTATTAGTTCTGTTTCATCTATTGGGTCACGGGCTATGTATTGGGCATATATACCTTGGCCTCGATTGTCAGAGCCCCAAGAATGCTGCGAGCCCCTGGTGCACTGATCATTTTGGCGCATTCTCCCGGCCGCCCATCATGATTTTCAATCCCGAGGGTCAAATGCCACAAGTTAGATCAGGTTTTCCCTGGTCTAACTTGCGCCATTTGGGGGACCCTTTTTACGGAGCTTGCACCAAATATTTTTGTGCAAGATGCCATTAAGTGTGAAAACTGTCGCAGCTGTGCCAAACATACTAAAATCGGGTTCAGTTGCATCAAAGGAGTTCAGCGCACCTGTACCAAAGAACGCAGTTGCATCAATATTTGAAAATCGAGCCCCATGTCTCAACATGCTCACCAGCGCTCCATTTTACTTACAGTATTATAGGAACCTGTACCATTAACTTTCGAGCATTTAAGGAGCCCATTTGGTACGAGAACCCTCCACCCCCACCCAATGAAGAACCCAGTTAGGGTTCAAAGTGCCAGGGTATTGCTTGGCTTTGTACTTTTTTCCATTTGCCACAATAAACTTTTTTCACCTGCAGCCCAGCTCATTGTTCTTCTTTTGCTCACCATCTCTTGTTTGGCTTTCACCTGGTCTTGTGGCTGCTGCATAGCCATGTGCATTGTACTTGCCTCTTTGTTTTTCCGTCCCCCAGATCCTCCAGATATAAACAATACCATGCTGTGCCATCCCAGAATCCCCTGCAGCTAATGACTCGGCTAGGGATCTGCTGTGGGTTATTCAGTTGGCTTTAATGAGACGCGGAGCTTTAAAAAGTTCCATTCTGCTGGTCTCAGGTCCTGCTGAACTCCCAAGGCTGTGTACAGGTCACGTGACACGAGGTCTTGTTTGGCTATTATTGAGATTGCTCAGGTGAATCTATTGGCACTACTCAAAAGAGAATGGGAATTTCTTATTTAAAATTAATTAAAAGAGGAAAGGTATTCAAACAGATGCATACATTCTTCGATGACCAGTGCTATGGTACCATTTACAAAACTTCATACCACAATACTAATTCAGAGAGCATCCAGAACAGCCTCCACGTGTCTATGTCTTCCGTTGGCACCCTTTGCAAACTGTATGAGAGGCCTTCCGGCACCATGCATTTTTGCTTAAAGTTGAACCAGCATGATATTCTGTGGTGATTTGCATATGCAGCCCATGATGCTTTGCATTGTGGGGGCATGTGTGATTTTGTATTTCTCCTCATATAGACTGTATACAGTACCAAGTCCACAAAAACCCCACAAACTGCTTCACCTCAATTTTCATGGCCGGGGGGAGAGGGGACTCATCCTGTTTCAGAAGATATAAGGAATTTCCCCAATTAGCCTCTCCAAATTTCCCTGATTCACTAACCATCTGACTGATTAAGCTGGTGAATTGTTTGTACCCAATAGCTCCTTATGAAGTCCGAACCACCCATTGATTCTCCTAATACAAAATGGCCGCCCAGGGTGTAATGAGCTAATTCACAGAATGGGAAACTTGTGTGTTGGTACAAAATGGCTGCCCAGGGTGTAATGAGTTAATTCACAGAATGGGAAACTTGTGTGTTGGTACAAAATGGCTGCCCAGGGTGTAATGAGTTAATTCACAGAATGGGAAACTCGTGTGTTGGTACAAAATGGCTGTGGAGTTTCACCATACAGGTGGTTGCACATTAGGCCCTGTCCACACTAGGGCAAACTTGTAAACCATTTTAACTCTGTTAAAATTATTTCAAATGTTGCATCCAGACTGCAGCGGGGTAAGAGCCATGTTACAATCCATGCTCTAGAACAATCCTCACACCCTGCTTAGACATAGGCTTAAGCACTGCTTCAAGTCAACACAGTTTCCTTCAGCCCCGTTAAGAACAGTATGGATGCCACGGCCGTCTGTGCTGTAACACAGGTTAAGGCAACCGCTATGACACACATTTTTTTTTTTTTGTCTATTTAATAACTATAAAAAAATGTACACACACGCCTGAGTTCACAGTGAGCTACTGATTCCAATGGTGGTATTTTTAACATAAACCACATACACGCCTGACTGAGAGCATCTTGGCATGCAAGGCAGTACCTGCAATGCTTTGTGATGGTGCCAAAATCATGCCTGGGAATTCAGGCTAGCACAGAGTCACAGCACAATTGTTTTGGATGCTCCAACAACCATGCTATAACAAGGATACAAATTATTTTTTTTAATGTGATTTAATATACTACATAGTTTGCACAGGGCCTAAGTGACTATTCATGGTTGAACTGCATTATGATTGCAGAATGCTTATCATTATTTGCCAAATATATTTATATCATTATTTTATGGTAGTCATTTTTTATTCCCTTGTGATTGTATTACATTTTGTACTCAGCCCTTGCTTTTTAAATCTCACCTAATTTTATTTATTTATTTATAAGCTGGTAACCAGGAAAGACACACTGAGCCAGGGCTCATTTTCAGGTATGACCTGGGGGAAGGGAAATAAGGAGCAACAACATACATAGCAAAACATAGATACAAATTACATATCAAAAATATGGATATAGGCATAACAATATAATGGAAGCAGCAAATGGAGCAGAAACATAAAATAGCAACATAAAAACAGCAATGATATGGCGACTAGACATAAGTGGAGCAAAGTCTAAAAACCTGTCTTTTTTGCATTCCAATCCAAATTCTCTTTCTAAATTTCTTCTTAATTAATTATTTTATTATCTATCTGCAATCAGATAACATGATGTTAAACTACCTTGCTTTTAATATTAGTTACACAGTGTATTAAATACATAGGCCCAGATATTCAAACTGCGCCAGTCTGAGGCGCAAGCCCCTGCGCCGCTCAAAATAGTTGCGCAGGGGTGTGGCCGGGGTGATATTCAAAGGAGTTGCGCTGTTGAAGCAGCTTCCTTTGAATAGCCAAACCAACACTGCGCATGGCTTAATGGAACTTGCGCTACGTAGTTGCCAGAGTTGAGCATTAAACTTGCGGTGGCGCTAGTACCATTGCGCCTCACGCCAAATTTATTGATATTCAAAAGGTGACATGCAAATGGGGCCATAATTTATGCAAGGAGCAGGAGGTCATTTGCATCATTTATATTGTTGCATGCCATTTGCATGTAGGTGTATTCTGAGGACTTGCTCCTGTACCCCTGCCAGGCAGCAGCAGTCGAGGACCGACGCTAATGCAGCGAATCGCGGGCATCACAGTTACATGACACCCCCACACATCTCCCACAGCCCGATCGCGGGCAGAACACATACATGTCGCCCCCACACATCTCCCACAGCCCGATCGCGGGCAGAACCGTACAATGCCCCCCACACACATCTCCCACAGCCCGATGGCGGGCAGAACACGTACATTGTCGCCCCCACACACACATCTCCCACAGCCCGATCGCGGGCAGGAACCATGACCCCAGTGCCCGATCGCGGGCAGAGACCTGTAAGCCCCCAGTGCCCGATCGCGGGCAAATGTAACCCTCCCCCAACCGAATAACTCCCTGGTGGTCCAGTGGACGTAAAGCCCGATCGCGGGCAGAATGTCTACACAACCCCCCAAACATCTCCCTGGTGTCTAGTGTCCCCCCACCACCCACAAAGCCCCTCCACCCCGCTCCACAAATCTGGACTGTCATGTATGGTATGGGCTGCGCCCATTGGCTGTAGCTCTGCACCAATGGGCGTGCAGCCCTACCGGACAGTCAGTGCGGGCGGCGGCGGGGCGGCAGTGGATGCTGCTCGCCCGCGCGGCTCGGGGTGGAGGGCTTCGTGGGTTGGGGGACACTAGACACCAGGGAGATGTTTGGGGGTTGTGCTTGACATTCTGCCGCGATCGGGCTTTACGGTCCATTGGACCACCAGGAGTTATTCGAGTTGGGGGAGGTTACATTCTGCCCGCGATCAGGCACTGGGGGTTCATACAGGTTCTGCCCACGATCGGGCTGTGGGAATGTGTGTGTGGGGGTTCGTATCGTGTACTGCCGCGATCGGGCGAAGAGTGTGTGAGGGTTCATGTAACTGTGATGCCAGCGATCGGGCTGGTGAGGGCACAGGGACGAGTTGGGGGCCAGCAGGGTGGCAGCTGCTGTGTTGCACCCTGCACACAGCAGCTTCACCTGTGGGTGGCCCTCAACTTGATCCTCTTTTTTGGCTCAAGGTTGTGCAGGCGCAGGTTGGGGGTTGCGCATGCACAACTCTGCACAACCCGACTGAATATCAGGTTGCGCAGGTTATGCATGGTTCCTCCCCCTCCTGTTGAGCATGCATTCATTTGCATTGCTCTTTTGCACAACCTGTTGCCAGTGGAGCAACTGCCTCCTGCTGAATATCGCAGAATGGCGCAATGTAGTACTTGCGCATGCGCAACCCTTTTGAATATCTGGGCCATAGTCTACATTTTATAGTTTTTTATAGTTTTGAATCATTCTGTTCTGTATTTTTCCTTTCATTTTTATTTTCACCTCAGTGTATTTTTTAAGATACAATCTGTATAAAAGATGCTATGTGAAAATAAATGGTATTACCTGGTTGCCATCATGGGGTCATTTCCTGGCTATCTTTTTACAGCTGCCAAAATCTCTTTAAAAATGAAGCAGAAATGTTTTTGCCAAACAAAAGCTTTAGATCTGTGGGCTAGCAGTCCATTAATCAGACCTTGTCAAAATCCAGCTCTGAGTCGTATTTTTCCATTTTGTGTTCATGGCTTGCCTTGACAAGGCGCCAAGCTTAACATAGAAATGTAAAAAAGAGAAGGACAAAAAAGACCTGAACAGTCATCTAGTCTGTCCCAAGATTCCCTACTTGGAATCCTTCTAATGTTAATTATTTCCCTCATACTCCCCTTTACGTTCTACTATGTCCCATGTGATGACTCAATGCATCCCGATTTCTCTGGAACCCTGATAACGTCTCTGACTAAACAACCTTGTCTTGGAAATTTGTTCCATACATCAGCCACCCTTTCTGAGAAATAGTACAGTACATTCTAATGTCTTTCTCGAAACCTCCCCCATTCTAACGAGCATACATGACCCCTAGTGAACGTTAACCACAGATCTGTTTTGAATCCGTGGAACTAAAAACTCAGGAAATGATTCTTGGACTGCCATTTCATGGTTACTGTCAGTTTTACTTCATGGAAAAAATGCTGCAGGAGCTTTTATCCCAAACTAAATGTTTCATGGTAATACAGTTAATCAGAAAGTATACTTGTATAGAACAGTCACTTTAATAATTTATACTTGCACTTACCCAAACATTTAAAAAAAATTATATGAAAATAGAGGACTTACCAAATATCTCTCCATTTTTTGCATATTCCGTCACAAGGTACAACATATTTTTGGTCTCCATCACCTGGCAATGCAGAATACAGCACACTATTAATGCCATAGGAACCCACAGAAACAATTTCATAATATATTGCTTTAGTGCAGTTCATAAGATACTCTGAAACCTGAGTTTTAGCTGTGGGTACACGCCTATATTTTTGCTCTAATGGGATGTGTAACTCAGACTGCAGTAGCAATGTTTGTAATTACAGTAATGCCAATGGAATTCACATTATGCGAAATCTGTTTCATACCTTATGTGGATTCTATTGCATTACTGTCATTAACGAGCTACTGAAGCCTCAAAGAAAACTTTAAAAAACATAATCATTAGGTACAATTCTGCTTGCATTCCCTTTATATTTTATATATTTCTCCTCCCCATAATTTATTACTAAGGAAATGTATATGAATATATGATAATTGCCCCTTAGAGTTTATTTTGAGTTTGTCTGCCTCTATAGCTTACTCCCTACTCCAAGTCATAATCCTCTGTTGTGCCATCACAGTCTGTTGCCATGGGAGTACCTGTGAGGTCACAAGCAGTGCTCTATGACTTCAGGTAGGGAGAATGCAGCAGGAATAGATGAACTCTTTGGAAGCATGTTCCACGTAATGATTTTGCAGAAGATATTTTTTTTTTTAATTTTCAAAGTGAAGTGTAATATAACTCTGATAATTTGATATTAAAGTAACAAAAGATGGGTTGATTCTAGGCCCTGACCAATATATGCTTAGGAGGAGATTCTCATTCTAACATCCTCTAGAGTGCATGATTTTAACTACTGGGCTAGTCGTAGTAGTAGCTAGTTCAGATCTTTAGGTCATTGGCATTGGGGGGGTGGCAGGGGAGTTACAGGGACTCGACCTTTGATAAACAAACAGAAATGCAAGCCAGCATCCTCTCATTTTTACAAAAACTGTAATAAGCTGAGCATCAGTAAGACAGCAGACAGGCCAGCCTGGTGGTGCTGAGGGTTGAGGTGCTGGACACCACACCTCATGCTACACCAGTGACCCGGGTTTGGGAGCAAGCTTGGGTGTTGGGGGTCAGCAGGGGATGGAGAGGATTGAGTGTCCGACAGACTGCTCTCCTCTCCCAGGGGGAGGGCGACAGGGTTATCCGGTGTCCCAGCAACCTCCAATGGAGATTGGGAGCACTGCAGGATGTAGGACCAAGTGTGTAGGGGAGTGTGGCAGACGCCGGCAGGGTTGCTGTGTGCCATGGCGTCACTGCATGCTACACTCGGGGGAGGAGGTAGCTCACAGGGAACAAAAGGAAAAAAAAACCTTCGGCCCTGGATAGGTGATGGCCCCACAGTGCCTGGCCACCACACACCCAACACTGGACCTCCGCCTCTCCCTTTCAATCTCCTTGTGGACCTTTGGGCCGATGGGGTCCCATGGGGATAAAGTAATGTCCTTGAAGAAGGCGGGGTCACAGTGGGTGTTAGAGCGGCAGGTGAGTTGGGAGCCTGAGAGAGTTCCGGGTCCCCGGAGGTGATAAACAGAATTGTAAAAAAAAACCACGGCAGACAGAACTAGCCAATTGGAGTCATGAGCCTCATGTCGGCTGCATTCCTGCCCACCTGCTGTGTAATCCACCAGCAGGGGGTGCACAACTGCTAAGTAGCCCATCCAAGCTGAGTGTCTCACTTCTGTAACAATTCTAGCACTCAGAAATGAAATCATCCAGCAGGAAGGGACACACAAATGCAGGGTGGCTCATCAGACCTGAGTGCCTCACATCTGCAGCAGTCCCAGTCCCCAGCTGTGTAATCCACTGGCAGGGGGTGCACAAATGCAGGGTGGACCACTGGAGCTGAGCACCTCATGTGTGCAACATTCCCAGCCCCCAGTTGTGTAAACTACTGACAGGGGATGCACAAATACAGGGTGGCCCACTGGAGCCATGTCCCTTGCATCTCTGACATTCCCAGCCCCCAGCTGTGTAATCTGCTGGCAGGGGGCACACAAATATAAGGTGGCCCACTGGAGCCGAGTGCCTCATGTGAGCAACATTCCCAGCCCCCAGCTGTGTAAACCACCGGCAGGGGGTGCATAAATACACAGTAGCCCACTGGAGCTGAGTACCTTGCATCTCTGACCTTTCCAGACACCATCTGTGTAATCCACCAGCAGGGGGCGCACAAATGCCAGGTGGCCCACTGGAGCACAGTACCTTCTGTCTGCAAAATGCTTCGCCCCCAGCAGTGTAATCATCTGGCAGGGGGGCACACAGTTGCTGGGTGGAACATCAAAGTCAAGTACCTCACATTTGCAACATTCCCAACCCCCAGCTGGCCTCTGCTTGGGATTCTGGGGCTTAGACACCGGTCCCAATCTCCCAGGTGGCAACAGAACACAGTGCTGCACTGCCACTGGGCCGGCCCTATTTACAGGTTTAAAATGTTTCCTGCATATTCAGGGCCTCTAGTTCTCCACTGCACGTCACTCCTGATTTCTGTGGCAGCGTTTTTTCATCCTTACGGCACAAATGACTTGTTTCTGTGGCAGAATGCAGTTCTACCAATGGCTAGAATGTGATGTCATGTCATCAATGACATTGTGTGCTCAGCATACGAAAGGGTCTTTTGGATGAACATGGAGAGGAAGAAAGTGTCAGGCACACAGGGAAAACTATGCTGCGTTTGAATGAAAAACCACCAAATAAAATACATTCTTGGGCACCACATATACTTTGCAGTAACATGCAAGTTCTGGGGTAGATTCTGTGACTGTGGAATTGTAGAATTCCAGGGGCTCGACCCTACTTTGTTTCACAACAAAAGACCCCAGGCATCTTACAGTTTTATTTGGTTGTAAAAAATTATCTAGTTCTACCAAAGTCTGGGTATTTTATAAATGTTTTAATTAATTTTCTTTCTCAAGGAAAAAACATGGCCTCCAGATTTGGTCTAGAAATGCCTCTGTAGACCTGGCAAGGGTTAGGATCAAGAATATAAAAAACAGAAGAAAGAAACCCCATGGTGGGCAGCATAGGAAATATCTAGAAAAGTAGCATTGACAGATATGCTGCTATGTTTATTATTGTAGCTGAAACTATTTTTTTTGTTTATTTAATATACTTTTATTCTCTGCTGACCAACCAGCCCTCATTGGTCCTGGCCCCTTCCCCCAGCCCCATCACCAGCCTTCTCCAGGACTTACCTCAGCTCTGATGCACCCTGGCTTGCCTCCTCAGACTGTCGGGGGTGGACCCTAGCCCCTGATGGAGACTGAGTAGGTACACTTTGGAATGAGAGCAGCGGCTGGCAGCATGGGGCCTGCAGTGAGGGGCAGATGCTCTCAAAACAAACAGAACTCGCACTCCAGAGCTGGGTTGTGAACCATAAAAGATGTGATGACAAGTCAGGATTCAATTCAAATACCCACTGATGAAGCCTTATGTGGCGAAGCGCCGAGGCATCTGACACACAGTGACTTCGGACCTGTTGTGGTGTGGTCCAACTAATGGCTAAGCAAGTGGAATAAACTTTCATTTTAATTGAATCCTGATTTGTCATCACACCTTTTATGGTTCACACCCCAGCTCTGGAATGCAAGTCCAGTTTGTTTTGGGGTCTATACACTGGGGTGGTAACTCCACACTTGCACCCTGCCCGGTCTCAGTGAGTGCAATATATTTTTGTCTTTGAAGGGGCAGACATCCTCCTGCTACAGTCATGGATTTTCTGCTGTTTTCTTCTCCATTCCCTAGGATGCTGAACTCCTGGCGCACACGGACGCAGGGAGTGCTTGTGTGCTGGAGTGCAAGGCCATCTTCCCTCCCCAATTCCTCAGCTCTGATGGCACCACCACCTGTGGTCACCCAGGCGGTGGTAGTGCAGTGCAGTCTGAACCCCTTCCCTCCCCGAGGTGGACAGCGCCCTCTGGGATGCTCAGCGCACCTTCCCCAGCTGGCCCTCTGATGACCTGGGCTTATGCCAGAACCCAGGTTGTCTGCTTCACAAGCACTGGTGCTACTGCTGTGCCAGTGGGTTATCACGGAAACTAGTTTTTTTTTTTAAATATATTTTTCATTGCACTGTGGCTTTAAAACAGCCTCTATAGATAATTGTGTACTTGATGTCTCACATGCGGTGGACTAATAGAACCCAGAAGTGGTCCTAAATGGTGAATTCTCTGAAAACAGAACAGTGACTAGTAGAGTACAGCAGGGTTCGTTCCTGGGACCACATCATTTCAATATGTACATCTGCAAGACATGCAAATATATTCAGGACAAGGTAAATTTTTTCACAGATGATGCAAAGCTCTGGGTTGACAGTAAAGAATGAGGAAACATCAGGAGACATGTTGGAAGAACACTGGAGAAACAGTCCAGTATTTGGCAGCTGAAACTGAATGCCAAACAGTGCAAGGTGATGCATATAGAAGTGAAGACTCCTGGAAGAGCTTGCTACAGTATATTGGTGGAAAGTCAGTATACAGCACGGAGGAGGAGAGAAACCCTAGGGTGATTATAAGAAATAACATAAAGGGACACTAAACATTGCAGGGGTCACTCAAATTGTGAAAGCCCATGAAAAGATCTTTCAAGTGAGGTATTGGGTTTACCTGTATGGGATAGAAGTCTTGAGCTATGAATAGCTAAGTAATGTGTAAATGAACTCATAGCAACAGATATTTCATGTAGTCTTAAAAACAGGAAGTGATGTCACTGAGGGGCTAGATCTATGTTGTTAATTACAATTTGCCCCTCAATGACATCACTTTCTGTTGTAAGATTGCATGAAATGGCTGCTGCCTTGTTTTGATTTTCAGATTATTTAAATATTCATATTTCTGGACATTTGACACTTACAAGGAAGCCAAATACCTCATTCAGCATAACATTTCATGGGCTTTCATAGTTTGAGCAATCCCTGCAATGTTTACTGTCCCTTTAAAGTCATCTTCTCAGTGCAATACAGCAGTGGAAGGGCTAACAAGATGTTGGGGGTGCACAGAGAGAGGAATTATTAGCAGAAAGAGGGCGATGATATTGACCCTGTACAGATCACTGCTCAGGCTGCACCTGGAGTACTGCATACAGTTCTGGGGTCCACATCAAAGGAAGGATAAGGATAGATTAGAGACAGTTCAGTGAATGGTAGCAAAGATGGTCAACAGACAAAAAGTACAAGAAAAGACTGAAACATCTTAACATGGAGGGGTGAAATGGAAAGGGGTACACATGACAGAGACATTCACGCAAAGTTAAGTAGAGAGGACAAAACTAGTTTGTTTAATCTGAAAAACAGAACATCCACTATGGGTCATGTACTTATTCTGATGTGGGGTGGTTCAAAAAAGACATCAGAAAGTATTATCTCACAGAAAGGGTTGTGAATGGATGGAACAAACTTCCAGACAAGGTTGTGGAGAAAGTGAAAAAATCAGTGTTCAAGAGAAACTGGGATGCATTTAAAGGAGTTACAGGACTGGATAGTGTTGAAAGAAGAGGGGGGTATGAATAAATACGGTCAGAAAGATTCTAGGCAGGATATTTCAGCACAGACTAGATGGATTATTCAGGTCTTTTTTTTTTTGTTGTCCTCCTCTTTTCCAAGGTTTTATGTTTCTATATAATTATCAAGTTATATCATCTTAGTATCTGAAAAAAAACAGTATGTTTGCGTGAATACAAGGAAAATAATATTCTGTAATTTTTGATGTGATAAAATAAAACTAATAGATGCCCAGTTACAACTGAGTGTAATGGTGAAAAGAGAATTACATTTCCCCAAACAGGATATCATTATGATTGTTGCTAAGGACAATATCTAGCTAGTACTTTTTAACCAACTTTCACTCACGCTATATTACCTATTCCACACGTCAGAGATATTACTAAAGGTTTAAAATTGGCCTTGATAGTCACCTGCCTTGATATTTTTAACAACACTACAGATACGCTGTATGCTAAGATACTGGAAAAATGTTTAAAGATAAGCTTGTTAGAAGGTCTGAAACTAAATACACCATTATGCTCAGGTGGCTATGAAAATGAAAATTTAAACAACAGGAGCGGGGGTAAAAATGACAACGTGCAAGTGGTATCTTAGCTGAGGCCAACTCTTATCAGCAAGACACTGAAAATATGTTGCTGTAAGTGTTGTCATAATTGATATTGTGAGAGTAAGTATTATAACAATGGAACAGTGAAGTAATCATAGAGGCAGCTTTCACAGTGTTGATTACATCACACTTGACTGGGGCAGCAGTGAAGTCAGCAGTTGAAATGAACCAGTTGTACATAAAATGAAGGGAGGCGGCAACTAGACAAATGCCAAACACTGAACATAAAATAACCACTTCAAAACAAAAAAGGTTTGCGCTACGGCGACACTGAAAGAAGGCCAAACCCCACACTTGGGTGTCTGATTCAAAGTACCACGTTTATTATTAAACCTGCTGGAGCGACACCACAAGTCACCGCCAAGTGTTTTCGAGCACCTCTCTCGTGCTCTTTCTCGAGATGTCTTAGCATGCTTAGCACAAACGTTTTGTTTTGAAATAAACCAGTTAAATCTGCCAACACAGAAAAGGTTGGAGGTACTATTTAAATAGCAAACAACTAGCAGCAATGAACTATACAAAAGACTTGAGGTCATCATTGATGGGAAGCTGATGTTGTCACAGCACTATGCAGTGTAGTAGATAAGGTAAATAATGAAACGGATGGTCAAAATCCTCAACCCTCATTGGCTGAGACTGCGTTCAGCTGGGATGATAGCTCAGTATATAATCCCAGTTCTGAGAGTACTCTTCATGCCAGAAATCAAAAAGTAAGTCACGCCACCAGACAACAAAAATGATAAAATATTTCTACCACTAACGTTTTCATTGTTTTAAGTAATTAAAAACTAGATCTATTTAATAATTGCAATAATACATTCCATGATGTGGAATATCATGGGATAACAGTCTTTCTTAGTCACTCCGCCTATGGCCTCATGCTTCACAACACACCTGGAGGCGGGACAATATCCCATAATAATGCACACTGTGTCATGTATTATTGACTGATTGTATGCTGGGCTGTATTAACATGTTGTAAAAGAGATGTGATTCCACCCCTTTATAGGACAGTAGTATGGCTGCACTTAGAGAACTGAAGAAATTCTAGTCACTACAGCGCAAAAACAGTATTGTAGCAATCAAGGGGATGCAGCAGAGAGCAGCTAAAAATGATTATGGGAATTGAGAGATTAAGCTATGGGGAATGTTCAGACAGCACAAGTATGATTTTCATGAACAAAAAGGCAAAGAGGAGACATGATATCAGTTTTTAAAAATGCTTGAGGAACTGGATTGGATGGGGTGGATCAGTGGAAGCATTCAGCTTTTTCAGGGCAGTAGAATCAGAATATATATGCAATGCCTGGGGGGATAGGACAGAGTCCGGGTAAGGTGAAGAAAAGCGTTGTTTTACCTAGGGAATGGTAAACCTACGGAACAAGCTCCCAAAGGATGCAGTCTAAGTTGGGAGTGTGAATGTTCTAAAGGAACACACCACACATTGCCCAAACCTCCCCAGCTGCATGGCAAGACCCTGATCTGTATTTTCAGCCTGCATGAAAAATGTTAAACATACCTTCTGATGTCGTTTTTTAACTTTATTATGTTTGTTTATAGCTTCCGGTTTAAAAAGAGTATCCACAGTCATCTCACGGCTGCTGCATGATTCCATGCTCACTCTGTGTTAATATGCCCTTTTAACTCCATCATTGGCCATCAGGATGTATTAGCATAAAGAAAGCAAAGAATGCGTGAAGCAGTCACAAGATGGCTGTGGACACTCTTTTAAACCAGAAATGACAGACAAAAAGTTAAAAAACTTCATCAGAAGGTGTTTTAAAAACAGATCTTGTTAGTTGAGCAGTACCCTTGATTTGTTCACGACGGCCATCTACAATATGAAAGACGGAATTAAAAAACAGCCTCATTCATGTCTATGGAGTGTGCCACTGCGCTTTCCATACAGTGACATTAGGAAAATGGGTGGATCACAGTATCAGGAAGTGGAAAGGGTTCAGTGGCTCAGCTTCATGGAGCCAAAATAAGATCCCTTCCCTTCCAAAACAGGGAAAAGTAAAAAGTCTGATTTGGGCACCAAATGACTTGGGGCAGGTAAGAGTCCTTCATGTTTCTTGGAGGGGGGGTTAATATTAAAAAGTGCAGGAAAGGTGCTCTTTAAAGATGCTCAATCTTCAGACTGGTCCCCGATGACTCAGACTCGTTGCCGAACCCGGGTCACTGGTGTCGCAAGCGGTAGTGCTACCACTGCACCAACAGGCCGGCAGGTAGGTGATGACATGCCACTGCTGTAGCACGTGAGGTCATCTATGGCTAATTACAGCACCTGGAGAAGTGTGCCGGACTTAGCGGGTGATGGAGAACAAGAGAAAATACTGCTTAGCCATTTGTGAGGACTGCACTCTTGGACCCCACCACCATGTAACCCCTGGCCCACCAGACACTGGAGTAGAGGAGCAGATCCCTCCCAACCCCATTGACAGGGAAGGAAGCTATCAAGGGATACTGGCCAGGGACTAATGGATGAATGAGGCTAGGAGGTCATTGGTTCAATGTCTGGCTGTTGTGGAAAGGAAAAACTTGATTTTAATATATGACATGGTAGTGCCACTATTATTAGGGCTACAAATGTTAACATGGGCCTCCCTCAATGGAATAACCTGAAATTACACATGCATGTTTTTGGTGCCAGGAGCTCTGGATGCTGAGAATTTGGCAACTGATAGACAAAATCTAAAACTTTAAGATTCGTTAGTTTTACACAAGGAGGTGCCTTTTATAGGTGGTTTTACTGAAAAATGTGTAGTTGTTAAAATATCAATAAAACACTGTGCAGTTTTTTTTGTGCATGTGCATGACATTTTTTTCGTGATCTAGTTAACAAGGTAATTTTTGTGACAACAGTAGCTTCCGTTTTCGTGACTCAGACTCTGTTTTTGTGAGCCTTTTTTGTGCATCTCAGTAGCCCAGAAAATGGGTTATAGAAAAGAAATGTTTGCGCACCAAAAAAAAAAAAAAAACACAACTTGGGAACCATATTCTGAAACTTTTGTGATGGATAGAGTTGGGTGTAAGGTTCATTCTTCAACTCACAGTTTTTGTTTTCTAGCAATAGTTTTTACATTCTGAATTAAATTAGGCAGTTACGGTATAAGTCACAAAACAAGTCCTATTTTTGGTCAAACCACAACCAGTTTTCATGATTTGCAAAGCCTTATCCTCTTCCAACCATGCCAATAAGGGATACTTCAATTCCCCCAGGCCACTTAGCACCAGTACCCACCATCCTCCCACCCTAGTACCCACAGTTTCATTAAATCGACCACTGGATGAGTGGCACAACCTTCTCTCAACTTTGACTGGCCACTGTTTATGGAAAAAAAAAAAACACACTGAAAAAAATGCAAGTCCAGAAATGCATGTATTGCGCATGTGTGTGGGCTTAGAGGTTGTTGTTCCCCCCCCATTGGCATAATTTTGCCATTTTGCCCTCACATCTTCCTGGTGGCCAGGTCTTTACCCCACCTCACAACCATTTAAGTGGCCCCTTCTAAATCCAACCCAAAATGTACTTTGAGGTGGGGATGAAAAATGATAACCCTGTACATGACTTATTCCCTCAATGGCTTCATTTCAGCATCTGGTTTCACCCTAATGTCTCCCTATATTTTGCGGTGCTGGCCAAAAAGACTCTTGTCCATGAGACTGTTTAGCCATCACTGCTGCTGTTTAAAATCACTAGAATGCACTAAACGAAAAATATGAGCCATCAAATGATGTTTACTGTACCGGCCCGGTGGCGCTGAGGGTTGAGGCGCTGGTCGCTACACCTCGCGCCATGCCGGCGACCCGTGTTCGGGAACGGGCATGGGTTGCTGGAGGTCGGTGGGGAGATGGATTGGCGTCCGGAGGACTGCTCTCCCATCTCAGGGTAGAGATTCGAGGCGGCCAGTGCTTATCTGACCCCCTAAGCGGAGGGCTGGGGGTTGACAACATGTAGCTACAAGCAAAGGGTGGGCCCGGGGACATGGCAGACACCTTGACTAAGCGTGCAGGGTAAGTAGCGTGCTCAATCGCTAAGCGTCATTACCGCAATGCCGTCGGGAGGAAAAATAAGAAAAATGGGAGCCCGGCAGCGGCGTCGTTCCCCAGCGCCATTCCTGGGCGCCTCCTAGCATGGACCCATTGGGGTGGGTTGGATCCTCCCACCACCCTGCCACGAAAGGGTAAGTTGCGGGGTGTGGAAGGAGGGTCTCATGTCGAGATGGCACATAAGAGCGGCCCGGTCTTGAGGGGTTGTAGCGGTGCTCAAAGGAGAAAACAACATCCTAAAAAAAAAAAAAATGACGTTTACTGCAGTGTCCTAGGTAATCTAGTGTAACCTTATTATACCCGATGACCGTTGCTAACAGCCTTGATCAAGGGTTACTTCTTTTCTAATTTTAAAGCATCAGTATTTGTTAGTCATCATGTTGTGTTTTTTCAATTAATAATGTATTTCTTTCACTATGTTGTGTTTTTAATAATAATGTATTTCTTGCAAAATATCACTTTGTCAGGTTCCCCCCCCCACTTTTTTTCATTCCTGAACTGAGATATGGGATATTGATTTTTTCAAACCTGCTCCCTTGCAAGGCCTGTCATGAAAAAAATTAAACATTTTAGTGAGTTGCAGTACTGCTTACCATCAGAAACATGTGCTAGCACCATCATCTTACATTCAGTATTTATAGTCAATAGATGTCCTCAGTGGAATAGATGTCTAAACATTGTGAGTGGCAGACATCTTTAATGATGTCAGTCATTAATTGCAAAAACTTTAAAAAACGATATCTGAGGAAATTAGGACTATGCTGACAGAAATACATTTTTGCTGAAAAATTAAATGATGAAAACTTTTGCCAACTAAGAAATACTGCTGCTTTAATAAACATGTGTCTGTACTGCTGTGTATCATATTGTACTTTTTATTAAGGTATTAAAAAATAAGACTTCATACTGGTGCTACTGCTGTTATGGCCCATTCTGGTCAAGACACTGGGGGACTTGGGCTTGGTTCACCTGGGGAGGTCAAGCCGTGCAGAAAAAATGTGAATAAAATAAAATGGACAGATCTCTGAGTCTGGGCCGTTGCATGCCAAAATATGGAAACCAAGATTCATTCCTCATAATACCTAAATACTGGTCGGTAAAGTAAAGAACAACTGTATGATGCTAGTACACTGCACTGTGTACCTTTCTGTAACACACGGTATAAAAAAATCCTGGCTTTTCTAAACATTAGACCTAGCTTCAGAGAATGTCTAAAGCCCAGTAACAACCAAGAAGACCGCAAGAGGACTGTGAGAAATAGCTTCTCCAAAAGACTCTCATTGCATAAGCAACAGGAGGAAAGATAACTCTCCATTCAAACAGCATTAGTTAGCTGCATCCCTCGGTATACTGTCAGGAAGCCGTTTACTGCTAGGTCACTGACATACCTCAACATTTTGTCACTGAAATGTGGGACACTGACACTTGAATATTGAACAATGTGGGTCACTGACCCTCATAATGTAGAACATATCATCAAACATGGAGACAGACCTTCAGAACACTAAGAAAAACAGTACCACAACTTCTGCAAAGTCTAGTTATGATTTAGCGCAAATTAGAATATTACGAATTTCTATTCTAAAAATCTGATTTTGTAGCACCTACTCTGTGTGGGTAAGCTCCTTTCCCATCTAGGACAGATGTGAGACAGCAATTCTGAAGGGGGAATGAGGGCTGTCCCTCATAATGAGGGACAGTTGAGAGCTATGTTAACTGGTTCAGACTCTGCCCAGTCTGGTAGAGGCCAAAAGAAATCAACATGTTATAGCTACCTGGCTATATACGAACATAAGAAATTTGCCAGCAGCTTTATTTATTTTATTTATTCAAGAGTTTCACCAAGAAAGGCACACTGAACAACAAGTTGCTCGTCTCACAGAGCATCCTGGGGGTGCGGGAGTTGGAAGGTATACAATAAAATGTAATCAACACAACAGTATACATTGCCAATATATGGAAATTGGAAGACATACAGATAAGTCATAGACAAACAACAAAACAGTACATAGTGCCAATTATTCATAGGGTACATTACCAAGTAGAGAACAATTAACAAGCAGTAACAGGCATCAAGAAGTTACTGCTGGTATGTATATTCCATTACATCATAGTGAACAGAAGGCCCGCAAGTGCAGTAATAGGATAACCATTACAGCCCATTTAGATACAACATGGTCTGCTCAGTTGCAGTTGCAGTTCACAGATAGATAATTGTGTAAGACTGAGGAGATAGAGGAAAGGAAGAAGAAGAAAGATGAATCGGGGGGGAGGGAATTCCACAGTTTACGGAAGTGGTACGAGAAGGCTGCCTGGCCAACAGTAGTCGTACGGCATGGGACACCTAAAGTATAAGAAACTGAGGACCTAAGTGAATGGGTGAATGGTGGGGGGGATTGTTAGGGAAGAGTTGAGATAAGTAGGGAGAGAGCCAAACCAGAATTTGGAGATGAATTTAGCACAGTGGAGGAGACATCCGTTATCAAGAGATGGTAAAGCCAAAGTGTGGCAAAGTTGACAGTGATGAGTGAGGGTAGGAGCGTCGACTGCAAAGTGATAGAAGGAGTTAAAGAGGGTGTCTATTCTGGCTAGGAAGGTCTTAGATAAAGGCCTAGTGGTCTATAAAGTCTGCTCGAATGTGCAGCTAGCACCCCTTATTCTGCAGCTGCCCCTCCCTTCCCCTTGACCTGTCCCAGTCCCTTCTGAAGCAGCCCACTGTTCTGCTGGATACCAATTCCACCGGTAATGCATTCCACCCAGCTACCACCCTCTCCGTAAAAAAGTGTCTCCTCATCTCTCTCTCCTGAACCTTCCTCCCCCCAGTCTCATATCATGGCCCCGGGTGTCCCTCCCCTCCCTTACTTTGAACAGCTCCTCCATACCTGTCTTGTTTATCCCTTTCATGTATTTGAAGGTTTCAGTCATATCCCCCCTGTCCCTCCTCTCCTCCAGTGAGTACCTGTTCAACTCCCTCAGTCTCCTCTAATATGACAAGTCCCCCAGCCCCTGGATCATCTTTGTCACCCTGTGCTGCACCCCTTCCAGTAACTTAATGTCCCTCTTCAGATACGGGCACCACTACTGCACGCAGTACTCCAGGTGCAGTCTAACTAATGAGCAATACAGTGGCAGAATCACCTCCCCCCTCCTCAAGGATATACCCCTTGCAATGCAACCCAGCATTTTGTTGGCCTTTGCAGCTGTCTTCCTACATTGTGCTAAGTTGTTCACTGACCCTGTATTGAGCATCCCCAGATCCTTCTCCTCCTCTGTCTTGGCTAGCTGCACTCCCCCCAGCTGGTAAATCCTATTATTTCTTTTGCCCCAAAATGCAACACCTTGCACCTTTTGGCACTGAACCTCAGTTGTCAGGTGTCTGACCAGGTTTCCAGCTTTGCCAGATCATCCTGCAACCCCTGCCATCCCCCTAGGTCATCCACCGCTGCTCCCATCTTGGTGTCATCAGCAAACAGACTGATCTTGCTCTTGATGCCCAATGATATGTCTGCAATGAATATCCCAAACAACACTGGTCCCAACACCGAGTCCTGCGGAACACCACTCATCACTACCTTTGGGGATGAGAGCTCCCCACCCACCACCACCACCTTCTGTTGCCTTCCCTGAAGCCAGTTCCCAACTCATCTCACCAGCTTTGCACCTGCCCCTGTGCGTTCTAACTTACTTCCCAACCTCCCATGTGAAATTAGTTGTGGTGGTCTCGGTACACTTACTGCTGAAAAGGTGTACACATAAAAAAAAACAAAAAACACCTAAACAACTGCTACTAATTAGCACCTTTGTTAGCAGTCTCCCATGAGGGGCGTTGGACTGAAAGGGCACAGTGTCTGAATTACACTTTCACCTACACTACAACCATTTCCTCTATTGCAGAGTGTGGCTTGGCATATATGTGTTTCCTTGTTTCATACAAAATCAATTTAAAACATGTATTCCCTGGCACAGACATCCTAAGTCATCTGGGATGGTCAAAGGTTAAATGCCAACAACTGTAGCCTGTTGGAGCCTCAAGTTCATTTTTATGACTAAGCTATTAAGCAGCTTATACGAATGGGGTGGACTTTGCTCAAGTGATCAGTGATGACTTTGAATGTGTGGGAATGCACCTGTTTTTCAAGTTACAGGCAGATGGGGACACAAACTGTGGTTACGATTGTGTATTTAAGTCTCTAACGTTCTATTCAGAGGGAGAAGGGGAACAAATCTGATTAGGGATAGGTTTACTCCATTGAAGTAGGGACTGTAGGAGGTACCCCTGAGTATGTCAGGATATCTTGAATCTCGTGGAAGTTAAAAAGAGAAAGAAAGGGTCTGTTTGGTAAGATCTGGTTATTTACATCTGTAACTTAATGTTAAATTTCTATCTATAAGTGTAAGGCTAGCCTGAATTAGAATTAAGTCCTTGAAAATTATTGTACAAAACCTTTATTTTCATAGGTTTTTCCTGAATGCACTTTTAATTCTTGTTTAGTCAGAATTATATCTTGTAAATAAACAGCAACTATTTACCATAGCAAGCTTGAAGTAACTGGTTATGCAATTATACAAAAATGAAGGGCTACCACTTGCAATGTCAGTGACCCGGGTTTAGGAGCGCACTCAGATTGTCTGATGGCTGGCGCGCGGGAAGAGGATTAAGCATATGAAAGGATGCCTTCCTCCTCCTCCTCCTCGTGAAGGGAGGGTCACTGCCATCACTGCAGTGCTGCCGCCTGGATGTCCATGGGTGACAGTGACGTATTAATCAGAGTGGGGAAGGGGCATCAACTGGGGCACCATTGTGCACACTCCCTCAATGCCCCCCCCCCATTCTGACATCCAAGAGGGCTGAGAAAAACAAGGAAAAATGTCCCCAGCACCCATGACAACAGACCCCCATTATATCCGAGCCCTGCACCACAGCCGCGATGCCTCCTAACGATGCAGAACTGCCAGGGGGCAATCCCCCTACCCCATCCCCAGCTGGGGGGGGGGTAGACCGTAGCTCTGTGTAGAGGAACGATCACAGGAAGGAAGTACAGAAGGGACTGGAAAGGAGTGCGGGGGGGGTCAGGTGCGCCTTGCGAGCTCCTTAGGGACATGGGTGCTGCTGACATAAAGGAAGCATACAGAGAACATTAAAAAAAAGTATGCAAACAGCCATTTCCAGGTGTTTTTTCATGGGTTGTTACTCTGCCATCTATATTGTCACAACTGATGCTAGTCTCCAACACCACCATACTGCAACACACGCACACACATGTTTGGGATTCTCGCTCCTGTTATTACTTGAAGATAGGAAACTGTGAGATCATTTGCCTTGGGCATTTCAATGCACTTCCTCTTCATACGTCTGAGGTATGGCAATTAACAAGCATCTATTTAAAGAAACAATGTTTCCTTGGCTACAGAAGAATGTTGCAACAAAGTTCAGCTGCGTAAAGTTTTAATGGGTGTTGCCAGCAACACACTGCAACTGTTTCAAATGAAACTGCATTACATCACAAAGTGGGAGTTTGGTTACATCTCTGATAGTGAATAAGTCTGGGAATCTACTTCAGTGAACGAAATTAGCATAAACAGTAAGTGAGCTGGCAGAGGAAGAGTGGTCTAAATGATTTGTGTGGTCTTCAGCCGCATGGGATAAACCAGCAGTGTGTGTAATTATCTTATTATTTGTTGGCACTGGAATTGATAGGTCATGGTGCTTCTGCTATTCAAATTTGCAGAAACTTAAGTTCAAGACATATAAGAGTATGCAAACCCCAAAGAAACCACTGGTAGCAGTTAGCAACTACAGAATCAGGGTATGATCATCATCATTCTGCAACATACTGAGCCCTTATCTGTAGGAGGTACCATACTGTACATAGGAAAAGTTTGAAGTCTGATTTATTTATTTATTTGCTTTTGTTAACCGGGTAAGCACACTAGACAGCCAAGTGCCTATTTTCAGGTGCGACCCGGGAGATTACAAGGTACATTACAAGGTACATACATGAACATCAGGCAAATACAAGTGGAGGATTACATTACATAGAATTAGCACAACAGGGACTTTACAAGCATCAGATTTCATCAGGCAAATAGTAGTGAAGAGTTAATATAAAGTGACCAGAACACAGGGACATTGTTAGACAACAATACCAAAAACAGGTATTACAATACAGTATTAAACAGTGCAGTCAGTAGGAAGAAGTGCAGTGTCAATTCATTGCTCCAGGCAGCAAGTTGTAAGGCTAGCAGTTAGAATAAGGAGGAGTCACAGTTGGGATAGAGTGGGTCCAGTGTGAGAGAAAGGAGTGCACAGTTATAGTGCTCACCCTGTTTTGCCGGTGGGCCTAAGTGGTCCACTTTTATATATGCTGTGAGAACAGGAGGAGTATGAGCACAGTTGTGCTCTACCCAAGTCGTAATGTTTAGGTAGCATCTCGGTTAGTTGGGGCATCTCAGGCTGAGAGGGTTTGTCTAGTGCAGAGACAGGTGGCAGCCGTTTTGAGAAAACCCCAGAGGAGGCTTTAAAGCTCTGGTGCGAGGAGAAAGCGAGTGCTAGTTGGAAGAGTTCAAACCCTGGGCACACTCATGGCGAAGGCTCGGTCACCCATTTGTGTGCGGGTTTTAGGTACCAGGAGGGCATGGGAGCCGCTGGATCGCAGGTTGTAGGAGGGTGTAGCAAGAACAAGATTGACAGGTTTCCAAAACCTCTGCCTTCCATATAACCAACCTGGCTATGGGATGTATTTCTCCATACAAGAGACCACTCTTACAATCATAAAAGTGGTTTCTGTGACGGTATTAACAAACATAAGAGATATCAGAACTGTACATATAAACATATACAGTCTTCCCCACTATAATTAGTGCATCAGGCTGCCCCACCCCTAAAAACTTGTGGGGCCCTATTTCAAAGGTCTCAATTTGCTCATTGCAAAGTCCCTGTCCGGAGTGCAAACTAGCACAATGCCCTAAATGGGCTATATTAAAACAAGATTACATCAAAGTGTGAGTGCCCTGAACATGTTTGAATCTAGCTCCCTAGAGCTTAACTAACCTTAACGTTAACCTTAACTGAGGCACTGAAAGGTGCACTTAACCTAATCCACATCCCCTGCTTGCCATAGAGAGAGATGTGGCCAATGAAAACATATAGGGCTCAATTTTCAAATCCTCTGAGACTACCACAAGCCCCTGGTGCACCGATCATACAGCGCACAGGCCTTGCAGCAGTCTCCAAGGCAGCAATTGGGATTTTCATTTCCATGTGCCCAGTGCTGCAAGTTAGACCAGCACTCCACTGGTCTAACTTGTGGCATTCCACAGACCCTTTTTTAAGGGGCTTACACCAAATATTTGGTGCAAGCTGCCATAAAGTGAGGAAAGGGTCACAACTGCCCTGAGAATATAAAATCAGGTGCAGTTGTGGCACAGGTCTTTGACGCAGCTGCACCAAGAAATGGGTTGGATACAGGGCTTGACGTAAGCCCTGTGTCTACCTTTGAAAAACAGGGCCCATAGGCTGTGATGGAGACAACTTAAGGGTGTACCAGACCTGTTAGTGCTTTGCACTAAATTGCTATATTCAAAAGTCACAATGAACATGACCTAGCCCACAACCATGGCCCCAGCACATCGCTTGCCTCCCGTTATGTCCTCACTACAATGTGAAGAGCAATTTGTTGCTCTGTAGATTGCATGGAGGCTTAGAACTCTGATGAGACACAGCCTCACCCAGAAATGTATTTGTTTTTATATAGTGTGTTTACCCAGGTCAGGATAGCCCAGCCATGTAGCAACACAGAGTTTCCCAGCGGTAGCCTGCTGCAACACTGTTAGGTGAACTGATGCACTGAGAGGTCAAGTGATTTGCTCAAGGTCACACAGTGAGCATTTGGCTCTGCTGGGAATTGGCCCTGCTGCCAGTATAGCCTAGAGCTTAGAGTAATGAGCTGTGAATGAGTTTGGTACATCCAGCAGACCTGAGTTTGATTCCCACAACCTCCACCTGCATACTGTACGAGTCTGAGAAAATCTCAACCTCCCCGGTGCTCCCAGGTCACCCCTGAAAACAGGCGCTTGTGCCTAGTGGGCCTTACCCAGCCACCAAAGAATTAAAAAAAAAAATCTCTGCTGCCAGAGGTAACCCTCACCCATGCCCACTGTTGTTACTAAATCTCTCCTTGGTAGTCTAGTGGCCCACCCCACCCTGGTGCCATCCTCTGTTTCCCATCTCCCCAGCCTCAGCCCAGAGAAGGTGGATGTTATTCACCTTCCACTCACTGCTGTTTTTGGTCAATGTCTCATTAATGCACGTCAGTAACTGTATCAATGTTTTCTTTTTATAATCAGTATTTAAAGTGGCAGTGCAATGAAACATGTTTTTTTTCAAATATGCTAGATTCAGCTACAGTTAATAAAAATATTAGTATACCCTGTCAAATCTATGTTTTTAGGTACTCCCTATGCTTCGCACAATGTGTTTTTTTCTCAATACTAGCCTTTGTCAGGTCTATAGTGCTATTTTTAAGCCAAATGTGGTGGCCATCTTTTACCATCGAATAAAATTGTTAGATGCCCAGAATCTTTTATAGTAAAAAAAAAAAAAGCAAGGTCACATTTTTTTGTCCAATTTCACTGCACTGCTGCTTTAAAATAGCAATGTGCCAATAACTCTCAGGTTTGAGGGGGTCTTTATTTTTAGTAAGAATTAAAGCAGTTGATACTCCTAATAGCAATAATGCTTGCTCCCAATCCTGTCCCCCTCCCATGCACTGTGCAGAGTTCAGTTACGAGCCTTGAGCACCATAGCGAGCACGTCAGATGCCATGAGGTTATACTCAGATTTTTACTCTGAAGTTAGGGCAAAAGGAGGCTGCTGCACGCTGAGTATGTCCCCCGCTTCTCAGTGGTCATATTGTACATGGAATCCTTCAGCCATGTGTTTATCTAATTTCTTTTTTAATTGTTCTGTATTTGTTGCTTTAACTGTCTCCTCAGGCAGACCATTCCAAATCCCCACGACCTTCTGTGTCAAGAAAAATGTCCTCCCATCTTTTTTGGCTGTTTCAGAAATCAGTTGGAACTTGTGGCCTCTTAGATTATGAGTTTGTACTCTAAATGTCATTCCTAGGTCAACCATGAGATTTTTGTCAGTAATCACTTGATATAGCTGTAACAAGTCTCCCCCCAGTCTCCTGTTTTCTAGTGAAAACAGACTTAGTTCCCTAAGTCATTCTTCACATGTTGTATTTCACAGTCTGGGTATCAGTTTTGTTACTCTGTAATTTTTTTTCCCCCCAAGGATCTCGATATCTTCTCTTAAGTATGAGTTCCATAGTGGAGAACAAAAATCCAACATGACACCCTTCATAAGGGTGCAGGCCCCACACCCACCACAAGGGGGTGCTACAGCACCAGACCATGTTGCCAAACCTTCCAGACTGGGATGCACTGCCAGTGATAGAGCTGCTTCCTACAATAGCCATCCAGCTGTACATGAATCCAGGATATCCTCATGGACATACCAACTGCTTCCTCTCGGCTTCTAGGCAGCCACAGAATAAAAATGATTTGCCAAACAAATAAGCATGGATTAGATAAAACAGTAAAAATGTGAAGAAATAAATGCTGTTTATTCAAATGTGCTGTAATGACACCCCAATATCCTACCAAAATATTGTGTATGCTTATAGAGTGGTATAGGCCTGCATTGGGACAGACACTGTGATTTTAGTTAGAAACTGCAATGAAAACTGGTATTTTGCTTACTGGTAAACTATGGTAATAACTGATGTTGAACCACCTTGCCACAAATACATAGAAACAGAGATAGCTAGGGGCACATATATGTGTTAGCTTAGATCTGCCAAAGTAGAAGATATTGTAACTTTTTTTTCTGTCTTTTCCTTGCAAACACCATCATCTCCTCGCAGGCAGCATAGCAACGAGACAGTTGGGGGGCCCAGATGGGCATTAGCTATGCAACTGCCTGTTTGCTGGAAGGGAGAGGTTGTTAGCAATGTGGCAGCTGGGGGGCCCGCCTGGCCAATGGCTACACAACTGCTTGGTTGCTGACGAGTTGCTGACGCAACTACCTGGCTGCTGACATAAACGGCCTGTTTATTGGAAGAGAGACCGTTAGTGACTTGCTAAAATTATGAGTGCTTACCCAAGATATAAAAAAACGTTTTTATATGCTGAGATAATGGGAAAATACTGCCTCAGCATTTGCATAAGAACAGATCTGTTAGGGGACTGTATTATCTGCTCACACCCTGATTAATGAGCTGGGCTAGTTAGCCACTCCAGAAGAAGAAGAAGAAGGACAGGGGCTGCAGCAGATTAGACCTCTTCTCCAACGATGACAATTGCAATATACCAGTCTAGGAGGCTGGCTGGCTGTTGTAAGTTACCTGTTTTTTATTATGTCCTAATAAAGCTTTTGGACTTTTATGCTTGGTGTTGGTGTTTCTTGGTCTGTCAGAACTCATGTAACCCAAATTATTCATTATACTATATGCTTTTATTACAGAGAGAAATTCACTATTTAAAAAGAAAATGGATTTTAAAAGACACCTTCCAGCTGGCACAGTGTCATGGAGGGCTGAGCCACTGGGCACCTCACCTCCTGCTATGCCAGCGACCCGGGTCTGGAAACAGATGCAGGTCACGTGGGGGCCAGCCGGGAAGGGAGGATTGAGCATGTCAAGGACAGCTCTCCTTCCTGGGGGAGGGAGGACAGGATGTCTCACTCGGCAGCTGACAGCTACTGTTTCTGGGTGCCAGCGCAGCAAGGCATCAGGGAAGGTGACCCATCCTCTGATGCTGGGGCCCGCATCCGTGGAGGTGGAGTGTGGACAACGCATCATTGCACTTGACATGGGCCCATGGGAGAAAAATCAAGGCAGAAAATCCCCTGCCTTGCAGGCTGGTGGATCAGTCCGTTGTAGGCTTCACTGCAGCAACTAGGCTGTCCCAAAAATCCACTGGCTAAGGACAGCAGGGCAACCGCAGCAAAAGACTGATGAAGTCTGGGTGATGGGGCTGGGGGGACTGATCCTGAATGGGGCCAGGTTGGTAGTGAAAGGAGATAAACTAATAAGAAAAAAAGGCACCAGCCCTTTAGTGCAGCAGTAGTGCTATCATTTGGGACACTGGCAAATGGAGTTCGGGAGCCAGCTCAGGGTCATTGGGGGCCAGCTGAGGGGAGGAGGACTGAGCAGCCCACAGGATGCATGCCTCCTCCAGGGAGGCAGGGATGGTTGCTGTTTCCACTGCCATACTGCCATCTGGGTGACCGCAGGTAGAGTGTAGTCGGGGATGCCAAGGGCAGGGTTGGACATTGGCTGGGACCCAGTAGCAGCACCATGCCTCTGTGTGCATGTGCTCCCTTAGGTCTCCTCTGCCTGCCAACGTCCTTGGGGAGAAAACAAGGAAAATGGTCCCTATGTCCAGGAATGATGGAATGCCCAGCACTATTCCCGATCCCACCTACCTGTCCCACTGTTCCAGTCTCCTGACACATACAAAACTTCAAGGGTCCTCCCTCTACCTCATCCCCACCTGGGGGTATAGTCATGGCTCAGTGAGGGATGGGCCTGAGCACTAGTGCACAGGTAAGGCAGAGACAACAGCAGACAGGGTGCCTTGGCATCTCCTGAAGGAGTGTGGACATGGGAGACTGTTGGGGGCATAAAAACAGAAATATCAAAAACAAAAAAGACCCTAAGACCCTATCCTTCCATTTAATCTTGGGGGGCACATGTGTAACCTGCTCCCCTCCATCTGAAAAAAAGAACAGGAACTGCACTGCTGTAGGTTCATTCCGAGTTTATATACTGCTTTAGATTCAAATTGTTCACAGAATCATTATCCTCTTAAGACCATAATCAAAGAGTTGTGATCAGATACATCTCTGAATGACAAATGCAACACTCCAGCATGCAGTGAAGTGAAGAACAGAGCACCGAGTAGTGAAAATCACACCATAACCAGGTAGCACATCGAGATAACTGTCCTAAGTTGCATCATTTCCCTGATCCTAACTGAGTGGTTTGAGCAAACCAGGATTCAGTATACCTTGTACTTAAAATTTACCAACATCATATCAAAAAGTGGGAACCTGCTTTCTTATATTTTGGTAAAAAGAAATTGTCTCTTGCTGACTTTCATTCACTCATTTGTTCATTCATTCTCTCTCACTCCCATTTTCTGATGTGTTGAGTTTCAGCTAACATTTAAAAATTCCTATCACATAAAAAAATTAATATCTTTCTCATAGCAGTTCTAGAAGTTGATAAGTAGGTCACTGGAAAAAAGGTCTGCCTTACAAAAGATTTACAAAAATAACATTTAAAACAAGCTTCTTCATTGCACAGATTTATGAAATATAGTTAAGATTCTCCAGCATATGTGGATCCAGTAGTTGACATGGCGGTTAGTTGTTAGCCCCCATTTCCAAATATGTAAGCAATAAACCACAGCAGGGCATGCATTTCTAGAGAATTAATGCACGCCCCAGATGGATTGTAAGACACGAATCCAACAACCGAGTGACTTTCAATACACCTGGGAAGTGTATTAATTCTCAAGAAACCCATTCCCTGGAGTGGGTTATTGTGCTTATAAAATGGATCCTTTTTTAATGGCTGAAGTTTTTATTTTCCTTTAGTTAGGTTATTGCTAGGTAGAATAGATGAGTTTGGTAACAAAGGCCGTGTGCCTTTGAATCTACCCGGGAACTATATTTATGTTAAAGAAACCTATGTCATGTAGGTTTTTGTTTTTAAAAAGTGGGAAAAAAATTATTTGAATGGAAAAAGGTTATATTTTCATTTAATTAGGTTGTTGCTAGGTAAATTAGGAAGGTGAGTTACAAATTGTGCAGTTTCTATGTAAATAGTCAGGTGCTATGTTTTAACCATTAAAGTTGTTTGATTTGGTCAGGGTTTTTTTGTATCTCATTTTATAAATCACATTGGAGGGGTTTCCTCCACATTTTCCTGAAGTGCATGCCCCCAGACTCCCCTAAAGAGCATAGAATTCCCCTTTTACAACCTTTCTAGATCTGTCCATGGGATGGCAGTGATGTACCTAACATCTGACTTTCAACTTAGTTGTATATCAACCAATTTTTAATTTTTTTATGTCGGTGCCTCAGCATTCTCCATTGCCACTACTTGTGTTATAAATCTTCAGTATAGTTAGTGTTAATAAAGATATTAATTTCTGGCCAAGTGTGTGTGTGTGTGCATTTTCGACTTTAGAATAAGGCTACCATAATTCCTCATCAACAGGAATATTACTTACGGCATTAGGCAGCATTTATAATGCGATTAGATGGCACGTGGGTCATTCAGTACTGCATTTGATTTGAGTCAATGATCTCTGAATGTTGTGTACTATCATAACTTGGAACTGTCACTTTTATTCATGTTCTGTTTCTTTTGTATGTATTTGTGTTAGTTTGCAGTTCTGTTCAGATAGAAAGAGCACTGAGCTGTCAGAAGGGTGTGTTTTTTAAAAAAAATTACCTACACGTCTGGCTACCTACCTACCTACCTACCACTGTCCCTATGCTGGTTTCATTTTATGCCATCACATAGAACAATGCTTTAAAATAAGTGGGTCATATTCAGGTAACTCTACTGCTGGCACTTGAATGGTGGAGAATTCCAAAAATCAAGAAAACAGTGTGCCTAGGGTTTTGATTAATACAGTGAAATCTTGATACAGTTGTCATTATCACATACCTGATACAGTTTAATAATATGTGGGTGATCAAGCATTTTCATGATTTGGACTTCTCTGTATATCTTCTCCAGATTCACTGCATCCAACTGAGACTTGTCAATAATTTTTATTGCAACCTGCAATCCACAACAGTGAACAGTGAAAAGGTTGAAAGTTAAACCTGTGCTAATCAAACGTTCAATATAATGTTGATGTCTTTCTTTTATCATGCATTTTTTCATCCTGTGTTTTTTCTCCCAAAGCACATCCTCTTATTTCTGTCAGGCCATCTCCTCCAGCCACCACCCAGCTCCCTCAGTCATTCCTCCCGCCATCATAAGCAGTGGAGATCCACAGAGGGAACTATGGGCATGCCAGGGACCATCATTCTGATGGCACCGGGTGACAATGATTTTCTGTTTTGTTTTTTTCCTCACTCCAGTCCCCTTTCCTTCCCACCACCCCACAGCAGCATACAGGGCCTTGAAGGGTCAGCTCATGCATGTAGCTTCCTCGTGACACTGGAGCAAAATCCCCAACCAACTGTCAGGGGTTGCTGGGACAGTGAAGCGCACCAGCGGACTATTCCCTGGTGGGACACACTGCTGCTGGGTCATCAGATGGCCTAATTATTTCTGAATTTTAAGAACATATGAACCATTGTTGGCCAATTCAGTCTCTTATCATATTTCTGCAAGTCATGGTTTTATAAAGATATAAATACATACATTCTGTTTTAATAAAATACTTCATTAGTAAAGCCAAGACAAGAGTTAACCATCTCAGTAAACTGAACTGTGATAAACTTGTTAAGTTTGTTTTAGGTTGTTTTTTGGTTAGGGCCTTAAAATTAAAAAGAGTAAAAAAATATATTACAAAGTTAAAACATGATTACATTTAAAAGAAAAGGGTGGAACCTAAAATGTAGAGCTGCTGCAGTACTACCTCAACATTTAAACATTCGGAATCAGAAATAGCTCTACAAATATACTCTTAGTGGACCATGAACAGGCCATTAGGAAGGATAGGAACACCCCATTTGAATCTCCCTTTTTTCTAACCTATACACATTAAGAATCCATGCATTTCAATATTCTCCCACTTACATAAGACCAGACTTTACATGTTGCCTATCAAATTAGTCACCATAACAATCCTCACCTCCAGGGAATTCAGACTGAGTTTGCAGTTGTTAAAAAATTGTAAGTGGCATACTCCTGTTGCCATTTACTTGCTTGCCTAGAGAATGCCTCTTTATGTGCAAGGAAAAAAAAATACAACTGATGGGGAAGTATCATTTACAGGTGCAATTATCCCATCAGGGGATTCTGGTGATATCATAACCGCAAGGTCAAAGTTTAAAGGTGACCTGCAAAGTTAATTCATACAGCGAAACTCCTACAATGTAACTTACCTTGCCTGCCGAGGAGGCCATATAAACAGTGTCCCTAATTTTTTATCAGGTCTTTAATAATAAGATATTATATTTTGCAAAGTTTCAGCAAAGGTGGAAGCAGAGGCGACTTCCCGACGTGGATCCCGCTATATTAGTAGTAACCGAAAGGCTCACAGGTAAGGCCCCATCTGGAGCACTGCATCCAGTTCTGGGGGCTGCACCTCCTCAAGGACACAAAAGGTGGAGGTGGTACAAAGGAGGGCAACCAAAATGGTGAGTGGGCACACAAAAAGCAATATGCGTTATGGCTGCAGGAACTCAACATCTACTCCCTAGAAGAAAGGAGAGTGAGAGGGGGCATGACTGAAACCTACAAGTACCTCACAGGAGTGAACAAGGTGCAAGTGGAGGGTATATTTCAAGGAAAAGGAGTCACTAGAATGAGGGGGCATGCAATGAAGATACAAGGGGAAGTTTAGGAGAGATGTGCAGAAATACTTCTTCATGGAAAGAGTGGTGGATGACTAGAACAGCCAGCCAGAGGAGACAGTGGGGGCAAAGACTGTGGGGAGCTTCAAGCATGCATGGGATAGGCACATGGGCATATTAAGTAGAGGAACGGAGGAAGGGAGTGATGCCTATGACCAGCTAGGGTCAGTGGTGACAGAATAGGCAGGGGCAGTAAAGTTTATAAGTACTAGAATTGGATAAGATTATACAATATTTATGCACAGTGTACAATTAGAGTATATATTGACTTGTAAAAATGAAATAAAATTTTTTATGGAAAAAAGAATAGGCAGGGGCAAGGGGCAGACTGGATGGGTGTAAAGGTCCTTTCCTACTGACAAAATCCATGGTTCCATGTTTCCATTTCTTCTAACCATTTCTTGTAACTTGAATTGTTAGCTCTTTACCTGTCTGTAGCTTTTATGAATGATTGTACCCAACTCCATGTGCCATGTATTCCACTTGTCTTGTATTTAGTTCTTTATTGTGTTATCTTTACTCTGACATGGAACCTTTGTAAAAAGAGTCTTTGACTCAAAGGTACTTTAATCTGAGACTTGAATAAATAAATAAATAAATAACCTACACACAATAAGAATCTTCATTTTTAGTTAGTAACGGCATAAGCTACAGATGATAATTTGTAATGCTAGGCATGAAACTCTACCTAATCAAAATGCATATTTACTCAGTTTGATGCTCATCAATATATTTACTGGTACAGATAAAACAGGGATTATGGTCAAATCACTCTTTTAAACGAACTCCTCATAAACTCCAAACCAAAGCCACTGCATTATTCTGTTATTTTGTTTATGTGCCCTTTCCCGAGATGCACCTAGAAATAAGCCTTGGCTTAGTGGGCTGTTCCAAGTCACCAACTTCTAATTAAACCAATGATGTCACCACAACCTTGAGATGGAATTCGGCCTTATAATTGATGTGCTCCCTTTTTATATTATAGCGAACTTTGAGCATGCAGAATAAACAAAACAGAAAGTAAAATGGGATCAATTCACTAACTGAATGAGTTGTAACGTGTATACAGAAACGTATGTAAAAAGATATGTCCTGTAGAGCTGATAATGCAATAGTTCTAGATGGAAGCATTTATTTGCCCTGGAAGACTGTTTTAGTACATGTTCCTTTATGATGCACTACTTCTCCAGTGAATAGGAAGTATATTTATAAACAAAGGTTAGTTACAAGCTTGTAGCAGACATTTTTCTTGAAAGTGTAAAAAGTGCTAAAGTATGAGGATAATGGTTCCTTTGTGGACAACCATGCTGAAGGATATGGTCTGGAATAGATTTATGAAGAAATGGTTAAAATAAAGCGATTTGACCATAATCCTTTTTAATCTCCACCATGGGATACGCTGATGAGCATCTAACTGGATGGTAGATTTGCGTTCTGGTTGAGCAGAGTTTTCACTTGTAGCATTATCGATTATATTCCACAGCATATGTGATACTTATCAAAAAAATGTACAAGTTTGTGATTTTTGGGATGAGATTGCGGTACCTTGCAAATGGATCATGAAAATGAATGGAACCATTTATTTGGTCTGAATGTGAACCAAACTTATTTAAAAAAAGTTATAAAGATTTAAAAAAAAATCTGCCAAAAGTATATACTGATAGCATTTTAAATAGTAATGATATTATTTCAATATACTGATAAATGTAAAATGTATCTCGGCAGACTGCAAGCTTTCCTTTAAAAAATAATGTTTCTAGAACTAACAGTTCTTAAGTTAGCCTTTTAAAGAAATTATCTTTAGAAATGGCTAACTTTGTAACTGTTAGGGTTTGAAAGATTTTTTTTTCCCCCTCCACTCACTCCCCTTCGGGCCAATTGCCCCGTAGACCTGCACCCCTCTCGTCTCTGCCGCCCGACCGCATATTGCAGCCACTACAGAGTAACCCGACATAACCCATCGTCGGGTGGGTCCTCCTCCTCCTCTGAGGAGAAAGGGCCTGGCAGCCTAGGCATTGGTTCTGGGTGCTGCTGTGGTCAGTTGTAGTGCAGTCCGAGGAGGTACTTGGCCCAGGGCAGCCGTCATCCTGGTGGGTTGAGACACCATGTTTCTGTTTTTTCCTCCTGCTTTCCCCAGCTTGTGCTGCCTCTGTGTTTCCTTTTGATCTCCACCGGGAGCTGCTACAGATTGACACCTTTCCCCAGCCCACCCCAGGAGAGGAGAGGGATGCTCGGTCCAGCTCCTACCCCTGCCGACCTACCAGCGCTCGAGTCCGTTCCCGAACCCGAGTCGCCGGTGTGACGAGAGGTAAGGCACCAGCGCCTCAACCCTCTGTGCCACCGGGCCGGCCTTTTTTTTTTTAATGAAAGTTCAGAGTCTGGTCCTCATTAATAAGTTTGGCTGATGCAGGTCTTCATTATCAATGTATTAAAATTACATTCAAACGCTAGGCAAAACTATATATTGATATAACTTACTTTGTAAAAGTATATCAATATATACCTTTGCCTGATGTTTTTTTAAAGAAAAATTTGTATGCATTTCAAACTGCATCAACAGAACTTATCTATGTTGACCTGACTCCAAGCATTCATTTCAACAAAACTAAGTTCGTACAGTAGCCCTAATGGTTCCAAAGTTACCCTCTCTGAAGATAATGTCTGTGAAAAGAGATACGTTTAGACCAATTTGGTCAAAAGCTTGGAGTCACATTCACATATTTTTGTCCTGTTGATACAGTTTCCATGCAAAAATACTCTGACATATGGTGATATACATCTGTACACTTTTAAAAATGACAGTATTGCTATGTGCATTCATGCATACCAAATTAATGTAGAACGATTCATGCAGATTCCATGGATAGGCATTGTCCTTATGGAGACAATCTTGTAGCTATTCCAGCTCCACCTTTCATGATCCTTTGCCAAAAAGGGAAAAAGTGGCAATTTCCTAAATTGGTGTCAAGCATTTGGTCGATACTAGTAATTGTGAAGGAGATCCACAGCCTTTTCTTTTTCATCATATCGTTACCGGCAAACTGCGTGCCCCCCCCAATAATAAACTACAGATAAATTGCTTTGAGACTGGAGAGAAATGGATGCAGGTCTGCTGATTAACAATAGAACTAAATTGTAGAAAACAAAACATATGTACGGAAAAATATCTTGGATACCTCTAATAGATATAAGTTGTAATTTCTGGTATGCTCAGAAGTGTCCATTGTGGTCATCCTAAGTAATTCCCACAATGTGAAACACATCTCAGGAGACAAACAGCCTCAGGTTTTCAGTCTATATAGTCATGTCATGTTTCTCACAGTGCAGTATGCACACACATTCTCAGGAGCAGTCAACACTGGTAAACACCCATGATGCCTAACAATTTCTGCTGCACCTGTTTTCTCCCACTGAGCCTGCCAGTGTGGAGTTAAGATATCCAGCAGTTAAATGGATTCAGCAAATGCTACTGGAGGCCCAAGTAGGTTTGGGTTACAGTGAGCTTTTCAGGAGGTAGTGCTCTCTAGTTTTGTTTTGATGATAACATGTGAAGATGTACACTGCACACAAACAATAGGACTCCACATACCCTTCTACATACGTCCCTATATACTGTATGAGGATCTTTACTTGTCAGCCACATGCATTAGGCTGCAGAAAATGTATGCAGCCTGAAATACTTCTGTGAATACACCAGCACATTGCAAAACTGCTAACCAGTGGCAAAATACAATCAATGAACGCATAATTACCCATTTTTTGGCATGCAGTATTTTTGAGCATAGGGTCTTTAGTGTTTGTAGCCCATGACTTATCCTACAGTTCTGGTACTGTATCTAAATTATAAAACTGGACTCATGAATCCAGCATCTTCATTGGATGAGACCAATGCGACACTATTCACAAGTCATGCACGCCCTGCCGTTGCTTGAAGCAACAGTTTTCTTTTATTTCAACAATACTAAATGCTACCGCCGTCTTATCACTTTTTTTTTCTGTTTATGCCCCCTTCTACTCTGACTGACCATTCTATCAGGTTCCCTCCCAGCCCCATCGCCTCTCTTCACTGGGACTTACCCCAGTCTCCTTCAACCTCCCTAACTTCCGCCCAACAGTGGGGATTTTGGTCATCGGAGCTTGGCCCAGGGCCACTTGAGGCATTCTCAACCATCCTCAGCAGGTATGCACCACAGTCAAAGATGCAGAGCCTATAGAGGAAGCCTTTCAGCATTCTGTTCGGTCAGGGTGTGTTTCATGGTTACTCCCATCCCGTTGAATGTCGGTGCGCATGGGGCTCATGAGGACTGGAGTATGTGCATGATGGCGTGGTGTCTACGAGCCCAACTGACATCCACCACCCACTCTGCCTTCATCACACTTCCTGCAGCTCTGATCTTACATCTTCCTAGACCTCAACCCCCTTCTTTGCATATTAGCCACCTCTGATTGGGCCCCGTTAGCCTCCGCCTCTTCTGTTGTCCAGGCCCTTGCATATTTAAAAGAAAAATTCCTGTCAACCTGGAACTTTTTTGCATCACTCAAACACACTAGAGTACATGGATATCATTACCCCTGGATCACCCCAGAACTGCTGACCTGCCTTAGGGTGTGTGACAAAGCTTCGAGAAAATGTAAGGCCACTCAGCAACCTACAGACTTCACCAGGTACCGAATACTAAGAAATGCTTGTATAAAAGCTACCAGGCTAACTAATTCTGAATATTTTAAATCAACTTTCCTAAGCAATATAAACACCCCCTCAAAATTCTAGAAAGTGGTCCACACCCTCTTCTTTCCCATCTCACCCGTCTCCACGTGCTTAAAATAAACAACACACTAGTATCCAACCCTAGCTTAGTGGCCAAAGAGTTTAACTCATATTACACATTATGCACCTCTGCCCTCCTTAAGTCCCTCCTACTACCCTCCCCCTCCCTCTCCCTTCCCCTCTGGCCCCATCTCCCTAATCCCACTCCTTCTCTTTCTCTGCTGTCTCTCTGGATGAAACACTTGCTGTCCTTCTCTCTCTCAATCCCTCTAAAGGCTCCTCGCCTGACAACTTCGACTCTAAACTTCTTTACCTTTCAGCTCCAGCTATTGCCTACCCCCTCTCTTTAATCCTAAACCTTTCCTTCTCAACCTCATCAGTTCCCTTACCCTGGAAACATGCAGTTGTCCTCCCTCTCTCAAAAGGTGGGGACCCCATCTCTCCTAGCAACTATCATCCAGTCTCTCTCCTTCCCAAGCTCCAAGAACATCTTGTTGTCTCCCAACTTACCTCCTTCCTGTCTGAATCCTCCTTTTTCACCCTGTTCCAATCTGGTTTCTGGAAGAACCACTCCACCACCACCTCCCTTCTCAGGCTCACTGACTCCAGCCTTACTGGGATGGACAAGGGCCTCATCACCTCTGCCATCTTTGTCAACCTCACAAAGGCTTTCGATACAGTCTCACATGCCTTGCTTCTTGACTCCCTCATGGCAGCTGGTCTGTCTAAATCTGCTCATAACTGATTTAGAGCCTACTTCACAGGCAGAACACAATCAGTCAGGATCTAGGTTGCAATCTCCCCTCCCTATCTCCACAGGAGGGCCACAGGGCTCTGTGCAAGGTCCCATTCTTTTCTCCGTCTTCCTAAACGCTTCACCCTCAGTCTGCTCTCCCTCTTCCTCCACCTACATGTATGCTGATGACAGTGTCTTGTTTACCTCAGGCATACACCCTGTTGATGTAGCAAACACCCTACAGCATGACTTCCATCAGGTTCAGCACTGATTTGCCTCACATCAATTATTCTTGAATGCCAAGAAGACTATCTCCATGACATTTGGCACCAGGCAGAGACTCTCTAGGCTTCATCCCTTACCCTCCTTCCACACCCTGGATGGGACTTTGCTCAAGAACAAGAAATTATGGATGAGAAGATTTAAACAATGTGCAAAACAAGGTATGTATTGGTAGTTGCCATCTCTTAATAGTTTTGACTGTGTTGGCACCATTATCTGACACTGTGAACCCTAGAGATAAAGAATATGGAGTAAGCCATTTCTGGAATTGTTTTTTGCAGCTCCTGCAAAATATTTACAGCAGTATGGTTGTCCTCTAAAGTGGTGACACATAATACAGCCTGCCTCCTGCTACTTATAGTAGAGCGGGGATTACTACTTTCTGACTGAAAACTTGCCCAATGAGCTATAACAGTCATGTAGACAATTGTTTGGTTGCTGGTCCATATATCTGTAGTTATGTGAACCTGCTTCACCTCAGAGAGTTTCAACTGTTTAGTGACTTTAGTACACACCACACTACAACTGTGGAACAGCCTTTGTTGAGAAATATGTTCAACAGGGAACAGTGTACTGTGGCTCAATCTGCTTCAAGAACTTGAGGAAACCTTTTTGGGCAACAAAAGCAAAAGGGGGTTGACAACTGGCAAACCGTTCTGCAGTGGTTCTATTTGTCAGCTGGCATGTTGGATGCTTGTGTTGATGTCCTCACAACACGTTTGTTTAATGTTAGTTGATGAGATATTTTTAATCTTTTGGGTAATATATTTTTTCACGCCTTTTTCATGTGGAATACTACTTTGGGATTTTCCAGTACTTAATGGTGTCAGAATTAGAAAACAATCTATGTTACCCTGGGAAGACTGCAAGGACACATCAAATGATTCCATGTCACTTAATGCCTCCATTTGTGTATTTTTATTTGCATGCCTGTTTTTACACATTTAGAAAAAGAATCCCAGGATCTTGCCTTCTGTCTGTTTTTGCCTGGCTTCTTCATGGTCCATGATGCCAGCTGAGGTGGTCGGCACTACGTACCCAAACTGACAACATGGCAGCAAGTTGGTCTGCCATTTCTGCAGATCTCTCAGTTGAACAGCAAATCTGAGGCTGATAATGTCACACTTGTTCAGTCTACCAGTGAGATTAACAACGTTTTTCCCGGATCTGTGATCATCGAAAATCTCAAACTCATCAATGTAGCCATGCTTCATCATTACAGTCAAAAACCTCATGATTACTTTGGAGCATGGCCTAATGAGAACCTGGCATTTGTCCCCTTCTCTGTATTTGTGATGCTTTGAAGAGCGTTGGCAAGAACATTCCTACACACCAGCACCATGGTGCTGGTCCTGCTTCCAGTTCATTGTCACTACTGTCACCACAACCACCACCTCCACTACTGCCCTTACCAACCACAAAACCCCTTACCCTGCCCCATTTAATTGGGTGCTTTGCCTTTGCATGTCGCATCATTACTGATGTTCCAAAATGTGCCCCTTTGCCATGACTGGTGCTCTTTTTGCACAGACTGGATACAGCTTAAGAGTTGTCTGCAGGGTCAATATAAAATAAATTCCACACTAAAGATTTACCTTTTACGCTTTGTGCCACAGTGCCTAGTACTACTCCTTGTACTGTCAAGGGACCTAAAAGAAACCCTACACTGCCATTTCTCTACACTGCCATTTCCTTGTTGAGATGAATTGCTCTTATCCATACTCATCTTCTTATTCCCTCACATGTTAGGGCATTGCTACCTGCCTTTTGTTTCTTTCAGTCCAGCATTTTAACTCCATGATGAGCTCCAAATGTACACCTTACTGTGTATCTTATGTATTCATTGTACTCCTGTATTGTCTGTGCTTCTGCACTCAGGTCACACCTGAAAAAGGTACTCACTGCCAGTACACTCACCGGGTCAACAAAGTTAAATAAATAAATACATTTTCACATTTAGCATATGATTTTTTTTTACACTTGCCTCTCATGCCTTACAGCAGCATCCTCTCGTACTCTCTCATCAAAACTGCTGACCTCATCACCACAAGATTCAGAAGAACTGAAAGTGCCATCATCATTATGTGGGAGATAGCCTGGGCTATTCCATTCCCAGTCCCCACTATCACCATCATCTCTATCAGCATTCACTGCCTCAGCATCTGAGCTTATATTTGAGGAGGATGCCTCCTTTCATGCTGCTTCAGCAGCTGGAAGTATCATGGCACATGTGGCAAAACATTCAGTACCTCTATGAGTAACTCCAGTCAGTTCTTTCCAAAACTGTACTATCATTATATTGTTAGCATGCTTTTTTTGTTCAGGACATTTAGTGCCAGTTCTGGTGGTGATATTATTATTGTTACTATGTTCTTCATTAGTGCTATGATTCATATTGTCTATATCATTAACACTTGTGCGTGCAGCAGCACTGTGCTTTAGACTGGGAAATACAAATCATAGTAGACACAGCCGTGAAAAGATATTGTTTCACTAACTGCTGCAGAAACAGACAATACAGCTGTCTATGCCACAGTAATAATGACAGGGCTTGGGCCTCAGAGCACCTCGCAGTCTAATACAGCTGTAAAATGATTTCACTATGCTGCAGAGACAGATAGTGTTGATGACTATGTCACAGTAATAAATGATCACAGGGCTCAGAACTCAGTGGGGGGCACCTCACAAGCAGTGTACAGCCATAACAGGATTTCACTATGCTGCAGAGACAGGCAGTGTAACTATGTCACAGTAATAAATAATGACAGGACTCAGGCCTGGGGGGGGCACCTCACGAACAGTGTAATATGCTGCAGAGAGTAGACAGTGTAGCTGACTATGTCACAGTAATAAATGATGACAGGGCTCGGAACTCAGTGGGAGGGGGCACCTCATAAACAGTGTACAGCCATAAAAGGATTTCACTATGCTGCAGAGACAGACACTGTAGCTATGTCACAGTAATAAATAATGACAGGGCTCAGGCCTCGGGGCACCTCACGAACAGTGTAATATGCTGCAGAGAGTAGATAGTGTAGCTGACTATGTTGCAGTAATAAATGACAGGGCTCAGGATCGGGGCACCTAACAAACAGTGTAATACTCTAATATCAAACCAGCTGCCTTCTGTTTTTGTCTATGTCTTTCCCCCCAACCTTGCTCCTTCTAAGGATTTCACTATGCTGCAGAGACAGACAGTGTAGCTGAGACAATGTCACAGTAATGAATGATAGGGCTCAGGGACACCAAACAAACAGTACAATACTTAATTTCAAATCAGCTGCCTTCTGTTTTTGTCAGTGTCTTTTCCCCCACCTTGCTCCTTCTCTGTTCTCTCCCCAGCACAACCACCTCCTCAGCTGAGGATGATCGCCCCTCCCCTGGCTGAGATCATTTCAGTACCTCCCTTCCCCCCAACTATTTCTCTCTTTGCTCCTTCATGTAGTGTTAGTGTAGGTTTACGATCAACTTTTCAAGACAAGTCGACTCTTTACAGCCGCGATTTATGCTGCAGAGCGAGTGCCTATGGAACTGCTTCAAGACTGCTGCTGGCTTGATTCTGCACCACACAGGCTCACAGCAGAAGGAGCACAGCCCTTTAGACACCACTGACCAATCAGGTATCAGCCTGGTGCCATGTTCTCCAATTCTGCAGTAAGCTTCATGAAGGACCCCACAGGCTGCCCTTAATGCCTGTTTTCAAGTCCTTTACCCCTTACCCGTGTGAAATTACCCAACCTGAGAATTACACTATTATGTCAGGTATATTACCCAAACTACCCTACCTGGCCAAAAATAGAAGATACCCGCACTACCCAACCCACCTACCCACCGGGTAGCCCATGCCTAATAATAACCAGCCAGTTATTATAGCAAATGATAACTGGCCATCTCCCTTGAAATAACTGTTGACCAGTTATAATATAGAGAATAATACATGGGTGGGTGTGTGTAATCAGAATTTTGCACACACCCAAGGTGTGGGATGCTACATAAACCCCGAGATCGAAGCTTGAGGTGTTTATAAAAGTGTCTCACACTGAGGGTGTGTGTAAAATTCTGGTTTACACACCTACACACATTTATTTTTTTTATAATTACTAGGGAGACTTTTTAATCAATGTGAGGTTTGTGATTAAAAATGCTGTGTTTTGAGGGTGTTTCTGTGGCAGCTGTGTTAGTAGCACTCACCCCTTTCAGAGCATCAGTTTGATTAACAGGATCCAATTACAACCACCCTGTTGCAACACATAATTACAACTGGGTGGTTGTAATGCCATTTTATAAGCTGGTTATCTGAGCACTAAAAATGCTTCCAGGGAATTATACTGTATTAAGACACACAGCTGACAAGTATCCTATAAACCAGTTATGTTTTCAGTAACAAAAAAAAAAATATTTTGCCCTTGCTCTTTATGCCGTGAGCCAAGATCAAATGCAACATTTTCACTGCCATTATATGTCAGCCAAAGCCAACTGGTTTTCACAGAAGTCCGTGCTTTTTATCTGTTAGGAATATACATTTTATTACAGTATACAACACAGTAAGGGATCAACACAAACTATGCCATTGTTTTTAAAGACTAGTAATTAAAAAAAAAACTAGTACATTTTTCCAGTGGGTTAGAGTTGAGTACGAGTACACCATTTAGAAATCGTATCTTTTCTGCAAGATTGAAATGCATTTTCCTGGTCTACAAATGCTTTAACAGAACGCATACTCACAGGTTAGACAGTACAGGCCAGAAGACAGTACAGGTCAGACAGATCAAAAAGATATATCCTTGGCCTGAAATTGTTAGGATTTAAGCTAGCATTTTAACTTTATTTGATTAAAGAGGTCATACTAGGTTTTAAAAAGGACAGTTGCTTCTTTAGTACAATGTTTACTTATTGTATCTTTTATTTACCCAGAATACAGCAGCAGAGAAGCAACATCTGGCTTTCAGTTGGGCCCCACTTCTACGCAGTTTTTATAGCTGGGACTCAGGACAGAACATACATTCTTTTTATTACTGAGACAGAAGATAATTACACTAAATTACAATAATTGTTCCATATATTGCTCATATTAAAAAAAAAAACAGTCCAGAAGCAAGAGTGCAAAATAAACATAATTGAATCTAAACAAGGTGGGGCAGAAGATCATTGCTCATTTGTACATTTGTAGGGGAGCAGATACCAGACATGGGGCATGGCATTGAAGTATACTTCTTTTTCTTTGCCTCTACATTATCTTTTAAAGTGTTCTGTAAAGGCTGGCAGATTTCATTAAAAGTTATACAGTATCGTCTTTTTTCAACATATAATGGGCCTTCTCTATTTGCATATAGTCTAACGTTAACTACAGAATATCCACTGAATCTTTGATTCGGGTGAGGGGGATCTTTCCAGTGGAGCAGCATACAGTTCCTAGCATTAAATAATGCTACACTTATTAAACCTCTTGATCTGCCATTTATTTTAGCCCCCCCCCCCCGTCTTAACCCCATCATAATAGTGCCCGAACTGAAAGGGAAATTAGTTCAATATTTCATTTAGTTAAAGCTGCACTTCTTCCCCAAACGTTTACAGAGAATCATACTTCATGAACATATGAATCCAGGTTCTCTTGTCTATGTAGCGATGTGGACAATAAGACAGGGCTTCATTAGACCACCTCACTGGCCCAGCAGCAGTGCACTGTCCTACCATTCAGATGACTTGGGTTCAGGAGTGGACACAGGTCACTTACATCATGGGCTGGCCAGGGGTTAAACATCTTGGCCCACTGAGGGCTGGTGGTGGATTCTGACACCACGGTAACCTCCGCAGATGGCAAGGCAGCTTGCTCGCCTATAGCAGCATGCTGTACACGTACCAGGCTGACTGAGGCTGCACCCATGCCATGGGAGGTGGCTGGTATTCTAGGGTGAAAACAGTATAAAATGCCAGACTCCATCTGGCTGATGGTAGTCAGTACACCCAGACCCCATACCATACATCTCACCGCCTGCCAACATATCCATGTCAGAATTGGGGGGATGATGACCTCCTCTCATTAGATGCCCTGCTACAGAGGGAAAACAATGGGGCAGTGGCAGTGACCAGTTAGTGGTAAATGTGAAACATTGATTTTGTTGGCAGAAAAGGATTGCAGGGCTTATCCAATCTTCCCTAACCATACCCATCTACCCTGTGGGCTGGCATCAAACCCTATGTGGCCCCAGCTGCCCCCATCTTCTCCAGGTTATTCTTCCTTTTAATGACACCCATGTGCATGCTTGAATCCCATCACTGCCCCCACCTCCCTAAGCAATCTGTTCCACCTATCCACTGCCCTTTCTGTGAAGAAATGCTGCCACATTTCCTTCTTGAAACTTCTCTCGACTAGCTTCATTGTGTTCCCTTTTGTAACCCTGATAGTACTCAGCCTAAAAGCTCCCCATGCTCCACCCTGTTTATCCCTCTCCCACAGGTATTTAAAGGTCCTAATCATGTCTCCCTGGCTCTCCTGTTCTCTAAGAAGTGTATGCTGAGGCCTTACAGCCTTTCCTAGTAGGGCATCCCCCACTGCCCCTGAATCACCTTGGTTGCCCTCCTCTGTACAGCCTCCTCCCTGTCAATGTCCTTTCTACAGTGAGGGCTCCAGCACTGCATAAAGCACTCAAAGTGCGGGCAAACCAGTGAATTGCACAGGGGGAGCATAACCTCCCTTCTTCTGCTTGCTAGCCCCCCTCCCAATGTGGCCTTTCACCCTATTTGCTCTCCCCACCTCCCTTGAACACTACGATGCTTCTTTCAGATTATTTGTGATGATAGCTCAGGGTCTCCCTTTCCTCTGAGGTACATGTCATAACCTCTGCACCCACCCTTTAACTGATTCTGGGATTTTTGTGTCCAATGTGCAAGACTTTGTGCTTTTAGGCACTGAATCCCCGCTGCCAAATTCTGGACCCCTCTTTGAGCCTTTCCTGGTCCCTCCTAATGACCTCAACTTCCTCCATCTACTGTGTCCACTCCATTGCAGATCTTGGTGTCATCTGCAAATAGATAACCTCAGACCAATGAATGTTTTACTTTTAACTAATTCTGGAGTTTACACAAAATGTGCGTATTATTGCTCCTGATTTAATAGATACAACAAGGATCAACACTAGTTTAAGAACAGACAAAGCTAGTTTCTTGTCTAGTAATAACTGATATACAACTGATATACAAGTGTGTGTTCAGCTGTATAATACCGAATAAAAATGTTGAGAGATTTATGTATGCCATTGTAAGATTAATTATTATTTTCTAATCCGCATACAGAGTGCTGTCTGCCGGGGTCAAGCGCTCCTATCACAATCTGTGCTGTGATATCTTGCAGAATACTGTAGGAATTCCATGCAGTCCAGAGGCAATTACTCCCATTTGTCGTCAAGCAGCAAACTGAAATCTCACACAGAGTGCTTGATCCTTTGGGTGGCACGGTGTACGTCTCAGTAATATTAGGTGAAAATCTGCCATGCTGTTCACAAGAAGAAAGGTTGTTTTACCACAAGGCTGTAAGACATACAAATTTATTTATTTCGTTTTTGTTGACCGGGTAAGTGCACTAGACATATCCTGCCTATTTTCAGGCACGACTCGGGGGAGGGGGATACAGATGAATGCCAACTGACCTTGAACCAGATTAAGCTGTTGGTGGTATTTTCAGTCAATGAGGGAAATTTGGCCAGGACACCAGGGAAATTCCCCTACTCTTTTCGATAAGTGCCATGGGATCTTTAACATCCACCTGAACTACCACAAATCCAAGCGGATGGGACCTCGGTTTAACGTCTCATCTGAAAGACGGCACCTCAGAAGTGCAGCACCTCTCTCATGCTGCACTACAGTGTCAGTACTGGGATATTAACCCAAGTGCCAGATGTGGGAACTGAACCCACAGCCCTCTGATCTCCCGGCCTCAGAGGCGAGTGTGCTACCTACTGAGCCACTGACACTGAAATCATTACTGCAATCACATAAAATTGCTTTAAGTTTTTAATGACTTTGGGCACGGTATTACAATGAATTCAGGTTGTTAGCAAATGTGAATGGCTGCACCTGGGAACGCATGCTCATTTCCCATATTCAGAAGGACCCAATGCTTGCTTGAGTCAATCTGCATATATTATAAGCCCTTAATCACAGGAAAAGGGTGGCTATCTACTTGTGTAAGCAAGCCTGTTTGTAAAAGGCAGTGACCCACTCTTAGGGGACCTTTGCACAGACAAGTGGTACTGTATCTGTGAGAAAGCTTTACTAGGCCTCCACATCTACTGAATCATTAGGATAAGAAATTTTTATTAAAGAAAAGCTACATCTTTGCTAGACATCGTGTTGGGGGCCAACAGAAAAGGAAATGGAAGTCCTAAAGCTATTAGATTGATTAATTAATTAATTAATTTTTGGTTGACTGGGAAAGGAGGACTAGACAGTACTGCCTATTTTCAGCCTCACCTGGAGGGAGGGGGTGGAATACAGATGCAAACCAGCTGGTGGTATTTTAGTGCATGAGGGAAATTTGGCCAGGATACCAGGGAAATTCCTTTACTGTTCTCAAGAACTACCAAAGGATCTTCAACGCAACCCCGAGCACCACCAGAAAAGGAAGCTAGGACTGTGGCTTCATGTGTCATCTGAAGGGCAGCACACTCCAACAGCACTCCTGTAGTCCTGCACTGGGGTGCCAGCATGTTAGTCTTCAAGCCCTATACAAGTGCAGGACCAAAACCCATGAAACTGTAGGCAAGAGGCAAATGTGCTGCCAACTCCGCCACACTGGCACCATACAATCTGGCTCTGTTATATAACCTTTATTTTAATTTTACGGTGGCTGTGTTTTCCACTAAAATATTCTTTTTGGTAGACAGCCATTTATAACAGTGGCAGCACAGATTCAAATGTGCTTTTGGGTGCCCTGCCCCCAGAGAATGGCCAGAATTTGGTCAGGCACATGGGGGGGGGGGAGTTGCTTAACTCTTTGAGAAGGTGCTATGAAGAACAGAACCTATATGAATTCTGAGATGCACGCACATTTGACCACTTTTTACAAACTTGTTCCTCTAGAAGAGCTTAATAAGCAAGAAAACGTCTCATCACTTATGAAAGTGATACAACTCATTGCTTACTGGATGTTTACTCATTCAGGTTTTACACTGGCATCAGCCCAGAGAAGTCCATCAAACCATAACATACTGTGTATCAATTAAAATGAAATAATATTTGTATTTGATTGAACTTCAAAGCTGAGTTATAGTAAAGACAGAAGAAACAAAAAGTTCCTACTCTAAAGTTACAGAACTGAGCCAAATGCAAAGGCAGTGTCCCTCAGTCATAATGGTGTTTATTATACTCCAAAGCCAGACTGTCGATTGTCAACAAGCATATGCTTAATGAGACAGAAAGCTTTAAGCATGATTACATTCACAGGTCATCGGGCCGCTCCACTGACGCACTTGCCTTTTCATGCAAATGTTTTAATCAGACGAGTCATCTAAACCAGCCTAATTAAGGAAGTTCTTTGTTTCAATTAGAAGGTCAAAAAAAAGGGAATGATTTTAAGTGGTGCTACAATATGGCTATCTGCCACCATTTTTATTACTCTTTGAATCCCTTTTCCTCCATTAACTCCCCCTGTCCCTATCTCAATAATGGTGGTCAACATGGCTACCCCCTTTTCTCCAGCTGGGATAGAAACATAAAAACATAGAATCTGACAGCAGTTAAGGACTGCCTGGCCCACCACATACCTCTCAACTGTCCCTGATTTTCAGGGACATCCCTGATTTTACCTCAAAATTTTACTCTGTCCCTCCTAAAAATTGTGTTTCTGTGACCAAACAGTAGGAGTTATAAGCACAAAATAATGTCAAACATTAAAGTTACAGATGTGTTCTTCTTAGAAAATGCATTTTACACTAAGCCCCATATTCTACCAGGTTCCTGAGTAGATATCACCAATTTTGAAGATGTGTCCCTGATTTTGGTCCTTTGTCCCTGATTTTTTTAAACTATGTCCCTGATTTATGAGGCAGGAGGTTGAGAGGTATGCCCCACCTAGTCTACCCATTTCCCTACCTACATAAACTCCAGAACCTAAATGGTCTGCGTCTTACCTTCTCTTTCCTACCACTCGGGCTGCCTTCTGTCTATCCCATGCATTTTTGAATTCACCTATCATCTTAGCCCTTAGGACCTCTGCAAGGCAGGGAAGTGACTACTTTTTCCATCAGAGATAAAATTATGACGAGCTAGGGCGGGATTGTTTTTTTCTTTAATCTTGCTTTTTTTCCTCCAGCCCCCCTTGTCTGTCACTCCACAAGAGAGCACCCCCATCCCTGTCACTAACCTTCCTTTTAGGGACTAACTGGTTATCCCCCACTTACCCAGGACCACAATATGGTGAATGGCCTGCCCGGTTGGTCATGTGTGGGCCTGCAGGGTGTGCCGGCACAGCTCGGAGAAGCCGGATTTTTCTTCTCTTTTTTTTTTTTCTCCCACCGAGGTTGCAGACATTGATGACCCACACCTATGTGTGCAGAGGCACGTATGCATGCTGGCATCTGTCAACAGCCCCACCTCATGCATTGAGCATCCAGTACACTGCTACTCAGCTTCCACCAGGTGGCCATCACTGAGCGGGATGCTAAATCCCAATTCCCAGAGGAAGGAGAGCTGTCCATAGAATGCTCTGTCTCCTGCCCCCCCGACCAGCCCACGAGCAACCCAAGTCCATTCCCAAACCCGTATTGCCAGCAAATCAAGTAGAAGAAAATGAAAGGTACAGCACACAAAAGCCAAAGAGTGCTCAAGGCATAAACTTAGCTAAATAACTGATTATCCACCACTGTGCTTAGCCCCTAGCACCTCGGCTCAGTGCCTTCCAGGGGGTGTTAGCTAACTGACAGGAAGTCATTACACATTTAAATGCAAAATCAAGGTTGTGACATCATCAATAAATACTTACTCATAGATTTAAACATACATACACCTTCCAACCTGTGCATACACTTATAAACAATATATTTACAAAATAATTCTGTGACATCTTTCAAAATCACTAACGCCACTGCAAACATGTCGGCAAGAAGTGACAAAAGAACTTGAGGGTACAAAGACTTCTAGTTAGGAGTTACAATATACATTACTGATAATAAATTCATCAGCTATCTGGGATCTCCAATAGGGACTCACCAGTAATTGCGACATCGCTTTATATATGTATACTCCTATAAGCTATTCAGTCAAAAAAAAAAGAGAGAAGATTCAAGCAGTGAATAAATGGGATTTACAGAGGACGGAGTGCTAACCCAGCTGTCTGAGGGAGTAGAAGAGGACTTGGATCTTTTGATAAGTGAGGCAAGACATTATGGAGACCCTGGGAAATTGAGATACTAGGAGGGAACTTTGAGGGAAACCTTGAAGAAAACATAGATGAGCTGTTGCGGCTGATCAATGGGAATGAGGTACAGAATTATGAAGAGACTGATATCAATATGCAAGACTTTAGAAGAATGAGAGATTCTGGTCCGAATTCACAAAAAGCAACTCAGGATGCAAGGCAACTTACGTCCACAAAAATGGTGCAAGTAGCACTTGTGCCATGAGTTGCGCCATGGTGGGATTCAGAAAGGCAGCCTGCGACATGATGCAGGCTGCCTGTGCTCAAGTGGACCTATGCACCATAAACCCCCTTGTGCCACGGCGTAAGGGGATTTATGGCAGCATTTGCACCCTATTGAGGTAGGGTGGCTGCTAAATACCCAAATCAGGATTCAGAGACAGCCACCATTGGACATCTGTCAAAGAACATTTATGCCAGCTAAAAACTGGCGTAACCGGTCTTTACCATCCACCGGGGGTTGCCACTGTGCTGCCATCAGAGCACCAGAGAGCCCCCGTGGGCTACGGCCCCCCAGCAGCCCCGTTCCCAGTCATCCATACACCCATGCATACAACCCTCCCATGCCACAGTCCCAAACAGCAGGGGACAGAGGTGCTGGTTTGGGCCATGCCCCTCCCAGTCCTGAAACACACTCCACATACACTGAAGCTCTTGTGGGCTTTTGGAGCCCCCAATCTCCATTCACCCCCTCAGATGCCAACCTGTGAATGGTAAAGCATGGAACAGACTACCCGTAACTGTCCTGGTGGCACAGTGGACCTCCACCCCCCCAGCCGCAGTGCTAGGCCACCCCATCACCCAGTGCCAGCCCCCCACACACACACTCCCCTGGCAGGTGAGCCGATGACTGGCACAGCCCACCTCTCACCACCACGGCCAGCCACTGACTGAGCTTTGCTGCGAGCATGAATAGTAAGTATACGTGCTCCTTGAATGACAGCAGCTATCATTCACAGAGTCCATCCAATTACTGTACACGCTCTCGGCAAAGCTCAGTTGGTGGCTGGCCATGGTGGAGAGAGGTGGGCTGTGCCAGTCGTCGACTCGCCCGCCGGGTGTGTGGGGGGGAAGAGGGGGGCCACAGGACCACTAGGGGGTTATCAGGTGATGCCCTTCCTACAGGGGTACGCATTGCAGGGTGCAGGTGATTGGACATCGGTGAGGAGGGGGTGTTACGATAACCCATTGGGGCATGTAGGTTGACACTATCAAGCATGGGGAGAATGACTGCCCACACTGGGCTGTGGGACTATGGGAAGTGTGGGCATGGGGGGCACGGACACATATTGCTCTTCCTTCAGTGGGTGGCTCTGCCACCCACCTGTCCCATGGCTTGCAACATTCCTGGGGCTGCGTCCTTCCTTGGACTGATGCTGCAAACCACAGGATGCAGGCTATGGGACGCTGTCCGATACTGAATCGGGCGCAGGGTCCAGGACGCAGGGATGGTTTGCGCAAGCTGCCATTGTCACAACTTGCATCCAACCTTTGTGAATCCAGCCCTCTGTGTTTAAATGCAAATCAGATTTCTCGCCCTTGATATTGAATAACAGTATTTCAGCTTTTGAAAATGCAGTCTTATTTAAGGTAAGGCAGTTATTAAATGAGCCTGTGAAACAGTCTCACAACAATTTATCTAGGGCAGAGGAATTAGCATTAAGAGAACTGTCATCTGAAACTGAGATAGTATCTAAAAAGGCAGACAAAGGGGGCAATATTGTACTTATGAGTAAAATACAGTACAAGACTATGGCGGAGAAACTGATTTTTGATATGAATAATTATAAAAGGCTCAGGAACAATCCCACTTTTCAATATAAAAAAGAATTGTTTTTAATTTTTAGAAGAGGCAACAAGGAATAGTAATATTACTAATAATGAGTTCAAATATTTGTTCTGTGAGTTTCCAGTAGTTCCCAATCTTTATTGCCTACCCAAAGTGCATATAAATGCTTATCAGAACCACCAGGGAGACCTATAGTCTCAGGTGAGGGGTTCACTCACTGAACGTTTGAATGAATTTATTGATTTTTTCCAACAATACAGTGTGCTTAGACTTCCATCATATTTAAAAGATTCAGGGGACACCATTAGAAAATTTAAAGGGACTGTCTGGGAGGATGACTATCTGTGGATATGCAATGATGTGGAAGCTCTGTATACATCTATTAGACACAAGATGCAGGGGTCGAAACTGGCACCAGCCCACTAGCCAAATGCTGGTAGATTCTGCATCGGGCTAGTATTTGGTGTGGAGCAGTTGGGACATATTGAGAACTGACCCAGTACTTAGAGAAGTGATTTCAGATACCCTCAGAATTACATTTAGAAGATTAGCCAATCTGCAAGACAAACTGGTACACAATCAGTTTTTTAAGAAACCAGAGAGAATAGCAATTTGGATACCAATAAAACCAGGTGGCAACCACCTGTGTAAAAAAATGCAATGTCTGTCAGTATATGACCATGGGTAAAGAATTGACTGTGCAGAATTGGGATAGAATTGTAATTAATGATTTTGTAACAAGTACCATCAAATGTTTAATCTGTATCTTGTGGTGTAGCTGTGGGCTTCATTGTGTTGGTAAGACAGTGATGCTGTTAAAAGAAAGGATGCAGGAACACCTACATTCAACTGTGAACCAAAAAAATGGACATCTCAGTAGGCAGACACTTCTTTACTGTCCATAATTCTGACCCACAGAGTTTTAGGTTTATGGGAATTGAAAATGTTCAGTGTCCACCTAGAGGTGGTGACAGGCCGCATCTATTGTTACAAAGAGAAAGCTACTGTTTTTTTAAAGCTAATACTATAAAGCCCAATGGGCTAAATGATAGATGGGATCTGAAACCATTTTTGAAATATAGAAAATGAGTTTTAAGACATTTTAATAGAATGTGAGACTGTATTCCTGTTACCTTTGCTTTCCCGTTTCCCTTTTACCATTCCCTTCCCCCTCACCCCTTTCTCCCTTCGCTCTTTCTTCTTGTTTCTCTTTCCTTCCCCTTTCCCACCCACTAACTCTTTTCCATCTACCCCTCTCCCTCCTTCTCCCCCCTCCCCTCCTTTTCTTCCATTGCTTGTTGATAATATTTAGGAGATCAATTATTATATAATGCATGAATCTAACATGATATTAATTATGCTTTCTGTATTTCTTTCCAATGAAAACTATATGTTTTCCTCAATGCTTTTCTGGTTTGGATGGCCTGGATACTATTTTCCGGTAAAGAGGGCACATAATCTAAAATACTGCTCTTTTTTCTACCTTCTATTCTCTATTCCTCCTGTAGATGATACATAAAGTTGTAACTAAGCATCTGACTGAATAGCTTACAGGAGTATACATATATAGAGCGATGTTGCAATTAATGGTGAGCCCCTATTGGAGATCCCAGATAGCTGATGAATTTATTATCAGTAATGTATATAGTAACTCCTAACTAGAAGTCTCTGTACCCTCAAGTTCTTTTGTCACCTCTTGCCGACATGTTTGCAGTGGCATTAGTGATTTTGAATGATGTCAAAGAATTATTTTGTAAATATATTGTTTAGAAGTGTATGCGCAGGTTAGAAGGTGTCGGCAACCCTTCATGGCAGGTATCGGTCTCAAACCCTGGCCATCTTGGATCTTAAATCTTGATCACTATATGCCAAAAGCCTACTTCTGACTTTTTGTATGTCTCTACATGTTTTAGACTGTAGCGAGTCTATTTATGTCATTTAACCACGTTTTGTTGAAATAAATTCTGTGACTTTTTTACTTATATTTGGCATACTAGAGTGTTTTTTGAAAGGGAAGAGTCTGTACTATATGATACAAGTGTGTCTGCCTTAAACAGGTGCTGGTCTCTTTTGTTGCCTATCTGTATCTTTTTTTACCATGAACTGTTAATTCCCAGGTGCGGTCATATTTACTGGTGAACTACAAGAAAAATATTTTTAATTTACAGTAGCCCAATTCAGTAAGGGAGCCAAGACACTTCCTTACAGAATCCGAAGAAGAAGTGAGTTTTACCTTTTTCTGGCCCTTCTTGTTTCCATGTGTACATGTAAGGGGTGATGCAACTGATCGCGGCTTGTAAAGTGCTTTAGGATACAACCCCCTACATTTAGGAACATTACCTCCAGTATTAACACCACTTGTACTTTTCTTCCAACTAACCCAATTCAGCAATGTGCCACTGAGATACATGGGAGACTGCTGAATAAGGTTGGTTAGGCAAAGTAAAGTGGTATTAATGCTGAAGGTCATGTTCCTGAATAAAGGCCAATGCACGTACAAAAGGAATGATATCCAACTAAATTCCTTTTCTTTCCTTCCTTCATTTCTCCATTCAAAAAACATTCCCAAAAAAATACTGATATAATCCCAAGTGGAGAAAGTTACAGAAATATTAAATATTACAAAAAATATCTGCCTTGCTTATTGTATGACTATGCAAAAGAACAAACACCATAAAAGAAACACTTGAGATAAAATCTATTTTATTATCAGTATCTGAAGCTTATCATAAATGAAAAGGAGCTCATAAAATGTTTTATGAGGCACAGGGAGTTAAGGATATTTGCCTACCAGATCATTTGAGTGCATCTCTTTGTATTTATTCATGAAAATGATTAGTCATGTGCTATGTACTGCAGGTCTTCAGTGCGGTAAGGCTTTTCAAATAAGCAAATATCACTTGTCAGTCCCTAATTACAATACTATATTCCAATGAACAAAACCAAGTTAAGGCCTTACAACTGAAGAGTCTAAATTGATTTTTTATTTATTTATCCAAAATGTTTTACCAGGAAAGGCACACTGAGCAAAGTTTGTTTCAGATGCGTCCGGGGAGATAAAGGGAAAGATACAAACAGATATAAATATCATACGTGGTATGAACTTACACGTAGTAATTAAAATTGTACAGAGGGTATAAGGTTTGATATACAGTGTACATCAGAAGACAAGGAGATACTGAGTCAGCTACAGGCAAAGTTAGAAACAGTGTATAACTTAGAGAACACAGCAACAAAACAAACATAATCACTCCGACAAATCAGTTCACTAAACATGATTGTGAGCCTTGTAACTTGAAAATACTACAGTAAACTCTAAAAGATGTTATAAATATTGATGTTTTCATTTTAAAAAAAGGGAAACATTTATCTGAAGCCACATTCTAAATAAGGTGAATATGGTTAATTTCAAATATAGTCAGAGATGTGCCAACTGCTATATTTTTCAAGACTCAAACATTTTTCTATTTTGAGTATACCACAAACTACAGCTATGCCAGATAAAAAGACTGTGAAAACCATTGTGATAAAAAAACTAGAGGCCACTGGAGGACTCCGGGTTATTCTGATAAATGTGCGTTTCGGTTATCACTGTAAATTACAAAAGTGTAGCAGCTGAATTTCTAAAAGTGCCATGAAGCACTGTTTTATAGGTTGTATATTTGTATAACTGAACACACTTGCCTGTAGTTGGGTCATTCTTAGCTTACACGGTTTCAGCTGTAAAAGACTGTCTAGAAGGGGAGTTCTGTTCTCGTGATGTCTTGTCAGTGTGTCCACACGAGAATTTGCACACCTGTGATGACTTCATGTGGGTTTAAGGCCTTAGGGTGTATGTGTGAAGCTTGGAGAGATGCACAGAAACTACATACTATATATATATATATATATATATATATATATAATACTGGTGCGGCAGCGGCAGTATATTAGGGTTGAGTGTAAACTTCTATGTTAAACCCGAATTTTTGAACCTTAATAACTTTGGAATGGTTCAATGGATTTGCACGAAATTTGGCATGAATACTCTCTAAGGTATGTCTCTAGACATGCCAAATTTCATGTGAATCCGTTTTGCCGTTTTTGAGATGTGGAGCATCAAAAATCCTAAATTTATCATTATTTTGACAATTTTTTCATCATGCATGTAAAAACGGCTTTATGTAGTGGTCTGAAATTTTCAGGGTAGAATGCCTTTGGGTCACAGATGTGTCTTTTGAAGGTTTGGTGAAAAAATATTCATCCGTTCAAAAGTTATGACATTTTTTACTTTCCCATTATTTCCTATGGGAAAAGTTGTGTCCTGCATGAAAACAAGCTTGTTTTCGCACACAGAGTCACATACTATCACAGGGAGTCTGCTGTATTTTCACACAGCAGTGTTTTGTCTCCTGTCTTCTTTTCTCCCAAGTGACAGACACCACTCGTATCTCCCCCCAAGGTGGGACACTGGGGAGCCCACTCCCAGTGTCTCCAGTCATCTTCCCCCTACCCAGCAGTGTGTGACACTGGGGAGCCCTCTCCCAGTGTCCGAGAAGATGAATTAGCGCCCTGCCACCTTCCACTGTGGGACACTGGAGAGCCCATTCCCAGTGTCCCCATATGTGTATCCCCCCCAGTAGTCTGGGACACTGGGGAGCCCACTCCTAGTGTCCCAAAATCTGTTTTCTTAAACCTGCAAAAAAGAAAACAGTTCCCTGACCTCTTTTTTTTTTGTCCTGAAAAAAAGAAAACGGTCCCTTGTCATCCCCACTGTCACCCTCCCACTATCCTGACCCTTCCACTGAGCACTCAGCAACCCACACCCCTCCTTACCCTATACTTACCATCGAAGGTCAAGCACTGTCATCTTCTGTGGACTGGGAGGTGTCTGCACTCTTCAAAACCAAACCGCAAACTGAAGAATCAAGGTAAGTGCCGTATAATGGCTGTCAATAGCATTTTTGAACTTATGTTGATATCTCAGCCATTTTTTTGATATTGTTTCACCAAATTTTCAACATGGGCTTCTTGGGGCCCCATCTCATGAACACTGTCACTGTCCTTTTGTTAATAGGACCCATAAGGTGATTTTATGGTCGCTGTGTGAAATCACCTTTCAGGACCAATTAATGAAATGACAGTGCCAGTGTTCATAATCGAGAATCCCAAAGTCCATGTTAATTATTCTAAATAAAAAAAGGCTGAGTTATGTCGGTCATTGAAATTTTTCTATGCACGCATGTAACTTTGGTAATTTTTTATATTTTCACTCCAAATTTTCAACATTGCCATTTTTTTCACACCACCTCATGAACAGTACAGCTGTCATTCTCCACATCCTGCCTGAAATGTGTTTTCGCACCTGAGGCGCAGAATGGCATGGTCACTGTGTAAAATCACCTTTCAGGACCAATGAATGAAATGGTAGTGGCAGTGTCCATGAGGTGGGGTTCCCGAAAAGGCCGTGTTGAAAATTTGGTGAAAAAACTCCTAAAAATGGCCAAGTTACGCACGGTCATTGAACTTTTTTAACTTCGGTCATTTTCAATATTTTCACTCCAAATTTTCAATATAGCCATTTTATCATACCACCTCATGAACAGCACTGTTTCACATCTTGCCAAAAACGTATTTTTGCACCTGTGGTATGGAATGGTGTTTTCCCATGGACTTGAAAATGTTCTCCTACGGGGTTCATGAGGTGGGGTGATAAGAAGACTATGTTCAAAATATGAAAAAATGACAAAGTTATTCTCATTCATTGCAATTTCGGTATGTACATTAGTAACTGCAGAAATCTTATTTATTTTATTTATTTCAAAGTTCAGAAATATACCTTTGAGCAGGAATGCTCATTTACAAAGGTTCCTCATCAGAATAACAATTTGTTTACACCATGTCAAAGACAGTATTAAAAACTGATTAACAAAGGTTGGACAATATTGATTCAAGTGACATAACAGAACAGAATGAGTATCATGAGTACCATTTCGGCAATACAGAGTGAACAAAAGTTAACATTCAACAGGTCAAATAATACAAAGCATAACATAGGCACTAGGAGCTATAAAAAGGTAGCAGCCCATCTGGGTATTGTCAGAAATCTTAAATATTTTGACCCTAGATTTTCAGCATAGCCTTCTTATTACCTGAGCTTATGTATGTCACAGCTGTCAGTTTTCAAATCCTGTCCAAAATGTGTTTGTACCTGTGGTGCAGAATGGCGTTCTAGTTGTGCAGAATTATGTTTTGGCGCGGATTTGAAAATTTTGCCTACCACTACATGTGCTGGGGTAATAAGATGGCTATGCTGATAATTTGGTTATGCATTTATGGAGGGATGGGTGTGCAGGGTCCAAAGGACCCTGCGCTGCCACACTAAAGTAAGGAACATGACGGAACATGGGAGCACAGGGCCTGAACAGCCCTGCATTACTACTGTGACATAAGGACAGTTCTGGAGGGAGGGACAAGGATATAAATACACTATCTGAAAAAGTAAGGAAATTCATTGCAAAAACCTTCATTAATGCACCATTAGGGTTGATGTGTTAAAAGTAGGGAAATACAACCTTCGGGTTCCCAAGCCTAAAACCCCACTCCCACTGTGCATGCAGGAACAGGCATGAGGGGAACTTAAGGTTCCCAACCCCTGCACCCCACCACCTCCCTTGGCTTCCAACCCTAATACCGCACCCTTACCCCCACACTGCATGCAGGAACTGGTGTGATGGGTGTGTCTTGGCATTTCAAACCCTAATGATGCAGTAACAAATTTTTTTGCAATTAATATACATATATAAATATATATATATATATATATTACATATACTGTATAGTACATACACACACACACACACACACACACACACACACACACACACACACACACACACATATGGAGGCGGCAGCCAGGATGGAATGCAATAATGCTGCAGTATATCACAAAATGCTACAGTATACTGCAGGGAACAGTTTAATTTAATGGCATTTAAGTCCTTTTGTTATGCAATATTCTGTGACATGTCACTTACTGCACACTACTGTGTTGCATTGTGGCTGTCTCTGCTGTGTGTATGTGGATAGGCAGACAGACAGATAAACAGATAGATAGCAAGACTGAGCAGTGCCGGTTAGGATGCAATACAAACTGCAGCATACTGCAGCAGAGTTACTCAGTAAACAAAGCAGTTTCAATGGCAGTCAATCCCTTTTGTCATGCAATGTCACAGGATGCTGTGCTGCATCCTGTCCGGCTCCATTATCTGTCTTAGATTTATTCTGTCTATCTATCTATCTATCTATCTATCTATCTATCTATCTATCTATCTATCTATCTAGCTATCTATCACCTCTACCTATCTATCACCTCTATGTGTCTATTACCTCTATCTCTTTATCCGTCTATCACATATCTATCTATCTATCTACAGACAGTATCTATCTATCTAAAGACAGTATCCATCTATCAATGTGTCTGTCTATCTATCACCTCTACCACCTCTATCTATCTGTCTATCACATATCTATCATCCATCTGTCTGTCTGCCTGCCTGCCTATCTATCTAATCTATATCATGAGGCAGAGTATGACCATCAAGTCTGTAATGCTACATTCATTGGCCAACTGCATAAAACAGAAATCCTCATGAGGAATGGTCCAGGTGTTTAAAAATGACAAAATGGTTCTTGGCATTTATAGCATGTACTTTCCAAACTACAGCAGTGCAGTTAAGCCTGAAGTGGCACAATAAGCGTTATATTCTGGAAAAATTACTGAATAGACTGCAAAACACGTCAGATATTTATGCAGCTCTAGCATATCTTTATGCTCCTAAGCATAATAGGGAGGCAGTATAGCGTAGTGGTTAAGAGCACTGAGCTGCAAACCTGGAAAACTGGGTTTGAATCCCACAGCCACCACTTGGATACTGCGTGACTATGAGCAAGTCACTTAACTTCTCTGTGCTTCCAGGATGCACCAGGAAACAAGCCTCAGCTTAGTGTGTCTTTCCTGGCCCAAAATGATAACATTTTGGGGTATTGACAAAGTTGCTTTTTATAGTATGTACCTATTCAAATGTCACATGCAAGTGTGCGGTGTGGGAGTACACTTTATAAAGGGGTTTGGAGCTGTGCAGAATCCTTTTGGTGTGGCCCATTCAATAAGATCTCAGGTAAGCTCAATTAAAGGAAAAGTAAGAGAATTTATTCCTAAGAGGCCACAGATCATTTATTTAACCCACTTCTGGCTGAAACAGCATTTGCAGTGCAACGTAACATTGTTGGAGCTCTCACTTACATACTGGTACTTTTTGTAGAACATAGTGGGTGCAGCACAGACTGTAAGACATCATTGGATTAAACCAGCATCCACAGCTTGTGCTAACAGATGGATACAAATGTACAAATATGCACAGGTACACTGGCTTAAGAAAATTATCGTAACACATGACTCCAGATATGACTACAGCTGTGAGACATCCTTTGCAAGACAGTCTGAAAGGCCAACCTAGATAATCAAGAAATTACATCCACCATCCATGACAGAGGGCATACAACAGATTGATCTTTGTGTGTTGGCCTGGGAACCTCACAGATCATGTCCAGAATTGTGTTCAGTAGATAGTGGTCACTCTATATAATTCATCGAACTAACAGTGGTGTTGTAATGTCAAGCAGTTTATGTGCTGTGCATTGTGTAGTCCTTAGTAGAGCACACTACATTGGTTTAGTGAAACTCACTTAAGATAGGGATGGGGAAATTGCTTAACCAGCAAGGGCACACTACTCCGAAGCTTGTTTAGAGGTGTGACCTAGAAGCACAAGGAAGTAAAGTGACTTGCTTAGGGTCACACAATATGCAAGTGGGGGCTTTGGGGTTCAAACCCAGGTCTCCAGGTCTCCAGGTTTGCAGCTCAGTGCCCTAAGCCACGGTGCTATACTGCCACTAAAAACAGCAACACTCAGTGAAGACACAAAAGCTCAAAACAAAACTGGATGCAGATCCGTAATGTGAATAGTTGCCACCTCATGAACCTACTCCACCTGTGTCAACTATAGAGCAAGTATCCTCATAAGCTAATGCTATATTTTCTAGATGAAATGTTTATTTAAAAGGCAATACTGCTTGTGAATTCAACTAGTAGTACATTCATAGTATAGAATCATACACTTCAATGCATATAACAAATCCTTAGGCCTGGTGGCCAATAGCCATTTGAAAATCATCAGTGGCAACCACAAATTATGCTTGAAGTGGACACATGGCAAACAAGGCCACCCTGTACAACTATATTAAATCACCACCAGGTGCTCTGGCCCAACCACTAAAATGTTTGGTTTAGTGGCCACATGGCCAGCAAATGTGAAGACAATTTTTTCCACCATGATATATGCATATGCAGTGCATATGGTTCAGAGTTTCTTTCTTGTGCCCATATATTTTCATTTTTTTCTCAACACAATCCTTTGTATAAGCATGATAGTGCTGTCAATAATAGCACTTCTCAGCCCTTCAGGATGTGTATTTCTTGAGAATTAATGCGCTTCTCAGGTGTGTTGGAAGTGGGCATTGGCCTCATGCCTTCCAGTTTACCTGGGGTATAGATAGATAGATAGATAGATAGATAGATAGATAGACAGACAGACAAACAGAGAGACAGATAGATAGGTAGGTAGATAGAGAGACAGACAGACAGACAGACAGATGGATAGATAGACAGATAGATAGATAGATGATAGATAGATAGACAGATAGGTAGAGAGAGAGAGAGAAGAGAGAGAGATAGATAGATAGATATGAATAATAGATAGATAGATAGATAGACAGACAGATAGATAGAAAGAAAGAAAGCTAGACAGATAGAGGATATGCCATGGCCCCAGGAGAAATATTCCTCATATTTTTCATGAGTGCTGTGAGTGATCGGTGAGTGGTGGAGCCACTCATAATGCCAAAGGTCAAACAGCATGAGTAAGAAATATCAGTAATTGTTCTCTTAGGGCCATGGTATATTTCATTTATCCAGTCATTGTTCTTTATGTACATTTTTATACATTTTTTTTTGTATTCTGCCATTTTATTCAGCCATTTTTATTGTATTCTTCCATTTTTGGATGGCCAAGAGAGTGCGTGACGCAGTACATACTTGATGCTTTTGCGTGCATCAGTGCATCAGCGTGCTTATGAAGGGCACAGTGGGTCTGGAGGAGTAAGCCAGCAGCTTGTGCGAGGAGGTGCAATGTTTATGGAAGCCATGCAGCGGAGCTTTGGTGACAGCTACAGGTGAAGGAGAGAGCTGGTCATGAAGGAGAGAGCTGGTCAGCAGGACAGTCAGGGAAGCGAGGAAGGTATGAGAAGTCGTATTCTATTGCGGAAGCAACGGAAGGGAACATTTTTGTTCAGAAATGGCAAAGTAGACCTTGTATGGATGATGTTTATTAAAAATGAGTGTTATTTGTGATTTTTTAAAGCGTTGGTAGAGAGGGAGCTCAAAGAGGAGAAAACAAAAGTGAGCATAGTGAGCATGGGCAGAAATGAAACCAGCTGGAGGAAACCAGCACACAAGTGACCTTTTTGGTTCTAAAATTAGAACTGTGCTGCTGACTTCCACCAAGAAGGACCTACAGTGAGAATATTTTCTCTCATGGGGACCTAGAGTGAGAATATTTCTATATTTCTCACTCTAGATGGGGAGAAAGCTAAAATATCAGTGATAAGTGCCCAAAAATATGCTCACAAGTGTTACATATATACACACACACATATATATATATATATATATATATATATATATATATATAATATATACATACACACACATACATATACATACATATTTATACATACATATATATATATATATATATATATATATATATATATATATATATATATATATATAAAAACAGACTCTAAGGCAGGCATTCAGTAGCAGAAAAAGGCACTCCTCTGGTGAATGCCCACTGGCATGCACAGGAGTGCCTATACCTCCCAACTAATGTGACATCCTGGAGTGTACTACTGCATTTATAAAATGGACTGGTATTAAACATTCTGGCTTAAAAAATGTAGCATCATGCATACCCGAGTATTTATATGCACTGCAGGTAACTTGAGTCATCCAATGAGACAGAAAGAGAGCGAGAGAGAGAGAAAGAGAGTGCAGTATTTGTGGCAGACATCTCTCTCTCTCTCTCTATCTTTCTTACTGCTTCAGCTGTTGTTATAGGCAATGACAGCAGAAAAAGACCAACGAACCATCCAGTCTTCCTGAGTTCACTATTTAGCCTTGGAACCTACTGTCCCTCCAGGGTCTTAGCACTCCCCATCTTTCTCCCATTCCTCTTCCAGCTTCTGCTGCCCTGAGCAACTACTATATCCTTCATTCTATCCCAACCATGCTTGAACCCACCAGTAGTTTTAGCACCCACCACTCTGGCAAGGCAAAATGTTCCACAGCTCCACCGCTCTTTCTGTAAAATACATCCTAATGCCCCTTCTAAGCCTCCCTCCTGCCAGTTTCCACTCAAGTCCACATAACTGGGAATGAGTAATCAGGCTAAATATTTCCCCGCAGTTCACCTTATTAATTCCTTTTAGGAACCTGAAGGTCTCTATCATATCTTCCCTTTCCCATCTTGTTTCCAGCAAGTACATGTTCAATGCCTTGAGGTACTCCTCATAAGACCTGCCCTGTTGATCCTGAATAATTTTTGTTAATCCTGCACTACACCATTTCCAGCCTATCTCTTTCCTTCCTGAGGAGAGGACTCCAGAACTGGGTGCAGTAACCCAGGTGTGGCCTCACTAAGGATATATACATGGGAAGTATTACCTCTTCCCTTCTGCTACCATTACCCTTCCTGATACATCACAGTATCCTATTTGCTTTGCTATATGCTTTGTTGCACTGACTCAATTGTTTGAGGGATGATAACTCCAAGGTCCCGAGCCCTAGCCGTTTTGCTAAATTTCACCCCACCCATCCAGTACTCTGTCCAGGAGTTCTTGTTCCTTAAGAGCATTACCTTGCACTCTTTGGCATTGAATTTCAACTGCCAAACCTTGGACCACCCCTCTAACTTTTGCACATCACTCTGCATTTCCCTGATCCCCTTGTCACTGTCCACCTTCCCACAGAGCTTGGTGTCATCTACGAAGAGATACAGCCTGCCCCAGATATCCTCACCAATGTCACTAATGAACATACTAAATAGATAGATAGATAGATAGATAGATAGATACTTTATTTATAAAAGCGCCCATCTCCCGAGACTCTGGGTGCTGCACAGTAAAAACACACACAATATTTAAACACAACTAATCATTAAAACAAAATTTAAAATTCCTCTGTCCATCCCTTAAAAACAATGATTCAATCAATAAAGGCTTGTTGGAACAGGAATGTTTTTAACCCCTTTGGAAAGGCTTCTACTGAGGGAGCCTCCTTTAGATAACCAGGAAGGAATTCCATGGGGTAGGTGCCACCACCAAGAATGCCCTGTCCCCAGAGTGCCTCAACCTGACCCTTGGAACTCCATGGAGGCCTTTCTCAGCAGAACAGAGTGCCCGGGGCAGACGTTAGGGGGCAAGGAGATCTTGCAGACAGACTGGTCCCCTTTCGTGCAGGGTCTTGTAGGTCAGGAGCCCTACCATGAAGACAATCCTCCACCTGACCAGCAGCCAGTGCAGTCAGCGGAGAACCAGGGTGATATGCTCAAACTGTCTCTGAAGAAGACCAGTCCCATACCCTGCTCTTAACCTCCCTCCCTCTCTGCTGACTTGACCCCGCTGACTACAACCCTCTGCTGCTTCCCCTTTAGCCAGCTATCTACCCAGTGTACTATGACCGTAGCTGCATCTATATCCTCTGTCTTGTTCAGCAAGCATCTGTGAGGCACCAAGTTGAAAGCCTTGTTGAAGTCAAAGTAAGCAAGTCCACAACGTGGCTTCTATCTAATTCCCTCATCACCTAGTTAAAGAAAACTATCAGGTTAGTCTGACAAGACCTCCCTGCCACAAACCCATGCCATTTACTATCCTGCAACCTATTGCTCTCAAAGTAGTCCATGAGGTCCTCTTTGACCAATGACTCCATCAGCATCCCTACAATAGAGGAAAGACTGACAGGTTTCTAATTCCACATGTGTTCCTTGCCCCTTCCCCCTTATGGAATGGAACTATGTCCACCACCCTCCAATCCTTTGGAACTACTCCCATCCATAGCGAACTGCTGAATAGACCTTCTAGGGGTTCAGCCAGTTCTGCTGCCAGCTCCCTGAGTAACCTCGGATGCAACCCATCTGGTCACTGGGCCTTATCTATTTTTAGTGCTGCCAGCCCTTTCTGGATCCTTTCCCTTGGAAATATTCACTGCCTCATCTCCGGACACCATTAGTGGCCGCTTTCATGCCACTCTCTGCCAAGGGTTGACTGATCTCCTTAGTGAAAAGTGAGCTAAAGTCATCATTAAGGATGGCAGCATTTTGCTCGTCCTCCTCTATCACCTACCCCCCTCTGCTAACCTTAAGATTCCCCCTCTTTTCCCCCTTTTTTCCTTAATATAGTGGAAAAAAATGTTTTTCTCTGCTCTTGACCCCCTCTGCAATACGCAGCTGTGTATGTGCTTTTGCCTCCCCAACTGTCCTCTTTTCCTCCCTGTTTTTCAGTATGTAATCTCCCCAACTGTCCTCTTTTCCTCCCTGTTTTTCAGTATGTAATCTCCCCAACTGTCCTCTTTTCCTCCCTGTTTTCAGTATGTAATCTCCCAACTGTCCTCTTTTCCTCCCTGTTTTCAGTATGTAATCTCCCAACTGTCCTCTTTTCCTCCCTGTTTTTCAGTATGTAATCTCCCCAACTGTCCTCTTTTCCTCCCTGTTTTCAGTATGTAATCTCCCACCTGTCCTCTTTTCCTCCCTGTTTTTCAGTATGTAATCTCCCCAACTGTCCTCTTTTCCTCCCTGTTTTTCAGTATGTAATCTCCCCAACTGTCCTCTTTTCCTCCCTGTTTTTCAGTATGTAATCTCCCCAACTGTCCTCTTTTCCTCCCTGTTTTTCAGTATGTAATCTCCCCAACTGTCCTCTTTTCCTCCCTGTTTTTCAGTATGTAATCTCCCCAACTGTCCTCTTTTCCTCCCTGTTTTTCAGTATGTAATCTCCCAACTGTCCTCTTTTCCTCCCTGTTTTTCAGTATGTAATCTCCCCAACTGTCCTCTTTTCCTCCCTGTTTTTCAGTATGTAATCTCCCCAACTGTCTTCCTCCTGCTTTTCTTTATACTTGTAGAAGGCCTTTTTCCCTGCCCTCATCACTTCCCAGACACTTGCCGAGAGCACATAATGATCTCTTGAACCCGTTCTTTTTGGATACTGTTCTCATGCATAACTTAGATGCCTTGAAAATAGCTCCCTCAATTGCGCCCCCCCCATCTCTCTTCCAACCCTCATGTCATCCACCCAGACTAACATTTCCCTGACTAACTCCCTCTGCCTGTTGAAGTCCACTGTTCTGAAATCCAGGGCTTCGGCTCTTGACTGGGGGTTTCCCGATCCAAGTGCAAGGTCAAACCAAATGGAGTTATGGTCATTGCTCCCCAGTGGCTCCCCTAGTCTCACAGCTCCAATCATCTCCCAGTTGGTGAGCACCACATCGAGAACTGAAATTCTTTTCCCAGACATAACTAAAAATGGGACTTTGTCTCAGCATGTTTTTTCATGTCAGAGAAGATCTACGGGATTGTTGAAAGGGAGAACAAAAATGTATAACAAAAAGGCTGTGTGGTCTAATGGTTGGAGCACGTGCTTTGGAACCAGGAGACTCTGGTTTGACACCCATCAGATGCCATGTAACCTTGAGCAGGTTACTTAACTACTCATTGCTTCAGTCCACTCAGCTGTAAAAATGAGAAAAAGCAGGACCCCACAGAAAACAAAATGGTTCCACCTATACACAGTGCCGGCAGCAGTGCGCCCAGTCATTAGGGCGCCATGTCCTGATGTTGCTGTCCCCTTCTGTTGCAGGGGGCTGCACCCACTGAACCCACATGTGGGGGCTTCACCCCCCCATGCCCCCTTTCTTAATATTCTAGCTCCGAAGGGGGATGGACCTCATGGAGGGGGCGGCAAATTCCGCTATGTGGCACCCTAATGACAGGCGCACTGCCGCCATTGCACAGATGGCCAGAAGGGACACAAAATAGTGCATATTAACTTGGCTATCCTGGGTAAATAAACTGTAACAACAAAGTTTCATGTGAATAAGACACATCCGCACTTTGAAGAATGTGTACATTATGTTCCTCCTGAATACAGCAAGCTTCTTTTGTGCCATATTTAAATGCATGCAAATCATTATTGGGCTTAAACTTATCACTTAGCTTTACATCATGTGAGACATACCACTTATCCACTGATGTAAGTTTTTTTTTCTTTCTATCTTGCCTCAGAACTAGTTCTATAAAAACTTGGTCTTATGAGACCTAAAAACAGACTTTTGTTATGCTAACAAGACGATATGGTTGTTGTGAATGACATAACATGGGCTGAAACCATGCATCACAAGATAATCTGGAGCACTTCATTTGTCTTAGTACCTGGGGCAATTGCGTATATACAAAAGAGAATTACTGTATGGGTTATAGAATGTGTGACTTGTTCCTATGAAAGAAAACAATCCTGATTTTCAAGGGCTGTGCTAAGTACTCCATGCCAATGTCTTTATGATGACTAGTGTGAAGAAGCAATTGTTCAGCACGTAAACATGAGGCAAGGCACCTTAGTAAAATTTTACATGTAAAGTACAAATGTATTACAGTTGTGTTCCTATTACACTGCACAGGTCATTGACATGCAGTCCTTCGTAATAGCTCAAGAATTACCTGTACCTGCATTTCAGGTCAATCTGTACCATGCACATATGGTGCCATACCTAACCAATTCTCCGCTAACTCCATGCTGTTAAACAGCTACAGTAGTAGCACCAAAACTAGCAGGCAGAAAACGTTTTAGAAGCAGTTGTTACTTTTTATTTGTGAGGTATTGTTCTTTATCTGTTTGTTCATTTGAGTGTTTTCTACCTGATAGTATTACTTGGGATGTAAAGATCAATAGATGTGTTTTCTTAGCCTAATAACTGAGTACTGTACCTCAATTTTACTTTATGCTGCAAGTATTTGTTGCTATTGTTACCACCGTGCAACTATTGCTTTTTTTTCTTACATGCTCCACCTGCTCGCATGGGCCTATCTCTCCTTTGGGTCGCCACGGATTGGACTCAGCCCAGGCAACCCCCCATCCCTATCGTCCCACACTGCAGCCTACCCAAGGGTAACCCAATGTATCCCTTCATCAGGCGGGACCCCTCTCTGCAGAGGGAATTCACCTTCTGGCCTTTTTTCTTGGCCCTTGGGTGTTGCTGGGATGGCCATAAGGGGGCTCTGTTGGCGAGGATCCAGGCGGCCGTTATCTGAGTGGCTGGTGTGCCTTTTCCATTTTCTCCACCCCTCCCACCACATTCTCCGCCTATGGTGGTGGCTGACCTCAGGCGGGGGCATGCAGGGAGCGCGTCGAGGCCACATGCTCCCATGCACGCACCCAATCCACCCAGAGGGACCTAGGCAGAGCCCACCCCCCCCTTGGGAGGGAAGCATCCAATGGACGCTTGGAAATCCCTCCCTGCCAGCCTCCGCTCCTGGCACCTGGGCTTGGGACGTGAACCTGGGTCGCCAGCATGCCAAGCAAACCCCTTCGCTCGGTGCCATGGGGCCGGCCACCATGCAACTATTGTAACCGTTAATTTAATGTGTTCCTGTATATTTAATGTTCTGTCCTGCTGTACTTGCCTGTACCCTATGTATTATTCTGTGTTATAACTGACTTGGAACCTTTGTAAAAGAGCTCCATGGCTCAACAGTATTAATCTGAATCTGAACTAAATAAACGGAGAGAAAAAGGATCATGGGACATCTAGTCTGTCCGGTTCCTAGCTAGGCCCTCACCAATCTAGCACTGTAGGCCTCAACTGGATCAATCATCACATAGTTCTGCTAGAATTACCCCTCCCCATTCGCTCCAATCCCTCCCTCCCTTCCTCTCCATGAACCTCATCAGTCGCATGAGTCTATCTCATCCTCTCTTAAAGCTTGCCACCATGCTAACATTGACCAGATCCAGCCCGATGGCACAGGGCTGAGGCACTGGATGCCTTACCTCATGCCACGTTGGTGACCTGGCTTTGGGAATGGACTCGGGTTGTTAGAGAGCCAGCATGGTGGGGGGGTGTTGGAGTAGGATTGAGCAGCCAGAAGGCAGCTCTCCTCTTTGGGTGTTGGTCGCCACCCTGCCCCCCCCGCAGTCCCACTACCACCAGGTGGAGGCCTGGTGGTCAGCGTAGGCAGCAGGGGTGACACGTAGCGGATGGGTACCTCGAGATGCAGCATGCGCATGCCTCCACATGCGTGTGCATGTCTGAGGTAGGGGGCTGAGCTACGGGGAGAAAACAGAAAAATGCCATAAAACTACATATCGAAAAAAAACAGTGACCAGATCCAGCTGGCCCAGTGGCACAGAGGGTTGAGGCGCTGGACACCTTACCTCGTGCTACACCGGTGACCTGGGTTCAGGAATGACCTCAGGTCATCAGAGAGCCGGCACATGAGGGGAGGAAGGGAGCAGGATTAAGCAGCCAAAAAGGCAGCTCTCCTCCCCCGGGGTGGTTGTTGCCCCTTCCCCCGTAGTTCCACTCCCACCAGGTGGAGGTCCAGCAGGTAGCGTAGGTGGGAGGGGGTGGCAGTGTAGTGGGTTGGCACCTTGAGGCATGGCATGCATGTGCCTCCACATGCACATGCACACCCAGGGCATGGGGACAAGAGAAAAAGGGAAAAATACCATAACAATCTATAAAAAAAAAAAAAAATTTGACCAGATGCACTGGCAGATAGCTCCTATTTTCCACCACACTCTTGGTGCAGTAGTATATCCTCACACTCCTAAAGTTTTACCTTCCAACTTGCAGTTGGGACCTCTTGTGACAGACCCCTCAGTAACCTTACACAGTTGCTGGCCACCCGCCCTGTTTATACCCTTCAGGTACCTGAAGGTTTCAATCACATCCACTTACGCTCCCCTGGCCTCCAGTGAATACACATTGAGGTCAGCTAGTCTTTCCTTATAAGCCCTCTTCTGCTGGGTGTGACGCATTTTAGTCACTCTCCTTTAGATCGACTTCAGGGGGTCCTTGTCCTTTTTAAGTGAGGGTTCAAGAACTCTGTATATTACTCCAGGGCAGCCTCACGAAGGACCTGTACAGTGGTAGGATCAACTACCCTAGCACCAGCATGGCTCAGGTGGCAGCACATCTGCCCCTGGACCAGAAGGTTATGGGTTCTAGTCCCATACTGGAACTTGGGTTCATGCCACAAATGCTGGCACCCAAGTAAAGTACTAGGAGCATGCCGAACTGTACTGTTGGGGTGTGCCATCCTTCAGATGAGGCATTAAAACAAGCTCCCTTCTGTCCATCTCTGGTGCTGTCCTGGTGGGTGTCCAAGTGGAACTAAAAGAACCCAACGTTTCATAAGAGTAGGGGATTTTCACCGGTGTGCTGGCCAATATTCCCCTTCCCATAAAACTGGTTCAGGCAACTGTCCAAGACTGTGTGTTGATGAGCAAAATGGCTACCGCTACACATTTAGTCACTTCAGTACTAGTCTCTCTCATTGCTTGTAAAGCACTTTGGGATACAGTGTGTGGATGCACTATATAAATGCAAATTCTTAGTCCTTCTGTCTGCTTGATAAGACTCTACCTACTGTATGCACCCCAGCATCCTGCTAGCTTTAGCTTTTCCATATGCCTTGTTACACTGGGCTGAGGTATTGATTCTGTCACTAATTATAACCTCCCCAGATCCTTCTCTTCCAAAGTATGCTCCGGTTGTACCTCCTCCATCCAATTTTCAGCCTTTCAGATTCTGCCCTTTCTTAAACAGCAGTACTTTACTTGTGGACTGGAATGCCAAGTTCTATTCTTCCTAATACCTCATCAGCATTGTGAACTCACTTAATGTGACATCACAAGCTGCTGAACTTGTAGCAGATGATTGGCTCTTCTTGGTCAATTGTGATGTCAAAGTGAGGTCATAATTCTTTTTTTTTTTTGTGAACTTTATTTACCTCCTTTCACTGGTCCCTTAGGACTCTACCCGATATAGTCACGGGGACCGGCCACTTCCTGCTCTGCCTGAAGTCTCTCCTCGCCATGTTTCTGTCTCGAGAACATCAACCTCACCACCGAACACCCCAACCCCTGGCTCTGAGCCCCCCAAGGTGGGACCGCCTTGCCTTCTGCTGGTGCTCTATCTAGAATCTAGCAGGGGTGTCTGTGGTGAGGAGGAGATCTGGAGGCAGGCTTGGAGCAGACCCGGTTGTGAAGCGTGGGTGCTGACCACTGGATCCACCATTGCCTTCCCAGGTGCCAGGGATTTTCAATGTTTCAACTGTCCCCGGAGTGCAGATGTGCAATGATGTCCAGTGCAGCATGGGCGCGCTTTCGCACCTGCCCACAGGACGTCTGCCCACGTTCCCATACCACCAATGCATGCTTAACATCCGCTGCAATCTCCCAGCCTCTGCTGGGAGCCACAAGAGCAGTGAGGAGCTCAAACCACCTACCCAGGAGAGGAGAGCAGTCCTCCAGATGCTTGATCATCTCCTCCCCTACTGACCCCCCAGCAGCCCAAGTCCACCCGCGAACCCAGGTTGCCAGTGTGGCACGAGATGTGGCGTCCAGTGCCTCAACCCTCAGTGCCACCAGGCTAGCATATGAGGTCATAGTTCTGATGAGGCACGAGAAGGACTAGAATTAATTATGTCAGCCTCCAGGTAGAGTACTATTCGACACATCAAAATCTAATTACCACAAGGTAAAAGAAGAAAATACTTCAGAGCATACCTCTCAATTGTCCCAGATTATGAGGGACATTCCTCATTTACCCCTCAAAATTGCTGTGTCCCTTAGCCATCCCTCATGGAAAAGGTGCTGCTCAAACAGAGAATGTGAAGTAAATTCAGACTTTAAAGCAGAAATTCATAATATTCTAAGATGTAACATCAAAAATAAACTTTGCACAAGTAAACACAATGGTTTCTGTAGTGTTTGGAACCTGTATCTCCATGTTAGATGATATCTCCATCGTGATGCGGATCAGTGTCCCTCGCCCCCCCATTTTAAGTGTCGGTGCCTCTCATTTCTGAATTAAAAGTTTGAGAGTTGTGCTTCACACATAAGAAGCAATGGTTTACTACTTTCAAAAGTTAATATTAATTTCAGGCAGCACACTAGCTCTTTATGATTTACTGTTCCTAACATCTCAGTTGCACTGTTTACAAAAGACGATTATGGCAAATTAAACAAATATGTACACTTTGTAATTCATGAGGAATTTTGCCATATTTCCTAGGAACAACCTCTGTGATTTCACATGAACTTACGTATGCTTGGTGCACAATTCATGTTTTAACTATTACAGATTCACAGAAGTTATCCTACCCAGTACTGTTCCCTACTATGGTTCTCTACCATCAGATTAAGGCCTCTGTATCTGATGGTAACCCCTGAAGTGGGCGCATGAGGAAGGGTGCTGTCCGTTACGGTGACTCCTTCCTGGCGCAATCCACTCATGTTGATGGAAAGGTAGGGCGACCAGATGATGGGGTGGGCGAACTAGGCGACAGGATGTCGCTATATGTACGCGTGTGGGGGTGGGGTGAGCACAGCGAGCGTGAGCTGGGAGGGGGTGGAGAGGCTGTAGGGAGTGGCACTGCGGTTGCTGGGCAAGCTGCGTTGAGGCGTCGGGGATTAGCTAGTGGCTGAGGTACTGGGTTCGGGTCCGGGCGCTGGTGTGATTTTTTATTACGCCTGGCCCAAACCTTTTATTTTCTGCTTTCACCCCCGACATGCACCCCCGGAGTTGAGAATCCTTAAGTGGGGGGGTGCAAGCGTAAGCCACTCCACAGGGTGTGTGTGGGGGCACCCCACAGAAAGCAGTAAAAATATGTCCTGGTGCTATTGTTCTGGTGCGCTGGTTGTCAGAGTGCCGAAAATGTGTTCGGCACTCTGACTGAGTGATAACAGTGATCGCCTTTAGGCTTTCGCCATTATCACATAGACCCGTGTCTGATGGGTGGCTCATACTAAACAGAATAGGATGGACTGCCATACAGTGAGACTTTATTGTTTTCAGATCCTACTGAGTATTTTACGTATTGCTCTAGCCTGGTACTACTGTCATTTCCTGAATTTTACTGTTAAGCTAAAGGCTCTCCGTGGTTTAGTGTGAAAAGATACATTACTCACTTCATGGACTCAAAATATCTTGTTTAAAATTTAGCCTTCCCCCAGCAACGGTGACATGTTGGTTACCTTTGAGTGCTGGGTTCAAAATTAACTTACCTGAACACAGACAATCTGTTCATACTACCTGCCTTTTTCTTACAGGTTTACAGCCTTTCTCATCATTTTATTATCCTGTGTGGAGTGGAAGAAGTCAGTCAAATTACTTATGTAACTGATGTGTGGTGCGTGTGTGACATTCTATGTCTTCATGCCACTGTGCTGTTTCTCCTACAGAACAGATTTGGGACTCAAGCTACTTCTACAGTTTTGATTCATACTGTTTTTTTAAGCGTTTGATATCCTGAACTGTAACTGTCTATGGTCTCATTTCTACAGTGTTTATTAAAGCAATATACCATGACAGGGAGTGGGTATATTGGTGGATTTACCACACCTGGTGTGGTTCGGTCACGAGGCGCAGCCGAGTGGCTTAACCACACCAGAAGTGATAAATCCACCCATATACCCACTCCCTGTTATGGTATATTGCTATTATACAATGTTCAACTTTTTTTTTGTTTTTATAGTGATATCAAACTTTTACATTGGGTACACTGGAGGATTTATCACAGTCATGTGATGTGTTTTGACCAATGAGGTTACAGGGTTTTCATACCCCATTGCATAATCTATATTATCATTGTTCTTTTTGAATAACCTATAAATTAAAATTAAAAAAAAGTATTACCATGTAATTAATAAAGACTGACATAGAAACATAGAAGATGATGGCAGATAAGGACCGCAAGGCCCATCCAGTCTGCCCATTTTGTTTCCCCTTATGAATGTGCCATAGGCCTGTACTCTGTCAATGGCCTATCTATTCACACTCATCTGTATTGCTCCCTTATGCCTATTCCATGCCTGTCTGAAGCCCTGCACTGTATTCATATCCACCACTTCCTGAGGTAGGCTGTTTCATGCATTCACCACCCTTTCTGTGAAAAAGAACTTCCTCACATTCCCCCTTAATCAGCCTCCCTCTAATCTCATGCTGTCCTGTCCTGATACTTTTCTTATATTGAAACATGTTAGATGTTTTCACCTTGTTAATGCCCTTAAGATGTTTGAATGTTTCGATCATATCACTTCTCTTCCTACTTTACTTTAGGGTATACATATTGAGCTCCGTTAATCTGTCCTCATAAGTTTTATGATGCAGTCCCTGCACCATTTTGATTGCCCTTCTCTGGGCTGCCTCCATTTTGTTAATGTCCTTGTGCAGGTGCGGCCTCCAGTACTGCATGCAGTACTCCAGAAGGGGCCTAACCAGTGTCTTATAAAGAGGGATTATTACCTCCCTCTTACGACTTGAGATACCCCTACTAATACACCCCAACATCCCTCTAGCCTTACCTACTGCATTAGTGGTCTGCTTGGATGATTTCAGGTCATCTGTGATGATGATGCCCAAATCTCTTTCTTCCCTTGTGATTGCCAGCAACTCCCCTCCCAACCTATAGGTGGCTTCAGGGTTTCTCTTCCCTATGTGCATGATCTTGCACTTCTTTGCGTTAAACCCCATTTGCCACTCTTCCAACCATTTTGCCAGTTTATCCAGATCTCTTCTCATTCTGCCGACCTCAACTGGATCATCTACTCTGTTGCAGATCTTGGTGTCATCAGCAAACAGACAAACCCTACCCTCCAGTCCATCTGCAATGTCACTGATGAAGATACTGAAGAGGACTGGCCCCAGGACTGATCCCTGAGGTACTCCACTTGTGACTTGCATCTCTTCTGACTGCATACCGTTTACCACCACTTTCTGTTTTCTGCCCGCGAACCTGTTTGCCACCCAGTTGACCAACTTTGGACCCACCCCAGGCCTACCCAGCTTATTAATCAATCTTCTATGTGGAATAGTATCGAAAGCTTTGCTGAAGACAAGGTAGGCGACATCAACTGCTCCCCCCGGTCCACCACTCTGGTTACCCAGTTAAAGAAATCTATGAGATTAGTTTGACAGGACCTTCCTGTTGTAAACCCATGCTGTCTTGGATCCTGTGCTCCTATGGATTCCAGGTGTTGCACTATCCTTTCCTTAAGGAGTGCCTCCATAATCTTGCCCACTACTAAGGTAAGACTGACTGGTCTGTAGTTCCCTGCCTCCTCCCTGCTACCACTCTTGTGGAGCAGAATCACATGAGCCCTTCTCCAATCTTCTGGGATGTCTCCTGTGCTCAGAGACTCACTAAACAGTTCTGATAATAGCTCTGCTAATTCCACCCTTAGCTCCTTTAGTACCCTGGGATGTATGCTATTAGGTCCCATTGCCTTGTCCGCCCTGAGCTCATCGAGCTCTTGTAAGACCCTTTCTTTTGTGAAGGGACTAGTGCACACCTCCTTCCCCCCCGTGCCCATGGTGCTGAGCTGTGGGCCCTGCTTGCTTTCTCCTCAGTAAATACTGAGCAGAAGTATCTATTTAGGATGGATGCTTTTCCTTGGTCCTCCTCCTCACCTCCCCTTATCCCTTTGATCTTAGCAATCCCCCCTCTGGATTTTCTCCTTTCACTAATGTATCTATAGAAAGTCTTGTCACCTTCTTTTATTGTTCATGCTAGTGTTTCCTCAGTTCGGGCCTTTGTCTGCCTTACTGCCTTCCCTGCTTCCCTTAGGGAAGTTTGGTATGCCTACCTATCTTGGCCCCGCTGCATTCCTTTATATTTCCTGAAGGCCAGCCTTTTGGCTCTGACCTTTTCTGCTACTGTTTTTGAGTACCAAAGTGGTTTCCTTCTTCTTTTGCTCTTGCTTTTCTCTCTAACACAATGGGCTGTTGCTTCCAGAACTGCATCCTTAATGCTTGCCCACTTTGCCTGTACCCCCACAACTGTATTTCTTCTTGCCAGGGCTAGCTTAACTCTGTTGTCCATCTTATCAAAGTAATCTCCTCTGAAGTCCCATATTTTTGCCTTGGAATGGGATGATTTAGTTCTAGTGGCCAAATTGAACCATGCCATATGATGGTCACTGGCCCCCAGGTGACCTTCTACCTGGAGATCTGTGATCCTTTCCCCGTGTTAGTCAGTACTAGATCTAGGATAGACCTGTCTCTTGTGGGCTGTTGTACCAGTTGTTTGAGGCCTTCCCCCTGCAGGGAATCCACTATGTGTCTAGTTCTGGTAGATGTTCCTGCTGGTATTGACCAATCTGTATCCAGCATGTTGAAGTCTCCCATTATCAGAACCTCCCCTTTAGCCGTCATGTTTTGTATATCTTCTAACAGTAATGTGTCTATGTCCTCCCCCTGCTCTGGAAGCCTGTAGAGAACCCCAGTTCGTATGGCTGACAAATGACTTCGGATAACAACACATTAGCAGAAACTCATATGTAGCTTACTGTATATAATACAGATTTGGTTCCTCATCACTATTGAAAATGCAATTTTATATTTCCCCATATATGGTGGTAGCCAATTAGTATATATGCAACTAATTAAGCACTTCCACTGTATTAATATATAATTATTGGTAAGGACTCATTACACCCTGAGTATTAGGACTTATAACTGTGATGTAATTTCCCATTATAACCATCTGGTTATAATGGGAGTTGCAAGATAGCTTAGAGCTGTCAATCAATAACACAAACTGCAGCGGGAGATGCACTTACGCTGTCTTAGCCACCAATTCCCTCACAAAACATAACATCTCTAATAGGAAAAACTGTCACATGTTAAACCATGTCTGACTAAAAGCAAAATAAAAAGAAATAACAGTTTTACCTCTGAAAAGCAGCGCTCAAAATGTGTTATCCAAAAATTCCCTTAGAGAACACAGCATCTGTATCATAAAACAGAACTGGGTGTAGAAGCATCTGTGACTGAACAGTTTTTTTAAAGGTCATTAATTATAAAAAACAATGTACAAGTAGGGGTGTGTAGCTTTTTTTTTTTTTATGCATCCTCTGTTGTGATGCTTTAACAAAATGTGGTATCATACACCTCAGCTGTGTGTAAAAAAAAAAAACATTACACACCCCTTCTTATACATTATTCTCTATTTTATTAGCATCTTTATAATGCATTAATACCTAACAGACACACTACAAACCACCATACTAATAACACATGTAACAGCCACCTTAATGACTCATGTAACAGACACAGTAGTAACTCATGTAACAACCACCTATAAAATGCCCGTAACAAACCTCCTCACAACCTTCACAGCCTCTAGAACAATAGCCCCTGCAATGGTAACTCACAACCTAAACAAAGTCTTTAACCTCGGACACAATACATGAACTCCCTCCCGTATCACTTACCACATAGCAATGTCCATCAGTGCTCTAGGACTTAAGTCAGCCACTGAGCCCTCAATACTGGCCCAGGCCAACTCCCAGCTATTTCTCCACAAGGTTCCACACTGCAAACCACTGCTCCCAATCACACAGCCACACCAGACTACTACTCTCAGCTGCACAAACACTCCAACCTGATGGACCCAACCACAGAATATGTGCACAAACTATGCTGACACCACGCCAAAAGTCATGAAGTCATGCTGCCACCCTGAAGGGAAGTACCACATTTCCACTCCCCCTTTTACAGGGGTAGGATTAAAACGGGCACATGCCCCCACTACACTAGGGAAGAAAACACTACACTAAGGAAAAATACTAAGTGTGCATACCACTGCACTGCACAAAAACACTAGATTAAGAAAAAACACTAAACTGAAACACAAATCATGTAAAACCCAGAAAAAATGCAAACAGCGGACACTGGCAGCATGTCTCAGCAGTGGAGGATTGGTGGCGGGCTCAGCCACCACAGCAACATATGTGGCTAGGCTAGGGGAGCTTGATCCTGCCACAGAGGGGAGCTGTGTGTCTGCAAGGCCAACAAAGGCATCACTCCCACCAAGGGAGGAGGAAGGGAGAAAAACTCGGTAGCCATCTATAGGGTGGTCAGGAACCCTTCGACTGGACTGTGGTATATGCCTGCAAACTGCTCTATCCCTGTATGGATGGGCTACTGGCCAAGAAAAAAAAAATCTCTATGGAAAAAAAGATCCAGTATAATCATGAAATAATACCTTCTCAGGGTTGAACAGAATCACAAATGCTACTCGCATTTTGGGCTTGTAGATTTCTGGCTTGTTTGACCCTTCAGCGGGATTATTTCCTCGTGTGTCACATTTTACCATCATTTATTCTCCATGTAAAACACACATATAACCCCCACTTAAACAGCCTCTGATGTCCCAGGGGAAATGTACGTTCTAAACACATTTTATCTTATTTCACATATTCTCTGTATTTAGTGTCACACTTTTTCTTCAAAACTAGGCGCAATAACTTTACAGCAGGATCACTGTCGTTAGACTTCATTTGCTTTAGCAGCTTCCTGACACCTGACATCACAATCCCTTGCTTGTGACATCATGACTGTTTTCTTAGCAATAAACTGTGAACTGCATGCAGAGGACTGTGAGGTCAGATGCAGAGGACTGTGAGGTCAGACACAATCAGATACTGTAGATGAAGTTTGGTGGACTGTGGTTCTTTCTTCACGGTATATGCACAGTTACAATGAGCAGTAGGAGGATAAATAAAGAACATTAAAGATATTTCTAGACATTTTTTCCAAGTTTCTCTGAGATGCCTGGGGCTTTTAATGTGTAGTGTAGCTGGTTTCTGGAACAAGGTAGACAACAATAAATAGGATTCCTTTTTTATATTTTGCAACTCACAAACTGAAAAATTGCTATTACTGCCACTACACTTGGAAATATTATGGGACTACTGCAAACTACACTAGAAAAATTGCTCCTTTCATTTACTATGTTAGGCTGGCCTGGTGGTGCTGAGGGTTGAGGCGCTGGATGCCACACCTCGCGTCACACCAGCGACCCGGGTTTGGGAATGACCTCAGGCCGCGAGGGGTTGGCAGGGACAGGAGAGGATTGAGCATCCATAGCACTGCTCTCCTCTCCTGGGGGGGGCACTGTCTTTCGCAGCTTGGGTGATCTCTGGTGGTGGTTGGGGATTGTGTGCTGCAGAGACCGCAACAGTGGGGTATGGGAGCTTCAGAAGACATCCTGTGGGCAGGAGCGGGAGTGCGCCCGTCACGCGCTGGACGCCATTGCACATTGCATTGTTGCAGAATTAAATCCCAGTGGTGGAATTTGCTGCAGAATTAACATGTCTCTGGATTTCTATTCTGTAGAATGGGGGGAGACTGCATTCCAAAGCAGTACCATGGAATTATGTGCTACTTTACAGAATACAACATTCAAATTCCATGGAATTTTATTTATTTATTTGTGTTCAGAAAGATCTTTGAGCTCAAGAACCCTTTTTAGAGGTATCCAGGCCAGACAGATTTACACATCACCACCAACAAAAAGACAACATGTTGAATGAAAATAACATGAACAGAGTACAGAGAACAATATCATGTGCAAAGTGCAGCGCAGTATACAAGTACAGTGTAATATACAAATGCAGCTGTAGCACATAACTGAGTTAGTTATACTTCACTCTATGTGAAGTTACAATTCAGCTTGAAGAAAGAAAGCCGAGGTTTGTGGTCTGAAGGAGCTGAGGGACATGGGACCCGGTCACTATTGGGGGGTAGTGAGTTCCATGTTCTGACAGCTCTGGATACGGAGGAGCATTGCCCAGTGACCAGTTTATTATCACCCATAGAGCAAGTAGGATATTTGATGTCAACCAGAGAAAAGAGGCTACAAACACCGGGGGACATTTGGCCAAGCAGTGCCCTTTTGCATTAGAGAGCTGAGCTGTTGGAAGATCGGAGGTTGAAGGAGAGTAAATTAGAAATGGTGTAGAGGACACGGTGGGGGGTGTCAGATTTAAGGTTCAACGCTATCGGCATGCCCAATTAAAGGCAATGCAGGTGTTTTCTAGGACAGTGCTGTTAGTGCCAGAACAGACCACCACACCGCAGTCTACGATCAAGACGATGGGACTAGAGGATAGCAGTTTCTTGACCTCACTGATTAAGTTATGTCTATTTCTGCAGAGCAGATCAATTCTTTTGTGGATACTTTTTTATCTTACTTTGATTTTTGCGCCCTGCTGCAGCGCTTTGGCGGGGGCATCCAGCCGCCGGCCCCCACCGACCCGGAGGACAGCAGGCTCACTTGATACACAAGGGCCCAGCACGGCTGTTACTGGACCCCCCCAACGCGATTCCATGACAGGCCTCCAGGTCGGCGGGAGCACAGCCATCAAGCTGCATGGTCATGCCCAGCCCTTTTTCCACCTTAGCTTTTGTCACAGGAGCCAGCAGTGCAATGACGCACAGTGTGTACGCAGGCGTCTTGCAGAACTCCTCCCCATACTGGCACTGTGCCTTGTGCCACCCCCGGACATCACTAGGGGTCGCCCAGGCTCGATGCAACCCCACAAGTCCATCCCAGAGGAGGGAGAGCAGTCCTGGGACGCTCGATCCAACCTCTCCCCTGCCAGCCTCCGGCGGCATGATTCCGTTCCCGGACCCGGATCGCCGGTGTGGTGCGAGGTGTGGTGTCCAGCGCCTCAACCCTCAGCACCACTGGGCCGGCCATTTTGTGGATACTTTTGATGACAGAGTCAAAATGCAGAGAAAAGGGCAGGTTAGGGTCTGGGTAGATACCTAGGTATTTAAAACCTGGATGTGTTCAATCAAGTCCCTTTTTCCAATTGTTTAACAAGGTGAGACATACTAAGCTGAAAACTTATTTACAGGTGCAACCTGGGAGCACAGGGAAGTTAAATGACTTGCTCAGGGTCACATAGTATGCAAGTGGGGGCTGTGAGATTCAAACCCAGGTCTCCAGATTTGCAGCTCAGAGCCTTAAACCACTGTGCTATACTGCCTCCCGTATGTACAGACCAGGGCTTCTCTTCAGAGCATGTGAACACCCAAAAAGTACTTTTTTTTTTATTTAATATAAAGCTGTTATTGGCAAACTAGCAGCATACCTTGTTAAAGACTAATTGCAGATTTTCCACAAGGGTAGTCCAGTCCCAGTGGGTAGTGAAAATTAATATAACGCCTGCATATAACAATGTCTTGGAATAGACACAGACCTCCAGAACATTTTTAACAAATAGGCTAAACAGCAAGGCCCCAGGATAGAGCATTGTGGTACTCCAGTGGTCAAAGGCTATAGGCCAGAAAACACATTGCCACACTTAATCTTTTGGGTTCTGTTGGCCAGGTAGTCAGTGAACCATGCAGTTGTCTTAGATGATAGGCCCAATTAAAGGAGATTTTTTTTCTTTTTATTAGGAGGAGATTATGACTTACTAGGTCAAATGCCTTAGACAGGTAAAGGAAGACAGCACCAGTATATTCCCCTCAGCAATATGGAGCTCTTTGGTTAGCTCAGAATAAGTGTGGTAGTTGTGCTATGCATCTTCCTAAAGCCATGCTGTTCAGGGGTGAGTAGATTATGAGAGGAGATGTAGTCCACCAACTGGTCACTGATGATTTTCTCCAAGGCCTTGGACAGTGGGGAAAGAACAGAAATTGTCCTGTAGCTAGAGACAACCATAGTGTCCCCTGTTTTGTATACAAGAACAACACTGGCTTGTTTCCAGACATCTGGGAGGGAGCTGAATTGAAGTGAGAAACTGAACAGTTTTTGGATTGACAGAGACAGTTCGCCAATGGCAGTATAAAGTAGTTTCATGTCAATCGAGTCTCGTCCAACTCTAATTTTGGTTGTGGACTTTTGTAGGTATTTGTTTTTGGGAGTTTATCCTTCTAAAGTAGAATTTGGGGCTAACTGTATCTGCGAGGTCAGCAGAGTCAGGAAGGTCATATGCAATAGGTGATGTGTCAGTCAGCAGGTCCTTGTCTACAGTTACAAAGACGGAGTTGAATCAGTCTGTGATAATCAGGGGGTCGATGTTGTTAGAGCCAGTATGGTGCGGTAGCTCCTTATATTTAATCAGGTGCTGATGGGAGCCAGTAGCTCTGTATGGTATCCTCTGCTTATCTCTAACTTTAAAAAGGGCAGGCAGGTCAGGGGTGAGCCAATAGTTAGAATCTCCTCTGATCCTTTCCTTTTCTAGGGGCCAAAGAGGTCACAGGCTTTTTCAAAGGTTTGGGAGAAGTAATCAAATGCAAGGTAGATGTCAGGGATGCAGTCAATAAATTGCCAATTGTTTGATTCAAGTAACTTTTAGATTCAAGTACATTTCCCTCTTTATTTTATTTAATTATTTATTTATTGATAATATCAGAATCACAAACCTCTGAGTCATAGACTCATTTCCAAAGGCTCCACGTCAAGACATAGAAATACAAGTTAAGACATTAATGCAAGGTACAGAGGGTGGAGCAGCACAGTTACAAAGGTAAGAAACACAGAGACTGACCTTGATGCGGCCTATACATATTATTTGCTAAGCAGGTCCCTGTAACATTGAGTTATTGTCAGAGGTACCAATGCAGTCTGGAAAAAGGTAGACATTGTCAAGCAGTTCAAGCAGATAGCATGCTGTGGGATGGGCACAGGGTAGATGGCAATGGGTAGCATGGATTATGGGCAGGTGCAGGAGCGTTAATGTTATGGGTAAAGGAAAATTTTGTCAGGAGTCTCTGTCTCCTAGCAGTCCAGGAGCAATAGACCGGTAAGTGATCACTGATTATGTCAGGTAGCAACTCCACCCGGTTTACCCTATCAGGGTGGAACACCAGGATCCAGTCAATTAGTGTCTCAGTGGACTGTCTGCAGTTAATGTGGGTGGGGTACTAATGACCTGATAGAGACAGAGATCAGCCAGTTTACTTTTGTACTTCTTAGATTGAGTTGCCAGCCAATTTATATTGAAATTACCAAAGAATTAGTTTCTCATGGCTTCGGTTGAGGTTGTTCATAGGCTTAGTAAATGAGTTAAAACCTTCTTGTACCAAATCAGGGGGAATGTAAGTAATCGCCACAATTAAGTTTTTGCAACCGCAGACTAATCAAATATCGGCAGCCAGGAAATCACAGGATAGATCTTTATTCTGGTTAGGGAGCAGGGAGGCCTGCAGATGGTCCTTAATGTATAGGAGGCAAATCCCTCCCTTCTTACTAACCCTGTTCTTCCTAAGGCATGAGCAGGAAGAGAGCACAGTTCCACTGTTGGATATCCTGTGGCTTAGCCAAGATTCTGAGACTGTGACTATTTAAGGGTTTCTGGGGAGTATTAGGGCTGCAAACTCCTCACACTTGGGGAGTAGGCTACCCGCATTGATAGGCAAGCAATCAATGAAGCGTCTGTATGTGCTTTGTTTGGGAGTAGGGGAACTAAAGGGGGATGGGCAAGGGTTAGGGTGGATGGAGCCCAGGAGCAGCAGTAGGTAGATAGTAACACTCCCCATCATTGCAAAAGTATGCCTAATGCTCATTTTATAACCTTTTTTTGTTTAAAGATGTAATTGTACAGAGCCTAAGGACTCAGATAGTATTATTCATTTTATACAGTGATATCAAAGACACATATAAGCAATACAGTTGGTGCCCACCCACAACAAGGGGTGTATCTTACGCTAATAGGGCAGATATCTCATTCGGGGGGGGGGTGAGGGTCAGTGGATGTACCAGAGGGAGCATCTGTCTTAAGGGAAGTTGCGCAGGTGTACACTGCAGTTACACATTGCATTATCAGAGCGAACGACCAGTAGTACATTACTAGGGTCTTCTGTAGTGGTAGGTATAGCCCTTGTAGGAGGCATATTACACTGATGAATAACATTGTTCCAAACAGCTATTGTTACAAGACCGTCCTGACTGACACTGGCTATTTAAGGTATACACGACACTTGGTTCATGATAAACAGTAGGGGTTACCCAGCACTAGAATACCATCCAACCACAGTGAGATAGAGAGGACCACCCACTCAAAAATACAGTAGTCTCCAAGATAGGAAGGACCACCTTACACACAGATGGAGTCACCCAGATAGGGAGGACCTCCAGTTCTGGAGACCCCATCTCTGCAAGGACATAGACTGGATGGAGGCAGTCCAGAGAAGGGCAAATAAAATGGTGTAGGGTCTGCAAGAGAAGCCATACGAGGAGAGACTAAAGGAGCTTAATATGTATACCCTTGAGGAAAGGAGGGAGAGGGGGGACATGATAGAAACTTTTAAGTACCTCAGTGGAATCAACAAAATCCAAGAGGGTAGCATCTTTCAGAAAAAGAGATGTGCAAGAACAAGGGGACACAATTTGAAGACAGAGGGGGGACGGCTCAGGGGCCATGTGAGGAAGTATTTTTTCACAGAGCAGGTGGTGGATGCATGGAACAGCCTTTCTGAGGAGGTTGTAGGGTCTAAAACTGTGGGAGAATTCAAGAATGCATGGGACAGACATAAGACAATTCTTGTGGAGGGGGTAGGAAGAAATAAACTGTTGGTTAACTAGGATCTGCAGCTAATCTTGTAGGTAGGGAAAGTGTCAGACTAGGTGGGCCAAGCGGTCCTTATCTGCTGTCAAAATCTATGTTTCTATGTCTATGTTTCTCTCACAAATGTAGCTGCCACTTTAATGAAGAGGACCACCCATACTCAAATTACAAAGATTACCCATGTAAGTAGGACCGTCCTCTTACTTAGATAGGGTCATCTAGATAACATACATACTAACATACTAGATGCCAGCAGAGTAGGCCTATTGGTCTATCAAGTCTGCTCGTGCTTCAGCACCCTGATTGGATACTGTAACCCTCTATGTGTCTCCTTCCACTGTTACTCTCACTGTTAGATAAGGAGTGCTTCACTGTACAAGATAGAGAGGTCACCCAGATAGATAGGCCCACCCTCACATACAGATAGGGATCACAGAGACAGGTATCACCCAGCTAGGGAGAACCACACACTCAAAAATATAGCAGACATCTGGATAGTGGGCTAACTATACACAGTAGAGCCACCCTCGAATACACGCACCTGATTGTTTGGCAGTAAGAAAGGAGATAGATTAAGCTGGGGGACTGTTAATGTAGTGTGAAGGCAGGAGTGATGATTATATTGGGCAGGTGGTTCTACTGCTGAAGCAAGAAGCTCAGTGCAGAAGCCTTCTAGCCCCAGCATGGTCCATATATATTCAATAGAGCACCTTAGTTCATTTTAGTTTAGGCAGGTTTGAGCAGCAAGACTGGCCACCAGCCGCCTTCATGGCTGACGCCCATGGCAGACATCGGAGTAGATGCCCTTTGCACTGTGGCTCTTCATGCTCTGGACTGCAGCATGGAGGACTGCTGGGGTACACTCCCTTACAAAGAAGAAAAGTCCCACCCCAGCAGTCCTGGTATCGTATCGCTGTCCCGAGTGTTGGGGTGCTTGTGGAAGGAGGGGCTGCTTTGGTTGGTTCCCGCTGTAGTCTTGGTGATTCCTGGCGACAATCAGCAGGGGGAGGATGGGGCATTTCAGCTTATGGCTCCCCTCATGACACCAGAGACAGCTCCCGGCAGCATCCTGCTTGAATTCCGGAGATCCATGAATGCACTAATCTTTAGTGAATCACTTATGTGAAATTTTGCATTTCTTGCAACACAGTTTTTGATCTTATGTAGAGCCATCCCTTTTTGCCTTATAGTATGTTTTTTGCTATTTCTTAAAAGAAGAAATTAATAACACTTTCATTCAACAGTAACAAAAATGTCACGGAATTCTGCAGAATTGCACCATTGTGTGCCCCCTAATTATCATATCAAATGTATCACCACTGGTGTTGTATAAAAAAAATACAATAAAAAGAAAATCTCCCAAGGACAACACAATGCTTCAAAGATGCACACACTCTTAAGTAAAAATTCATGACGGTTTCTAATACAGAGCCTACTTCCTTTCCTAACCTGGCAGCACTAGATAATACAATAATTGAACTGCTTAAAGACTTTTGTTGAGCAACGGAAAGAAAAGGAGAAAATTCAGTGTTTTTAAAAGGGAAAGAAAATATATTGGTAATTTTGTTGAAGCAAATATGAATTATAAGGACCATGCAAAGAGTCATACGTGTGTTGTTTAATCAATCACTAGCAATTTTTTTATTAAATTGAAAACTATTACACCCGTAGGTGGAGGACTGAAAACATTTTTTAAAAAGACACCAGTTACTACTTCTTTCTTACATTTTTCTTTAACCTAATAGAAGCTGACCTATCTGTTTTTTTTTCTTTTTACATCATCAGCACTGTGGCACTGCCATACCTATGAGCATGTTGCCTGGGACATTATAACTAACAAAGACGGGCCATAAAGAAATTGGACATAGGCCATACGTCTTGCTACACCCGACAGGTCAGTAGTAATGCCATTTTCAGCGAGACCACAATGCCAAGTAAAACAACATAGTTATGTCAGCCTCCAAGTAAGTTGCTGTTCCACAAATACACCATTACTTATGGGTGTAGGAATACATTTGCCAAATAAGCCATGGCTTACAGGTTGACTGGAGAGGAGGTGGCATTCTAGGCCCTGACCAGCGACTGTGGTTTCTCCTACTGTCTGTTATCCACCCCAATGATACATTAATGTGGTTGTTGTGCTCTGTTTGTATTAAACATTATGTTAAATACATAAAACTACGTACCGGCGTATTTTTCCTTTCATAATGTAGTTCCTGAAGTACAATATGGGGTATGCAAGGTGTTTGGATAACCAAAATGGGCATGTCAACAAATGGAGGGGGGCGGCAAAGTGATACCAAAGGGTTCTGGCTTACAAATTTTATTTTTCCAGCCACAACACTACTGCAGGTCTAAAAGAATACAGCGTCTCAGATTCCTTCATGACAAACGGAATTAACAAAAGGGATAGGGTTGGCAGTACAGCCTAGAGGTTAGAGTAACAAGCTGTGAACGAGCTTTGGTACATCCAGCAGACCTGGGTTTCATTCCCACAACCTCCACTTGCATACTGTGTGACTCTGAGCAGGTCACTTAACCTTCCTAGTGCTCCCGGGTTGTCCCTGGAAACAGTCATGTGTGTCTAGTGTGCCTTACCAGGTTACTAAAGAATAAACAAACAAGTAACTGCATATGAAATGGTCTCATTTCCATCAGGAACTCTGCTGCAGAATTCTACAGTATTGCATTGCATCTTAGCAGCACCACTGTATATCCCCGTAGAAAAGCTAAAAGCCCTTCAGAATAAAACTGTTACTGGCTAATCTTGTAAGAATAATGATCGTTGCCGTAATCTTGAAAATTAATCATTTTTCAGGCTGTATTACTGTAGCTCTTTAAAGTAAGTTTCTCACTTTTGGGACAACTTTGAAATGAATAATATAAACACAATTCAGCTTACATTTTACCAATTTTCTGTATATTTATTAATTTTCTTCCTCATTACTAGGTCCATTTACATGGCACAGGGAGACTCCAGCTGACTCTCTAATTTCTAAGGCAACAAACTGTGATGTCACTGAGAATTATGATTTCAGCAAAGTATTCTGCAGCAGAAGCAGCTCAACTTTAGAGGACAAGGATCTTGTTTCCATACAAATTAAAGCCAAACTCTTATGAACAGTGCACATCACTGTTTGAAGGCCTGTGACAAGCTCTGACATTCAGCTCACCTGTGACTGGAAGCAGTCCAGCACTATTTAGTACCTGACTAAAATGGACCAATACTGATACTACACCATTTTATGCAACCTTTTCGATGTCATGCGTGAATAAGTTATGTCTAACTACATGTAACTAGATGTAGCTTGCCCCTACATGTTATCACCAGGTTTCATAAAACAGTGGCAAAGTAGTATTGGTATTAAACATACTTAGTCATGTATATCTCACGACTGCAGCTACAGATAAGCCTAATACAGTACCTTATTTAAAAGAGCCTGTTCATGTGTGTTCAAAATATGAGGGCAACTGCACATGAATGCCCTCTGTTAAGCTATTAATGAAAAGCAAAGGAAGAAGAAATTATATCTTGAAAAGATTTTGTGGAAAGTATGTTTTTCAAAGTTTCCTAATCTCAGTATTGACAAACTCATTTTAAAGAAAAGTAGACAATGTTGTAGCTGCCTGTCAGCAAAACAAAATTAGTTCATTGGTAGGATAATAATGAACGGATGAACCGGACCTACTGTACTGAGACTGACCAGTTTCTGGTTCATGCATAACTTGTGAACTTTACTGTTATTTTTTTTTTTTTATAGTTTAACTTACAAAGGCTATAGTCCAGCTGAGGTGTAGTACATCTTTATGGAGGGAGGGGTCCTGCTTACAAGTTTTACAGCTGGTGGACTGAAACACAGGGTGCTAATTATAAGAGACTTAAAATACCAACAAGTAATAACACTCAACCCCTAGTGTGATTTAGGGGCTGGCCATCCCTGTAACAGCACCCCCCACACACACACATACAAGAGTGCACTCTTGTTTGGTGATTGCTCTGGTTAAGTGACTTGGTGAGATTCAAACCCATGCTCTCCTATTTCACTGCTTAACACTCCAATAGACCACACTGACAATCTCAGAATATACTTTTTGGGCAAATGTAATTTTTATTAAACTTTTATTTGTGGTCAAACAGCAGTTATCAAGCAGTTCTTACAATGAAGTTTCATTGTGGTTATACAACAGAGGTACATATATCACAATCTGTATGGAAGGGGGCCCAACCATATTCCAGTACATGGCTGAGGTGGATTATCCCACTTTAAGGCCAGTCCAAGTGGGAGTCAATATATTCAATATAGTACTGTTCAAACTAACCTGGAAACTGGAAAGTGGCACTCCAATTGGTTAATGCTGTCAGCATGGGTGGACACGGAGGTGGCCCCCAGGGTGAAAAATGACAAGGGGAAGGGAGGGAGTACCCTGTTGGGAGGCTAAGGTGGGATGTATGAGCAATGGGGTGTGTTTCCCGTCCCCTAATCTCAAAATATATTGCTTTAAAGGTTTAGTATCACTGCCTCCTCAGACTCCTAGAACTCTTTGTGACAAGGCCAAGTCCACCTCAGCTGAAAGCTTCACAAGGACATGGGTATCAAAAGTTCACTGGCCCAACTGGGGACCTTCTCAGTTAACTCAAATGCCACAGCCAAGATGACTGAATGCCTCCTGCAATGCTGCCTGGTGTGTCTACTTTAAACTGTTCTTCATGGTAGTCATCTTTATAAATGTTATTGTTTCTCTACTGCAGTTACTGGGTAATTCTTACAGTAATATGTCCTTATTTTAAATACAGTATATAAAATCTTCCAAGATGACCTAGCCACGTTTTGTGAATATATTACTTATACAGTAAATCCCACTATGTGTATTGGTGCCATTGATACACAGGTAACTCCAAGGAAAAGTATTGAGTTGAATAGGACACACCGTGTGGTGATAATGACAACGTCTATACATGGGTTTTACAAAATTTATATCTAAAATCATGAAGAAATATTAAATATATTCCAGTCCTCCATCCCTCAGGTTAGCTACTGCTGCTGAACTACTCAATTGTACCTTCTTGCCACTAGAATTTCTGACTCAGAGATGGTTATATAATTTAACTGAACTCCTGCTCCCAGTGTGGGGGAAAAAAATTGTGCAAAAATAATTTATTGTACAAAACAAGTTGAGGCAAGAGAGGAACAGTTTCAACCCTTTCATGTTATCCTCAGTGTCTAAATGCCTTGAGTGCTGCTTAAACAGGCAATACGTATCACTTTAATCAGTAGTCAATAATACATAATTTCAATAAATGCAACGTACTACTCCTATGGATACGTGCACAGGCTGCATTCTATTGACAGGAGTGATTTTCTAGCCATGAGCTTTGCATCCTCCAGATTTTGAGAGAATGGACTACATTCTGAAGAGGACTCCATCACAGATTGTGCAGAAAATGTAAACGTGTCACTTCTTAAAAATAATAAGTGCACCCATAATGTCTAAAATAAGATGCCACAGGTATTAGTATTGTGCTGGTTGTGTCCTTCGTAAGTAATCTGCCCAGAGATAGACCTCCCTTTTTATTATTACAAAGTGCATAAAACAGCAAACTTTGAAACTAAAGGTGCAAAATTCAAGTGGTTTCATCATGCACAGAGCCACACTGCAGGAGCAGCATACTAAGGGCCTTATGCGAAATGTTTCATCTATACACCCCTTTTGTGGTGATTTTCAATACTCTCAAAAAATGGACAGGGTACATATGTATTGCTAAGTCCTTTCTGTATCCAACCCATCTTACTGTTCCAAAACTTTCAACTGATAACTGAAAATATCAGTACCAAAATAAGTATCATTTCCCATGTGTAAATGGTGATACTACATAGAGAGAGAGGAGACAAGCACACTGCTTGATCAGAATCAAAGAGCAGAAACAGCATTTTTTTTCACAGAATTCAACAAGTTTGTGCAGTGGTTGCACAAAGTGGGGACAGGGAAACTTTTTATCTGACTACAGCTTAGAAATGTTGGTAAAATAAAATGCTGGATATTGGATGAATCAGCAGATAAGATGTTCAAAAAGAAGCCAGTGGTGTGGGCACGCCATTCACCCACAGGACTGCTATGCAAGTAATTTGAAGACCATGTTTTAGAACTGACGGACTAGGGACTTGCCAGTGATCTTCTCAAAGATTCTGAACACTATATGCTGACCCTGCTTATCAAATAATTGCATACACAGATTAAACACTAGCTCTCCCCTTCCAGGCTGGTTATTTGCATGAACAATTGGACCTCCCTGTATGGCAATACATTTTGCACATCCAAGCCTTGGTTACTGTACTAAAGGCCATGACAATCGGAAATGTATATTTCTGATGCTGGATGTGAAGATCCAGTAGTATTCATGCAGATAATCTGACAGGGGAGGGGAGTCTAATATTTTAGCATTTTTAGTTATTTAACCTTTTTTTTTTAACCAAGAATATTTTCCATGAGACAGGTTTACAAGAGTGACTGAGATAGGTTGCCGGAGTACCCAATGCAAGCTATAGTTTAAAAGATCCCATTTGGGAGTGCATCTACTTCTACCCTCACTCATTTGGGAGTGATCTCTCTCTTTCTTTCTTTCTTTCTTTCTTTCTTTCTTTCTTTCTTTCTCTTTCTTTCTATGTTTAATAGTTCGCTGTTAAAAGGATGCTCAATCCATTTCAGGGATGTTGACAATTTTCACTTTTCCAAGTGTGTTTCATTTTCATGGTTTAGGATTGATGGGTCCAAGTATGCTGGTAACAGGAATGTGCACTAACACACACACACACACACACACACACACACACACTGAAACCAGGCTTTCAGCAGTTAGCAACATTCCTTTTCTGACTACAGAACAGACATTCAACCACAACTGACTAAAATATAGACACAAATGCAGGTATATTACAGATTTAGCCTCCACAATTCCCCGTTAAAGTTCTACAGCAAAGCCACTTGGTTGTCATCTGATATTGTATAAGAATCAGACACACGTTCATCTCAATTTACCATCTATGGTAGTTTGTCTTTTCTATGAGATACCTTGCCCTCACTACATAGGAGGCCTATACTAGGATTCATACTAGGAATTAAAGGAGCTTAGAAGGCGGGAGCCCATTAATTAGCACCTATCTATCAAAGAATGTTGTGTATGCACCCTGCAGTATGTATTTGTCAATTTTGGCTTTAAACTCCTTTTTAGTTTTGCTTATTATGATTTCCTACAGACGTTTATTCCAGGGTCCAACTATTCTTTGTGTAAAGTAATGTTTTCTATTAGAAGTATTACATGTTGTGGTCTTCAGTTGTAATGGATGTCCCCTGGTTGTAATTTTGTTTGACTTGAAATCTAAGTTGAGTTCACACATCAGTAATGAGTTTTGTATAATGTCATACATTTATAGGATATCTCTACTGAAAGGCCTTTGTTGTAGTGTCACAAGATTCAGATATTTTAATCTAGCCTCACATTTTGTATTACAAAGTTCTGAAATTGCCTGAGTTGCTTTGCATTGTATTTCCTCTGGCTTATTGACGTTATCCAGCTTATGCAGGCACCATACCTGACTGGCATAGTCCATATGCTGTCTAACTTATGCTCTGTATAGTGGGAGGATAACATCTGCTTGACGACTTCTAATATTTTCCTTTATAGACCATAAAACTCTATTTGCTTTTGATATTACAGTCAAACAGCATTTATCATATTTTAATGTGTTTGAAATCTTAATTCCTTGACCCTGCTCATCAGTGACTGTTTTCAGTGTTGTGTTACATAAGTTTCACTGGATGTGAATGTTATATTTCCCAAGATGCACCACACTACATTTGCTTAAGTCAAATCTCATACCCCTTCTGTAAGCCCAGTGTGTTACAGTATATGGTTTAAATCTGTTTGTATTGCTAGGATTTGGTCTGCAGTGTCACAGGGGTCACCAATTTTAGTGTCATCTGCATATTTTGTGTTCCAGTTTTGTACCGATTTGTTCATATCTAAACAAATATCTGAAATATGACTGATGCCAGTACAGATCCTTTACTGGGCACCACTTTTGACTGCACCACTTGTAGACTGATGACCCTTAATAACCACCTTCTGTGACATATTCAACAACTAATTGTAAACCAACTGACAATAAAGGGATTTATGTCCAGATTGTTCATTGTGTCAGTAATGACCCAGTGTAGGACCACATCAAAGGCTTTAGAGAAATCTAGAGGTTTAATGTCAAGATGAATTTGATTATCCCATGATGCACTGACTTTTTCCTAAAAGCACAGGAGGTTGGTTACAACTGAACATCCTTGGGATTATACAGTTGATCTCTAGTGCTGATTTCTTGCTGTGCTGTTATCTCCCAGCCGGTTAGTTCTAGGTGTTTGTTAATTTTCGAGTACAATAGTCAAGAGGCACTTTAGAAGAAATCAATGCAACTCACTTTTGCATCTGTGCATTTATAAAGCAAGTGACCACTACCTACAATTCAGACCAGGTATCTAAGACTGTGTCATTGGATCACTTGAGAAACTAGTATGACCCCCCCCCACCCCACCTCCTTTGAGCCCTGCAAGTGTAAAGAAAGCAACTTTAAGTTGTGTAGCAGGCAGCACCCCAGTTTGAACTGCAGCTAGAACTGTCCAAAGAACTTGCACCAGTCAGGCAGTACATCCTATGCATTTTCTTTCAGGGGGAAAAAACGTACAAAGCCATGCAAGAACAGGCAGCTGCTATAATAGTAACAATGTAAGGAGAGCAACTCCCCACCACACACACACATTTCTGGTGAGTGGTTAGCACACCCCGACAGTGACATTTCATCAAGAACGCTTGACTGCACTTTGCAGTATAATACCTCTCCTTCAACACCAAGACACTATACACTACAGTGTACATTATACACAGACAATAGACACCGATGACCTTGTACCTGACAGTAAGGAGAGGTACTGACAATCATCCATCATCTGTGCTATCATTATGTTGTCACCTGAAAAGGCTGTGACCTTTTAGAATGCCACTTGCTTTACAGCTACCTTCACCATACTTTACGCATATAAGGGGGAAAAAAACAGACTTCGCAACTTAAGACAAGCATTCCTCTCCGTTTCCTGATGGATGCGATCAATCGGCCAGAAGGAGTTGCAGCTAAGTTTCTGTCTGCTCCGAGTGGGGCAAACGCTGCCGTGTCCTTAGGGAGGTTAGAACCTGTTGCTTGGAACGGCCCCGGCAAAAGGATTGCAAGTGCCACACGACCCCCCAGTGAAAAGCCATGGGCTCCTGTGTATCTATCTCATTTACTACACACTGCATACCACTTAATCGTCCCAGAAAGGCAATTGTTTAAGTAAAAGGAGCAGGAACATTATAAACACTATTCGGTAAAGGGGCCATTGACCGTTCAAATCCTATCTAAAGCAGCTCCCAGCTTAATAAAACGAGAAACAGTCACTTATAAGCAAATATATATTTCACTTTTGGTATTTCTATTAACCTTCGTTACATGTATTCTTTTGGGGTTTCGCACTGAGAAGACTTTCTTCCCCATCAACAAGACACTGAAAATAAGTTTAAGTTAAATACCTTAATATTTCATTCAGTGCAGTCAGGTCCAGAGTGACCCCCACCCCGCAAAAAAAAATAAAAATAAAAAATGCTTAGCCACGTTATGCATTTGGGGTTAAAGAAGCCTGTAAATGTTATTCAGTCTTGACATTTAAATTCATTTTCAGTTGGGTACCCCGACTGAAAACGTCGTAGCATGTAGTCCCTGATTAATCGCCTTAGATACACAATATAGCAGATAACTTGTAGAATACTTATTTAAATATGGCAACACAGGAAAGAAATGCATGTGCGATGCGTGCGTGGTATATACTTAGTCGCCAATAAATGCAAACTGTGTAGTCGGTTTCGATTAAGTAATTGCCCACATCATTTATGAAACAAGTCATTCATATATATATATATATATATATATATATATATATATATATATATATTATTGAACAACCTCATCACAGTTCGGCATATCAATGTTGGGGCTCTGAGGGGTACAGTGCATTCTAAGATGTTTCATACGGAGTTCTGCAGATGTGACATCCGTTAATTACACACATTTTTTAATGCAAACAAATGGCAATGGTTAGGAACAGAAAACAAAACTTTCTAATACAGATCCGAGTTGCTGACCATCTGCTTGAAGATGCTGGTCATATCTTAGTTATCTTGTGCTTGCTTTGGCAAAGTACCGTACAATAATGCAAACAGTTGGAATGAATCTTACGTTTCCTCCCGCTCGTGTAAGGCAGAAGAAAGGAGAACAACAGGACTACTTGCCTCCGTTTTGGTTATGCGGTGCCTGGCCAGCTTCACCACCGCAAAATTCCCTTTTCCTAAAGTGCCTTCTATATCATAAAAGCCCACCCGAACTGGACCCCGCTGCAGCTGCCTCTGACAATCCGCCATGACCATGCTGGGACCCAAGATGGAGCAATGAAGGAAACAAAATTATCGGCTTTCCGTGAGCTGAGCCAGCTTGACTCCGAGAATGCAGGCGAGAGAGCAACGCGGCAGCGCAGGACAAAAAAGCACTAATAGAAAAGCGGAGAACAGCTCGACAGAGGAATCAGGTTCTCGGGGTTGACGTCCATTGACGTCAGAGTCGCTGGGGGTATATGTACAGTGGGCGGAGACTAAAGACTTTCACAGTTCACTGCCAATTTGTCGCCAAGGCAACGAGAGCCACCTCTGACGTCAACCTCAAGCCACTGCTATTCTACAAGCTGTCAATCAGCAACTTACACAGTTCTTATTCTTTCTGTAAGGTCAGATAAAGCTTGCTGCAGAAGGATAAACAAGACATATCTTTTTTAACTGCTGGTTTAGGCCATGTTGGTAATGCGGCAGATAATTCACTGCACAGGGAACTGGCTCTTTTTTAGGAAAGGCATCAAAAAGCTTGTGGTGCTGCTTATACCAAGGCACATAGGGCAATAAACAAATCTCTTGATGCTGGTTAATGGGTGCATGAAGGTAGGTGGCCTTGTCTCTAGAAGATCTGTTTTAAAACTCCAAGGAGGACTGATATTAAACCACTCCCCAAGTGTTGCTCACTTCAGAATTATGGAGCCTGAACTCTTTCAAGTTCCCCACCCCTCCCACAGTAATTCCCAACACTACTTTTCCCTTCAAGATAGGCTTGAAAAATGTTCATTTCATAGCTAGACTGACTCCACACCACCAGACTAGTCTACAAAGGGTGCAACGCAAAACGAACCTACACCAGTTTAGCAGTCTCTCTGCTGCAGGATTTGGAGTAGGGAACAACAGTCTCCAACCATTCCCCGTAACTGTCCCTGGTTTTCAGGAACGACCCTGATTTCGGCACAGAAATGTTCTCAGTCCCTCCTAAATGTGTAATTTCCCCTACTAACAAGTAGGGGTTGTAATCCTAAAGTAATGCCTGCGTTTAGTGTTACCCAATATTTATCATTATAAAAATGCTAGTTAAACTAAGAAGTATATGGTACATAGCTTCTTGAGTTGATACTATTTTTTTCAGATATGCCCCGATATTGGTAATTTGTTCCTGATTATTTTAACCCATGTCCCTGATTTTTGAAGCAGGAGGTTGACAGCTAAGTCTCCAGCTGTTGGGGATACCACTGTTAGAATACTAAAGGTGGAAGTTTAATAATAACTCATTTGGTGAATTTGACTTCCCTAAAGTCACTGCTCCAAATGTCCTTGAGAACAGAAGAATTCACACACTCAGTCTCTAAGCACACTTTTTTATTTGTTGCATATATGACTGCTCATCTCTCCCTTACTGTTTTAGTGGTTACTGATTGTTATCTGATATCGATGCATGATTTCTGTTTCTTACTGCATATTCGTTATCCCGTGTCTATTTGCATTTAATGATCAAGTCACTATAACGTGCTTGGGGACATAGATTACAAGAACCTGCGTAAAAAAGCCGTGCTTATGGCCCTTATTCAATATGCAAGATGCAAACTATTATTAACAGTTTGCTCTATCAAATTAAGGAGCTACTTTTGCTTTCATTTTGCTGTTATGAATCATGCCGTTATTTTTAGTCAATTCATATGGTTCATTTCTAAATATTCCAGAAACCTTTCTAAACATAAGTGATGTGTAATGTTAACTGTGCAAACATACTGAAGTTCTGTTGTAGTAGTATTAGTAAATACATGTTAATTAAGAGACGCATCAATTGTAGTGTTAAATCCTAAAACATATTACTCCACAGTAATAAACAAACAAAACAAAAAAAAACAAAACAACATACAAGCACTGGCCATAGTGAGACAATGCAGTGCAAAGAGCAGAGGTCAAAGAAATACTCAACCATCAATACAATTAACATTAAACCAGCATATACAACTACTTAGGCTTAGCATTAGTTAGAAATTAAAGCAGCAGTGCATGTTAGTGGTGAAAATATTGTCCTATATGTTTTTATCTCATTTAAATCACCCCCACCTCACCTCTTGCATGATGCCCTGCTTTCCTCCCTTTGAGTCTGATTTAGCACTTTTTTTCATATTTGAAATAATAAAAGGGCACTCCTTTTAATATGGCTCAGACAGGGGTTTCGTCAGTATCTTAAACTGGTTTTGTACACCTACTGTCCCATAAGGTCGGACAGCAGTGTTTGCTGCATACTGGTTCTAAAAAATAAACAAATGGTGTTCAAAACCAGTAGAGAATACTGATATAAACCTAGAATGAGTGCTATTTAAAGGAGCAAATGCAAAACAAAAAAATGCTAAAGTAGTGTGAAAATAGGGAAAAACTATCATACAAGACATGAGGTAAGCAAGAGGTGATTTCAAATGGAATAAAAAAGTACAGGTCAAAATTTTCATAGCATATTTTCAGACTGTAACCCTGTTCAAAGACCCATTTAAAAGATATTGTACAAGACAGGAGGTAAACAAAAGGTGATTCAAAATGGAATAAAAAAGTACAGGACAAAAGTTTCATAGCATACTTTCAGACTGTAAGCCTGTTCAAAGACCTATTTGTTTAGGATGTAAAATGAGGGAAAGAGGTGTCCATTGAGATGCAAATGGGATTGTTAAAGCATTCAAAGCTTCTGGTCCTGCAGAAGAAACAGCATTACATTCAGAATTAGCCCTTGCCATTAAAAGGGAAAACAGAATGTCATCAGAGGATTGTAAGCCTCATCTTGTACAGAAATTAAAGTGAATATATTAGTTATAAGTTCTGTTATATTATTACGTATATTGAAATAGTTACCATTGAGTCATGAAAGCTAGTTTACATTGGAAATTCTGTGCATGGAGTTTCAAGAAGCAACACAACATGTAGCAAGTTACAGATTATACATTTCAGACAGAATCATTAAATAACAAGTGCCTGGTAGGCAGATTCATTTTATCTCTGTCTATATGTCTGTCTGTCTCTCTCTCTGTCCGTCCATCCATCCATCTATCTATCTATCTATCTATCTATCTATCTATCTATCCATCCATCCATCAATCCACCCATCTATCTATATATCAATCCACGCATCTATCTATCTATCTATCTATCTATCTATCTATCTATCTATCCATCCATCCATCCATCCATCCATCCATCCATCAATCCATCTATCTGTTATATACCACATGCATCCCATCTGCTTATGGTGTGCTATGGACTCTTAGGCGTGCTACCTTATACTGCTGTGTTCACTGACTAGTTTGCTTTATGCACTGTCACTACTACCTTCGCCTTCAGCTGTTTTTCCACATGCTAGTTATTTAATAAACAGGATTGTTTATTAGTGTGGTCTCGCTACCTCCTTTAGTAGTGTGCTGACCTTACCCAGCCTTGCTGGTCTCCTGTGCCTGCTATCTGTCTATCTATCTATCTATCTATCTATCTATCTATCTATCTATCTATCTATCTATCTATCCCAGATATAAATATGTACAGTGATTGATAGAGAAGCTGTAACAGGGTTATAGATATGGATTAAAATCAAAGACTGTCACAGTTACAGCAAATGGTCTGGTTAAGAGTTAGACAGACATTTTGTGATGTCTGAGAAGAGGAGTGGGTGAGTCAGACATGTTCTCACGCTTACTGGAAGAGTGTTCTTGGCTCAGGAGCCACAGGCAAGGGCAAAGTTTGTACCATGTTTAGTTTTGGTGCTTGGGACACTGAATGTTAGGCCCCTGGCTGAATGCAGACTAGTAATGTTGTCCAGGTGTGTAGATTATTGGTGATATAATATGCTGGGGTACCAAGGAAAGTACATTACATAACATGGAAAAGAGGCTGTCATCTGTGCTTAGTGAGTGACACAATTCTTGCTACAGATGGCAGTGTGAGTGTCATATGGGGCATCCGAGATAATGCATGTCATGCAGCTGATGTCCTGTTTTGTCTTTTGGCACTGGGAAGCAGAAATATAAAGACCGACATAATCAGGCTGGGACAGTAACATTACCTTTCAATCAATCAATCACATTTTTATTTGATATAGCACACATCTCATTGTGAATTAATACGCTTCACAGATTAAACACTACTACATAAAATATGACAACACAATACATAATTAAAAACATATCAGTTCAACTATCTAAAACATTCATCAGAATTCAAAAATGCTTGTTTATATAAGTAGGTTTTTAACTCCTGTTTAAAAGCAACTATTGTGGGACTGTCTTGAACATACTGGGGCAGAGAGTTCCAAAGGACGGGTGCTGCATAAGTAAAAGCCTGCGCACCTAATGTTTTTAGCGAAAACCTTGTAACCTCTAACAGTCCCACATCAGAGGAGCAAAGAGAGCGGGTGGGGCAGTAGGGACACAGGAGGTCTTGCAGGTAGCCAGGCCTCTACACCTTTATGATTTTATGGCCTGTAGTAAGGTCAGGCAATTCTAATGTTGACGTGGATAGCTAGTTTTGGGGCCCAGTTTACTTATTAATCTCTTAATATGGGTGGGCCAAATTGGTTGGGCACCATATCAGAATCTGATATATTTATATTTAATGACCAATTGGAAGGAAATGTTATCTGCGCTTTTGTGCTTAGGAAGTAAGCAGTAAGGCCCGATTGTGTTGTGATCTCATGCCACGACGAAGAGCCATGTTCAGGAACAGACCAGGGTCACTCAGAAACTGGCTGAGGAAAGGAGGATTAAGCTAACCAAGGACAACTCTCCTCCTTTGGGGAGGGGGTGGTTTGGCATCTTGTTCAATCAAATTTATTGTTTGACTTACAATGAGTCATTACAAACAAATAAACACATACATTAATACAAAATCTCATATTAATAAGGTGCATTGCCATATTTTAAAATTGAAATAATTTGATTATATATCAGATTTCCATAAAGTGCATTTATACTCTTAGAAAATATTTTCTATTGATATAATTGTCTATTTATTTCCAATCAATATAAAACAAAGTACATAAGATATTAAATCACAGACCCAGATATCAAATGGGATTGCATTACTATTGGTATTCCTTGTGTATATGTCATTTTTGGTTTTCTGTTACTTTCAGTAGGGAGGCCACAGGGACCAATATGCTCTCTGTCCTAGCTTTTAAAAGATATGTGACCAAATGTACTGGTTCATATTCCAGTGACCCCAGGATATTCCCTAATAATTTATCCCTATAATCACTATATAAGGGGGCATAGTACGACTAAATATACTAAATGATCTTGTCCATATCCACAGTTGCATAGTACATCTGTTCTTAAGTTATCCTTTTTATATTGATTCATTTTCTACTGACTGGTGAAATGTTCGAATCTAAATAGTGTATATATCTGTCTAAGACTGGGATTTGTTAATAAATGTAAATATTTCTCAATTCTATGATCTCTTTTGTTATTTCTTAACCAGTTACCTATTTTGTATTGTCTACATCTTTCTAAGTCCAGCTGTACAAAGGCATCTCTTATTCTAGTTTTAACTTCGATATGTAAATATTCTGGTGGGTATCTAAGGCTATCTGCAGTACATGCCAATAAGCCATAAGGTTTGATGTACTTCTCCACAGTCCATATACTAGGGAATATAATATTCCTATTTATGTATGATATTGCCTCCTCCAAACACAATCTCGGGTATCTATGGTTTTCCATGCCAAATATTTTTAAGCCAGTATTGGCATCTTGTTGCACTATCACTACTTAGCAAAGGCTGGGAGATATGACTAGGCAAGCACCAGGGAAGGGGCCCCAACACAGATGCCTGTAACATGTGCATGCATCAGCACATGCACATGCATCACTGCATGTGACTCGGCCCCATGGGAATCCAGAAATGGAAAAGACCGAGGCTGCAGGATGGTCCCCTGGTAATTGCAGCCTCCACACCAGCTGGAAGGCAGACAGGCACTGAAGCTGCTATCCATAACGGAGGTGATATACAGACCTCCAGCACAGGGGTAGGAGTTGGATAAGGTACTTGGGGAAGAGAACATCAGGATAGCAAGTAAGGGGGAAGTGCTGCTAGTTGGTGACTTGAGTCTGTCAAATGTGGACTGAAACCTTCCAACTCAAGTTATTTTCTCACCTCAGCAACTGCTCCTGCCCCCCCGTACCTCTCTTCCCCTCTTTCCACTCCCTCCACCTCACCTCATCTCCTTCCCCCTCTACTCTAACTCCTCATCCTAGCTCCTGCTACCAACCCCCATTCCCACCTCCAATTAGTCTCTCCTAATATTTACTGGTTAGCTTAGCTACCATCTACCTGCATCATCTGCACTGTGCACTTAAATTGCATCCTCCTGTTGATCTTCAAGATGCATCCTGCTATATCCATGCCAATGTACATAATTTGTTTTTACTGCCTTTGATGTTTCTTGTTATATGATGCTTATGTTGATTAGTATATTTTACCTGCTTTGTAATTCAGCTCTGTTTGTTATTCATGACCCTCCCCTAGCCCCTTCCCCCCAGGACACATCTGGAAATGAGCTGTTACCAACTCAGTATGTCTTTCTTGGTGAAACTTTTGAAATAATAATAGTAAACTGCAGCTTTATCAGGGAGCAGAGCCATTCTTGACTCCATACATGGGACTTTTCTCAGGCAGCTAGACAAAGAACCCACTGGGGAAGAGGCAGTGCAGGATCCGGTGTTTACAAACAGGGACAGCACTGCAGATGTCACAGTGGGCAGCTCCCCAGGTGCCAGTGATCTTCTTTGAGGATATCTCCCTCCATTGAGCCACATCATGGAACTGTAAGCCATCAGCATCAGGACCACCCAGAAATGTTTGCTGGCTGGGGCCATCCAAGTCAGCATGCCTCATTGGCACCTATATAACATGGACATCCCCAACATGTCTCAATTCCTTCTCCCACCAATGATCGCTCATTGCTCTACTGCTGCTGAAGAATGCCATCAAACTTGAAAAGTTTCGCTGTCGCTGCTATCTCAAGTTTGTTACTTGAAGCCTTTCCTTAATGCCACTTCCAGCAGACAAGGAACTGCTGTTCTGCTATTGCCGCTGCTGTGGTATTAGAATCTATAAAGTTGATGATCACTCCCTGTGTATCTGTTGCTTTAGGCATTGCTCGTGACATTAAAGCCTGCTCTGATTGCCGGGGCTTTATTCAGGCAACCAGAAGACATCAAAAAAGAAGCTTTCAAAGTTCATCTAAATCTAAAAGAAATGGAGAAACAGGTTATGCCGAAGGCAGCTTCACCATTGTCAACTACATCTGTTCCTGTTTCACCATCAGCTTGTTGTTCCCCGAGGTCAACGTCGTCCATCGCTGATTCATCAAAGAAGAAGGACAAATTCTTTAAGTCACTGGAAAACACTGCCACAGTCAGCAGAAAAACACTGCCACTCTAGAAGGAGAACAGTGTAATGAAAAGGTCGCTTCCCCATACCATTCCCATTCACCTTTAAGAAGCGGTAAGTCATCAGATAAAGACAGGTTTGAAACCATGAGGAAGGGGAAAGGGTTCTTTTCATAAACTCTACACAAGTCCAGGCTATGAATATTCTAGGGGTCCTGCACATGGTTCCCAAAGAGCTCAGCCTTCCACTTCTCAAGCAGCAAACCTGCCTTCCAGTGCCCATGTTTAGTTGTTTTATTGTAGTTATTTTTAATAGTTATATCTGTTTTATTATTTTTTTTTATTGATTGTCCTCCTTCGAGATTTGCGAAAGATTTCTCTGGAGGGTGATCTTTATGGATTTTATTATTTTTGGGGTATAATTTAGATTGTGTTCAATTAGTAGTTTGGTAATCTTAGTTATTTAGTGGGATTGAATTGCATAAGGGGTTGATTTTTAAGTGCTCTATATTCTGTTTTTAAATTGTTTAATTTTGAGAGGTTGTAATTTATGAGATGTGCTTGCCTGCTACCCTCCCCCCGGTCGTGCGCTACTCAGCCTCTGCTCTCTACTCCCTCGGCCCTTTCCATACCCCCCCCTGGATTTTTCTATCTACCAACATTGTCGGGCTCTTGGCATTGCCCATAGGAGGGGGGATGGGGTGGGGGATGAACAGTGGAGGCAAGTGGGGCAGGGTACTCTCATTAGGGTGATTAAGCCCAGGAGACGCCCTGGGGCAAAGTGGAGCTTGGAGCGTGGACCACCGTGTTTGGTCCCATACCCAAGGGCACCATCATTAGTGATGTGATGGCAGGTAGTCAGGGCAGCCCAGGAGTTTTGTCCAACCCGGGCAATGTTGTGCAATGCCAGATCTGTCTGGAACAAGTCTGCTGTAATTTCAGATCTTGTTGGTTCGACAGATCTGGCTTGCATCACGAGACCTGGATGGATGACAATGCAGGACCAATATTGGAGGCTGCAATTCCAGCCGGGTATAAGGTGATACATCGCCCGAGGTTGGACCTCGTTGGGGGGGGGGGTTGCGGTCTGTTTTAAGACCAAATTGGCACTCACTAGAGTTCCAGTCGAGGAGACCATCCTTTTGAATGTGCTGTTGTAACAGATGTGGGCTATCAAATTGCTTTCATCTACCATCCACCAGGAGATGAGAAGCAATTCCTTAAGGAAGTAGTGGACTTCGTTGTCGACATGGCTTTTGAGTCTCCCAGGCTGATGGCCCTGTGTGACTTTAATGCATGGATCGACAATGAACACTCGCAATTTGGACAACACTTCCTCCAGTTAATGGATTCATTGAGCCTAACACAGGTGGTTACCACTGCTACACAGAAAGGTGGCCATTCTCTTGACTTGGTCTTCCTCCTGGGGATCAAGGCCTCTAACGTGGGTGTGGAACCAGTCGGCTGGTCAGATCACTACACTGTGAGATTAAATTTTGGCACCCCACCTTGTAGGTCGACCCCTGTGGAGATGGTGAAGTACCACCCTTTGCAGAATATTTCTTCCAATGGCCTTGCTGCAGTTCTTGACCTATCACAATTTCCTGTGCATTGCAGTGATCCAGAGTCATTGGTTGTGACCTATAATACTGCCATCACCTCTGTCCAGGATTCTATTACTACAGTTCATGTGCGTCCTCTCTCCCTTCGACCTTGGGCTCCATGGTTCGATGGGGCCTTGAGGCAGTTGTGGCGACTTGGATGCAGGTTAGAACATTGTTGGCAGAAATCTGGTCTGGATGCCGACCACCTTAGACTGTTAGAACATTATCAATTTTATCAGTCGGAACTCTCTCGTAAGAAGGCAGAGCTCCTATCCGGGGACATTTCTGCCGCTCAGAACAGACCAGCTCAGCTATTCAGAACTGTGGACAGATTGTGCAACCCAACCTGTCTACAGCTCCGTAGAGCATTTTCACAACTACAGTGTGATGAGCTTGCTCGGTTCTTTGCTGATAAGGTGGCTGACATTAGGTCAGAGATCTGTTTGACACATTCTATGCGGGTTGCTAGTGGCCAGGATCTGGTCATCACCCCTTCAATTTCCTGGAGTATCTTCGACCGCCTGGAAATCATAGATGTTATGCGGATTGTCCAAGGGCTGCATCCTATCTGCTGTAGTTTAGATCCAGGCCCTACTTCCCTAATTTTGGGGTGTGGGGAGTCTATTCTTCTGGTTCTAGCACAGATAGTCTGGTGTTCCCTTGACTTGGGTGAATATCCCTGTTCCTTGAAAGAGGCAGTGGTGACACTCTTGTTGAAGAAAGCATCCTTGGACCCAGACTGTCTTGCTAACTACAGACCTATCTCAAACCTTCCCTTTGTAGGAAAGGTGATTGAGAAGGTAGTGGTGGCACAGTTGGAGAACCATTTAACCATCCATAGCATCTACAAACCTCTCCAATCAGGTTTTCGAAATAGGCACAGTACCGAGACTGCGCTGGTTCAGGTGCTCAATGATCTACTGATGGCGAGAGACCAGAGAAAACGGTCCATTTTGGTACTATTAGATCTGTCATCAGCATTTGACACATTGACCATGGGGTCCTACTTGAGCACCTGAGATGTATTTGTGGGCTGTCTGGGATTGTTCTCATATGGTTCACTTCATACCTCACCAGAAGAACTCAGAGGGTGGTGTCAGGGTTTTTTTCCTCTGATCCCATCTCTCTGCTTTGTGGGGTTCCTTAGGCCTCTATATTGTCCCCCATGTTGTTTGCGGTGTGCGTGCTTCCCCTCGGAGACATTGTGAGATGGTGTGGGCTGAGGTTTCATAGTTATGCAGATGATACCCAGCTATACCTGTCCTTTGCACCTGACCAGGAAGGAGCTATCTCGGTATTTAACAGCTGCCTAAATGAAATCCAGCATTGGATGAGGTCCAGCTGGCTGAAGTTGAACTCTGGAAAGACGGAGGTGTTGGTATTGGATCCAGATCGCCGGATAGGGGGACCTGCAGCCAGCACCCCATCTGGATTGTTTTTTGGGGATGTCGAGCTACAGGTCTCTGAATGGGTGTGAGATCTGGGGGTGATATTAGATGCGGGGCTGACTCTTTGGTACCAGGTGTCAGCGGTGGTAAAGTCATCTTTTTACTATCTAAGAAACATCTCCAGGATCAAGCACCTTGTTCCATCCAGTGATCTGCCAACTTTGATCCATGCCTTTGTGACCTCGCGCCTGGACTATTGCAACTCACTTTACCTTGGGCTTCCGGGGGTTGATATCCGCCGCTTGCAGCTGGTGCAGAATTCCGCAGCCTGGGTGTTGATGGGTACCCCTAGATCTTCCCATATTACACCGGTGCTGCGGGAACTGCACTGGCTGCCAGTTCAGTGGCGGATCATCTTCAAAGTCGGATTACTGACTTTTAAAGCCCTGCACGATCTGGGCCCTGATCACCTGAAAGAACTCCTGATCCCTAATCGACCTGTGAGATCGCTCCGCTCAGCCGATGAGGGGTTGCTAGAGATTCCAAGGGTGATGTTAAAATCTGCTGGGGCCCGGGCTTTTATGTTTGCGGCCCTTCCCTTTGGGACTCTCTACCCCGTCGGACTAGGGAGTGTACGACCGTGGGGAGTTTTAAACAGGATCTTAAAACCTTTCTGTGGGAAAAGGCGTATGGTTTTACTGTTCATTGATTTGCCTTTGTGTGTTTTTATAATATTGCTTTTTGTATTTCTGTTTTTGTATTCTTGTATTTTTATCTTATTTTATTGGAGTGCGCCTTGACATTTGAAAGGCGCAATATAAATAAAAATATTATTATTATACCAGATTTATAAAAGGTCAGACCATTACCAGCACTCCCTCAACCTCCGGTGCTTTCTGACTCCCCTCCCCATCTTCCAGTCTCACTGCCTCAGGATGTTTTGGTGTAAGGCTGAATCTCCCTCTTCCTACAAAAATGGAGGGAGATAACTACAGATGCTTGTGTTCTGGTGGTAGTTCAGCAAAGACACACCCCAGAGCTCCTTTCTGTTCCTCCAGTGAGCCTCCCTATTGCCAAACAGATATCCTCTGCAATACATTTGCACTCCTGCTGGAGGAGGTTCAAACCCTCCTCCACAGGAGAGCTGTTGAACTCGTCCCGGTTTCAGAACAGAATCAGGGCTATTATTCTGGGTACTTTGTGGTTCCAAAATGGACCAAAGATTTAAGGCTCATACTAGAACTTTGAGGATTGAATTTATTCATTGAATACAAAAAGTTTTGAATGGTCTCTCTCCAGTCCCTCAGAGGACTGGATGGTTACTCTGGACATGGAGGATGCATACCTTCATGTCAAACTCTGCCTGTGTTTCATGTTCCAGGGCTTGCACTGCCAGTTTCACGTCTTGTTCTTTGGTTTGTGCTGTGCACTGCATGCATTTACCAAGGTTTTTCCATGGTGGCTGCTTCCATCTGCTAAGAGTTCTCTATGTCCCTTACACAGATGACTGGCTGCTGAAAACCTGATCTTGGGAGGCAATAGTATACACACTGTTTCGACCCCAACAGTTGTTCAACCAGTAGGGTATCCTGGTTAACAAACCAAAGTTGGTTCTTACTCCCTGCTAGAGACTCCAATACATGGGAGCTGTCTTGGACACAGGACTAGGTCAGGCATTTCTGCCCTCTGACCATACTATGGTACTGGTAGCCCAGACACAGCTGGTCTCCTCCAGCGACTATGTCTCGGGCTGATGCCTTATAAGATTAATCAGCCTCTGGAAGCTGCCATACTGGCTTTCTGACTGGTCTGCTTCTACATGAGGATCCCTCAGTGGCTCCTTGGGGTGCAATAGAAACAGCATTCAGATGAGTTGGAGTGTCTCATACAAGTCACATCTTCTCTCCATCGCTCCCTTGCTCTGATGGTTGGAACACTCCAACCCGGAGATGGGGTTCCCCCTTCCTCTGGCCATCTTCCCTGCTGGTGATGACCATGGACCCCTCAAGTTCAGGGTGGGATGCCCATTTGGGCCCCTTCATTACTCAGGGTCAGTGGACTTCTCTGAATATGGTTCTGCACAGCAACACTTTGGAGATAAGGGCTGTTCTGCATGACTCACAGGCCTTTGCCACCCTGCACCCTCCTTCCGGGGAATGAGCTGCTGCTCCATACAGATAATATTTTGGTGATGTACTACATCAATTGACAAGGCAGAGCACATTTGTATCCTTTCTATGCAGAGGTGATGAGAGTTTGGCAGTGGATGGTGAAACGCGACATATTTTTATCGGCAGTTTTCCTGTCTGGTACTGTGAATGTACTTGCTGATCACCTAAATTGATCCCATACACTCTGCTATGAATGGGAACTCTTTAATTCCATTGTGGCCGACCTATTTAAAAAAAATTGGGGTTGTCCAGATGTAGACCTGATGGGTCTCCATACAACACAAAACTGCCACATTTCTGCTTGCTCTTGTCAGGGTCTGGAGTTTTCTTGCAAGATACATTCTTCCTCTCCTGGAAAGGGACAGTTCTGTATACTTTTCCCCCATTCCTTCTGATACAGAGGGTTCTGGTCAAGCTACAGGCAAAATCAGCCTCCTTTATTCTGGTGGCCCCTTACTGGCCCAGACAAATTTGGTTCCTTCTGCCCCAGCAGTTGGTAGTGGACCTTCCCCCGTTCCACTCCCTCTGTGGGAGGGACTTGTAACACAGCAACAGGGTGCTCTGGTGTGCCTAGATGTGAGGTCTCTACACCTCCACACCTGGCTCCTGAGGACATAGAGCACTCCTGCTTTAGGATCTCCCAGCAGTTGTTGATGTTCTACTGGTGACTAGAGAGCCATCCACATGGTACACTTACTTGCATAAATGGAAGCGTTTTACAGTTTGGTGTACTGCATGTGCCATGGATACCTTTACGTGCCCAGTTCCTAAAGTGCTGGACTACCTCTTGTCTCTAAAGAACTCAGGACTGGGGTATTCTTCTATTAAGATCCACCAGGCCGCAGTGTTCACTTCCATGCCCTCACTGAAGGTGAGACAGTGGCCCAGACAGAGGTGGTCAGTAGAGTCCTAAGTGGTATTCTACCCTTATATCCCCCAGTCTGAGATTCAGTTTCAGTGTGGGATTTTAATTTGGTCCTAGAGACCCTGACTGTTCCTCCTTTCAAACCTGCTGCTAGTCATGAGCTGAACTTCCCCTCTTGGAAGACACTGCTCTTAGTGGATATGACATTTGCTAGATGCATTTCAGAGTTGCAGACTCTTTGCAGAACCTTGTTTAATTATTTTCCACAAGGCTAGAGTTACATTACAAACAAACCCTCATTTTCTTCCAAAGGTAGTGTCTGACAGAACACTAAATTGGACTGTTGACCTTCCTGTTTATTTTTTATCTCCCACAGATAGTGGAGAACATCGTTTAGATACACTGGATGTCCCAAGGAGCTGCACTGATACTTGGAATGTACCAAGGATAGTAGAAAACCATCACAACTGTTTGTTGCTTTTGCCCCAGGATGGTGGGCTCCCCAATTTCTAAACAAGGCCTGTCTAAATGGTTGAACAGTTGTATTACATTTATTTACCGGAAGCTTTCCAGTCCTGTGTGTGCTTATTCCACCCATAAGGTGGGTACCTCAGTTACTTGTTTCCACAATGTGTCTGCTGCCAACATATGTGCTGCAGTCACTTGGAGAACTGCTCATACATTTACTAAACACTAGCACCTGGACATTTTCTTTCATAGATGAGCCAGCTTTGGCCTTACTGTTCTGCAAGACCTCATTACTCAGGATCATTAGGTCCTGCCATCCTCCCTCTGTGATTGATACTGCTTGAGAATCATTCCATGATGTGGCTCAGTGGAGAGAGATATCCTCAATGAAGACAGAATAGTTAGTTACCGAAACAGTAGAACTTCAAGAGAATCTCCTGTATTGAGCTACAGCACTCCCTCTCTCCTTCCCCCCTTTTTGGGTGATGGATGAATATTCTATCTGCTCTCACAAGTTAATTTTCCTATGCTGCCTGTGAAAGGGTTGGGTAAGACCCTGTCCCAGTTGTTATGCAGAGAGAGAGTTAAAAGCAAGGATATATTTTGTTCTCTCCTATTTCTGCCACTTGTCTGTCTCTTGTCTGTCTGATTGTGCAATCAAATTTTCTCATGGCACCTACGAATTAGCCACTCCGGTGGCCCCACAATTCCCCCCATTATCTCGCTTTCTTCACTTTCTGTTTCTAGTCTTTCTTTCTCCCCTTGCTTCTCTGTGGTTAAGAAAAACAATATGCATGAATTTTTATGTGAAACTAGGATCCCTTGGTTTGCAAATTATATATTTATATTGTTGAATTGATTGCAGAAAGCTGTTTGGGTTTGTTGGTGAAGATATCACTCTGGAACACATGCTTGCTTATAAAATTGTCAACAGAAAACCAGCCCTGGGACAGAATGTTCAGTTTTTTTGCACCTGCAGGCTGGCTTCAGGAAAGAAACTAACAATGATCTGAGACATTTTGTGAGAAACAGATTGATTTATACCAACAGGATGCAGAATTTAAACTGTCAGGAAAAGACATGTTATAAACAAGAGAGCCTTTTTAGCTGTGTTTACACTTCTCTCTTTGCAGCGCATCAACCCATGCGTTCTGGTTGATACGCTGCAAAGTCTCCTTTGTGGACACTCACCGCGATGGGTTAACTGTCGCTCCACTCCCATTTCAGCGATGGTCAAATTGTGGGGACGTGTACTGTATTGAGTGCATCATCCTGCAGTGTAAACTGTCAGTGCACTCAGTCCACTATGGTCCAGTATTTCCGAGCACAGGTGGATGCCTGGCCCAACTAGCATGGACACTTCTCTTGGCGCTATCCGCAGCACTCAGCCATCGGGAGGTGTACACTGAATTTTGATGGCTTATAATAAAGCACAGCGAGATGGCAGTGGAGCGTAAGTAAAGCACCCTTGCAGTGTAAACAGGGCTCTGATTTAAGGATAGAGAGAGGGAGATTTTAAAGAGAGACTCTCAGATGTAGGACTTTGGAACTGCCTGTACAAAGAATTATTCAGTACAGTTTTTTTTTTTATTTTTTTATTTTATTGTCATTAATAATAAAACTCTACTTGTGAATTTTATAACTTTTCCTGGTTTGCCTATGCATCATGACCCATGCCTCTACTGTAGTTGGTTTCAGAAGTGGGATTTATGCTGTGCATACTCTATGCTAGGAGTTTTGTACATGGGTACTATATCTGATACCAGGGAAGCATAGAAGAAAGGTATGGATCCTACAACAGCAAGCCCAGAAGTGATTATCAGAAGAATGGCAGTCAAACTGGAAGCAGAAACAAAAGTCCAAACTGAGGACTGTACAGCTGGCACCAGTAATAAAAGAAGAACTGGCAGGGCAGAACCTGAAAGCCTATCTGCCTTCTTCAAATGGTGGTATATACAACAAAGACAGACTGAGAAACAGAGAAGAGATGCAACAAAAGGAGCAGTGATGGATACCTTCCAAGCTATCAAAGCTGGAGGATCTAGTACAGTTCCAGCAGACCAACAAAACACAAACTTAAAAGACATTAAACTTACAAAGCCATGTTCCTCGGATGATATCGAAGCAGACCTGACAACTTTTAAAAGGGTCAGCAGAGCATGCCAATGGTGAAAAACAGCAATGGGCAGTCGGGCTGGTACCTTACCTGATAGGTAAAGTCCAACTTACCTACAGCAGTATGGACACTGCACAGTCAGAAAACTATGACAGTGTGAACAGAGAAATCCTTAAAAGATATGACATCTCAAGGGAGACCTACAGGCAGAGATTTTGGTTCCTGACGTACCACTCAGTCGACAATCCTCAAAGAGCCTTCACCTGACTCAGAAAACATCTCATTAAATAGCTTCAACCAGACAGCAAAACAGTCCCATAGATTATTGACATATCTGCAGTGGAGTAATTCATCAACATTCTTCCTACAGATGTGCAGCTTTGGGTAAATGGACACCGATCAGAAAGTGGGGAAAAGGCCATTGCTTTGGCTGAGGACTATCAGATGGTCAGTCAGATGCTGGAGCAGCAAAGTAACAGCCAAGGAATAGTAAGACCCTCTTGTTTGCAGTTTAACTCCAGATTAGATAAGAACTCTGATGGGGGTAATGAATCTGTACATAAGGACTTTATTTGCCATAACTGTAATAAGCCAGGTTATATTGCAAGAAACTGCCATAAAAATAAGATGGGTAACACAAGAGAAAATTTGGTCTTAACAAGTTGGGGCAATTATTTAACATTTGTCAAGGAAGAAGATAAGCTACTATCCCACCAACCAAGTGACTCTGAACATTAATGGGGTGTCACACCAAATGGAAGTGGGGGTAGTACCAATGTTACCTGTACCTGTGATTATTGGAAATGACTTTCCAGGATTTTCAAAGTTAACCACATGGGAATAAACCCTACTGTTTCAGCAGCTGTGATAACAACAGCACAGGCACAGAAAAATCTCAGACGTTGGGGACTATTTTCCTTTTGGTGATGTTGATTCAGACTGGTTTGAGCCCAGCTCCAAGATCTGGAACTCCAGAAAAGAAAGAAGATGCCTAGAGCTGACTTTGTACTTATAACATATCACAATCCTTTTTGTTGGCTTAATCAAATGAAGGATATAAATCCCAGAATCACAAGATGGTATGTGACACTACAACCATTTAAATTCAAAGTGATGCACAAATCAGGAAAAGAGAATGCCAGTGCTGATTTTCTGACAAAATATAGAAACATAGAAACATAGACTGGCAAAAGATAAGGACCACTTGGCACACCCAGTTGCCCATTTCCCTACCTATTGGATAAGCTGCAGATCCTAGTTAAGCAACAGCCTACTTCTTTCTACCCACCACCAGAATTGTAGAGTGCTTAGTAGAATTGTATGGTTAACAGGTGTTAACAGTTTTCCTTCCACAGGTGTTAGTGCATGGGGGACAGTAGGAGTGTAATGCTTAGGTAAAGTGTTAGCTCTGTGTTTTGGTTTGCAGGTGTCCTGGATTGGGGGGAGGTTCCCCTTGTTGGGTAGATTTTTTTTTTGCTTAGATAGGTTTTCCCTAGAGGGCTAGGGGGAAAAGACAGGCTGTGGTCCTGACCAGCCGTAGGGGCCGTAGTGCTGGTCTGTTAGGGCTATGCCCTGGACAGTTCATCCAGAGCCACTGATTATCCATAGTAAGATCATAGTGCAGAGGCTGATATGTCAGCCAATGGCTTCTGGGCCCTCAGTGCTGCCTGCCTGTGCTGGCACATGGTAGGGGAGGGCCTGATCACCCCTCTCCATAGGTAGCACATAGGGTAGGATGATCCGGTGCTGGGTAGGTAATGACTGGGGTCAGTCATTTTCCTGCCAAAGGGTGGGTGTAACCCCCTTGTTCCCTGGGGTTACTGGAATCCCAGTTAGAATCAGTGGCAGGCAGGGAAGACAGCTTGTGAAATACCAGGTAAATGGGGTTCACACTGTCACACTCTGTTTTCAGTCTCAGCTGAGCTGGAGTGATGATGTAATCATAGAACTCTCGCATCAGAATAAGCCACAGTCACAGCTGGCTTTGGAGTGAATTGGAATGTTCAGTTAGAGAGGAGTAGAGTGGAGTTCGAGGAGGAGGCTGCAACTGCTGGGCAGTTCCTCAGATCAGCTCTGACAAAGAGCTACCCCTTTTTGTTTTGTGGTAGTTTGTTCTCACCCTAGAAGAAGAACAAAGAAGACAGTTTTCTGAAGTGGAGGAGACCTGTGCCAGAAGGTTTTCTGGGATGGGGGTGAACCCCAGGATTCAGGGGCAATCCCCTTGATCCATTTGTTTGGTGACACTGCCTTATACATCTTCATTTATTGTGAGTACAACCCTTTTTCTGTATAAGCCCAGGGGCATCCGCAATACCTTGGGGTGAATTTCTCTGTCAATGGGACCAGTCACCAGTACTAAGTAAAAGTTGTCTGCCTACATTGTAGTCCAAGAATGTGATTGTCCAAGTACAGAACTTTTATCTTTGGCACCCAGGGATGTGTCACTACTTTGTCAAGTGTGGTAAACATTTTAAGATAACAACTACAAGTTTTCTTCTGTGTGGGTGTTATTAACCAGCTGAACGGCCAAGTATAAACTTGGAAGCAAAAGGTGGGAGACCCCCGCCATCTGGAGTAACCAGTTTACCTCTCAGGGTTCAGTTTGGGCACTAATACATTTTCATTTAGTGCATCTGGCCAATACCTAATGGAAGTAATTACCCCGAGATGTGGGTTTGGAATTTCTGTTTCTTCAGTTTACCCCAGTATATTGGGTTCTAGAAGATCTGAGCCTGGGTGTGCTCACTGTGGTCATGGGTACCACTTTCTATTCCTGTAGGAAACAGGAACAGTACTAGTCCAGTCGTATTTGCCAATCTTCAGTTTCAGAACCAGAGTGTTCACTGTTTTGTATTTTTCACCCTATGCTAAATGGGAAATACAGGAATTTCTGTACCCTGGAGAATCTGCAATACCAGTATATGTAACCCCATGGGGTCCATCTTTGCTTTGTGATTATTCCTACTTTGTTATGTGAATAAAAGCCACGCTCTAGAATCCCAACCTGGTTTGGACAGTATTGTTATTGCTTCTATGTGTCTGGATTTGCTTGGGTGCCCCTCTCCAGAAGTGCAAACCTAGCATAATTGTGAGTAAATGTTTTCTTGCAGGGACCTGGGTTGCTGACCATGGTAATTGGTCCCTACCAGGTGTGTGCCAGGTAGTTGCCACAGTTGGTCGACTGTTTTTGTATAACAGTCTGGTCCACCTAGTCTAATAGTGGCCACCTCCTCTGTTTTTTCTCTATGTCATTTTTTAGTATGTAAACCCGCACCACTCTCTGTTGCCTCTAGATGTTTGTGGTGAGAGGAGAAGCCCTGCTGGTTAAACAAGGGGGCCAGTGGGGGGGAGGGGTTACATTTGAATTCCCCCACTGTTCAGGAACTGAGAATTCAGAAGGCTGAAAACAAGTGTGCTTAACTGAAATGTCTGCTAAAACAAGTATTTGTCAATGCCAAATGTTTGCTTGTTGTTAAACAATTTTTTTTACATTTTGACCCCAACTTTTGAAGATACTTGTTTTAGGATTCATCTTATAAACATGACAAGTACGATTTATAGTACATTGGCCAAAATGTCACTTCACACCAGAGTGCAAAAACACATCTTGTCCAGGATTTTAAAATGACACGTCACATTTATGAGGTGGTGTGGAAAAATGGCTGTGTTGAAAGTTTGGAGACAAACTATTGAAAATTAGCAAAGTTATGAGTAAACGCTGAAACAGTGTAATGTTCAGTCATAACTTGGGCATTTTATCATATTTGTACACCAAATTTTCAGCATAGCCTTCTTATTACCCCACCTAATGAACCCGGTAGATGAAAATGTTCAAATCCCTGCCAAAACATCATTCTGCGCCACTGAAATGTCATTCAGCGCCACAGTTACAAAAACACATTTTGGCCAGGATTTGAAAAATGACAGCTGTCACATTCATGGGGCGCTGTGAAGAAATGGCTATGTTGAAACTTTTGGGTCAAAATATTGAAAATTACCAAAGTTATGAGCCTGCGTTTGCAAATTTTAATGTAGGCTAATAACTTTGTTTTTCAGTATTTTTACACCAAATTTTCAACATAGCCTTCTTATGACCCTAGCTCATGAACAATGGCAGAGGAAAATTTCAACTCCTGCCTGAAAGGTGATTTTGCACAGTGATTGAAAAATCACTTTTTGAGACAGATTTACCTAATTTCACTTCCATTGTTCATGAGGCGGGGTCCTAAAAAAGGCATGTTGAAAATGTGAAGCAAAAATATTAAAAAATGGCCAAGTTATGCCACTAAGTTCAAAACCCCATTGAAATACATTGAACCGCATTCCTTATTTCCATAGTACGTGATCTGCTTTGAAGAGTGAAGACATGTCTGTAGTCCAGAGAGGATTATAGCATTGGACCCTAGTGGGTAAGTAAGGGCTTGGGATATGTGGGGTGGTGGGTGCACAGTGGAAGAGTCAGGTGGGGGGAGTAATGGCGCAACAGACGTTGATGGACAGTTTTCTTTTTTACAAGGTTTGGGGGAAAATAAACAATGAGGGATGGTTTCATTATTCCAACACAAGGATTGGGCACCCCAGTGTCAGGCTTGTTGGGCAATGGGATAGGCGACCTTGAGGGAAGGGGGGTCAAGAGAAGCAGTACTGAGGGTGGGCATCCTGGGCCACTTACATTTAGGGGAAAGGGGAAATTGTTTAACTAGGAAAGGCACACTAAGCTGAAGCTTATTTTCAGGTGCACCTGGGAGTACAAGGAAGTTAAGTGACTTGCTCAGGGTCACACAGTATGTAAGTGGGGGCTGTGGGATTCAAACCCATGTCTTCACATTTAAAAAATATATATGTATAAAGATAGGAAGGGTGTGCAGGCAGGTGTGTAACCTGAAGGGACCGCACCACTTTCATTTGCTTATTAACCCTGAAACCACCATAGTACATTCCAATTGTCCACATGTTGCCATAACATGCTCACAGCTGTAAATGGTGCTGAGGCTCATGCACTGACCCCCATACCCGGGTTCAGCTAAATATGTTTGCAGGCACTAGAAAGAAAGCTGAACTCAGGAAACTAGTAATTGTTTTTTAAATGAGGGCTAAAAAGTACTTTAATTGCGCTCCAAAATTGGAGCCTTGATACTGGGCATGTGTGTATCATGGCTCCACTTCTGGAGCACGATCAAAGTATATTTTAGCCCTCATTTCAAAAAACTAACTAGTTTCCCAAGTTCAGCTTTCTTTCTAGTGCCTGGAAACATATTTAGCTGAACTTGGGTACATCGCAAGGGACTGACAGTGACAAAGACAGGCTACTGGTGTTGACAGATGATCAGCTGCTTGCTGAACAGCTTCATGCAAATTAAAGGACCAAAGCCTTCTCTGATTGGAGCAGCTTGGTCCTTTCTAGTACAAGAAGTTTCTGCCCAGCAGGCAGTGAGTGGTGTCATAACCACAGTGTGTGGCCATTGGTCTGGACTGCCTAGCCCCTTCCAGTTTCAACTGCAATGATTTTGGCAGTGATACACCCCCAAAATCCCCTTTTATTGTAACAACATGTTTGGTGTGCATGCACAGCAAATTTAAAAAGTGTTACAAAAATGGGATATTGCATATGCAAAAAACTGTAAATATTATGAGGAATGTTAAAAGAGAAATAAAAGAAAGTTTTGGAAACCTGTAAAACAGGTCCCCTCTTAGAGGGGCATGAGAGGGTTGGATACGACCCTGTCCCGATTGTTATACAGTTAAAAGCAAGGATCTGTCTTGTCTTCTCCTATTCCTGCTACTTGTCTGTCATTTGCCCCTCTGATTGCGCAATCAAAGTTTCTTGCCGCACCTAGAAAAAGGTCCCACAATTTCCCCATTATCTCCCTTTCTTCACTTGCTGTTTCTATTCTTTCTTTCTCTCCTTTTTTTTCTGTGGTTAAAAATATATTATATGTCAATCTTTATGTGAAACTGGGATCCCTTAGTTTGCAAATGTATATAATTATATTGTTGGGGTGATTGCAGAAAGCTGTTTAAATTTACTGGAGAAGATGACAGTCTGGAACACAAGTTTGTTTACAAAATTGCCAAAAGGAGACCAGCCCTGGGACACAATGTTCTATTTTGTTTCACCTTGCAGGCTAGCCTTAGGAAAGAAATTTACAAAGATCTGAGACATTCTGTGAGAAAAAAGAGATTATCTTATGCTAACAGGATGCAGAATTTAAACTGTCAGTAAAAGACAGCTTATAAAAAAGAGAGCAATGTTTTTGTTTATGGATGGAGAGGGAGATTTTAAAGAGACTCTCAGATATAGCACTTTGTTTGAACTGCCTGTATGAACAGCTATCCTGTACAATTTTTTTATTTTATTGTTGTTAATAATAATAATAATAAAATGCTACTTAAAAATTGTATAACTTTCCTGGTGTGCCTATGCTTCTTGACCTATGCCTCACACAGTATCTATACCCTGGGTTCCATATCCTTTCCTGTGTCCCTGGTGTGGTCCTGGTCACCCTGCTGGTCTGATGATCCTCTGAGCTAGTCTTCGGCAGGCAACTGAAAAATGCTGGGGATGCCCATGTTACATAGGCACAGACAAGGCACGTCAACATGGGCAGCCCCAGCCAGCAAACTTGTCAGGGAGGTCCTGTGGCTCAATAGATGAGACTCTCTCAAACATCTACTGTTACGATAAGTAACTATAGAGAATAGCGAGGGTTTGTTCTGCATGGATTTCCATGCCAGCTGAAACATTGTACCACAGTTTAAAGGTCATGGACATATTTGTACCCTTCTGTGGTACAACAACATTCCAGCTGATTGAAAATCCTCATGGCAGCTAGTGTTTTGCAGAGCACTGCCATGCACACAGGATTCAGTTTAGGTTCTAAACTGAAACTGCCAGCACATTCGCTGCGGCCACAGAGCACAGTGAAAACAGTTTACTGTAACATAAACAAATAAATAAATAATAATAATTAAAAAAAAAAACTATACATTATAAAAAAATTGTATTGGGCAACTGCATGCCCAACTAGCCTATGCTGTCACCTCAGACTTCTGATTATATCAGATCACTCAAGATTCACTCTCGAGGTCTGATGTAATCATAACCCCTCTGTGGCAGCGCAGGCTGATTGAACACAGTTGCCCAACCAGTATTCTCTATATTCTACACCGTGCAGTGTGGTTTAACATTAAGATGGGAACAGAGGCAAACCACATGAGGATGAGCATCCTGGACTATAGGAGGGCAGATTTTAGAGGAAATGGGAGACTGTGTCAGAAACTGCCTTGTAGGGAGGGATTGCCAGGGAGGGATAGAGGTACAGTGGGGAAACATAAGGGAGGGCATAATTAAGGCATCCAGCCTCTGCATGAAGGACATGAGTAAAAGAAAAGGAAAGCAGAATAGTTATGGTTCTCTAAGGAATCTGTAGGTGGCATTCAGGAGCTATAAGAAAACACAGAGGGAGGGAGGAAGGAAGAAAGGAAGGTGTACTAAGTAAAGCCTCACAGGAGACTAATAAAGAAATTGAGCAGTCTATGGGTGGGATCCGAAGTGTTGAATTGGGTTAGAAACTGTTCAACAGATAGGAAACAGAGGGGGGTGGTGGTTAATGTCACTCACTCTAATAATGGCAGAATGACCAGCAGGGTGCTGCAGGGTTTAGTACTGGGACCGGTGCTCTTCAATGTCTGCATCATTCATAAGTGACATTGCAGAAGAACTGGAAGGGAAGGTATGCCTTTTTGCAGATGATACCAACATCTGTAATAGGGTGGACACATAGGAGGTGGTGGTGAAAATGCTTATGGACCCTGGAAAACTCAAGGAGCGGTCAAGAGCATGGCAATTGGAGTTCAATGCAAAAAAGTGCAAAATCATGCACCTAGGGCATAGGAACCCAGGAGCTGAGTATAGTATGGGGGAGGTACTGACAGTCATTAAGCAGGAAAGGGACCTTTGGATTATCATATCTGATTACCTCAAAGTGGCAGGGTAGTGTGACAAAGCTGTGGGTAGGGCCAATGGGATGCTGGGATGCATAGGGAGAGGTATCTCCGGCAGGAAGAGGGAGGTGGTGTTACCACTATATCACTCACTGGTGAGAGTCCACCTGGAGTATTATGTCCAGTTCTGGAGTCCAAACCTCAAAAGGACATACACAGAGTGTAGGCGGTTCAAAGGAGGGCAACAGAATGGTGCAGGGGTTGCACCAAAAGCCCTATGAAGAGAGACTGAGGGATCTCAATAAGTACACCCTGGAAGAGAGGTGAGTGAGAGGACATGACAGAGACCTACAAGTACCTTACATGGGTAGACAGGATGCACGGGACCAGAGGGCATGCGATGAAGCTGGAAGGGGGAAGTTTAAGAGGGTAATGAGAAAGTACTTATTTACAGAAAAAGTTACAGATGCCTGGAACATACTGCCAGCAGAAGTAGTAGAGGCAAACATAGTAGGGGACTTCAAGAATGCATGGGACAGACTTAGCGGAGTATTACAGTAGTGCAGTAGCTATACTTCCTGATGATCTCTCTGAGGGGTAACATGTATATGGAAAACAAACTTGGAAAAGGGCAGTCCCCTCACAGAACAATGGGAATCAAGTGAATTGGCTGTAATCAGAATGGACCCATTGCTACTAACTGTTTCTGATCTGCCAAGAAAGAATGGAACCACACAAGCACAAGTTTGGATAATCCTGGATATGCTGGGAGTCTATCCACCAAGACACCATGGTCCACCATGTCAAAAGTCAAGATGAGCTTGAGGAGGATCACCACTGAGATCTGATCTGCCCTAATCCCACATAAGAAAGAGATCATCACACCTTGTGCAAAGCCATCTCTGTACTGTGGCACTGGCAAAAGCCAGACTGGAAGGGTTCAAAGATATTGTGTGTCTCCAAGTGCTTTGAATAACTGAGCTTCCTTTCCACAACCATAGCTACAAACTGCAGGTTGGAGATGGGCCAGTAGTTTGTAGGGTTGTCTGGATATAAACACTATTTCTTGAGCAGGGGATTCATGAAAGCCCTTTTTAGAGCCACAAGGAAGACTCCCACACTCAGTGAAGAATTAACAATCCCTGAAATGGATGGCACTCATCCCCCCGGCCCAAGCCTTGATTAATTGAGATGGGGCACAATCTAGCTGAGAGGTAAAACAGCACAGATGGAATACCACTCAGATGACTCCCTGCACATCCAACAGGCTGAACTCATTCCACATCACAGATGCATCCAAATTCCTTACTCTTCAACCCCTGCTGTTCATATACTTGACAATGGCAGAGATCTCTTCTCGGATGCTGGTAATCTGGGATTTGAGAAAGTGATTTACTGCTAACACTTCTCTTCACAGGAGCCCTCCTTTCTCTGCAGACAGGCATGATGTAGAAGCCCAAGCACAGTGTGGAAAAGGACAGATCTGTTTTCCTCCACTGCACTGAGACCCAAGAGATATTTAAGCCCATTTACATGATTTGATCTACACCACTGTGAGCAGTCCAGATGAGATGCACCAATGCAGATCAGGTGATTTAAATGACTTGCGGAGCACTGTGGGTCGCTCCATCGTGGCAAACCACAATCCCTGTTTTGGTGGGATCGTGTATCGGTGTAGACATTTTTTGTAAGTATGTAAACCTGCTGCTTTGGCTGTACCAGTGCAGCCCTGCAGTACCCTGGACCAAGTACAGTGTATAGCTACATTCCATACTGCTGAATATGCATGTTGCAGCCTGTTACCTGAATCGGGTTTGAAAGTGGGGTTTAGTGCTTGTTCCTGGAAAATTGTTGGTAGGCAGCTTGAGGGTAGACAGACTGGATTTTCGTGAGTTCAGTAAGCTGGAAAAGGAACTGAGCCAGCACTACCAAAATAAACTGTCAGTGCTGCTGGCCCAACCCCAATGGAAATTCAGCTAGCATGTTGAAAATTCACTCACTGGGCTACAGAGGGGTCATGTGTAAACCCAAAGCAACATCGGTTCCGCTTGGCTGCCTCAGCCTGTACCACAACACAAACACAAACTGGTATGCAGTGTAAACACACCTAATGAGTCACCGGGACAAGCTCATCAGCATTTGATACAGAGACACATAAAATACTACAGAATAAGAGTTTATATACAGTCAATAAGATATAATAAAAAGAATAAAATCTCATGCCAGGTTAGTTTGAACCAAAATGTATCCCTACGCTAAACCATCAATTCTAAAACATCAACACCTGGTGACCTTAAAGAGTGGCCACCAGAATGCAGTGCAGACCAGACACTTTACTTTTCACCATAAACTCTGTGATATCACTGATCGTTTTTTTTTTTTTGCAAAGCCTCCAGTTAATAATTTTTCTGCCTCCTTTTGCCTTGACAAATATCCCCCATAATTTTGTTTGAGACTTAAATTTCAAGGCCATTCACATTCTCTGTTGGGGCTGTAAAGACCTCTGTGGCTACACTAAATTGTGCTTGTGGTCGTATTTAAGAACACCATGCTAAACCACACAGGTAAATCGTTATACTTCTGAATAACCTGGAAACAAATGAAATTCAATTCATTATTAAAATAATGTCTCCCCTTCACTATTACCTGTCCCCAACCCAACTATCAAGGTCATCGTGGCTGTCTGGTTACTCTGTCTAGAAGGCTGGGTGAGCAGCTGGCTTCACAATGTCATGTTCCAGGTGCTCTTATAACCACGATAGGGTATCTCATGTAAACACTTCTGAAATTCTGAAGTTCTATGTTTAGTTGGCACAGTCCATTTCTCACATGGGTGTCTTATTTTCAACAGAGTAAAACATTTTGATTTTAAATTCAAGTTCCATTTTTTTCAATAAAATGTTTTATTGATTTAAAAGAGAAGATGAACAATAAGTATTACATATAGTCAAACAACACTCATTTCCATTCATGAAGAAGGTTTGCTAAACACAAAAAAATTACAAAGAAGTACCATTAGTTTTGACTTACACTATACTAAAACATTGCATAGGTAAAACTTTAGAATGTCAGCCAAGGTTGTGTATATTATAACTCAAGTTGTAGGTAATAAAAAACAGAAGTTGTTAACATGATTTATATTATCTTTATAAGTACAGTTCTGGCTTCTCTTATGGTTATAAGAGTGCCTTCTTGAGTTATTTGTGTGACAGAACTGCAACGAGTACCTAGAATGTTTAAGCAATAAGCCACAAGGGGGTGTGGGTTATCAGGGGATTCACCATGGCTGGAGTGGTTTGCCCACGAGATGCAACCGAGTGGGTAAATCCTCGCCAACTGTGGTAAATCCCCCGATAACCCACATCCTCCGAGTGGCTTATTGCGATTATACCAAGGTTAATTTATTTTTTACTATGACAAAATGCAACTTTTAAAGAGGTTGATTTGTTTTTTATTTTTTATTGTATTTATTCCTGTGCTGCAGATGATTAGGATTAGGATTTGATACTCATCAACAGCCATTGATTATCAGAGGATTTACACTGGTGGTAAACTGCCAGTCTGACGATTTCATTGGCTGTTCACTTATGTCCATGGTATAATTAGAAATAGTCTTGATTGACTAAATGTGATATCATGGTTTATAATCATCATAAGAGTACCTGGAATGTTTAGAAGTAAACTATTCAAATGAAGAATAATGTCATGATTTATAATGGTTGTAAGAGTGCCTTCTTGAGTTCTTTGAGTGACAGATCTGCTAAGTGAAACTGAGCTGTTCTGGACCACTCCTTCACGTTAGGGCTTATAAAATTTATGTACAAAATAAAAGTGACTGCAAAAAATATCTAAGATTAGTATTGCTCTTTCATAACTGTTGTAGATCATTTTAGCTGTGCTTTGTTTATGCATTTGTCTATCCAAAGTGCCAAAAGACATCTTAAAATATTTAAGAATGTCGGTTAACTATTTCTAGATCACAGTTTCGAAAAAGTGCATACACGGTTTTGGTTGAGAAACTGGTCTGCCACTCTGAAGAAACGTTGTATGCATAGTATTTGGACCTGGAAATATAAAAGCATGGGGAAGAAGAAGGAAGCTGGTGTCCAGGAAAGTAATAGAAGCCCAGCAGGATGTTGAACCCTGAGAAGACCGATAATGGGACAGTGAAAGAATACTGGGGTCTTAGAATACATCGGGTGGTCTGTAAAGAAAGTCACTGGGCAAGATATTTATAAAATTGTCTATTAAAAAAGCACAAGTCCAACTGGCCATGCATGAGATGTTTCAGGGGACCATTAGTGCTCTATTTAAAATGCCTTGCAGAATGAATAGATGGCAAGAGGAACTCTTTGTCCCTTACATTAGCATCCAAATGAGTTATTATTACAGCTGGGAGGAGGGGGGCAGTGTTACTATATTCCAAACCAATTTAGCAGGTCTGGTAAATGTAAACAGTATTTTTAAACAATTTGGTTCTTGTTGGGAAATGTACTCCTCAGGTCTCAAGCTACTGTAAGTACAGTATGCCAAATTCTATCACTTCTCAACCTTTTGGCCCAGATCAAGTGTAGTATGCAAAGTTCTACAGATTCAATCTATTTGAAATATAAGAAATAAATAGTTTAAAAAAAATGCCATTGAACATAATGGTGACTAGGAATCAGGAGTGAGATGAGTCTCTTTGCGGATGACTCAAAACTGGGGCGGTGGTGGATGGGGAGGAGGGGAGGGTGGCCCTACAGGGGGACCTGGAGGCTCTGGAAAGATGGTCTAAAGTGGAAGCTGAGGTTCAATGCAGGGAAATGCAAGGTACTCCACCTGAGGGCCAGAAACCTGGGCCAAGTGTACACCCTGGGGGGGGGGAATGCTACAAGTCTTGATGGCTGAGAGGGACCTGGGGGTGGTTGTGGATGTCAAGATGAACAACTCTGAGACTTGTAGGAGAGCAGCAGCCAAGGCCAACAGGATGCTGGGATGCATCGCTAGGGGGATCACCTCCAGAAGGAGGGAAGTGATACTCCCTCTGTATAACTGCTTGGTGAGGCCGCACCTTGAGTATTGCATGCAGTTTTGGAGGCCACACTTAAAGAGGGACATTAAACTCCTGGAGATGGTCCAGAGGAGGGCAACCAAAATGATTTGGGGCTTGGGGGACAGGACCTATGAGGAGAGGCTCGAAGAGCTAAATATGTACACATTGGAAGAGAGAAGGGACCGGGGGACATGATAGAGGTCTTCGGTACATGAAGAGGGTAAATAGGGGAGGAACAGTCAGGGTGCTTCGAAGGAAGGAGGATGGGGGCCACTAGAGGGCATGGGTGGAAGCTGGAGGGGGGAAGATTCAGGGGAGAAAGGAGGAGGAGGAGGTGCTACTTCACTGAGAGGGTGGTGGAGCCATGGAATGCGCTGCCTAGGGGCCTGGTGGAGGCAGAGACGGTGGAGGGGTTCAAGAGGGGGTGGGACAGGTACAGGGGAAGGGTTCTGGAAGCAAAATACAATGCAGCAAGAATATCCGGAACTGGGAAGGGAGAAGCCAGAGAAGGCAAGGGGGGCAGCAAGGTCAGCACCCAGGGTGGGGGCTGATCAAACGAGCAGACACGAAAGACTGTTAGGCCTATTCTGCTGGCATTTTAGTATGTTTGTATGTTAGCTGTTTCCAAAGAACAAGGAAGGAACACCTTAAGAGCCTAGCAGACAGGTTTTTCGGAGGAAGTAGGGAGAAGCCAGTGATTGTTTTTCATTTGGTTATTAATGACATCAGTAAAAAAAATGGATGAGGACATCAGGTAGGACCTTAAAGGAGAACTGTGCTGAATCTGGGTGTTGGGTCAAAATGTTGACAGGAAAATAGCGCAGGAAAAACTGTGCAGTGAAAACAACTAAAAGCAAAATAGCTACAGAGATAATATACTGAACAGTCAAAACAGCTGAAAGAGCTATCCCTGTAGTTATATCGCTTTTGGGCAAACAAGTTAAAGCCTCTGTGTGGAAACATGCTGCTGAGCAGCCTCTGTGGCTTAGAGGGTAGGGCCACAGGAAGGGAAAGTAGTGGAGTGATGACATCCTGGGTTCAATTCCCCATTCTGGGACATCTAGTTTTTTTTTTATTTTTTGCATCTCCCCAGGACATCTTCTGTTTCCTCTTCCTCTCCTCAACAATCCCCCACCCATGAGGTCTCTCCATGTACCCAAGTTGCTCCCCCCAGAGTTAGTTATAATAAAACGGGGGACAGCAGAGCCACCCACAAAAACAAAATATATTTGTTGGTCGGTGAGTTTGGCAAAGTAACGCTCAATGTTTTTGTTGAACACTATATTTGCTGCTAGCATTTTTGCTTTGCGTTTTTTGACCATGCTGTTTATGTTTCTAACATTTTGATCCCGTGCCCTGAACCTGTAAGTCATCCCCCCCCCCGTAAAAGATGATTTTTAAATACTAGTTCCAATTCTGTTACTATTTCATATCTACAGGCTTTTTAGTTATCCTAATGTGTGTTTCTGACTTAAATATAAGTAATAAGTACCATTTTAGAACTGTTTGATGTAGTTCATGTCCTTGCTCAGCTCTTCCAGTTCTGGAATAATGTATCTGAGTTCTGCTACAGAACTCCATGGTTGAGAGGGACATAGAAACATAGACTTTGACAGCAGATAAGGACCGCTTGACCCACCTAGTCTGCCCACTTCCCTACCTACAGGATAAGCTGCAGATCCTAGTTAACCAAGAGCCTATTTCTTCTTACCCCCACAAGAATTGCCTTATGTCTGTCCCATGTATTCTTGAATTCTCCCACAGTTTTAGATCCCACAACCTCCTCAGAAAGGCTGTTCCATGAATCCACTACCCTCTCTGTGAAAAAATACTTCTTCACATTGACCCTGAATCACCCCCCCAACTCTATCTTTAAATTGTGTCCCCTTGTTCTTGCACATCTCTTTTTCTGAAAAATGCTACCCTCTTGGACTTTGTTGATTCCACTGAGGTATTTAAAAGTTTCTATCATGTCCCCCCCACTTTCCTCATGGGTATACATATTAAGCTCCTTTAGTCTCTCCTCGTATGGCTTCTCTTGCAGACCTTGCACCATTTTAGTTGCCCTCCTCTGGACTGCCTCTATCCTGTCTATGTCCTTGTGGAGATGGGGTCTCCAGAACTGGACGCAGTACTCAGATGGGGTCTCACCAACTGTCTGTACAGAGGGATATCAACTTCCTGTTTTCTGCTGGTGACGCCTCTCCCTATACATCCCAGTATACCCCCAGCCCTCCTTACTGCCTTCTCACATTGCTTGCTAACCATAAGGTCATCTGATATGATTACCCCCAGGTCCCTTTCCATTTTTGTTGTTGTTACTACCTCCCCCATTGTGTAATCTTCCCCTGGGTTTTTGTTTCCCAGGTGCATTATTTTGCACTTCTTTGCGTTGAATCCAAGCTGCCGTACTTCTGACCATTCCTCCAACCTTGCCAAGTCCCTTCTCATCCTTTCCACGCCTCCTTGTGTATCAACCCTGTTGCAGATCTTTGTGTAATCTGCAAAGAGGCATACTTTTCCTTCCAGTCCCTCTGCAATGTCACTTATAAAGACATTAAAAAGGACTGGACCCAGTACTGAACCCTGCGGTACCCCACTAGTAACCCCCTTTCTTCAGAGTGGACTCCATTTACAATTACCTTCTGTGTCCTGTTGTCCAGCCAATGTTTTACCAGGCTACCACCCTGGGACCCACTCCCAGGCTGGTTAATTTGACTATTAATCTTTTGTGTGGGACTGTGTCAAATGCCTTGCTAAAGTCTAGGTAGGCCATGTCCACAGCCCCTCCCTGGTCTACTACTTTGGTCACCCAGTCAAAGAAATCAATTAGATTCATCTGACATGACCTTCCCACTGTGAACCCATGCTGCCTTGGGTTCTGTGCCCCACTGGCCTCTAGGTACTCAACAATTCTTTCCTTCAGAAGTGATACCATCACATTCCCTACCACAGAGGTCAAACTGACAGGTCTGTAGTTTCCTTCCTCTGTCTTGGTCCCACTTTTGTGAAAGGGAATCACATCTGCCTTCCTCCAGTCCTCAGGTACCACACCATCCTCCCATGATTTGTTAAAAAGGGTAGTCAGTGGTTTCACTAGTTCTCCCCTTAATTGTTTTAGAATTCTGGGGTGAATTCCATCAGGCCCCATTGCTTTGTCCACCTTCAGTTTTAGGAGTTCTTTCAGAACCCTTTCTTCTGTGAAATTACTGGAATTGACCCCCCTATCAAGAGTGCTTCTGTTCATTGGATTAGGCACCTACCCCTTCTCCTCTTTTGTGAATACTGAGCAGAAATATTCATTCAGTATCCCCGCTTTTTCACTGTCCCTCTCTGCCCACCCACCGCCCAGTCTATTCAGCCTCACTATCCCTTCCTTTGTCTTTCTACGCTCCCTGATATACCTATAAAAGGTTTTATCCCCCTTCTTAACCAAGTTGGCTATCTTTTTCTCAGTTTGCGCCTTTGCTATTCTGACTTCCTTACCTGTTTCCTTCTGCCTTAACTGGTACAGCTTTCTGTCCTGCTCCTTCTGTGTTTCCTTATACTTCCTGAATGCTACCTTTTTCTCCCTGACTTTCCCCACCACCCCTTTTGAGAACCATAGTGGCTTTTTCTTTCATTTTGATTTGCTTATTTGCTTGACACAAAGGCTTGTTGCCTCTGTGATGGCAGTTTTGATGATTCCCCATTGTTGCTCCACCCCTCCTTCTAGCCTGTCTGCTAGTGCTTTTCTGAGGCACTCTCCCATCTTGCCAAAGGTGTCAGCATGGCTCAGTTGGTAGCACATCTGCCTCTGGACCAGAAGGTTGTGGGTTCTTGTCCCATACTGGGGTTGGACTTGCACCTAAAAATCGCTGGCATCCGAGTGCAGTATTGGGGGGTGCTGAACTGCTGGGGTGTGCCGTCCTTTGGATGAGATGTTAAACCGAGGTCCCTTCTGCCCATCCTGGTGTTGTCCTGGTGGGTGTCCAGGTGGAAGTAAAAGAACCCAGGGCACTCTTTGCAAAGAACAGGGAACATTCCCAGTGTCCTGGCCAACATTCCCCTTCCCATAAACTGATTCATGCAATTATCCAGGCTGTGTGTGGGTGATGATGTGCGATATGTCTGCCACCACACATTCAGTCACTTCACTACCAGTCTATTATTGCTTATAAAGCGCTTTGGGATACTGTGTATGAAAAGTGCTATATAAATGCTGATTCTTCTTCTTCAAAGTCAGCCCTCCTGAAGTCCAGTACCCTCACTTTTGTATGGCTTGATTCTGTAGCTGAGTTTATCATGAACCACACTGTTTGATGGTCACTTGTTCCCAGATGGCAACCCACTTCTAGATCTGAGATCCTCTCACTGTCCCCATTTGAAAGTATGAGGTCTAAGATTGCTCCCTCACGAGTGGGTTCCGAAACTAGCTGTCTGAGGCATGCCACCTGTAGGGCATTGTGAGTGGCCCTGCTCTTGGATGTGGCTGCAGCAAATGTGCTCCAGTTAACATCTGGTATTTTCAGGTCTCCCATCAACAGTGTCTTCCCTTTCTCTACCATTCTAAGAATGCCTTCTATTATATCCTTGTCCTTTCTCTCCCCCTGACATGGGGGTCTGTATACAACCCCTGTGCAGATTGTGGTGCCATTTCCAGTCTCTAAGGTGACCCACAGTGCCTCCTCTCCTTCCTGTTTACGCTTTTGTTCAGTTGCCTTTATCCCTTCCTTTACATAGAGAGCTACTCCTCCCCCCTTCTCCTCTCCCTGTCTCTCCTGTAGGTTATGTACCTTGGTATGTTAACATCCCAGTCATGGTTCTCTGTGTACCATGTTTCTGTGACTGCTATGATATCCAGGCATCCCTCTTCCATCAAGGCCGCCAGTTCAGGGAGCTTGTTGCCCAGACTGTGGCCATTGGTACTCATTATCCTCCATTTCCTGATGGCCTTACTGCTTTTTGCCCCATCCCTGTCCTCATTACCTTTGTCACTTTCTCCATTTACCCCTGCCCTTCTCCCTATCGACATCTCTATCTTGGTGTTTACCTCACTTAGTACCCTGACTTTTTTTGGGGAGGGGGCTAGGATTTCCCTGCTCCTTTCCAGTGCCTCACCCCCTTTGATAGTTTAAATGCTTGCCAATGAAGCATTTAAACCTATCACCTAGGATCCTGGTCCCCCCCGGACAGATGTAGCCCATCATGCCAGTATTGGCCTGCATCACTCCAGGTGGACAGTCCCCAATGAAGCCAAATCCCTGAGATCTGCACCAGTTTTTTAACCACTGATTGAATCCCATGGTGTGGAGCACCCTAACCTCACCTACGCCATAGACAGGCAGCACCTCCGAGAAGGTTACCATGCATGCTACTTGTCTAAGACCCCTCCCCAACTCCACAAACTCTTCCTGCACTGCTCTGATCCCTTCCTTAGCCAGGTCATTTGTCCCTAGGTGGACAATGACATCCAACTTCCTCCACTGTGCAGCTGCTCCAGCGATCCTGAGGATTCACTCCCTGTCCCTACAAGCCATGGCACCAGGCAGGCACCTTACCTCCCTCTCCCCTTCCTCCCCCAGTTCTACCTTCCTAATAATGGAGTCCCCCACCAGGAGTTGTTTCCTTCCCCTGTGGGTCCCATGCCACCCTCCTGTGGGTCTCCCTTGTCGAGGTTCCCAGCATCCTCCTTGGTCTCCACTGTGAGTGCCTCCATAGAGGAACCACACTTTGCCAGAATGGCATAGGAATTGTGGAGAGGTACAACTGGAGGGATGCGCCTCTGTTCCACCACCCTCACCCTCCCTGAGCCCACTGTGGTCCAACCGCTCCTCTTTCTTGGCAACCTCTGAGGCAACAGCAGCGGCCCTGGTGGTCCCTGGATGGAAGAGAAGGTCCCACAAATCCTGGCCAACTCAGCCTGGAGATGAGCAACCTCCTCCCTCAGCCCAGAAAGGTGCCAGCAGATGGGACAACACCGCATCCTCCAGAATGTCTTCCGAAGACTGCTGCTCTATAGCCACTGCACTGCACCACTCCCATCATGTCTTATTTCTGGCCCCCTCACTGTTGTTTTGAATCCTTACTCTTTCCTTTTTTTTTTCTTTTTCTTCTCTCCCTACTTACTTACTGCCTCTGTGCCCTTTAAGCTCCTGATCGTCCTGTTCTGAGACAAGAAGATCCTATATTTCTCAGTAGACCCCTTACTTGCTCAGAGTCAGACCTCCAGCAGCTAGGGGGGCTGAAGAGCTACTCTTGCCCTTCTAGGATGGTGCATCTTTGGTGGCTCTGTGATCACTCACTTCCTGCTCCCAAACAGGAAGTTCCTGTTGTCAGTCAAATCCTGTGCCTATAAAAGTAGAACTAGCTTTGGGGAGGGAAGAAGGGCAATATAGTCCCAGTAGAGAAGTCCAGTCACACAGCACTCCTTCTTCCTGGTGTTCTCTGCCAAGCCTCTGGCAGAATCTATCTAGGGCAGTGTTTAAATCTAGCTTCTTTCTAGCCAAGCAACTCCCCCTACTTAATAGATCTTTCTACATGTAATTAAATTTCACAGATAACAATCCCCTTCAGCCACCTGAGATTTACACCTAGATAACTGCTTCAGATAACCATTCACTTCAGCGAACTCAGACAAACACACTAACTTTTTTTTGTGTGGTTTTTTTTACCCTAAATTGAATGTCCCAGTAGAAGAGTTCTACTTCTTTAGTCCCAATAGAGATGTCCAGTCACACAGCACTTCTTCCTCCTGGTGTTCTCTGCCAAGACATAAAATATATCACATAGTTCTAAAATGGTACTTACTGCCAGAGTATAAATCAGATAACCAACTGAGGTTACTAATATGCCTGTATAGATGGAACAGTAACAGAACTGGAACAGTACTTCAAACCAGATTTTACTGGGAAAAATTACTGAAATATTCAGCACAGCTCTCCTTTAACATAGGGGATGCAAGGTAATAATTTCTGAGATCCTACATGTGCCAGTAGGTAGCCAGGGTGACAGAGGGCAATAAAACTGGCAGGTGCCTGGCTGCATAATTGGGCATGCATTAAAGGGATTGCCTTCTTGAGGAACTGGGCTAGCTAGTGGCATAGTAATGATCTCTACAGGAGAGATGCATTCCAGCTGAATAAAAAAGGAGCAAGGGTACTGGGAGTAAAGATCAATATGATTGTGGAAGGGGGTTAAACTATGGGGGGTGTAAAATAGCATCAGGGGAAAGTGCCATGGGTCAGTGGTGCACAACTGGAACTGGGTAAACAATAACAAAAAAAAAAAAAGGAGAAGGATATCACAGAAGGAATCTGCAAGTACAGGCAGGAAAACATGAGAGAAGGCAGACAAAACTGGAATGTTGCTAAATGCTAGAAGTCTGAATAACAAAATGGGACAATTAGAGGAATAAATACTACGGGAACAACCAGATACAATAGCAGTTATGGAAACATGGTTGGCAGAGGAAAATAACCAGTGTGAAAACATTGAGGGGTATAACCTTTATTGAAAAGACAGAAGTGGCAGGAGAAGAAAAATGGGAATTCGTGTTAATAAAAACATCAAAACTAGCGAAGAACTTAATGTAAAGGGAAATAATTCAGAAACTGGATCTGTGTGGGTAAGGGCAGAAGGGACAACAGGTAGGGTAGTTCAGATAGAGGTATACAATGGGTCACTAGACCGTGACTAGAAAACAGACCAGGAAGTTAGTAATTAAACTGAAAAAATAACTGTAGAAAAGGATAGAAACATAGAATTTGTCAGCAGAAAAGCACTGCTTGGCCCACCCAGTCTGCCCAGATGGTCCCTGCCTAGTCTGTCTCTGCGGACCCTAACTGGTTTCTGGCATCCCTCCCCCCTCCCTATTTACTAATACTTCCCTCTGTCTATCCCATGCATGCTTGAAGTCCCCTACTGTTTTTGCCCCAACCACATCCACTGGCAGTCTAGTCCAGGTGTCTACCACATTATAATTAGCAAAAAACACAGGTGTAGTACCCACTGTAAATAAATAGCGGTGTCAGTGGCTCAGTAGGTAGCACACTCGCCTCTGAGGCCGGGAGATCAGAGGGCTGTGGGTTCAGTTCCCACATCTGGCACTTGGGTTAATATCCCAGTACTGACACTGTAGTGCAGCATGAGAGGAGTGCTGCACTTCTGAGGTGCCGTCTTTCGGATGAAATGTTAAACCGAGGTCCCATCTTCCTGGATTGGTGGTAGTTTAGGTGGATGTTAAAGATCCCATGGCACTTATCAAAAAGAGTAGGGGAATTTCCCCGGTGTCCTGGCCAAATTTCCCTCTTTCACTAAAAATACCACCAACAGCTTAATCTGGTTCAAGGTCAGTTGGCATTCATCTGTATCCCCCTCCCCCGGGTCGTGCCTGAAAATAGGCAGGATTTGTCTAGTGCACTTACCCGGTCAACAAAAACTAACTAAATAAATAAAAATAAATGCTGCAGGATTCAGGCAGGTTTAGAAATATAACTCAGTCCTTTATAGAAAAACACAGCATGATACAAGTGAACAACAACTGGCAAAGACAAGAGGTGGCGTACAAAACGGACACTAATGTTTCACTTAGCAAGCTCCTAAGCTTCCTCAGAGTGATCTGGGGACACAGTTTAAAGTGCTCAATTTATACAATTCAGTTAAAGTGCTCAACCAATCAATGTGCATAGTTTGTGCTATCTATCCATGTACAAAGCACAACCAATCACCTTGCAAGGTATACAATTTTGAATAGTGAATCAGTTGTCTTAAAGACACATTCCACATTATACCAATGCATTTTAAAAACATCATGTTTTATGTAATCTAGCACAATGCATGACTCTTTAACACCTATTGTCAATTTGTCTGATTACTATTTAGGAGACTGTGAAACTAGAGCTCTGAGTAAAGGCCTATCTTTTTGTCCCTCCACTAACATAAGTTTTTTTGGTACATGTGTAGATTTACATAAATTTGGTCGCAATCTAACTTTAAAATGCATGTTTAACAGTGAAGAATCACCCATGCCAGATGAAACCAGATTCAGCTCTAGGTCAGAATTCTGCCCCATTTTGAACCCTATAGTGCCCACCTTCATATGTAAATGTGAGCTGGACTTGGATAATTTAAGAAATATTCTGAATAGTCTATTCAGGAATAACTGTAGCCAGAGTGAGTTGCTGGCATTAAAAGCACTGGGTAATAATCAGAATTTGACAATAAAACCAGCTGATGGGGGGGGAGGCTATTGTTGTTATGAATAGTAGTCGTGACTATGTAGCTGAGGTTTTGCGCTTACTCAGTGATGTTTCTTTTTACCAGAAGGTTTCAAAGGATATAGTTGCCAGATTCAAAATGGAGGTGGACTCTGTTGAGCAGAGGTTTTATAAAAGGCTATATCACAGATGTTTTATTTAGAACCATGACAGTCAATTGTCCTATAACACCTGTGATATATGCTCTACCTAAGATCCATAAGGGGCTGAATGACCCACTAGGTCGCCCCATCATTTCTGGAAGGGGGTGGCTGACTGAGCCACTATGAATGTCTGTGGACCAGTTTTTGGAATCTTTGGTTCAGAGTTTGAGATCATACATAAGAGACTCTACCGAGGTGGTTAAGATGATGGAAGATATACAAATGGAACCACACTGTTTTTTTTGCAACAGTAGATGTAAACTCATTGTATACTGTTGTCCCCCATGAAGAAGGATTAGATGCTTTGACTTTCTTTTTAAACACCAGATCTGAGGAAGATTGTGTGGCAACCCCCACCCACTTTTTGGTAAAGTTGACAGAAACAGTGTTGCACAAATTTTTTTTTTGTTTCAGGAGGACCAACTGTATCATCAGATACAAGGTACATCAATGGGGCCACCATGGCTCACAGCTTTGTGAACCTATTTGTAGGCAAATGGGAACATGATCATCTTTATGACGCTGCCACTAATCCATTTTTTCACAAGATGGATCTGTGTCGGTGCTTTATTGATGATATCATAATAATTTGGAAGGGGACAGCATAGGAATTTGTTTCCTTCATTGAATAGATGGAGAACACCAGCACATGCTTAAGATACAAGTATGAGTTGAACCAAAGAGAAATTACATAGCTCTATCTAAAGCTGTACAAGAATGAGGAAGGGGGAGTCTGCACTACTATGTTTCAGAAAAGTACAGACCGAAATAGTCTCCTTAGATAAGAAAGTTGTCATCCCCCCATGTACATTTCAATATTCCCAAAGGGCAATTGGTGCACACTTTACGGAATTGTACTAAAACTGCAGAGTATGAACAGAAAAAGGGCAACCAAGTAAAACGATTTGTAGATAGGGGATACAGCAACCACAGTATTGCTACTGCAGTACAAAAAGTGGATGGTATGAAATAGATTAGACACCATACATTATGGAGGGTCCAGAACCAGAGAAAGTACTGGTAATACTTGCCCCTTTGTAACAACCTATTCCAGAAGGGCAGACAAAGTAAGGGAGATAATTTGCAGCAATTGATCGATTTTACAACTAGAGTCAAGACTGGATAACATTGTTAAAGCAGGACCACAGGTTGTATTCTGCAAGTGCTGCAGTATAAAAGACATGGTAGTCAGCAACATTGTCCGTGGCCCGGAGCCCATAAGGCAGACCCTACTGGTGTGCCCCCCACTGGCATTCACTGATGTGGTAGGTGCATGTTTTGCAAATACATTTGCACTTGCAAATCCTTCAGTCACCCAGTAACAGGGAAGGATATTGAAATAAAATATTTCATCTCATGCTCAAGGCTGGGGGTGGTATACCTGTTAAAGTGTGGCTGTGGAGCCTGTTATGTAGGCAGAACCGCTAGAAATTTTAGAAGAAGGATAGGCGAACACATAAGGGCAGTACAGAGGGCTGATGAAACGTATGCCATTGTAAAACACATACAGAAAAATCCACATAGACAACATAACATTAGTTTTACTGGCATTGAATTGGTGACTGTCGAACCCAGAGGAGGAAACATTAAGAAAATCATAGGCCAGTGGGAGAACTTTTGGATTTTCAAATTGGGATCAAGGAAGAACACAGGCCTGAATGAAAGTATTAACCTGTCAGCATTCTTAAAAAAGTACAGATGTTAAGCTGCTGGTCACTGTGTGCAAAAAAATGTGTTTGATAGACTGATAATATAGTTGTAGGGCAATAAATGCAGGTTTCACATGTTGCACATGGTATTTGAGACATAAGCGGAGAGGACAGACCACTAAAAATAATATATGGCAATTAATACAGGTAACATATGTTGCATATAGTGTTTTGAGACATAAGTAGCTGCACAAATGACTGTATGTAAGTGGATACACAGCCAACAAAGATGTATGGCTAGAGTTACAGGTAACATATGTTGCTCATAGTTTTAGAGATGCAAGTAGCTGCACAGAGCCTTAAGGATGAGTGTGATATATAACACTATGCCTACATAAATACACAAAAATGATCCACGGTATTTACGAGTGCTAGTTGTAACTATAAAAGTGAAGATCTCCCCTGCTGTCTCCTGCAGCAGGGGAGAAATAATAAAAGGTCTCATTGGCTTTTAGTTTAAGTTTTGAGCCTGGGTATTGTATGGAATATATTCACTCCAATAATAACATAGCCATAATAACTATAAATTTATATATATATGTATATATATATATATATATATATATATATATATATATATATAAAAGGTATTATGGTAATTAAGTGATTATCACAAAAAAACATGTACTGTACTGTATTATATAAAACATGATGTTTTTAAAATGCATTAGTATAATATGAAATGTGTCGACAATTGATTCGCTATTCAAAATTGCATACCTTGCATGGTGATTGGTTGTGCTTTGTACATAGATAGCACAAACTATGCACATTGATTGGTTGAGCACCTTAACTGAATTGTATAAATTGAACACTTTAAACTGTGTCCTCAGATCACTCTGAGGAAGCTTAGCAGCTTGCTAAGTAAAACATTAGTGTCCGTTTTGTAAGCCACCACTTATCTTTGCCAGTTGTTGTTCGTTTGCATCATGCTGTGTTTTTCAATAAAGGACCGAGTTATATTTTTAAACCTGCCTGAGTCATGCAGCATTTATTTCATTACAGTGGGTTCTACACCTGTGTTTTTTTGCTTGTTCCTGTTTTGTGACAGCACCACTGTTCTTTTTTCCTGGTGCTCCTTTCAGTTTTTGCATTTCACCACATTATAATTGAAAATAATAAATAATAAAGTGTACAATAATGATTGTAATCCTAGTAATAAATAAAAAAATAAAATTATACTAATGGGAGACTTTAACCTTGGAGACAAAAACTGGCAAACAGGAACTGCTGTCAACAGAGCCAGGAAACTATTAACACAAATGGCAAATGACTGCAGTGTGGACAAGTATGTAGCCAAAGTCATTGCAGGTGAGGCAGTCCTAGATTTGGTATTTAGCAATACATGAGATGAAAAATAGGTTGTAAAACCAGAAAGTCACTTGCAGAAAGTGATCACAAAATGGTGACTTTTATAATCTTAAAGAAATTGGTAGTAAAAGGGGCAGAGAATGTAGTACAGGTACACAGTAGGATGATATGACAACATGAAAGATTTAAAGAATTGGAATAGCACAAGGATATGTTAGGGGAAATTATAAATGAACAATGGGAATTATTGACATCTGAACTATTGAAATTCAGGAATAAGCATGTATAATAACGAGCAAAGTGCAAAAAGAAGGGTATTCAATCAGTGTGGCTAAGATATGGAAAGAAATAATAACACAAATTAAGGCCTATCAGCAGTCATAAATAGAGGTTATAAGGGAGGCAAGGGATTACAACAAGGAGAGAGAGTTGAAATAAAGTGTAAACAATAAATAATGAATGAAAGTGAAACAACTAGAAATCGCCCCACTACGTAAAGGGAGGCGACAGGCTGGCAGATGTTCAATAGGTGCATCCCAAGTGTGAGCGCTTAGGGAGAGACTTCTACTTAAAATTGTTGCTGTTGTTGTGCCTTTCTCGTTATGCAGATGCTGAGCAGGGACTGCATACGAGGCTGCAGCTGGATATCCTTGCTCGGAAGGGAGGAGACAGACTGGTGGTCCTTTTGAGCTAACTGCTGGATCATGCTTCTATTCTAAGCTGCACTGTGATTCCTTCTATCTGGTAGCGCATGGCTGTATAAGTGCGACACTGTATGACGTAGGTTGTCTGTACAAATCATAACATGCTCATTGTACGTCTGTTCTACCTTTTACTTTGTTCTTTTTTTTTAAACATTTCCTTGTTTTGCTGTTATTTTAACAATGCAACGATACTGTCTGTGCCATAATAATGAAATCCTGTAAATACCTTCTGTTCGTTGTTGCACTGGAACTTGGGAAAATGATGCAGCCTGTATCACATGCACATATTAAACTGAAGGCAGTAAGGGTGGAGAAGGGGCTTGGTGGTAGATCGAAATCCGATCTTAGGTCACATGTGCATCAGCAGCCTATCAGGCGTACATGACCCTAAGGTAATGGATCTGGGAGTGCCATGGATATACAGGCAACACAATGGGAATTTAAAAGAATTCGGTATGTAGATATGAAACAAAAAGAAACAACTGAGTGGGTCCACAAATGGTGGAAAGGGAAATAATACATAGAGAATAATGCTTGGGGTGGTGTGCATTATGAGAATATAATAACTGGTTAGTAATGATTATTAACTGTGGGCAGAAGCTGTCAAACTCCATTATACCTGGCCATGTATAATCATCCGTGTATAACAGAGTTTAATAACACATGGCCATGTATAATCACCCATGTAGAAAGGAGTTTGATTGAGCAAGTTTTGCAAAAATTCTAAAATCACTCTTGTACTAGTGCTACTGGCTCCTCACACTGTCAGCTTGCGCTGTCAACTTGATTGCGCTAACCTCACTGAAACTGCCGAGTGGGAATCTAACTTAGATGCGACTGAAGAACGACACATTTCTCACAGAAAAGAAAACTAATCAGCGGTCTACTAACGTCTGTCTATCCACCTAAAAAATGGCACATTCATAACCATTTCAGCAACCTAATGACCTAGAAAGACAAAACTTCACAGAGTAGCAAGAAAACAGAAACACTCTGAGAAAAACTGAGACCGATGTTAGGCTGTTCAACAAGTAACTGACAAACAAAAAAAATCAAAGAAATCAGTTATTATAAAAAATAAAACATGGGGAAGTGTGTGTCAACGTGGATTTTATTCACATCCTTGGTGTGCAATGCCTTGATAAATCCTGAAAGCAAAGCTCTCGGGGTTTATAAGGCATCACACACCTCGGGTATGCATAAAATCCTCATTACACACACTTCCCCATTTATTATTCTATATTTAATGCACACCTGAGGTGTGGGATGCTACATAAACCCTGAGAGCAAAGCTCAAGGGACTTATAAAAGCATCCCACAATGAGGGTGTGCATTTAATTTGAGTATGCACACCACCCCATGCTTTATTTTTTATAATTTCTGGTGAGCAACTTTTTTTCCAACCAGAAACTATAAAAACAACACTGAGAAACCATGGTTGTAGCATGCTGATGTTTACACATTTACACCACAACCGAATAGGAGAACATGAATGTGTGTCCTCACATACGTTTACTGTATTACTTCTATATGAACTCCTTTCTGGCAGGAGAGAATTGAGGCATTAACAAAACTGCAGAGTGGGCCGGCCTGGTGGTGCTTAGGGTTGAGGCGCTGGATGCCACACCTCACACCAGACCGGCGACACGGGTTCAGGAGCAGACTCAGGACACCGGGGGTTGGCAGGGGAGGAAAGGATCAAGCATCTGGAGGACAGCTCTCCTTTCCTGGTAGGGAGAGGGATGAAGAACTTGCAGTCTGGTGACCCCTAGTGTTGGCTGGGGTTCTAGCAGCAACTGAGCCCTGGCAGTGCAGGGGTATGGCCACGGCAGCACTTCTGTGGGCATGAGTGGGTGTGCTCATGCATCGCACTGGAGCGCACTACACATCCAGTCCAATGGGGGGGAAGTAACAAGGAAAACCCCCTTCCCATTGGTAGGTGAAGGCAGGTTTAGGGCACTGGCACCATGTCCAATTCTGGGCCTTGAAGCCCTCCTGGCTCTCCTCTTGCCAGTCCCACCTGACACTATAGATAGAGCGTTGGGCAGTAGTGATGGTCCTTGCTCCCAGGGGACATAGATCCAGGGGGGTTTCGGTGACATGGCGGAGGGGGGAGTAGCTGCTTCAGGAGGACAGACAGGCTTCAGGAGGATGGGAACAGCTGGCTTAGTGAAGGACCACACTGGAGATAGTTTAATGTGGTAAGGGTGCAGAAACAAAGTCTACAAAACAAAAGAAAACACAAAACTAAAAAAAATAAAACCACAGAGCAAGTGAACAGCAGTCCAAAAAATGGCCAAAAAAGGTGATTTTTAAAAACGTGTTTTTCAACTTAATATTGTGCACTGCTTGTGTCTTAGTGACGAAAACAAGAAACAGTCCAATGCCATTTGCTATTGAAGTGCATCCGTTCTCACAGTTGCAGTGGGAAGTGAAACTGACAACAGCCGTGTGGCTATGAGAATGGAGTTCGCGCTCAGAGACTAAGATAGCATGTGTCTGCTGTAATAATCGGCCAGTTATTACGGCAAATATCAGCTACTTGAGCCCATTGAAAAAAATTGCTCACCAGTTATTTTGAGGCAATAAAAAGGAAGCTTAACAGTTACATATATATTTCTGTTCAGCGTATTGAACAAAAGAAACTGTAGAGACAACTGTAAGAGAGCCAGGTAACGAGTGGGAGTATGATGACATCAGAAGAATATTCACCAGTAAGAAGGTGCCTGATAAGCTATTGGGTATAAAGGCCAATAAATCAGCTGGGCCTGACATCATCCATCCAAACAAGAAAGGCGGTATAGCCTAGAGGTGAGAGTAATAAGATGTGAAAGAGCTTTGTGCATTCAGCAGACCTGGGTTTGATTCCCACAACCTCCACTTCCATATCATCTGACCCTGAGCAGGTCACTTAAAGGACAAATTTCTGCTTTCATCACTGTTAAAAACAACAGTGAAATCTAATAGCCACTGATGAATATTTTGAATTACCTGCAACAACTTTTAATTTCTTCCTTCTGCAGGTTTTAAGAGCCTTGTTATATGTGCTGCTCCAGGAAGAGTGACCACGCTGCTCCGAACAGCAGGATCGGCAATCTCTGGGAACCTGAACGAGTGTAGCATCAGTTCAAGATAAGTCACTGACGCTCAGTTCCGGTTTCCCACTAGTGATCCAGACAGTATGTCTTTTGGGCAGTCTGGGTAGGCACACTGTCGGCTGCCAAAATGCTGACTTTGTATCTCATGGCATTTGATATCTGGATTATCATTTATGGTGTCATTTTTTAGGGCTGGCAGCATAGTCTAGGGGTTAGGGTGATAAGCTGTGAATGAGCGTGGTACATCCAGCAGACTTGGGTTTGATTCCCACAACCTGCACTTGCATACCGTGTGACTCAGGGCAAGTCACTTAACCACCCCAATGCTCATGAATCGCCCCTGAAGATAGGCACTTGTGCATAGTGGGCCTTACTCAGTTACCAAAGAATAAAAAAAAACGTGTATTTGAGGCAGTGTACCTCTACTTTAGGGTACTTCACAAAAGTGGGAGTAAGACAGAGGCAGGAAACTACAAACCTGTCAGTTTGACCTCAGTGGTAGGGAAAATGATGGAATCACCTTTGAAGGAAAGAATTGTTGAGTACCTAGAGGCCAGTGGGGCACAGGACCCAAGGTAGCATGGATTCACAGCAGGAAGGTCATGTCAGACAAATCTAATTCATTTCTTTTTGACTGGGTAACCAAAGTAGTAGACCAGGGAGGAGCTGTGGACATAACCTACCTAGACTTTAGCAAGGCATTTGACACAGTCCCACACAAAAGATTAATAAACAAATTAGCCAGCCTGGGAGTGGGTCCCAGGGGGGTAGCCTGGGTAAAACACTGGCTGGACAACAGGACACAGCGGGTAATAGTAAATGGAATCCACAGTGAAAAAAGGGGGGTTACTAGTGGGGTACCGCAGGGTTCAATACTGGGGTCGGTCCTTTTTAATGTCTTTATAAGTGACATTGCAGAGGGACTGTAAGGGAAAGTATGTCTCTTTGCAGATGACACAAAGATCTGCAACAGGGTTGATACGCAAGGTGGCGTGGAAAGGTTAAAAAGGGACTTGGCAAGGTTGGAGGAATAGTCAAATGTATGGCAACTTAGATTCAACACCAAGAAGTGCAAAGTAATGCACCTGGGAAACAAAAACCCTGGGAAAGAGTACACAATGGGAGGTGAGATACTGACAACAACAAAAAATGGAAAGGGACCAGGAGGTAGTCATGTCAGATGACCTAAAGGTGGGCCAGCAATGGGAGAAGGCAGTAAAGAGGGTTGGGGGGATACTGGGATGCATAGGGAGAGGCATTACCAGTAGAAAACAGGAAGTTGTTGGCCCTCTGTACAGACAGTTGGTAAGACCACATCTGGAGTACTGTGTGCAGTTCTGGAGACCCTATCTCCGCAAAGACATAGACAGGGTGGAGGCTGTCCAGAGGAGGGCAACCAAAATGGTGCAGGGTCTGCACCAGAAGACATATAAAGAAAGACTAAAGGAGCTTAATATGTATAGCCCCAAGGAAAGGAGGGAGAGGGGGGACATGATAGAAACTTTCAAGTACCTCAAGGGAATCAACAAAGTCCAAGAGGGTAGCATCTTTCAGAAAAAGAGATGTGCAAGAACATGGGGACACAATTTGAAGATAGAGGAGGACGGCTCAGAGGTAATGTGAGGAAGTATTTCTTCACAGAGAGGGTTGTAGATGCATGGAACGGCTTTCCTGAGGAGGTTGTAGAATCAAAAACAGTGGGGGAATTCAAGAATGCATGGGACAGACATAAGGCAATTCTAGTGGGGGGGTAGGAGGAAGTAGGCTGTTGGTTAACTAGATCTGCATCTTATCCATTAGGTAGGGAAATGGGCAGACTAGGTGGGCCAAGTGGTCCTTATCTGCCATCAAATTCTATGTTTCTATGGGGGAGGGGGATTGAGCGGTGCTTTTTGCCCTGGCCCCACCAGCGGGGGGTAATCTGTGGGGAATTGTGGGGCGGTGGGAGTGGTACTACTGGGGCTGGAGAAAGAGCCTTTCTGAGGGAGGGGCCAGAGCCACTGGTCGGCTCTGCGGAGGAGCAAAAATTGAAAATAAAAAAAAAGAAAAGAAAAATAACCTTTTTAACAATTTAAAGTTATAAAAAAAATGTGATTTTGGACAGAATGCTTCAAGTACAATATGATGATCTGATTCTTATACCTTTGTATAATAAGTGTGCAGATGCTTGTCATATATGATTCACTAATACAGTGCTATTACAGTAGACATGCTCCTGGGACACACCTGAAAATGATCCATCTGAATCCATTATAAATGAGTCCTTGACTTAATGGTGTATCTGTTTCTCACGAATGAATGAATACATAACAGTTATTATAAGTATACCAAAGGAACTAGCCAAAGAATTACCAGAATCAAATCATTAGCTAATGTATCTATATTATATTATATAATATATATATATATATATATATATATATATATATATATATTTATAGCTTCAATAGAGATGGAAGAAGAGTAAGAGAACTAAGGGGGGCTACAGTGATACCATTGTTCAAGATGAGGGACAGAGGTGAGCTAATATACCATAGACCAGTAAGCCTGACTGCTGTTCTATATAAATTTATGGAGCCCTTCATAAGGGGAAAATAGTGGAGGAGCTGAATGATTTGGGTACAGAAATGAAACACAGCATAACTTCATTCGTGAGAAATCATGCTTAATTAACTGATTAACTTTGTATGAACCAATTATTGAAAACTTAGATATGGGAATGTCTGTGGATGTTATTTTCTTGGATTTTGCAAGGTGTTTGACGAGGTAGCACGTGAAATGTTGATCAATAAGCTTGAAGAGGAACAGTCCGCATTAAGAGCCCCACACCCAAGTGTTTGGCTGGTCCCGATTTGCACTTTGTGTGCAAACATTTTTTTTTACTTATTTTTTCCTGCAGTATAGTAAGTAGATTGCATCAGACTGATTCTGTTGACTTCCAAGCTGATATTTGCTGTAGCCAGAAATCTCAGATTCCCCTGCAGCTGACATCAGAGCAGGGCTGCAGCAGAGGGAGATTCAATAGCCCGCAGTTCACGTTAAACATTTTATAAGATTAGATCTGACGTTTACTGGTCCCACTGTTCTCCCAGGGCTAAGTGCCGTCCTCTGGACTGTGCCTATACTTGGCCTCAGGAGGAGAGTGGGACCAGCAAACAAACATACTGTCGCTGATTTACGCATCCGTTGAAACCTACACAAAAACTTAGGGCTCTGAAATTCAATTCTTACTGACTCTTTTGTATGCCATCCAAATCCTTACTATAAGAATGTAAAACATATGCTTGATTTATAACATTGTGAACTGGAGCTGTCTACGGCTGTATACATATGACGTCCAGTGTGCCCAGAAGTGACGTGGTGCAAAACAGAAACAGGCTTTTGTCAATGCGAATGTTTGCTTATAGTGTAACAGGGCTTTAAACAGCCCCTGATGTTGTTGGAACAACTCTGACAACATAATAGCTAGATTCAATTTAGCTTATATGTCACCCTTTTTTGTAATTGTTGCTCTTATTTGTTTATTACTAAGGAAATTTGCATGGAAACAGGATCTCTGCCCTGTTTTCTTTGTCTGCTTGTCTACTTCTGCAGTCATAGTTCTGTTCATTACATCCCAATCGGTTGCTGTGGAGATAACTATGATGTCATAAACACGGCATTATGATGTCATATGCAGACAACCATCCATAGCTAATAAAGTCTAAGGGACTATGATCTTGTTTTTCTGTCACTTGCCTCAGTAATATAGAAAAGGTTTAAAGGAAACATAAACAATAGGTAATTTAAGTCAACTATTGCTGGTATTTTCTGTTCATTATTGACATGCTGTTAACGTATTTGAAGCTAATACATTTCTGCATGCTGTTTTTTCCCAACTTTGTTTACTGCTTTCAGATAGGCACTTCCTATCTACAACTAAGGGAGAAAACCACATACACACACACACACACACTGACATATAGCGTGAGGCTTGATGTTTATCTTCAAAGCCTGATATCTGCTAGCTGGATAGTGGTTAGAAAACCAGTTTGATTGGTGGGGCTTTCTCCTTTGAACTACAAGACATTGATGCCCATCAGCTAGATAAACACTGTCATTGTCAGCCTTCTCAGAATTGGCTTTTGAGAGGCAAGCCTCCTACATGTCTATATCCATTGACTTACACGGTACATGCCTACACAGCTTCCTACACTACAGTAACAATATGTTTGCTTTGTGCAAGCAAACATAAAAAGGGAATTATTTCACACAATTTGACAAAACATTGCCTATTAATTTTTTTTATTTTCGTAGTGCTTATAAAAGAGGCCAACCATTCAAAAGATAATCACTGACTTTTTTTACTTTTTTATTTTACTCTGTTAAAACCCACAATTTATCCTTATCTGTAGGGCTATTGTTACCAGAACTACTCCATAGAGTCTAACTTAAACAATGTAGAATTCTGCTGTCTCCATATTTTGCATAGATTGGAAGAATCACTCAGAACTGTATGCTTGTTTGGCATCAAAAAGTTATTCTGTGATCTTACTTAGAGAGTGCATGACGGTGGAGGGTTTTAAAAAAGGCCTAAAATCCTTTCTATGGAAAAAGGCATTTGGTGATGACATAGATATTAACTAATGCTGTATATTTTAGCTTGGATTTTAATTTGTTTTATGATGTTTTTATGACTGTTATTTTGTAATGTGCCTTGATTTTAGAAAGGCGCAAAAGAAATTAAGTTTATTATTATTACTTTTTTTTTCTACTTTCTTTTTTCCTACGCCTCTACTGTCTCCCAACCTCCACTCCTTCAGGCCACTGAGGTGCTCTGCTTCCCAACCCTACTGACCACCCCGGAGTCTGCTCCTAGAGTGCCACACACTCATGAATCCTCGGGTCCCTTGATGGCCTGGATTACCCCCCAGGTGGGGTGAGGAGGGAACCCTCCTCTATCCCTGAATGATCGAGATGCGCACAGTGGAGTCTGACCCTTGTTAGTCGGTGGGTGGCGAAGCAGGCAACGGCGGTCATCATCTAGGAGGACTGGGAGATGTTTTTCCTCCTTTCCTCTAGAGAGCCCGACATGCAATGATGTCAATGCACTGGCGTGCAGACGTCTGCCAGCTCTCCCCCCTCCATGTTAATGCCCACATCTGCCCAACACCCAGCCTCTGCTGGGTGTCACTGTAGTGCGGCGCATATCCCTAACCCACCCCGAAGGAAGGAGAGCTGTCGTAGGGTGCTCAATCCTTCCTTTCCCCCTGCCAGCCCCCAGTGACCTAAGTCCATTCTCGAACCAGGGTCGCCAGTGTGGCGTGAGGTGTGGCATCCAGCGCCTCAACCCTCAGCGCCACTGGGCCGGCTGTGATCTTACTTTTTAAAGTTTCTATCTTTCGTGTATGGTTGCGGTTGACACCTCTGCTATCAGAAGTGACAGCCCCTTTGATTTCAAGCTTTTGATAACACAGGGTAAAGGTGAAAACTGAGCTTGTGCCTGTTAGCAGATGCATGGTCTGACATGCGCCATTCCCAGAAATACACTCAGAGTAATTCTGCTCTGTGGTCAGTTACATTGTGGCTATGCTATTGGACATGTTAAAAGGGGTTACATTAGGACACAGAAAAAACAAACTGTCCTTACAGTATGTTACTGAAAAATAATGTCCTTATGTTGTATCCCAAAACTGTTTTTGTATCTGAAGGTTTTTTCAGGGGGATTACGTAAAATTTCTGAGTAAGAAGCTACCAAACCCTATGTTAGGTGACCGATATTAGAAAATTTGTATACTATGTTTACACACACTTAAAATAAAAAATTAGAAAGAAATATAAAACATAGAAACATATACTTTGACGGCAGATAAGGACCGCTTGGCCCACCTAGTCTGCCCATTTCCCTACCTACAGGACAAGCTGCAGATCCTAGTTAACCAACAACCTATTTCTTCTTACCCCACACAAGAATTGCCTTATGTCTGTCCCATGTATTCTTGAATTCTCCCACAGTTTTAGACCCCACAACCTCCTCAGGAAGGCTGTTCCATGCGTTCACCACCCTCTCTGTGAAATAATACTTCCTTATATTGCCCCGAACCACTCCCCCATCTTTCAATTGTGTCCCCTTGTTCTTGCACATCTCTTTTTCTGAAAGATGCTACCCTCTTGGACTTTGTTGATTCCACTGAGGTACTTAAACATTTCTACCATGTCCCCCCTCTCCCTCCTTTCCTCAAGGGTATACATATTAAGCTCCTTTAGTCTCTCCTCATATGGGTTCTCTTGCAGACCCTGCACCATTTTAGTTGCCCTCCTCTGGACTGCCTCTATCCTGTCTATGTCCTTGCAGAGATAAGGTCTCCAGAACTGGACGCAGTACTCCAGATGGGGTCTCACCAACTCTCTGTACAGAGGGATAACAATTTCCTGTTTTCTGCTGGTGATGCCTCTCCCTATACATCCCAGTATACCCCCAGCCCTCCCTACTGCCTTCTCACATTGCTTGCTAACCTTAAGGTCATCTGATACGATTACCCCCGGATCCCTTTCCATTTTTGTTGTTGTTACTACCCCCCCATTGTGTTATCTTCCCCTGGGTTTTTGTTTCCCAGGTGCATTATTTTGCACTTCTTTGCATTGAATCCTAGCTGCCATACTTCTGACCATTCCTCCAACCTTGCCAAGTCCCTTCTCATCCTTTCCATGCCTCCTTGTGTATTAACCCTGTTGCAGATCTTTGTGTCATCTGCAAAGAGGCATACTTTTCCTTCCAGTCCCTCTGCAATGCACTTATAAAGACATTAAAAAGGACTTGACCCAGTACTGAACCCTGCAGTACCCCACTAGTAACCCCTCTTTCTTCAGAGTGGACTCCATTTACAACTACCTTCTGTGTCCTGTTGTCCAGCCAATGTTTTACCCAGGCTACCACCCTGGGACTCACTCCCAGGCTGGTTACTTTGACTATTACTCTTTTTTGTGGGACTGTGTCAAATGCCTTGCTAAAGTCAAGGTAGGCCATGTCCACAGCCCCTCCCTGGTCTACTACTTTGGTCACCCAGTCAAAGAAATCAATTAGATTTGTCTAACATGAACTTCCCACTGTGAACCCATGCTGCCTTGGGTGCTGTGCCCCAATGGCCTCTAGGTAATGGATATATGGACAGCATGGTGCCAAGGGAAGGACATCATGTTGCCATGCTATAGAATATGCTTGCCCACTCAGGACATCCTGGTGCCAAGACTGGTAGAGCTGTTAGCATGCTAGTGGAATAAACCAGATTAGCCCAGTACTCCAGTTTCCTTTCCAAGTCAAAACCAAAGACTATGGCTCAGCTGCAGTTTCTCCCCCACCTAGAAGTAATTTCTGAGACTTGTGCTGCAGTGTCCATGGTGACAGAGAGCTGCTAGGTATTAGGTTCTAGCATACTCATATATTTATAAACAATTCTGTATGATTTTCTAGCTGTAATGTGCTTTCAGAGTAGCAGTAATGTTATTAAATTGAATAATTGGAAATGTGGTTTGCAGGAGGCAAAGCCCCTGAATAATATACCAAAGCCTACTGTAATGGGAGGGGAGTGAAGTCCCCTGAATATGCTAGAATCTAATACCAAGCAGCACTCAGTCAGCATGGACATGGCAGCCTGAGTCTTGGGAGTTTCTTTCAGGTGGGGATAAACTGCAACCGCTCCTAGACTAGGACCCAGAAACACTGGACCAGTGGGAAATAAATAATACTAGGTATAAACCTGCAATCAAAGCTATTTGAATACACTCTTCTGTGTTGTATAAAGTCATAGTTACACATACTGACTGCCTATTGTTAAACTGAAGATGAGATACTAAATTTGAAACACAAGTTCATATATGCCATCAAATTGTCCTGGGCTGGAGTATTCTCCAACCCATTAATATATTATTAATTTATTAGTAAAGCTAAAGACAAAACAAGACATAAACCGCGGGAGAGATGTACTGGGGATAAGAATGTGGTTGTGTTAAAATGAATGGACAATTTGCAGATTTTGTGTAGTCCAGCCCTTTTTTGAAAAGGTCTTCATTTATAAATAATACTGCCCAATCCTGGTCTTAAACCGCAGGGATCTATCCTGGGTCCAGTCCCCTTCAATATGTTCATCAGTGACATGGAACAGGGAATCCAGGAGAGGTTGTGCCTATTCACAGATGACATTAAACTCTGTGGTAGAGCTGCCAATATGGTGAGGATATGGGAATTGCAGAGAAACATGCAAAGACTGGAAAACCAGTCCAAAGCATGGCAACTGAAATTCAGTGCCAAGAAGTGCAAAGTGAGGCACTTAAGGAACAGAACCCCCAGAAAAGAGTATTGGATGGGAACTGTTCAACTGAACACAACATCAGAGGAAAGGGACCTAGGAGTCAAGAAGTCATCATTAATAACTCCCTTAAACCAGCCAGTGGAACAAAGCATTCATCAAGGCTAACAGGATGCCAGGGTACACTGGGAAGGGGTTTGACAGTAGAAACAGGAGGCACTTTTAGCTTTGTACAAGTTACTGGTGAGGCCACTCTTGGAGTACTGTGCTCATTTCTGGAGTCCCCACTTGAAAAAGGACAAGGACAGGTTAGAAACAGTACAACACTGGGTGACCAAGATATTCTATGAGATCCTATGAAGACTGGCTAAAGGTGCTGAGCATGTATTCACTTGAACATGTATTTTCTTGAAACCAGACAAGAGATGGGGGACATGACAGAGCCCTTCAAGTTCTGGAAAGAAATAAACAGTGTGAACTATGAAGAACTATTTACCAGGAACAGAGAAGCTAGGACTTGGGGTCTTGAGTGGAGGTTAATGGTGGGGGAGGGCTTTAAAAGGAATATAAGGAAGTATTATTTTATAGAAAGAGTGACTGAGCCATGGAATGGTGCACTGGCAGAAGTTGTGGGTGCCAAAACCATAATCTGCTGCAAACACAGCTGGGATAGAGCCAAGGATATAGTAGCTACCCATAGGGATGAGGGAGGTGGAAACACTGAGAATAATAAGGAGAATGTGGTAAATGAAGACACCACAGGGGCAGCAGGTCCCAGGGTATAATACAACAACATGGGTGGACTAGATGGATCATTGGTCTTTTTCTGCCATCATCGTCTATGTTTCTATGTTTCATTCATACCCACTTGCCCCTGAAGGGTACCACGTTTATGGATCTACCATTGTTCCCTCCAAAGCAGATCTTGGTTTCCATCTCCTCCTCTCTCATTTGCTTTGACAATTTCCACTCCCTCACAAATGCGGAAAGGTGCAGTGTGCCCCCTTACCATGAGCTGTCTTACCACAGTTCATTTTACATCATGTCCTACAATGGTATTTTGTTCTGATATCTATGTGTGGTCTTACCCATATATTAGTGGTTGCAAGGAACAGGGATGATGTAGACCACAGAACTACTGTTGCAGGTTATGTGATCCTTGATGGTGAAAGTTTCACTCTTGCAGGGTGATTGGAGGGAGGCATTTTTCACTTTAGTCGAACATAGTACACAATGTCCACAGAAATTCTGACTTCTTGGTGAACCTAAAAGGTATTCAGAAGAATTGTCTTGTCCAGTTCAGGGAGTGGGTGTATTGTGTGTACCAATTTGTCTTTTCTAGATTGATTCCTTTTCTAAGAGATGAGTGGTTTGTCCATAAACCTGCCTTTGATGCCATTCTCTACTTTTATTATGAAAAAGAAGATATAGATCAAGCAAATGTTTCATTTTCTTAGAATAAGGATTTGCATGGCATGCAAAGCAGTTGGTATGAAAACTGTATTTCATAGCTCTAACAGAGTTTGGGTGCAGATTTCAACTGATACATAAATTAGCTACAGTACTACAATGATAGTTAGCTACAAAATGTAAACAGGCATCAATTTCGGATTCATCAAGGTTTATCATAGCAGTCAGGTTCTACTAATCCATCTCATTTTAGTATATATAGACTAGCTGCAATGAAATTCTTCTTCCTTGGTACATTCTTTGTGGAGTTCAGATTCCCAATTCAAATGTTGTTTAGGCATAGATGATTCACACTATTAAAGTGAAGAGACATGTAACATGGCACGCTCCAGGGAAACAGGAGGTAGTGTACAGCAAAGTTGCCAGCCTAGAAATCTTCTTTTTTTTATGTAAAAGTTCTGCACTCATGGAATAAATCAGACAGACCACAAGCTAGTGCTACATATGTTTTATTGTGGTACCACCAAAGTCCCAGCTAGCACCTGAAGTCCAAGCGTTTCAAGCCAACAGGGTCCTCATCAGGGGGTGGGTCTAGATTAGAACAGACATACACCCAATTTAAGTACAACAATTGAAGTGATACACATTTAATAAACACACAGAGTCCCCAAACAAGAAAAAATGTAAACAAAAGTGTGCAAAATCAAATAAATTATTAAGGTACAAATATAGAGACAGCGACCAAATTAACATTCCTACGCATGACACTGGAATAGAAAATATACAATTCAATCGTGAGTGCATATTTCATTAATCATCAGTATCAAAGGAAACATAAGAAGGTGGGACAGTGGGGAGAACTAGACAAAATCAAGAAGAAAAGACAGAAAAAAATGCAGCAAAAATAAGATTATAAAACACTATATAGTCAAAGAGGATTTTATATTGTATTAAAAGATTGTTGACTGAAAAATTGGGGGTGTTAAGTAACAGTAGCTGAGCAGAAAAGCACTACTGGGAAGGAAACAGTAGGGGGTTTATACCTAAAATAAGAAAACCATGAAATGTGTAGGAAATTACATGTAAGTGGGGGAAGAAAAACTGCCAAAAGGAGGTGAAGATAGAGGATGGAGAAAGCATGCAACTTGAGAAGTTCCCTTCCCCAGTCCAATAAGGTATCGGACTAAATCTATAACCAAATGGGATTCACCAGAAAGGATCCCCACTTGGATTTTTCTTTCAGATATATAGAGGTCCAAAGATATTTCTCCACAAAGGTTCAAAGTTCCTATAATCGATTCGAACCTGAAAGAGAAAGAAAAAATAATGAAAGTTAGGATCAAATTCAGATACAACTATATTCAGAAAATCATGAAGTTACAAATATGGTGTAAAGTCAACTTCATCATTCACATTTAAGCATAGATGGGTCACACTATTAAAGTGGTGCTGGTAGCTTATGGTATCTAGCACATTCTGAAAAGACATTTCGCTAGACTTAGAAAAAAGTTACATTAATCATTTTGATTATTTACAAAAGACTGTGTTATTCATTATTGTTGGTTATATATGCTGATATCAAGCAACTGTATCAGCTGTAATTAGAGACATTAATACCTTAAGGGATCGAGTCTTCTGTTTAAAAGTTTCTCTACAGGCATTGAATAGAGATGCGATGTGATACAGTACATGCGATAATAGTGGATCTATGGGAGGGCACAGTATGCTGACAACAGTAAGTATGGAGACAGTAACTCCAAAAAGATTTATTTGAAGTTTTCAAGCTTTCCTTATTCGAAGTCGTCATATTACATTGTGCACTAATATAACTTGAGAACATATTAGAATTTAGCTTTTATTTTGTTCTTTCCCCCGTAGGTAAAATTTTTTACAGATTTCGCAAAGGGATTCCTAAGGTAAAAGGCACATTTAATCATAAAGTAAAATAAATTGCTCTTTATTGCATGTGTACAAGCTTTTGTAAGAAAAAATGTGTTTGAAACAGAAAGGGAGATAGACAAACTTCTTAAATATGGGATTACTTTATATTTTTCATTCATATTGGTTTATATCTGTGGCTTTATTGATATTATCATGAATTAATTATGTGCAGTTTTTCTATCAGTCACTTCTTTCTTATTAGTCCAGACTTTTAACTTATTTTTGAAGACTTAAGATACTTTAAATAACCACTTGAAGAATTCTATAGACTGTTGTAAGGCAACTGAGTAAATTAGTTTATTAGTAGATGTAAAAATGCAATTAAGCAAAAAACACTTTTGGGACTATATGCAATATTACAGCCATTTATGAATTTCATTTATTATTCATCAGTTGTAGTTAACCACCATTGCCCTGAAAAAATGGCGGTAGCAGGAAAATATCAGAATTTTTTTTCAAAGTGGATGAATTAACCCTTTGACACATATCTTTACTGGTATTGAACTTACTTTGTGAGTTGTTGTGAGATGTTTCCTAGTGGAAGTTTGTTTCTCTGAACCAATTTAGTAAGACTCTATCACGACAGTGGGCAGTCTGGAGCAATGTTATATACAGAATCAGAAACTGGCTACACAGTAGGAAGCAGATGGTACTAAGGAAACATTCAGTTGGTGGGAGGTCACTAGTGGAGTACCCCAGGGTTATGTGATCATTCCTGGTTAAAATCTGTATAAGGGACTTGGACAGTGCACTTTCTGCCTTCAGGGCTGATGCCAGGGAGTGGTTGCCGTTGCTGATTATTAAAGGGCCACTGTCAGATTTTGTGGGGATCTTTTTATGTAGTCCCAGATGATGGTGCCCATTGCCATCAGTCTTATAAAAGACTGTATATTGGGCCCTAGAGTTTGATATAGTAATTCTTTTTGTAATTTTAATAAAACCCTACTGTAAGTGGTATGGCTGCTTTACTGCTGCCAGATGCTGAAGAATGATCCTGATCCTTACGTGGCAACGAGGCACTGGTAAAACTTGTGTATGCACGAGTATATCATTAAACATGTACTATGAGCTAAGGTCACCCTTGTAATGCTGGCAGTCAAATGAACTGACTGAAATATTTGCCAAGCTGAAAGGAGTGCTCTAACAGTAGGAAATATAGAATTGAAAGGGGGTCACAAGGTGTCCCCATGCATTTGCATAGTCATTTGCAAATATGTAAGGAAAGAGTGGGGTCATCATGCTAATGGCCCATGTGGCCATACTCTAAGTATTGTGACCTTCACAATGGGTGCCACAGAGTTTTGTAACACCCTCATTATTAAAACCAAAAATGGCAGACCGTAAGGGCGTCACAACTCTGCAGCAGCCTAGGGTAGACCTGTTGAGGGCAGAGATCATCATGGACTGATGGATTATCTCTGAAGGAATAAGACTTGGGGGGGGTACACTGGATGCCAGGGATTGCATAAGGACAGCAATGCAGGTGGGGGCCACTAGACCGAAGGCTGCCCAGAGAAACATTCGGATTGCGCTCCCTGCTGCGCCACCAAGGCAACTGAAAACTGGGCTGTCTTTCTCAAATGCACAACCTGGTGGCTGCGTAAATAATTACATTTATTCAATCACATGGGTGCGGTGTGCATATATTATGGAACACACACAAACAGAGGAGAGAAAGAAGCAAGTGCCTCAGCTAGAACTTGAACCCAGGCCACCCAGAACACCATTCTGGGTGCGCTACCAGCTGTGCCACCAAGGCAACTGGAAACTGAGCCATCCCAGAACAAACTGCTCTTTCTCCAATTCACAGCCTGGTGCTATACAGATAATTACATTTTTCATCACAAGAGTGCGGTGTGCATATTTGTGGAACAGATACAAACTCTGTAAAATCACTCTTTTGATTGAAAAATGTAATTATCTTTATAGCACCAGGTCATGAACTGGAGAAAGAGTAATGTGCTCAAGGATGGCCCAGTTTCCAGTTACCTTCGTGGTGTAGCTGGTAGCACAACCAGAACAGCATTCGGGCAGCCTGGGTTCAAATCCCAGCTTAGGAATTTACTTATTTCTCTTCTCTGTTTATATGTGTTGGTTACAGCCATCATCATTTGCATTATGACTCGGTCACAAGAGACATCTTCCCTCAGCTACTAAGATCCATGTTTTGTACATGGCTCCGAAGGGTGGGTGTAAAACACTTATCAATAAAAAATGGAACAGCCTAAAAATCACAGGGTTTTGTAATGCGGAGGAATTGAAATATTTCTAGTAAACAAGATCTAGAACTGTGAACTCATCTGGCACAGATAATGCGCTATCCTGGAGGCCTATGTCAATGGAATAAAGACAAAAAGGCTATAATGAGGTGCAGAATTCAAGCCAAGTACATTGTATTTAGGTTGTAGACTGCCTCTTACATTTGTGTTCCACATCACAATAAATGTCTGTCTATACAGTTTTATCCTTTCACTGCGTGAAAAAATCTTTTACTAATCCAATCCAATTTATTTACAGAGCACCTCCACCAACAGACTCGACGCACTTTGCAAAACTATAATACAAAGCAATACAATCAACAGATTATAACACACAAAGTATTAAACATACAGTATCAAACAAGCAGTTCATGGAATTACAAATGTCATAGAGAAAATTGGGTTTTTAGTAATGTCTTAAATGTTTCAACAGAACCGGCTAGACATACAACTCATATTCCAACATACTCAGACCACCCCCTACTATATCCCGTACCTGCTCACCTTCCTAAGTCTCTTTTCCCCTAATTTTCTTCCTCTTTTGCATCCCCTAACTCGTACTAGAGACTGTATGTCTGATCCAGTTGCTTTACTCTGTTCAGCTGTTAACAGTATCTACAATATACACATGTAAATATTACCATGTAATTAGCTTCTTATGTACAGTACATTGCATTACACTGTTTCTGTTCTTGCTACCCCTCTGATGTATATACAGTTATATATCACAAATTTATTCATGTAAATATCACTGCATAGTTATTTCTCTGTGTATTTTGTATTTCATTGTAACTGTATCCTCGTCCCTGGGTCACATTCAGAAACGAGCTTTCGCTCAGTGTACCTTTTCCGGTTATCAAATGTTAAATAAATACAGGTACTAATGTGGGAAATAAATGTTATCTGTCAGAATTTGGTTACTATGAACTTCCTGTTACTATGAAAAGGGCAGACCCTAAAACGATTCTTACTTTGGGGCCCTATCCAGCCGTATTTGGCACACACCTTCCAAATTATTTTCTCTGTTTAAAGTCCTACTGTATTTTTTTTTAATTAAGCTTTTTTGATCCCCGCTGCTTCCTCCCACCAACTAGCAATGGGGACACATCTGTGTTTTTATGGTTTTCTCCCCTGACCCCCGAGGCCCCGGCACACAGCCGTGCGAGTGTGTGGAGGCACGCTTCGCACCCTGTGGTGCCAGCTCAGCCTCTTCAACCTCCTGATACTTATGCTGCCCCTTCTCCACCTGTGCTACCCACTGGACCTCCACCAGGTGGGAGTGGAACTACGGGGGGGCACCAACCCACCTTTACCTCCCTCAGGAGAGGAGAGCTGCCCACCGGTATGCGCAATCCTGCTCCGCCTTCCCCCCCACTTGGCACCCCGATGACCCCAGGTCATTCCTGAACCCGGGTTGCTGGCATGGCACAAGGTAAGGCATCCTGCACTGCAACCCTCTGTGCCACCAGGCTGGCCCCGTCGTACTGTATTTTTATATTTACATTGTTACCTGCATTTCATACAAAGCAGTTGGAACAAGGTGATTTTCACCTCATAAAGTTTTTCTTGGATAAATGTTTTGAAATTGATGTAGTGTCTCAGTATTTAAAAATGACCAGCCATCTCACACACTTTCTTAGTTTATGTTAAATAAGACTGATGAAATGTCATTAACTTTTGAAATGACAAAGAAGCAGAGCATACAAGACTATATCTGTCCATTTGAAATTGTAGACTAGACGATGTTTAGTTAGGAACACCTTGTGACTGAAGCACTTTTTAGTTTGATCTTTGATCTTTCCATTACTTTTTTTCTCATTTTTTTAATTAAACAGTTTATCATTAATGCTTTGGACCTTCTTTAAAGAAATAAAACTGTAACTGCATTCCTGATAGTGTAATACAAGCTTTATAATAAAATACTTCTAGTGCCACTTAAAATGCTGGCTAAAGTTTGTGTTCTGGACAAGGTCGTACAATTTCTGAAGAGTGAGATACAAAATAGTGAATATTAACAACTGTATGGTTTACAGTAACCTTCACATCAGAGGGTCATGTTAGACACAGTAGGTTGCCAATTACAATTTCCTTCATTAATGACCAACCACAAGAAAACTCAAATCACAGAGAAGTGTTATAATTGGGCTGCCACTGGAGTGCATTAATGTGGAGCACCTACACCCCCTTGTGTTCAGAAACAGAACACCTTATAGAAACAAGCCGAGATAACAGTCTCAGCCTATGCAGTCCTGTATGTCAGCATAAGGCAAGATGCTGTTATCATCATGACAATGACAGCTCTCTTTTTTTATCCCTGGGAAATGTTTAAAGCAGTCCGACCATTTGAATAATTTCTAATTTATATGATAAAGTTCTGAGTATGAATTTTAGTTTTATTTATTTTAATGTCTTATATTTTTACTACTTGCATTGTTTTATTGTTAGGCACCCAGAGCCTCCATAAATGGGCACCATAGAAATAAAATTTGCCTTGCCTTGCCTTAATCATCGTATAGGTTTTTCAGCAATAATTTTTTTTCTGGTAAAAATATTAAGATCCCCCTTTCTTTTGTTTCCTTTCATTCCTGAACTAAGATAATGAGGTTTTAAAGTTTTTAAATGCTCCCAATCCCGCAACATACCCACCATTCAATTTTTTTATATCTTGGTACCGTCCTGTGCTGTTTGTTATCAGAATCATGTGGCAGCATCACCTTACTATAGCCATAATTTGAATCTAGCGTGAACATTCAATAGGTAACCTTACCAGAAAAACATTTTAAAAATCGAGAAGGATGGCCACCGGTAGGTTATAATGAACTTGGCATAATATTTTTATTACTGAAAATGTCTGGTTATAAGGGGACTTTAAATGGGAACCAGAGAGCAAATGTTAGAGTAAAAGAAAAAAGAGCAAGCGTCAGGAAGAAAGGGGTTAAGATGTCTGCAAGAATTAAAAGTCACATTTAATTGGGAGATGTGTACTGTATATGTCTGCCTACTTTTTCTTTTTTCTATTTTTTGTGTTTGGATACTAAAATGATAAGATATAGTTTTATTGGACAAAGTTCTGGAAAAATCATTCTGGGAGTTAACTAGACCAAAATGGAGAGGAGGCAAAGAAGAAGCAGAATTTAAAAGATGATGAAGATATACATGAATAAAGATGGTTACAGCCCACGCGTTACATCTTAAAACTGACCCCCTGATATGATGTACTTGCATGTTATAATTCCCTCATATGCCAAAACTTTCAGTGTCCTTGTAATACCAGGATGGCCTCATCTGGGTGTGGCACCACCTTCTTTGTGTGTGTGTGTGTTTGGGGGGGGGGGTGTCACGGAATTAATATTATTATTTTAATAAACCAGGTATCGAGAAGGCATAAGGGATGGCAAGCTGAGCTGGGAGGGAGAGGTCATTTATTTATAAAGAAAAACAACATCAGGAAGGCTGAAGAATGGCAGCCTGAGCTGGGAGGGAAAAGGTATTTGTTTATTTATGAAAAAAAAACCAACAACATTGCATAGGTTGAGGGAGGACAAGCTTAGCTAGGAGGAGGAGGGTACTGTTATGAAAAAAACAGCAGCTGGCCCAGTGGCGCAGAGGATTGAGGTGATGGCGCCTTATCTCACACCACGCCAGTGACCCGGGTTTGGGAATGGAATCGGGGTGCCAGGGGTTGGAAAGGGAAGGGCAGGATTGAGCGTCCATAGGACTGCTCTCCTCTCCTGGGGTGGGTATCCGGGCCACTTTGCTCTGCAGCAACCCCTGGTGGAGACCGGGAGCACTGCAGAAGCGTTGCAACCTGGGAAATACCAGAAAAATGGAAAACACTGCTCTGGATTGGCCTGATGATGGCATCTGGTCCACCAACACCCCGGAGACTTCCTGCGAGCTAGTCCACCTCAGCAGTGCCTCGAGGCCAAGGAAAAAAGAGTGTGCTGGGCAGTCCCCACTGGTGCCTTCCCCCTCAGAGGAGAGGGACCCACTCGTCGAAGGATAATGCCAAGCTACCTCGGGGTTGGCTGCAATATGAGGTTAGGAGGCTCGGGGAGGTTCCTGGGGGTTGCCAGTGACCTTGAAAAGCCCGAAGGAGTGGCGAGTCCAGATCATGGAGGGAGAACATACATCACACAAAAAAAAGAAAAAAACAGCATCAGACATGAGGGCAAGGGAGGGTCAGCTAAGCTGTAAGGGAACTATTACAAAAAGAACATGAGCATCAGGCATGAGGGCAAAGGAGGGTTGGCTAAGCTGGGAAGGGATTGGGTACTGTTAAAAAAAACACTGGGCATGAGGGCAAGCGAGGTTCAGCTCAGTTAGGAGGAGGTTGGGTACTGTCAGAAAGAAACATGAGCACTGGGCATGGGGGCAAGGGAGGATCAGCTCAGCTGGGATGGGGAGGGAAGTATAGAAAAATATGAACACAGGGCATTAGGACAAGGGAATGTTGGCTCAGCTGGGAGGGGGAGGGTACTATCAGGATAGTCTCCATCTGTTTACCCACGATGGATGTGAGGCTCACTGGCCTGTACTTACCCGGTTCATCCTTGGGGCCACTCTTGTGGAGGGGCACCACATGACTACTCTATGTAACCACTTCTGTATGTTACAGATGGGTGTCCAGAATAGCCAAATATCATTTAGTTACATGTGCACTAAACTTTCGATCTTTGTGGGCCTCCTTTTTTATGCCTGCTAAGGTTGCTGCACACACCGTTACCCCTGCTACACCTCTAAATGAAACCCAGCATCAGCACATTCTAAAACCCTCCTCCATGATCATAAATGCCCGGAACTTACTTGTGTCAGGTTCCATGCATTAACCCCATAATATGATCGCTCTTCTGATCGTTCCAGAAACTGCCTGCCACCCACTCGCTCCCTAACTCTTACTGTACTGTACTGTACTGAACACTGCATAGTACTGGGAGAGGGGAGGACCAAATGCTTGCCTGGCAGAACTCCCGGTACTATTACTGGGACTGGGACAAAGACATCGCACGTTGTTGTGGCTTAAGTGACGCCACTCCCGCTACTGTTACTGGGACCGCCGAATGCTGTTGTGGCTCAACAGATGCAACTCCTGCTACCACTTCTGTTACTGCTACCAGAACCAAGATTATGATCTCAAACACACAACCACTGAACAACCAACATGAGTAAGCAACCAACAAGAGGAGGAGATGGTTTTGAAAGGGAATGAGGAATGAAAAACACAGCCATCAGGCATGAGGGCTAGAGAGGGTCAAATCATCTGGGGGTAGAGGGTACTAGAAGAACTGTGCACGATGCAAGCTGCCCCTTTGGCAACACTATTCAGCACCTCATTGGAAATGGACGACTAGAGGAGGGCTGATGTGGTCCCTGTGCACAAGAGTGACAGCAGGGAGGAGGCTAGCAATTACAGGCCAGTCAGCCTCACATCAGACATGGGGAAATTAATTGAGACCCTGCTGAAGGAGAGGCTGATGGGAGTATCTGGAGGCAAATGGGCTGCAGAACCACTGGCAGCACAGTTTCACAGGGGGAGGCCATGCCAACTAAATCTCATAGATTTCTTTGACTGGGTGATTAGGGAGGTGGATCAGGGGAGGGAAGTGAATGTGGCCTACCCGGACTTCAGTAAGGCCTTACACACCATGTTACATAGGAGACAAATAAAGAAACTAAGCAGACTGGGGGAGGTGGGGAGAAAGTGGCAAGCTGTGAATCAAACTGGCTGAAGTATAGGAGACGGAGAGTGGTAGTAAACAGTAGACTCTTGGTGAATGATAGAGTGCCCAACGGGATGCCAAGGAATCAATACTGGGAATGGTCCTCTTCAATGTCTTCATAAGTGACACTGATGAGGAAATGGAGGGAAAGGTGTGCCTGTTTACGGATGACACAAAAATCTGCAACAGGGTAGACACTCAGGAAGGGGTGGAGAGAATGCATAGTGATCTGGGGAAACTAGAGGAGTGGTCTAGGGTGTGACAGCTGTGTTTCAATGCCAAACAGTGCAAAGTCATTAACCTGGGGTGGGGAAACCCAGGAGTTGTGTATAAGATGGGGGTGGTACGTACAGTCACCAAGTAAAAAGGGACCTTGGGGTTATCGTATCTGATGATATCAAGGTGGCAGGGCAGTTTGACAAGGCAGTAGCAAGGCTAGTGGGATGCTGGGGTGTATAGGGTGGGGGATTTCTAGCAGAGGCAGAGATGAGGCAGTGCTTCCGCAACTGCATTGTTCACTAGTGAGACCCAAGCTAGAGTACTGTGTCCAGTTCTGGAGGCCACACATCCGCAAAGACATTGACAGAGTGGAAGCAGTCCAAAAGAGGGTTACCAAAATGATGCAACAGTTGCATGGGAAGCCATACAAGGAGAGGCTCTGGGATCTCAGCATGTATTCCCTGGATGAGAGGGAAGCAAGAGGGAACATGCTTGAGACCTATAAGCAGCTTAAAGGGGTGAATAAGGTGCAGGTGGGGAGTCTCTTTCAGAGAAAGATTAGCACCAGAACACGGGGCATGCAATGAAGCTAGAAGGGGGGAGTTTAACAGGAATGTGAGGAAATACTTCTTCACAGAAAGGGTACTGGACACCTGGAACAGCCTGCCAAAAGAGGTGGTGAAGAGAAGACAGTAGGGAGATTCAAGCATACATGGGATAGGCACACTAGCATAATAAGTAGAGGAAAGGGAGGCAGCAGGGACACCAGCAACCAAATAGAGTTTGAAGTGTTGGAATAGGTAGGGAAAAACAGGACACACTGGATGGGCCTACCAGACTGTGACAGGGTTGAATAAGGCCCTGCCCCGTTTGTTATGCACAAAGAGTTTAAATGCTCATTATGAATTTTACAACTGCTCCTGGTCATCCTATGCTTCCTCACCTGTGCCTCAATGACACAGTCCTTTTCTGCTGACAGATTCTATGTTTCTGTGGTGCTATTATTTAATAAAACCGAGCACCGGACATGAGGGCAAGGTAGGGGTGGCTGAGCTGGGAAGGTCAGGGTACTAGTATTAAAAAGGAAAAAAGAGCATCAGGCATAAGGGCAAGGGAGGGAGGGATGGCTGTGCTAGGAGTGGAAGAATACTATTGTGAAAAAAGAAAAATGAGCATCAGACATGAGAGTAAGGGAGGGTTGGCTGAGCTGGGAGGGGGGTACAATTTATTTATTAAAACTGAGCAGTGGGCATAAGGGCATGGGAGAGTCAGCAGAGCTGGTAAGGGGAGAGCACCATTATTAAAAAAGAAAAATGATCATCAGGCATGAGGACAAGGGAGGGTACTGAAAAATGAGCACTGGGCATGATGGCAAGGGATGGCTGGCTAAGCTGGCGAGGAATGGAATTATTATTATTTAATAAAAGGGAGCATCAGGCATGAGGGCAAGAGAGGGTCGGCTGAGCTGGGAGGGTGAGGGTACTATCAAATGGAAAAACAAGCATCAGACATGAGGGCAAGGGACAGTCGACTGAGCTGGGAGGGTACTGTTTTTGCTCCTTCCCTGGGCACCCCCAACCGGTCACTCCTTTGGGCCTTCAAGGTGCACCCGCCACCACTCTGTCCCCTGCCGCCATCCATTGCCCCTATTAGCAGCCCGCTGGGTAACCCGCTGTATCCCTTCATCGGGTGGCCCTTCTGGAGGGGAAGCATCCTTAGGTGCAACTACATATCCAGGATGCTGTAGGATCAGTCCAGACACTTCCCTTGGCTTCATGGTGACGGGGACCAGAGGCGGTCATCTGGTTGATCGGGGGTGCTTTTTCCGATTTCTGCCCTCCCCACTCCCTCCACCCTGATTGGGCCTGAGTGTGATGGCAACCTGAGGTGGGGACATGCATTGACGTCTTCAGGCTTCACACTGCCTAGCACGTTGCCCAATCCCCTTTCAGGTGCCTAAGGCTCGCCCACCCCTTTGGGAGGGAAGCATCCAATGGACATTCTGGACTCCTTCCCTGCCAGTCTCTGATCCTGACACCCGGGCTCAGGGCACGAATCTGGATTCCTAGCGTGCTAAGCGAACCCCTTCATTCAGTGCCACAAGCCATCATGGGTACTATTTTTTAATAAAACTGAACCTCCAGCATGAGGGTGAGGAAGGGCTGGCAGATCTGTGAGGGGTTGGGAATCATTATAAAAAACACAAGCATTTGGCTTCAGGGCAAGGGAGGGTCAGCTCAGCTGGTAGGGGCTGGGTAGTATTATAAACAAATCCAGCATCAGGGATGAGGACAAGGGTTGGGTACTGTTAGAAAAATCAAAAGAGCATGGGGGTATGCAGGCATGGGAGGGCATTTGCAAATGGGAGTTGGGAGGTTACTATAATTAGCAACACTAAGGCCCCGTCCACACTACACCACTTGCACCTGGTAATGGATGCAATCCGTTATGGTCGCGGAGCGGTGCAGCGCGTCCACACCTTGGTGGTGTCCGTTACGGGACCGGCACCACCGGTCCACACATCGGGATTCAGGCAACCGTTACAGCGGCGCCCGATCCCACAATGCAGCTTGCGCTGCACTTTGTGCCCTGCAAGGGACCGTTACCGGCAGTCCACACTACCGCCGATAATGGTACCAGGGCGGATCGTTTTACATTCATTGTGGAAACCACTTTCATGTGGTTTCACAACGGTTATGAACGCCCCGTAACGCTACCAGTGTAACGCACGCCGTTATCACGCGGCTATACACTCTCCGTAACGCTACAGAAGGGTTTCGGTTGCAGTGTGGACAGGGCCTAGGCCCCTGTCCACACTACGCCTGTAACATTACAGAGGGTGTAAATGTTACCGTAACAGGTCACGCTTACACCTGTAACGTTACAGGAGGTAGCCAGAACCGTTGTTGAAACCACATATGAGGTGGTTTCAACAACGGTTATGAAACCGGTGCTGCCCTGGTACCGTTACTGGTGGTAGTGTGGACTGCCAGTAACGGTCCCCTGCAGGGCACAAAACACAGCGTGAGCTGCATTGTGGGATCGGGTGCCGCTGTAACGGTCGCCCGGATCCTGAAGTGTGAACCGGCGGTGCCGGTCCCATAACGGATAACGCCGAGGTGTGGACGACTGCATCATTCGCGGTCGTAACAGATTGCATCTGTTACCGCGTGTAAGCGGTGTAGTGTGGACAGGGCCTGGGAGACTGGGATATAGACATGCTGTATGAACATCTTAAAGTATTCGCAAAGTAAGAACATTTTCCTACAGCAACAGTTTAAAATAATCGTATTTCTGGTGCATTAAAAATGTTTTAGAGTTTTGCTTTGTGAGTATTCCTGTTTTTAATTAAGCATAGCTAATTGGTAAACAATTTAAAGCAGAACGGTGCTGAATCTGAAAGCCATTTTCCCAGTCAAAGCTGATTTTTTAAAACAATTTAATGCACTTTATTAGGAAATTTTGTACAAGAAAAAACTACAAACAAATGCAACATTTCTAATTAATTGTGGAAGAAAAGGAAAGGAGAAAAAAAAAACATTAACAAGCAAAACAACATCTAACAAAAATAGGATCATAACCCCTTCCCCCAATCCAGACCCGAATGGCCCTCAAGCCACGGACAGGGTGCACAGGTAATGCACCTACTAATTCAGTTCCCCATGGAAATTCATGTCTAGGCAGCCAGGTCTTCAGCTACATCCAAGAAAATGGAGTGTCCTAAATTGAATAAATGATGAATGCTCACCAAATATCAATCCCATAGCCTGGTGGCAGGTGAGTTATTTCCTAAGATGTAGTCAATGAGGCATATAAGGGTTCCCATCTTTTTTGAAATACGGAGTGGCAACTGGACAAACAGTATTTGCAGTCATCATCTCAGTATTTAACATATTAAGAATTTCCCTAGGCCACTCTTTCTTAGTTGGGGTCTAGGCATCCATCCAGTGTCACAGGATAACTAATTTGGCTGCTGCTCCCACTAAGGCTATGTACCCCTTCCTGGGTCCAAAAATGTGATCATGGTAAAGCCCCAAATACATATTTTGGGGGGGTGGGGATGCATCTTGAAGACCCAGAAAGGAATCAAGGGAAGTCTGAATTTCTTTCTCTAAAAACTTTGAATCTTGGTACATAGCCATAAGTTAGCATAGAGAGTGCCCTCAGCATCCCCACATTTTATACGTAAATTAGAAGTTCCTTTACCCATTTTATGTAATTTACTGGGAGTGAAATACAGAATATGCAAAATGTAAAATTGTTGTAACTGAAGTTTGTCCTGTTTCACATAGACATATAAGTGTTGCCATACCCTACGCCAGCCTGCCTTGCCTAGAGAAGGGTCAAGGACAGATTCCCTGTATGAGCAACTAACATCACGGAGTCAACGGTCCCAGGATTGAAGGGCATAGTATATTTGTGAGTGGGACGGGGTTATCTCACCAATATAATTAATCACTGAACAGCCTCTCCCACCACCTCAGACTACGGTGGTGATAAATGCAGTGATGCAGCTGCATAAACCTAAAGCAAGCTTGGGTTGCTATATGATGGGCCTGTTGAAAAGCCTGAAAGGAGAGAAAGGAATCTCTTGTTATGAAATCTGACACCATAAGCATGGAAAATCCTGGCCAGTGACATGGCCAAAAGGGCTTACTGGCAATTTGAAAATTAGGATTGTCAAAAACTGGTTGGCCAAGGTCTTTGTTTCAAGGAGAAGTAATCAGCACAGTTGTTTGTGTGTCTTCAGAGACCGTATAAGTGGAGCCTGGTGCAACCTCACAGGCACTTTGGACAACAGAATAAAAAGTAATGAAACTGGATTGATGCCCAATTCAGTACAAAGTCTCTTCTCAATTTGTAACCATTGTGGGACATAATCCACAAAGATGATTTTTAAATACTGGTTCAGATTCTGTTACTGTTTTATTTCTACAGGCTTTTTAACTATCCTCGTGAGTGTTTGTGATTTACACACTGCAGGTAAGAACCATTTTAGAACTGTCTGATGTCATCTCCCTTGCTCAGATCTCCCACTGTTGGCACAATGTATTCACGTTATACTATAGAACTCTGTGTCCCAGAGGGACGTAAACTGCATTATACAGTTCTAAAATGGCACTTAACACCAGAGTGTAGGTCAGAAACACTCACTGAAATAACGAAAAAGCTTTTGGAGTTGGAACAATGACAGAATTACGACCAGTATGTAACAAACGGCTTTTATTGGACGACATGACTTACCGGTTCAGTGCAGTTCTCCTTTAATTATAAAACAAAATACGTTGTACACCTCCTTCTACCCTTCCCCGGCAAACACTCAAGTAGTACCCTTCAACTTTAAGTATATGAAAAGTAACATCAGATTAAACTTTTTGTTCATTTAGAGCTGTAACATAGAAAAAAACACTCATGTAGACCATTCTAAAAGAAAGACTGATAAACTTTCTGGAATTAAACGGTCTCCAGGATGATAGGCAGCACAGGTTTGTCAAGGGATGATCCTGCTAGATGAACATGATAGAATTTTTTGACTGGATCACAAGGTCGTTGGACGAAGGCCAGGTGGTTGATGTATTATACCTGGACTTCAGCAAGGCTTTTGATGCAGTACCGTATGGAAGGTTGCTTAGCAAACTGAATAATCTGGGAGTCGGAGACAAGTTGCTGGGGTGGGTCAGGAGCTGGCTGCATGAAAGACATCAGAGAGTGACGGTAGGGGGGCACTATCTAAATCTAAACCCATAACCAGTGGAGGTTCCACAGTGCTTTTTAACATCTCTATTGGTGACATAGCAGATGGGATCAGAAGTAAAATCTGCCTATTCATGGACGATAAGCTCTGTGGGAAGGTGGACATAGAAGAGGGAAGGCTAACAAAATTGACTGGCATCTGGCAGTTGCGGTTCAATGCCAAGTAGAGCAAGGTCATGGACCTGGGATCTAAGAACCCAGGGGCCAGCTACTGGCTGGGGGGCATACAGGTGTCCAGCTCAGGATAGGAAAGGACTTAGGGTTGGCAGGACTGTCATGAAGCACTCTGTCCTGTGTTGTAGAGCGGCAGCCAAAGCAAATAGAATGCTAGGATACAAAGCCAGAGGAATTACCTCCAGGAGAGAAGTCATTTTGTCTTTATGCAAGTCACTGGTGAGACCACACTTGGAGTATTGTGTGCAGTTTTGGTGTCCCCATTTGAAGGAGGACATCAAACTACTAGAGGGGGTCCAGCAAAGGGTGACTAAGATGATTCAGACAGGGCATGGGGACAAGCCATATGATGAGGGGTTATGTAAGCTCAATATGTACTCCCTAGAGGGTAGGAGAGAAAGGGAGATATGATTGAAATCTTCAGATACCCAAAGGGTATAAACAAGACTGGAGCAGTGGGTATTTTCAGTTTGAAAGGTGAGGGGACCACAAGGGAACACGGTCAGAAACTTGAGGGGGTAGATTTAAAAAGGAATATAGGCACTTTTTCTCTGAAAGGGTGGTGTCAAAGCAGAATGAACTTGCAGGTGAGGTGGTATAACTTAAAAACAGTAGGAAGTTTTAAAAGGGGGTGGGATAGGGTAAAAGGGAGAGTGGAAACAGAAGGGAAGAAAGAGATGGAGAAGAGAGGTTGGGAGAGGGTAACTTTGGGGAACATGGGTTGGGGGGGGGGAGCTCCAGTAAATTAGACTGAGCTGCGCACTTGAGCAGACTTGATAGACGAGTAGGCCTGTTTCTGCTGGCAATTTTCATATGTTCATACGTTCTTAACATCCACTGAGACCCGGTTACACAAGAAAATGAGGAAATGGCTCCTTGAGATCCTGCTTTATATGAACAGACTAATCCTTGCCAGCTGGACAACACCTCTGGTTTCAAAAAAATCTGAGTGGCTGCTGAAGATGGGCCCCCTTGCCTCCCATAAGAAACTGTGCTAGATACAGTTCTCCGAGTCTGGAAATACTTCTTTGGCACAATGGCACCCTCAGGTGCAAATTTCATGCATTAGGAAATTTGTACAAGAATCTACCCTTTAACAGCACTCGAAACAAGAGTGCTATAACTCAATGTATTATTGCCACCTAGTGGTTGAACTCTCTAATGTAACTCAAATGCAGTAGAACCATTCTCGAAATTGCCCCACAATTTCATTGTTTTGCATTAGGTTTGTAGTGCTTTTAGTTGTAAAATAATAGGACACAAAGACAGGCTTATGTCCATCTCCCTGGTAACTTTCTCAAAGAATGTGATCAGATTAGTTTGCCATATGCTGTTTATTTTCTGATCCCTGCCTGACGTAATCTAATATTCTACTTTGCTGTTTACTATGTCATTGAATTTGTTGTGACCCTGTGGCTTTTGTGTTTGCCTTGGACTCTGTAACTCTCCCGGACCCAGGTCATGCCTGAAAATAGGCATTTTATTGTCTAGCACACTCACCTTTGTCAAAAAAAACTCTAAATAAATAAATAATTTGCCCTTCCCAAAGCCATCCTGACAGGCAATGAGAACTCCGGCCACATTATTCTGTCTTTATAATGGATTTCAAGACCTTGCCTAGCATTGATGTCAGACTGACCAGACACTAGTTGCCTGGCTCTGACCATACCACCGTCCTGAAGATGGGGATCACACTGGCCCCCTTTCCAGTCTTCTGGCACCACAGCTGTACAGACAGATTCATAAAAGATTACTGTAAGAGGCTTGCCAGTTCTTTCTTGTCGTTATTGTAATCCCGGGGTGTATCCCATCCATCCCTTGGGATTTACCTGGCTTGATCTTTGCCAAGTAGTCAGCTACTAGGGTTGGGTGACGTCCACAGGTTGCATTGTGGTTACCCTTGATGCTATGGGCCTCCCCAATTGAGCCCCCCCCCCAAACACCTGGCAAACACCAAAGCAAAGTATTCATTCATTTTCTCAACAGTCGTCCATAGCTTGAGCAGAGGTTTCTCGCCCTCTTCCCTTGTTTTTAGGGGCCCAATCAACTTCCTCATCTTCATCCCTTCATTTGTGTACTGGAAGAAGGATTTAGTGCTGTAGAAACATAGAAACATAGAAGTTGATGGCAGATAAGGACCGCAAGGCCCATCCAGTCTGCCCATTTCTTTTTCTACCTTATAAATATGCCATCGGCCTTTGCTCTGTCAATGGCCTATCTATTCATACTCATCTGTATTGCTCCCTTATTCCTATCCCATGCTTGTTTGAAGCCCTTCACAGTATTCATATCCACCACTTCCTGAGGTATAGGCCATTCCATGCATCCACCACCCTTTCTGTGAAAAAGAACTTCCTCACATTATCCCTTAATCAGCCTCCCTCTAATCTCATGCTGTGTCCTCTTGTCCTGCTATTTTTCTTATATTGAAACATGTTAGACTCTTTCACCTTGTTAATGCCCTTAAGATGTGTGCATGTTTCAATCATGTCACCTCTCTCCCTCCTTTGCTCTAGGGTACACATATTGAGCTCCGTTAATCTGTCCTCATATGTTTTCTGATGCAGTCCCTGCACCATTTTGGTTGCCCTTCTCTGGATTGCCTCAATTTGGTTAATGTCCTTGTGAAGGTGTGGCTTCCAGTACTGCATGCTGTACTCCAGATGGGGCCTAACCAGTGTCTTGTAAAGAGGGATTATTACTTCCCTCTTCCGACTTGTGATACCCCTACTAATACACCCTAACATCCCCCTAGCCTTACCTACTGCTTTAGTGGTCTGCTTGGATGATTTCAGGTCATCGGTGATGATGATGCCCAAGTCTCTTTCTTCCCCTGTGACTGCCAGCAACTCCCCTCACAGCCTATAGGTGGCTTCAGGTTTTCTCTTCTCTATGTGCATGATCTTGCACTTCTTTGAATTAAACCCCAGTTGCCACTCTTCCGACCATTTTGCTAGTTTATCCAGATCTCTTCTCATTCTGCCCACCCCATCTGGATCATCTACTCTGTTGCAGATCTTGGTGTCGTCTGCAAACAGACAAACCTTACCCTCCAGTCCATCTGCAATGTCACTGATGAAGATATTGAAGAGGGCTGGCCCCAGGACTAATCCCTGAGGTAACCCACTTGTGACTAGCATCTCTTCTGACTGTATACCATTTACCACCACTTTCTGTTTTCTGCCCGTCAACCAGTTTGCTACCCAGTTGACCAACTTCTGACCCACCCTGAGCCTACCCAGCTTATTAATCAATCTTCTATGTGGAACAGTATTGAAAGCTTTGCTATCTGCAGTTCCTACTACTGCCCTGATTTCTAGAGCCTCTATAGCTTCCTTAGTACAATTTTTAAAGTTCCTCAGTGCTGGTCCATGTTCCTCTCTTGCCTGGAGGCAACCTATCTCTTTCCAGCAGTTACAGATCCTTTCTCTGTGTGTGATCAATTGCCATAGGGCCCCTGTTGAGCAATAGGGGCCATTCTTGGTCCATTTCCCCTTATTGCTTATAGAGATGTAGACCTCCAAAGCTGTTTAAAGCAACCTAAAAAAAAAAATCTAACGTGTTTTGCATTACCAGTCTCATGCAGCTTCTCCAGACTCCTGGCCACCAGATCCCTCATCCTGGCAAAGACTGCCGACCTGAAGTTCTTGGTTGGAGTGGCTGAGTCCCTATTGGTCATCCCTGTTGTCAGACAAAAGGTTACCTGGTTGTGGCCACTGCTTCCCATTGGTTTGTTCTGTTCTTAAAATCTGTTATTGATTTTCTTCAAAAATGAACATTTCACTTGTTTATTAATTTTAGTAGTGCTGCTCACTCAGAGCTCTCCAGGATGTATCTTGTCATGTCGGTTGCTAGCCATGCCTCCTACTCTCCATTCTTTAATGGTTTCACACCACATGGGGACTTTTCTCTTCACCCCTTGGTGGGGACTTTTTCTCCCATTCTGTTCTGCATTGAGATTTCAAGGATGACACAGGTGATGGCTTAGGGCAGTTGCTGCCACAGGCTGGTTCTCTTGTTTTCAAGCACAGGTGTTCCATCAGGAACACAGTCCAATAGGCTGTAGGCCCAATCTGAATCAATTGCTACGGTTTGGACAGATAATTCCACGTGGAGCCATCTCAAGGCAAGCTGCTATCCTTGGTCCAAGCACAAAAAAGCTTATCTTTTTCAGCCACGGAATGTAGCTGCCTCTTGCAGAATAAACAGAATCTCCCCACTCGTTGCTGCTGAATCATATGACTTCTCCCCCAACCCCCCACTCTGGAGTAGCTAGAACTGAGCCCTGACCTTTGTTCTGCAGTGTATTATATAAGGGGTGAACTCGACACTTAATTGGTTAACAGAACTCATGCATCTCATTCTGTCCAAGCCAGGCTCAGGCTCTGCAAATTCTGAGCTCCCCATTGACCCAAATTGGTGAGCACATCTAGGTGCATTCTGATGCCTATCCGGTGAATCACAGGGACCAAGGGGAGTGCATGCTTGCAGCCATGTTTGCTTACATTATATAAGGTTTTGCTTTCATATGTTTGCAGCAACAGTTACACTTATTAGTACTGGTCCTGACCCTGCTACCTACCCTGGGGCCCAAAGACCCCAATGTGTCATGAGCTGTTGTCCGATCATGATGGTGGTTGTGGGGAAGGCACCAGTGGAGCTGCACCCCCAAGGTGCGCTCACACGTGCATGCACCCAATGGCGCTTTCTCTTGCTCCTCTTGGCTCAGCTGCCTATCCTGGGGCTAGGGTTTTTTGAGCGGTTCCCCAGCTGCAAGGTCCGCTGAGCAGCAGTGAAGCAACTGTGCTCGTCACCCGCAGCAACGGTGATGAAAGGCCTACGTTGAGGAGCCCTCCTGGGCTGAAAACAGGTGCCCACTGCTGCTCCCATTCCTTGATACTGCAATGTGTGGGGACCAGGGAAAAGGCGAGAGCACCTGGGACTCAGGACCCTGTGAAAATAGGCACCCAAATTCAGAGGGGGGAGCTACATTTTTTTTTCTGTACTGTACTGTACTCTGCTGCCATTCTGTGGCCAAGTTGTGCTTGTTTATGTATGTATTTATTTATTTATTTATTTAAGGGTTTTACCAGGAAGGCATACTGAGCAGGGTACCACTTGATTTCAGATGCGCCCTGGGGGTATGGGGGAGAGGGAGAAATACAAAGTAAAAGGATTGCTGGTCCAGTGTAGTTACTCGCACATAAATATAAATAAATACCCCTAAAATAGGATGAACACCCATCTAGAATTTTTCTGGACTGTCCTGAAATCACCTAATTTTGCCCACAAGGGTGAAAACCTGTCCAGAATTTTGATATGCTCTCATAGGACTTTTATCCATGTCCAGCATTTAGAAGGTTTGGCCAGAATTCTGTAAAGTACAAGGTGGTATCCCTCTCTACCCGTAAAGCTTGGCAGTTTTGCTCTCTCCTACCACCTTTCAACCAGGTGGTGGATTACTTAGAGCGGCACAATCTGTTCACTGCCCAACAACATGGGTTCTGAAAGAACCATGGCACAGATACAGCCATAGTAAGCCTTACCACGGATATACTCTCTGCATTGGATAGGGGCATGTGCACTGGTGCGGTCTTCATCAGTCTCACCAAGGCATTTGACCTGGTTGATCACCAACTGCTTCTTGCTAAGTTGAAGCAGGTTGTGCTGGAGAACCTGGCAGTAAAATGGTTCACCAACTATCTCCAGGGAAGCTCCCAGCTAGTCAGATGGCAGAATGCCACCTTGGGTGATCATCAGGTACTAGAAGGTGTTCCCCAGGGATCTATCCTGGGACCCCTGCTCTTCTCCTTATTTATAAATGACATACTCTCATACTGTGGAGATGCCAGGCTCAGCCTATATGCTGCTGACGTGGTGCTAGACTGGTCCACTGGTGATCCCGACACCTTGAATGAACCACTTTCAAAAGATGTGCTGTCGCTTGAAAGTTGGCAGTCTCATAATATGCTTGTTGTCAATGATAAGAAAACGAAGGCAATGGTATTTGGTCCCAAAAGCTTGGGACTGGATAGATCCCATTTACTGTCACTCTCCCTCTTCACTGGAGCAAAGGTGGAGGTAGTGGAGTTATTAAAGTACCTAGGTATCACCGTTGACCAGGACCTCTCATTCAAGGCCTACATTGATGTGCTCATGAGATCCAAGAACCAGAAGCTAGGCCTTCTATATTGTCTAAATCAGTACCTAACACTTAACACCCAACAAAAGGTGGCAGAAGGCATCCTTCTGCCCACCCTGTTCTATGGCTCTCCCATACTTCTCTTGGTGAGAAATATTGAGAAACACAGGATAAAAACCCTTTACCACAGAATAGGTAGATTTGCGGCAGGTGCCCACTCCAGAGAACACCACTGTCTGACGCTTCAAGCATTGAAGTGGCCCACCCAGGAAGGCAAATTAAAATACCCCTCTCTCTCTCTCTGCTTGGCCTACAAGCTCAGACTACCAATCCCCGAGCTTAGCTGATACGCTGTTAGCTAAAATGAATGGTAGAACACTTAGGTCTTCTGATAGAAACCTTCTAATGATACCTAAAACTAAAACTGCACATGGGTCTAGGTCTTTCTCAGCTCTCATTCCCCCTCTCTGGAACGTCTTCCCATCTAATCTTCAGGACTGCAATTCATTAGAGGGATTCAAAAGGGGGCTTAAGACCTACCTGTCGGAGCTCAGCCAATGCACTTGTAATCAGTGAAGTCTCTACTGAAATGGACCACAATTTATCAACTGTATCCTCTGAGTGACTGAACTGCATGTATTTACCTAAGTGTTATTAACAAAAGTTGTATAACATTGAGTGAACCTTAGTATGAGACTGCAAATTCCTGTCTATTCTATGTACTCGTCATGTCTGTACATGCTGCCGTTACGTCTATAGATGCTGCTGTATTTGTTATTTCTTATGTCTGTAACATTACACTATGTGTAATTAACTCCAGGTCGCCCCTGAAAAAGGGACCTTCACTGGGCTCAGTGAGCCTGCCCGGTCAACAAAATTCTAATAAAAAAAAAAAATTAAAATTAAATAAATGTGGTGGGGGTGGAGGGTCAAGAATGCATTCCTCAGCCGGTGCCACTACACAACTCTTTTGCTACTCTGGCAGGATGGGACTGCCTAGAGGAGGCATCCATGGTAGTGGCCGGGGTGGATGCAGGAGTCCTACACAGAGGAGGCCCCAAGGTGGAAGGCAGAGGAAAAGCAACTTCTGGTGGGGTCTTATTCATCAGTAGGGGAGTTTTGGGAACAGGATGGGAGGGAATGAGAGAGGTGAGGTGCCTACTTGGCATCTCAGCATGGAGGGATGGAAAGTGGAGCCTCAAGACTGCTGGGCGGCAGGGCAGGAGAGGGAGCTGGATGTTACCGTCTGTCAGGGGCTAATGACCTGGCAAGGGAGACAGCAGGGGTGGTGTAGGATAGGTTTAAAGAGCTGCGGAGGGGCCTGAAGCTGGTAGCGCATGTGGTGGCCTTCACAGACGTGCTACCTGTTTATGGCCCGGGGGGAAGCTAGGGAGCACTGCACCAGGGTCTTCAATGACTGGTGTAACAAGGAGGGGTTTAGCTACATCGGGGACTGGGGTTCTGCCTGGGGGATGGAGGCCTGTACAAGGGAGATGACCACCATCCTTCCAGGAGGGGAACGTCAGTCCTGGGTGGAAAGTTTAAACACTACATCGATGGGAATTTAAACTAGCCATGTGAAGAGGCGGAAAAAGATGAGGAAGGCAGTCAATGCCCTCCCCCCCTAGAAAATGGATTAGCAGAGAGGAGAAGCCCTGGGGAAATAAATTCCACAGGGGTTGGGGGACAAAGGGACAAGGGAGAGGATAAAAAAGGAGGGTTGGAGAGGGCGCTGTGCAGCCCGAGCTTGACGGATGCAGAGAACACAGCTCTACATTCATAAAACTTTAAATAGACAATTAATACTTTTAATTCTAGTGTTGGGTAAAAAGAAAAGTCTCTAAGAGTAGCAGAGAGAATGGAGAGTAAGATGGGCAACCCTAAAAAGAAAGATCATGGCCAAGCAGCAGCTGGTGGTCTGGCTACGAGGACGACAGGGCAGCACCCATCGACCAGCACTGAGGGAGAAGAAATGATGCAATCGCTAGGCCACAAACTAAAAAACCTTAATCTCCTCAATCACAGCCATGAACACAAAATTAGATGGCCTATTGGGACGGATAACCTTGGTGGAGACATCAGTGGAACAACTTCATAATATGGCTGGTGACCAACAGCAGCATGCTAATAAATGTAACACCATCAGTGTGGGTCATTCAAAAGAGGCACAGCACGTGAACAACCATTTGGTGCTCTTGGAAACTCAAAAGGAGTGCGAACATTCAATTGATTAGCTCACTGGAGGGGATGGAAAGTGATCACCCCTTACTTTTCTTCAAAGACTGGTTAAAGGAACAGTTTACTGGACATGGGAACTTCTTGGAATAGCGTTTAACCAAGGCCTACAGAATTCGTCCCCAGGGGAGACATGCTGACGACACCCCTCGTGTGCTCATGGTGGTGGCTGATGGTATGGGCACTAGAAACTGTATTCTCAGCCTAGCAAAACGGCTGGGATCTTTGAGTATTCATGGCCATATGGTGTATCTTTTCGCGGATTTGTCTTACTCCACCCGCCAGCGCCACAAAAAATTGATGGAGTCAGATGGAAACTTCGGGATTTGTTAATTCTTCATGCGGTCCTTTTCCCAGCTAAGCGCCATATTGTCTACCAGGGCAAAGTATTTGTATTTACTGACCCGACTGATGCGGGGAAGTGGGTCACTCGCTTGAAAGCACGGCAATCATGTGCTTAAACCCAGCAGTCGGACGACGAATCCCTCGAAGAAACCTGAAAAGGACAACTTGGTGATTTGTTTTCCTCACCTGTCTTAAACTTTTTCACGTCTTAAATATAATTGAAGATAATAATAGCTACCTGAGGCTACTGATTAGCTGAGATGTTACTGTTTGTTTCTAAAGGTTTAATTGGTTGCAGTTCTGTAAAGCTTTAATTATAAGAATCAATGATTTGGATGTTGCCAGCCATTACAGCTTACTTACTTGGCATGGTTAATTAATCTCATTGATGCCTTAAGTTAACACATTAAGCATTGAGAGTTTGGGAGAATAGAGCTGTGTTCTCCCTAAGCCTTAATATACTTTAAGATGTACTTATGGATGTGAGATGATTTTTCCCTACGTCTGGAGTTATATTAGGGGTTTGGGATTCTTACCCCATTAGATATTTTCTGTAGGTACAATGGTTGACCCCATGCTCTGTGAGTAAGGCAATAATTATAACATTTTAGGATAATTTTAGAAGTTATATCCACCTTCTCATGGGCTACAGCTGCACAGAATTATGGACTTTTAGTATTAGGAATGTTGTATTGTTTTATTTTGGATTTCTCCCCCGATATAAAGAATGAGCTTGGAGATGCTGATATCCTGAATATTATGGAATGTATTACTTCCACTGTGATTATATATTCGCTGTTTCCAAGACGAAATGTATTCTGTACAAGATTTACATGTAAAATTAACAAATATAAAGTTTAAGAAAAATAAAGAAGGGAGGGTTGGGAGTTGGTTCTAAGACAGAGAGAAGAGTTATGCAGGATCAGCAGAGGGAGAATGAAAAAGAGGAGGACGGTAACAGGGACAAGGAAGGGAGAAGGGTGGAATCAGGAAGGGAGGGCAAACTAGGAGCAAGGAAGGGCAAAAGGAGTGGAGAGCCATATACACCGCACAAGGAGTTTAGGAAATAAAATTCCTGACCTGAAGGCAACTATTATGGAGGTTGACTTGGATCGGGTGGCCATAACAGAATCACGGTGTACCTACAACAACAGCTGGGACGTGGCCATTCTGGGTTACACCATGTTCCGAAACAACAGGGCAGGGAGGAAAGTGTGGGGGGGGGGGGTTGTTATATATGTGAGGGAAGGTGTAAAGTCACGGAGATACAAGGACACAACAGGGATGAAAAAGGGCTGGAGGTTCTTTGAGTTGGCTAGGAGACAGGGTCCAGAGCCTTTATCCACGTGGGGGTGGTGTACAGACCAACACAAGGGGAGAAATTAGACAGGGCACTGGGGAAGACCACAGGCAGAATGGCAAGCAAAGGGGTGATACTGATTACAGGGGGCTTTAATCTGTCGGATGTAGACTGAAGCACTCTGGCTGCAGCTAAATCAAGAAGCAGGGCCATCATCTACTCCCTACAAGAGGCATTTTTAAGGCAACTGGTCACAGAACCCACTAGAGATGGAGCATTGCTGGGTCTGGTACTTACAAACAGGGACAGCATTGCAGACACCACAGTAGGTAGCCCTCTGGGTACAAACAATCATCGTACAGTGTGGTTTGGCATATAGACTTGGCAGGAGAAAAAACATACTAAGGACGAGGGTCCTGGACTTTAGGAACACAGATTTTAAAGAAATGGGAGACTGCCTTAGGAGGCCTTGAAGGAGAGTTAGACCAGGGAGGGGGTGAAGGCACAATCCAAAAGGATAAAAAAGGGAATAACTAAGGTAATGGCAAGCTGCTTAAAGGGAATGAGCATGAGGCCATTATGATTCTCAAAGGAGAAGGCTAAGGCAGTAAAGGAGAAAAAAACAGCTTTTAGAAGTACAGGGAGACCCAGATGAAGGAAGGGGGGCATATCAAGACAAAGGGAGACAGGAAAGAGGGTGAGGTAGCTAATGCACAAACGGTGGAGAGGATCGCCAAGGAGGTCAAAACGGGGATAAGACTTTTTTCAGGTATGTCAGTAAAAAGATGCAGGCATGGGGTGGGTTAGTGAGGATCAGGAGAGTGTGGGGGGGGGGAACTGTGCAGAGGAAGAGCAAGAAAAAGCTAAAACTTTAAATGAATACTTCTACTCTTTCACAGTGTGGAGGAGAAGAGGGATGGACCAACATGTGTCAGAAGGCACCAAGGGAGGCGGGGAGTGGACACAAGTCCATTCTCAGAGGAGAGAGTCTGCCAGAGATTGGAAGTCCCAAAGGAAAACAAGGCAATGGGGCCTGACGGGATACATCCAAGGGTACTAAAAGAACTGAGCACAGTGCTATCTGCCCCTCTGGCAACTTTACTTAGCACCTCATTGGAGATGGGTGTAGTTCCAGAGGACTGGAGGAGGGCTGATGTGGTCCCTCTGCACAACAGCAGCAGCCGGGAGGATGCTACCAATTACAGAACAGTCAGTCTCACATCAGTGGCAGGGAAATTAATAGAAACTCTCCTGAAGGAGAGGCTGATGGAGTACATGGAGGAAAATGGACTGCAAGATCATAAGCAGCAGGGTTTCACGGGGGGGGGGGGGTGTCACATCAAACAAATCTCATAGATTTCTTTGACTGGAAGACTAGGGAAGTGGATCAGGGGAGGGCAGTGGATGTGGCCTGTCGGGACTTCAGTAAGGCCTTTGACACTGTGCCACACAGGAGGCTGATTAAGAAACTTAGCAACCTGGAGGTTGGGGAGAGGGTGGTAAGCTGGGTATCAAACTGGTTGAAAGATAGGAAGCAGAGGTTGTGGTTAATGGCAGTCACTTGGGGGATGGGAAAATGACCAGTGGAGTACCCCTGGGATCAATACTGGGTCCTGGAGGAGAAGGCGTGTCTGCAGATGACATGAAAATCTGCAATAGGGTGGACACCCAGAAAGGGGTGGAGAAAATGCAAAGGGATCTGAGGAAACTAGAGTAGTAGTCTAAGGTGTGGCATCTGGGTTGCAATGCCAAAAATTGAAAAGTCATGCATCTGGGGTGGAGAAACCCAGGGGCTGTGTATAAGAATGTGAGGGGGTACTTATAGGCACCAAGCAAGAGAGGGACCTTGGGGTAATCGTATCTGATGATCTCAAGGTGGCAGGGCACAGTGCAACAAGGCAGTAGGCAAGGCTAGCCAGATGCTGTGGTGCATATGGAGGTGGATTTCTAGTAGAAGGGAGCTGGTGTTGCCACTGTATCGCTCACTAGTGAGACCCCGCCTAGAGTATTGTGTCCAGTTCTGGAGGTCACACCTTCATAAAGACACTGACAGGTTGCAGGGGGTCCACAGAAATGCTACGAAAATGGTGCGGGGGTTGCATGAGAAACCATTTGGAGAGAGGCTACAGGAGATCAACATGTACTCTCTGGAAGACAGGAGAGTGAGAGGGAGACATGACTGAAACCTATAAGTACCTTATGGGGGTGAACAAAGTGCAGGAGGGGAGTCTCCTTCAGAGGAGGAGGAACACCACCAGAACATTGGAGCATGCTATGAAGCTTGAGGAAGGAAGTTTAAGAGGGATGTGAGGAAGTACTTCTTCACAGTAAGGGTGGTGGATGCCTGGAACAGCCTGCAAGAAGAGGTGTGGGGGGCTTCAAAGGTGTGTGGGATAGGCACATGGACATAACAGGTAGAGGAAGGGAGGAAGGAGGGACACCTGAGACCAAATAGGGTCTAGGGAGTAGTTATAGGCATGGAAAAAAGAGCAGACTGGATGGGCCTACTGGTCCTTTTCTCCTGACAAACTCGGTTTCTATGTTTTGTATAGCGCTTGTAACTACAGAATCTTCTGTGTAGAACTAGTTGTCATATCTAGGTGGCAACATTTTGTATAGCTTTTAGAGGGTGATTACAATTGAGACTATCAATTTTGCTGGTCGCAAAAACACACACACATTACTTACACAGTAATGAAGGCAGGGAAACCCCATGAGTGTGTCATTTGGCTTAGACCCACACTTCCATAAGCTGAAAAATAAGGATAACACTGTATTATGGCAGAATATCTCAGTAGGGGTGATTATGGTTCTTTGTCGGTAAGTTTGATTCTGTGCATCTCTCCCATACCTCTTTATCTTTTGTCACTGAAATTTGGGGCACTGACACTTAAAATGAGGGACAATGTGGGACACTATTTCACATAATGTGGGACATATCCTCAAACATGGAGATAAAAGCCGATCACACTGTGGAAACCATGCAGTTCCTTTACTTGTGCAAAGTTTATTTTTGATGTAGTGTTTCAGAATATTATGGATTTCTGTTATAATTACTGGTGACCCTCTTTAATGAATGGCTCTTGACTGATTTCAAAAGCCGGAATAACCAGGAAACGCTGTAATAACTGGTTATTATGGCTTTTGACTGCTCGCGTTCCTCAGTGTTGTTTTAAAAGCGCGAGCAGCCCACTCTCAAGCATGGCTTTTAAAAAGTAGGGCAAATCTCGAGCCGTGTGTGATGAGAAAGCGGTGGGAGTCATCATTTTTAAGGAGAGACCAGCCACTATTTCAGAAACACTGTTCTTTGTATAAAAAAAAGTAAAGACTGCGAGCTGTCTGTTTTTTGAGCTTCCCGGTGCTGACTGGAGACAGCGAGAGGAGACAAGGAAGCCAATGAGAGAGCGATTCTGTACGTCACGTTATGGGTGACAGCAGCAAGTAGGATATGTGTGTATGTGTGTGTCTATGTGTGTATGTGTGTGTCTATGTGTGTATATGTGTGTGTGTGTGTGTGTGTGTGTGTGTGTCTATGTGTGTATGTGTGTGTCTATGTGTGGGACAGAATGTCAGCACCAGCAATTATAAAAAATAAAGTTTATGCAACTTTGGTGTTATGGATTTTTTTTAACACACCCTCGGTGTGTGATGACTTCATAAACTTTATGGGTCATCACACACCTCGGGTGTGTAAAAAAATCCATAAGACCCAGTTGCATATCCATTATTCTCCATTTAAAGTCTGAGTTTACAGCACCTTCTTTGTGTAGTCAGCACCCTTTCCACAAATACATTTTTTAGGTGTAAAATGAAGGCCATGCCTTCCCTCCCTCATAATGGAAACAGCTGAGAGGTGTGACCACATGCACATACTATAAAGCCTCAAACTCGTAGGATTGTATTGACTACGGCCTGCATGCACTGTACTAGCACCAGTAGAATGTCTATGCTTGCATAGGTGGAGGAGCCAGAGAGTCAGCAGGCCCCTCACTTTTTTCACTGGGGGGTCGGCCAATGTACTTTGACACCTCACACACACATTTCAATCAATGGAGCAGGATTAATATGAAAGAGATAATGTTGGTTGAAATAGTAAGAGTAAGAGTAGCAGGCAGGCTGCTTTTGAAATTTTTTGTCATCTGTATGCAGAAAGAATCCAGACAACAGAAAGTCTATTAAAGCATAAAATGTAATTTTGTTTTTCAATTGAGTTGCAGTGTATAGTTATCCGGGATTCACTGTGTTTTTCAAAACTCTAAACATTGCTCATGTTAACACCATTCTGCTTTGATTCCACTTGTCTTAATGCCCCTGCTTTCTCCTTTCTCCATCCTCCACCCTTTCACAACTTCCTCTTCCCTCCTGCAGCTCTACCTATTTCCTTCCTCCCTCTCCTCCTGTTGCTCACTCCCCTCCATCCAATTTCCTGATCCCTGTTATTCTCCTTGCTCCAATCCCTTTGCTTCTCCTCTCCATCGGCAGTAACCTACCGTGCCTCCTACATGGCTCTTGCTAAAATCCCATCCCCCGCATCTAAACTCCCTTCCCCTTCCCCACTCAGCTGTCCTCTCTTCAGCACCCTCCTGGCCATTTTTTGTGAGATAGCACTTGTTCTTACTGGAAGTCAATGTAATATGTTTAATCTGTTTATTCGCTGTAATTACCTAGTGATTGCCTTGTATGTAAAGCTACCAACTTTCTGAAGCCTAAAACTGGGACAGGGTCCATCCTGACCCCCCCCGTGTCACTCACTCCCTCGGGCGCTGCCACAGACAGCGCTGCACACACTCAATCAATTACATTTTGCCCCTGGCTCTGGCCACACTGCCCCACAGTAACACCAGCAGCAAACATCCAGATTAAAACAATACATCGTTCTGCTGCAACAAGTTCTGAAGCGTGACATACAGAAAGTTAATCAGAAGCAAACTTGCTTTAAATTGTGTTCAGACATTCAAGCTGCGTACATTGCTGCTCCTGACAGTCCCATCCCAACCAGCTCACACTCACCTCCTTTGCTGAGCAAACTTCACTTCAGCGACTCCCACCACCACACCAGAATGTTGTCGCACACTCCCCTACAGCTGGTCAGGTTCAGGTACCTTAGTTCACTGCTGCCAGTCTCTTCTTTGTCTGGAGTCCCTCTCAGCTGCTGGCAGGCAGATGTCCACACGTGCTTGCTTGCACTACTACCCAGTGTAATCTTACAGGAAGGAACGTGCTTTACTGTGCTCCCACTTACCTGCTTGCCATCTGACTACCTGAGCATTTTTACATTAACAGCGCAACACGGGCACAGGGGCAGAAGGTTGCAAACTGCTCTCGAGCAGTGCCATGGTGCTGCTGAAATAAATGTCACTCACTGATCAGAAGTCAGCAAAAAAAAAAAAAAAAAAAAAAACGACGCGTAAGCCCCCCAAAATAGGCTTACCTTTAGAGGAGCTCCGTGCTCCCCGGTTTCCCCCCACAGCGTTGTTGGGTTCCGGTGACTCTGGTAGGAGTCACACCTTGTGACCCCAACCCCCGTTGCAGCATGTGGACATTTCTTCCGGTGTCTCAGCCCAATCGGGGCTGGGCCGAGCACCAGAGTGATGGTCCATGCTGCCAGATGCATGGTCCCGGGTCCGGTCTTCAGGCAGATTGGGCTCAGGGCTGCGCAAATGTAAATAAATATTTTATTTTTTAAGATGGCGGTCCACATGCTATGCACATGCTTGGATACCGCCAGGGAGCCGAGATTTAAAAGTGTAGTAGCTCCTAGTGAGGCAGTAGTTTTGGTGCCAGCTGGCATTGTGGGGCACAGTAAAGTTATTAAACGCGGGACTACAAGTCCCGTGTGGTACCAGTGTGGGCTGCAGGTTTGGCACCAATGTGTATGGTCCCTGATTGGACCACTGGTTTTTGCGCCAAAGGACAGGAACCCATAAAAGGGAAGGCTGTAGAGAAAGAAAGGGAGATCTATGATAAGGAAAGAGAGATAAGGAGGTCTCAGCGGGGTGCTCGCCCGCTCGGCTATGCGGCCCCTGCTGCAATAAATTTATTTAAATATATGCGGCCTCTTGAGGAAGACATGAAGGGGCTCAAGTTGCATTTTGCGTGGAGTCCTGGGATTCTCGGCTAGAGAATCCAAAAGGAGGGAAGATGCTGTGAACCCCTTGAGAAGACATGAGGTGAGGAAGCATTTCCAGAGAAAGCTTTATCCTGGGAGGACTACCGGTTGGAGCTAGATGGAGGCTTGTGGCTGGGCCTGGTTTGGCTGAAGGGATCCAGGTGCTGGGACCTAGGTGGCAGTGGGTCCCAGTACTACCTGGACGTGGAATGCCACTGTATGCTGAGGAGCTCCAAGATGTGTGAATCCATGGCAGGCCGGAGGAGACCTGTGGGACTGGTCATGGGGGAAGAGGGCAGAGTGACAGGCTGTATTCAATTTTTCCCTGACAAAGCGGCTGAGCCCCACAAATGAGGCTGTCCTGGACTGGGATCACTGCATGAGGGATTTGCCCAAGCCTGCGGGGTCACCAGTTAAAATTCCCCTGGGATGCCCGTGGCAATGGCATAGCATTAGTGATCCGGTGCTGGACTGTGTTTGAAGGATCACGCTCCCGCCCTTGTCATTTCTGGCTTTAGATGTTCCAGTAAGAAATGACGGGAACCCCATAAGATCAAAGGTGCAGCATTCGTTCTAAAGCTTGTGCTGGAGGAGTAGACGGTGAGGGGGGCCGTAAGTGCTCTGTGCACCCCTTGCAGGTCAGAGCTCCTGGTGAGAGAGTGTGAAGCTGGGAGTCAAAAGTCTAACGCTGCCTGTGTGTGGTCTGTTTCGACTTCAAGCTACTGACTGTGTTGGGACTGTCTGGCCTGAAACATCTTGGGAGGCAGTTTAGCGCAGTGGTTTAAGGCTCTAAGCTGCAAATCTGGTGACGTCCAGCAGACCAGACCTGGGTTTAAATTCCACAGCTTCCACTTGCAGACTGTGGGACCCTGAGCAAGTCACTTAACTTCCCTGTGCTCCCAGGTCGCACCTGTAAAAAAGCTTTCAGCTTAGTGTGCTAGTCCTGGTTACACAACTAACAAAAAAAAAAAATCTTATGCAATTGGGACCTCTGGGTCCAAAAGTACAGCTTACCTTCTGTTTGATTCAGCTACCAATGTGACCCCCTGGTCCTATTCTACTACTCCATGGAGTGACTGTTTATTTTATTGACTGTTCATTAAATGGGATCCCGTTTTGCAATTCTGCGTTTGCCTCTTGTGTTTGAAAGAAACTGTTTGCTGCTGTTAAACAAAGTTGCCTCCACAGCCTTGTACCCAGTGCATTCCAGGGTGGTATCCAGAGCGTCAGGGACTAGAGAATCCATTGAAGAAGATGTTGAGAGGCCTGTCTGGTAAAAGTAGTCTACAAAGGCCTCCGGGTGAAGTGGGCAAGGCCAGGCAGGTGAAGGTCAGCATCATCCCCCCTGCATTCCAGCTCAGCGCCTTGAGGGTCCCGGGTCCCAGATGGAGTCCGTCCATCACCCGTTGATATTCAGGTACTGTTTTCCATGTCATATTTCTGGACTGTGTTTTCTTGGCTGTACAATATTCTCCCTTTCCCACAAACTTTACCACCTTAAATACCCCTAGACAGGGAAGTAGGGGTGGCTAACAACGTGGGGGCTCATCCGGGATGTGATTTTGGGGTGCCTGGGCCTTCTTCCGCCTCACAACTGTGGTGCTGGACAAGCTGCGGACGCCCCCCCCTTCTCTTGATTATTTGGTGTGCAGTCAAAATGGCACCTATGACTGGGACATTTTCACACCATTTCCTGTGAGAGCAGAAAGAGCCCTGTTTTCTGCCTGCGGCCAAGGACTAAAAAGCAAGAATGGATTGTGGGAGCAGAGACTGTACTGTGGGCATTGCCTCCTTTACCCAGCGCCCGGCCCGAGTTTTGAGGGGGTTTGCTCCTGGAATTGTCAGTGCCCCATGTATGTGAACTGAAACGCAGCTAATCCAGAGACATTTAAACTGTTTTGCGAAAAAAAAAAAATGGACTGGGGGGACTGTGTTTTAATAAACAGAAAGAAAATATGATTAAATGTTTATGCCTGTTGGTACAGCATATAGTAAATTATCGATGACTGCACTTTTGACATGCCAGAGTATTAATTAGTTGCATACTGTTTAAAATGTGTTTACTGTTTAAGGCTCTGAGATGCCATTTTGAATGAAGGTTAAGCAATGGCATTCTCAGACTTTGAAAAGCGCTACTGGAGCCAGTGAGTTAAAGGAAAATAATTTCATTCTGGGGACACTCAGGGTAGATTGTTTTCTATAGTTAAAATGTTTTAGGATAAAATGTTTAAAAATAATAAAATGATACAGTAATGCTATGTAGGGAGAATTAGTACTTATTGCTAGAATGTCTGTTTTGCTAAACTGTTTTCTATCTTAAAGGTCCAGGCAGTCCAACGCAGGCCACTGGCTGAAGGTAAGGGTTAAATGGTAGGTTTGTGTCAGGGTACGGGAACTTGGGATGCATCTGTGTGAACTAAAAGCAATCCATCTGTAGGTTTAGCTGTGGGTCGCCAAGGGAAGAAAACTGGGATGCTGTTGGCCAAGTTCCTGGGTACCTCATAGGCTTGGTCAGTGAGTGCCGAGGTAGGGATTAGCTAAGGGACTGGGGACGCCGGTCGGTCGGGGCCGAGCTTTGAGTCTTTCATAGGTCCCTTTGGTGGGTGGCCCAGTAGGTACAGTGATTCCCGGGCGGCTTAATAAGTTAGGACCAGGTAATTGGCTAGTTTAGGTTTCAGGTAAGTGTAGTGTAAATAGTATTAGGGTGGGTTTTGGCTCACCGGGACGTCGAGGGTTTGGTGGGGGAAGTGTGTAAGCCCCCCAAAATGGGCTTACCTTTAGAGAAGCTCCGTGCTCCCTGGTTTTAACCCACGGCATTGTTGGGTTCCAGTGGCTCTGGTGGGAGTTGCACCTTGCGACCCCCCATTGTGGCATGCAGCCATTTTCTCGGGTGTCTCAGCCCAATCAGGGCCAGGTTGAGTCCTGGAGTGATGGTCCATGCTGCAGGGTGCGTGGTCTCGGGTCCGATTTTCGGGCAGATTGGGCTCAGGGCCGCGCAAATGTAAATATTTTATTTTTTAAGATGGTGGTCCGTGCACTATGAGCATGCACGAATACTGCCAGGGAACCAAGATTTAAAGGGGTAGTAGTTCCTAGTGTGGCAGTAGTTTTGTGCCAGCTAGCACTGCGGGGCATAGTATAATTATTAAATGCGGGACTACAAGTCCCGTGTGGTACCAGTGTGGGCTGCAGGTTTGGCGCCAATGTGTACGGTCCCTGACTGGATCACTGGTTTTTGCTCCAAAGGACAGGAACCCATAAAAGGGAGGGCGGCAGAGAGAGAGAGAGAGGGAGCTCTATGAGAGGGAAAGAAAGAGAAGGAGGTCAGACCGGTCCCCTCGGCCATGCAGCCACTGCTGCAATAAATTTATTTAAATATATGCGGCCCCATGAGGGAGACATGAAGGGTCACAAGCTGCATTTTGTGTGGAGTCCTGGGATTCTCGGCTAGAGAATCCAAAAGGAGGGAAGATGCTGTGAACCCCTTGAAAAGACATGAGGTGAGGAAGCATTTCCAGAGAAAGCTTTATCCTGGGAGGACTACAGTTTGGAGCTAGATGGAGGCTTGTGGCTGGGCCTGGTTTGGCTGAAAGGATCCAGGTGCTGGGACCTTGGTGGCAGTGGGTTCCAGGACTACCTGGATGTGGAGTGCCGCTGCATGCTGAGGAGTTCCAGGATGTGTGAATCCGTGGGAGGCCAGAGGAGACCTGTGGGACTGGTCGTGGGGAAAGAAGGCAGAGTGGCAGGCTGTATTCAGTTTTTCCGTGGCAAAGCGGCTGAGCCCCACAAATGAGGCTGTTCGGTACTGGGATTACTGCATGAGGAATTTGCCCAAACCTGCGGGGTCACCAGGTAAAATTCCCCTGGGATGCTCGTGGCAATGGCATAGCATTAGTGATCGGGTGCTGGACTGTGTTTGAAGGGTCTCAACTCCTGCCCTTGTCATTTGTGGCTTTAATTGCATCAGTAAGAAATTAAGGGAACCCACAAGATCAAAGGTGCAGCATTCGTTCTAAAGCTTGTGCAGGAGGAGTGAAAGGTGAGTGGGGCCGTAAGTGCTCTGTGTACCCCTTGCAGGCCAGAGCTCCTGGTGAGAGAGTGTGAAGCTGGGAGTCAAAAGTCTAACGCTGCCTGTGTGTGATCTGTTTTGACCTCAAGCTACTGTTTTGGGACTGTCTGGCCTGAAACATCTTATGCAATTGGGACCCCTGAGTCCAAAAGTACAGTTTACCTTCTGTTTGATTCAGCTACCAATGTGACCTCCTGGTCCTATTCTACTGCTCCATGGAGTGACTGTTTATTTTATTGAGTGTCCATTAAATGGGATCTTCCGTTTTGCAATTCTGCATTTGCCTCTTGTGTTTGAAAGAAACTGTTTGCTGCTGTTAAACGAAGTTGCCTCCACAGCCTTGTACCCAGTGCATTCCAGGGTGGTATCCAGAGCATCAGGGACCAGAGAATCCACCAAAGAAGACGTTGAAAGGCCTGCCTGGTGAAAGCAGTCTACAAAGGCCTCCGAGTGAAGTGGGCAAGGCCAGGCAGGCAAAGGTCAGCGTCATCCCCTGTGTTCCACCTCAGCGCCTTGAGGGTCCGGGGCCCCAGATGGACTCTATCCATCACCATCATCACCTGTGGACATTCAGGTACTGTCTTATGCTGTCATATTTCTGGACTGTGTTTTCTTGTCTGTACAGCGCTCCCCTTTACCCACAAACTTTACCACCTTAAATACCCCTAGAAGTGTGTGTGTGTGGGGGGGGGGCGGTGGCTTACAGACAAAAACAGGACAAGTAAACAAAAACCAGGACAAAGGTGACATTTTGGAAAACTTGTAGGGACATACTGCCTAAAATAGGGACTGTCCTAGTAAAATCAGGACAGTGAGATTTACTTATGTGTAACAAATTTCAACTATGCAATTATTTGCACTGTATTTTTGATTATTGTCTTCTTCCCCCTACCCTTTCCCTCCCGGACGACACATCTGGAAAGGGGACACTTCTCAGGTCTGTATGCCTTTCCTGGTGAAACTTTTGAAAATAAATAATTTTTCATAAATCAATTTATGTAAACAATGGATTATTGATGAATTATTGGGGATTATAAAAAGCCAGGTTATTAAACAGGGTGCCAAGATCCACAGGGATTCCTGTAAAGGGCCTTGGACCCTTCTACAGCAAAATAGACTTGGCATTGCTTATACAGGAAAATAGGAATTCCTCCTCAATAGAAAATAATGTAATCTACAGGGAAAAACTGCCCTGGAGTTACTGGGAAAATGTGACTTCAATCTGGAAGCATTGCCTGAAGTAGGTTGGTGGACAAAAGCATATTCAACAAGGAAATGTTTTCGAAGTTTTGCATAGCTGGCGGCCGCGGTACTTCTGCCCTGCTCCTCCCCACCCTCTAGCACACTCCACCACCACCGCCACGTTCGTATTATACAGACCGACCAGAACGCACGATTTCCACGTTCCCGCTCATACTTCTGGTGAGCGCGGGACTGTGGTGACGTCCTGGTGCCTGCGCGTGGTCTAGCAGGTAGGGCACGTTGTCGGTTAGTTTTGGGCGTCGAGCGAGGCAGGAGGCGTTAGATGCATTTTATTCCGGTTACTGGTCTGCCTTTAAACAAAGGTACCCTTTAAAGAAGAAAAACAGGAACAGGGTTTGCCCACTATTGTTCTTTTTCCCCGCTTGGGCAAACGCAGTGAATTTCAGTTTTACTGATTCATTGTGGGGGGGGGGGGGGTCCTAGTGTATATGTTTTGCGTTGGAAAGTGTGAACAGCCGAGTTTTATGTTGTGACATATGATTGTGTCATTACAGTTACATGGTGTTGGATTTAAAACAAACAAAAAACAGCAGCATAGGTGGAACAGGAAACCCAGATTTGAATCATAATCTCTTGAACCTCTCATGCAGGTCAAATGCCTAGAACATGTCGCACCTTTTTAATTAAAATTATATATGGTTCCGTAATACAGAGCACCATACGTTTGGTGTTAAAGGGACACTGTCAACCTGTTTTTCATCATATTATTTCAAGTTAAAACCCCACATTTTACGATTGCTTACCCTCTCTAAAATTCACTGATGTTGCTGTTTGTTGTGGCTGTCTCCTTGTTTAGTAGAACTGAAATGCATGGCAATGTATATTTATAAACAACCTTGTTTTTGTTTACAATCCTGGTTTTGTTCTTGCTGCATACTTCCTGAGTATTAGAAACACACCCAAACAGTGAAATCACGCATGAGAAAGTGGCCTCCTAAACTTTCACTACATCATGAGGGGTTAGACTGTTTTGTGGGTGTTCCCAGGTCCAGGAAAGATGCGTCTGGAGTTGATCAAGGAATATATGAACATACGAAATTTGCCAGCAGATAAAGGCCTAGAGGTCTATCAAGTCTGCTCGAATGTGCAGCTAGCACCCCTTATTCTGCAGCTGCCCCTCCCTTCCACCCTTCCCCTTCATTAACCCTCCCCCTTGTCCTGTCCCATCCTCGTTTGAAGCAGTCCACTGTTCTACTGCATACCACTTCAGCAGGTAACGCATTCCACCCAGCCACCACCCTCTCTGTAAAAAAGTGTCTCCCCATCTCCCTCCTGAACCTTTCTCGCTCCAGTCTCATATCATGGCGCCTGGTGGCCCTCCCCCCCTCCCTCCCTTACTTTGAACAGCCCCTCTGTACCCGTCTTGTTTATTCCTTTCAATATAAATAAACCTATTTTGGTGTGATAACACCAGTATGTTGGGCAGTCTTTTTTTACTTTTTTATAGAAAATATGAGTCAGAATCAAACTACTGGCTTCATCAACGATCTTTACAGAATGTTGGCAGTCATAAAATGTGTTTTTTAAACCAGGGACACTTTGAGACCTAAGGGAGTTGACAGTGTCCCTTTAAGGACTGTTTATGTCAAGTTAATTTTAATAGTTTACAGGTCCAGAAATAGCTGTAACATTAAAGTGATTTAGTCACATTCTGCAAATGCCTGTTTCACATAGTATGCCATTGCCACTCATGCTTCAGATGCTGAGAGCTGCAATTTGTTCTGTAAAAAAAAAAAAATCTGTCATAGTAATTTTTTTGTATGTTTTTGTTTCTGCCTGCCTTCCAGCTTTCTGTGTGCGGCCACATACCCAGAATTATGTCATGCAAGGGAACTGTCAATGTTTTACATACAGCAACAAGGAATTCTGGGTAAATTATAAAGTTGATTTAAATGTTCATTACTCAGAGGTGCAGCCCCTTATTCTGGTAGTGGGGACCTGCAGAATAGCACCTAATATGTAGACAAATAATCTAGTTCTAGAGAAGCTTGAAGAAGCTAAGTACGTGTGCGCGTGAGCAGACTAGGTGGGCTGTAGGCCCTTGTAACATGGCCAAAATCAGAACATCGGAAACAAGGAGCACAATTGGCTCAGTTGTGTCAGGTGGTACAATAGCAACACGGCATTATGGCATGATAATGCCGTGTTGCTTGTGTAATACAGAAAGTAGGCACAGGGGAGAAATGAGCAGTATAGGAAAACAAGAGATAAAGCAGGGCAGCACACGACGTACCACAACAGAGCACGAATGTAGACGGGGAACGAGCATGTACGCGGACGAGCACAGGAGGAGCAACCGTTGAGGTAGGTTCGTACGGAAATGCAGCCCCACAGGTAGCGCAAGGAGAAATGCCAGTAGGGGATGATTTGGGATGTGTAGGAGCAGGGGCGACACCAAGAGCGAAAGTAATGCTGGTCAAAATGCAAGGTGGAGTGGTGTAACAGTGGGAACCAAGTGAGGAAAGAACAGAATGGGACAGAAACGCAATTGTGAAACAGCGCAGTGAGCGATATCGGAGCGACGTCGCAGAGACACACAGAGAAGGGTAGAAATATGCAAATCATATTGACGGGGAAAGGAGAAATGACAGTATCGGAGACCTCCAAACGGACCGATTAAAATAATAGCCGAACAGATGTTCTGAATTGTGACAAGCAAGTGTTGATAGATACTTTGTTAACACATATGTTAAAAATAGTTTTGACAACACGAGCATATAAATGGAAGTCTGCTAAATGTTGAAAAAGTGCAGCAGAGAAATCAAAAGAGAGCAAAATCTCTTTCTATTATTGCATGCACAGTATCAGAATAAGACCTAGAATAACGACACAATCCTAGAAGCCATGTTACAAGCGCATTAATCCCCTCTGAAGGTGGCATCTAATGGGGAGTTAGTGCCTGCGGCCTCGGGCACCAACGGTCCCAACCATGCATTAACTCCCCATTAGATGCCACCTTCAGAGGAGATTAATGCTTACTTATCTGTCAGCATCTATGTATGTATGTATATATATGTAATATTTATACAATGGGTAGAGATAGTGGAGGAATCTGATTGGCTGGCACCCCTTACCAGCTATGTCTTTTATTTAGGTTATACCACAGGGAAAAACAAAATCCAGCACAACTGACCCACTAACCCAAATCCCTGTACCACCCTAGCAAGACATTGTCATGCTTCCCAATAACGGTAGTGCATGCCAACCTTCACGAACACCAAAGCCCTGCAGACATCTGCTCTTTTTCTGTCTCTACCTCCCTCCGTCGTGCTGCACACAAGACACCTTAATACTGTAGTTTTTTTACTTGCAGACCTATACCAAACCACAGCCTAGGAATCCACGATCCAGTGCAGTAACATAGCCACTGGTTTGTTTTCCTTTCTTCATAACGAGAGGCACCCTGACTCAAACCACCCCCCAAAAAATGTATTAAAAAAAGCGAGACAAAACAGTGCCTTACATAGATCAGAACGAATCTCCTGTCAGCCGAGTCGCCAGGCTGCCAGTGGTCTCTTGCTCTCAGTTCCGACGGACGCCGAGTGAGACCACTGGCACTTTAACAATACGGCTACCACAGAGGGAAACATGTTGCTGCCAAGACCACAAGGAAATCTTTGTCTTGCCAGTGGCCTAGCGACCTGCTGTGGTTGCGCTTTAAGACATTGTGGAAGGTGGGCAGAAAAAAAAAGTCTCACTTCCTTCACTTAGGCTGGCAACAATCAGTGGGAGGTTTTATTTTATTTTATGTCAAAAGCTGCCCCGCAGTCCATTCATCCAATGTGAAAGTAGCTTTCCAGAGATCCTTCTGACAAGTGGAGGGACTTTTTTTACTTCAAAGAAGGATAGTTTTTAATATTTGTTAATTTTTTTGAAATCCTATACTATTTCTCAACATATACCCATTTTATAAGCACAATAACACACTTTCTGGATAAACCCACTTCTTGGGGCAGAAGGCACTCAGAATAAACCACACCTCGTGTGTCATTGCTTATAGTAGCAAGGCATTGTGGGTACAGTGCATAGCTGATTTTTCTGTCTCCCTTATCAAAGAGCAGTCTCCTATGTCGGTAGTGAACCCCCTTCTGACAGAGAAACTGGCTTGCATGCATAGATATATAGTGCAGGTGGAAGTTGGGTAGTTGTAACCCACCTTGGCCCTTGAAAAAGGTAGGGTGCTGGTAGGATTTTCGGGGTTTCTTGTTTTTCCATAAGAAATTATTTGTTCTGTTGTAACTGGGTAAGGCCCACTAGGCGCAGGTGTATGTTTTCAGGGGCGACCCGGGAGCACTGGGGAGGTTAAGTGACTTGCTCAGAGTCACACAGTATGCAGTTGGAGATTGTGGGAATCAAACCCAGGTCTGTCTTCTGGATGTACTAAGCTCATTAACAGCTCATTAGCAGGGGTTGAAATAAGGTTTTGACAGGCAAGGGCCATGAATAGCTCCTGGGTAGTGGCATTTTCCAACAGACCAGGGACTACTCAGGCAAAGCCAGGAGTTGACAGTAACACAGATAAAAATGCATTGAAATGTCTTAGAAGGGAGATAAAATGAAAGTACTTCAAATGATAAAATATGCAATTCTGTATAGAAATATTGTCTACATGTTAAATTATATCTGTAAATTTACTAGGCATGTATTATTTTAATGACAAAATTAATATTTACATTAACACATTCTTACAATAAAACTGCTCATTGGAAAAGGTGCAGTTGGTCTAAACAGAGATGTGCAGAAGGAGGAACTTTACCGAGTGCCTTATACATTTGCTAATTAATTCAAAGAGGAGGACAGAATCTGTTAGTTAAAAACTACACTAACAGATTATCTCCTCTTTTTTAAATTAATTGGCAGATGTACAAGCAAATGGCAAAGTGCCTTCTCAGGTATGTCTCAGTTTAGACCAACTGTGCCTTTTCCAGTGAGCAGTTTTCCTTCTGTGTAGGTGGATTGTGTACATTCTCTTGCATTTCTTTTCTCCATTTGATTTGCTTCAACTGTTGCTGTTTTTGTTAATCTCTGAGTTTATAACTCTAGAAAATATTTTTAAAAGACTAAAAATAAGTTTACTCTAAAAGGACAGAAAGGTATGGTGGTTCATTGCGCCTATCTTTTATTTCAGGACTAGTCTGCTGCAGCTTCATAAGACAGGGTGTAAGACTTTTCTCACCTGACCACCTGTTTGGTACCTCACTACACTGGTGCGAAAGTGATAATCAATCAATCAATCAAAGTCTTTATTTAACCAGGCAGTCACTGTTGGCAAGCTCATTTTCGAGGTGGACCTGGGTTTGTTAACAAGGAACAAGGGACAATATACATGTGATGCAACACACAAGAAAATAGTAATAATACAAATAAAGTGTGATACAATAATACAGTATATACAAAATATGAGCAGGTAGCAGTGACAGTAGTATATGTTTGGAACAGAAGATACAGCTAGTTTTGGGTAGGACACAATTTTTCATAAAAGTAAAGAAATATACATATCAGGTGCACCGAACACAAATAAAACCTAATATAAAAAGTTATATAGTGATATGGTATGGAGAATTTAGAGCTGGAACCAGGGTCAAAGGAATCTGGAAGGGACAGATATGGGGGTAGAAAAAGGGAAGAGGGAAGAGTTGATTATAGATGTGATCAGTCTTTTAATAGTAGTAATTAGAGTGTGCTTGGACTTATAGGAGTCACTATTTAGGGTAGACAGGCACAGGACTCTTTATTATGATGTAGATATAGAGATTTAAAAGCTGCTAGGCTGATGGGGTGAGTTAATTTCAAAGTTTTTTGCAGCTTGTTCCACAGTTGAGGGAGCACAAAACTGCTGGCTGCTCTGCCAATGCGAGATTTTGCATACTTCCCCAGAGTGCACAAAGGTAAACAGACAGAGATATACTGGGGCAGTTTGAGATAGCTTTGTATGTCCAAACTGCAGCATTTTTATGCCGTCTGTAAGCAAGGGATGACCATCCCACTGCCGTGTACAATGCACAGTGGTGGGTTGAGTATGGAAGACCCGTGATAAATTTTATGGCTCTGTGATACTGTATTTTGTAACTGGACCACTGCAGCTGCAAGCACATCCCCGTCTCCAGTTGACGTGCGGAGCATTTCCAGTTAATGATATAAGAAGTGTTTACCGTTATGTTGCTGAGATGCTGTCCCTGCCCTCCCTGTCTAGGCAGCTCCAAGACATTTCTCCATCTCCAGCACATGATGCATGCGCTCTGCAATTCACCCACAAAGCTGCCCTGAAGGTGCTGCAGTTAGCACCACTGATCCTGTCTTACTGAGAGCACCAGGTGCTACTACATAATTTGCAGGTGCTAATTAGCACCCAGCTTCCCCACAGTCGTGCCCTGCATTACTCTAATCTCTAGGGCTAGGCTATACTGCCAGCCCCACAGACAGAAATTGGACAGAAGGGATATAAATTTAGTAAACCAGCTTTGGGGAATTACATAGAAACATAGAATTTGATGGCAGATAAGGACCGCTACTCTGCCCTTTTCCCCTACCTACTAAAAATGTCAGAGATTCTATCTTGTCTCCAGTTTTACCTTCTCTTTTGAATTGGTAGGGTCCCCTATGTCTCTTCCATGCAGTTTTTAATTGCGTTACCGACTTTGTAATGGATGTGGCCACCCGTTCTTATCCCAGGAGTCCTTTAGCATCAGCAGTTTTTTTGTACTTAGCTGGCTAGGTGCAACTGCCCTGGAGGTGTGCCTTTAAGAGATATTTTAATGAGCTTAGGGCCAAGCCAATCAAAAGACAGGAGGGAGTGTGAGCTGAGTGAGAGCTGTTGAAGACTTCAGAATGTTTTCTCTGCTGAACTGAACAATATTGTCTCTGAGGTGTCTCCCAACTTTCCTTGTTGACAGCCTCCTAGTGCTTATCTGGATAAAGTTTTCCTCATAAGTTATTTCCTTTAGTGTGCCGAGTGAAAGTTTTACTTTTTGATTAGCGCTGCGCAAATTTTTTATTTTTAGCGTGACCGTGCTATTTTGACTTTATTTTTACCACGACTATGTAGTTTAAAGCCTAATTTTATCGCGGGTGCTTGTTTTCCACGGTTTCCTTCATTTTTAGGCAAATCCTTGTGGGAACTGTCGAATTAGGGATAGCTGCCTTGTTTTTTACCTCAGACCTTGTGACCTGCAGTGGATTTCAAATTTGAACAGTGCCTGAGGGTTTTCTCAATAGATTGGCAAGTACAAGGAAACATTTTTTATTATATTACTGGACCTTGGTATCATCTGTGCCAGGATTGCCGTAAGGGTCCAGCAGCCACCAGTGCGCAGTTGAGTATTACTGGGTTTCTATTAAGATTGGCACTGGTATAGATCCCAGTTCTACAACCCAAAAAAAAAAAGGTACTAGTAATAGACAGAGTTTTTTAACTAGGGCAGGACTAGCTGGTAGCATTTTCACAGAAACCTGCACACAGTTCGTAGGTCCAGGACTGGTTTGCTTTGCTTAAAGTGGCAAACATAGCAGAAAAATCTTTGATTATTATGGCTGAGGATAAATCAAAGGCTTCCAACGAGGGGCCATTCAAAAGTACTAATATCAAAAGCAAAGGTGCTGAGGAACCCTCCAGATCCCAGCCAAAAAATAAAGCTTCCAAAGATGAAATTCCTCACAAATTGAAAAATAATAAGAGTGACGAAAAAAGGAAGCTTGCTCAAGCCTCTGATGAAGTGACTAAAAAGAAACCCTGTCAAGGCAAATATGCTTCTGTTGCTCCTGGGAAAGCCGATAGTGAGACAACAGGCAGCTTAAAGCATACAGAAAAAACAGAACACTTGCAAACTGCGCAGGTTCTTACGTCAGTGCAAGATATGGAAAAAGCATGGCAGCTGTTTCAAAGATGGGTCCTTGATTTACTGGGGCTGGCAAGCACTCTTCCACAGTTCTCTCTTCTGTTGACTGTGAGGGTGACGCAGATGATGATCAATTTTATGATGCTCCTGACATGGATTTTGAGGGCCTTGAACCCCAAGAGTCCCCAGACCCTTATTTTGGGGATCCCCCGGGTGACCACGAGGATCCTTTCTCTATGTTTACATTTATACAAGATATGCTGGACACCCTGGCCTCCCTACGCAGGAGCCCAACCAGGATGTCGATGAAGACGAAGATTATAGGGAGATGAAGGGTCTTTCTCTCTCCTAAGCTGGTCTCCGGGCTTCATTACGCCTGGGCTGTAACTCCTGATGCTGGTTGTAGGCAGGACTAAAGCTCTGCAGCAGGGGGATAAGAAGCCCTCCACATCTGGTTGTCTCCAGTTTACTTCCTGCCTTCAGTCTGGCAGGTACTCTGCAAGCAGAGCTCTGCCATGTGGCAGAGCTGAAGACAACAGACTGTAAGTCAAACAGTTTGGATTTAATTTGGATATTTGGGGAATCAGCTGTGTTTAATAACTCCATTGTGGGTTCCAGTCTCAGCCTTGCAAGCTGCACAGACTGGTCCTGTTTCGCCGCATTGTTTTTTCCCGCGTTTCTTCTTCAGTGCAGTGGAAGTCTGTTTAGGGGAATTAAAACAGCACTGGAGTGCCTAGGAAGTTGTTTTTTCCTGCAATTTCTGCACTCGCCCTGGAGTGCTTCTTCAAAGGATCTATCCCCTTAGGGCAGTGAAAGTCCGTGTAGTGGAATTCAAAACTGCGCTGGAGGGCTTAGGGAGAATCTGTTACCCCTCAGACAGCAGCCCCATATATTTTCCATCAACGACCGGCATTCTGTCTGTAAAGCCACTTGTTGGTGGGCCAGCAGTAAGATTATGGCAGCTCGTTGACGTACAGGGACCTCTCATCGATGAGCGCCGACAAGTGCTGAGGGTATGAGGAGCCCCAATCTGGAGAAAGAGAACTCTTGTCGACGAGCACAGCAAGGGAACTCATAGTTGACCAGTGTTAAGGGGCATAAGGAGTTGAAATCGGAAGCTACCTGTCGACTGCTGGCAATCCGTTTACCTCAGCCGCTCGTCGACGGTGGACCTGCAGCGTGGGTTTAGCGGCTCATCGATGAGCGCTACAGCGTAGGAGGAGCGCTAATCCAGAGCTTTGGCTCAGCATTCTGCTCCCCCCCTCCACCACCACCACCAAACCAGCAAGAAGTGATGCCCAGAGGGTTTGGTTTTTCTGCATCAAGCACTACAGCACAGGAGGAGCGCTAATCCAGAGCTTTGCTCAGTGTTCTGTGCCCCCCCCACCAAACAGCAAGAAGTGATGCTCCGAGGGTTTGTTTTTCTGCATATGCTCCCAAGAGGCTGGATTCCTGTATAGTCTCTTAGGAATGAAATACAATTATGGACTACACAAGGGGGACAGCTCAGTATTTTGCCCTTACAGGGCCAGCACAACTCTTAAAGGGCCAGCACAATTAATAGCAGCTTCAGCAGCATAGCATCAGGAAGCTATGGGGGGTGTATGTTGAATAGAGGGAGGTAGTGTCTTTTTTGATGTTATGGTCTTACACAAACCTTCCAGGGGCAGAAAATGCCAGCACTGCAAGTCCCCGCTACTGATTCACCTTGGCTGGGTTGCTTTGCCTAAAATGTTAGAAGGGCAGCGTCTGTGAATGGGGAAGACACGACAGAGGCAGACCTTTTCTTGGCTCAGTCTGATAGCCAGCAGACAGGTCAGAATAAGCGGCAGCTACCAGAGAGACCCAGCAGTCCACATCCCCCCTGTGGCACCAGACCTAATAAACAAGTTAAATAGTGCCTTGCTCCGGATCCAATATTCTTTGACTGACTCCCTGGGATCACCAGATGTGAGCCCTCACAAGAAGGTAAAACAAGGAGGACCCCGTTTCTATCCTCATCCCCAAGAGACAGTTGTCCTAGGAGGATCAACATTCCTCATATCACAGGAGAAAGAAAAGATCTAGTTATAGACTGGGAGGACCTAGAGTTTTCTTAAAAAATGGTCCAGCCGAGTTTTCCCTAGGATCTTACCCGGCGGTTCCCACCCAACTGAAACAAGTTTTTTCGCTTGACATCTACTTCTGAACTGGCATCAGCTTTTCCTATTCCTCTTACCATAAGGGAACTTGCTGAAGGAGGCATGGCAAGGTCCAGAAGCACCTATCCAGTGCCCAGGCAGACTACTAAGCTTCTCAGGTTTGACAAGAAGCAACAGGAAAAGTAGTTAAACTGCCACACAAGCTACCCTCTGATTTCAAACCTAACCAAACAGATGGTCAGTTCCCTGAGAACCTAGAGAAGAACATGCCTATTAAGGACCCAGAGACCGACACACCTATTAGTCATCTGCAGTTAATGGACTTAGGCAGCAGACATGTCCGAGGAGGCTGTCAGGGGCGATGCTCAAACCTCGGCTCGCCACTACCTATGGCTTCGGGCCCAGCAAGCAGGGACATCTTCGAAGAGCTGTTTGGTAACGCACCCTGAAGGTTTTCTTTTGTTTGGGTCAGCCCTGAAGGAGGCGGTGAAGAAATCGGGGGAGATGGCTAAGGCACACATGCCCCTGTCAAGGGCAGAGCAATTCCATGGTCCTGAGACCCCAGATGCAAATTTCATGACTGAGCTTATAACTACGGTCCAACTCCTGACTTCTTGGAGGAGGGAGAAGAAGAAGAAGGAAAGAAAAAAGAGTAGGATTCTCCTTGCATAGCCAATATGACCTCAGAGGGGGCAGATCAGGTGGGGAAGGGTGACACCACAGACACAGGGATCAGCAACAAGTAGTCACAAGCTATCTGCGACCATCCTTGAGTAAGGGATAGACTTTCAAATTTTCTCGAAGAATGAATCCAAAACAAGTCGGTCAGAGGGGTCCTACACATCACCAACAAGCCCCCACTACCTTGTGTGGTGCCCTCCCCTATCTCTGGCAACTCATCCAAAAGTCAGGCGATATTACAAGCCTTCTTCAGACAGGGGCTGTTGAGCAAAGTTCCCCCACAGAGATCAATTGGGGGTTACTTCCTCTTCTTCATAGTGCCAAAACGCACAGGGGGGATTCAGGCCCCTCCTACATCTCAAATTCCTGAACAGTGTTATCCACCATAGACCCTTCAAGGTGGACATCTGGTCATCAAACATCAGGGAGCTGCAAAAAGGGAATTTTTCTGCATCCATTATATTGCAAGATGCCAATTAGCTTATTCCCATTCAGGAGCTATGCAAGCAGTATCTCAGGTTCATGGTGGGGGAGCAGTTCTTCAATTCAAAACACTGCCATACGGGTTTTCCTCAGACCCACGGACATTATTAAAGACAGGGCTGGCCTTAGGGTGTATGGTGCCCCTAGGCAAACTTGCCAGTGGCGCCCCACCCCCTGCTCAGTTTTCTTTTTCAGTCTTCATCTCACCCCAACACAAACCATTACATTCTTAATGGAAGGTCATTAAAATAACTAAGACAAATTATTTACCTTTCTTTTTTTTACAGCATGTGAACTTCCAATGTTTGTGTTGTACAATCCTTTGTGTTGACTTGAATATTATCTGCTGTCATCCAATTAGGGTCTGTCTGCCTAATATCAACATATGTAACTATGAGAAACTATGAGATTCTGTGTCATCTAATGCATTCCCTGGTCTCCAGTGGCACCCCACCCCATGATAACCCGTTCTGTTTCATCTGAAGCATTCCCTGGTGTCCAGTGGCTCGTCTCGCCTCCCCTCCTGATCACCCACTGACATAAGTAAAAGCAGTCAGTAGTGGTCCAGTGTCCCTCCAATTGTCCCACCCATGCAGAAACGACCACCACCCACACACAACCCCGTTCCCAGGTGTCCTGCAGTGATCAGTAATGCCCAAATCAATCCAATGACAGGCACAAACCTCCTCTTACCTTATCAGCTGGATGCCATATATGAGCTGTAAGTAGTACATGTACAATACTACAAATAACGTGGCCGATGCCTGTGCCTTATGCCCGTGTACCAGGCAGATTGCAGTCACTGGAATCACAGAGCAGGACTGAGCCATGAGGAAGAAAGGACTAGCACTCAAGGGCAAATTAAAAAGAGTGGGGGAATGCTTAGCTAAAGGATCATTGGCTAAGGCTCCAACTAAGAAGTGTCTATTGTGGTGGCACTGACAGAATAAAAGCAATCAATGGGGTAATCGCTGTATAATGTTTTGCTGGATATTTTCAGTGCAGGCTACAGTAAGCCATGCTTTATGTCACCTTCAACCACTTATCTCACATTACCCACCACACAGCAAGACAAGCACTATGCCCACTAGCTTTATTTTATACTTATGTTTTATTAATTTTTAATTTATAAACAAAAACATGTCTAACAAACTTACTATAATTACATGTGTGTCTAGACCAATACTTTGGGGGGGGGGGGGCAGGACATTTTACCAAAGTTCATTTCAGGAGCTTAATACAGCAAGAATTAAAATTTAACAAACAGAACTTTAAAGTTATTATTTCACAAATGGTTATTCAAAACTGCAGCCCTAGGCCCACTAGCCTCAGAAGCTGAGCTTACCAGCAGCAGTACATGAGTGACAACCACACAGTGACCTACTAGTACCTGTCTTACACCAGGCTGACCATCGACCTCACCTGCTAACACAGCACTGCCTGTGGACCCGGCCGACCCCAAGAGACCTCGGCCCCCTTTAGCCTCTTTCCGACTCTCACTGTCCCTGTGACTGAGGCTGGGACGCGACGTGGGACCAGACCAGTGAGACCTGACCACCACAATGAATTATTAGGGGAAAAAAAAAAGGCCTACACGCAAGAAATCTTTACTGTCTGTCTTCTATCCTCCTCTCCCCGTCTACTCTCGCTGTTGTATATTGTGTTGTAGGCCTGACCAAAAATAAAAATACACTTTTAAGTTTTATTATCAGTCATAAAAAAATAAAATAACCACTCGCTCAAGTCAGTATGCAGATGCAGTGGTCTGAACTGGTCCTCCAGTAGACCATCGACTTAACGGCACGCGACGATGTGGATGAGCCTCCTTGACAGGATCTAATTCTTCGAGTACAGTCTGAGAATCCTGCCCCGTCAAGCCAGGCGAGGAGGACTGTCGACGACGACTCGAGGAGTCGAGAGACTGTTTTCTCTCAGACTCTCACCGAGCGACACACACGTTGACAATGTGGATCCCAGCCGATCGATTCTTCAGAGAATACGGACTGTTGTCGTTGTTGACGAGTCGATGAGAGACTATTTTCTCTCAAGTCTCATCAACACACAAATATGGTGTAAGGCAGCAATGTGCTGTAGGTGCAGCGCACACAGTAGTTGGGTTTCTGGCGAGTGGCTGGCATGCTCTAGGGAGGAGCTAAGGGGTTGTCAACGGATGGGACTGGTGCGGTGGGCAGGGCGCTATGGAGCATGCACACTACTACCTCTGCAAGTTGCAACTTAATTGGCTTCTGTGCTACTGCCGGGTCCTTCCTGTGCCATGGCATTGGCACGTAACCTTAGCTAACAGACTGAGACAGGCAACATCAGTCATCCATTCAAATTGCAGCACACAGATGACAGACAGGTTGGCAGGTGGAGCAGGGTGCATGTACATCGTCGGTGACTGGTGGCAGGCAGGCGAGCATTGGGAGCAGACTGTAAGCGCTGCAAGGAAGTCAGAATTTGGTCGCACATGCCGGGGAAGAAAAATCATTGACTCCATATAAGCAGACACAGTGCACAAAGATCCCCCCCCCACCCGAAAACACATCATATTTGCTACCTTTAAAAAAAAATCACCATCCTCTGTATGCAAGAAAAAAAAAAGGGGAATTAAAAATAACTACATTTTACTGTTCATCATTGGCGCCCCCTGATACATGGCACCCTAGGTGACTGCCTAGTTCGCCTATCCTTAAGGCCGGCCCTGATTGAAGAGCTAGAATATGCAAGTCTGAATTTGTCTCAGGGGGTTCTGGACATTCTCAAGGCCTCTCGGAATCCTGCCACCAGAAAAACTTATAATTCCAAATGGAAAAGATTCAGCATTTGGCATTCCAATAAGCTCATATCCCCAGATTCTGCTGACTTGGCTACAGTTCTGGATTATATGGTTCATCTTAATGGCTTGGGTCTCAGACCAGCTACCCTCAAAGTACACTTGTCAGCTGTTTCAGCATTTCTGTCAAGTGGGAAAGTCCTCCTCACTGGCATCACACCCTGTTTTCTATAAATTCTTCAAAGGATTGCTTAATACCAATCCCCTCATAGGGATCCTACTCCTGCTCGCGATCTTAATGTTTGCATTGCTCAGCTTATGCAACCTCCTTTTGAGCCATTGGCTTCAGCAGAACTTAAGTACTTGGCTTGGAAAACTGTGTTCCTGGTAGCTATTACTTCTGCCAGGCGTATCGGTGAATTACAAGCTCTGTCAGTGGAGCCTTATTTTATCTCATTCCATAGAGATAAGGTGGTCCTTAGAACCAACAGGAGGTTCTTACCCAAAGTGGTTTCAGACTTCCATCTGAACCAGTCCATGTCCCTTCCTTTGTTTTTCACTGATCATTTTTCTTCAGGAGAGAGAAGATTACACAGTTCGGATGTTAAAAGGGCCCTTAGCTACTACATTGAGCATATTAAGGCGCTTAGGTTTGACTCCCTCCAGTTGTTCCTCACTTATGGTGAAGTGGTGAAGGGTAAACCTGCTACTAAGAGAACTATTGCCAGATGGATTGTTTCGTATACAATTCTGCTATGAAAAGCTAGGCAAAGTACCCCCCTCAGGCCTGAGGGCTCATTTGACTAGAGGTACAGCTGCTTCCCTGGCTGCTGCCAGGGATATACCCTTATTAGAGATATGCAAAGCAGCCACCTGGAAAACAGTCCATACATTCACCAAGCATTACTCTCTGGATATCCAGGCTAGGAGTGATGCTAGGTTTGGTACAGCAGTACTGCAGAGCCTATTCCCAAAATAGGTTCCGCCCCTCCTCCATGGAGGTACTGCTTGGTAGTCTGCATATTCTCAGAATACAGCAAGACTTCATGTTGTTTGAAGAAAAAAATACTCACCTTAGTAATTGTGTTTCTTCTAATGGAGCCTTGCTGTATTCTGCCGCCTCCCCTCTTTGAACCTGGTTTTTGGGAAGTGGGCTGGCAGACGCAGTGTTGCACCTCAGAGGTGCATCTGGCACTCCCCCTTTTTAGAGAGGGGGTGTGGGTTATGTTATATTGTTTTTGATAGTTATAGTTGTTCATTACCTGGTTTTTGTTTTGTATTTCTCGACTTTAGTCTTTTGGAATCCAAAATTCTTTGTTGCCCTTGGGCTAGTAATTTTGCAGTTTCCACACAGTAGGTGTAGCTAGTTAGTATTAGCTTGTAAGAACCTGATGGTTACACTTGGAAGTGCAGCAGACAGAGGTTTGAACAGAGCTCGATCTCAACGTTCTATGCTCTGGCATAGAGTTAACTCTTTCCTCTCTGGAGCAGTTCAAGTGCTGGGGCTAACTGCATATTGTCAGAGTACAGCAAGACTCCATTAGAAGAAACACAATTATTAATGTGAGTAATTGTTTCTTTCATGCTGCTGTTGACTCTAATGATGTGGCATCTAGAGTCATGGCTACATCTGTGTCTCTCAGGAGATTTGCTTGGCTCAGATGTACTAGCCTGTCTCAGGATACCCAGGCTAAGGCCATGGATTTGCCTGTGGTTGGTAATTCTCTGTTTGGGGAGCAGACAGAGGGTTACATGAAGAAAATGGACAGATACAGAACCACCTGCAGGAGTGCACAGGCCAAAGACAGGCAGGCCACTCCTCAGAGTCAGCAGTCTAGGGGGTAGGGGCAGGCCTTTTTACCAAGCTCAGGCCTCTTCTTCCTTCCCACAGAGGGTGTTCTTCTGAGGGAGAGGTAAGAGGGGGATGAGTAGGGCTGCATCCTTTTCCCAGTCCAAGGCTCCTGCTAAACAGATACCCTGATGTGTCAGTTCGGGTTGCCTCCCCTATACCAGTAGGAGGCAAGCTGGCTTACTATTTCCAGGCCTGGAAGTCTGTTACTTCAGACAAGTGGGTACTGGAGGTAGTAAGCCAAGGCCTGACTCTCAGTTTCAAGAGATTTCCAAAAATGAGAGTCAGGTTTTTTTTCCTGCATCAGCATCAGAGACCATTGCCTTAGAGGCAGAGGTTTCTTCCCTGCTAGCTCTCAGAGCTGTGGAACAAGTTCCTCCACAACATAGGGGCAAAGGGCTGTACTCCAGGTACTTCCTTGCCCCAAAAAAGACAGGGGAGTGGCGACCCATCCAAGACTTAATATATCTGAACAAACATAAAAAAAACAAAGTTCAAAATAGTGACTCTGGGAGTAACCCTCCCCTCTTTGAGGCCAGGGGATTGGCTAGCATCCCTGGACCTCAAGGATGCCTGTTTCCACATTCCTGTCAGGTGCTCCCACAGAAAGTACCTCAGGTTCGAGTTGCCCTCAGGCCATTACCAATTCAGAGCCATGCCCTTCGGCCTCACTTCAGCTCCAAGGGTATTTACAAAGTGCCCTGCAGTAGTAGTGGCCTTCCTCAGAAGGCAGGGTATCTCAATATTCCCTTATCTGGACGACTGGCTCATTGTAGGCCAGTCCTCAGACCAAGTTAAGTCAACTCTGGAAGTTTCTCAGAATATGCTCAGTTCCCTAGGATTCATCCTCAATCTTCCCAAGTCAGTTCTCGAACCTGTACAACTCCTCACTTTTATAGGAAAAGAGTTAGATACAGTCCAGGCAAGGGCCTTCCTCCCACAGACAAGGGTAACTGCCCTTACAGATCCGACCGCTGGTCTCTCGACCAGCCAGGCACTTTCTCCAACTCCTAGGCCACATGGCAGCTTCGACTGCTGTGGTACAAGGGGCCAGGTTTCAGATGAGGGACATTCAGTTCCACTTAAGGCAGTTTTGGGCTCAGAAGAAAGATTCTGTCACCAAACTGATTCCAGTGACTCGGACTCTGGTCCAGGCTCTCCAGTGGTGGCTGGATCAGGACAATCTCAGACAGGGTGTTCCATTTCTCAGTCAAGCCCCCTCAGTGGTTTTAACCACAGATGCCTCTCTCCTGGGTTGGGGAGCCCATCTGGGGACTCTCACTGCACAGGGAATTTGGTCACAGCAAGAGTCTCTCCTTCACATCAATCTCCTGGAACTTAGAGCTGTGTTCCTAGCCCTCCAGGCTTTCTCGGAGTCAGTCAAAGGCAAACTAGTGCAATCAGGACAAACAACACCACCACAATGTGGTACATAAACAAGCAGGAGGGCACTCTAGCTTACTCTCTCCAAGATTTCCTGACAGCAGTTCATTTTCCAGATAAGGACAATGTGTTGGCAGATGCTTTGAGCACAATATCCTAGGGCCATCACGAATGGACTCTGAACCCTCATATCCTGAAAGTCATCTTCACCAGATGGTACACTTCAGAGATAGATTTGAAGCCCCAGACAATTATCAACTTCCTCTGTTTTGCTGCAGACCTCCAGTCCTATGGACTGTTCCTCTGGATGCTCTCCTATTAGATTGGACAGGCAGGTTTCTTTATGCCTTTGTCCTGATCAAGATCGGGTCTCAAGCCTGCACAGTGAGTCTGGTGGCCTCAGACTGGCCAGACAACCCTGGTATCCTCTCTTGTTCTCTCTAGCAGCATCACCCCTCCTGTCTCTACCCAGGAGACACAATTTGTTAACCTCTTTCCAAGGGAGGATTTGGTATCCCAATCTCCAGTCTCTCAGTCTCAAAGCCTGGTTCTTGAAGTGTTAGAATATGCAGGCCTGCATCTTTCTCAGGGGGTCATGGATATTTTGAAGGTCTCTAGGAAACCTTCTAACAGGAAAACTTAGAATTCCAAAAATGGAAAAGGTTCACCATTTGGTGTTCTCAGAGAGGTATACAGCCGGAGGCTGCAGGTATTGCCACGGCCTTGGATTATTTGGTTTATCTTAATAGCCTAGGCCTTAGGCCTGCAACCCTTAAAGTTCATTTAGCAGCTGTGTCTGCTTTTCTTTCTGCAGGGAAGGGATCTTCAAACAACATGAAGTCTTGCTGTATTCTGACAATTTGCAGTTGGCCCCAGCACTTGAACTGCCCCGGAGAAGAAAGGGTTAACTCTATGCAGAAGCATAGAACGTGGAGCTTGAGCTGGGTTTTCAAACCTCTGTCTCTGGTACTTATCAGTGTAACCATCAGATTCTTTACTTCGCCTAACTGTGAAGTCGCTCCAGAGAGTTCTCCTTCGCTCGGTTCGGTAAAGTTTCAAAAAGCATTCGGTTTTTCAACTGATTTATTATTTTTTCGGTAATCAAGTCTTTGTCTACGGTACAGGTAGTGTTGTAGATAGGTAGTTATTTGTTTTACTGTGGAAAAAGGTAGTTATTTGTTTTACTGTGGAAATATTTTTTTCTCGGTTTCCGATCGGTTGGTCCAGTTGCAAACCAACCTTTTGTCTATATTTGTAATTTCTGGGATTTAGTAGTGGTGTTCCAGTTCCTATCAGTTTAAAAAAAAAACTGACCTTTTCTGTTTTTTTTCCACAGCCCGTAACACGGTTGGTAACAGATAGGGGAGTATTACCTGGCTTGAAAGCTGTAAAGGGTAATTTTTTGTTAGTGTGGCCAAGTCTGAGAAACCCAAGAAAAAAAACGGTCCCACTGGGTTTCAACACTGTATTGAATGTGGGGAGGCCTTTGCCAAGGCTGACCTGCACCTCATCTCTGTTTACTGTCTGGGGTTTGACCACCTCAAAACAGACTGCCAGATTTGTAAAAATTTTCCTAAAGCCACTCTGGAAAAAAGGTTGAGTAGGCTGAAGGAGAGGGAAGCCAAGAAGTCCGTTGATCCAGATGGCCAGCCCGGTTCAGTTGCGGCTGAACCTGAGGAAGTGCCCACTGACCTGGGCGATACTTCCTCGGGCAAATGGAGGTCCGACTCCAAGGGATCGGTTCTGGCAGAAAAGGAAAAAGAAGTCAGTCGGTTCGGATCCAGCACTGCGTACATCAACCGCTGACGAAATAGCCAAAGTGATCAGTATAGTTCAGTCGCTTCGCCTGGTTCCATCCGAACTGGCGCCGTTGGTTAGGCGATCGGTTCGGTCGGATCCGACTGCACCGGATTACGATCCGGCTGCTTATTATGATGTGGAGTGGGAGGGAGACGAAGAGTATCCCGATGATGATGATGATAATGATCTTGAAGGCTTGGATGTGCCTATTGAACCGGACACCTCCCCAGACAGGCCTTCCAGTGTCTCTCCCCCTCCCCCCCGGCTTTCTGAGTCCCCTTCTCACGGTTTGTGTTTTTATTTTACAAGAAAGTGGCTGAAACCGTCCAGCTCCCAATGGTAGAAGCTGCTGAGGAGGAAGAAGAGCCTGATTTTGTTGAGATGATGCTGGTTACACTGAGATGTACCAGAGACAGAGGTTTGAAAACTGAGCTCGAGCTCAACGTTCTACGCCCTGGCATAGAATTAATCCCTTATTCTCCGGAGCAGTTCAAGTGCTGAGGCTAACTACATGTAGTCAGAATACAGTAAGACTCCATTAGAAGAAACAACATTACTATGGTGAGTAATTTTTTTCTTATTTAATCTGTCTATTAACTCCTGCATTGTCCCTGGGGCATGGAAAATAACTCGGGTGTTTCCTCTGTTTAAGTCGGATGACCCTACTGACCTAAATAACTACTGACCTATTTCCATTCTGCCTCTGCTCTCTAAGCTCCTTGAGAAGTTGGTAAATGCACAAATTAGAAACTACATCGAGAAAGCAAACCTTATAGACCCAGCCCAATCAGGATTTCATCTTTCCCATAGCACCACTTCAACTCTAGCCTCAGTTACAAATGACTGGCTCCTTGCAGTGGACAGGAAACAAGTCACAGGGGCAGTCTTCCTGGACCTTAACAAAGCATTCTACACAGTCGACCATATTCTATTCCTCGATTCATTGAACTGGCATGGAATCTCCGGGACTGCGCTGTCATGGTTCGACAGTTACATGTCAGCTAGGTCTCAACAGTTGAAGGCTGATGGCTCCCTATCCCCGCTTCTTCCACTCAGGAGAGGGGTACCCCAAGGTTTGAACCTTGCACCACTTCTATTTATGATATACATCAACCGCATCGGAAATGGCATCAGCAAAGCAAAACTACACCTTCTCGCGGACGATATAGTGATATGCATATCCAGTCCCTCGATAGACGAAGCCCACGCAGAATTACAGGCAGAATTTGATCTCCTCCAGCACAGTCTCATATGTTCAAAACTGCTGTTAAACGCTAAAAAGACAAAAGCGATGTTCTTCTATTCTAACCACGTGCCCTCCATCCCTGTCTCGCTTGCTTCCTTGCCCCCCTCAAGACTGTCTATGGCAATGATCTCATGCTAGTCCACAACTTTAAATACCTAGGCTGTGAACTAGATCGACATCTAACTTTTTCAGCTCACATCAACTCCCTTGCAAAGAAATTACGTCAAAGAATTGGCTTCTTTTATAGGAATAAATCTCTATTCGATTCTGACTCCAGACTGCGCCTGGTCCAGACAACCTTTATACCACTTATCGACTATGTCGATGTTCTATATGACAGATGTTCTGATGCCCTGCTACGTCAACTGGACACTCTCTATCACAGAGCGATACGCTTAGTTTCCAGTGCTTACTGTCGGACTCATCATTGTGACCTGTATGCCTCCCCCGGGTGGACCTCCTTAGCAACCAGGCGTCTCTTCCACTTTATCACCTGGCTCTACAAAACCCTGCTGGCAAAACTACCCCCCTATATCTCCAACCTCTTTCAACGAATTACCTGCCCCTACCCCCTACGCAGTAAATCCTTCATTATGCTAGACATTCCAACCTCCCGTTCCTGGTTTGGAAGCATGGCTATAAGCCATGCCCTCCCTGCTGCCTGGAATAAAGCCCAACCAGGCTCAAACTGCAAAGCCGGATCCCCCTGAATAGCTTCAAAAGACTGGTTTATGACAACCTATGGGACTTCGGTGACTGCGGTTGATAAAGTGCCTTCTACCTGCCTGGTCTATTGCAGTGACCGCTCTATCCTCTTGTCCACCCCCCCACCCCTAAGTGACTTTCCATTGTACTTCCATTCCCCCTTCTTCCTCTCCCCCTCCCTCTCTCCATGTTACACTACCATCACCACACAGTCTACCCCTAGTCTGTATCCCACCCTGTCATCACTCAACAGTCCCTGCCCTTATCTACGGCTATCCTTTCTTTACCTTCTATCTCTACCTCCTCTCCCTACCACCTCCATAGTGCCCTTGCCCCAGCCAACATAGCCACCATGTTGTATTCATTTTTCCCACCCCTCCACCTTGTTGTCTGCCCCCTCCTACCTCCGTCCTACCATCCTCTGTCCCTTCCCCCTGACCTTATCCCACCACACCTGTGCCACTATCTTTACTTTCCTTGCTGGCCTTGTAGTCTCTACTTCCCTCATGAGGTACTATCTTGTTACTCAGAGCTAACCATTTATTTAACTCGTAGCTTTAGTGCGCCTGTGTATATATGATATAAATATTATTGTCCTATTTTCTTCTTATGGATTATTCGTGTGTTTAATGCATATTACTTTATATATGCTTGTGTAATATCCTTGTTAATCAGGACCTCCATGTAAATGAGCCTGCTCAACAGAGTTTTTTCCTGCCAATAAAACTTGAACTTGAACTCTTTGTCGTTTTCCTGTGCTCCTTGTTTGTCCCTACTTTTTTTGCTTTTGTTCTTGCTCCTCCAGTTACTGGATCTCCCTCTTTTCCTGTTTCTAGAACTGCTTCTAGTTTTTGTTCTCCCTCTATTAAGTGTCTTCTGTTGTCTGTCCCAAATGAACACTTTTCCTGAATTGTAATCCTGTTGATGATCCCTTTCATGTTTTGTATTCTTCCTTTCAATTATTTCTTTCTCATGTTGTTGCACAATTTTATTCAGTTTTTTTTCTTTTTGTTTATAAAGTGGATGATCTTTTAGTTCCTCTAATTTACTTTGTGTTGCTGCTGTGTCCTTTTTTGCTTGTTCATAATTTTCATTATCTTCCTCAATCAGTAATTTAATTAGACCTTCTGCACAAGTACTCAGAGTGTTCTCCCATCTGTTTTCCCTTTTAAAGTTCTCGGTCCCACATGATGGTTGTATATCCAGTCTCAGCCCTCTTGGTTATCTATTATTCTCTAGATATTCATCTTGCAGACTATGTGAGTTGTAATACAAAGAGATTTCAGTTTTTAACAATTTTTCTAATTTATGAAATGTAGGTTTTAACTCTGCCGTATTGGTCAAATGTTCACTCACTGTTTGTAGGCCGAATACATGGGCTCCTTTCGTCAGTCTTCTCCTCACCCTATCTTGAATAGACTCCAGACATGACACTTCGTCCTCCTCCTCGTCAGTTATTTTTTCGGTCAAACCCATATGTTCTTCCAAATCCCCCACCTCACCTCGATTAGTATTGTAGGTCCCGCCATCACTCAACAATTCAGGCTTACTTCGATTTTCAGTGCTTCCCTGTGCAAGGGACACAAGCAGCTCGATAACACTTAACGGAAAAGCGATGTCTTCAGAGGAAAAACAGAGGAGCGTGTAGGGTGCGTGAAGCGTCTGGAAGTTTTATTTACATTTCAGCTTCTCACACTGGGTCTCGAAATTGCTTGCTTCACTAGCCTTCTGGACTCCCTTTAGGTTACTCTGAACCTCTTTTCCTGACCGGGGATTACAGTCAGTCTCCCCAAGTCATCTTTAACTCCCTCGCAGAGCCTTTAGTTCATAGGTGTGGTCTTAGACACTGTCCAGTGCAGAGCCTTTCTCCCCTCAGAGCAGAGACTCTTCGAGAGCAGGTCACCCTGGTGATCTCGTCCAGATCTCTTCTGGCCAGAGCGTTGCTATGCTTGCTGGGCCTGATGGCAGCCTCTATCTCCACAGTTCCTTTTGCCAGGTTGCAAATGCGGATCTCCCAGTGGATGTTACGCGCCAAGTGGGACCAGCGTTTGGTTGACCTGGACCATCCTGTTCTGGTCTCCAGCGCAGTCAAGAGGGATCTCCTGTGGTGGCTAGACCCTCTGAATCTGTCCAAGGGATTTCCCTTTCAAAGTTCCCCTCCTGTTTGGACCCTCACCACAGACACTTCCTATCTGGGTTGGGGAGCGCACCTGGGGGACCATCGAACCCAAGGTTTGTGGTCCCAGCTTGAGATGGCCTTGCACATCAATATTCTGGAGATGAGGGTGGTTCTTTACACCCTTCAGGCTTTTCAGACCATCCTATTGAGAGGAACACTGCTGATCCAGACAGACAATATGTCGGTAGTTTGGTGCATCAGCAGCAGGGAGGCACCTGGTCGTACCCCCTATGCAGGAAGGTGATGAGGATGTGGAATTGGGCAGTCCAGCACGACCTGTTTCTGGCAACTGTGTATGTTCTAGGCGTTCACAGCGTCCTGCCGGACAGCCTCAGTCGTATGTCATCCCTCACTCATGAATGGGAATTAAGCCAGGAGGTAGCAGACTCTCTCTTCTAGAGGTGGTGTCGGCCAGACATTGATCTGTTTTCCTCCCCATCCAGCACAAAACTTCACAGCTTTTGCATGCTTGGTCCAGAGCCTGGAGCTTTCTGGCAAAACGCATTGTCACTGTGTTGGACAGGGAAGTTCTTGTATGCCTTCCCTCCCTTCCCATTCTACAGGGGGTATTTCTCAAGCTCCAGGCAGAGGGAGCTCAGATGATCCTGGTAGCTCCACTCTGGCTGAGGCAAATCTGGTTTCTGCTAATGCAGCAGCTCATAGTGGAAACCCCAGTTCCTTTACCTCTCAGGCATGGTCTGTTGACTCAGGATCAAGGCAGGTTGGTGCATCCAGGGCTCAGGACCCTGCATCTTCATGCGTGGCTCTTTCAGACATAATCAGGGCTCATTTTGGGGTCTCCCAAAAGGTTGCTCGGGTCCTGGTGGAGGCAAGGAAACTCTCCACCAGATCCACCTATGCCATGAAATGGGAGCGTTTTTCCATCTCGGCGGCTTCCAAATGCTGAGACCCCTTTACCTGCTCTGCTCCCCAGGTTATGGAGTACCTCCTGCACCTGTCTGATTCAGGTCTGTTGTATTCGACCCTTAAGGTACACTTGTCGGCCATCTTGGCCTACCACGTGCCGGTGGAAGGAAAAACCGCGGCTCAGTTGGAGTTCTCTAAGACCTTTTTAAAAGGGATCCTCCATCTTAAACCTCCCATCCATAACCCCACCCCACCTTGGGATTTAAATTTTGTGTTAGAGAAGCTTACGCTTCCTCCTTTTGAACCAGCGATGAGCTGTGACTTGTGCTACCTTTCCTGGAAGGCGGTATTTTTGGTTGCCATTACTTCTGCCTGTAGGATTTCAGAGCTTCAGGCCCTGATGCATAAGGAACCTTATTTGATTTTCCACAAGGACTGGGTGGTCCTGTGTACTAATCCTAAGATCTTTCTTCGAGAGGGCTCTTGCAGTAGGTAATTACATATAGGACTGAAGCCGGTAGGTGTCAGGACCACACAGAAAAATTTCTAGCTAGCAGTCTCTGGCAGGGGACTGCCCGTCAGTGGCCGACATCAGATGATGTCGGGGTAAAAAGGCGGTCCCCGCCCGCCTTCAGTTCTTTCTGCGTTAGCTTGTGAAAGTGCCTCGCTGGTTAAGTTCACTGCACCGTCAGTCAGTTCGTCGGTTTTATTACTGTTTTTTCTTCGATTTTCTCGTCAAATCTCTTCAGTTTCTGCTGTGTATGTCGTCCCCTACTCCATTCGATTCGCATAAAAATAAGTGCGATTCCTGCAGTGCCCAGCTCCTGCATAAGGATGGACACTCCCAGTGCCTCTTCTGTCTAGGCCCGGATCACCCCATGGAGAAGTGCCAGCACTGCCAGCAGTTTAGCGCCGCCACCCGCAAACGGAGGCAGCAGTCCCTGGAGGCCCATATCTTGAAAAGGAAAATGTCCTCCATGGAGAAGGAGCTGAAGAAGCTTCAGCAGGCCTCTACTTCTCCTGAGGGTCACCACAAAAAGAAGGAGAAGCACCGGGACTGGAACTACTTCCACGACTCCAGCTGGAGTCGCCGTGCTGAATGTAACGTGGGGAGGTTTCTAAGGCGGCGTTGGTCCCTCCCGTCGAGCTCACGCTCGGGCCCATCGGGAGCCTCCGGGACAAAGGAGGCAGCTGCTCCAGGAAGACCGCACTGTGCGGCCTTCGGGTCGAGCAACTCCAGTAAGCGGATGTCGGTGCCACTGACACCCGCTGAGACAAGAGCTACTAAGATGCCTGCCCCTTTGAGGTGTGCTCTGTCTCAGCGCCCACAGGGCGCTTCCCCTTGCGGCCTTCGCCGGGCGTCAGTTCTGATAAGTCAGACGCCGGCTCCTCTGACGCCCGCCTGGATCCCGCTGGTAAGGCGGACGTCGGCTCCTCCGACAGACGCACGGCGTTAGAGCTGACGCTGGACCCTACTGATCAGTCTGTCGTTCTCAGCTCCCCACAGCGCTCTTCGCTGCTGACCGAGGCTCCAGCGTCTCCCCTGTTAGACCCTGGGGATTTTAGTCCTCCTTCCCCGGGCAACACTGAGGATGCGGGCACGCTTCCGTCAGGTCTCCCTCCTGCTGGGCTGGATGACCTGAGGTCGGACCCTCGGACGCCGGCTCCGACGCCGGCCTATCTGACGCCGGGCAACATCCCCTTACCGGATGCCGTCCCAACGCCGGAATCGACGCCTGCCGGGCCACCTGCTCCTGGCCCGCCTGTTGGGCCTATCCCAGGGCCATCTGCTCCTTCAGAGCACCTGGCGCCCGGGTATTCGACCCCGTCTTATCTGATGCCGTCCTACCCGGGACTGCCGTATCCAGCACCACAGTACCCGACGCCGACCTACCCAATGCTGCAGTACCCTATGCCTCAGTACCTGACTCCGGGCTTCCCGCCGTCGGGCTATGGATATCGCATACGGATATCCCCAATATCGTATCCTCCTCCTCCACCACCCCCAGCCGCGGTGGATGGAAGAGACTCTGGCTTCCTGGTGGGCTGAGGCCAAGGTTCAGCTTATCAGGAGGTGAGAGAGCCTGCCAACCCGGACCGGTTCCAGATGCCGTCGTCGGAGGCGAGACTCCTCCCCTACCCGACACCAGGGCGGCCTTCCAGTGCCAGGGCTGGGAGACCGCTTCCCATGGGTTGCCCAAAGGTCCGTTCCTCTTCAGCGCGGAGGTCTTCTTCTTCTTCCTCTTTGGAACCTCGGAATCTGATACTGATGGGTGCTCCTTCCGATGACGAGCCACGCACTCCAGACAGACCCAGGCCTAGGACTCCTCCGAAGTCACCTCTGGAAGATCCTTCTTTTCTGGAGTTGCGGAGGAAGATCCAGACGGTTCACCATTGGCAATCTCTGGAGCCAGATCCACAGCGAAAGAAACTTGCTGCCCATTTGGATCTGCCCGAAACTGCTCCGACATTGATTTCACCCTGGATCGAGCCTCACGCGCACCTTGTTTCCACTATTTGGAAGCAACCATCAGCATTAGCCCCCCTTCCGCGGAAGGCAGATAGGCTATACCAGGCTATGGAGAGTCTCAATTCTCTGAATACACACCCCAAAGCCGATTCTGTCATGATTAGTGCCGCTCACGGCCAGTCAACGAATCCAAAGCATCTCAGCTCGTCTCCACCGGACAAGGAATCCTGCCTTCTGGAACAGTACGGGAAGAAGGTGTACGCTTCTTCCACTCTGGGAATAAGGGCCCTGAATTATGTCGCACATATGGGGGATTACCAGAAGGCTATCCGGAGTGAGGTGGAAGCCAAGCTGGACTCCCTTCCTGAGCCTCAGACTAAGCAGGAAGCGGCTGATCTAGTCCGGTGCTCGTTTGGCCAGTTGGCACATGCTTCGTGCCACGTACGATGCAGTGGACGCTGCTGGTCGGAGCTCAACTTTTGCTGTAGGCCTACGGCATCATGCCTGGCTCCGGGTGTCAGGTTTGGTCCCTGAAGTGCAGTCCACTATTCAGGACGCGCCCTTCAGGGGGTCGGTGCTGTTCGGTGGGGATGTCAAGGACATCATCACCGACCTGCAAGAGAAGGGCACTGCACTTAAGTCTGTCGACTCCATGTACAGGCCCCCTCAGAGACAGCACTGCCCTTTTCGCAGACATTCTTGGCCCAAAACGAAACCTCAGGGCAAGCGGGCCAACAAACGTCATGCCCCTCCGGCTGCCAAGCCCCCCCTCGCCCAAAAAAGCGGCTGGATCTTCAGCCGCGGCACTGCCCCACACCTCCTGACTCCTCTCCCACAGCCTCTGGACTTTCCAGAGGAACCAGTAGGAGGGAGGTTCTCCTTCCATCTACCGGGACGGGAGAAGATTACATCAGATGCTTGGGTGCTCCAACTGATAGCAGCAGGACACTTTCAGAAACCACCCAGAAAACTACCCCCCCCCCCGGGTCGTCTTACTCCCCGGAACATCTTTCTCTGGTTCAGGAAGAAATATCCTCCCTTCTTCTGAAGGCGACGATAGAGCCTGTCCCAACCTAGCTTTGGGGGACAGGCTACTATTCCCATTTCTTCCTAGTTCCAAAGAAAACGGGGGACGTGAGGCCTATTTTAGACCTCAGTTCCCTGAACATGTTCATGGAGTACAAACGGTTCAGAATGCTCTCCTTGCAAAGCCTTCTGCCGCTTCTTCGGCAGGGATAGTGGCTATGTGCTCTGGACATGCAGGATGCTTACCTGCATATCCCTAGTCGCCCTTCCCACCACAGATTCCTCCGGTTTGCTTTCCATGGAAACCACTACCAGTTCAGGGCCCTCCCATTTGGCCTTTCCTCGGCACCCGGTGTTCACCAAATGCCTTTCTGGTAGCGGCTCACCTGCATACCCAGGGAGTACAGGTTTCCCGTACCTGGACGATTGGCTCCTGGCGACCCGTCCAGGAGGATCTCCTGCACTCCCTTTCCCTTACCCTGCAGGTTTTTACCAGCCTGGGTATCACCATCAACTAGGCCAAGTCCCATCTGGTCCCTTCCCAGAGGCTCCAGTTTATCAGGGCGATCCTGGACATGACCTCCGGTATGGTTTTCCTGCCACTGGACAGGGCAGATACCCTTCAGGCTCATGCAAGCCTGCTGTCCAGTCGCGTCAGCGCCAGGTCAGTCCTTCGCCTCCTCAGGCTCATGGCGGCTGCTATTCCGACAGTCCCTCACGCTCAGCTCCATATGAGGATTTCTCCATGGGACCAGATGTTGGACGACCTAGACCAAGAAGTCCGGGTTTCCAGTCCCATGGCTCGGGACTTGCAGTGGTGGATGGTACAAGAGAACCTTTGCTGGGGAGTTCCCTTGTGCCTTGATTCTCCCTCCCAGACTTTGACAACAGATGCCTCGGGGAAGGGTTGGGGAGCCCATCTAGGGTCTCACAGGACTCAGGGCTCCTGGTCCAGACTCAAGCAGACTCTTTATATAAATGTGCTCAAACTCAGGGCCCTTCTGTATGCTGTCCAAGCCCTGACCTTGTATGTGCTTCCCGGTCATCTGGCTTTCCAGACGGACAACATGTGCGTGGTCTGGTACATCAACAAGTAGGGAGGAACGTGTTCCTACCCTCTATACAGGGAGGCGATGAGAATTTGGGATTGGGCTGTGCAACTCAACCGTCACCTGACGGCAGTTCATGTTCCAGGGATTGAAAACAGGCTGGCCGACCACCTCAGTCGGTCATCAGCAAAGGCTCACGAATGGGAACTAGATCAGGGGGTAGTAGACGATCTCTTCCTACGCTGGGGAATGCAGCAGATAGACCTGTTCGCATCTCCTCAGAACACAAAACTTCCCGCCTTCTGCTCGCTCGCTCCTGGGCGAGGCATTTTTTGGAGGGAGCGCTCTGTCTCTAGACTGGAAGGATAGATTCATTTATGCCTCCCCCCCCCGATTCCCTTGATTCCGAGGGTATTACACAAACTCAGCTCAGAAGGCGCTTGCATGATCCTCATCGCTCCTTTCTGGCCCAGGCAAGTTTGGTTCTCTTTTCTGCAACAGTATTCAGAGAAACCTCCTCTTCCTGTGTCGCAGCTTTTGTTGACCCAGGATCAGTGGACCCTGATTCATCCAGGTCTCAAGTCCCTTCATTTGCATGCGTGGCTCCTGCAGACGTAGCTCAAGCCTGATTCGTGGTCTCCCCGCTGATGGCTGAGATCCTGGTGGAAGCTAGCAAGCCTTCCACTAGATCTACCTACGCTATGAAATGGAAAAGGTTCTCGATTTGGGCTCTTCCAAGGATTTCGAGCCATTCTCTTGCCCTGTCGGGAAAATTCTGGACTACGTGCGCCATCTCTTTGAACTGGGTCTCAGCCATTCCTCTCTGAAAGTTGACATGGCAGCCATTTCCGCTTACCATGTTCCTTTTGGGGACAGAACTTTCGCGCAGATGGAAGTCTCCAAAACTTTTCTAAGAGTAGTTCTCCATTTGAGACCCGCTGTTCGCGTTCCTGCTCCCCCTTGGGATCTGAACTTCATTCTTGAGAAGCTTACTGTGCCTCCTTTTGAACCAGCAGCCTCAGCAGACTTAAAGTTCCTATCTTGGAAGACTCGGTTCCCAGTGGCCATTACTTCAGCTCTCCGTATTTCTGAGCTCCAGGCCTTGATGTGCAAAATCCCGTATTTGATTTTTCACAAGGAACGTGTGGCTCTGCCTACCAACCCTAAGTTTCTCCCTGAGGTGGTAGCAGAATCTACTCTGAATCAATCCATTGAGCTACCTGCTTTCTTTACGCAACACTCCAGTCAAGGGGAGTACCTCTTGCATACCTTGGATGTTCATAGAATACTGAGATACTACACCACTAGGACTAAGGATCTCAGAAAATCCGATCAGCTTTTTGTCTCTTTTGCTCACAAAAGAGAAGGCAATGCGGTTACCAGGCAATGCCTATCTAAATGGTTGGCTCATTGTATCACTTTCTGCTACAACTTGTATCACAAGACCCTGCCGGATCAAGTCAGAGGCCACTCCACTAGGGGTGTCGCTGCCTCTATGGCTTGTTTCAAGAATGTGTCAGTGGCTGACATTTGTGTAGCCGCCACTTGGACTTCTGTCCATACCTTTACAAAACACTACAGTTTGGACACTGCCTCTCGCCGTAGAGCAGGCTTCGGGCTGGCTGTTCTGCAAGGTCTCCTTTCTTGAGACCCTTATAGCCGGAGGATCTATGGCTGGGTAGTTTTCCTCCTCCCGTGTGCTTCTCCTTGTTTCAGACTGCTTGGGACTCAGTCCTATATGTAATTATCTACTGCAAGAGCCCTTTGGAAGTAAGATAGTAAAGTTACGTAAGAACGTACTGTAACAGTAGATCTTCGAGAGAGGCTCTTGCAGCAGGTAATGCCTTCCCGCCCTTCATCCCCCTTAGCTTTTTCAGCTCCTTTTCCATGGGGGAAAGATCCGCTTTTGTCTTGTCTTGCCTTTTTTGGCCCTTGGCGGGAAAGAACTGGAAGGCGGGTGTGGGGGACTGCTCCTTTATACCGACGTCGTCTGATGCTGGTCACCTGACATGGGGGCGGTCCCCCTCCAGAGACTGCTAGCTAGAAAGTTTTCCGTGGGGTCCTCACGCCTGCTGGCTTCAGTCCTATATGTAATTACCTACTGCAAGAGCCTCTCTCGAAGATCTGCTGTTACGGTAAGTTCTGACGTAACTGTACTTTTCTTCCAAAGGTGATATCTGAGTTCACCTTAAACCAGATGGTTGGACTCCCGGTTTATTACCCTGTTCATTCGAATGAGGGGAGGATCTCCTCCACACCTTGAATGTTCATAAAATCCTCAGATGTTATGTTCACAGAACTAAGGAGTCCAGAAAGTCTGATCAGCTTTTTCTCTCCTTTGCTCCCAAGTCTTTGGGGTCGGCAGTTTCTAAACAGTGCCTAAGTGTCTCAGTAACTGAATTCGCTTCTGTTACCAGAAGTACAACAAACCTCTTCCGGAGGAGGTCAGAGGTCACTTTGCTTGAGGCATGGCTACCTGTACAGCATTCCTGTGGAATTTTTCTGCAGCAGAGAGCTGTGCGGCAGGCAACCTGGAGTTCCGTCCATACCTTCATGAAACAGGTATGCCACCATAACCGTGACATTTCTGTGGCGACATGCGTCGATATCAACAACAGCGCCATGCTGCCGTAGAAGTGCTGCTGGAAGGGGGCAACCACTTCCCCTGACCTGCACCCCTTCCCTGAACTAACTCTGACCTGGAGTTAGAATTCTCTTTAGTTCGGGGGTTCGAGAACAAAGTTCCCCTATGTAAAAAATAGCTACTAGGCACTACAATGGCTGCGTGGCGCGGCTGCAACGACGTCAACATGGAGCTCGTCGCTGTAATGCCGGTCGCGATCTTTTTTGTCGCGCCAGCAAGGTAAAGCCCACGAAACACTACAGTCTGGACATTGCCTCTAGGCGTAGAGCCGGGTTCGGCCTTGCTGTCTTGCAGGGCCTGCTGTCTTAGTCTGGTCCTGTGCTGTCTTTCAGTTGCTTCTCCTCCTCCTGTGACTCTCTTGGTCTCTGTATAAGTGATTGCTTGGGATTCAGTCCTACATGTAATGACCTACTGCAGGAACCCTCTCGAAGTAAGATAGTACAGTTACGTGAGAACTTACCATAACAGTAGATCTTTGAGAGAGGTTCCTGCAGTAGCTTACCTTTTCCCTCCCTCCTTCCCCCAGTTTCTGCTTTTCAGCCATTCTGAACTGGGCTGCAGGATTTCATCCTTTCTCCTGTCTCATCCTTCTTGGATCTCCGGCGGGAGAACTGGAAGGCGGGCGCGGGGACCGCCCACTCTGTAGGGTCACGTTGACATCCTTCGTGTGATGTCTGGTGGGTGGTCTCCCGCCAGACACTGCTGGAAAAGTTTGTCGTGCGGTCCTGACACCAGAGGGTGCAGTCCTGCATGTAGTGACCTACTGCAGGAACCTGTCTCAAAGATCTACTGTTACGGTAAGGTCTTACGTAACTATACTTTACTGTGCCTCTAGCAAGATTGCACATGAGGATTCTGCACTGGACGTTGAGGGTCCAATTGGGATCAACTTACCAATGACCAGGAACAGCCAGTTCTTGTCTCTTCCCTGGTCAAAAAGGTGCTGCAGTGGTGGATAGAACCCAGCAAGTCATTGAAGGGGGTTCCTATTCCTTCCTTCCTTCCCCTCAGGAGATCCTCACAATGGATGCCTCAGGGTTGGGCTGGGGGGGCTCATCTGGGGTCCCATCAGACTCAAGGGACATGGTCTGCGGTGGAGGCTTTCCTTCACATCAACATCCTGGAGATGAGGGCCGTTCTGTATGCCCTTCAGGCCTTCCAAACCCACTTGTCCCCAGGACATCTACTGGCCCAAATGGACAACACCAGCATAGTCCATTATACCAACGAAGGGGGACTCACTCGTGCCCTGTGTGCTGGGAAGTAATGAGGATCTGGTACTGGGCTCTAGATCACAGTCCAGAACTTTCAGCTGTCCATGTTTCAGGCGTGCAAAATGCCCTGGTGGACAGTCTCAGCTTCTCGCAATCCAGCATGAGTGGGAGCTGCTGACCTTGGTTGTAGAAGACTTGCTCGATAGGTGGGTCCATCCAGAGTTGGACCTTTTTGTGTCCCCACTCAATGCAAAAATACCACTTTTCTGCTCGCTCACTTCAGGGCCTGGAGTTTTCTGGTGAGATGCATTGTCCCTCTCTTGGAAAGGAAGGTTCTGCTACGCCGTCCCTCCCTTCCCCCCCTAATTCAGAGGGTTCTGATCAGGCTTCAGATGGAAGAGGCCACTGTGCTCATAGTGGCCCCCTTCTGGCCCTGTCAGATCTGGTTCCCATTAATACAGTAGTTGGCAGTGGAATACCTGTACCTCTACCTCTGTGCCCTGGCTTGCTGTCACAGAATCAGGGCACTCTAGTCCATCCGGACCTCAGATCTCTTCGTCTTCATGCATGGCTCCTGAAGACATAGTCATTGCTAGGTTTGGAGTTTCCTTGAAGGTGACTTGTGTCCTGGTGGCCACCAGAAGGCCAGAAAGCCCTTCACCAGGGCCACTTATTCCATGAAAGGAAGCACTTTGCTCTGTGGGCTGCTTCCCATCTCTTGGATGCTTTTACTTGCCCAGTGAATCAGATTCTGGAGAACCTGTGCTCTCTTTTCAGTACCGGACTGCAATACTCCTCCGTTAAGGTTTACCTGCTGGCCATTTTGGCCTTCCACGTACCTGTTGATGGCCGTACAGTGGCCCAGCTGGATATATCCTGTACGTTCTTTAGAAGCATCCTACACTTGAAGCCTCCCATCTGCAATCCAACCCCTCCATGGGATCTGAATTTTGTGTTAGAGAAGCTTATTTTGGCTCCGTTTGAGCCAGCCACGACTTTCGAGCTACGCTTTCTGTTATGCAAAGCGTTATTTTTAGTTGCTATTTCGTCTGCTTGGAGGATTTCCGAACTTCAGGCTCTCATCTGTGAGTCTCCTTATTTGACTTTCCACAAGGACAGAGTGTGTTTGCGTACCAATCCTAAGTTTTTGCCTAAGGTGGTGTCTGAGCTTATGTTAAATCAATCCATCCCCCTGCCTGTGTATTATCTGGAGCATGCCAATCCAGAGGAAGCATTGCTCCATACTTTATATGTACATAGAATATTCAGGTATTACGTTCACCATACGAAGGACATTAAGAAGTCCTCACAACTGTTTGTTTCTTTCGCCCCTGGGAAAGAGGGTGTTCCAGTTTCGAAGCAGTGCTTGTCCAAATGGTTGGCCAGCTGCATTACGTTTTGTTATAAGAAGCATGGTAAGGAACTTCCTGGCACTGTGCGGTAGCCACTCAACTTGGGGTGGGGCTATTTCCACCGCTTGTTTCAGGAATGTTTCAGCTGCTGAGATTTGCACAGCTGCTACCTGGTGTACAGTCCATACTTTTACTAGACACTACAGTCTGGACATTGCTTCCAGAAGAAAGGCAGGTTTTGGCCTGACTGTGCTTGAAGGCCTCCTTTCTTAGGCCTGTTGGTTCCAGCCACCCTGATTGTTCCTCTGTCAGTACTGCTTGAGACCTGTTCAAAGGTGTGGCTTGCTGCAAGAGATATCCTCAATGAAGATAGCGCAGTTACGTAAGAACTTACCACAGCAGTAGATCTTCGAGAGAATCTCTTGCAGCAAGTCATACCATCCCTCCCTCCATCCCCCTTTAGCCCCTGTGTCTGTCTCCTTCCCCAGAGTACTTTGCTTGCTGTCTCTACTTTTTCAACGGCAGGAACCTCTGCCCTGCCTCGGTTCCTTCAGTAGACATCTTTTATGTCTGGTCTTCGGCAGGGGGACAGAGGACAGCGTGGGGCTGCACATGTATATATAGGAGCGGCAACATCAGCTGACCCCAGCGTTATGGGCAGCCCCAGCAGACTGCTTGCTAGAAAGTTTCTGAATGGTCCGAGTACCTGATGCCTATGGTTCCAAAGGTGTGGCTTACTGGAAAAGATTCTCTTGAAGATCTGCTGTTACGGTAAGTTCTTGCATAGTTGCACTTTATAACCTGGGCTAAATCTGAATGTAGGTGTGAAAAATTGGAATAATTTGAATTCTGTTTAGACTTTCAAAACCATTGCATGTTCTGTGTCAAATTCGGTGACTAAAAACCAAAACCTTGCTAATACTGTTCTATTCATTGATTGATTAGTGACACTATATCCATTGTTTTTAACTTTATTTTGCAGAAGAAGTAATTGAAAAAAATTGAAGTATGCTTAAAGTCAGTTATATACAGAGTTTTCATTTTGCTGGTGTGAGACAAGATCTTAATTTGACTTTTGCATTACCATAGAGTGAAAGCATTCCAGAATCAGACTAGAAAATGGATCAAAACTCTCAAGCAACAGGAGTCAATGCTCAGGAAAATGTGGAAGCAAAACAGGCATCACCACTGTCAGCAGTAAAGGAAGAAGATGCAGCAGGAGTCAGTGCTCAGAAAGGAATGGAAACAAAACGAGGCGCACCACCAACAGCGGTACAGCAAGAAAGGGCAGCAGGAGTCACTACTCAAAAAGGAATGGGCACAAAAGAAGCAGCATCACCATCAGCAGTAAAGAATGGTGCACCAGGAACTGATACTCAGAAAGGAATGGAAACAAAACAAGGCGCGCCACCAACAGCAGTACAAGAAGGAGCAGCAGGAGTCGATACTCAGAAAGGAATATACACAAAAGAAGCAACATCACCATCAGCAGTAAAGAAAGGTGCACCAGGAACTGATACTCAGAAAGGAATGGAAACAAAACAAGGCGCGCCACCAACAGCAGTACAAGAAGGGGCAGCAGGAGTCGATACTCAGAAAGGAATGGACACGAAAGAAGCAGCATCACCATCAGCAGTAAAGAAAGGTGCACCAGGAACTGATACTCAGAAAGGAATGGAAACAAAACAAAGGGTGTCACCACCAGCAGTACAAGAAGGGGCAGCAGGAGTCAATACTCAGAAAGGAATGGACACAAAAGAAGCAGCATCACCATCAGCAGTAAAGAAAGGTGCACCAGGAACTGATACTCAGAAAGGAATGGAAACAAAACAAGGCGCGTCACCAACAGCAGTACAAGAAGGGGCAGCAGGAGTCAATACTCAGAAAGGAATGGACACAAAAGAAGCATCACCATCAGCTGTAAAGAAAGGTGCACCAGGAATTGATACTCAGAAAGGAATGGAAACAAAACAAGGCACGCCACCAACAGCAGTACAAGAAAGGGCAGCAGGAGTCGATACTCAGAAAGGAATGGACACAAAAGAAGCAGCATCACCATCAGCAGTAAAGAAGGGTGCACCAGGAACTGATACTCAGAAAGGAATGGAAACAAAACAAGGCGCGCCACCAACAGCAGTACAAGAAGGGGCAGCAGGAGTCGATACTCAGAAAGAAATGGACACAAAAGAAGCATCACCATCAGCTGTAAAGAAAGGTGCACCAGGAATTGATACTCAGAAAGGAATGGAAGCAAAACAAGCTGCATCACCATCAACAATAAAGCAGGAAGGTGCGCCAGGAGTTGATGTTCAGAAAGGAATGGACACAAAACAAGCAGCATCACCATCAACAATAAAGCAAGAAGATGCTCTGGGAATCGATGCTCAGAAAGGAATGGAAACAAAACAAACCATACCGCCATCAGCAGTAAAGCAGGAAAGTGTGCCAGAAGTTGATGCTCAGAAAGGAGTGGAAACAAAACGAGCCGCATCACCATCAACAATAAAGCAAAAAGGTGTCCTAGGAATTAGTGCTCAGAAAGGAATGGAAACAGAACAAACTGCGCCGCTGTTAGCAGTAATGCAGAAAAGTGTGCCAGAAGTTGATGCTCAGATAGGAGTGGAAACAAAACAAGCTGCATCACCATCAACAATGAAGCAAAAAGGTGCACCAGGAATTAGTGCTCAGAAAGGAATGGAAACAGAACAAACTGCACCGCTGTTAACGGTAGAGCAGGAAGGTGCGCCAAACGTTGATGCTCAGAAAGGAGTGGAAACAAAACGAGCCGCATTACCATCAGTTGTAAAGCAAGTAGGAGCACCAGGAGTTGATGCTCAGAAAGGAATGGATTCAAAACAAGCACCACCATCAGCAGTGAAGCAAGAAGGGGCAGCAAGAATCAGTACTCAGAAAGGCATGGAAACAAAACAAGCCGCACCACCATTAGTGGTAAAGCAGGAAGGTGTGCCAGGAGTTGATGCTCAGAAAGGAATGGAATCAAAACGAGCACCACCATCCACAGTGAAGCAAGAAGGCGCAGCAGGAGTTGATACTCGGAAAGGAATGGACGCAAAACAAGCAGCATCACCATCAGCAGTAAAGCAAGAAGGAGCACTAGCAGTCAGTGGTGAAAAAAGGAATGGAAACAAAACAGTCCACACCGCCATCAGCAATAAAGCAAGAAGGTGCACCAAGAGCTGGTGCTCCGAAAGGAATGGAAGCTAAACAAGTTGCACCAAAGTCAGCAATAAAGCAAGAAGGTGCACCGGGAGCTGGTGCGCAGAAAGGAATGGAAGCAAAACAATCAGTAAAACCATCAGAAGTAAAGCAAGAACATGTTACTAGTGCAGACGGAAAGAAAGAAACACAGTCCAGACGAAATCTGTTTGCATTCTTAAAAAAGAAAGACCACAAACCGAATGAAATGAAAAAAGAACCACCATCAGCAATAAAGCAAGAGGGTGTACCAGGAGTCAGTGCTCAGAAAGGAATGGAAACAAAACAAGCAGCACTACCATCAGCAGTAAAGCAAGAAGGCATACCAGGAGTCAGGGCTCAGAAAGAAAAGGAAGCGACACAAGCAGCAAAACCATCAGAAGTAATGCAAGAACATGCTACTAGTGCAGAAAGCAAGAAAGAAGCACAACCTAGAATAAATCTATTCACATTCTCAAAAAAGAAAGCTCACAAACTGAATGAAATGAAAAAAGAAGTTCAAATGGTATGATAAGCCTCATTACAGGCATTTTTATTTAGTTGTTTTTAATAATGTTCCTGAAATAAGAGTTTGTGCTAAGAAAGAAAAAACACTATGGCACATTTTATATTTTTTGCTTTGTTTTCTTCTGAAATAGCACAATCATTTTGGTCCATGGGTCCAGTACTTGCTCTTCAGTGTGTTTATTTGTGACGCTGGGGAAAGGATCTAGAGCATGCTGTGTCTACTTATGGATGACACTAAGATAGTTTGCAGACTGATGTGTGATGAGGATGTAAGGGACTTGAAAAGCGATCTGGATAAATTGTAAAGCTAGTCCAAGATTTAGCAACTGAAATAGCTTTAGTCGGTTGTCTGCAGTGGGGACGCTTCACCAAGCATGCCTCTCTCGCTAACACAACACCATAACCTGCTGATCTGTTGCCCTACTCTGCTAAATGCAGACAAAGGTACATCCTTCATAAACATGGGGGTGTCCTTGTCTGCTGGATCGTTCCCGCCTCACTGCCGCCACAGTATTTTTTCGTCAGGGCTCCTCCAATACCTGGTTATCTGCTCCCCTCCTTCTGTTGCAGTTCATTATCAAAGGAGACCTTCATTGCTTCTCTGGCCCATACAGCAATCAAGGGCCTGATTTTTCTGTGGCACTTTGGGACCAAATTCTGTGGCAGGGTTACCATTTGCTGCAGAACTTCTGCAGCAGTGGTTTGTAATTTCTGTGGCATTTCTGCAGCAACAGTGTACTGCCACTTTGCGGTGTCCCGACACCATGTCCATGGCTATGGCAAATGGAATGGGGGAACACGCAAAACAACTTGTTCACAAAATAGATCCACAATCTTTTATAATTAAAAAAAAAGCTAACCCCCGACTTTTAAAAGAGTCTTTTTATGACCCCTCCTTCTGAGCATGGCAGGTGTTGTTGATAAAGTACCGGATGAAACATAATTTTGCGCAAGTGCAAAATCGCTTTTTGGCCAGGATATGGGAAACGGCAGCTGTAGTGCTCATGAGGTGGTGTGAAAAATTTCCATGCTGAAGATATGGGTTAAAAATGTTGAAAATCACCAAAGTTATGGGGGATGAATGGAAAGGCGCAAAAGACATTGTTGGACAGTTTTTTGCTTTTAAGGGTTAAATACAAAAAACAAAGCAAAAAAAAAATGTGTGGTTTCTTTGTTCATTTGATGCCTCAGACCTTCTGTAAGGTACCCAATGCACAATCACAAAGTGGAGCCACGAAGCACAGTCTCCCCACACCAAAATCCCCCAAAACGAAATTGCCTCCATTTCATACCCAAACCGCTACCCATCTGCATAAAATTTGATATTGCAGACCTTAAATACCAAAGCTGATCACATCACCAAACTCATGGGCACAAATCAAACTAAGTATTTCTGAATAGACAGCAACAAACTATCCCCAAATACCAAACCAGACCACACCCCTGAACAACACAGGCACAAATCCCACTCAACATTTCTGCCGTGCATTGGCGGTTATCTGTTATCTGTTTTTCTCCTCAGTCCCTTTTTGTTACATCAGTGAACATTTTCTGAAGGCACTTATCTCTTCTCTTTCAGAAAACAGTTTTTAGACAAAATTCAGCTTATATCTCACATGAGGTCTGTATTTCTCCTCCTAGGTATTTAATACTGAGGTTATTTACATGAAATAAACATTGATTCCCAGCTCCCAAGTGTTTCCAAATAGTGCTCAGATTGTATCTGAGATGGAACAGTCAGAACTAAGACAAATATCAGCAAACGTATTAAAAAATAATGATAGTGCAAACAACGTTGGTCGTAAACAATCGGGATGAAGTAACCATGCTAAGCAGCACAATTGCAAAATTAAGCGAAGCATTTACGCTTCACCAAGTTCAAAGCTGCTATAAATATTGTTGTTTTACCTTCACTAATGTGGGACAAATTTGTAAATTATCTTCAAACTATAAAAAAAGAGTAAAGTGCAACAGTGCAGACACGCTAGTAGAAAAAGATCAGTGTGAAGCAACTGTGCTTGGTGCTAGCTTCCATAAGGGCAGTTTTGTGTAGGTAATATCATGTAAGACGACTGTAGCCAATTGATATTAAGTCTGTAATATATACTAGGTTCAAAGAATAACAACATAAATATGTAAATATATAAAAAGAGAGATGGGGTCTTCCAATGAAAAAAGTCTCTCAAAGCCATCGCTCTAACCCCGTTTTTTTCGCTGGGGGGAAGGTTACAACCTCACTTCACTCCTCTAAAGCATTGTTACTCCATCTCCATTCTCCTTTGAAGTTCTTTCACAAACATCTTGTAATGGTGATGTGCCTGTATCAGCACTGAATGACAGAGATGACACTTGCTCATTTGGCGGTTCCAGCTGCAAGTTAGGCTCCTTTTCCAAAACGCAAATGGGGTCCCCATCTCTGAAGGCAGACTCAGATAAATGGCTTCACTTAATGTATACATATGGAGAAAACATCTTGCAGTAATAAATAATGTCAGATAAGTACTTATCTATGAGCTTTTAAAATCATTGTGCCTCATGTATTCCCCAATTCAAATCCGAATGTGACAGAGCTGTGCCAGGATCAAACTTCACTAAAAGTTAGGTGCTCCTTAGCAGAATAGTGTTGAATAGAAAAAACAAATTGGCTACTAATAGCGGTGTTCTACTCTGACCACCAAACAGTGGAAGAAATGAACCATGGTGATGTTTCGGGTGGACCAATAGTATTATGAACATGCAACCAGCTTTATTGGATAAACTAAAAAACAGCTGGGAGAAGGAATTTCAACAGTCCATACCTGAAAACAAATGGTTGGAGGCAATTAAGTCTATAAAATTATCAGTAAACAATAGATTAAATCAAATACAATTTAATATTTTCCATAGAATTTACTACACCCCTCAGTTGTTTAATAAAATAAATGAATCTGTCTCCCCAGTGTGTAACAGGTGTGGCACTCAAAGGGGGTAATTAATATATGTTATGTAATATACGGGTCGTGTCTGAAAATAGGCAGGATTTGTCTAGTGCACTTACCCGGTCAACAAAAGCTAAATAAAATGTTATGGCTACATGTGCAAAGATAACACTTTTATGTGAAAATGTTATAGAAATATTAAATAAGGTCCAGGGCATAAAAATATAGTTTGAGCCAGAGCTGTGCTTATTAGGTTTCTCAAGATGTCAACCCCTACCTTCCAGACACCTACGAAAATGATTAAATATGGCATTAATTAGTGTTAGAAGATGCATACGCAGACATTGGAATGACGATACTCCACCAGACTTTATGTTGTGGAGGAATTTATTCATTGACTGTATGAATTTAGAGAAGGAACTCTGAATATAGATATAGTTAATTTTTACAGAAGCTGGGCACCAATTCTGAAGCTGATTGTAAAAAAAAAAAAAAACACATTATTCAAACCCCAGGAATCTCTCATTATGCTTAAAACATTGGCAGTTAGCCTGGCATTTAGAACTGCCCTGGATCATGTAGACTGAATATCAATCAGGCAAGTGGAAACAGAAGAGAACTTCAGGCTCGCGGCTACGCTGTGATCTGGTGTTCAGTGGCAGATCTTTTTCTTCGCCTGAGCAAGTGAGTCACCCTGAGAGTTCTCTCCTGCCCGGATCTGTCCTTTTCCTTGCTGTGGTAAAGTTTGAATTGCAGTAATCTTATCTGTGTCAGTCTTCACCGTTCATCACTAGTGGGTATCTAGCCGGAGCTAGGACCCCATGGGAGACTTTATTTTTCCTTAGACGGAGTCAACGCAGGGGAGGCGCCACCCTTGAGGCCGACATACTACGTGGTGCTCGCGGGTTGGCCGTTAACTGCCGTCGACTCCGCCCTCGCCTCAGGTCTTCTGCTCCCGCCATAGAGTGAGGACCTCGTGGAGCTTCAAGCAACTGCGTGTTTTCGGCCTAGTCCGTCGGTCAGTTGTTTATCGATTGTAGTTTCAGTTCTGTTCGCCTGCTCGGCGCTGCTTCCTCAACACCGGTAAGGTTGTTCCTTTTTTCTTCAAAAAAAGCAACGCCGAGTACTGTTTTATATTATTTTCTATCTGGCCATGCCTCATCCTGGGGACAAGAAAAAGTCAAAGGCGGGGCAGCCTCCTATGCATCGGTGTCCCTGTGGCCGCCTTTACTCTGTTATGGACCAGCATGACCGTTGCCTCTCCTGCCTCGGCCTGGCCCATGATATGGACAGCTGTGACACCTGCTTTTCCGTGGACCGCCAGGGTCTAGAAATGCGTGCATTTAAAGTCGGATGTGTGCTGCCGACTTTCGGAGGGCAGGTTCTCAGTCGGTGGGCCAATGTGAGGACTCTCGACCCTTCCTCCGGTTCCCCCCCCCGGTCCTATGTGGCCTGTGGAGGAGGGGGCTTCTGCCAGTTCTAGTCTTGCCGCGGGGGGGGGGAGCTCCTTCCACGGTGCAGGATGCTAAGTCTGGCACTCTCGGGGGCTGGGCAGGAGGCACCGTATTGGCAGTTGCTTCCTCGGAAGCGAAGGCTCCCCCGGTGTTGAGCTCTGGAGCCTGTGGGCCATGGCTGACACCTTCCTCAACACTGTCTGTCGGTTCTGTCCTTGGCTGCAATACCAAGGGCCAGGGCGGTGCTGCAGATGGCGCCGGGCCGTCCCTTGGCGCCGTTTTCCTCCTCTACCACCGTTTATGGTGCCGGGGAGGGGAGCAGCACCATGGGCAGTGGGGGACCTGTTTTCGGGGCTGCTTCTGGTTTCAGAGCGCGAGATGGGGGCCGGCACCGCGCCTGCCTCTGATGCCGTTCCCAGCGCCGGGGACAAGCGCGGCACTGTAGCCGGTACCACCTTCGACTCCCATGGTGTTTGCGGTGCCGCGGTTGGTGCTGCCTTCAACTCTGGGGCCGTTCGTGGCATCGAGAGGGAGGTCGGTGCCGGGCGTGGTGCCGCTCTGGGCTCTGGTGCCGCTCGCGGCGCCGAGGCTGGAGGCGGTGCGGAACTGGGAGGGACAGGGAAGTGGTCTGGCTTCGGGCCTCTCAGTACTCCTCGGAGTAGGAGGATTCGGGATCTGATCCAGATTGGCTTCCGGATTCTTCAGAATCCTCCGGTCCCTGAGTGTCCAACACCTTGGCCCCCACTCAGCCTCCCTCTGTGGGTCAGACGGGTTCTGTTGGTTCTGGAGTCAGTGGGACTAACCAGCCGGGGGTGGTCCAGGTGACCACTGCTGCGCAGCCTGGAGCCATGGGTATGTCTGTTCCCTCAATTGGGGTAGCCCCTCCTTGTTGTGCCTGGACAGTTTGAGTTTGGGACAGCCCGGGGCACCCCAGGAGGGGGAGGGTACTGTATCCTGGGCAGACTCCCAGGGGTTGGCTAGTGGTTGCCAGCCACCTAGGCTGGTGATCATGAGGAAGAGGGCCCTTTCGGAGTCGGAGGGGTCGAGGGAACAGGGTTTAGCACAGCGACCTCTCCTTGGGACCCACCCGGAATCTGGGAGGAGTCGTAGTGCGGATCCTTGCCCCTCCCCTGGACACTCCCCGAGAGGTACCTCTACTGTGGAGGTTAGGGGCCGTCCATCTGGGCTTACACGGTCCCGGTTACCTCATGGGGGGGGGGATTTTTCCTGCGGGCACAGCTCCAGCCTTTCTGACCCGGGGTTGAACGGCTTCTGTCTGCTGGGATCACCAGGTCTCCCTCCCTGTTTGGAGCATCTGCTTGGTCCTCCTGCCTGGGTAGAGGCCATGCTCCTAGGTGGACGGCATGGCTTCGCCTTTCCCGACTGTCAGCCCTAGCCCAGTGTAGGGTGATTTCCTCTGCTTTCCAGAGAACCCATCTCTTCCCCGTAGGGTGAGACTGCGGCTTCAGGTGCATCTTTCTTCTGCTGGGAGTTCCCCGTCTCACCCAGACCAGTCTCAGGCCTCACCAGGTCTGTAGGGGTTCTCCCTTCCAGTGTCTCCCCCACTGGAGGCTAAAGGACTCCGTCCCTTAGGGGCGTGGGCCCCAGGGAGCAGTACTCGCCACTAGTGATGAATGGCGAAGATTGACACAGATAAGATATGAAAAATTGCGATTCTACCGTGAATTCTTGATCTTTCTGTGTATCTTCACCATTCATCACTAAATCCGCCCACCTTCCCTCTTGGGCCTCAGTCTCTGGGCAGTTTCCTCCCCCTGTGTCTTAAGCTGTTGTACTTCAGCTTTCCTCTCTCCCTCCTTTCCTTTGTAGTCAGGAGGAGAGGGACTCTTTGAGGCGCCGCAGGGAGGGTTCTTTCTAGGGGTCTTGGGTGTCTCCTTCTCTCTCTCCTCCCTTGCCTTTGGCTCTGTCCCCATCCTTTGGGGTCGAGGTGGGGGGTGGGAAGACTCCTAAGTACCCCCTCTTCAATCCCTATTATTATTATTATTTTAAGTGTTCCCTTGGGACTACTACTCCCGTTCTTGAGTTTGTAGGGTTCCCCCCCTTTTTGGAGTTTTTTCTCCATAATTTGGGGAAGGGGTGGACCTGCTGCCTTCTCTACCCTGTTCGACCTCGATATTCCTCTAAAGGTGTTAGTTCCTGTGGGACTATCTGACTGCCTGAGGCAGTTCATGCCTTCTGCTTATTCTGCAGACTGAAGGTTGTTAAAATCTTTCTCCCTCGAGTTCCAGGTCCGCATTAGCCAGGGGTGGTGCCCTTCCCTCCCCCCATCTCTTTTTCCCTCTTCTACCCTCCTTTTCCCATCCCTTCTTTTTTCTTCCAGAGATTGGGGCCCCTTTTTCCCAATCTCTTAGGCAGTTCATCTCTCTCTTTTCCTGTCCTCTTCGTCGTTTATTTCTCCTTTTAGTTATTATATCCTTTCCCTTTGTCTGTCCCTTGGGCTCCCTTGCCCCACTCATCCATCCCTTCGTCTCTCTCCCGACGTTTCAGAACTCGGGCAAGGGTGGCGTCGACGGCAGTTAACGGCCAACCCGTGAGCACCACGAAGTACGGTGCCCTTGAGGACAGTGCCGCCTCATCGACCCGCCTCAGAAAAAAAGTTCCCACGGGTCCTAGCTTTGGCAAGATACCCTCTAGTGATGAATGGTGAAGATACATGGAAAGATTAAGAATTACTTTAGGTACATAATTTTCATTTGTGTTTTCATGTACTGTGCTCTGCTGTTTTATGTAGGTTGTTCCCATTTTTTTTTGGTTCCCAGGAACTGGAGATTACTTTCACTTTCCTTCAGTGATCGTGGTCAGTGCTTGGCACTGGTTTCGTCAGCGTGAACTCCTCAGATATTTTTTTCTAAACAAAAAAAGAGAAGAGACAAGGAACGACGTTTCCAGCTTTATTTTACCAATAAAAAAAATTATATATTTTTACTCCTACTGAGGTCAGATAGTGAGGAGTTATGTTTAAATCTCTGGGAGTTTTATTTTTATCCCTGATTGTATAAGAGCAGTACGGTAAGTTTTGCCCATCTCACTTCTGTGGGCAGAGTTTGTTTTACTATGGCTTCTCAGTCTTCCACAGTGTCACCAAAACATACCGGGGAGAGGCTTTCCTTTCAGAGAAACATAAGGAAAGACCCCCCCAAAAGACTTACCTAACTCTAAAAACTCTGGTAAAGGGAATCCTGATATTTCTATTCTAAACATAAAAGACCACCAGAGCAGGTTCCTGAATTAATACCTGCAAAAAAGAAAGGAAAAGCCTGTCGCTGCCCCCCGATGAAGAAGCAAAGGAGACATCAGTGGATACAATGAAAATGCTCTCTATAGAGGAGATGTCAAAACTTTAGTAAATTTATAAGGCTTTCCAAACAATGGATTTCCTCATGAATGTGCCATCTTCAGTTCAGGCTCCTCCATCGGTCCTTGAGGTCCAGGGAGCTGAATTTTTCTATGAAGAAGAGCATGAGGGCGAGGACCCCATGGAGTCCGAGGCCTGCTCAGAGCATGAATTTGGTTCCGCTTCTCATGGTACAGAGGATTTTTCCTCCCACCATGCTTTGTGAGTCGAATGGTAAATATCTTGGGTCTCTCCATCCAAGAGGATGTGGAGGAGGAGGAAGAGCCCTACTATGTGGATATGATGGGGTTACCTCTTCTAAGAAATTGTTCAGCATAAGTCCTTTAGAAGAGTGACCTGCAAACTCTTGCAGAATCCTACATCTGCCACAGGGGAAGACCAAAAGTTGAGAAGAAGTACCAGCTGGTCAAGCGTGATGCTGAGTACCTTTGCTTGCACCTGGATCATGAAGGGTAGTCCAGGCTGTCTGTAACAAGGCTAAGGTTGCCCTTACCTCCTAGCCCCCGGAGAAGGACTCCCAAGAAGCTGGACAGCATGGGTAAGAAGGTGTATATGTCTGTCTCATTACTGTTAAGGCAGGCTACTTACATAGCTTACACTGTCCAATACCAGAGAGCACTCTGGAACTCAGTGCTTGCCCTCAGTGAGAAAGTTCCAGGTGACCCAACCCAAGATTTGATGGATTCAGTTAAGACTGCCATTGATGCCACCAAATATCTTTTCTACATGGCAGTGGATGTGAATGACACTGCTTCTACGGTCATTGCACATGCTGTTTCCTTAAGAAGACTTACCTGACTCATAACCACTAACCTGTCCTAGGATACCCAGACAAAAGCTATGGACTTTCCACGTGAAAAATGTTCCCTGTTTGGTGACAAGACAGAGGCTTATATGAAGAAGGTGGATGAGTACAGAACCATGTACAAAAGCAGTGCCCAGAAAGAGAAGGCCTCCACTTCCTACAGACCTCAGGGGAGGAGAGGTAGAGGTAGGGGGTATTTTCCTCATCCTTTCTATCTTATGCCATGCCCTGTGACTACTCTCAAATGAGAGGCTTCTTTGGGGCAAGGGCAGAAGAGTTTCTAAACAGGCTGACCCAACCCCAGCCCCTAAGTCCCAGCCAAAGTAGACCCCTTGATGGTCCCGCCCAGGTCGCCTGTCCATTGCTAGTAGGAGGACGACTGATTCATTTCTTTCAGGAATGGAAAAACATCACCACAGACAAAGGATCTCACTCTGTAGTTTCACAGATTCCCCAGTCTAAAGAACCACAGAAAACTCAAGCCTCAGTAACAGAGAGGATACTGTTGGAGTTGAGAGGTCAAAAAGTTACTGCACGCAAATGCAGTGGAGAAGATTTCTTCTGAACAGCGGGGGAAAGGCCTCTACTCCATACTTCCTCACTCGACAGAAAAATGGGCAGTGGCGACCCAATTTGTATATCAGGTTTTTAAATAAGCGTCTGAAAAAAAACAAGTTCAAGATGATCACCCTAGCCATAGTGCTCTTCTTCCTGTGGCCAGGTCACTAGATGGTCTCTCCGGACCTGACGAATGCCTATTTCCACATCCCAGTCACATAAAATGCATAAGATTCAGATTACTGTCTGCTCATTACCAGTTCACAGTCCTTCCTTTCTGACTCTTTTCTGCTCCCAGGGTGTTCACAAAGTGTCTGGCCTTGGTGGCGGCACATCTTCACAGGCAGGGTGTGATGGGTCTTTCCCTATCTGGACGACTGGCTAATCACAGGGAAGTCACACCAGCAGGCCAGGGATTCCCTCCAGCTAGCTCGAAGCACCCTGGAGTGATTGGAATTTCTCATAAATGTACAGACTAAAATAACTCGTCCTCAGTCTCTACCAAGTGCAGTGTATGCCACTACGAGGCAAATTTAGAAATCCAGTTGTAGAAATGAAAGGAAAAGTGTGACTTTTACTGGGAAAAAGACTTCCTGGTTGCTCATTACGACACCCGAAAGGAACGTATGTGTGATTCACATGGGAAAACTCAGGAGCCTCAATTGGCTGAACTCTCATAGCTCAGTTGGTTAAGAGCTAAAGCACGGATTGCTGAGGTCCTGGGTTCAAATCCCAGTGAGAGTCACACTTTTCCTTTAATTTCTACAATTGGATTTCTAAATTTGTCTCGCAGTGGCATATACTGCACTTGGGAGAGATTGAGGAGGAGTTATTTGAGTCTGTAAAAAGACTTCCTGGTTGCTTATTGCAACGCCAGAAAGGAATGTATGTGTGATTTACATGGGAAAACTCAGGGACCTTAATTGGCTAAACTCTCATAGTAGTTCGTTAAGAGCTAAAACATGGATTGCTGAGGTCCTGGGTTCAAATCCCAGTGAGAGTCACACTTTTCCTTTCATTTCTACAATTGGATTTATAAATGTACAAAAGTCTCAAACAGAACCGGTGCAGCTGTTGGAGTTCATAGAAGCAAAGCTGGATGTTCTCCTAAGCAAGGCATTCTTTCCTCAGAAGAGGGTAGAAAATCTCCTGTGCTTGGCAGATTCCTTGCCCTGAGTCAGCTCACGTCAACAAGAGTTTTCCTTAGCTTTTGGATCACATGGACTCTACCACAAGCGTGGTTCCAGGTGCCAGATTTCATATTAGGGACACTCAGTTCCATCTCAGAACATACTGGGCTCAAAAAAGGCACTCTCTCTCAGAGCCGGTACTGGTCACAAGGATGCTGTTACAAGCTCTCAACTGGTGGAAGGAAAGGACAACCTCAGGGGTGGAGTCCCTTTCCAACAGTGACCTCCCACTGTGGTCCTGACAACACATACCTCTTTCCTAGGCTAGGGAACTCACTTAGACGACCACAGAGTAAGTGGGGTAAGGTCACCTCAGGAGTCCAGGCAGCATATCAGCCATCTGAAGCTAAGAGCAGTCTATCTTGCACCTGCGCATCTTCATCCTCAGATGCAAGGTCAGTCAGTTCAAATCAGAACAGACAACACCACCACCATGTATTACATCAACAAACAGGGAGGCACCAGATCCTCAAAGCTATGTACAGAAGCCATGAGGATTTGGAGTTTGGCTTATTCCGTGGATGTGCAGTTGTCAGCAATCCATCTCCCAGGAAAGAACAATGTCCAAGCAGACTCCATTAGCAGAATCAGCCAGGAGCACCATGATTGGTCCCTAAACAGGCAGGTACTGGCCACAATGCTCAGGAGGTGGGGCACATTAGAAAGAGATCTGTTTGCTTCCGAAGAAAATCACCAGCTTCTTCTGTTTTGTTATAGGTCTCCAGCGATAGGGTCAGTACCCATGGATATGCGGACCCTGGATTGGTCAGGGAAGTTCCTATACGCCTTCTTTCCATTTCATCTGCTGCTATGAGTGCTTCTGAAATTGAGGAACCTGCCTGCAACCATGATACTGGTGGCCCCGGATTGGGCCAGGCAGCCCTGGTACTCCCTGCTTCTGACCCTCTCCATCAAATGACCCATCCGTCTGTCTCAGACACACAACTTGCTGACCATGTTCCAAGACAGAAAAACTTTTCTGAACCTCAAGGCACTCTGCCTGAAAGTGTGGCTCTTGAAGAGTTAGAATTCTGGCGGCCCGGCGGTACAGGGTTGCCACACCGGTGACCCGGGTTCGGTGATGAGCCTGGGTCACTTGGAGGTTGGCCGAGGAGGGGGGAGGATTGAATGTCCCACAGGACACTCTCCTCCTCCTCTGGGGAGGGAGGGCTCCATTCTCTGCTGCAGTACTGCTACCTCAGTGCACACAGGTGGTAGTGCGAGCGGAGATGGGTGTATAGGGAGGAAAGGACGTTGCAATGTCAGTGGGAAGATGCTTGCAAGTGTGTAAGCGCACACTCTGACATCCAGCATGCAGCATCCTTAGGGTGACTGCTGGGACAGAAAAGAAAACACTGTTACCCAAGCATCTCTCCGACAAAGACAGTCTCCGGTGTGGTCCAGGTCCCAGCCTCATCGCCTCACATCCTGCCTGACGAGACAAGATGTCCAGATCCCCGACTCCACCTTGGGGTAAAGCCAAGGCTTCATGGAGGTGAGTGGTAGTGGCTGTTGGGGCTGGAGAGATGGGGAGATGCTTGGAGGTCCCGAGTTGAGAAGGGCTGGTGAAACAGGGCATAAAATCATAAATGAAAAAAAAAAAAAAAGAGTTCTCTAATTTTCGTTTTTTGGAGGAGATCCTCAAAGTTCTCAGGGTTTCTAGGAAGTCTGCTACCAGGAAAACTTGTACTTCTAAGTGGAAAAGGTTTTACCTGTGGTATTCCCCTAGGCAGCTTAATCCCTTGCAGGTAGATATGCCCGTACTCCTGGACTACTTGATTCATCTTCAAGCTTTCAGTCTCAGGCCCTAAACCCTTAAGTTACACCTAGGGGCTATCTCAGCATTTATTTCCACAAGGAAAGAGAAAATGGTGGCTTCACACCCCATTTTCAGGAGTTTTTTAAGAGCCTCCTACAGCTTTATCCACCTGTTAGGGACTCGGTTCCTCCATGGGATCTGAATTTGGCTATAGGGAAACTCTTAGAGCCCCCATTTAAGCCTATGGCTACAGCAGATTTGAAATATGTCACTTGGAAGACACTCTTCCTTGTGGCCATCATCTCCGCCAGAAGGGTGTGCGAGCTGCAAGCTTTTGGCACGGACCCTAATTACATAATCTTTCACAAGGACAAGGTAGTCCTTAGGACTAACAGAAAATGTGTCCCTAAAGTAGTGTCCAAGTTCCATCTAAACCAGTCCATCATTCTCCCAGTGTTCTTCACAGAAGGATCCAGTCCTGGTGAGCAGATGCTGCATAGTCTGGACATTGAGGTCACTTGAACACTGTCTGGATCATACTGAGGACCTCAGATCCTCCCACTCAGAACTGTTCCTCACATGTTGTGCGGTGGGTAAGGGTAGGCCAGCCCCCAAGGGATATATTGCCCGCTGGATATTTTCATTTCATTTTTATTTTTTATACTAGTTAAATGAGCAAAAATGCCTGTTTTCGCAAGTAACATGTTCAAAAATGCCAAATGATGATAGACAGTGAATATAATACAGTACAAAAACAGACTTAAAAATATTGCATACACAATTAACATTAGATAGAAGTACAACATATTCATTTAAACATTAAATACAAGTGCATTCATTGTTTAAAATAAGCTATTGTTTTAATCTGGAATTTGAATGTTCTAATAGTTGTACCGTTGACAATTTAGTCAGGTACAGATGAGAGGTTGATGCCCTGTATAAGACAGATTTTTGTCCAATTGATTTTTTGACTAATAGAATTCTAAAGCCATGCTTGCTCTGAGACTTGGTTCCCTATGCATTTATAGCCCTAGGGAACAATGACATAACTGTTTGAGGTAGCAAACCAATAATTCCCTTATTGAGCATAGCGCCCATCTTTAAGTTGCATCTTATTTTCAAGTGAAAGGCAACATGCTGTTTTTAGCAATTACAGTGTTGTGTTCTTAGAAGATTGATCATAAATCAAAGCACACCATTATATGTTACAGTGTCAGTGGCTCAGTAGGTAGCACACTCGCCTCTGAGGCCGGGAGATCAGAGGGCTGTGGGTTCAGTTCCCACATCTGGCACTTGGGTTAATATCCCAGTACTGACACTGTAATGCAGCATGAGAGGGGTGCTGCATTTCTGAGGTGCCGTCTTTCGAATGAGACGTTAAACCGAGGTCCCATCTGCCTGGACTGGTGGTAGTTCAGGTGGATGTTAAAGATCCCATGGCACTTATCGAAAAAGAGTAGGGAATTTCCCGTGTCCTGGCCAAATTTCCCTCATTCACTAAAAATACCACCAACAGCTTAATCTGGTTCAAGGTCAGTTGGCATTCATCTGTATCCCCCCCCCCGGGTCGTGCCTGAAAATAGGCAGGATTTGTCTAGTGCACTTACCCGGTCAACAAAAGCTAAATAAATAAATGTCGCTTTTAGTTTTGCAAGGAGTCTGTCACTAGTTGCTGAGTAAACAATCAACCAATCCAGTACACCAAATAATAAAGCAAGCAGAAAAAGGCCTTATGGTCTACCAAGTCTGCTCGGTTGTGCAGCTAGCAGCCCTTATTTTGCAGCTGCCCCTCCCTCCCTTGCCCCCACTCCCTTGACCCTCCCTCTTACCCTGTCCCATCCCATGTTGATGAAGCCTCCCACTGTTCTACGGGATACCACCTCTGCTGGTAGCGTGTTCCACCCGGCTACCATCCTCTCCGTAAAAAAGTGCCTTTTCATCTTCCTCCTGAACCTTCCCCCCCCTCAAGTCACATATCATGGCCTCGTGTATCCCTCTCCTTTCTTAGTTTGAAAAGCCCTCCTCACAAGACTTGTTTATCCCTGTCATGTACTTGAAAATTTCAATCATATCTCCCTCCTCTCCTCCAGTGAGCACATGTTCAGTTCCCTCAGCCTACTTTCGTATGGTAAGTCCCCCAGTTCTTATGTGTCAGCAGTCTTCGTGATTCGGGCACAAGAGAAGTCTGAATTCTCTGATGGACCACATTAACAACATGTTTAACATGGCATTTGAATCAGAGATTACTGTCTAGTGTACTCCTTAAGTATTTAAAACAATCTACAGTTTCAGTAGGTTCACCTTTAAGATGTACTATAGGGCGATTAAGTTCTTTATTCTTTTGGGGTCCTGTAAAAATCATGGGCTTTGTTTTTTTTTTTTGTGTTTAACAGCATGCATCTAGATGAGAGCCATTCCTGAAATAAATCAAAATCTTTTTGTACGACCCTCAAAACATCCTCATATGGTGCCCTAATACTAAAAATAACTGCATCATCTGCATTCAGGGTAATCTCTGATTTTCACAGGATTCAGGGGCTGAATTAATAAACAATAAAAAAAGAAGGTGGCCTAAAATTGATCCCTGTGGTATCCCACATTTGATCAGAAGACATTCTGAAACACTTCTAGTGATTTTTGTTTTATGTATCATATTACCCAAGTAGTCAGAGAACCACATTATTACACCATGTGAAAAATGTGATTCTGATAAAAAAAGTCTAACATCAGGCCATGACCAGCAAGATCGAAAGCCTTGGTGAGGTCCACAGATACTGCTGCAGCAGAGTGCCCTTTGTCCAGAGCACGCTGCAGGCAGCGTGTGAACCTCACCAAGACCGTCTCAGTATTATGTTTGGATCTGAATCCATGTTGCAAGCAGGTTAGTACGTTATAATTTTTCCAAAAAATTCATGATTTGATCAAAAATGATCCTCTCCATAATTTCTGAGAGTGGAGTCAGAAGTGAAATTGGTCAGTAGTTGGAAACACTTTCCTTACTACCCGATTTATGTATAGGTTTAATAGTTGCTAGATCTTACTATGAGAGGGTTCCTGCAATAGGACATAACGTAGACAAATTCCAAATGAAGCACCACGAATCGACGGAAAAAGACTGTGCAGCACTTTAGAAGAGGTGGCTAATCTCCACATAAACAGACTGAAGCAAGGCAAAAGTGCGCAGCAAAAGCCCACACCAAATAGTTGAAAAATACAAAAAAGGCACAGTCCACAACGTACTTTTCCAAGTGCAATTTACTGCAAGTTAATGCCATTAAGGCCTTTTCTTTTGGATATAGGTACATAGTTCAGCAGGTGTGTTAACAGGAACTTCTGCACGAAACAAACCCCTGGCACCTCGACTCTTGGGTCACCTTCCGCCTGCTGCTGCTCCTCCTCTGATGTCAGGAGCACCGTTGGATTTCTCACACCAGTTCCCCCTGTCAGGGCCCTCTTCTTGGCCCCTCACGCAGAGTTTGATGTCAGTGGGACTGACGTCTGCTCATCCTATGCCAGATGTCCCAACATTTACTCACCTTTCGTCAGCCACCCCAACAACGGCTATCCCGATGTCGACTGTCTTTACGTCGAGTATTTTTCCTGGCCCTTCCAGGCAACCAGGCCAAGATCTGACATCTGGTCCCCCTCTTTTCACTGGACACCAGGGCCCCATTTTTCTGTCGTTGGGCTGGATGACACCTCATTATTTCCAGGGCTATATTCCTGGGTATCAGCAGGGATACCCATATTATGAAGGACACCCCCCCTCCACAGTATCTGGGTTTGGGGGCACACTATTATACACCCCCAGCCAACCCGTCTCCTCCTCCTCCTCCTCCACCTCTTCCACTTCAACCAGACTTCCAATCTCTTATCCAGTCATGGTGGAAAGATGCTAGGTCCCAGCTAGTCTCAGACCTAGATTATAGGCTGCCTGGCCCGGTGGCAGTGCCCACTCCCTCTTTGTCACCTGCCAGTTCACTGCATTCCATAGTGCATGTTTCAGGCACCAGCTCACAAGATGTCACCCTCCCGGACTATGAATGTCCAGAGGGGGAAAAGCCCCCTGACTCTGATCATGACACGTCAGAGTCTTCCTCAGATGAGCTGTCCTCTCCCCCAAAGGGCAAGGAGTTGCCCAAGTCTCCTCCGGAGGACCCCACCTTTAGCGAACTCCTCCACATACTCCAACATGCAAACGGTTGGAACACTGAGGATCTGGACCCCAAGAGGAAGTGTTTAGCCAAGCATTTGGATCTAGAAGTTGCCTACCCATACCGGTTCCTCCTTGGACAACCCCACATGAGTTTCTTACCCCCACTATTTGGCAGTTGCCACATTCCAGTCCTGCTGTCCCTAAGAAGGCAGACAGGATTTACCACACTCCCGAGGGTGTCCCCTTCCTGGACTCTCATCCTAAATCAGACTCAGTTGTCATTACTGCCGCTCATGACCGCTCGGCTAACCCCAAGCACATGAGCACGTCCCCCCCGGACAAGGAGTCCATGCAGTTGGACCAATTTGGGAAGAAGGTTTATTCCAATACGACGTGTGCCCTGCGCTCTCTAAACTATGTGGCACACATGGTGTCCTTTCAAAAGGCCACCATGGCTGGCCCGGTGCCACTGAGGGTTGAGGCACTTGGACGCCACACTTAGCATGCCGCTGCACTCCGGTTTGGTGACGGATTTGGGTCACTGGGAATGGCTGGAGAGAGAAGGACTGAGCCCCCAACAGCTTGCTCTCCTTCTCTGAGGAGCGGTGGGAGCTAGCCCCGCCATGATACTGCCACCTCCCAGTGACCACAGGTATCTGGCAATGCGGCTGGGGGAAGCAGGAAATCAAGGGGAGGGGCCGACATTGACTGAGGACTTGAGCGGAGGTGCGTCTCAACGCGCCTCCGTCTCATTGGCACTCCTTAGACACCGATGTCGGTGGGGGGGTGGAAGCAAATAAAGGAGGAAAAATCCTCAGTTGGTCCTGGCGATGAGCCCTTCGCTCCGCATCCACATTAGCCGAGGGCATACTCCGTGTGTGCGTGCTCCCCTGAAGGATGAGGAAGGTAAGTGGGTAGCCTTCTTTGTCCCACCCGGGGGGTTAACCGGGGATCTGGAACAAATTACTGGAGTAGTGGTACACTCTAGGAACAGACTTCTGAGCAGCTGGATTGTGGAGACCTGAGGGGATCTAACAGAGAGGAACGACTGGGGCAGCAAGAGTGGAGGATAATAAAGAGTAAAAAAAAAAAAAGGCCACCATGACTAAGCTTGAGACCAAGATCTAATCCTTGGAGGGCTCAGATCTCGAGGAGATTGCTAAAGAGCTTCGTCTGCCCAAAATCTCCTGCCGACATGCTCTTTGGGCCACCTGTGATTCTGTGGATCTGCTACTGTGATTAGCCTCAGGAAGACCACTTGGCTGTGGATTTCTGGGCTTTCGATGGATGTGCAAGGAGCCATTTAGGATGCTCCCTTTCAGAGATCGGTCCTATTTGGAGGGGATACTAAAGATTTGATCACTGGCCTCCAGGATAGTGGTCAGGCCCTCAGATCGGTCCGTTCTATGTATAGGGTAGGCTTCCAGAAAAAGCAGCCCTTTCGGCGCCAATTTAAACACCAAGGGAAGCAATCTACCCTAAAGAACCGACCAAAAGATGAGCTACGGGCTCCTCATTTTCCTCTCCACCGACCGCCAAGTCCCAGAAATCATCAGGAGGGTCCTTGCCCCCTCGCCCCTCTGCATCCTGACTCACCCCGTCTTCCCTCTCCTCCACTTCAAAATGTAGAGCCAGTGGAGGGACGATTTGCCCTTCATGTCCAGGAGTGGGAGGGCATCACCTCAGACGCATGGGTCCTGCAGCTCATGTCAAGAGGGCACACACTAGAGTTCCTGGAGTTTCCTTCAGACTCTCCTCCCGGTCGCTCGCACTACTCCCCGCACCAGGCTCTGCTGGTCAGGGAAAAAATCAGGGCACTGAGATGGAAGGCAGTGGTAGAACCCATGCCTCCGTCCCAGAGAGGAAAGGTGTTTTACTTCCATTTTTTCCTGGTCCTGAAAAAGACGGGCGACCTCAGACTCATCCTGGACTTCAGCATTCAAACAACATGAAGTCTTGCTGTATTCTGACAATATGCAGTTAGACCGACCGGTTCAACTGCCCCGGAGAACCAGGAGTTAAACTCTATGCAAATGCATAGAACGTTGAGCTCGAGCTCAGTTTTCAAACCACTGTCCTCGGTATGTTCTAGTAACTGATCAGATTCTTTACTCTGCTCACCGGTGAAGACACCTCAGAGATTTCTCCTCACTGCTTTCAGTGTAGCGTAGTTTCGTCGGTTTATTTCAAACCGCTTTGTTGTTTTAATTTAAGTACGTTCTCAAACCGCGATCTTCGGTATAGTTCACGTTTCCTAGGTTGGGTAACTGTTCGGTTTCCGAACGGTTCCGTGACCATGAGGGGGCCAAACTTCTAAATTTCTCCTTCTATCCAGATTTTCATTGTAATGGGACACCGGTGCAAAGTCCTGACCAGAACCGGGGGATCTCGGTTCTTTTTTTTTGGCTGGCGCTAAACCGTTGGCCGGTTCAGACTTTGTTTTCTCTATTACCCGGCCTAACTAAGCCTTCAGGAGTAATTTTCTTATTTCTTCATTCTTTATCCTGGCCTAACTAAGCCACTACGGATAAAGTAGGTATTTGATTCTTGCTTAACCGGCCTAACTAAGCCAATGGGTTAAGCTCCATCTTTTAGGGTTATGTCATAGAAACCCAAGAGAGAAAAAAACAGTCCCACTGGGTTTCAACGTTATATTGAGTGAGGGGAGCAATTTGCAAAAGCTGATCCACATTTGGTTTGTCTGTATTGTTTGGGTTTTAACCACTTACAAACAGACTGTGATATTTGTAAGAATTTCCCTCTGTCTACTTTAGATAGACGCCTCGGTAAACTGAAGGAAATAATGGACAAGACTGCTGAGGCCGGTTCCGGTTCTACTGAACCTTCAGATCCTACAACTGACCTTTTAAGCCAGGGTGAACCGTCGACGGCTAAAGGACGCTCGGAGTCAGCTTCCAAACCCGCACCGTCGAAGAAAGCCAAACGCTCCAGTTCGGAACCGCGTAAGCAGTCGGTCTCAGTTCCAACCGCGGATGAAATTGCAAAGGCCATCCGACTAGTACAGTCTTTGCAATCTGGGTTTGGCGAACCGTCGTAGGTACCGTCTGGGCAGCCAGCGGTTCTGGATATCGGTTCAACTCCTTCAGGACACTTTGATCCTGAGGAGTATTACTTTTCTGAATATGAGGAGGAGAAGGAGGAACAAGATGAAGGGGAGCTCATTGACTCTGCGGTCTCCCCTGACCATCCTCAGTATGAATCCCCTCCTAGGCCTGTCTGTGAGGCTACCTCTCATTTTGCTTTTATGAGGCAGGTGGCTGAGACCCTGCAGCTCTCTGTACAAGAGGCCAGGCAGGAGGATGATGAGGAGGAGGATTACAAGGAGATGATGGATTTTCCTGTGTCCCAGGGACTTTAGGTGCCCATTCATAAGTCCCTTAAGAAGCAGACTTTAAAGATCTTCCAAACCCCTAGTTCTGTCCCCCCTTTAGATTAGAGGATGGTCAGGAAGTACCTTCTGGCTGGCAGTGGCACTGACTTTTTAGCTAGTCATTATAGCCATGTAGGGGTAGTTCACACTGCAGCCTGTGAGAAGGCTGGCATTCCTCTGGCCTCTCACCCCCCTGACAAGGATTCCAGGAAGGTGGATTCTCTTGCCAAGAAAGGGTACCTGGCATCTTTCTTAGGTATCAGGCAAGCCTCCTATATGGCTTATGCCTCCAGGTATCAGAAATCCCTTTGGGAGGCTGTCGAAACAACTAGCTAAAAAGGCCCCTCCTGAGCTTTCTGCTGACCTTCAGAAGTTGGTCAATAAGGGGGTGCAAGCATGTAAGTCCCAGTTCCATATGGCTGTGGACTCCAATGATGCAACACCCTACTACTTATCTTATTATTTGGCAATATCCACCCCAACCCTGGCCCTCCCTGCACAGTGGCCTCTCCAAGCAACCCAAGTGGGAGTCTGCTGCTGGCTACTCTTAATATATGCAGCCTACCAAAAACACACCCCCCCCCACCCCCAAGGCTGGATTGCCCAGCATGCACCGGACATCCTAGCCCTCTCTGAGACTTGGCTTTCTGAAAGAATACCCAATGATGCTGTCTTCCTCAGTAATTATTCCGTCTTCCGGGCCGACAGGGCCAGCAAGAGAGGCGGTGGCTTTGCAATTTATGTTAAATCCTCACTTCATGCCACTGAGGTACAAACCCCCACACCACAATATGGCGCCCAGACACTTACAGTCAAACTCAGTCTGGGTACCAAAACACTCCACATCACTTCGGCCTGTATCCCCCCGAGAAACCAAAAACTCGCGTTTGATTCTATCCTCCATGGTATCTCCCACCTACCTAATACTAGTGAAATCATCGTAATGGGTGACTTTAATGTCAACTGGCTATCCCCTGCCTCATCCAGCTTCAAAGACACTGCCCTGGCATACGATCTTACCCAGCTTGTCACCTCTCCTACCAGAAGGGACAATAGATCTGGGACCTCCACCCTTTTAGACCTAATCTCCACCAACAGGCCACGGAACCTCTCCCATGCCACGGTGCTCCCTGACTCTATCAGTGACCACTCCCCGGTGACCTGCTGGTGGTTGGGTAAATTGCCACCTGCCCCCCCTAAAATCTCCTTGCAGAGACGGCTAAAAAGAGAAGGCCTAGAGAACCTCAAAGCCCATCTAACTACCAGCAGTTGGTTCCCCATTTACACCACGCAGTCAATAGACCTAGCACTCGCCCACTTTATAACCACTTTCAACAAGGCCTGCGACATTTTCACTCCCCTCTCCAAGCAAGCAGTGAAAACCAGAACCACCCCCTGGATCACACCCTCACTACTTAACCAGCTCCAACAAAGGGACAACCTGTGGCATAAGGCCCTTGACTCCCAACGCACGCAGGATAGACAGCTATTCCGGGAGGCCCGCAACAAATGTACATGAGCCTTACGGCAGGTGAAAGCTACTTACTACCAGCAAACCCTAACCTCCTTCTGGGGAGATGGTAAAAAATTCTGGAACAATATAAAAGAACTCAGTGGGAAATCCTGCTCCCCCACCTTCACTCAACTCACTATAAATGGGGATATCACCCAGGATCCTTCCACTATCGCAGAAGCCCTCAACTCTGCCTTTTCGGACCTCTCCCATATCCTTCCTCCTAATTTCTTCCACCCTGTCCCCACCCTCCCCCCGACACCTCGCGTAACATCAATTCGATACCCTTCAGGCTGAGAGTCATCTCCTGCCGCGAGGCAAAACACTACATTGCCAAAGCTGTCGCCAGTACCTGTTACAGCAATGATTCCCTAGATCTTAAACTCACTCAGCTGACCCTGGATGTCACATTACCCCACCTTACTAAAATTCTCAACCTCTCTCTATGCCTAGGTCAGTTCCTCTCAACCTGGAAGAGAGCCATAATCACTCCCATTCTGAAGAGCGGCGACCCCACTAACATAAGCAACTATAGACCGATTTCGATACTTCCACACCTCTCCAAAGCACTGGAAAAATTAGTTTCGGACCAGCTAACAGAACACCTAACTAAACACAACCTTCTCTGCCAGGAACAGCATGGTTTCCGGACTGGCCATAGTACCGTCACAGCACTTTCTGAGCTCACCTCGTTCATCCATGAGGCCCTAGACCAAGGCTGTAGAGCAGGTGCGATCTATGTGGATCTGACCAAGGCATTTGACATGGTCAGTCACGAGCTACTGCTCTGTGTCCTTCCACAACTAAATGTGGTCCCAGAGGCAACTGCCTGGTTCAAGGATTACCTCTCAGGCCGGTCACAGCAAGTCAGGATAAACACCACCATCTCCTCCTGCAAAACAGTTTGCTCTGGGGTCCCACAGGGGTCTATACTCGGCCCGCTACTATTCACCCTCTTTTTAAACTCTCTCCCCAAGGCATGCAGCGGTCACCTACTACTCTACGCTGATGATGTGGTACTGTTTTGGAAACACCCACAACCAAGCGCCCTCCAACTAGCCCTACAGAGTTTCTTCAGGGAGCTAGAGACCTGGTTCACTGAACACCGCCTGATCATCAACTACAAAAAAACTAAGTCCATGATCTTTGTGCACCGTCAAAGCCCACACAGTCAGTTGGCACTCCTAATCAAAAACACACAAGGCACCCCACTTGAACATGTTACAAATTTTAAATACCTGGGTATCACATTAGACTCCTCCCTCTCCTACCATAGTCACATACAACCTCTCTCCTCCGCTGTCAACGCTAGAGGGGGTATCCTCTACAGGCTTAAACACTGCTAACCCACACAGGCCATGCATCTTGCAGTCTCCTCCTCAATCCTCTCCCTAGTTGACTACAGGATAGTGATATATGGCTCAGCAGAACCTACCACACTACGTAGCATTAACACTTCCTTGAATAAAGCTTGCCGCCTAGTCACCGGCAGTGACAGACTAATTCATACCTGTGAGCTCTATGCTTTGGCTGGTTGGCTAAACTTCCAAGAAAGACTAAAGTATCACACTTGCATCCTCGCAAAAAAGATACATCTCCAGCTAGCCCTTGTCGGCCTTCTCTCCATAATCAGCACAGCCCCCCTCAGGCGTAATACAAGGCTCGCAGCAAACTCCTCATTTCTGGCCCCCCATTGTAGAACATCCCTTGGGCAAAGATCCTTCCACTACCATGCCGCTCTTTGGCTCAATACTTTACCACCCCCTATCTCTCAGACCCATAACCTCTCCCTATTCAAAACAGGCCTCAAAGCACAACTACTTGAGTCAGCCAAATGTGACTGTGGCTAACACTGCCCACCGCTTGTGTTCTCAAACCCTCCAAATACCTGGCACAGGGTCTCTCTAGATCCCATGAATCAGCATCCTGCACGTTTCTGTCAAGGGATATCCAGAATGCTGCCTACTGCTGTCACCGGTTAACTAAGTTAAAGCCTGGACTGCACTACCAGTACTGTTATGTGAATACTGCTTGTTTATATACGTTCTTCTGTATTTGTTTACCCTCCACCCCCGGTAACCGACGTGGAGCCTTTGCAAAAGAGTCTGTGACTCAAAGGATTGTAACATTATGTACTGCATATATAGCATAAGGACTTCTATTGTGTATACCTCTTGTATTATATATATATTTTTTCTTTGTTGTTTTACATTTTATATCTCTTGTCTATGTAATTGCGAACTGTATGTGTATGTGCCTCAGGACCTCCTTGTGAATGAGCTTGCTCAACGGAGTCTTTCCTGCAATAAACTTGAACTTGAATTCCGATTATATTCAATAAATAAATAAAACTTCCAGGGCTATGGCTTCTTCTGTATCCCTCAGGTGTTTTTCCTGGCTCAGGTGTACTAACCTGTCCCAGGACACACAGAATAATGTCATGGATTTTCCCCTTGTCCAGAACTCTCTGTTTGGGGAATAGACTGAGGCATGTATGAAGAAGATGAATGAGTACAGAGTGGCATACAGGAGTGCTTCAGCAAAAGAGAAAGCTGCCACTCCTCAGAAGCAGCAGGCCAGGGGCAGACCTTACCCCAGGCCTTTCCACCAGCCCCAAGCTTTTCCCTCTTATCAACAACCCAAGGGGTTCTTTAGAGGGAGGGGCAGGAGGGGTGCTGGCAGGGCCGCCTCAACCCCCCAGTCTGCTACCCCAGCGAAACAGACCCCATGAAAGCTCTGCTCGGGCCGCCTTCCCTTACCCTGCTGGGGGCAGGCTGACCTACTGTCTAAAGGCTTGGCATTCCATCACTTCAGACAAATGGGTCCTGGAGATAGTGGGTCAGGGACTTGCTCTCACTTTCAAGATGCCTCCAAAACTGTTAGCAAGAATTTTCAGACCTTCCAGCGCTGCAGAAACAGCCCAGCTGGAGGCAGAGGTTTCCACACTTCTTCAGTCAAGAGCAGTGGAACCTGTGCCACATCAGCACGGGGAAAAGGACTGTACTCAAGGTACTTCCTGGCACCAAAAAAAAATGGGAAGTGGCGGCCCATTCTGGATCTCAGATTCCTGAACAGGCATCTTACAAAGCCAAAATTCAAAATGACAACCCTGGCTACCATTCTATCTACTCTCAAGAAAAGGGACTGGCTGGCATCCCTAGGCCTAAAGGATGCTTACTTCCACATCCCCATCAGTCAGTCTCACAGAAAATATCTCAGATTTCGACTGCCACTACCAGTTCAGGGCTATGCCCTTCGGCCTGACATCTGCACCAAGAGTGTTTACAAAATGTCTGGCAGTAGTGGTGGAATTCCTCAGAAGGCAAGGGGTTTCAGTTTACCCCTGTCTGGACGACTGGCTATTGATGGGTCAACCCCCCCAGCAGGTCACAGAAGCTCTAAAACTCACTCAAGATACTCTCCTCTCTCTGGGGTTTTTGGTAAATCTTCCAAAGTCTGCCTTAAACCCTGTACAGGTACTGGACTTTATAGGGGCAGAACATAATACCATTCAGGCAAGGGCCTTCTTGCCCCTGGCAAGGGCACAGACCCTGATAGAATTGGCGAAATCCTTTGAGGTCCCAGTTCCTCAGCCAGCAAGGTTCTTCTTACAGCTCCTAGTACACATGGCCTCCACCACAGTTGTGGTCGTGGGAGCCAGGTTCCAGATGAGGGACATTCAGTTCCACCTCAGATCCTTCTGGTCTCAGAAAAAGGATTCTTTGTCCAAACTGATTCCAGTGTCTCCCACCCTTCTGTTAGCTCTTCAGTGGTGGCAGGAGATAGGCAACCTCAGAGTGGGGGTTCATTTTCTCCCTCAGGTACCCTCTCTGGTGCTGACTACTGATGCTTCTGTCCTGGGCTGGGGTGCCCACCTGGGGGATCACACAGCACATGGTACGTGGCTCCCTCGGGAGTCTCTCTTGCACATCAATCTTCTGGAGCTCAGAGCAGTGCTCCTGGCTATTCAGGAGTTTGCCAGTCTCTTACAGGGCAAGGTAGTACAGGTCAGAACAGACAACACCACCACCATGTACTACATCAACAAACGGGGGAACAAGATCCTCCCTGCTTTGCATGTAATCCATGAAGATTTGGAAGCTGGCATATTCTCTCAACAAGTCACTTTTAGCAGTTCACTTGCCAGGCAAGGACAGTGTTCTGGCAAAAGCTCTCAGCAGAATCAGCCAAGGCCATCACGAATAGACCTTGAACAAGCAGGTCCTTCTTTCAGTTTTCAGGAGATGGGGGTTCCAGAGATAGATCTCTTTGCAGCCCCAGACAATCACCAGTTACCTCTGTATTTTTGCAGGCCTCCACTCCAGGGCTCAGTGCCACTGGAGGCTCTCCTTCTGGACTGGTCAGACATGTTCCTTTATGCTTTTCCTCCCTTTCCTCTGATAACCAGAGTCCTGGTCAAGTTGAGATCTCAGTTTGCCACAGTGATTCTCATAGCCCCAGACTGGGCCAGACAGCCATGTTACTCGATGCTGTTGTCACTGTCAGTGACCAAACCGATTTCTCTACCCAGGAGGTACAACCTGCTGACATCCTCTCAGGGCAGGATAATGTACCCCAATCTTCAGTCCCTTCACCTCAGGGCTTGGCTCTTGAAGACCTAGAATATGCAGATTTACAACTGTCTCAATCTGTCCTGGATATTCTGAAAGGTGCCAGAAAGCCTGCTACCAGAAAAATCTATTCCTCCAAATGGAAAAGATTTTTCATTTGGTGTACACAGAAGGATGTGGATCCACAGCAAGCTGCAGTACTGCAGCTTCTGGACTATCTGGTCCACCTTCAGTCTATGCATTTCCAGCCATCTACCCTGAAGGTACACCTTTCTGCTGTCTCTGCTTATCTTTAAGCAGGGAAGGCATCTTCTCTGGCTGCCCACCCAGTTTTCAAAAAGTTTTTCAAGGGGTTGTTGCATCTTCATCCCCCACATAAGGAACCTGTCCCTGTATGGGACCTGAACATATGTATAGGTCAGCTTATGTAGCCTCCTTTCGAACCTATGTTTTCTTCAGAACTCAAGTTTCTCACTTGGAAAACTGTTTTTCTAGTGGCTATCACTTCTTCTAGAAGAATCAGTGAGTTTCAAGTCTTGCCTATGGAGCCCAACTATATTTCACCTCACAGGGACAAGATTGTGCTCTGAACCAACAGGAAATTTCTCCCTAAGGTGGTTTCTGATTTTCATCTGAACCAATCCATTACTTTGCCTGTATTTTTCCCAGATCAGTCTAGTTCAGGTGAACTCAGGCTGCACAGCCTGGATGTTAAAAGAGCTATTAGCTATTATATGGACAGGACAAAAGAGCTAAGGAAGGATTGTTCCCAGCTTTTTCTTACTTATGGGGATGTTGGCCAAGGCAGGCCAGCTGCAAACAAGACTATAGCCAGATGGATTGTGGCCTGTATCCAGTTCTGCTACAGTAAGCTGGGTAAGGACCCACCAGCAGGTCTTAGGGCCCACTCTACCAGAGGCACTGCGGCCTCCCTGGCGGCTGCCAGGGAAACCCCCTTGCTTGAGATATGTAAGGCTGCCACCTGGAAGTCTGTCCATACATTTACTAAGCATTATAGCCTGGATATTCAGGCAATGAGTGATGCCAGGTTTGGCACAGTAGTACTGTAGAGCCTATTCACCAAATAGGTTCTGTGCCCACCTCCTGGGGGCACTGCTTTATAGTCTGCATATTGTCAGAATACAGTAAGACTTCATGTTGTTTAAAGAAAAAATTGCTTGCCATAGTAGTGTTGTTTCTTCTAATGGGGTCTTGCTGTATTCTGACCTCCCACCCTACCTCCCCTTCAGAACCTAGGGGAAGGGTGGCTGTCCTGCAGCAACTTAGAAACCATTACTGGTAATGGTTTTCTCTGGGCATCTGTGACCTGAGTCTTTTATATGCCCTTTGGTTTTGTTTCCTTATGTTGCCCCTGTTGGGGTCCTGTTTAGGCTTAGTTTTGGCCATTACATACATATTTGACTAGTTCGCATCATAGAATCTGATCAGTTACTAGAACGTACCGAGGACAGTGGTTTGAAAACCGAACTCGAGCTCAACATTCTATGCATTTGCATAGAGTTTAACTCTTGGTTCTCCGGGGCAGTTGATCCAGTCGGTGTAACTGCATATTGTCAGAATATAGCAAGACTCCATTAGAAGAAACAACATTACTATGATTAGTAATTTGGGGTATAGCGGTGTTACCCTACCTTGATGACTGGCTATTGACAGCCCTGTCCAGGGACAGTCTTCTGGACTCCCTTGGTCCCTTTGGACCTTTTCTCCTGACTGGGGATCACTGTCAATCTCCCCAAGTCATCTCTGACCCTCTCCCAGAACCCAGTTCATCGGGGTGGTCTTGGGTACAGGCCAGTGCAGAAGCTTTCTACCCTCAGACAGGGCAGAGACTCTTCGGGAGCAAGTCACCTTAGTGGTCTCTTCCAGATTTCTTCCAGCCAGGGTGTTGCTACGCTTGGGCCTGATGGCAGCCTCCATCTCCACGGTACCTTTAGCCAGGTTGCATGTGCGAATCTCCCAGTGGACGTTAGGCGTCAAGTGGGACCAGCGCTTGGACGACCTGGACCATCCTGTTCAAACAACATGAAGTCTTGCTGTATTCTGACAGTTGCAGTGATTCCCAACCTTTGAACTGCCTCGGAGAACTAAGGGTTAACTTTCCATGCAGGGCATGGAACGCTGAGCTCGCGCTCAGTTGAAGTCTCTGTCTGGAGTGTTTTGAACTCAAACCGTCAGATTGTTTACTTCGCCTCACTGAACGGTCACTCCGGAGAGTTCTCCTTCAGCTCGGTTCGAAGTCGGTTAAAGTTTTCAGTTTTTCATTGGTTTAAACCGAAAAAAAGTATCCGCATAGTTGGTTCAGTCTCTGTCTGTGGTGTCGTGAGTACTAGATAGGAATTGTTCTATTTTTTTTTGTGGAACTTGTAAAAGTGCGGTCGGTTCGGCTGAACCGACCATTTGATTGTGAATTTTGCTATATTTAGAGTGTGGTTACCGGTTCTTAAGGTTCTAAAAAAAATGTGTTTTACCCAGTTTTTTCCAATACCTGTGACACGGTTAGGAACCGATAAGGGAGTCTTGCCTGGCGGTTGCCGAAAAAAGGGTAAGTTTGGTTAGGTTGGCCATGTCTGAGAAACCCAAGAAAAAAACCAGGCCCACTGGGTTTCAACACTGCAGTGAGTGTGGGGAGGTCTTTGCCAAGGTCGATCCCCACACCACCTGTGTTTATTGTCTGGGGTTTGACCATCTCGATTCAGACTGCCAAATATGTAAGAACTTTTCCAAATCTACCCTTGAGAAGAGATTATGTAGACTGAGGGAAAAGGAGGCCAAGAAGTCCGCTGACCCGGATGGCCAGCCCGGTTTGGTTTCGACCAAACCAGAAGGAGTGCCCTCTGACCAGGGCGATACTTCTTCGGGCAAAAGGAGGGCCGATTCTGAGGGATCGGTTCTGACAAAAAGAAAGCGCAAAGATAAATCGACTGGTTCGGATCCAGAGGTTCATGTTCTGACTGCCGAAGAGATAGCCAGGGCTATCTAGATTGTGAATCGCTTCTGTCTGGTTCCGACCGATCCGCCCTTCTGGTAGGTTCGGTTCGGTTAGTTCCCCGTTCAAGAGTATACCCTTGAAGATTTTTATGAACCAGAGTTTGAAGAGGAAGGGGAATTTGAGGATTATGATGTAAGTGAAGGTCTGGATGTGCCTGTGGAACCGGACATCTCCCCAGACAGACCATCAGGTGTTTCTCCTCCTAGGCTTTCTGAGTCCCCTTCCCATTTTATGTTTTACAGAAAAGTGGCTGAAACCCTCCAGCTTCCTATGGAGGAGGCTGTGGAAGATCAAGAAGAGTCTGATTATGTAGAGATGATGGATATCCCAGAGTCCAGGAGACTGTCTATTCCCCTCCATAAATCTTTTGGGAAACAGACACAAAAAATCTTAAAGTCTCCTAACACTATATCTCCTGTAGATAGAAGAATGGACAAGAGGTATACACTTTCAGGCGCAGACATGGAGTTCTTATGTCAGCAGTGCAGCCATGTTGGGGTAGTGCAGGCAGCTGCCTGTGACAAGGCACATATTCCCTTGGCTTCACACACCCCTGACAAGGACTCCAGGAAGATTGATGCCATGGCAAAGAAGCAGTACATGGCATCTTCTTTGGGACTCAGGCAGGCGAATTACATGGCCTATACAGCCAGGTACCAGAAGTCCAGGTGGGACACTGTACTGGCACTGGCTAAACAGGCCTCCCCCCAGCTAGCCAAGGAGCTGGAGGCGGTGGCTGCAGATGGGATTGAGGCATCTAAGGTTCAGTTTCATGCTGCTGTGGACTCTAATGATGTTTCATTAAGAGTCATGGCTATATCTGTGGCTGTTCGGACGATGCTTGGCTCACATGTGCTAACCTCTCGCAGGACACCCAGGCTAAGGCTATGGATTTTCCTGTAGTGGGTAATTCTCTGTTTGGGGAGCAGACAGAGAATTACATGAAGAAAATGGTCGAGTACAAGACCACTTACAGGAGTGCTCAGGCCAAGGAAAGGCAGGCAACTCCTCAAAGGCAGCAGTCTAGGGGCAGGGGCAGGCCTTTTCAAAGGCCTTTTTACCAAGCACAGGCCTCTTCTTCATTTTCGCAGAGGGGGTTCTTCAGAGGGAGAGGCAGAAGGGGAATGAGCAGGCCTGCATCCACCCCTCAGCCTAAAGCCTCTGCCAAGCAGACACCCTGATGGGTCTGCCCGGGTCGACTCTCCTATTCCAGTAGGGGGCAGGCTGGCTTACTTTGTCCAGGACTGGATGTCTCTTACATCAGACAAGTGGGTCCTGGAAGTAGTAACTCATTCTATCCTGTTGTCACTTAGAATGTTCAGGTACCCTCTGCCTGCTGCTAGAACACCTGTGTGCCTGAAGGGGTTTTAGACCTGCATCATTCATACAAACACACTGTGCTTAAACCTACATATCTTAAAAACCATACATCCAGTTTTAAAACTGTAAAAAGAAAAGTTTTTCAGGACAAAAAGTATTTGAAAATGAGGTTTGGTAATGTCTGTTTAACTGATTTAATGTTGTGTAAGGTTGTTTTCTATATTTTAATAAATTCTGATGATTTTATCTAAATATAATTATGCTCTGTTTACATAGTCATGCAAAAATATTACATTTCTGTAAAATTGTTGATTAAAATTGTTAAAAATATACAGTAAACATCTGTTATTGTCTAAACATAAATTTTGCAAGTTTACCATTTCTTTAGTCAGAAATCAATATCTGAATCTCTTGTTATTACAGTTTGAGATTTTTGTTCCACTCCACTGGTTGAAATTTTTGCAGTGTTTAATTCTTCTTATCCACTGATTTTAGTTTATGAATCTGATTATCAATTTTTGTTGTATTTCCCCTAGTTAAGTAGGAACATATTTACACATTACCTTAGAAGGACATATCAGGAAGTGATGCAGGAAGGAAGTGCTTTGTAAGGTCAAGTGATGTAAACAGGAAGAACCCTTCCAGTGTAGGTCAGTGAGCTGACACAGGAAATGGAGACATTTGTTAGTGCTGGAGGGCTCTCTATGATTAATTGCATATTTGCTGTAGTTAAAATGTGTAATTTCATTGAAATAAACTATTTTATATTATTTTTGTAATAAAATCCCATAATGAGTATAGGAAACTATATTTTATTTGTGGACGCTTGCTTTATCATACTGTAAATGAAGCATGATGTTGCTTCATGTAAAGGTTCACAGTCGTTCAGTAAACAGCATGTTACATAAATCTGTGTATTATTTAATTTCCTGGCATAGTTTATTTTTGGGGGGTTGTATTATGGGATGGTTTAAGGTGAGGGAATAACTGATGAAGCACTGTGTGCTAGTGGTGGTGGTGGTGGGGGGGGGGTCCTGGTCCTGCATTCATAATACAGGCTCAGATGCACTTCATATGTTCTGGGGAAATTAGAGGGGCTGTATGCATGTAATAATGGTGCTAACAGATACTATAGATACATTATGGGTATACGTATAGGATAATGAAGTTGCTGGAAAGGCATTGGTAATTTGGGGTATACTGTGTCATGGGAAGGGAGGGTGTGCCTGTACCAAGGAATGATGCTCATAGGCACCACAGTCATTTCTGGATCATGAATTGGCACCTGCTCCTTGGGGGTATACTCAGTTGTAGGGAAGCAGGTGGGCTGCCTGCACCTGGTAATGGTGTCCATATGCCATGCATAAACATTGTGGGTACACATACAGGGTGATGACATGGCACCTGTAAAGGTTGTGTACTATGTGCTGTGTCACATGGTTTGCCTGCATACACATGTGATATGTTGCAACATTCAGTATGGTGCACTGTGTGGGTGGGAAGGAGTGTGGGTATGCCTGCACCATGGAGTGATGCTCATCAGTGCACGTGTACTGTGTGCTATGTTTCATTTGAATGGACTGTATAAGTCATACACTGGCACTGATCACATCACAGTGCATCAGAGGTAAGGGATAGTCTGAAGCATTATGAGCACAAGGGACTAAAGTGGTTGTCGAGTTATTCGAACATGAATAGAACATTACAGTGCATCTGAGGGTAGTGTTGGAATGAATCTTGATGTGCACAATGCACTACACCATGGTGACTGAAGAGGGATCCATATCAGTAATGCACATCACAGAGTGTCAGAGATAAAGGCTGGACTGAAGACTAATGAACAGATGGACTAAACTGGTGACTGTGGTGGGATTTGAACCTGAACAGCACTTTACAGTGCAATAGAGGTTGGGGCTGGACTGACACCAGATCAGTCAATGGACAACATAATTGGCTGTGGAGGGATCTGAACCTGAAATGCACTTCACTGTTCACTACAGTTTGGAGAGCGATGGATGCATGATAAGGAGATAGATTTTACAAGTGTCTGTGGAGGGATTTGAGCCTGAGATTTTACAAGTGGCTTTGGAGTGATTTGAGCCTGAAGAATACTTTACAGTGCATCAGAGATTAGGGCTGAACTGATGTCATATGAATTGATGGGCTACACCAGTGGAAGTGGAGGGTTTTGAACATCAAATGCACTTCACAGTGCATTATGGGATTGGTGTGGACTGATACATGGTAAGTCAATGGACAACACCATCAGGTGTGGAGGGATCTGAACCTGAAATGCACTTCACTGTTCACTACAGTTTGGGGCTTGACTGACACATGATAAGGAGACAGATCTTAAAATGGCTGTGGAGGGATTTGAACCTGAAGAATACTTTACAGTGCATCACAGATTGGGACTGAACTGATGTCATATGTATTGATGGACAACACCAGTGGATGTGGAGGGTTTTGAACATGAAATGCACTTCACAGTGCATTATGGGATTGGTCAGGATTGATGCATGGTAAGTCGATGGACAACACCATCAGTAGAGGAGGGATCTGAACCTGAAATGCACTTCACTGTTCACTACAGTTTGGGGCTCGACTGATGCATGGTAAGGAGCTAGATCTTACAAGTGGCTGTGGAGGAATTTTAACCTGAAGAACACTTTACAGTGCATCAGAGGTTGAGACTGGACTGACGTCATACGAATCGATGGACACCACCAGTGGCTGTGGAGGGATACAGAACTGATTTGGCCTTTACAATGCATCAGAGATTGGGGCTGGACTGATGCCAGATAAGTTGAAGGCAACACCATTATTTTTATCATTTTAAACAATCAGCAACTGTGTATTAGGGAGAAAACTCAAGTACAGAGCACGAGACAAACATGCTACTGACCCTAACCCACTTATCATCCATAACAATAGGAGCAATATGCCACATAGATGTTAACATAGCCATAATCCGCAACATAAATCTCTAAAAGTAACAAACTGTTGAATTCATGTGACCTCATCTACTAGTACATGCACAAGAAACACTCTCTCTCCCATCAGGAATGCCAGCCGGATCCATAAGATGTGATCACACAGGATGACCAGAAATTATCCCCAAATGAACAAAGTAACAACTATGAAAACTTTTATCGTAAATAAAAAACAAATAAAGTAAATACAGATTACAAATCGAGGTTTTGGCACCGAAATGAAGTGAGTATTTCAGGATAAGAGCAGCACCTCCACCTTGAATCTAAGTTTCCAGTCACCATGCTCTTCCTGCACCAGTGTGCGCTCTGACTGGTTCATGGGAATAGTGACGTGTACAATAAGCATAGAGCAAGCGTGGCAAAAGTGAGGATCAATATAACCGAATGGTGACACACTACAGGGCTAGGGCAGGTGCAGGTGAGGGCTGTGACCCCTAACTGAAACATCAAAAAAAAAAAAATCACTGTACCCCCCAGAGCCCAGAGATCCACTTTCCCTCCAGTGACGGTTGTAAAAAAATACGAGTCCTTGCTTGAATGCTAAATAAGGATTTAGTCTAACATTTCAGGCACATACATTGAATAGAATAGTGGAAGGCACAAAAAGATCCGCGCAGGTTCCTGGTGCTTCGACAACTAAGGTTCATCAAGATGGTGCTGCATCTAAGATAATCCCTTTATACCAATTAAATTCAGAATTGATGATGTGCAGAGAATCCAACCAATCAGAGAGCTCGATTTTAAATACAGAAATATTCAGCTCACTTAGTGGTATAAATGGAATAATAGTTATAACAATTACTATATCAGTGACAACATGTTATTGTAGAAAAAATACCCAAAGACAAAAAATATACACCAAAGTGGTGATGGCGCAATCGGATTGCCTTCAATAAACTGTAAGTTACAAAATTAATTATAGTGTCAACCTGATCAGCTTAACATGTTACACTAAGACAAGATGATTTGTTGTTACAATAAAACTAATGGCAGAATGAATATAATACATTTTCACAGCATATGCAAAAATAGTAAATTTATTTATTTATGTAATAAAGCCTGTTTTCTCAAAAAATATCCAATGGGAATCACATATTATATTAGGTAAAATCAGTAAGGGTATGATGTCCCCTATTAGCTGGTACAACTCAATTCAACAAATGTAAACAAATGCTTGAGCTGCACCAAGAGAAAGATATGGACTCCAATTGGCGTCATCAGGCACTACAGCACATGATTTAGGACGCCATATGGCGTCATCAGGAAATAGAGGTATGTTTTTTTATGACGCCATATGGCGTCATCAGGAAGGAATGAGGTAAGCCAGGGACTGGTTCTCAGCTTCAAAAGATTTCCAAAGATGAGAGCCAGATCTTTTCCACCTGCAAATCTTTCGGAGACCCTTGCCGTAGAGGCAGAGGTTTCTTCTCCTAGCTTTAAGAGCTATAGAGAGTAGCCATGATTCTATACTGGGGCAAGGACTGTGACTCCAGGTACTTCCTGACCCCTCAAAAGACGGGAGTGGCGACTCCATCCTAGACCTCAGAAATCTGAACAAACATCTTTTAAAACTGAAGTTCAAGATGGTAACTTTGGGAATAATCCTTCCTCTTCTAAGGCCAGGGACTGGCTAGCCTCCCTGGACCTCAAAGATGCCTATTTTCACATTCCCTCTCTGCCCCCACAGAAAGTACCTCAGGTACTGATTGGCCTCAGGCTCACTATCAGTTCAGAGCATGCCCTTGGCCTCAACCTTAGCTCTCAAGGGTTTTCACAAAGTGCCTGGTAGTTGTAGCTGCCTTTCTAAGAAGGCAAAAGATTTCCATATTTCTTATCTGGATGATTGGCTGTTAGTGGGTCAGTCTCCAGACCAAGTCAAGTCTCACCTGCAAGTGACTCAGAAAGTGCTCACTTCCTAAGTATTTTTCTTAACCTTCCCAAGTCAGTTCTCGAACCAGTCCGGCTCCTTACCTTTATAGGGGCAGAACTGGACACACTCAGAGCAAGAGCCTTTCTTCCTCTAGAAGGGGCAAGGGCTTTTATGGAACTAGTCTCTTCCTTCAGTCTTCAGATATCTTGACCAGCAAGGCATTTCCTCCAGCTCTTGGGCCACATGGCAGCTTCAACAGCAGTGGTCCAAGGGGCAAGATTCTGGATATTCCGTTCCACCTGAGAGCTTACTGGTCTCAGAGAAAGGACTCCCTTACCAAACTGATTCCAGTGACTCCGACCTTGATCCAGGCCCTCCAGTGGTGGCAGGATCAGGACAATTTAGGCAAGGTGTTCCTTTTGTTGCTCAGCCTTGTTCAGTGGTCCTTACCATGGTGCTTTCTTCTGGGCTGGGAGCCACCTGGGGTCCCTCACTTCCAGGGTCTGTGGTCCCCAAGAATCCCTTCTACACATCAGTCTTCTAGAGCTCAGGGCAGTTTTTCTAGCTCTAAAAGCGTTCTCACAGTCAGTTCAGAACAAGGTGGTTCAAGTCAGAACAGACAACACTACCACCATGTGGTACATCAATAACAGGAGGCACTCGGTCCACGGCCTTGTGCACAGAAGCCATGAAGTTGTGGTCCCTGGCTTATTCCCTGCAAGCCTGTCTTGTAGCAGTTCACCTTCCAGGCAAGGACAATGTGCTAGCAGAAGCACTGAGCAGGATTTCTCAGGGCCATCACGAATGGTCCCTGGACCCTCAGGTGTTGAAAGTGATTTTTTTCAAGGTGGGGCACTCCAGAGATAGATCTCTTTGCAGCTCCGGACAATCGCCAACTTCCTCTCTTTTGCTGCAGACCTCCAGTCTTGGGCTCAGTCCCCCTGGATGCCCTGATTCTGAATTGGGAAGGGAAGTTTCTGTGTGCCCCCCCCCACTCCTGTTCAAAGTTTTAGTCAAAATAAGGTCTCAGCCTTTGCAAGGTGATTCTTGGTTGTTCTAGATTGGGCCAGACAGCCCTGGTACCTCTCTGTTGCTGTCCCTGGCAGTTCATCTCCCCTGTCTCTTCCCAGGAATTACAACCTGTTAGCATCCTCTCAGGGAGGATTTGGTACCCCAATCTTCAGTCCTCAATCTCAAGGCATGGCTCTTGAAGAGTTAGAGTTTGCAGATCTGCATCTTTCCCAAGGGGTTCTGACATCCTCTCTGCTTCTGAAGACCTCCACCAGAAAGACTTACAACTCCAAATGGAAAGATTCAGCATTTGGTGTTCTCAAGCAGAATATGTCTCCAGACACTGTTGAATTGCCTCACGGTTCTGGATTATATGGTCCATCTTAATGGCCTAGGCCTCAGACCAGCTACTCTCAAGGTACATTTGTCAGCTGTTTTGCATTTTTGTCCTGTGGAAAGCCTTCCTCACTCATCTTCCCATCCTGTGTTCTCTGCAAATTTTCAAAGGATTGTTTCACACCAATCCCTCAACTTAGAGACCCTGCCCCTGCCTGGATTTGAGTGTGTACATTGCTCAGCTTATGCAACCCCCCTTTGAGCCTATGTCTTCAGCAGAACTTAAGTACTTGACTTGGAAAACTGTTCTTGGTAGCCGTTACCTCTGCCAGGCGTATCAGTGAATTGCAAGCCGTGTCAGTGGAACCTGATTTAACTCCTTTCATAGGGATAAAGTGGTCCTTAGAATAAATAGAAGGTTCTTGCCCAAAGTGGTTTCAGACTTCCATTTAAACCAGTCTATGTCTCTCCCTGTTTTCGTCATTGATCATTCTTCCTCAGGAGAGAGGAGGCTACACAGTTCAGTAAAAGAGCCCTTAGTTACTACATAGAGCGTACCAAGGGTCACAGGTTTGACTACCTCCAGTTGTTCCTCACTTATGGAGAAGTGGGAAAGGGCAAACCTGCCACCAAAAGATCTATTGCCAGGTGGATTGTGTCTGGTATACAATTCTGCCAAGAAAAACTGGGAAAACTCCACCCTCAGGCCTGATAGCTCATTCCACAAGAGGTGTAGTTGCCTTCTGGCTGTGGCTAGGGATATTCCTCTCCTAGATATTTGTTTCCAAGCAGCCACCTGGAAAACAGTCCATACCTTGTACTAAGCATTATTCTTTGGATGGTTCAGGCTAGGAGTGAAGCTGGGGCAGCTTGGCTTAAGTACTTCAGAGCCGATTCCCAAGTGAGTTTCTGGCCCTCCTCCTTGGGGGGGTACTGCCCCAGTGATCTGCGGTAGTCAGAATACAGCAAGACTTCATGTTGTTTGAAGAAAAAATGACTCACCTTAGTAATTATATATTTCTTCTAATGGGAGTCTTGCTGTATTCTGACCTCCCCTCCTGCCTTTCCTCTCAGAACCTGTTTTGGGGGGTGGGGTGGGTGTGTAGTGGCAGTGTTGCACCCCAGGGGCGTATTTGCTGGCAGCCTCCTTCCTTTTGTTTGGGTGCTTATTGTTATTGTTATTTTTTTAGTACATTGGGTTTAGTTTTTGGGTTTCCCGATAAATTTTTACAATTTCCACATAGATTTTTAGTTTAGTTGGGCTTGTAGAAACATGTGTTTAGGTTCAAAACACTCCAGACAGAGACTTCAACCTATCTAGAGTTTGCATTCCATGCCCTGCATGGAAAGTTAACCCTTAGTTCTCCGGGGCAGTTCAAAGGTTGGGAATCACTGCAATAGTCAGAATACAGCAAGACTCCATTAGAAGAAATATAATTACTAAGGTGAGTAATTTTTTCTTTCCACATACCCATCAGACATTCCCACAGAAAGTACCTCAGGTTCAAGTTGTCCTCAGGCCACTACCAGTTCAGAGCAATGCCTTTTGGCCTAACATCTGCTCCAAGTGTGTTCACCAAGTTTCTGGCAGTAGTGGTGGCCTTTCTCAGGAGACAGGGCATCTTACTGTTTCCTTACCTGGACGACTGGCTCATATTGGGTCAGTCCTCAGACCAAGTCATGTCAGCTCTAGAGGTCACTTAAAAGCTTCTGGACTCCTTAGGATTCATCCTAAATTTAGAAAAATCTGTTCTGGAACCAGCTCAGCTTCTCATATTTATAGTGGTGGAACTGGACACTGTCCAGGCCAAGGCCTTTTCTTTCTCTTTCTCAAGGGGTTCAGCCTCATCACCCTGGCTTCCTCTTTTCATCCCTCTAGTGTCTCGGCCAACCGCCAGTTCTTTGCAGTTGCTAGGCCACATGGCAGCTTGCACTGTAGTAGTGCAAGGTAAGGTTTCAAATGAGAGATATTCAGTTTCATCTAAAATCCCTTTGGTCTCAGAAAAAGACCCTCTCTCCAAGTTAGTTCCAGTGTTCTCAAACTCTGGTTCAGGTTCTCCAGTGGTGGCTGGAGGAGGAGGTTCAATCTGAGGCAGCCTTGCAAGGATTCTGGTTGCTCAGATTGGGCCAGACAGCCCCAGTACCCTCTGTTGCTGTCCCCAGTTCATCTCCCCTGTCTCTTCCAGAATTACAACCTGTTAGCATCCTCTCAGGGAGTGATTTGGTAACCCAATCTTCAGTCCTCAATCTCCAAGGCATGGCTTTGAAGAGTTAGAGTTTGCAGATCTGCATCTTTCCAAGAGGTTCTGACATCCTCAAGGCTTCTAGAAAGACCTCCACCAGAAAGACTTACAACTCCAAATGGAAAAGATTCAGCATTTGGTGTTCAACAGAATATGTCCCAGACACTGCTGAATTGCCTCACGGTTCTGGATTATATGGTCCATCTTAATGGCTCGGCCTCAGACCAGCTACTCTCAAGCACATTTGTCAGCTGTTTTTGCATTTTTATACCAGTGGGAAAGCCTTCCTCACTATCTTCCCATCCTGTGTTCTGCAAATTTTTCAAAGGTGGTTTCACACCAATCCTCCTTTAGAGACTCCTGCCTCGCCTGGACGGAGTGTGCATTGCTCAGCTTATGCAACCCCTTTGAGTCATGTCTTCAGCAAACTTAAGTACTTGACTTGGAAAACTGTTCTTGGTAGTCATACTCTGCCAGGCGATTGTGAATCAAAATGTGTCAGTGGAACCTGATCGTAACTCCCTTATAGGGATAAAGTGGTCCTTAGAACAAATAGAAGGTTCTTGCCCAAAGTGGTTTCCAGACTTCCATTTAAACCAGTCTATGTCTCCCTGTTTTCGCCATTGATCATTCTTCCTCAGGAGAGAGGAGGCTACACAGTTCAGTAAAAGAGCCCTTAGTTACTACATAGAGCGTACCAAGGGTCACAGGTTTGACTACCTCCAGTTGTTCCTCACTTATGGAGAAGTGGGAAAGGGCAAACCTGCCACCAAAAGATCTATTGCCAGGTGGATTGTGTCTGGTATACAATTCTGCCAAGAAAAACTGGGAAAAACTCCACCCTCAGGCCTGATAGCTCATTCCACAAGAGGTACAGCTGCTTCCCTGGCTGTGGCCAGGGATATTCCTCTCCTAGATATTTGTCAAGCAGCCACCTGGAAAACAGTCCATACCTTTACCAAGCATTATTCTTTGGATATCCAGGCTAGGAGTGAAGCTCGGTTTGGCACAGCAGTACTTCAGAGCCGATTCCCAAAGTAGGGTTCTAAGCCCTCCTCCTGAGGTACTGCTTGGTAGTTCAGTAGTCAGAATACAGCAAGACTTCATGTTGTTTGAAGAAAAATGACTCACCTTAGTAATTATATTTCTTCTAATGGAGTCTTCTTGCTATTCCAACCTCCTCCCTACCTTTCCTCTCAGAACCTGTTTTTGGGAGGTGGGTGGGTGAGCAGGTGCAGTGTTGCACCCCAGGGGCATATTGCTGGCAGCCTCCTTCCTTTTGTTTGGGTGCTTATTTATTATTGTTTTTTAGTACATTGGGTTTAGTTTTTGGGTTTCCCGATAAATTTTTACAATTTCCACATAGAATTTTTAGTTTAGTTGGGCTTGTAAGAAACTGACGGTTTAGGTTCAAAACACTCCAGACAGAGACTTCAACCGATCTAGAGCTCAGCATTCCATGCCCTGCATGGAAAGTTAACCCTTAGTTCTCCGGGGCAGTTCAAAGGTTGGGAATCACTGCAATAGTCAGAATACAGCAAGACTCCATTAGAAGAAATATAATTACTAAGGTGAGTAATTTTTTCTTTCCACATACCCATCAGACATTCCCACAGAAAGTACCTCAGGTTCAAGTTGTCCTCAGGAGCCACTACCAGTTCAGAGCAATGCCTTTTGGCCTAACATCTGCTCCAAGTGTGTTCACCAGTTTCTGGCAGTAGTGGTGGCCTATCTCAGGAGACAGAGCATCTTACTGTTTCCTTACCTGGACGACTGGCTCATATTGGGTCAGTCCTCAGACCAAGTCATGTCAGCTCTAGAGGTCACTTAAAAGCTTCTGGACTCCTTAGGATTCATCCTAAATTTAGAAAAATCTGTTCTGGAACCAGCTCAGCTTCTCATATTTATAGTGGTGGAACTGGACACTGTCCAGGCCAAGGCCTTTCTTTCTCTTTCTCTTTCAAGGGTTCAATACCTCATCACCCTGGCTTCCTCTTTTCATCCACTAGTGTCTCGGCCAACCGGCCAGTTCTTACAGTTGCTAGGCCACATGGCAGCTTGCACTGTAGTAGTGCAAGGAGCAAGGTTTCAAATGAGAGATATTCAGTTTCATCTAAATTCCCTTTGGTCTCAGAAAAAAGACCCTCTCTCCAAGTTAGTTCCAGTGTCTCAAACTCTGGTTCAGGTTCTCCAGTGGTGGCTGGAGGAGGAGGTCAATCTGAGGCAAGGTGTTCCCTTCCCCAGTCAGGCTCCAACAGTGATTCTCACCACAGATGCTTCCTTACTGGGATGGGGAGCCCATCCAGATCGGCTTGCTGCTCAGGGAACATGGTCTCATTACGACTCTCTCCTGCATATAAATCTTCTCAAACTCAGGGCTGTCTTTCTGTCACTTCAGACATTCTTGAACACAATTCAGGGGAAAGTGGTGCAGATCAGGACAGACAACACCACAACCATGAGGTACATCAACAAGCAGGGGGGCAGTCGGTCCTTGGCCTTGTGCACCAAAGCCATGAAAATATGGTCAGTAGCTTATTCCCTGCAGGTTTCCCTGATAGCTGTGCATCTCCCAGGGAAGGACAATGTACTGGCAGATACTCTCAGTAGGATTTCTCAAGGTCATCACAAATGGGCTCTTGAATCCTCTAATTCTTCAGATCATTTTCAAACGGTGGGGCATTCCAGAAATAGATCTCTTTGCAGCCCCGGACAATCATCAGCTTCACCTGTTCTGCTGCAGACCCCCTCTTTTGGGGTCTGTTCCTCAAGATGCTCTCCTGTTGGATTGGACAAGCAGGTTTCTGTATGCTTTTCATCCTTTTCCTCTGATATTCAGAGTTCTGGTCAAGATCAGATCTCAGCCTTGCACTGTGATTCTAGTGGCTCCAGACTGGGCCAGGCAGCCTTGGTACCATTATTACTGTCAATGTCAGTGACAATTCCACTTTGTCTTCCCAGACAGTTCAATGTTCTCACCTCCTCACAGAGGAGGATACTGTATCCCAACTTTCAGACTCTCAGACTCAAAGCTTGGCTCTTGATGTGCTAGAATGTGCCAGTCTGCATCTTTCCCAGTCAGTCTTGGACGTTCTTAAGGTTAGTAGGAAGCCTTCTACTAGAAAAACCTTAGAATTCCAAATGGAAGAGATTTGGTTTCTGGTGCTCTCAGAGGCATATTCAGCCTGATTCAGCTGACATTGCCGTTGCTTTAGATTATTTGGTGCATCTTAACAGTTTGGGCCTCAGGCCTACCACCCTCAAAGTGCATTTGGCAGCTATCTCTGCCTTCCTTTCAGCTAGGAAGGGCTCTTCCCTAGCCTCACATCCAGTTTTCAAGAAATTTTTTAAAGATCTGGTTCATATCAATCCTTCTTTTAGTGATCCTACTCCTGTTTGGGATCTGAATATCTGTATTACACAGCTTAGGCAGCCCCCCTTTGAACCATTAGCGTCAGCTGAGCTGAAATAGTTGAATTGGAAGATTGTGTTCTTGGTAGCCATTACCTCAGCTAGGAGAATCAGGGAATTACAGGCCTTGTCAGTGGAACCTGATTTCATTTCATTTCACAGGGATGAGGTGGCCTTCAAACAGAAAGTTCCTACCCAAGGTAGTATCAGACTTTCATTTGAACCAATGTGTGTCATTGCCTGTATTCTTCACCGACCATTCTTCCTCTGGGAAGAGAAGACTGCACAGTCTTGATGTTAAAAGGGCACTTAGTTATTACACAGAACACACTAAGGCTCAGAAATGACTATTCACAGCTATTCCTTACTTTTGGGGAAGTGGGAAAAGGTAAACCTGCCACTAAGAGAACTATTGCCGTGTGGATCATCTCCTGTATCTAGTTTTGCTACTCAAAATTGGGGAAGGAGACACCCTCAGGCCTGAGGGCTCACTCCACCAGAGGTACATCTGCTTTGGTTGCATCAGCTAGAGACATACCCTCAGTGGAAATCTGTAAAGCAGCCACCTGGAAAACTGTTCACACGTTTACCAAGTATTATTCTCTTGACATCCAGTCAAGAAGTGATGCTAGGTTTGGCACAGCAGTGTTGTAGATCCTGTTCCCAAAATAGGTTCTATAACTCCCTCCTCCAAGAGGGTACTGCTTGGTAGTCTGCATATAGTTAGAATACAGCAAGACGTTTTTTATTTCAATAACAATTTTTATTATTTTAACATAAGTAAGAACATTACATATACATAAGAAATATAAAAAAGTTGAGATAACATTAATTTACCTTAACAAAGGCTTATAACAAAACTTCTATTCAAACAACATGAAGTCTTGCTATATTCTGACAGTAGCAGTGAGTCCCAACCTTCGAACTGCCCCGGAGATGAAAGAGTTAACTTTCCATGCCAGGCATGGAACGCTGAGCTCGAGCTCGGTTGACACTCTGTCTGTTGTTCTTCAAACTCAAACCGTTAGATTCTTTACTCCGCCTCACTGAACAGTCGCTCCGGAGATTTCTCCTTCTGCTCGGTTCAATTTGTCGGTTAAAGTACCGCTTTTCTTGGTTTTCGACCGAATTTAAACCGTAACCTGTCGGTTCAGTCTCTGTCTGTGGTATTTGTGAGTACTAGATAGGTTTATTTTATTCTTTCTGTGTGGAACTTGTAAACGGTTTATCGGGTCGGTTTGAACCGATCAAGTTGCTTAAAAAATCTTAAATTGTGCTTTTAGAGTGTGGTTACCGGTTCTTATCGGTTCTAAAAAAACCGGATTTTATTACGGTTTTTTCCACGACCTGTGACACGGTTGGGAACCGATAAGAGGGTCTTGCCTGGCAGATTGCCATAAAAGGGTAAGTTTGGTTAGGACTGGCACTATGAGAAACCCAAAAGAAAAACCGGACCCACTGGGTTTCAACACTGCAGTGTGTGTGTGTGGGGAAGTCCTTGCCAAGGCTGACCCCCACACCATCTGTGTTTATTGTCTGGGGTTTGACCACCTCAATGCAGACTGCCAGATTTGCAAAAATTTCCCTGCAGCTACCCTAGAAAAGAGAGCAGGTAGGCTCAGGGAAAGGGAGGCCAAGAAGTCCGCTGAACCGGATGGCCAGCCCGGTTCGGTTCAGACCGAACCAGAAGGAGTGCCCTCTGACCAGGGCGAGACTCCGGGCAAAGGAGAGCTGATTCTGAGGAGTCGGTTCCGCTAAAGAACTAGAAAGAAAATCAGCTGGTGTGGCCAAAACTTTCCTCTCCAACCGCTGAAGAAATAGCCAAAGCGATCAAAATTGTCCAGTCGCTTTCCTCGGTTCCTGACCGAACTGCACCATCAAGGCAGGCACTGGTTCGGCCGGTTCCACCGGTTCAAGAGTATGATTTAGAGGAATTTTATGAACCGGAGGAGGAGGAAGAGGAGTATGAGGAAAGTGAATGTGGATTTGAAAGTCTGGATGTGCCCATTGACCCGGACATCTCCCCAGACAGACCTTCAGGAGTGTCTCCTCCTAGGCTTTCTGAGTCCCCTTCCCATTTCATGTTTTATAAAAAAGTGACTGAAACCCTCCAGCTTCCTATGGAAGAAACTGTGGATGATCAGGAGGAGCCTGACTATGTAGAAATGATGGATATCTCAGAGTCTAGGAGGCTGTCTATTATTCCCTTGCACAAATCTTTTGGGAAACAGACATTTAAGATTTTTAAGACTCCTAACACTATACCTCCTGTGGATAAAAGAATGGACAGGAGGTATACATTGTCAGGCTCAGACACGGAGTTCCTTACACAACAATGCAGCCTGTGATAAGGCAAACATTCTCTTGGCTTCACACCCACTGGACAAGGACTCCAGGAGGATTGATGCCATGGCAAAGAAACAGTACATGGCAGCATCCTTGGGACTCAGACAAGCCAATTATATGGGCTGTACTGCTAGGTATCAAAAATCCAGATGGGACACTGTTATGGCCCTAACAAAACAGGTCCCTGGCCAGCTTGCCAAGGAGCTGGAGCAGATGGCTGCTGATGGTATTGAGGCATCCAAGGTGCAATTCCATGCTGCAGTAGACTCCAATGATGTGTCATCTAGAGTCATGGCTACATCTGTGGCACATCGAAGAATGGCTTGGCTCAGATGTACTAGCCTGTCACAGGATACCTAGACTAAGGCCATGGATTTACCTGTTGTGGATAATTTTCTGTTTGGGGAGCAGACAGAGAATTACATGAAGAAAATGGATGAGTATAGGACCACCTATAGGAGTGCACAGGCCAAGGAAAGGCAGGCCACTCCTCAAAGGCAGCTTCCCAGGGGCAGGGGCAGGCCTTTTCATAGGCCTTTTTACCAAGCCCAGGCCTCCTCATCTGCTTATGCCCAGAGGGGGTTCTTTAGAGGGAGAGGCAGACGGGGTACTAGCAGGCCTGCTTCCACCCCTCAGCCCAAAGCCCCTGCCAAACAGGCACCCTGATGGGGTTGCCAGGGCCGATTCTCAGCTACCTGTAGGGGGCAGGCTGGCTTACTTTGTCCAGGACTGGGAGTCTCTGACATCAGACAAATGGGTCCTGGAAGTAGTAAGCCAGGGACTGGTTCTCATTCAAAAAGTTCCCAAAGATGAGGACCAGATCCTTTCCACCTGCAAATCCATCAGAAGCACTTGCCTTAGAGGCAGAGGTCTCTTCCCTCCTAGCTCTCAGAGCTGTGGAAAGGGTTCCACCCCTACACCAGGGCAAAGGGTTGTACTCCAGGTACTTCCTTACCCCAAAAAAGACAGGAGAATGGCGGCCCATCCTGGATCTGCAGATACTTAAACAAGCACCTTTTAAAACCAAAATTCAAAATGGTGACTCTGGGAATTATTCTACCCTCTCTAAGGCCAGGGGACTGGCTAGTGTCCCTGGACCTCAAGGATGCCTACTTCTGTATTCTCGTCAGAAGCTCCCATCGAAAGTACCTCAGGTTCGAGCTGCCCTCAGGCCATTACCAGTTCAGAGCAGTGCCCTTTGGCCTCACCTCTGCTCCAAGGGTTTTCACAAAATGCCTGGCAGTGGTAGTTGCTTCTCTAAGAAGGCAAAAGATTGCCATCTTCCCTTACCTGGATGACTGGCTCATAGTAGGCCAGTCCCCAGACCAAGTCAGGTTACACTTACGGATAACTCAGCAACTGCTCACTTCGTTGGGTTTCCTTCTAAATCTTCCAAAGTCAGTTCTAGAGCCTGTCCAGCTCCTCACCTTCATAGGCGCAGAGCTGGACACAGAAAAGGCCAGAGCCTTCCTTCCCCTGGACAGGGCAAGGACCCTGGTCTCTCTGGCCTCCTCATTCTCCCTGCAGGTGTCTCGACCAGCAAGGCATTTTCTACAGCTCCTGGGACACATGGCTGCTTCTACAGCAGTAGTGCAGGGAGCAAGATTTCAGATGAGGACATTCAGTTCCATTTGAGAGCCTTCTGGTCTCAAAGGAAGGACCCACTGACCAAATTGATCCCAGTAACTCGAACCCTGATCCAGGCCCTACAGTGGTGGCAGGATCAGAACAATCTGAGACAAGGGGTTCCCTTTGTCACTCAGTCTCACTCTTTAATCCTTACTACAGATGCCTCCCTCTTGGGGTGGGGGGCTCACATGGGCGACCTGACCACCCAGCGTTGTGGTCCCCTCAGGAATCTCTGCTCCACATCAATCTGTTGGAACTCAGAGCAGTATTTCTAGCACTTCAAGCTTTTTCCAAATCTGTTCAGTACAAAGTTATACAGGTCAGAACAGACAACACCACCACAATGTGGTACATCAACAAGCAAGGAGGCACTCGGTCTACGGCCTTGTGCACCAAAGCAATGAAGTTGTGGTCTCTGGCTTACTCCCTGAACACCCCCCTCACGGCAGTTCACCTCCCAGGTAAGGACAATATCCTGGCAGATGCTCTCAGCAGGATTTCCCAGGGCCATCACGAATGGTCACTGGACCCCTGGTCTTGGAGGTGATATTTCCCAGATGGGGCACCCCACAGATAGATCTTTTTGCAGCCCCAGACAATCACCAACTTCCCCTTTTTTGCTGCAGGCCCCCAGTGTTGGGCTCAGTCCCCCTGGATGCCTTAGTTCTCAATTGGGAAGGGAAGTTTCTCTATGCTTTTCCCCCCTTCCCTCTCCTGTTCAAAGTGCTAGTCAAAATCAGATCTCAACCCTGCAAGGTGATCCTGATTGCTCCTGACTGGGCCAGACAGCCCTGGTATCCACTCCTACTGTCCTTAGCAGTCCATCTTCCCCTGTGTCTTCCCAGGAATTACAACCTGTTAACCTGTGCTCAGGGAAGGGTACTCGAACCTCAAATCTCTCAATCTCAAGGCCTGGCTCTTGAAGAGTTAGAGTTTGCTGATTCACACCTCTCCCAAGGTGTAATGGATATCCTGAAGGCTTCCAGAAAACCTTCCACCAGGGCTACTTATAATTCCAAATGGAAAAGATTTTCCATATGGTGCTCTGGGAAGCATATTTCCCCCAGAATCTGCTGATCTGCCCACAGTCCTTGATTATATGGTCCATTTAAATAGCTTGGGGCTGAGACCAGCTACACTAAAGGTGCATCTAGCAGCTGTGTCTGCTTTTATTTCAGCAGGTAAGCCCTCTTCTCTTTCAGCTCACCCTGTATTCTCCAAGTTTTTCAAGGGATTGCTTCACACCAACCCTCCATTCAGGGACCCTGCCCCTGCTTGGGACCTTAATGTTTGCATTGCTCAGCTTATGCAACCCCCCTTTTGAGCCTTTGTCTTCAGCAGAGCTTAAGTACTTGACTTGGAAAACTGTGTTTCTGTTAGCCATCACTTCTGCCAGACGCATAAGTGAATTACAAGCTTTGTCAGTGGAGCCTGATTTTATCTCCTTTCATAGAGATAAGGTGCTCCTCAGGACTAGCAGGAAGTTCTTGCCTAAGGTGGTTTCAGATTTCCACCTTAATCAATCTATGTCTCTTCCAGTGTACTTCAATGACCATTCCGCCTCTGGTGAGAGGAGGCTGCACAATTTAGATGTGAAAAGAGCCCTTAGCTACTACATAGAGCGTACCAAGGGTCACAGGTTTGACTCCGTCCAACTGTTCCTCACTTATGGTGAGGTTGGTAAAGGGAAACCTGCCACTAAAAGATCCATTGCCAGGTGGATTGTCTCTTGTATCCAATTTTGTTATGAAAAACTGGGTAAGGTTCCACCCTCAGGCCTGAGGGCTCACTCTACCAGAGGTACAGCTGCTTCCCTGGCTGCTGCCAGGGACATCCCTATTCTAGAGATATGTCAAGCAGCTACCTGGAAAACAGTTCACACTTTTACCAAGCATTACTCCTTGGATATCCAGGCTAGGAGTGATGCTTAGTTTGGCACAGCTGTGCTTCAGAGCCTATTTTCTAAGTAGGTTCTGTCCCTCCTCCATGGAGGTACTGCTTGGTAGTCTGCTACTGTCAGAATACAGCAAGACTTCATGTTGTTTGAAGAAAAAATTACTCACCTTAGTAATGTTGTTTCTTCAAATGGAGTCTTGCTGTATTCTGACCTCCCCCCACCCGTCGTCCCCTCTTAGAACGTCTGTTTTAGGGATGTGGGTGGGCAGTGGCAGTGTTGGCACTCAGTAGGTGCCCACCTTGTTGTTTTCACCCCCCTTTTCTTGGGTGAGTGGGTGTTGTGTTTTTCATTTTTGGGTCTCCTGACTTGAGTCTGTTTTGGGACCAAAAAATGTGTTATGTTTAGTAGCCAGTTGGCTAGTGTAGGTTTACAGCTTCCACACAGGACCTTAGTGAGTTTAGCTCGTAACGATCTGACGATTTGAGTTTAAACAGCAACAGACAGAGTCTCAACCGAGCTTGAGCTCAGCGTTCCATGCCTGGCATGGAAAGTTAACTCTTTCATCTCCGGGGCAGTTCGAAGGTTGGGACTCACTGCTACTGTCAGAATATAGCAAGACTCCATTAGAAGAAACAACATTACTAAGGTGAGTAATTTTTTCTTTCTTCACTTTTTAACCCAAATTAAAACTTAAAAATTTTTAAAGGTAGCAAATGTGTCCAATATAAAGTCAGTATTCTGGTAGGTAGGAATGTTTCTTACCGACCTGCACTTACCAATAACCTTATTTCTGATTGGTTGATCCAGAAAGTGCATAAGAAGTGCAGGACGCACATATGCGCCCTTGGGATGAGAGGAAGTGAATACCTGACTCACATATGCGCTATGGGGACTAGAGGAATTTTCCTGTTGATGCACATATGCACTATGGGGCTGAGTGAGTTAAATTGCCTGGGAAATTGCCACGCTAAGGCTCGTCACTGCAGATTCCTCCCGGATTCGCACGCTCTTTTGGCATGCAGGAGCACTTTCCATTTAAAACAAAAAGCCACCAATAGGCGCGGAGGGTAGACGGCCCTGGGGGACGGGATTGCTCCCTTCACAGCATGTGGGGGGGGGAGGCAAGTATTGTGTCAGGCCCTACCTATACCCCAAGATAAGAAATCGAGGCGCCACAGTGCAGGGAAGCATAAAAACTACTACCCTATTAAAGAAATACACGCAGGCAAGCATCCACATTTTCACTTCTAAAAACACCCTTTTTCCGTGATATTTACGACGCAGATGCATACATCATTGCCAAGAGTGTGCCACCACCGGGGGTAAGGAAGGGATTAAGAGACAGCACCGTAGTAGATTAGGTGGGTCTACAGCAAAAATGAAGGTCAAAAAAATTTATAAATAAATGAATAAATAAATTGGGCAGACTGGGTGGGCCAAGCAGCCCTTATCAGCTGTCTGATTCTCTGTTTCTAGGTGTATAACTTGTTCAGTAGAAATGTGTTCAGTTATCAAGGTGTGTGGTTGGAGGAGGGGCTTGTGGTGTGCAGGTGTTTTAAACTCCTTTTAGATCACATCCAGCATCCACTACTGTTGTAATCAATGTGCCTCTTGATGACTGGGAGATTTCTTCTCTTCTCGCCCCTGCACTTCTTCCCCCATTCAAAATGATATGTATGCGGTGTAAAACACTGCTTGCCTGTTACTTACAGCAGTAAATTAATCAGATCTCCCATGTACTGTATGTCCAACATCCTGTGTTTGACACATACTGAAACTCTTCTGTACGAGCCCTTTTACACATGGATTCTACTCATGTCGTAAACCTGCAGCACTTCATATATCGAATTCCATCCATTGTCCCCTCACTGCAGTTTATGTACCTGTGCTCCTGATCATGCATAAATACCCAGTGCAAACACCTTTTGAAGTTCATGTATCATGTTCCCTGACCAAGGGAACATTCTTATGTACTGTAGTTCACATGCTTCAGTTCAGATACAGATGGGAAACCACATATAGCAGCCACTATCTGTAGTTCGCTTACCAGGGCTATAGATCCTGTGGAATTCTGCAGTACACATGTGCTGCCATTTATGAACAGTGATTCTCAATCACTGGTAATCCTTTATGCCATCCTTTAATGCAGTTCTTCTGCTAATGTTGGTCCTTATCTTGGGAAATGTCAGCAGCATCCATGTGCAACAGTTTAGTTGCTTCGACGCACTGGGGATTGTTCCGAGCTAAAGTCACAGAATTATTTATATGTTATACTGCAATATGTATTGCTACAGGTTTAAAAGATTAATTAAACCTTACTTTTTTCTTGAAGTCCTGTTAAGTGAGTACTTTTTTCTTCTGTTCTCTTACAGTCCAGTCACCGCCAGGCTGCTGATACTAAAGAATCCCCCACGACAGCAAATACTCACTGTATTTCACGTACCAGTGCTCCCATAACTAATCGGACTAACTGCCTAAACAGACACTGCTGCATGAGCAGCCGTTGTGGCTCAGACCAGAGTTTAATCTCATAGTAATTTGTTCAGCTTGCACGGTTAGCAACTACGTGCACTTTTCTGTAGGGAGCCATACATGATTTTACACAATGATAGGGTGGTTTTTAGAACTGTGCCATCCTTCCTGTCAAAGGTACATTCCAAATTTCACTGGACTTTAGTACTAATCCCAGGTAATCAAACGAAGAGAGTGTTGAGCACACTAGATGCCTACTAGTCTCAAAAAGTCTACCCGCACAGGATGGCACCTTCTTGGAAGTGGACAGACGTCCTGTTTCACAAAGTCAGAGGAAGTTGGCTTTTAAAGCATACGTAGCATGATGAGTAAAGGCATACATTACAGAGACTTGTGTGGTGTGGAACTGGAGATCCAGCAGAAGCTGAAGGCACAGCCTATAGAAGTGTGGACACATCCTGGGCAGAGCTCAGCAGTGCTTAATGTAGAGACATTTGTACGGCAGCATCATGAGCATCTGTACACACAGTCGCAAGACACTATCGGTTACCAGTTGATGTGCTGGACTGGTCTGTAGCACCATTAAAAAGAAAGTTGTTACAGGCAGTGGTTCATAAGAAACTTTTTCAATCCACACTGGGAGAAAAGATGTACTGCTGCATAAAACTCATCCTGTGAGGACATCTGGAATGCTGTAAAGGATGCAAGATAAATGTACTCACCTGATACAGGTGAGTGCATGAGCATTCTTTAGAGCATTCAGTGTCCAGCTGTAGAAAAGCTATTCTGTGGTTAATCGGGGGGGTGGAGCACTTCAAAGGCACAGAACAGATATGACCTGCTGCTAACTCGGCTTATATTTGAGCACAGAGCTGAAAGAAGGAGTAAAGGTTTAGAAATCAGGCCATTTTCAAGATTGTTTTTAAGTTCCATACCTTGATTTGATGAAATGGCAGTGGGTGGGATGGCGATGCTTGAGTGAACTGCAGTACAATGCCCCCCCCTCTAATTTTTTTATTTTTGTTTTGAACCTGTCATTAACAGGTTTATTTATTTCCTTTAAGAAACATTTGACAGTAACAATTAACCGATGGCAGTTACATTTTGTGCTGGAAAACTATGACTAAAAAGGACAAACCCTGACTGTAAAAGCTTTCTTCTGTTAAGTGGTGACAGGCCACTGACGCGTTAGCACTAACAGCTGATTGTCAGTGGTCGCATAGCCGAGTTTCCTATGAAATCCTGTTTTAGATAAAGACCTGGGGGTAGTGGGTGGAGCCCCGTGATGACTTTCTGTGTCTCGACCTGTTGAGTTGGGAGGAATCCCATTGGCGACAGAGCTGGCAAGTAATTGCACTAATGTAAATTAACACCTCAGTTGTAAATGTGCAGCAGTTTGGGCTCCTACACCACACCAGGCAAACGCATAAAAGGTATCTGAGTAAGAGTTACTCTTGGCTTTGGCATTTGGTTGCTGTACCTGTTAAAGGGACACATTCATGTGCAGTGGCAGACATAGTTTGAAAGCCCATGAAAAGTTCTTTTGATTGAGGTATGGGGCATACTTGCAGCTGGAAGCAGTCCAGAAATATAGATGACTGAGTCTGTGCAATATAAATACTACATTAAAGCCATTCTTACAACCTTGTGATGTCAGTGACAATCAAACAGTGCTTAACTCAGTGCAGTTAGGCACTGCTTGATCGTCACTGACATCACAAGATTCTAAGAATGGCTCTAATGTAGTATTTATGTTGCACAGACTCAGTCATCTGTATCTCTGAACTGCTTCCAGCTACAGGTATGCCCAATACCTCAATCGAAAGAACTTTCCATGGGCTTTCAAACTGTGTATGCCGCTGTACATGAATGTGTCCCTATAAGTTAATGTTATTTTGGGTGTTGAATTGTTTGTGGGAGGGGGTCCGGGTACTTTTTTCTGCTCTGATCACACAGTCTACTCTAGCATTGATTTTTTTGTTGTTGTGTGTTCTAAGCTTATAAATTTAAACATGTATTTGCCAGTGTTTTCATGGCTCCGTAACAATGTGTATGATGTAGACAAATGCATTGAAGTTTATTCTTTCTGTTTTGGTAGTAAAGAAATACTACTCGTTACAACTGCCTCTTACACAGATGTGGACATTTTTTCAGTTGCCGTCATTCTTTTTTTTTGCCTTGACTTTGTTAATTGGATGTTTCAGATGCCGCACATGGCATCCTATTTAAATCTTAGTAAAAAAAATCAGCACAAGCCTGATAGCTGCGTGCATGCAATGTCATCAGCTTAAGTGACGCTCTTTGATAGACACTGAGTAACGGGTAAACATGGCACTCCTCGCTGAGTGACTAGTGTAAGTGATAAGGAACCATATTAAACAGGCTGTTGCACCCAAGTCTGTCAGTTTATCATGTAGTAACTGCTGCTTGTATTTTCTAAATGAAGATCCTTAGTGAGCTGGGAGCTGAACTACACATTGTTTTATTGGGCCTCGTGACCAAACCACACCAGGCTTGGGTAAATCTCAGCATCGCCCACACCCTGTCACAGTATATTGCTTAACTGACCACTGCTAGTTGGTTTTCTGTTATGTTACATACAATATTTAAATATCTAATCATTTGATTCTGGGGAAGGGGGGCCTGCTTATTAATGGCCTCTCTGGCACGTACAATGGGGCTTCATGTGTTTCTGAATAAGCAAAGTACAGTTACCTTAAGAACTTACCGTAACAGTAGATCTTCGAGAAGAGCTGTTGCAGCAAGCTATACCATAAGAACTATTCTGCCAGGCACTAGGACCTCACGGAAAAATCTTAGCTAGCAGTACCCAGTGGAGACCGTCCCCTGACATTGGACCACCTCCGATATCCACCAGTGGTATAAAGGGGGAGGTCCATGGCCACACCTCAGTTTTCCCTCTGGAGACCGGGCGAATACAAGAATAGAGAACTGAGGTGGTTCGGATAATTCTTCCAAGGGAAGAAAAAGACCAGGGGGAAAGGAGGGAGGGAGGGAAAGCAATGCCTGCTGCAAGAGCTCTTCTCGAAGATCTACTGGTACAGTAAGTTCTTAAGTAACTGTACTATCTTACTTCGAGTTGGAGCTCTTGCAGCAGGTTATACCATAAGGACTGAGTACCAGGCAGTACTAACTGGACCCAGGTCGGATTGGGAGGAGGTAAGTACATAATAATAATAGCGGAATCATTCAGGAGAGTAGTCCCTGAAGTACTGCTAAACTGAAACCAGATCTCTGACGGGAAGCTATGTTCAGGCTGTAGTGCTGCTCAAAGGTATGCGCAGAGCTCCAGGTAACTGCCACTCAAATGTCTGCTGTGGAAACGTTTTGAAGTGCTGTGAAGGAAATGGAAACACTCCTGGTGGAGAGGCCCTTAAATGTGACCTGCAAACTGATTCCCGCAGCCCTCTCCCATCCCACATACCTTTGTTAGCTGCAGTGGGAGTCAAGGGCTGCTTTTGGTAACATTTTCTAATTAATCCTCACGTTTTAAAATACTGCCGAAACATTTCGGTGAATACGGAAGTGTCGGCCAGTTCCCACTTGAGCGGGTGCAAGTGTACCTAGGTAGTCTTCCCAGTTTTGTGACATTGCAAACACCATTGCTCTCTATGGAGCAGCAGGGAAGGGGGGCTTTTTTTATTTTTATTTTTTTTTTATTTTATTTTAGTCTTTGGTAACCGGGTAAGGCCCACTAGGCACAAGTGCCTGTTTTCAGGGCCGACCTGGGAGCACTGGGCGGTTAAGTGACTTGCTGAGAATCACACAGTATACAAGCGGAGGTTGTGAGAATCAAACTCAGGTCTGGTCTACTGGATGTACCAAGCACGTTCATACCTCGTTCCTCTAACCTCTAGGCTATACTGCCAGCCCACTTAAAATGCTTATTTTATTACTTTTGCAGGGATCTTGGTGCTTAAATTAATATCTAGAGCAACGGCCCGTTCTGGTGTTGCTGTAGATATTAATTTAAGCATCAAGACTCCCACAAAAATAAAATAAGCATTTTAAGCCCCCCCTCCCCTGCTGCTCCATAGAAAGCAATGATGTTTGCAATGTCACAAAACTAGGAAGACTTCCCAGGGACACTTGGGCCAGCTCAATCGGGAACTGGCCGACACTTCTGTATTTGCCGTAAAGTTTCGGCAGTATTTTAAAACGTGAGGATTAATCAGAAAATGTTACCGAAAGCAGCCCCGGACTCCCGCCGCTGCTAACAAAGGTATGTGGGACAGGAGCGGGGTGCAGGAATCAATTTGCAGCTCACCTTTAACCGAGCCCGGTAAGGGTTTGTCATATTTGTTGTAGCAGAAGGTGATGCAGTTTACCAACCACCTGGAAAGAGTCTGCTTTGCTACTGGAGCTCCAGGGGTTCTCGGGGCAAAGGAAACAAAAAGCTGGTCAGACTTACATATGTCTCGGCTGCGATCTATGTAGTAACGAAGCACCCAGTGCACATCTCTGAGTAATAAACAGGTGGGTAGATATCCTGTTAAGAGTGAACTCGGACACCGCCTTAGGAAGAAATTTAGGATTAGTTCTCAAGGACACCCTGTCCTTGTGGAAAACTAAATAAGGCTCCTTAGACATCAGGGCCTGAAGCTCGGAAATCCTCCGGCAGAAGTGACTGTAACTAAAAATAATGCTTTCCACGACAGAAAGCGCAGCTCGCAGTCTGTAGCTGGTTCGAATGGAGGCAACGTAAGCTTTTCTAACAAAAATAAAAGATCCCATGGGGGAATAGGGTCCCGGATGGACTGTTTCAGATGCAACATGCCCCGTAAAAATATACGGGATAGGTCCAGCTGGGCAATATACAGTATTTGCCTTCCACTGGTGCATGATATGCCGAAATCGCAGAGAGGTGCGCCTTAATGGAGGAATATCGGGGGCCTGAGTCTGAAAGGAAGGGGAGATACTCAAGGACAGCATTTACAGGGCATTGGAATGGGTTCAGACCACTGTTAGCAGCTCACAAGCCAAACCGTTTCCATTTCATGTGTAACCCGTAGGTGGCACTATCTCAAGGGCTACTACCCCTGCCTGCTTGGCTAGTAACAGGTTAAAGGGCCTGAGTTCTGAAATGGGTGCCTCCATCCAGAGGTCAGGGTTGGTAGTGGTCAAGCTAACCTGGGCACAGCCTCCGGGACACTATAACCCCCCTCTTTCCTTACTAGTGGCCGGAACAATGCACAATAATCACTTTCACAATACCTCGATACACTACACAAGTACCCACACTGTTTGCTCTTACCACCAGGGTTTTCCTCTGGCCTGGCCCTGGGGACCCCATGTAAAACAAGGTTATACACAGCAAATAACAGCAGTACAGTACTCTTGCACAAACTGGAACCACAGTCAGGGTAAATGCAAAACAGAGTTCGATCTGATTTATTTAAGGGACTTGGACAAGGGAGGGGCGTAATTACTTAAAGGCGGTATCAATCAAATAGTTATGCATGCACTTCAGGGTCCATAAACAGTCACACACCCTGGGTACCCAGATGGAGAACGGTGGGCTAGCCAGGAACATTACAGCTGGTTGGGGCCCTGTGATGGAAGAAAAACAACATACACAACACACACTATTTGTAATCTGGAGCCGGAGGGCTCAGTTCGTGAAAAGAAGACAACAAGACAATCAGATGACACACTTTTAGATTTGGCTGTTGTTGCAGGGAGCTACCCTGATGATTACTCGCTATACCTAAGACTGGACACAGGCTGGACGAAAATCGAGACAGCAGGTGGTTAATCTGGAGTGCCAGGAGAAGCAGGGCCCACACAAATCGCCGAGGCGTCGTTCCTGTTCAGGCTTGGAGCAGGGGGCTGATCCCCAGGCAGGTCTCTCATCGGTGGCTTCCTCTGTGCAGTGGGGTAGTCTGGCAGGTCCAGCGTGGCATGGCCCAGGCCAAATGGAGATGAACGTAGATTCAGTTCAATTAGGCTGGATATAGCTTCCAGCAAGCAGAACACAGTTCACACAGTGGGGAACCAAATCCCGACCCACTTTCAATACACAACACATCAATATATACATGGGGTAGGTGGGGTCAGCCTTTGGCAAAGACTTGCCAAGGCTGACCCACACACCACATGTGTATATTGTCTGGGGTTTGACCACCTCAATTCAGACTGCCAGATTTGTAAAAATTTCCCTGCAGCCACCCTGGATGAGAGAGTTGGCAGGCTCAGGGAACGAGAGGCCAGAAAGTCCGCTGACCCGGATGGCCAGCCCGGTTTGGTGCCAACCGGACCGGAGGGAGTGCCCTCTGACCAGGGCGAGACTTCCTCGGGCAAACGTAAAGCTGGCTCGGAGGGGCCAGTTCCAGTAAAGAAAGCAAGAAAACCAGCAGGTGTGGAGCCCAAAATTCCTTCTCCAACTGCTGCAGAGATAGCAAGAGCTATTCAGATTGTCCAGTCACTTTCTCCGGTTCCGTCCGAACCGCCACTGTCTGGTAAAAGGTTGGTTCGGTCGGTTCCACCCGTTCAGGAATATGATGTTGAAGAGTTGAAGAGTTTTATGAACCAGAGGAGGGGGAGGATGATTATGAACAGTATGAACGTGACTTGGAGGGTCTGGGTGTGCCCATTGAACTGGACATCTCCCCAGACAGACCTTTTGAATCTCCCCCTTCGCTTTCTGAGTCCCCCTCTCACTTTATGTTTTACAAAAAAGTTGCTGAAACCCTCCAGCTCCCATTGGAGGAAGCTGTGGATGAGCAAGAGGAACCTGATTTTGTAGAAATGATGGATATTCCAGAGTCTAGGAGGTTGTCTGTTCCCTTGCATAAATCATTTAGGAAACAAACAATAAAAATTTTAAAAACTCCTAATTCTGTGCCTCCTGTGGACAAAAAGATGGACAGAAGGTACACTCTGTCAGGTCCTGATATAGAATTCCTTTCACAGCAATGCAGTCACGTTGGTGTGGTTCAGGCTGCTGCCTGTGATAAAGCTAATATTCCCTTGGCTTCACATCCTCCTGACAAGGATTCCAAGAAGATTGATGCCATGGCTAAAAAACAATACATGGCAGCGTCCTTGGGACTCAGGCAAGCAAATTACATGGCTTATGTAGCAAGGTATCAAAAATCTAGATGGGACACTGTCATGGCTTTGGCCAAACAGGCCTCTGGCCAGCTTGCTAATGAGCTGGAACAGGTGGCTGCTGATGGCATTGAGGCATCTAAGGTGCAGTTTCATGCTGCTGTGGATTTTAATGATGTATCCTCTAGAATCATGGCTACATCTGTAGCTTTTCGTAGGTTGGCCTGGCTCAGGTGTACTAGCTTGTCACAGGATACCCAGACTAAGGCTATGGATTTTCCTGTGGTTGGAAATTCTCTGTTTGGGGAGCAGACAGAGAATTATATGAAGAAAATGAATGAATATAGGACTACCTATAAGACTGCTCTGGCTAAGGAGCGGCAAGTCACTCCTCAGAGGCAGACCCCCAGGGGTAGAGGTAGGCCTTTTCACAGGCCTTTTTACCAAACCCAGGCCTCCTCTGCTTATGTTCAGAGGGGGTTCTTCAGAGGGAGAGGCAGACGGGGTGTGGGCAGGCCTGCTTCCACCCCTCAGCCTGAAGCACCTGCCAAACAGACACCCTGATGGGGTGCCCAGGGCCAATTCTCCTTTACCTGTAGGGGGCAGGTTGGCTTACTTCGTTCAGAACTGGGTGTCTCTAACTTCAGACAAGTGGGTCCTGAAAGTAGTAAGCCAGGGTCTGGTTCTCAGCTTCAAAAAGTTCCCAAAGATGAGAATCAGATCTTTCCCACCTGCAAACTCTTTAGAGACCTTTACTTTAGAAACAGAAGTCTCAACCCTCCTGGCTCTCAGAGCTGTAGAAAGGGTTTCTCCCCTACACCAGGGCAAGGGTCTGTACTCCAGATATTTCCTTACCCCAAAAAAGACAGGAGAATGGCGGCTCATTTTAGACCTGAGATATCTGAACAAACACCTGTTGAAACTAAAGTTCAGAATGGTAACTCTGGCAATGATTTTATCCTCTCTAAGGCCAGGGGACTGGCAAGCCTCCTGGACCTCAAGGATGCCTATTTTCACGTCCTAACTAGAAGCTCCCACCGAAAGTACCTCAGATTCGAGCTGCCTCAGGTCACTACCAGTTCAGAGCAATGCCCTTGGCCTCACCTCTGCCCCAAGGGTATTCACAAAATGTCTGGCAGTAGCAGTTGCTCATTTAAGAAGGCAAAGGATTGCTGTCTTTCCCTATCTGGACGACTGTCTCATTGTAGGCCAGTCCCAGAACAGGTAAAATCTCACCTGCAAGTTACCAGCAGCTGCTACCTCCTGGGCTTCTTGCTCAATCTTCTAAAGTCAGTTCTGGAACCAGTTCAGGTGCTCACCTTCATAGGTGCAGGAATGGACACAAGCAGGCCAGAGCCTTCCTACCCTTAGAGAGGGTAAGGAACTTGGTGGCTCTGGCCTCCTCCTTCACTCTGCAGGTCTCTCGACCAGCAAGACACTTTTTGCAGCTCCTGGGGCACATGGCTGCGTCCACAGCTGTAGTGCAAGGAGCAAGATTTTAGATGAGGGACATTCAGTTTCACGTGAGAGCCTTTTGGTCTCAGAAGAGACCCCCTTTCCAAGTTGGTCCCAGTGACCCGAACCCTGATCCAGGCCCTCCAGTGGTGGCAGGATCAGAGCAATTTAAGACTGGGGGTCCCCTTCATTCCTCTGTCTCACTCCTTGACCCTCACTACGGATGCTTCCCTCCTGGGGTGGGGAGCCCACATGGGCGACCTCTCCACTCAGGGAGTGTGGTCCCCTCAGGAATCTCTGCTCCACATCAATTTGCTGGAACTCAGAGCTGTCTTTTTAGCACTTCAAGTGTTTTCTGCGTCTGTTCAGAACAAAGTGGTACAAGTCAGAACAGACAACACCACAACAATGTGTACATCAACAAACAGGGGCACTCGGTCTTGGCCTTGTGCACGAGGCAATGAAGTTGTGGTCTCTGGCCTATTCCCTGGACACTTCCCTCATAGCAGTTCACCCAGGAAAGGACAATGTCTAGCAGATGCTCTCAGCAGGATTTCCCAGGGCCATCACGAATGGTCTCTGGATCCTCAAGTACTGGGGATAGTTTTTGCCAGATGGGGCACCCCTCAGATAGATCTTTTTGCAGCCCCAATCACCAACTTCCACTGTTCTGTTGCAGGCCCCCAGTGTTGGGCTCAGTCCCCCTGGATGCCTTTCTCCTAGATTGGGAAGGGAAGTTTCTTTATGCCTTTCCCCCCTTCTCTCTCCTATTCAAGGTGCTAGTCAAAATCAGATCCCAGCCTTGCAGGGTGATTCTGATTGCCCCAGATTGGGCCAGGCAGCCCTGGTACCCACTCCTTCTGTCCCTAGCAGTCCATCTTACCCTATGTCTCCCCAGGAATCACAACCTGTTAACCTGTGCCCAGGGGAGAGTTTGGTATCCGAACCTCAAATCCCTCAACCTCAAGGCCTGGCTCTTGAGGAGTTAGAATTTGCTGACCTACACCTTTCTCAGGGTGTTCTTGAAATCCTAAAGGCTTCTTGGAAGCCTTCCACTAGGGCTACTTATAATTCTAAGTGGAAAAGGTTTTCCATTTGGTGTTCAGGGAAACATATTTCCTGGAATCGCTGATTTGCCCATTGTTTTGGACTATATGGTCCATCTTAATTCTTTGGGCCTGAGACCAGCTACCCTGAAAGTACATTTGGCAGCTGTCTCTGCTTTTGTGTCAGCAGGAAACCCTCCTCTCTTTCCGCTCACCCTGTATTTTCCAAGTTTTTTAAAAGGATTACTTCATACTAATCCACCTTTTAGGGATCCGCCCTGCTCGGGACCCAATGTTTGCATTGCCCAGTTAATGCAACCTTTGAACCTCTGTCTTCTGCAGAGCTTAAGAATTTAACTTGGAAAACTGTTTTCCTAGTGGCTATCACTTCTGCCAGGCGCATAAGTGAGTTGTAAGCCTTGTCAGTAGAAACTGACTTTATTTCTTTCCACAGGGATAAGGTAGTCCTCAGGACTAACAGGAAGTTTTTGCCTAAGGTGGTTTCAGATTTCCATCTTAATCAATCTATCTCCCTTCCAGTGTTTTTCACTGAACATTCCTCCTCTAGCGAGAGGAGATTGCACAGTTTAGATGTTAAGAGGGCCTTAAGTTACTATATAGAACGTACCAAGGGTCACAGGTTCGAATCCCTCCAACTTTTTCTCACTTATGGTGAGGTCGGAAAAGGGAGACCTGCCACTAAGAGATCAATTGCCAGGTGGATTGTCTCTTGTATCCAATTTTGTTATCAGAAACTGGGGAAAGTTCCCCCCTCTGGCCTGAGGGCTCATTCTACCAGAGGTACAGCCGTGTCTCTAGCTGCTGCCAGAGACATCCCTATCTTAGAGATATGTCAAGCAGCTACCTGGAAAACGGTACACACTTTCACCAAGCATTACTCCCTGGATGTCCAGGCCAGGAGAGATGCTCGGTTTGGCACAGCTGTGCTTCAGAGCCTATTCCCTAAGTAGGTTCTGTCCCTCCTCCATGGAGGTACTGCTGTGTAGTCTGCAATTATCATAATATAGCAAGACTTCATGTTGTTTGAAGAAAAATTACTCACCTTAGTAATGTTGTTTCTTCTAATGGAATCTTGCTGTATTAAACCTCCCCAACTACCCTCTCAGAACTTCTACTTGGGTGTAGAGGTGGGCAGCCTAGTGGGCTAGTTATGCCCATTATATGTTTTCCACCCTTCTTGGGGTTTTGGGGTGTGGTGTTTTTATTTTATCTTATATTATTACTTATATTATATTATTACTGGGTCCCTGACTTGAGTCTTTGTGTTGGGACCAGGAATATGTGTTAATAGTCAGGTAGCCAGTTGGCTAGTGTAGTTACAGCTTCCACACAGACCTTAGTGAGTTTTGCTCGTAAAGATCTGACAGTTTGGGTTTGAAATAACCCAGACAGAGCTTCTCTAACCAACTCGCGCCAAGTTCCATTCTTAGAATGGGAGTTAACTCTTTCACCTCCGGAGCAGTTCTAATGGTGGGACAAACTGCAATTGTCATAATATAGCAAGACTCCATTAGAAGAAACAACATTACTAAGGTGAGTAATTTTTTCTTCTCTCCCTCTCAGGGGCAGCAGGCAGACATGCAGGCCCCAACTTAGGCCTTTTCACAGTTCTCCTGTGCAAAACTACTCAGACGGCTGCTTGACTGCCTCAAGCTGCTGCTTTTTCAGCTTCCAACTTAGATCTGACTCAACTGCCAGCAAGCTGGGGACTTTCCCTAGAATCCAAAAGGTTCGGTTGGCTGATCTGTCTGTCAATCACAACAAAGGCTCCCCCTTCAGGTGCAAAAAGGTGCCAAAAGCCCAAAACTACAATTCCTACAGATTTTGACTCCAGACAGCTCCTGTAGTCTGGCTCCGTTTTAGGTCCCACCAGAACTGACTGGTCCAATTCACAGTCCAGGACCAAGATGGTGGAGATAAACAAAACAGTCCTTGCTGCAAAGAAGGCAGGTTAGACAAACTACATTATCACTCTGAATTATTTTCAGCAAATAGTTACGTCTTTCAACAGAGCTCCCTCTCAGATTACTTATGACTGCAATCCAGGCAGCTCTTAAAGAGACAGTACGCAGAGGCTATACAGGCACTCTCTGGCAATCACATTTAAACTTCCCTTCCCTGCCTGGAGAAAACTTGGCTTCTGCATCGAGTCTGTACCATCATACATCAGTTAACATAAACTTATTACTTTACTATACATATTCTTTACACTTCACAATACTATATCCATTCTGACAACGCATTTTGCATATGTCACACAGGTAAATTGAACATTACTGTACTGAATCAGGTAATAACTTCTTGTACCTTAAACAATGCAAGAGGGGGCCCTTCCCTATCAGCTAACTTGTGGCTAGAGGGGGCAGGGGCACCATGGTGAGAGGGAAAGACAAGTAACCTGGCATTGGCTGTCAGACTCAATTTGGGCAGTGAGATTGGTGCGACATAAACACCTTTGTGCACCACATTGAGAAGCAAGTCCACAGGCCTCCCCAGAGAATCATAGCTGAAACGCAGTACTGGCTTGACAGCTTGGCCAGTCTTTCTGGCATACCTCTCAACTGTCCCTGATTTTCAGGGACGTCCCTGATTTTGCCTCAGAATTTTCCTCTGTCCCTCATAAAATTTGCATTTTTGTGACAGAATAGTGGGGATTAAAATTACAAAACAATGTCAAACATTAAAGTTATAGACTTGTTACTCTTCAGAAAATGCATCTTAACACACATCCCTTAATTCTGTCAGCTTTCTGAGTGAATAGTATCAATTTTTAAGATGTGTCCCTGATTTTGGGTCTTTGTCCCTGATTTTTTTAAGCTTTGTCCCTGATTCATGAGGCAAGAGGTTGAGAGGTATGCTTTCTGGGGGGAACAGCCACAGTCTCTGTACTTTCAGCAACAGTCTTGGGGCTTTCATCACTTGTGAGAGGTGCCTCTGCCTGGAGGGGAACGTCCAAACTTGGGGCACTGTCGGTTTCTTGCTCTGCAGGCTGTGTTTCTACAACACTTGACTCTTTTTTCGAAGGCGAAGGCACAATCAAGCTTTGAGGCACTGAAGGGAGGTGGTCAGCACTCTCATAGTGTTCTTCAAGTTCTGGTATGTCACCAGAAAGACTCGTTCCATCAGCCCCTCCCTCAGGCAAATCATACAGTTCCACAATACACAGAGACTCAGCATCTTCAGACATGGTACTTTGCACTTCACTTTCAGGGAGCATTGGCTCCAAGGACAAAGCTGGGGGGGGTTGGCAGTCCAGAAGGCCCAGCTTCATCCCCTAAATTAATCATGGGCTACCTCGAAACAGCTGACTCAGTTCATAACAGGGTAATAGGCATAGTCGCACTCACTTTTGTCAGAAGCTGACTGACAATCACTATCAGTCTGGACCTGTTGGGGGGAACCCTTAAATCTGTATCCGCTGGGGGTAGGTTGAGTCTGTCTCTTCCTTGCAGCAGCTCGAGTCACCGGCCCAGGAGAATCAGTCTCTGATTGTTCAGCCTCAGTTATGACTTGGCCAATAGGTAGCAAGTGGTTATGGTGCATGGTCTTGGCAGCTTTGGAGTTGTTCTCTGGGCGTACCTTGTACAAAGGTAAATCATCCAACTTTCCAACTACTACTTGGGGAAGATGGTGCCACCGATAAGCAATTTTGTGTTTACCATGCAGTCCTAAATTGCGTAACAACACACGGTCTCCAGGTCGAAGCTTTTGAGCGTTTACTTTTTTATCATGCCTCTCTTTGTTGGCTAGATTTCACTTGGCGGCCATTGTCTGTGCCAGTTGATAGGCATGGTTCAATTGAGCTTTCAGTTTTTGTACGTATTGCAAGTAGTTTTTGGTTTGGACCCCATCTGAAGACCCCAAAACAGACATCAACTGAGCCTCTGTTCCGAACGCCTTAGGGCAGTAGGGGGAGAACCCAGTAGCATCATTTTTCGTGCAATTGTATGTGTGTACCAAGGTGCTAATCTGCTGGCTCCATTTATGCTTGTCTTTTGGGTGGAGGGTGCCCAGCATGTCTAGAAGGGTGCGGTTAAAACGTTCTGGTTGAGGGTCTCCCTGCGGGTGATGGGGGGTGGTTGTTGACTTTCGCACCCCCCATAGAGAGAGCATTTCTTTGATTAGTCGACTCTCAAATTCTCTGCCCTGGTCAAAGTGGATCTGCTGAGGGGCACCATAGTGGACGAAGACATTTTCCACTAGCACCTTTGGCCACGGTAGATGCCTTTTGATCTTTGGTGGGAAAAGCTTGTGCATACCGTGTGAAAAGATCCATAACCACTAACACATTGCCAATGTTCCTCTGATCAGGTTCTAAGCACAAGAAGTCTATGCAGACTAGTTCCGCGGGGGTGCTGGTAGAAATATTAACAAGGGGGGGCAGCCCTCTGAGGCAGGGCTTTTCTTTGCAGGCAGCGACTACAAGTCTTTACATGGTGCTCAGCATCGGCCCCCATTTTGGGCCAGTAGAAGCGAGCTCGTACCAGGTCAAGGGTTCTGTCAGTACCGAGGTGCCCCATGTGATTGTGGAGGGACCTTGGTACCAAAGCTTTAAAGGCCATGGGCAGGACCAATTGATGCTTGTCTACTTTGCCACTATGATCTACTGCTCTCTTATACAACAACTGATTGAGCAACTTCAATCTGGGGCCTTCTTTAAACAATAAAGCAGTTCGCAAGTCAGTGGAATGTAACTTAGACACATCTTTCCCCGCATGCGGGGCATCAAGTGCTGGCTGAATCATAGGATCTTGGGACTGAGCCCACTGAATGCTGTCATTGTCAAATTGAGGTAGTGCACTAATATCTAGAGCAGAGAAGTGGCAATAAGCAGCTGGTATGCAGGTGTCAGAAGGGGTCAAGCAATCTACTAAACAGTCCACTGTGTCCGCAGACATCTGTTCATCTGTGTCAAACTTTTGGCGCAGTGCTCGAATATCAGGTTCAGACAGCCTGACCCAATCACTCTTGGAAGTGGGCCTTCGTGTAAAGGGCGTCAGCATCCGTATGGTTCAGGCTCGGTCTGTATGCGACAACATAATCATAGGTTGATAATGCAGAAAGCCACTGGTGCCCAGTGGTGTCTAACTTAGCTGAAGTTTGTACATAGGTCAATGGGTTATTGTCAGTCTTCACCAATATCTTTGCCCCATAGAGGTATTCATGAAACTGGTCAACGATGGCCCATCTTAGGGCAAGGAACTCCAACTTATGCACTGGGTAGTTTCGTTCGGATGGGGTCAAGCTCCTACTGGTGAAAGCTGCTGGTCTCAGGCCATCCTCATGGTCTTGATACAGCACCGCTCCTAGACCCTGCAGACTAGCATCCATATACAGCACATAGGGTTTGGTGGGGTCAGCATAGGCGAGGATGGGGGCGTGGGTGAGATGGTATATGATCTCATGGAAGGCTGCTTCATAGTTGGGCCCGAAGAGTTCACCTGGGCAGAAGTATACTTTTTCCTGGTCCATTAATGGCCCTTTTTTGTATTTATGAATTTATGATTGGTAGGAGGGTAACCCTGGGTAAGGTTCAAGAGTGGGCGAATCACCTTGGAATAGTCTTTTATGAACCTGCGGTAGTAGCCACAGAACCACAGGAAACGTTGTAGTTCTTTCAGATTATGGGGCTGGGGGCCAAGTGGTCAATGCTTCAACCTTACTGGGATCAGTCTGTATCCCTTTTGTAGATACTATGAACCCCACATACTTTACGGAGGTTTGGAAAAACTGGCATTTGTCAATGGACAGCTTGAAGCCAAAGTCTTCTATTCGGTCTAGGACTTTAAACAGTTGGTTCTCATGCTCCTCTAAGGTGCTCCCAAACACAATGACATCGTTCAAGTACACCAGGCATTCCAGCAAATTCACATCTCCCACCGCACATTCCATCAGTCGCTGAAAGGTGGCCGGGGCGCCCGATATCCCCTGTGTCATCCTCAGAAACTCGTAGAACCCCAACGGACAGATGAAGGCTGTTTTCTCACGGTCTTCCAGGGCCATCGGGATCTGGTAGTATCTGCTGCGAAGATCCAACACCAAGAACCATTTGCTCCCATTCAAGCAGTCCAGGGCATCTTGTATACGAGGCATAGTGTATTGGTCTGGGTTGGTCTGCCGGTTTAGGGTTCGATAACACACATCCTCACAGACCCATTCTTCTTACGCACAACCACAATGGGAGAGGTATATGTGCTCCTGGATTCTTGCATAACGCCAGCAGCAAGCATTTCCTGCAGGTGTCTTCTCGCATCATCTATGTCTGCTGGGGCTAGGCGTCGGGACCTCTCTCAAAATGGCCGTTCATCGTGCAGGCGTATGTGATGCTCCGCACCCTGGAGACATCACACATCCCATTCCTTCAACGAAAACACTTGGTCTCTCTGGGCAAGTCTCTTGCTAATTCTAGCCTTCCATTCAGCTGGCAACGGGGAGTGACCAAAGTAAAACAAGTCAGGGGTCACTCTCTCCTTCTCACCAGGGTGCTTGCTGCTGGGCAATACTGCAGTGTTTGTGCAGTGTACCATAGCTAGGGTGCACCCTCTGTTCACCCGGATCTCCCGATCTGACACATTGTGAATCTGGACCATCACTCATGCATAGGCATGGGCACGAGCAGGCAAGATGCTGGGCTTGACCAATAATCCTAATGGCAATTTTCCATTGCGCGGCGCATCCAACATCAGTATTGTGTTCTTGACATCTTTCCGGAGGCGGACCTCCCCTTGAATGGTACACTGGGTGTTAGGGGCCAGTACCATTCACTCAGGATCCTTCTTCCACATGATCCCCACAGGTTCATGCTGATCTACTTCCTCGGGTTTCTGTTGCAAATCATACGTCCTCTTGATCAGAGCTGGAATTCTCAGGGCCCTCCCAGTCTGCTACCCTTGTTTCTTGTGACAGAGTTGCGCCAGTCTCCCAAACATATGGGCGTTTGTCCCAATTAGCAGGGGGACCCCATCATACAGTCTGGTGGGGGGGGACACTAGGGCCAGTGTCTCTAATCGCTCCTCTACACCCGTTACAGTTGCAGGAAAAGACACCCAGAGACGGACATACCCTAGGTAAGGATAACACTTGTCGCTCAGGCCCCACACATGTAGGCCTTCCAGGGATTGCAAAGGCACATCAGGTAAGTGTTTGTCATACCAGTCCTGGAATACAGTGGTCACTTGCGACCCACTGTCAAGCACAGCCCGAGTATGAATACCATTCACAGTCGCTGTAGTCTCCACTGAAGGGCCCACTATTTTGGACCAGTCTGGCAAGGCAGTAGCAGAGCCCTGGACAGACGATTTAGCCACAAAGAAATTTGAGTTAGGGTTTCTTGAACCCTCACTGCGGTTATTTCGGGCACCCCTTGGCCATTGATTTGCTTTTCAGAGCTCCCCTTGGAGTCTGTTTACTACTATTTCTAAGTGCATCTGAGACCGGCATTCTTTTTTCATATGGCCACCCTTTCCACAGTTGTGACAAATGATAGACTCCTGGGTCAACCTGGGAGAGAACATCGTATGAGGAACTGAAGCAGTAGTTAGAGATTGGGGTCTAGTATCTGCTTGCAGCGGTGAGAGTGGTGCAACATGTCTTAACAGTTCCTTTACAGTGGCAGTCAATCTGGTGATCTCAGCCATGGAGCCACCCTCGCTAGCGGATGCCTGAGGGGGCATCCCCACCCCCATGGCAGTCACATCCTGAAAGGGAGCAGAATCTTGTTCCATGGGGGAAGTCCTTGCAGAGGCACCCGCCTTCAACTCTCAGACTTCCTTTAGTAGCTCGTCTTTCCAATGCTGGGCCCAGGGCGGGAAGTCCTTTGCATTCTCAGAGTGCTCGTTAAGTGCCGACTTTTGCCCCTGAGCCTCACTTGGCTGATCACTCTCGGTCACTTGTGCAGCAGCAGCAGATATGGGTGCAATTCTCCCATGGGGTCGCCTTTGAACAACCCCCCAAATTTCTTTCATTAGCTCGTCATAGGGGGGTGATTCCGGTGGGGTGGCAAGGCGCAACTGAAGCAGTAACAATTCTGAAAACGGAACAGACTTAAGGATCCGGTCCAGCCTAATTCGATCTAATTCATTTGACAGCAAACTACCCTTTCTGAGGCACTCTTGTAGCAGCTTTTCAAGCCGAGGTACATACACAGACAGTGGCTCCCCTGGGTACTGCTGAGCATTTCTTGCTCTCCACCACAGATCCTCATCTGAATCCTGTCTCCGATACACATTTTCCAATGCATCAAGATAGTCCTGTGCAGTTGCTTCAGGGTTATTGACCTGCTTGGCACAGATGGTAGCCAGGGCAGGACCTCGGAGGCTGTCACTCAGCCTCTTTTGTTTCTCTGCTTCTGAGCATTGCCATTCAAGTACTAGAGGGGCAACATAGTCTGTCCAGGTCTCCCTGTTATCCTCCCGTTGGGGGGTGGGGATGGTGCCCAAGAAGATTCTCAGCCTTAGGTAGGAGTCGTGACTAATGGCAGGTACAGATATAGGGGCCAGCATTGGCACGGGCACAGAAGGTGGGGGAGTAACAGGTACTGGAGTGGGAGGGGGTGTTGGGGAAGGAACACCCCAGGTGGCAGCAATAGTTTCTTAAAATCCTCTATGGTTTTCCCTTCCTCCAGCAACAACTTAGCAAATTTCTCCTCAAAAGTCTCAGATAATGGTGGGAGCTTATCCTCCCTGGGGTCTTTACTGTCTTTTGTTATCACTCTCCAGGCAGCTGGAATCCCTTCTGGGGCAGTAGACTGTGGCACTTTAGAGCTGTCCATGAGGTCACTACACTCTACGAAGGCTATGAAAGTTTGGGCGATCAATTCAGCCTGTCGATACACCACCACAGGGTTTTTTAAACATTCAGCTTTGGAGAGTGCTCCCTTTACAGTGTCTTTACTGGTACCTAGGGGGATATCCAGTATAAGTAGTGCATTTTTGGGGTCGATCTCCTGCCTGGTACACCACCCCACTAACTGGTGTACAGCCATTTCTACTGGGGTAGCCATTAATCTTTAACAATAATTCGTAATTTTTTGGCCAGTAGACGGCACAGAATCCCAGCGGTGAGCCTCCAAAATGTAACCCCTAGGTGGCGCTGTCCTAAGGGCTACTACCCCTGCCTGCTTGGCTAGTAGCAGGTTAAGGGGCCAGAGTTCTGAAACGGGTGCCTCCACCCGGAGGTCAAGCTAACCTGGGCACATCTCTTCGGGACACTGTAACCCCCCCTCTTTCATTACTAGTGGCCAGAATAATACACAATAATCACTTTCACAATACCCCTGATACACCACACAAGTACCCACACTGTTTGCACTTACCACCAGGGCTTTCCTCTGGCTCGGCCCTGGGGCCCCCCTGTAAAACAAGGTTATACACAGCAAATAACAGCAGTACAGTACTCTTGCACAAACTGGAACCACAGTCAGGGTAAATGCAAAAAAAGAGTTTGATCTGATTTATTTATGGGACTTGAACAAGGGAGGGGTGTAATCAGGTTAATTTGGTTAAAGGTTGTATCAGTCAAACAGTTATGGATACAGTTTAGGGTCCACAAACAGTCACACACCCTGGGTACCCAGATGGAGAACGGTGGGCTAGCCAGGAACGTTGCAGCTGGTTGGGGCCCTGTGATGGAAGAAAAACAACATGCACAACACACAGTATTTGTAATCTGGAGCTGGAGGGCTCAGTTCGTGAAAAGAAAACAAGACAATCAGATGACACACTTTTAGATTAGGCTGTTGTTGCAGGGAGCTACCCTGATGATTACTCACGATACCCAAGACTGGACACAGGCTGGATGAAAATCGAGACAGCAGGTGGTTAATCTGGAGTGCCAGGAGAAGCAGGACCCACACGAATCGCCGCAGTGTCGTTCCTGTTCAAGCGTGGAGCAGGGGGCTGATCCCCAGGCAGGTCTCTCATCGGTGGCTTTCTCTGTGCAGTGGGGTAGTCTGGCAGGTCCAGCGTGGCATGGCCCAGGCTGAATGGAGATAAACGCGAATTCAGTTTGAGTAGGCTGAATAAAGCTTCCAGCAAGCAGAACACAGTTCGCACAGTGGGGAACTAAATCACGACCCACTTTCAATACACAGTACATTTACAAGTAAAGAAATTCTGCTGTGCCCGGCAAACCGCTCTCCAGTCACGATAGCAAAGTCTCTGCACAAACCGGGGATTCAGAAGCAGCTGGAAATCCTGACAGGCCAATCGCATTCAGCAAAATCCTCGATCTTCTTCAGGTATGAGCCTGGTAAAAAAATCAGTGGCTTACTTCGTTCTCACAAACTTGGATTTAGTCCGAAAGAATTTTCTTCTCTCCCTCTCAGGGGCAGCAGGCAGACATGCAGGCCACAACGTAGGCCTTTTCACAGTTCTCCCACGCGAAACTACTCAGATGGCTGCTTGACTGTCTCACGCTGCTGCTTTTTCAGCTACCAACTTAGATCTAACTCAGACTGCCAGCAAGCCGGGGACTTTCCCCAGAATCCAAAAAGTTTGGTTGACTGATCTTTCTGTCAGTCACAGCAAAGGCTCCCCCCTTCTGGTGCAAAAAGGTGCCAAAAGCCCAAAACTGCAATTCCTACAGATTTGGACTCCAGAGTGCTCCTGTAGTCCGACTTCATTTTAGGTCCCACCAGAACTGATTGTTCCAATTCGCAGTCCAGGACCAAGATAGTGGAGATAAACAAAACAGTCCTTGCTGCAAAGAAGGCAGGTTAGACGAACTACATTATCATTATCACTCTAAATGATTTTCAGCAAATAGTTACATCTTTCAACAGAGCTCCCTCTCTGATTACTTATGACTGCAATCCAGGCAGCTCTTAAAGAGACAGTACACAGAGGCTATACAGGCACTCTCTGGCAATCACATTTAAACTGCTAAAACGCAGGACACTAGCCTGGCAGTGAGCATTTAGGCAAGCTCGAGGAAGACTTTTCGGGAACCCCCATTTGTAGGGGGGTTACACATGGCATAAGTAGCCCAGGTGAACAGTTTTCTGGCTGCCACCAAGACCTCGGCCACCCTAGGAGAAATCTCTGAAATAGGATGTGGCTATGTCTGCAGGAGCCATGCATGCAGGTGTAGGGACCAGAGGTCCAGGTGAACCAGAGTGTCCTGCTCTTGCAACAGTAAGCGGGAGGACAAGGGCAGAGGAACCGGGGGGTTCCACCGCTAGCGGCTGCAACAGGGAGAACCAGATCTGGCGTGGCCAAAGCGGGGCTACAAGGATCATTTCCACACCCTCCGCTTGGAGCTTGAGCAGGATCTTCTGAAGGAGAGGAAAGAGAGGGAAGGCGCACAGAAACCTCCCTGTCCAACAAAAAGACGATGTGTCTCACCAGAAAACACCAGGCCCTGGATCGAGTCAGCAAAAACTGGGTAGTTTTGCGTTGCATGGGGATGCGAAGAGGTCCAACTCTGGATGACCCCATCGTTGGAAGAGGTCCTTCACCATGGACTGATGGAGTTCCCACTCGTGAGCCCTTGACCACGACCTGCTTAGGGTGTCGGCCAAGGTGTTTTGGACTCCTGGAACATGGACTGCGGTGAGAGATAAGCCATGTTCTAAGGCCCAGAACCACTTTCTCATGGCCTCCCGACAGAGACAATAAGAGTGGGTCCCCCCCACTTGTTGATGTAGAAGTTGACCGACGTGTTGTCTGTCTGAATCAACAGGGGGCCTGGACAAAAGTCCAGTTAAAACACTTGTAGAGCATACAGAACTGCCCTAATTTCTAGGACATTGATATGGAGAGACAGTTCTAATGGTGACCACGTCCCTTCTGTCTGCTGATGTCGGAAGTGGGCTCCCCATCCCAGGCCTGAGGCATCTGTCATCAGGATCTAGGAAGGGGAATCTCTCTGAAAGGGGGTTCCCAGCTGCAGATTTTGGGGCGAGCGCCAAACTACGAGAGAGTTTGAACCACAGCTCTGGAGATCAATACCAGCTGGTCGAGATCGTCCATCCTTTGATCACACTGCACCTTGAGGGTCCATTGGGGAACCGTCATAAAAAGACATGCAGAGAGAACTGTCACAATAGTGGCTGCTGTGTGACCTAGGAGCTGCAGCATGGTCTGAGTTGGTACCTGGTGTGAGACTGAGACCTTCAAACACCATGAAGTCTTGCTATATTATAACATTAGCAGTCAGCCACTGCAGCTGAACTGCCCCGGAGAGGAAGGAGTTAACTCCAGAGGATCTGGAGTTCTACAGCGCGAGGGCGCTGTGCCCAAAGCTCTATCTGGCAGTTTCAAATGAAACTGTCAGATTCTTTACTCCGCTTCACTGAACAGTCGCTCCGGAGATCAGCTCCTTCAGCTCGGTTCATTCTCGGTTCAAGCGAGTATTTTTCGGTTCATTTGAACCGGCAAAAGTCATTATTTTTACCGCATTTCGGTTTTAAAGCTCTATCTGGTAACCGTAAGTACTAAATTTTAAGTCTGTGTGGAAAATTAATTATCGGTTCGGTTTTGAACCGATCGGTTTATTATTTCTACATTTTAAAAGTGTACAGTGGGTTTTAGAGTGCGGTTCCGGTTCTTATCGGTTCTAAAAACAGAATTATAACGTTTTTCAAATACCGTGACATGGTTAGGAACCGATAAGAGTGTCTTGCCTGGCACTGCCATCAAAGGGCAAGTTTGGTTAGGCTGGCATTATGTCTGAGAAACCCAAAAGAAAACCGGGCCCACTGGGTTTCAACACTGTGATGTCTGTGGGGAGGCCTTGCCAAGGCTGACCCACACACCACTGTGTTTATTGTCTGGGCTGACCACCTCCTGTCAGACTGCAGGTGTACAAATTTCCTGCAGCCACCCTGGAAAAGAGATTGGGCGGCTCCAGGAACGAAAAGCCAAAAGTCCGCTGACCGGATGGCCAGCCTGGTCCAGTACCCACTGGACCAGGAGGAGTCCCTCTGACCAGGAGACTTCCTCGGGCAAAGGAAGGCTGGTTCAGAGGAACCAGTCCCGAGTAAAAAGACAAGGAAATCAGTAGGTTTGGGGTCCAAAATTGTGTCTCCAACTGCTACAGAGATAGCTAAAGCCATTCAGATTGTCCAGTCACTGTCTCAGGGATCTGTAGAACCACCAACAGTTGGTAAAGGTTGGTTCGTTCCAGTCCCAGTGGTTCAGGATTTTGAAGTTGAGATTTTTATGAACCACAGGAGGAGGAGGAATTTGATCAATATATGTGTGGCTGGGGGTCTGGACGTGCCCATTGAACCGGACATTTCTCCAGACAGACCTTAGAATCTCCTCCTATTCTGTCTGAGTCCCTTCTTTCTTTATTTTTACAAAGGTTGCAGAAACCCTCCAGCTTCCTTTAGAGGAGGCTGTGGATGAGCAAGAGGAGCCTGATTATGTGGAAATGATGGATATTCCAGAGTCTAGGAGGTTGTCTATTCCTTTGCATAAGTCATTTAGGAAGCAAACAACAAAGATTTTAAAAATCCTCATTCTGTCCCTCCTGTAGATAAAAAATGGACAGAAGGTATACTTTGTCAGGCTCGGATACAGACTTCCTTACTGAACAGTGTAGTCATGTAGGTGTGGTACAAGCTGCAGCCTGTGACAAGGCTAATATTCCTCTGGCCTCACATCCTCCTGATAAGGATTCAGGAAGATTGATGCCATGGTGAAGAAACAGTATATGGCAGCTTCTTTGGGACTCAGGCAGGCAAATTATATGGCTTATGTGGCTAGATATCAGAAATCTAGGTGGGACACAGTATTGCAGTTAGCCAAGCAGGCCCATGGCCAGCTGGCTAGTGAGTTGGAACAGGTGGCTGCTGATGGCATTGAGGCCTCTAAAGTTCAATTTCATACTGCTGTTGATGTTAATGATGTTTCCTCTAGGGTCATGGCCACTTCTGTAGCTTTCGTAGGTTGGCATGGCTCAGATGCTAATCTGTCCCAAGATACCCAGTCAAAGGCTATGGATTTTCCTGTAGTGGAAATTCTCTGTTTGAGGAGCAAACAGAAAACTATATGAAAAGATGGATGAATACAGAACTACCTACAAAAGTGCCCAGGCTAAGGAAAGCATGCCATGCCACAAGGCATGCTCCCAGAGAGTAGGGGCAGGCCTTTTTCAGGCCTTTTACCAATTTCAAGCCTCCTCTGCTGTCTCATAGAGGGTTTCTTCAGAGGCAGGGTGAGCACGAGGCACAAGTAGGGCCGTCCCCTCCCTTAGCCTAAGGCTGCTGCTAAGCAGGCACCCTGATGGGGTGCCCAGGCCGATTCTCCTGTACCAGTGGGGGCAGGTTGGCCTATTTCAGCCGGAACTGGCTGTCCCTAACTCTGGACAGATGGGTTCTGGAGGTAATAGGCCAGGGTCTGTTCTCAGCTTCAAACACTTTCAAAGATGAGAGCCAGACATTTCCACCTGCAAATCCTTAGAAGCCCTTGCTTTGGAAGCAGAGTTTCTTCTCTTCTGGACTGCAAAGCAGTGGAAAGGGGTTCCTCCTTGCCATCAGGGCAAGGGCTTTATTCAAGATACTTTCTTACCCCAAAAGACAGGAGATGGAGGCCCATTCTAGATTTAAGGTACCTGAACAAGCATCTTTTGAAACCAAAGTTCAAAATGTTGACTCTGGCAATGATATTGCCTTCCCCAAGGCCAGGGGACTGGCTAGCTTCCTGGACCTCAAGGATGCCTATTTTCATGTTCTGATCAGGCCTTGTCACCGAAAGTACCTCAGGTTGAACTGCCCTCAGGCCACTACCAGTTCAGGGCAATGCCCTTCGGCCTGACCTCTGCACCAAGGGTATTCACAAATGTCTCGCTGTAGTAGTGGCTCACTTAAGAAGGCAAGGGGTTGCTGTTTCCCTACCTGGACGACTGGCTCATTGTGGGTCAGTCTCAGGTCAGAGTGGCTCCATTTGCAAGTCACCCAGCAGCTTCTCACTTCCTGGGATTCCTGCTAAACTTACCAAAGTCAGTTCTGGAACCGGTTCAGGTCCTAACTTTCATAGGCGCAGAATTGAACACAAGGTTAGCCAGGGCTTTTCTTCCCTCAGAAAGGTGGACAGACTCATAGCCTAGCATCCTCCTTTACCCTCACGGGTTCTCTCTCGACCAGCAAGGCATTTTCTGCAACTCTTTGGGCACATGGCTGCTTCCACAGCTGTCGTGCAGGGAGCAAGATTCAGATGAGGACATTCAGTTCCATTTGAGGGCCTATTGGTCTCAAAGGAAGGACCCCCTGCAAAGCTGGTTCCAGTTACTCAAACTCTGATCCTAGCCCTCCACTGGTGGCAGGTCCAGAGCAATTTAAGACAGGGTTCCTTCATTCCCATTTCTCACTCCCTCACCGTCACCACGGATGCCTCCCTGTTAGGGTGGGGCTCACCTGAGGATCTTGCCACCCAGGGGTGTGGTCTCCTCAGGAATCTCTGCTCCACATCAATCTGTTGGAACTCAGAGCTGTCTTTTAGCTCTTGGTGTTTTCAGATTCTGTCCAGAACAAAGTGGTTCAAGTCAGGACAGACAATACCACCACAATGTGGTACATCAACAAGCAAGGGGGCACTCGGTCTTCAGCCTTGTGCACCGAAGCAATGAAGTTGTGGTCTCTGGCCTACTCCCTGAACACCTCCCTGATAGCGGTTCACCTCCCAGGGAAGGATAATGTCCTGGCGGACGCCCTCAGCAGAATTTTTCAGGGCCATCACTAATGGGCTCTGAATCCACAAGTGCTGGGGTCCGTCTTTGCCAGATGGGGCACTCCTCAGATAGATCTTTTCGCAGCCCCAGACAACCATCAACTTCCTCTTTTCTGTTGCAGGCCTCCAGTACTGGGCTCAGTCCCTCTGGGCCTTTCTGTTGGACTGGAAAGGGAAGTTCTGTATGCCTTTCCTCCTTTCCTCTTCTTTTCGGTACTAGTAAAATCAGATCTCAACCTTGCAGAGTGATTCTGATTGCCCCAGATTGGGCCAGACAGCCCTGGTACCTCTGCTTCTGTCCTGCAGTCCACCTGCCCTGAGCCTACCCAGAGTCCACGACTTACTGGCCTGTGCACAGGGAGTGTGGTCTCCGGACTCAAATCCTCCACCTCAAGGCTTGGCTCTTGAGGAGCTAGAATTGCTGACTTACACCTTTCTCAAGGTGTCATGGATATTTTAAAGGCTTCTAGAAGCCTTCCACTAGGGCCACTTATAATTCTAAGTGGAAGAGGTTTTCCATCTGGTGCTCTGAGAGGCAGATTATCCCAGAATCTGCTGATCTTCCCATTCTTCTGGAATATTTGGTCCATCTGAATTCCCTAGGCCTTAGACCCTACCTGAAGGTTCATCTGGCAGCTGTCTCTGCTTTTGTGTCAGCAGGAAGCCTGCCTCCTTTCTTCTCACCCTGTGTTCTCCAAGTTTTTAAAGGGTTACTTCATACTAACCCTCCTTTTCGGGAACCAGCTCCGCCTGGGACCTGAATATTTGCATTGCTCAGTTAATGAACCCCTTTGAGCCTCTGTCTTCAGTGAGCTCAAGTATTTAACTTGGAAAACCGTTTTCCTAGTAGTTATCACCTCTGCCAGACGCATAAGTGAGTTACAGGCCCTGTCAGTGGAAGAAGATTTTATCTCTTTCCACAGAAATAAGGTAGTCCTTAGGACTAATAGAAAGTTTTTGCCTAAGGTGGTTTCTGATTTCCACCTGAATCAATCTATCTCTCCCAGTATTTTCACTGAGCATTCTTCCTCAGGTGAGAGGAGACTGCACAGCTTGATGTCAAAAGAGCCTTAAGCTACTATTTAGAGCGCACCAGAGGTCATAGGTTCGAATCCTCCAACTGTTTCTTACCTATGGCGGGTTGGCAAAGAAAACCTGCCACTAAGAGAACAATTGCAAAGGTGGATTGTTTCTTGTATCCAATTCTGTTATCAGAAACTGGTAGAGTACCCCTCAGGATTGAGGGCCCACTCCACCAGGGGTACAGCTGCGTCTCTAGCGGCTGCTAGGGACATTCCCATTCTGAGATTTGTCAAGCTGCTACCTGAAGACAGTTCACACCTTTACAAGCATTATTCCTGGCTGTCCAGTCCAGGAGAGATGCTCGGTTTGGCATAGCTGTGCATCAGAGCCTATTTCTAAGTAGGTTCTGACCCTCCTCCATGGAGGTACTGCTGTGTAATCTGCTAATGTTATAATATAGCAAGACTTCATGGTGTTTGAAGAAAAATTACTCACCTTAGTAATTGCTTTTCTTCTCATGGAGTCTTGCTATATATAAATCCACCTCCCTCCTGCCCCTCTCAGAACCTCTACTGGGTAGGGTGGCGAATTGGTGCAGCACTGTGTCATGCATTGTAGTTATCCCTTTACCCTCTTTCCTTTGGGTTAGGATCTGGTGCTTTCATTTAGGTTATTTATATTGCCCCTTCCTGGACTTGAGTCTTGGGGAAGGGGGTTCATAATGTGCTTGTCAAGGTGGTAAACGAACCATAATACCATCAATTTTTGTTATTATGGTTCTGGGTGTTTCTTTGTTGTTTATATTGTTGTTACTACTACTAGTAGGTAGCCATGGGCTAGTGTAGTTTTTTCCACACAGACTTTTCTGTTCTTTGATGTTAGCTTCGTAAAGATCTGACAGTTTCATTTGAAACTGCCAGATAGAGCTTTGGGCACAGCGCCCTCGCGCTGTAGAACTCCAGATCCTCTGGAGTTAACTCCTTCCTCTCCGGGGCAGTTCAGCTGCAGTGGCTGACTGCTAATGTTATAATATAGCAAGACTCCATGAGAAGAAAAGCAATTACTAAGGTGAGTAATTTTTTCTTGTGGGCCAACGACTGAAAGCGCACTGCCCTGTCTGGTGGGAGTAAAGCCTTTCCTTGCACCGTGTTCAGGATTGCCCCTATATACTGCAACCTCTGGCACAGCCAAGGGGATGACTTTGGCATGTTCAGAGTAACCCCTAGGGATCTGAACAAGCAGAAGTTATCCTCCAAAGTGGCCAGGAGTCGATCCCTTGTGGCTGCTGTCAGGAGCCAGTTATCGAGGTAGGAACAAACAAAGTGCCCCTGACTCCTGAGGACTATGGCCATCACCGTGAGGCACTTAGTGAACACTTGCAGGGCCAAGGAAAGGCCAAAGGGCAGGGCCAGAAACTGGTAATGCTGCCCCTGAAAGATGAACTTCAGGAACCTCTTGTGAGCTGGAAGCTCCAGGAAGTGAAGGTAGGCATCAAGCATGTCTAGGGAGCAAAGCCAGTCCCCTTGATGCAGCATGGGGATGATGCCTGGTAGGGTAACCATCCTGAACCTCCTGTACTCTATATAATTGTTCAGGAGGCTCAGGACCAAGATCGGGCACAGAACCCCTGTCTTCTTAGGAACCAAGAAGAAGCGGGAGTAGAACCCTGTCCCCCATTGCAAGGTTAGAACTGATTCTATGGCCTTTTTGTTGAGAAGGGTCTTGACCTCCTCCTGAATGAGCGCAGCGTGGGAGAAGGATTAGGCGGACTAGACCGGGGGACTGTCTGGGGGACCCTGGAGGAATTATAATGCATGAACTCTGTCAATTGGAGCACCCTTGCATCTGTCGTGATGGTGGACCACCCATCGGGATAGAGTGAGAACCAACCCCCTACTGCCTCCCCTAAGGATTCCGCTGGGGGAGAGGGCGGGCAAGGAGTCAGGCATTGGAACCTGAGGTAGGAAGGGAGACCTGGGAGGGCTTAGCGTTCCGTGGTCCCTGTGTGCTACTGGGCTGAGAGGGAGCTTTACGTCAAAAGGTGCCTCTCTGCTGCTGTCCCTTAGGCTTCTGTCCACCTTGGTGACAAAAAGGCTTTGTCTCCCTGGGGCTGGATTGAACCTGTACAGTTGATGTACAGATTGGACCGCTTTGCACGAATCTTGAAGGCCTGTGATCATTTTCTCAATATCTGATGATGCTGTTCTCTACGCGTGTCATTCTACTCTGGAAGAGCTGGAAAAAAGGCATGAAAGACGACTTTACTGCTGTGGAAAAATGGTTCCTTCAGTCTAAGCTCTTGCTCATCTACACTAAGACTAAAACAGTGTTGTTTGCCTCCCATCAAAACCATCAGAATTCACATCACCTCAATATCTACAATAACAAGTTTGATACACTTGAAATGGTCACCACCTTTAAGTACCTTGGTGTCTAGCTTGACAGCTCTCTCTCCCCCCTACAGCCAGCACATAGACCATGTTGCCAAGGCAGCTAGTGCCGGACTAGGTCAGCTCTACCGGCATAGGTAGTGCCTCACTGAAAGTGCCATCAAGCTTGCAGTTAACAGCTCCGTGGTCTCTATCATAGATTAGGGACTGGTAGTCTACGGCGCTGGCACCGATACAACACTTAGGAGAATCATGATTGTCTTGAACAAAGCCTGCAGACAAGTCCTGGGTGTGGACTGTTAAACTCACACTTGTGAACTATACTCAAGCACTGGTTGGTTAAACTTGAATAGTAGAATTCAGTACCAAGTCTATTAGCTAAAAAATCCGCCCTAGGTCTTGCTCCTCCTGGAGTGAGGCAACTGTTAAAAAAACTCCACTTCCTCCAGACTAACTAGGGGGTACAGTAAAGCTGCCTTCATTATCCCATTCTGCCAGACCTCACTAGGGCAACAGTCCTTCAAATACAGGGCCCCCTGCTGGCTAAATTCCCTTAACTCTGAGCTGATTGAGGAAACGAAACTACGTCCATTTAGGGCCAAGCTGCTGCAGTACCTGGCCACTCTTAGTAACTGCAACTGCATAACCTGTGCCTAATCCTACTGTTACTGATTGCTTAGCTGTCCTGCATAGCACCCATCTCCCCCCACTTCCTCCCCTGCCTGGTGTGACCCCACTGAGCACTTACCCCCACGCCCCCTCTTTATCCCTCCCGCCTTCCTGCTTTCTCTTCACAAATATTAATCCCCAAATATTCACCCCGGTTTCCCTCACCTCACCCCCACTTTAAAACCCTTTCCTTATCCCTCTCTCCCCCACATTACCCAGCCCTGCCCTATCACCTACTTACGTAACCCTGAGTAGATTCCTATCCAATCCCACCCTCTGACTACTCAACCCCCTTATTCTATCACCCCCTTTGTCTCTGCCCCCACCCTCCCCCTGCTCTCATCTATTCTGTCCTCCCCCTCCTTTGGTCACCACCACTTCTGACCCTCCATAACTCTACCTGCATGCTCTAAAGCTCAGCTACCACTATAAATTGCTTGTCCATCTTAGATATGCTCTTAGTACTGTTGCAATAAAGTTGACCTCTCCTACCTGATGTATTTTAACTGTACTTGCTTGAATCTGTATCTGTATGTGCCATAATTTACTTGCCTGCTGTATATACCCCATCTGTTTTGTAGTGTCTTCGTACCTTGTCTATTGTCTTACGACATGGAACCTTTGTAAATGAGCTTTTAGCTCAAAGATGTTATCCTAGATTCCAATAAATAAATAAATCTGGACCAAAGAGTAAAGACCCACGGAAAGGAGCATCTAGGATATCATCCTGGAGTTCCTGCCGAAACCCAGCATGTGGTTCCCAGTGTCAAGACCGGGCTTCTTCAAACAACATGAAGTCTTGCTATATTATGACATATGCAGTTTGTCCCAGCCTTAGAACTGCTCCGGAGGTGAAAGAGTTAACTTTCCATGCCAGGCATGGAATCTTGAGCGCGAACTCGGTTGAAAACTCTGTCTGTTGTTCTTCAAACCCAAACTGTCAGATTCTTTACTCCGCCTCACTGAACAGTCGCTCCGGAGATTTCTCCTTCTGCTCGGTTCATTTTGTCGGTTGAAAAGTGTAATTTCTCGTTTTTTTAAACTGCTTTTGTCTTATTTTAACTGCAACCGGTCGGTTCAAGCTCTGTCTGTGGTATCGTAAGTAATAGATAGGTTTTACATTTTCTCTGTGTGGAACTTGCAAACGTTATTATCGGCTCGGTTTGAACCGATCAGGTTGTTGTTAAACTTAATTAAATTGCATTTAGAGTGCGGTTCCCGGTTCTTATCGGTTCTAAAAAAAACGGATTTCATTACGTTTTTTTCCACGACCGTGACACGGTTGGGAACCGATAAGGGTGTCTTGCTTGGCGATTTGCCATAAAAGGGCAAGTTTTTGGTTAGGCTGGCATTATGTCTGAGAAACCCAAAAGAAAAACCGGGCCCACTGGGTTTCAGCACTGTAGTGTCTGTGGGGAAGCCTTGCCAAGGCTGACCCACACACCACATGTGTTTATTGTCTGGGGTTTGACCACCTCAATGCAGACTGCCAGATTTGCAAGAATTTCCCTGCAGCTACCCTGGATAAGAGAGTTGGTAGGCTCAGGGAACGAGAGGCCAAAAAGTCTGCTGACCCGGATGGCCAGCCCGGTTCGGTGCCAGCGAACCAGAGGTACCCTCTGACCAGGGCGGGTTTCTCAGACAAGCGAAGAGCTGACTCGGAGGAGCCAGTTCCAGCAAAGAGGACTAGAAAATCAGCAGGTGTGGAGCCAAAATTTCCTTCTCCAACCGCTGCAGAGATAGCCAAAGCGATCCAAATTGTCCAGTCGCTTTCCCCGGTTCCGACCGAACCGGCACCATCAGGTAAGCAGTCGGTTCGGTCGGTTCCACCGGTTCAAGAATATGATATAGAGGAATTTTATGAACCGGAGGAGGGGGAGGAGGATTATGAAGAGAGTGAATGTGATTTTGAAAGTCTGGATGTGCCCATTGAACCGGACATCTCCCCAGACAGACCTTCAGGAGTGTCTCCCCCTAGGCTTTCTGAGTCCCCTTATCATTTTATGTTTTATAAAAAAGTTGCTGAAACCCTCCAGCTCCCTTTGGAAGAAGTTGTGGATGAACAGGAGGAGCCTATGTGGAAATGATGGATATCCCAGAGTCCAGGAGATTGTCTGTTCCTTTACATAAATCTTTTAGGAAACAGACAATAAAAATTTTAAAAGCTCCTAATACTATACCTCCTGTGGATAAAAAAATGGACAAGAGGTACACATTGTCAGGCTCTGATACGGAGTTCCTTTCACAACAATGCAGCCATGTTGGGGTAGTGCAGGCTGCAGCCTGTGATAAGGCAAATATTCCCTTGGCTTCACACCCCCCTGACAAGGACTCCAGGAGGATTGATGCCATGGCAAAGAAACAATACATGGCAGCATCCTTGGGACTCAGACAGGCAAATTATATGGCCTATGTTGCAAGATACCAGAAATCCAGATGGGATACTGTTAAGGCTGTAGCGAAACAGGTCCCTGGCCAGCTTGCCAAGGAGCTGGAGCAGGTGGCTGCTGATGGTACTGAGGCATCCAAGGTGCAGTTCCATGCTGCAGTGGACTCTAATGATGTATCTTCAAGAGTCATGGCTACATCTGTGGCTTTTCGCAGAATGGCTTGGCTCAGGTGTACTAGCCTGTCACAGGATACCCAGGCTAAGGCCATGGATTTTCCTGTTGTGGGTAATTCTCTGTTTGGGTAGCAGACAGAGAATTACATGAAGAAAATGGATGAGTATAGGACCACTTATATGAGTGCACAGGCCAAGGAGAGGCAAGCCACTCCTCAGAGGCAGCTTTCCAGGGGCAGGGGCAGGCCTTTCACAGGCCTTTTTACCAAGCCCAGGCCTCCTCTTCAGCTTATGCCCAGAGGGGGTTCTTCAGAGGGAGAGGCAGACGGCAGCAGGCCTGCTCCCACCCCTCAACCTAAAGCCCCTGCCAAACAGGCACCCTGATGGGATGCCCAGGGCCGATTCTCCATTACCCATTGGGGGCAGGCTGGCTTACTTCGTCCAGGACTGGGAGTCTTTAACATCAGACAAGTGGGTCCTGGAAGTAGTAAGCCAGGGACTGGTTCTCGGCTTCAAAAAATTTCCAAAGATGAGAACCAGATCCTTTCCACCTGCAAATCCATTAGAGGCTCTCGCTTTGGAAACAGAAGTCTCAACCCTCCTGGCTCTCAGAGCTGTAGAAAGGTTCCTCCCTTCACCAGGGCAAAGGACTGTACTCCAGGTACTTCCTTACCCCAAAAGACAGGAGAATGGCGGCCCATCCTGGATCTCAGATACCTAAACAAGCACCTTTTAAAACCAAAATTCAAGATGGTGACTCTGGGAATTATTTTACCCTCTCTAAGGCCAGGGGACTGGCTAGCGTCCCTGGACCTCAAGGATGCCTACTTCCATGTTCTCATCAGAAGCTCCCATCGAAAGTACCTCAGATTCGAACTGCCCTCAGGCCATTACCAGTTCAGAGCAATGTCCTTCGGCCTCACCTCTGCCCCAAGGGTATTCACAAAATGCCTGGCAGTAGCAGTTGCTCACTTAAGAAGGCAAAAGATTGCCATCTTTCCTTACCTGTATGACTGGCTCATAGTGGGTCAGTCTCCAGACCAAGTCAAATTACATCTTCAGGTTACCCAGCAGCTGCTTACATCTCTAGGTTTTCTTCTCAATCTTCCAAAGTCAGTTCTAGAGCCTGTTCAGCTACTCACCTTCATAGGCGCAGAACTGGACACAAAGCAGGCCAGAGCTTTCCTTCCTCTAGAAAGAGTAAAGACCCTGGTGGCTCTGGCCTCCTCCTCACTCTGCAGGTCTCTCGACCAGCAGGCACTTTCTACAGCTCCTAGGGCACATGGCTGCTTCCACAGCTGTAGTGCAAGGAGCAGATTTCAGATGAGAGACATTCAGTTCCATTTGAGAGCCTTCTGGTCTCAAAGGAGAGATCCTCTAACCAAATTGATCCCAGTAACTCGAACCCTGATCCAGGCCCTGCAGTGGTGGCAGGATCAGAGCAATCTGAGACAGGGGTTCCTTTCATCCCTCAATCTCACTCCTTGACCCTTACTACAGATGTGTCCCTCTTGGGATGGGGAGCTCACATGGGCGACCTCACCACCCAGGGATTGTGGTCCCCTCAGGAATCTCTGCTCCACATCAATCTGTTGGAACTCAGAGCTGTTTTTCTAGCACTTCAGGTTTTTCTGCATCTGTTCAGAACAAAGTGGTACAGGTCAGAACAGACAGCACCACTACAATGTGGTACATCAACAAGCAAGAGGGCACTCGGTCTTGGCCTTGTGCACCGAGGCAATGAAGTTGTGGTCTCTGGCTTATTCCCTGAACACTTCCCTCATGGCAGTTCACCTCCCAGGCAAGGACAATGTCCTGGCAGATGCTCCAGCAGGATTTCCCAGGGCCATCACGAATGGTCACTGGATCCCCTAGTACTGCAGTTAGTATTTGCCAGGTGGGGCACCCCTCAGATAGATCTTTTTGCAGCCCCAGACAATCACCAACTTCCGCTTTTTTGTTGCAGGCCCCCAGTGGTGGGCTCAGTCCCTCTGGATGCCTTCCTTCTCGACTGGGAAGGGAAGTTCCTCTATGCCTTTCCCCCTTCCCTCTCTTGTTCAAGGTGCTAGTCAAAATCAGATCTCAACCTTGCAAGATGATTCTGATTGCTCCAGATTGAGCCAGACAGCCCTGGTATCCACTCCGTCTGTCCTTAGCAGTCCACCTTCCCCTGTGTCTTCCCAGGAATCACAATCTGTTAACCTGTGCCCAGGGCAGAGTTTGGTATCCGAATCTCAAATCCCTCAACCTCAAGGCCTGGCTCTTGAAGAGTTAGAGTTTGCTGACCTACACCTTTCTCAAGGTGTACTGGATATATTGAAAGCTTCTAGGAAGCCTTCCACCAGGGCTACTTATAATTCTAAATGGAAAAGGTTTTCATATGGTGCTCTGGTAGCATATTTCCCAGAATCTGCTGACTTACCCACAGTCCTGGATTATATGGTCCATCTAAATACTTTTGGGGTGAGGCCAGCTACCCTGAAAGTGCATTTGGCAGCTGTCTCTGCTTTTATTTCAGCAGAAAGCCTCTCTCTTCTCTGCTCACCCTGTATTCTCCAAGTTTTCAAGGATTGTTTACACCAACCCTCCATTCAGGGACCCTGCTCCTGCCTGGGATCTTAATGTTTGCATTGCTCAGCTAATGCAACCCCTTTGAGCCTCTTTGTCCCTAGCAGAGCTTAAGTACTTGACTTGGAAAACTGTGTTTAGTAGCCATCACTTCTGCCAGGTGCATAAGTGAATTACAAGTTTTGTCAGTGGAGCCTGATTTTATCTCCTTTCACAGAGATAAGGTAGTCCTCAGGACTAACAGGAAGTTCTTGCCTAAGGTGGTTTCAGACTTCCACCTTAATCAATCTATATCTCTTCCAGTGTACTTCACTGACCATTCCTCCTCTGGCGAGAGGAGGCTGCACAGCTTAGATGTAAAGAGAGCCCCTTAGTTACTACATAGAGCGTACCCAGGGTCACAGGTTTGACTCCCTCCAACTGTTCCTCACTTATGGTGAGGTTGGTAAAGGGAAACCTGCCACTAAAAGATCCATTGCCAGGTGGATTGTCTCTTGTATCCAATTTTGTTATCAAAACTGGTAAGGTTCCCCTTCAGGCCTGAGGGCTCACTCTACCGAGGTACAGCTGTTTCCTGGCTGCTGCCAGGACATCCTATTCTAGAGATTTGTCAAGCAGCTACCTGGAAAACAGTTCACACTTTTACCAAGCATTACTCCCCTGGACATCCAGGCTAGGAGTGATGCTCGGTTTGGCACAGCTGTGCTTCATAGCCTATTTCCTAAGTAGGTTCTGTCCCTCCTCCATGGAGGTACTGCTGTGTAGTTCATATAAAGTCATAATATAGCAAGACTTATGTTGTTTGAAGAAAAATTACTCACCTTAGTAATGTTGTTTCTTCTAATGGAGTTTGCTATATTATGACCCACCCCTGCCTGCCCCTCTCAGAACCTCTGCTCTTGGGATGTGGGTGGGCAGTGCAGTGTTGGCACTTAGTGATGCCCACCTTGTGTTTTCACCCCTCCTTTTTGGGGTGTTTGAGTATTGTATTTATTTTATTTTATTTTTTGGATCCCCTGACTTGAGTCTTTGTTTTGGGACCAAAAAATGTGTTAATATTTTAGCAGCCAGTTGGCTAGTGTAGGTTTACAGCTTCCACACAGAATCTTAGTGAGTTTTGCTCGTAAAGATCTGACAGTTTGAGTTTGAAGAACAACAGACAGAGTTTTCAACCGAGCTCGCGCTCAAGATTCCATGCCTGGCATGGAAAGTTAACTCTTTCACCTCCGGAGCAGTTCTAAGGCTGGGACAAACTGCATATGTCATAATATAGCAAGACTCCATTAGAAGAAACAACATTACTAAGGTGAGTAATTTTTTCTTTTGTGCCAAATCGATAGCCTTGTTCCAGAGAGACCTCTGGTACTGCACCATATGTGCCAAAATATTTAGCAGACATATGGTGCGGGTGGCTGAAGAGTACACCTTGCATCCAAATTGGTCCAGGCGCTTGGACTCTTTATCAGGTGGTAGGGAACTCATGTGACCTGGCTGTATTGTCCTGCCATGGGCAGCCATCAGGACCACAGAATCTGCCTTAGGCTGTTCCCCTAGCAGTGGCTCGGTGGTGTGATACAGTCTGTCCGCCTTTTTGGGGAAAGTGGAGGCTGTAAAGGGGTGTCTCCATGCCAACTTGGTGACATCTTGAAAGGTAGCCACCAAGAGGGGTTACCACCAAAGGCTTAGGTTCATTCTTCCCCCTGAAATGGGCAAGCCACTTCCTCTCCGGGTCCAAATCCTCTGTCTCCCACTGGTTTAAGAATTAAATGTGACACATGACATAGAAAAGTAGGGTCATCCGGGGGAGACCAGGGCGAATCCTTACGAGTGTCAGGGTATCGGGGAGGAGAGGAGAAGCTGTCCAAGGATGTGGAGGAATCTGAGGAGCTCCTGTCGGAAGAAACTGAGGAGGAGGACCTCAATCGTGAATGGTGGTACTGTCTGCTATGGTACCTGGAGGAAGACCTGGACAAGTGTCTGTGTCTCTGACGCGGCAATAGCTTCCTGGGTGGAGAACGCAGTTTGGCGGCCACATTGGAGAGCCCACCAAGGTGGGGTTCGGCCGTGGAGTAAGGGGTTCCTTCAGGATGAGGTCCCCTTTAACTGTATCCCACCAAGAGCTGAACAGATCCTTGACATCTGCTAAGGAGACTATAGCCAGCGCCGAGGAGCCTGACATCTGAGGAGGTGCGACAGGTGCCTCGGGCATCAGGCTTGAAGGCTGGTTGGGAGCTAAGGGTCTCTTGGGGGGCATGAGCATGTCAAATGTCTGTCCCGCTGGTGCCTGAGGGCCTGACGCCAGGTCAAGGGATTGGTCTGGCGTCTGGCTGCCCGACGCATGCAGATGTGGCGTCGGGTGCGGCAGCTCCTTTTGCCGGTAGCCCCCCCCGCTGGTGGTAGCTTGGGAGGGGCAGGCGGCGGGGGCATAGCCTTGTGAGACCCCAAAGGCAGGGACGACGGGGTCATGCGCTGGGAATCTGGCATCTGGTGCTTGGGGGAGCAGACTTCAGAGAGTGAGTCCTGCTCCTGGCGCCGTTTCCTGTCATCGGACCCTGAGGGAATGTCTGACGAAGAGGAGGACGCCCCGGCCTGGTGAGTGACAGTACCAAGTCTGTTGCCCACTGATAGATAGGCTGGATCCCCTGGCTTCGGCTCAGAGGAGTGGCTCTAGGGCCTAAGACTCAGGGTAGGTGCCGAAGACCCTTGCCCCAAAGATCCTCTGCCTGATGTCCTCACCAGGGCTGGAGGCCTCAATGCCGGTAACCCGAAGGGAGCTTGGGTAGGTCCCCACTGGGCACTGCTAGCTAAGATTTTTCTGTGGTGTCCTAGTGCCTGGTGGCATAGTCCTTATGGTATAGCGTGCTGCAAGAGCTCCAACTCGAAGTAAGATCTTAAAATTCATCAGTACTTGGAATTGTTGCTTGTGTTACTTATGGGGATGACTAATCTTACTGTTGATAATGGTGTCTTCAAACTACAAGAAGTCCAAATGTATTCAGACATATGCAGTAAGACCTTCCTGAAAGGGTTAAAGCCTACATTCTAAGTAGGCACACGCTCGGTTTCAAACCACTGTCCACTGGTACGTTCTATGCAACCATCAGATTCTTTACCCTGCCTAACTGTGAAAACGCCTCGGAGAAATCTCCTCAGCATCTTGTCGGTTTGGGTAGTTTTTGTCGCGTTTTTTGACTGCCGATAGTTAAAAACAGTTTAAAATAGTTTCAGACGACTGTCCTTTGGTACAGGTAGAATAGTCGGTATTCAAACAACATGAAGTCTTGCTGTATTCTGACTATTGCAGTTAGGTCCTGCCTTTCAACTGCCCTGGAGAACAAAGAGTTAACTTTCCATGGCCAGCATGGAACGTTCAGCATGAGCTCGGTTGAAGCCTCTGTCTGCTGTTGTTTAAACTCCAACCGTCAGATTCTTTACTCCGCCTCACTGAACACTTGCTCCGGAGATTTCTCCTTTGCTCGGTTCAAAAAAGTCGGTTAAAGTGTAGTTTTTTCGCTCGGTTCCTACTGAATTTCTGCTACTGAACCTGTCGGTTTAAGTCTCTGTCTGTGGTACCGTGACTACTAGATAGGTTTTTGCATTTAGTTTCTATGTGGAACTTGTAAACATTGGATCGGTTCGGTTTGAACCGATCAGATTGGTTTTAAAAACCTTTTGAATTTATTAAAGTGTGGTAACCGGTCCGTATCAGTTCTAAAAAAACCGGATTTAATTATGTTTTTTTCCAAGACCCGTAACACGGTCAGGAACCGATAGGGGTGTCTTGCCTGGCGGATTGCCGATAAAAGGAAAGTTTTGGATAGGATTGGCCATGTCTGAGAAACCCAAGAAAAAACGGGCCCACTGGGTTTCAACACTGTAGTGTGTGTGGGGAAGCCTTTGCTAAGGCTGATCCCCACACCACCTGTGTTTATTGTCTGGGGTTTGACCACCTTGATTCAGACTGCCAGATTTGTAAATGTTTTCCCAAAGCTACCCTGGATAAGAGAGTAGGTAGACTGAGGGAAAGGGAGTCTGAGAAGTCCGCTGACCTGGATGGCCAGCCCGGTTCAGTTCCGACCGAACCAGAAGGAGTGCCCTCTGACCAGGGTGAAACTTCTTTGGGCAAAAAGAGAGCCGATTCTGAGGAGTCGGTTCCGGTTAAAAGAAAGAGAAGAGAAAAATCATCCGGTTCGGATCCACAAATTCTTTCTCCGACCGCAGATGAAATAGCCAAAGTGATAAGGATAGTTAATTCGCTAACTTCGGTTCCGGCCAAACCGGCACCATCTGGCAGGGGCTCGGTTCCCCCGGTTCCGGATTATGCTTTAGAAGAATTTTATGAACCGGAGGAGGAGGAGGGAGAGTATGAGGATAATGTTGATGATGGTGATTATGAAAGTCTGGATGTGCCTATGGACCCGGACATCTCACCAGACAGACCTTCAGGTGTTTCTCCTCCTAGGCTTTCTGAGTCCCCTTCCCACTTTATGTTTTACAAGAAAGTGGCTGAAACCCTCCAGCTTCCAATGGAAGAAGCAGTAGAGGATCAGGAGGAGCCTGATTTTGTTGAGATGATGGACATCCCAGAGTCCAGGAGATTATCTATTCCCCTCCATAAATCTTTTGGGAAACAGACATTTAAATTTCTAAAGACTCCTAATTCCATACCTCCTGTGGACAGAAGAATGGACAAGAGGTACACCCTTTCAGGCTCGGACACGGAGTTCCTTTCCCAGCAATGCAGCCATGTTGGGGTAGTGCAGGCTGCTGCCTGTGATAAGGCAAATATTCCCTTGGCTTCACACTCCCCACATAAGGACTTCAGGAGGATTGATGCCATGGCAAAGAAGCAGTACATGGCAGCATCTTTGGGACTCAGGCAGGCTAGCTATATGGCCTACATAGCTGGATACCAGAAGTCCAGGTGGGACACTGTGCTGGCTCTGGCTAAACAGGCCCCTGACCAGCTTGCCAAGGAGCTGGAGCAGGTGGCTGCGGATGGGATTGAGGCATCCAAGGTGCAATTTCATGCTGCTGTGGACTCCAGTGATGTTTCATCTAGAGTCATGGCTACATCTGTGGCCCTTCGGAGGATGGCTTAGCTCAGATGTACTAGCCTATCACAGGATACCCAGGCTAAGGCCATGGATTTCCCTGTCATTGGTAATTCTCTGTTAGGGGAGCAGAAAGAGAACTACATGAAGAAGATGGACGAGTACAGGACCACCTACAGGAGTGCTCAGGCCAAAGAAAGGCAAGCCACTTCTCAGAGACAGCATTCCAGGGGCAGGGGCAGGCCCTTTCAAAGGCCTTTTTCAAGCCCAGGCCTCCTCTTCTGCTTATGCTCAGAGGGGGTTCTTCAGAGGGAGAGGCAGACGGGGAATGAGCAGGCCTGCTTCCACCCCTCAGCCTAAAGCCCCTGCCAAGCAGACACCCTGATGGGTCTGCCCGGGCCGATTCTCCAATACCTGTAGGGGGCAGGCTGGCTTACTTTGTCCAGGACTGGAAGTCTTTGACATCAGACAAGTGGGTCCTGGAAGTAGTAAGCCAGGGACTGGTTCTCAGCTTCAGAAAATTTTCCAAGATGAGAACCACATCCTTTCCACCTGCATATCCATCAGAGACCCTTGCCTTAGAGGCAGAGGTTTCTTCCCTCCTGGCTCTCAGAGCCATAGAAAGGGTTCCTACCCTACACGGGGCAAAGGATTGTACTCCAGGTACTTCCTAACCCCCAAAAAGACAGGAGAATGGTGGCCCATCCTGGAGCTAAGATATCTGAACAAGCACCTTTTAAAACCAAAATTCAAAATGGTAACTCTGGGAATAATTCTGCCCTCTCTAAGGCCAGGGGACTGGCTAGCCTCCCTGAGCCTCCAAGATGCCTATTTTCACATTCCCATCAGGTGCTCCCACAGAAATTACCTCAGGTTCGAGTTGCCCTCAGGCCACTATCAATTCAGAGCAATGCCCTTTGGCCTGACATCAGCCACAAGGGTGTTCACAAAGTGCCTGGCAGTAGTGATTGCTTTCCTAAGAAGAAAAAAGATCTCCATCTTTCCATACTTGGATGACTGGCTCATAGTGGGTCAGTCTCCAGACCAAGTCTAGTCACATCTGCAAATAACTCAGCAAGTGCTCACTTCCTTAGGATTCCTCCTCTACCTTCCAAAGTCAGTTCTCGAGCCAGTACAGCTCCTCACCTTTATAGGGGCAGAGCTGGATACAGTAAGGGTGCCTTCCTTCCCCTGGACAGGGCAAGGACCCTTATAGAACTGGCCTCTTCGTTCACCCTTCGGGTGTCTTGACCAGTAAGGCATTTTCTGCAGCTTCTGGGCCACATGGCAGCCTCTACAGCAGTGGTCCAGGGGGCAAGATTCCAGATGAGGGACATTCAGTTCCACTTAAGAGCCTTCTGTTCCAAAGAAAGGATTCCCTTACCAAACTAGTCCCAGTGACTCGAACCCTGATCCAGGCTTTGCAATGGTGGCAGGATCAGGGCAATTTGAGACAGGGAGTTCCTTTTGTCACTCAGTCTCATTCAGTGAGACTCACCACAGATGCCTCCCTGCTGGGCTGGGGAGCCCACTTGGGGGATCATACCAACTAAGGGCTGTGGTCACCTCAAGAATCTCTGCTTCACATCAGTCTCTTGGAACTCAGAACAATGTTTCTGGCACTGCAAGCCTTTTCCAAATCTGTACAGAACAAGGTGGTCCAGATCAGAACAGACAATACCACCACAATGTGGTACATCAACAAGCAAGGAGGCACTCGGTCTACGGCCTTGTGCACAGTAGCAATGAAGTTGTGGTCTCTGGCCTATTCCCTGCAAACCTCTCTGATAGCAGTTCACCTCCCAGGGTAAGACGATGTCCTAGCAGATGCACTCAGCAGGATATCCCAGGGCCATCACGAATGGACCCTAGATCCCCTAGTTTTGGGAGTGATTTTCTCGAGATGGGGCACTCCACAGATAGATCTTTTTGCAGCCCTAGACAATCACCAACTTCCTCTCTTTTGTTGCAGACCCCCAGTCTTGGGCTCAGTCCCTCTGGATGCTCTGATTCTAAATTGGGAGGGGCAGTTCCTGTATGCTTTTCCCCCCTTCCCTCTCCTGTTCAAAGTGCTAGTCAAGATCAGGTCTCAACCATGCAAAGTGATTCTGATTGCTCCAGACTGGGCCAGACAGCCCTGGTACCCATTGTTGCTGTCCTTAACAGTCCACCTTCCCCTGTCTCTTCCCAGGTATTACAACCTGTTGACATCCTCTCAGGGGAGGATTTGGTATCTGAACCTCAAATCTCTCAATCTCTAGGCATGGCTCTTGAAGAGTTAGAGTTTGCTGATCGACACCTTTCTCAAGGGGTTCTGGATATCCTTAAAGCTTCTCGGAAGCCTTCCACCAGAAAGACTTACAACTCCAAATGGAAAAGGTTCACTATTTGGTGCTCTAATAAGCATATTTCTCCAGAATCTACTGGGTTGCCTACAGTCCTGGACTATATGGTTCATCTTAATGGCTTGGGACTTAGGCCAGCTACACTTAACATGCATCTGGCAGCTGTTTCTGCCTTCTTGTCAGTAGTCAAGCCCTCTCCTCTGTCAGCCCATCCAGTGTTTTGTAAGTTCTTCAAGGGATTGCTGCACACCAATCCCCCCTTTAGGGACCCTGCTCCTGCTTGGGACCTTAATGTTTGCATTGCTCAGCTTATGCAACCACCCTTTGAGCCTTTGTCCTCTGCAGAACTTAAGTACTTGACTTGGAAAACTGTGTTTTTGGTAGCCATTATCTCTGCCAGGCGTATCAGTGAATTGCAAGCCCTGTCAGTGGAGCCTGATTTCATCTTTTTCCATAGAGATAAAGTGGTCCTAAGAACTAACAGGAAGTTTTTGCCTAAGGTGGTTTCAGATTTCCATCTTTATCAGTCTATGTCTCTCCCTGTTTTCTTCACTGACCATTCCTCACCTGGAGAGAGGAGGCTGCACAGCTTGTATGTTAAAAGGGCCCTCAGCTACTACATAGAGCTACCAAGGGTCACAGGTTTGAGTCCCTCCAGTTGTTCCTCACATATGGAGAGGTCGGTAAGGACAAACCTGCCACTAAAAGATCTATTGCCAGGTGGATTGTCTCTTGTATACAATTCTGCTATGAAAAACTGGGTAGAACCCCACCCTCAGGCATGAGGGCTCACTCTACTAGAGGTACAGCTGCTTCCCTGGCTGCTACCAGGGATATTCCTATCTTAGAAATTTGTCAAGCAGCCACCTGGAAAACGGTCCATACATTCACCAAGCATTACTCTCTGGATATCCAGGCTAGGAGTGATGCTCGGTTTGGCACAGCAGTACTTCAGAGCCTATTCCCAAAGTAGGTTCTGTCCCTCCTCCATGGAGGTACTGCTTGGTAGTCTGCAATAGTCAGAATACAGCAAGACTTCATGTTGTTTGAAGAAAAAATTACTCACCTTAGTAATGTTGTTTCTTCTAATGGAGTCTTGCTGTATTCTGACCTCCCTCCCCTCTCAGAACCTGGTTTTTGGGATGTGGGTGGGCAGGAGCAGTGTTGGCACCCTAGAGGTGCCCCTTTTTCACCCTCCTTTATTTTGGGTGTGTGTTGTGTTTTTTTTTGGGTTTCCTGACTTGAGTCTTTGCTTTGAAACCAAAAAAAACTTTTTAATAAATTTAGTTGCCAGTTGGCTAGTGTGAGTTTTACAGTTTCCACACAGAACTTCTAGTGAGTATTGCTCGTAAAGATCTGACGGTTGGAGTTTAAACAACAGCAGACAGAGGCTTCAGCCGAGCTCGTGCTGAATGTTCCATGCTGGCCATGGAAAGTTAACTCTTTGTTCTCCGGGGCAGTTGAAAGGCAGGACCTAACTGCAATAGTCAGAATACAGCAAGACTCCATTAGAAGAAACAACATTACTAAGGTGAGTAATTTTTTTCTTTTTTTCCACAAAGAGGGGAAAGTTCTCATTTCTTTAGCGATTGCTGTGAACCGTGAGGGAACCGATTTGATTTACTCTTTTTGTGGTAAAGTTAGATCTTACTTTGAGAGTCAGCTCTTGCAGCAGGTAACACATATAGGACTGTAGCCAATTGGTGACATGACCCCATGGCAAACTTCTAACCAGCAGTACCAAGTGGGGACTGCCCCTTGATGTCGGCCCACCCCTGACGTCCCACGTGGTATAAAAGGCGGCAGTCCCCAGCATGCCCCAGTTCTTCCTCAAATACGAGAGTATCGCCTATCGGCTCCGTGGGTTCGACTTAACGCCAGTTCGCTTTGTTTGGTAGAACTTTCACTCTACGAGTTTTTTCCGGATTCGTTCCATTTTTTTCTTTGATTTCTGCACAGATCAAGGAGCACCGGTCCTTCTAGCTCCTCAAGTGGGTGGCACTACAAACGTAGGAGGCACCGGTCCCCTTATGACTGTTATTCCAACCCTTACCAAATGTCGTATTACTCAGACACACCCTTTGAGGAGTCCCCCAGCCCAGGGACCCTGAGGATACTCCTAAATCTCCTCTGGATGACCCTTCCTTTATGGAGGTCATTCGCCACATCCAGTCCAACATGGGTTGGGACACAGAGGACCTTGACCCTGAGCATATGCGGCTTTCCAGATACCTCAGGCAAAAGGACCCAAAGCCGGCGGTCGTCCCACACATGGTGGACACTTTCCAGGACGTTACCCAGGCCACCTAGAGATGCCCCTTTTCAAACAACATGAAGTCTTGCTGTATTCTGACTATATGCAGTTAGCCCCAACATATGAACTGCTCGGGAGGTGAAAGAGTTAACTCCATGCTGAGAGCATAGAACGTTGAGCTCGTGCTCGGTTCAAACCTCTGTCTGCTGCACTTTGAAGTGTAACCGTCAGATTCTTACGAGCCAAGACTAACTAAGTACACCTATAGTGTGGAAATTGTAAAAAAAAACACTGGCCATAAGGGCAACCAAAAGTTGTGGAATCCCAAAAGACTCAAGTTGAGAATCCCAAAACAAAAAACTCAGGTAGTGAACTTAACATAACTTTTAAAATAACATCAAATGAAGATCCACTATGCCCAGCTCCTCCAAAAGGAGAGGGAGCCAATACACCTCTGGGGTGCAGCACTGTACCTGCCAGCCCACTTTCCAAAAACCAGGGAAAGGCAGGCCACTCCGCACAAGCAGCAGTCTAGGGGCAGGGGCAGGCCCTTTCAAAGGCCTTTTTACCAAGCCCAGGTATCCTCTCCCTTCCCACAGAGGGGGTTCTTCAAAGGGAGGGACAGGAGGGGGATGAGCAGAGCTGCTCCCTTCTCCTGCCAAGTAGACACCCTGATGTGTCAGCCCGGGTCGACTCCCCATTTCCAGTAGAAGGCAGGCTGGCTTACTACTTCCAAGCCTGGAAGTCTGTGACCTCAGACAAGTGAGTCCTGGAAGTAGTAAGCCAGGGACTGTCCCTCAGCTTCAAAAAATGTCCAAAAAGAAGGTCCAAGTCTTTTCCATCTGCATCACTCTCAGAAACCATTGCCCTAGAGGCAGAGGTTTCCTCTCTTCTAGCTCTCAGAGCTATAGAGAAGGTTCCTTCTCAGCACAGGGGAAAAGGACTGTACTACAGGTACTTCCTTACCCCAAAGAAAACAGGGGCGTGGCGACCCATCCTAGAGCTAAGGTATCTGAACAAACGCATTTCAAAGCCCAAATTCAAAATGGTAACTCTGGGAATAATCCTTCCCTCTCTAAGGCTAGGGGATTGGCTAGCATCTCTGGACCTCAAGGATGCCTACTTCCATATTCCTATCAGGTGCTCCCACATAAAATACCTCATGTTTGAGTTGCCTTCAGGCCATTACCAATTCAGAGCCATGCCATTCGGTCTAACATCAGCTCCAAGGGTGTTCACAAAGTGCCTTGCAGTAGTGGTGGCTTACCTCAGAAGACAGGGTATCACCATCTTTCCATATCTGGATGACTGGCTGTTAGTGGGTCAGCCTCATTTACAAGTCAGGTCAGCTCTTTAAACTATCCAGGACCTACTCAGCTCCTTGGGTTTTCTTCTCAGTCTTCCAAAGTCTGTCCTCGAACCAGTCAACTTCTCACCTTTATAGGCATAGAGTTAGACACTGTACAAGAAAAAGCCTTCCTTCCCCTGGCAAGGGTAAAGGCCCTAGTGGATCTCGCTTCCTCCTTTCGACCTCAGGTCTCCCGCCCAGCAAGATAGTTCCTCCAGCTCCTGGGCCACATGGCAGCTTTCACGGCAGTGGTGCGGGGAACAAGGGTCCAGATGAGGGGCATTCAGTTTCATCTGAGGTCTTTTTGGTCTCAAAAGAAGGATTCACTTACCAAACTAATTCCAGTGACTCAGACTCTGGTCCAAGCTCTCCATTGGTGGCTGGACCATGACAACCTCAGACAAGGGGTTCCATTTCTTCCTCAAGTCCCATCAGTACTTTTAACTACAGATGCTTCTCTCCTAAGGTGGGGAGCCCCACCTGGGAGCCCTGACAGCTCAAGGGCTCTGGTCTCCACATGAATCTCTCCTTCATATCAATCTCCTGGAACTCAGGGCAGTTTTCCTAGCCCTGCAGAGCTTCTCGGATTCAGTCAAGGGCAAGGTGGTCCAAGTCAGAACGGACAGCACCACCACAATGTGATACATCAACAAGCAGGGAGGCACTTGGTCCTCGGCCTTGTGCACGGAAGCCATGAAGCTGTGGTCTCTGGCCTATTCTCTTCAGACTTCTCTGGTAGCAGTTCACCTTCCAGGGAAGGACAACATACTAGCAGATGCTCTGAGCAGAACTTCACAGTGACACCACGAATGGTCCCTGGATCCTCACATACTGAAGGTCATCTTCTCCAGGTGGGGCACTCCAGAGATAGATCTCTTTGCAGCACCAGACAGTCATCAACTTCCTCTATTTTGTTGCAGACCTCCAGTCCTGGGGACGGTTCCCCAGGATGCTCTGTTTTTGGACTGGAAGGGCAGGTTTCTCTATGCCTTCCCTCCCTCCCTTTCCTCTGCTGTTCAGAGTTCTGATCAAGATCAGGACTCAACCCTGCACAGTGATACTGATGGCTCCAGATTGGGCCAGGCAGCCTTGGTATCCTCTACTGCTGTCCTTGTCAGTGTCACGTCCCCTGTCTCTGCTCAGGACATACAGTCTCCTGTCCTCCTCCCAGGGGCGGATCTGGTACCCCAATCTCCAGTCTCTCCATCTCAAGGCCTGGCTCTTGCAGAGTTAGAATATGCAGCTGTACATCTTTCTCAGGGAGTTCTGGATATTCTGAAGGTCTCTAGGAAACCTTCCACTAGAAAAACTTACAACTCCAAATGGAAAAGGTTCAGTATTTGGTGCTCTCAGAAAGGCATCCTGCCTGATTCTGCAGACATTTCCACAACTTTAGACTATCTAGTTCATCTCAATGGTTTAGGCCTTAGGCCTGCCACTCTGAAGGTTCATCTAGCAGCTGTCTCTGCATTCCTCTCAGCAGGGAAGGGCTCTTCCCTGGCATCTCATCCTGTTTTCAGAAAGTTTTTCAAAGGTCTGATTCACATTAACCCTCCCTTTCAAACAACATGAAGTCTTGCTGTATTCTGACAATTGCAGTTCGGTCCTGCCTTTCAACTGCCCCAGAGAACATAGGGTTAACTTTTCTATGCATGGCATAGAATGTTCATCTCAAGCTCAGTTTAAGCCTCTGCCTGTTGTTATTCGAACTGCAGCCATCAGATTCTTTACTCCGCCTCACTGAACAGTCGCTCCGGAGATTTCTCCTGCTGCTCGGTTCAAAGTCGGTTGAAGTGTCGCTTTTCTGTCAGTTTTCTTCCAAAAATTGTTGTTTCCGCTAGTCGGTTCAAGTCTCTGTCTGTGGTACCGTGAGTACTAGATAGGTTTTGTTCTGTTTTCTGTGTGGAACTTGTAAACTTGTGGATCGGTTCGGCTGAACCGGTCATTTTGAGGTAAACTTTGTACTTTAGTGTGTGGTTACCGGTCCGTATCGGTTCTAAAAAAAAGGGGTTTTAGTACGTTTTTCCAAGACCCGTTACATGGTCAGGAACCGATAGGGGAGTCTTGCCTGATGGATTGCCGAAAAAAGGGTAAGTTTGGTTAGGTTGGCCATGTCTGAGAAACCCAAGAAAAAAACCGGGCCCCCTGGGTTTCAACACTGCCGTGTGTGTGGGGAGGTCTTTGCTAAGGCTGATCCCCATACCACCTGTGTTTATTGTCTGGGGTTTGACCAGCTCGATTCAGACTGCCAAATTTGCAAACATTTTCCCAAATCTACCCTGGAAAAGAGATTAGGTAGACTGAGGGAAAAGGAGGCTGAGAAGTCCGCTGACCCGGATGGCCAGTCCGGTTCAGTTCCGACCGAACCAGAAGGAGTGCCCTCTGACCAGGGCGATACTTCTTCGGCCAAAAGGAGAGCTGATTCCGAGGAATTGGTTCTGACAAAAAGAAAAAGAACAGACAAGTCGACCGGTTCGGATCCAGAATCTCATATTCCGACCACCGATGAAATAGCCAAAGCGATTAGGATTATGGAATCGCTTCGATCGGTTCCGACTGAACCGGCACCATTTGGTAGGGGCTCCGTTCGGTGGGTTCCCCGGTTCCGGATTATACCCTGGAAGAATTTTATGAACCGGAGTTTGAGGAGGTGGGTGAATTTGAAGATGATTATGGTGATGGTGAAAGTCTGGATCTGCCTATTGACCCGCACATCTCCTCAGACAGACTTTCAGGTGTTTCTCCTCCTAGGCTTTCTGAGTCCCCTTCACACTACATGTTTTAGAGAAAGGTGGCTGATACCCTCCAGCTTCCTGTGGAGGAGGCAGTAGAGGATCAGGAAGAGCCTGACTATGTAGAGATGATGGACATCCCAGAGTCCAGGAGACTGTCTATTCCCTTCCACAAATCTTTTGGGAAACAGACACAAAAAATTCTTAAGTCTCCCAATTCTATACCTCCTGTGGACAGAAGAATGGACAAGAGGTATACTCTTTCAGGCTCAGATACGGAGTTCCTTTTTTAGCAATACAGCCATGTTGGGGTTGTACAGGCTGCTGCCTGTGATAAGGCAAACATTCCCTTGGCATCACACCCCCCAGACAAGGACTCCAGGAAGATTGATGCCATGGCAAAGAAGCAGTACATGGCATCATCTTTAGGACTCAAGCAGGCTAATTATATGGCTTATGCAGCCAGGTACCAGAAGTCCAGGTGGGACACTGTACTGGCACTGGCTAAACAGACTCCTACCCAGCTTGCCAAGGAGCTGGAGCAGGTGGCTGAAGATGGGATTGAGGCATTGAAAGTTCAGTTTCATGCTGCTGTAGACTCCAATAATATATCATCAAGAGTCATGGCTACATCTGTGGCTCTTTGGAGAATGGCTTGGCTCAGATGTACTAGCCTCTCACAGAATACCCAGGCTAAGGCCATGGATTTTCCTGTAGTGGGTAATTCTTTGTTTGGGGAGCAGACAGAGAATTACATGAAGAAAATGGATGAATACAGGACCACTTACAGGAGTGCTCAGGCCAAGGAAAGGCAAGCAACTCCTCAAAGCCAGCAGTCCAGGGGCAGAAGCAGGCCTTTCCAAAGGCCTTTTTACCAAGCACAGGTTTTTTCTTCTTCTTTTTCACAGAGGGGGTTCTTTAGAGGGAGAGGCAGAAGGGGGATGAGCAAGCCTGCATCCACCCCTCAGTCTAAAGCCCCTGCCAAGCAGACACCCTGATGGGTCTGCCCGGGTCAATTCTCCTATACCAGTAGGGGGCAGGCTGGCTTACTTTGTCCAGGACTGGACGTCTATTACAACAGACAAGTGGGTCCTGGAAGTAGTAAGCCAGGGACTGGTTCTCAGCTTCAGAAGATTTCCAAAGATGAGAGCCAGATCTTTTTCACCTGCAAATCTTTCGGAGACCCTTGCCCTAGAGGCAGAGGTTTATTCTCTCCTAGCTTTAAGAACTATAGAGAGAGTACCTACCCTACACTGGGGCAAAGGACTGTACCCCAGGTACTTCCTGACCCCCAAAAAGACAGGGGAGTGGCGACCCATCCTAGACCTCAGATATCCAAACAAACATCTTTTAAAACCAAAGTTCAAGATGGTAACTCTGGGAATAATCCTTCCCTCTCTAAGGCCAGGGGATTGGTTAGCCTCCCTGGACCTCAAAGATGCCTATTTTCACATTCCCATCAGGTGCTCCCACAGAAAGTACCTCAGGTTCAAGTTGCCCTCAGGCCATTATCAGTTCAGAGCAATGCCCTTTGGCCTAACCTCAGCTCCAAGGGTTTTCACAAAGTGCCTGGCAATAGTAGTTGCCTTTCTAAGAAAGGCAAAAGATTTCCATTTTTCCTTATCTGGACGATTGGCTATTAGTGGGTCAGTCGCCAGACCAAGTCAAGTCTCACCTGCAAGTGACCCAGCAAGTGCTCACTTCCCTAGGATTTCTTCTCAACCTTCCCAAGTCAGTTCTCGAACCAGTCCAGCTCCTTACATTTCTAGGGACAGAACTGGACACACTCAGAGCAAGAGCCTTTCTTCCTCTAGAAAGGGTAAGGGCTCTTATGGAACTAGCTTCTTCCTTCAGCCTTCAGGTATCTCGACCAGCAAGGCATTTCCTCCAGCTCTTGGGCCACATGGCAGCTTCAACAGCAGTGGTCCAAGGAGCAAGATTACAGATGAGGGATATTCAGTTCCACGTGAGAGCTTACTGGTCTTAGAGAAAGGACTCCCTTACCAAACTGTTTCCAGTGACTCTGACCTTGATCCAGGCCTTCCAATGGTGGCAGGATCAGGACAATTTAAGGCAAGGTGTTCCTTTTGTTGCTCAGCCTTGTTCAGTGGTCCTTACCACAGATGCTTCTCTTCTGGGCTGGGGAGCCCACCTGGGGTCCCTCACTGCCCAGGGCCTCTGGTCCCCCCAAGAATCCCTTCTCCACATCAATCTTCTAGAGCTCAGGGCAGTTTTTCTAGCTCTAAAAGCATTCTCTCAGTCAGTTCAGAACAAGGTGGTTCAAGTCAGAACAGACAACATTACCACCATGTGGTACATCAGCAAGCAGGGAGGCACTCGATCCAAGGCCTTGTGCACAGAAGCCATGAAGTTGTGGTCCCTGGCTTATTCCCTGCAAGCCTCTCTTGTAGCAGTTCACCTTCCAGGCAAGGACAATGTGCTAGCAGATGCACTGAGCAGGATTTCTCAGGGCCATCATGAATGGTCCCTGGACCCTCAGGTGTTGAAAGTGATTTTTTCAAGGTGGGGCACTCCAGAGATAGATCTCTTTGCAGCTCCAGACAATCACCAACTTCCTCTCTTTTGTTGCAGACCTCCAGTCTTGGGCTCAGTCCCCCTGGATGCCCTGATTCTGAATTGGGAAGGGAAGTTTCTGTATGCCTTTCCCCCCTTTCCACTCCTGTTCAAAGTTTTAGTCAAAATAAGGTCCCAACCTTGCAAGGTGATTCTGGTTGCTCCAGATTGGGCCAGACAGCCCTGGTACCCTCTGTTGCTGTCCCTGGCAGTCCATCTCCCCCTGTCTCTTCCCAGGAATTACAACCTGTTAACATCCTCTCAGGGGAGGATTGGGTACCCCAATCTTCAGTCCCTCAATCTCAAGGCATGGCTCTTGAAGAGTTAGAGTTTGCAGACCTGCATCTTTCTCAAGGGGTTCTGGACATCCTCAAGGCTTCTCGAAAGTCCTCCACCAGAAAGACTTACAACTCCAAATGGAAAAGATTCAGCATTTGGTGTTCTCAGAAGAATATTTCTCCAGACACTGCTGAATTGCCTACGGTTCTGGATTATATGGTCCATCTTAATGGCCTAAGCCTCAGACCAGCTACTCTCAAGGTACATTTGTCAGCTGTTTCTGCATTTTTGTCTGTGGGTAAGCCTTCCTCACTATCTTCCCATCCTGTGTTCTGTAAATTTTTTTTTAAAGGATTGTTTCACACCAATCCCCCCTTTAGAGACCCTGCCCCTGCCCCTGCCTGGTATTTGAATGTTTGCATTGCTCAGCTCATGCAACTCCCCTTTGAGCCTATGTCTTCAGCAGAGCTTAAGTACTTGACTTGGAAAACTGTGTTCTTGGTAGCCATTACCTCTGCCAGGCGTATCAGTGAATTGCAAGCCCTGTCAGTGGAACCTGATTTTATCTCCTTTCATAGGGATAAAGTGGTCCTTAGAACAAAGAGAAAGGTTCTTGCCCAAAGTGGTTTCAGACTTTCATTTAAACTAGTCTATGTCTCTCCCTGTTTTCTTCACTGAGCATTCTTCCTCAGGAGAGAGGAGGCTACACAGTTTAGATGTCAAAAGAGTCCTTAGTTACTACATAGAGCGTACCAAGGGTCACAGGTTTGACTCCCTCCAGTTGTTCCTCACTTATGGAGAAGTGGGAAAGGGCAAACCTGCCACCAAAAGATCTATTGCCAGGTGGATTGTGTCTTGTATACAGTGCTGCTATGAAAAACTGGGAAAAACTCCGCCCTCAGGTTTGAGGGCTCATTCTCAAGAGGTACAGCTGCTTCCCTGCCTGTGGCCAGGGATATTCCTCTCCTAGAAATTTGTCTAGCAGCCACCTGGCAAACAGTCCATACCTTTACCAAGCATTACTCTCTGGATATCCAGGCTAGGAGTGATGCTCGATTTGGCACAGCAGTACTTCAGAGCCTATTCCCTAAGTAGGTTATGTCCCTCCTCTTTGGAGGTACTGCTTGGTAGTCTGCAATTGTCAGAATTCAGCAAGACTTCATGTTGTTTGAAGAAAAAATTACTCACCTTAGTAATTATATTTCTTCTAATGGAGTCTTGCTGTATTCTGACCTCCCTCCCTGCCTCCCCTCTCAGAACCTGTTTTTGGGAAGTGGGTGGGCAGGTGCAGTGTTGCACCACAGGGGTGTATTTGCTGGCACCCTCCTCCCTTTTTCTTTGGGTGCTTATTTATTATTGTTATTTTTTGAAGTACATTGGGTTTAGTTTTTGGATTTCCTGACTTGAGTTTTCCTTGGGAATCCGAAACTTTTCAGCTAGTTGGCTAGTAGAATTTTTACAATTTCCACATAGAATTTTTAGCTTAGTTGGGCTTATAAGAATCTGATGGTTTAGGTTCAAAACACTCCAGACAGAGTCTTCAACCGAGCTCGAGCTCAGCGTTCCATGCCCTGCATGGAAAGTTAACCCTTAGTTCTCTGGGGCAGTTCAAAGGTTGGGAATCACTGCAATTGTCAGAATACAGCACGACTCCATTAGAAGAAATATAATTACTAAGGTGAGTAATTTTTTCTTCAGGATTATTTCCCCAGAACACTATTATGAACCGGATTTGGAAGGGGATGAAGATTATGATGATGATGATAATGATGGTGTTGAAGAGCTGGATGAGCCCATAGAACCGGACATCTCCCCAGACAGACCTTCTGGTCTTTCTCCTCCTAGGCTTTCTGAGTCCCCTTCCCACTTTATGTTCTATAAAAAAGTGGCAGAAGCCCTCCAGCTCCCATTAGATGAAGCTGTTGAGGAACAAGAGGAGCCTGACTGTGGAGATGATGGACATCCCAGATACCAAGAGATTGTCTATTCCCCTTCACATATCTTTTGGGAAGCAGACACAGAAGTTACTTAAAACTCCAAATTCTTTGCCTCCTGTGGAGAGGCGAATGGACAAGAGGTATATGTTGTCAGGCTCAGGTATAGAGTACTTGCATCTGCAATACAGCCATGTTGGGGTTGTGCAGGTTGCAGCCTGTGATAAGGCTAACATACCCTTGGCTTCACACACCCCAGATAAAGACTCCAGGAAGCTGGATGTCATGGCTAAAAAACAGTACATGGCATCCTCCTTGGGACTCAGGCAGGCTAACTACATGGGCTACACAGCCAGATACCAGAAGTCCAGGTGGGATACTGTTCTGGAACTGGCCAAACAGGCCTCCCCCTGCTGGCCAAGGAGCTGGAGGAGGTGGCTGCTGATGGGATTGAGGCATCAAAGGTACAATTTCATGCTGCTGTGGACTCCAGTGATGTGTCATCAAGAGTCATGGCTACATCTGTGGCTCTTCGGAGGATGGCTTGGCTCAGATGTACTAGCCTATCAGAGGACACCCAGTCTAAGGCCATAGATTTCCCTGTCTTCGAGAATTCTGTTTGGGGAGCAGACCGAGAATTATATGAAGAAGATGGATGAATACAGGACCACCTACAGGAGTGCACAGGCCAAGGAAAGGCAGGCAGCTCCTCAGAAGCAGCAATCTAGGGGCAGGGGCAGGCCCTTTCCCAGGCCTTTCTACCAGGCACAGGCCTCTTCTCCTTTTCCTCAGAGGGGGTTCTTCAGAGGGAAAGGCAGAAGGGGGATGAGCAGAGCTGCATCCTACTCTCAGTGTAAGGCTCCTGCTAAGCAGACACCCTGATGTGTCAGCCCGGGTCGACTCCCCAATTCCTGTAGGAGGCAGGCTGGCTTGCTACTTCCAGAACTGGAAGTCTGTTACCTCAGACAAGTGGGTCTTGGAGGTAGTAAGCCAGGGACTGGCCCTCAGCTTCAGAAAATTTCCAAAGCTGAGGGTCAGGTCTTTTCCACCTGCAAACATCTCCGAAACCATTGCCCTAGAGGCAGAGGTTTCATCTCTCAGAGCCATAGAGAAAGTTCCTACACCTCACAGGGGCAAAGGTCTGTACTCCAGATACTTCCTTAACCCGAAAAAACAGGGGAGTGGCAGCCCATCCTAGATTTAAGATACTTAAACAAGCACCTAGTAAAGCCAAAATTCAAAATGGTGACTCTGGGAATAATTCTTCCCTCTTTAAGGCCAGGGGATTGGCTAGCCTCCCTGGACCTCAAGGATGCCTATTTTCACATTCCCATCAGGTGCTGCCACAGAAAGTACCTCAGGTTCAAACTGCCATTAGGCCATTATCAGTTCAGAGCAATGCCCTTCAGCCTAACATCAGCCCAAGGGTGTTCACAAAATGCCTAGCAGTAGCAGTGGCCTTTCTAAGGAGGCAAAACATTTCCATATTCCCATATCTGGACGACTTGCTCATCGTGGGTAGTCTCCAGACCAAGTCAAGTCAAACCTGCAAGTGACCCAGCAAGTGCTCACTATTCTAGGATTCATTGTCAGTCTTCCAAAATCAGTTCTCGAATCAGTGCAACTCTTGACTCTCATAGGCGTAGAGCTGGATACTGTCAAAGCAAGAGCCTTTCTCCCTCTGACAAGGGTAAAGGCCCTTGTAGAGCTGGCTTCTTCTTTTCGTCTTCTGGTTTCTCGACCAGCAAGGCAATTCCTTCAGCTCCTGGGCCACATGGAAGCTTCCACTGCAGTGGTCCAAGGGGCCAGATTTCAGATGAGGGACATCCAGTTCCATCTGAGGGCTTTTTGGTCTCAGAAAAAAGATTCTCTAACCAAACTAATTCCATTGACTCAGACTCTGATCCAGGCTCTCCAATGGTGGTTGGATCAGGACAACTTCAGGCAAGGGGTCCCATTCATCACTCAGTCTCATTCTGTGGTTCTAACCACAGATGCTTCTCTCCTGGGGTGGGGAGCTCATCTGGGAGCCCTCACAGCTCAGGGAATGTGGTCCTCTCAGGAGTCTCTTCTCAACATCGATCTTCTGGAGCTCAGGGCAGTGTAATTGGCTCTTCAAGCTGTCTCGGTACAGAACAAGGTGGTTTAGGTCAGGACCGACAACACCACCACCATGTGGTACATCAACAAGCAGGGAGGCACTCGGTCTACAGCCCTGTGCATGGAAGCCATGAAATTATGGTACGTAGCGTATTCTCTGCAGACTTCTCTGGTAGCAGTCCATCTTCCAGGGAAGGACAATGTACTAGCAGATGCATTGAGCAGGATTTCCCAGGGCCATCATGAATGGTCTCTGGATTCCCCTAGTGTTGAAAATGATATTTTCAAGGTGGGGCGCTCCAGGGATAGATCTCTTTGCAGCCCCAGAGAATCACTAACTTCCTCTCTTTTGTTGCAGACCCCCAGTCTTGGGTTCAGTCCCCCTGGATGCTCTGATTCTGGATTGGGAGGAGACATTTCTGTATGCCTTTCCTCCTTTTCCTCTACTTTTCAAAGTTCTGGTCAAGATAAGGTCACAGTCTTGCAAAGTGATCCTGATTGCTCCAGACTGGGCCAGATAGCCTTGGTATCCTCTGTTGCTGTCCCTAGCAGTCCATCTTCCCCATCTCTCCCCCAGGAATCACAATCTGTTAACCTCCTCTCAGGGGAGGATCTGGTACCCCAATCTTCGGTCTCTCAATCTCAAGGCATGGCTCTTGAAGGGCTAGAATATGCAAACTTGCATCTGTCTCAAGGGATTCTGGACATTCTCAAAGCCATTTGAAAACCTGCCACCAGAAAAACTTATAACTCCAAATGGAAAAGATTCAGCATTTGGTGTTCCAATAAGCACATATCCCCAGATACTGCTGACTTTTCTACAGTTCTGCATTACATGGTTCATCTTAATGGCTTAGGCCTCAGACCAGCTACCCTCAAGGTACACTTTTCAGCTGTTTCAGCGTTTTTGTCAGTGGGAAATCCCTCCTTACAGGTTTCTCGCCTTGTTTTCTGTAAATTCTTCAAAGGATTGCTTCATACCAATCCCCCCTTTAGGGATCTTACTCCTGCTTGGGATTTTAATGTTTGCATTGCTTAGCTTATGCAACCCTCTTTTGAGCCTTTGGCCTCAGCAGAACCTAAGTACTTGACTTGTAAAACTGTGTTCCTGGTAGCTATTACCTCTGCCAGGCGAATCAGTGAATTGCAAGCCCTGTCAGTGGAGCCTGATTTTATCTCATTCCATAGAGATAAGGTGGTCCTTAGAACCAACAGGTGGTTCTTACCCAAAGTGGTTTCAGATTTTCATCTGAACCAATCCATGTCTCTTCCTGTGTTCTTCACTGATCATTCTTCTTCAGGAGACAGAAGATTACACAGTTTGGATGTTAAAAGGGCTCTTAGCTACTACATTGAGCATACTAAGGCACTTAGGTTTGACTTCCTCCAGTTGTTCCTCACTTATGATGAAGTGTAAACTGCTACTAAGAGAACTATTGCCAGGTGGATTGTCTCTTGTGTACAATTCTGCTATGAAAAGCTAGGCAAAGTACCCCTCTCAGGCCTGAGGGCTCATTCGACTAGAGGTACCGCTGCTTCTCTGGCTGCTGCCAGAGATATACCCTTATTAAAGATATGCAAAGCAGCCACCTGGAAAACAGTCCATACATTCAGCAAGCATTACTCTCTGGATGTCCAGGCTAGGAGTGATGCTAGGTTTGGTACAGCAGTACTGCAAATCCTATTCCCAAAATAGGTTTGGTACCCTCCTCCAGGGAGGTACTGCCTGGTAGTCTGCATAATGTCAGAATACAGCAAGACTTCATGTTGTTTTAAAAAAACATTACTCACCTTGGTAATTGTGTTTCTTCTAATGGAGTCTTGCTGTGTTCTGACCTCCATCCCTGCCTCCCCTCTCAGAATCTGTTTTTTGGGAAGTGGGCTGGCAGGCACAGTGTTGCACCTCAGGGGTGTACTTGGCACTCTCCCCTTTTTAGATGGGGCAGTGGGTTATTTAATTTTATGTTTTGATAATTATTTATTGTTCACTACCTAGTTTTTGGTTTTGGATTTCTCAGCCTGAGTCTTTTGGGGATCCAAAATATTTGGTTGCCTTTTGGCTAGTGTATTTACAATTTCCACATAGTAGGGGTAGTTAGTTAGTGTTAGCTCATAAGAATCTGATGGTTACACTTCAAAGTGCAGGAGTCAGAGGTTTGAACTGAGCTTGAGCTCTACGTTCTATGCTTTGGCATAGAGTTAACTCTTTCCTCTCCGGAGCAGTTCAAGTGCTGGTGCTAACTGCATAATGTCAGAATACAACAAGACTCCATTAGAAGAAACACAGTTACTAAGGTGAGTAATTTTTTTCCTATGGTTTGTACATTCAGTTGTCCTGGGTGCAACAATGATGATGAGGCCCTCCCCACGGGTTCCTTTTGCCCTGATTGTGTTTTGCGTAGCACCCCCAGCCAGTTCTTCGGCCTGGGGAGGTGGAGCACCTGGTTCTTATTGGCACTGGCAGCAGAACTGCAAGATATTACCTCTGTGGCTCCAGATTGAGCTTGAGCCCCGATGTCCTGCAGGACATCCACGCAGATACACTTGACCCCAAAAGGGCCCCTCATGTCAGGCAGAGAGGCCCCATCCAGGCACATCTAGGTACAGCACAGCGAGCTTAGGCTGCGATAACTGATGTGCAGGCAGACCCCTACCCGGCCTTTTAAAGGCCAGGATGATGATTATGGGGATCTTGGGGAAGCTCCTGAACTTAATTTAAATAAAAAAGCCCCAATCAGGGGTGTTTCTCCCCTGCTTCATAATAAGCCCTTGTCTTTTTGGATAGCTGAGGCATGTATTCCCTTACAGCTCAGGAGGTACAGTCTACAGAGATGTCGGATATTAGTCTATCTCTGTCTGCATATTCTGTGGCTATTATGTGACCAATATTATTGAGCAACACTGGGCAGATGTGGATCAGAAAAGTGTCTTCCCAACCATGCCATGGATTTTCCTTTTAAGAAAATGTCTCGTGGGTGGAAAAATCCTCCACTGGAAGACAGGGCTGTTTGTATTTTTTTAAAAGACACCGCCCTGCCCATAGATGGCTCTGGTCCTATCAGTCTTTCTTGTTTAGTGTATTTTTTTGGCCGGACCCTTCATCATATGGGTCAGTGCCTTGGCCAGTTTCGTTCCACCCTCTGAAGAGGCAAGCCTTTTTTTGCAATTCATGGCCATGGTTCCACCTTCCAGGTAGTTATTCAGTGGAGAATTTCATGCAAAACCGCTTGGCCTACTTCATTGTTTTCGACCATGAGGGCCATGTGGCTTGTCATTTGGTCTGAGTAAGCTTCATAAGCTAACCTGTTTAACATCCCCTTGAGGGAGGCCTATGGTTTGATTCCTCCCTGGATACTGTTATTAAAAAAATGCACTGAAAAGGAGTTTTCTCCAATGTCAAACAACAGCACAAGACTACCATTAACCTAATGGGGTCATGGTAATGTCCGGCGCAGACAGTTCCGAGGAGAGTTCCGTTCCTTCAGAAATTGGCTCTTGGAAATGTAGGAGACAACGCAGGTAACCAAGTTACAGTATCAGAGGAGCACTAGCCAGACACCATGCAGGAGGCCCAAGACCACATGCATGGTACCTTCACTAGAGAGCACGTGGCCCATCCCTGACTCTTTTCCTTGGTGGTAGATTATAGGTGTTTTCTGCAAGATGGGCCAGAACAATTTCAGACGCTTTATTAGGAGTCACTTCTCTGCCCCAGTTTTCAAGGGTGGTGGAAAAGTCAGATGTCATCAGAGCTCATGGCTTTCTTCGGGCCAGACTACAGGTCCTGCTAATCACTGATTCAGGGGTCCCGTTCATTTTGTTGTCCCGAGAAAGTTGGGAGTTCTCAGGCTTTTCTTAAATTTAAGAGCCTGACCAAAACTTTGTTCCACATCTTTCCAGATAGAGCCCCAGAGGTCAGTCACCAGGATGGTCAATCACTCCCCTTCCCTCTCTTCTAACTTGCCAGCTCCCAGTCCCCTTGCAGGGTTTTCATCATCCTGAAGAGGAATTATGCTTTGGCACCCCCCATCTCCTCCTCCACCGTCTTAATACATCACGATATAGCACTTAGTTTCCCCCTGCCCTCCATCCTCCCTCCCTTGCACTTAAAGTGAGAGCCTCTGGACTTATCATCACTTGGAACTATTTTGTTCTCTTTTGTACAGTTTCATTTTTTATTCTGTCTATTACTCTTGCCTTCTAGTTCTGTTTAGTCTTACCCACTGCATCTTATTTTATTAACTGTAATGTCTGTTATCCATGCCCCCTAGTTTCTGTTCCCCTTGCACTTCAAATGCATAACTATGCTGTCCACCTGCTTACTATCTGTATACAGTACCTGTTGTATCCAGTGTTTACTGTAAAATTATATAAATATCTGTTTTTACATCCTCATTGTACCTCCCTCCCCCAGGTCGCACCAGGAGACAAGCAACTTGTTGTTCGGTGTGCCTTCCTGTTGAAACATTTAAGTAAATAAATAAAATGCGCAGTCAGGGGTTTTCTTTAGCCCCACTACATCTGATGGATGCCTGTCGCTACACTCCCTACGTCAGTCCTACTCAGAGTATCTCAGGTTTCGATTCTAGATGAACTCTCCAGCATATGGCATGTTTTTTCGCCCTAGCATCAGCCCTTCTGAGACCCTTGAAGGTGTTGGTAGTCCTGGTGGCTTAATGTCTGTCTTGTTTGAACATGCTTATTCATGCACCATCTTTGTCCTTAGCAAGAGGCTGGTACTCAGCATTCTAGATATGCTAGAGTTGCATGACTAAGGGTGAACCAGGAGAAGAACTCTCCTGGGCCATCTCAATTCTTAGATGACTAGTGGTAATTTTTCGGCACAGAATCAGGAGAGGTTTTGCAGCCTTTTTTTCCAAAAGGAGACTTCTGTCAGGAGTCTGCAAGTTCACTGCAGTTTGGGCCTCAGGATAGGCATCGACAGTTTAATCCCGTGGGCCTACTCCCATATGCGGCCTATTCAGTGGGGTTACTACAGGCCTGGGATCTCTCATCGGGGGATTATCACACAGTTTTCCTTTTACCCCTTAGCTTCCTCACTCCCTTATCTAGTGAGTAGATGTGCAAGATCTGAGCAAGTTCCACTAGAAAACTTCTCACAGCAAATGTCAGCCTAGATGGATGGGGGACAGGTTGGAGCCATTTTTCCACTCAGGGAACTTGGTCAGCCTACAGACAGCATCTCTACATCAATGTTCAGGAGATGAAGAAGGTACACCTAGCTTCCCTTAGTTTTCATCCATGATGCTAAACATAGCAGGCATTTTTAAATAACCATTAAGGCACATGAGATGCTTTGAGAGGTCGCCAGCCTGTTGACAGTTCACTTGGCAGGGCTGTTGAACCTTCAGCCGGACTGGTTAAGCCGCAAAATGTTCATCATGTGGATTGCAGTTTGAACCAGATGTTTTTCGAACTCCTGTGCAACCAGTGTGGTCGACCTCGATCAATCTGTTCACATCCAGCCGCAATGCTCAGATCCGAGAAGGTTCTTCAGTCATTTTGGTGCCCACAGCTGGGGGCAGTGGTCGCTCTGCCTCAAGACTGGACCTTCAGCAGAGTGTATTTTCATCAATTAACACCTTTTTTCCCATGGTTTACAGAGAGAATAATAAATAGAAATAAAGACACTTTGGAGGGAGCTGCCTCTTGTTAGCTGCTGAGTGGCCGAGAAGACTGTAGTTGTCGGACTCGGCGAATCTTTCTCAGCAAGCACCCTTACGCCTTCTGGTTTGTAGAGACCTGCTCAGGGTCTCTCGCTGTCTCTCCACCCAAGAAAATCCAGGAGCGATACAGCTTGTGCACTGGCTCTTGAGAGGGGGAGGCCCTCCGATATACAGTATACATATATATTATAGGAGCGCGGTCACACCCCTGTAGTTAGGGTTGAGTGGGCACTTCAATGTTAAACTAAAAATTTTGCACTCTAATAACTTTGTAACTGTTGAATGGATTTGCCCAAAATGTGCTATGCTGCTTCCTGTGGTGTAGATCTCTTGATCTGGCAAATTGAGTTCCTGTCGGATGTGAGGTCTCCAAGTTACAGAGAGGTGAAAAAACATGTTTTTACCCATTGATTTTGCTGGGATTTTTCTTTGAACTTGCCTGCAGCCCAAAGGGTTTATTTGTTTGGTATGGAATTTTCAGGGCAGAAAGGGACTACCCCACAGATGTGCCTTTTGCTAATCTGGTGAAAAAAACAATAAGCCGTTTTTAAGTCATTGCTATTTAAAAATTTGAAAAAATTGTTTCTGAGCATGCTCAGTAAGCACTTCAATATAGCTGTATGATACAAAAGAGGAATCCTGTATTGTATGAGAAAATTCCTCTTTCATATGGCCACCATCTTGTTTCTAGTTTTCCTGAAATTCAGATTTGGAAACCTCCCGAAATGAAATTCTGGGGAGGAGCCAACACATGTAGCTTGCTTATTGTGACCCCCTAGGTGCATTCTGCACTATTCTGTTTGGAAAATGCCCTTAAAATGTGTGTTATTTAATATTTAAATTCTTTGTTTGTATCGGCATCATATGAAGTAGGATCTTAGTTCGTATAATGAGATACAAGCTAGGATACTACTTTGTGAGTCATACAATGTAGGATCTAAGTTCGTATCTCGTCATATGAACTAAGATCCTACTTTGTATGACTCTGATTCAAACAAAGATTTTAAATGTGGATAACACAGCCATTTTTTGGTATTTTTTCACCAGATTTTCAACATAGGCATTTTGGGACCCCACCACATGAACACTGTCACTGTCATTTCGTTACTTGGTCCCAAAAGGTGATTTCACAGTCACTGCGCGGAATCATGTTTTGGGACTGATTAATGAAATGACAGTCCCAGTGTTCATGAGTGGAGGTCCCAAAAAGCACATGTTGAAAATTTGGTGAAAAAAATCCAAACAATGGCCATGTTACAAGCGTGCATTGTGCAGTTTCTACTCACACTCGTAACTTCGCCAATTTTTTATATTTTCACTCCAGATTTTCAATACTGCCATTTTTTCACACCTCCCCATGAACAGTACAGCTGTCATTTCTTAGGTCCTGCCCAAAATGTGTTTTCGCACCTCTCGCGCAGAGTGGCGCATTTGCTGTGGGAATTCAACTTTTCGGGACAGATTAACGAAATGACAGTGACATTGTTCATGAGGTGGTGTCCCCAAAGTGCCACATTGAAAACTGGGCGGAGTCAACTTTCGAGATGGATTAACAAAATCACAGTACCAGTGTTCATTATCTCCACAGATCTACACCACAGGAAGCAGCATAGCACATTTTGGGCAAATCCTTTCAACAGTTGCAAGGTTATTAAAGTGCAGAATTTTTTGTTTAACATTGAAGTGCCCACTCAACCCTAACTATAGGGGTGTGACCGTGCCCCTATAATATATATGTATACTGTATATCGGAGGGCCTCTTCCTCTCAAGAGCTGGTGTGCAAGCTGTATCACTCCTGGATTTTCATGAAGAGATTTCCCAGAAAGCCCATATTGAAAATTTGGCTTAAAAAAATTCCAAAAAATGGCCACATTGCAAGCGTGCATTGTGGAGTTTCTACACGCGCTCGTAACTTCGCCACGTTTTCATATTTTCCCTCATGATTTTCAACATTACCCTTTTCCACACCTCATGAACAGTATACAGTTGTCATTTTTCATATCCTGCCCAAAACATGATTTCGCACCTGTGGCGCAGAATGGTGCATTTGCTCTGGGAATTCAACTTTCGGGACAGATTAACAAAATGACAATGACATCGTTCATGAGGTGGTGTCCCCAAAATGCCACATTGAAAACTGGGTGAAAACAATCCTGAAAATGCCCAAGTTACATGTGTCTGCTGAATTGTGGAGCTTATGGTGCCTTTTCGCTCCCGTATCTCGAAAATGATTCGAGATATGGATTTTTCACTTTTCGCAGCTTAATCCACCTTCAGGTACCTTGCAATACTTGGCCAACATTTCCAGTACAAGGCGCTTCTGTTTGGCCTTGCAACAGCCCCTTGAGTTTTCTCGAAGGTGTTGTTAGTTCTGGTGGGTTAACTATGACAGGAGCGGCATCATGTCTACTCTTATCTGGATGATCAGCTCATTTGGGCACCAACATTGCCTCTAGTGAGGAGGTTGGTATTCAGGACCCTGGAGATCCTGGAATCACATGGTTGGATAGTGAACAGGGAGGAGAGCTTCCTCGAACCATCTCAGTCCTTGGAGCACCTGGGGGCAGTCTTTGACATGAAAGTACTGAGGGTGTTTCTGTCACCCTCCCTGAAGGAGACCTTGTTCTCAGAAATACGGTGGCTTGGGTATCAGTCCTCAACGTCTGCCTACAACCTGCTGTGGATTCTCGGCCTCATGGTGGCAGCAGTTGACTGTGGGCATTCTTACACCTGCAACCCCTTCAGATGGGGTTGCTGACAGCCTGGGACCTGTCATCAGAGGACTATCAAGCCAGGATTCTTCTCGCCCCTCAGCTTCATCACTGTCTGAGTTGGTGGCTGAATGTGCAGAATCTCAACAAAGGGACTCCATTGGAACTGCCACCAGAGGTGATTCTCACAACAGATGCAAGACTGCATGGGTGGGGGGCAGTCCTGGACCAACTTGCCACCCAGGGGATTTGCTCAGTACAGGAACAGCGTCTCCACATAAATGTCCTGGAGACACAGGCGTTCCACTTAGCCCTCCTTCAGTTTTAGTCCGTACTGAAAAACCATGCAGTAAAAGTGCGGTCACAGTGTCGTACGTAAACAACCAAGGAGGCACGAAAAGCAGAGTAATGCTCCGGGAGGCCTCCAACCTGAGCTGGGTGGAGGAGAACCTCCTCTTTCTGTCTGCAGTACATCTCACGGGGAATTCAACATTCAGGCTGATTGACTAAGTCACGAAAATGTTCATCCTGGAGAGTGGCAGTTGAACCTGGAAGTGTTCAAACTCCTGAGCAGTCGGTTTGGGCAACCACAGATAAATCTGTTTGCATCAGGCCAAAATGCTCAGACCCACAGGTTTTTCAGTCGGTATCGATGTCCACAGTCAGAGGTGGTGGATGCTCAGACTCAAGTGAGGTCCTTCCACAGAGCATATGCCTTTCCTCCACTGCCTCTTTTTCAGAAGGTTTTGAGAAAAATAAGACACTCAAAAGGAAATTTTCTCCTGATAGCCTCGGAGTGGCCAAGAAGACCGCGGTCCTCTGATCTAGTGAATCTAGCTCAGCAAGTGCCCTTCCACCTGCTGGTAAGAAGGGACCTCCTGTTGCAAAGCCCATTATCCACCCGAACCAAGGCACAATGCTGCTCACAGCCTGGCTTTTGAAAGGAGGAAGCTCCTGAAATTAGGTTTTTCCCTGAAAGTAGCTGAAACCTTGATGGTGGCTAGAAAAACCTCTACTTCGGCAGCTTACACTCGTCAAAAGCCTCCATTCCTCAAGTTCTGGACTTCCTTCAGGAAGGCGTGGAAAAGGGGCTGGCATTGAGCATGCTGAGAGGCCAGGTTTCCACTCAGAGCTTCCTTGGGGTTTTCCCTAGGAACTAATAGAGAGGTTATTTGTTTTTTGCATGCTGTTGGCAGGAGCCGTTGTTTTGATCCCAGTGCCTTCGTGGGATCTTAACTTGGTTCTGAATGCCCTCTGTGTCTTTCGAGCTGCTATCATCCCTGTTGCTGGATGTGTTGTCCTACAAGGTCTGTTTCATAGTGGCCATGTGTTCAGCCAAGAAAGTGGGCGAACTCCAGGCCTTGTCTCACAAGACGTCATACCTTATTATGCATAAGGACAAAGTGGTGCTCAGGACAGTCCCATGCTTCATCCCTAAAGTGCCCACAGGCTTCTATGTGAACCAGGAAGTTTGCTTTCCATCCTTTTGCCCTTATCCTTCTCACCCCAAGGAGAAGGAGTTGCACAAACTGAACCTGCAGCAGGCAGTGAGGATCTACCTTAAATGAACGGCTGAGTTTCGTAAGTCAGATAATCTGTTCTTTTTGGGGCAGCCAAACAAGGACAAAAAGCCCCTAAGCCTACCGTAGCTAGGTGGATGTGGGCCTGTGTTGCTAAGGCCTATGTTGCAAAAAAGAAGAGGCCTCCGGCTTTCATCAAGGCTTACTCCACCAGGGCGATGGCATCTTCCTGGGTAGAGAGAGGCGAAGCCACAGTTTTAGAACCACGCAAGACAGCTACATGGTCATCGGTCCACACTTTCACAAAACATTACAAATTGGATGTTCAGAGTTCTGCTGATGCAGCTTTTGGTTGCAGAGGGTAGCCAGTGATGATAGTGATTATAAATGAGCGACTGTAGAGACAGTGACTCATTTATAGCGCTATCATTATCAGCTACCCTGCAAGGGTAGCGATGGATTAGTGATGAAAGCAACTGGAAGGGGAGGGATAGAGAGGTACAAGGGAGGGATAGGAGGAAGGGTTTAGGTAGAGGGGAGAGCCTGCTGCAACCGAGCCAGCCCTGTGGTGTGGTGGTGAGGGTGGCTGGCTATGGTGCAGCAGGCACTGGGTTCAGGACTTGCCCTGGGGTAACTGTTTTGCCACTGCTTGCGGCTGTCTATATATTTTTGCTGCCACTGTGTTTTGGCCCGTCCTCGACATGTAGGGGGCAAGGGGAGCACAGCTCCCCTGAAAAAACACTTTCAGTTGCCAGAAGTTGGGTTGCTGAGAAATGTATATCGCCGAACTGCTTTTCAGTGATATACTGTACATTCACTATGATAGCGATCGCTGTTTTTCGATCACTATCATAACATGAAACCATTGCAGAGTGTTGCAGGCAGCAGTTTGCAAGTAATTCCAATGTGTTTGGCGTATGAAATTATATTCTCCCCTTCCCGGTTAATTCTCTTGGTACTGCTTCTTAGAACTTAGTTGTTTTGATTACCCATTGACAATGTGAAGTGCTACAGAAAGAAAGCTAGATAGATAGATAGGCCCCCTTCCCAGGGGCTCGGCGCGATTAACAAAAAATGATTTTAAAACCATCCATGCACAAAGTCATAATACAGTACACACAATACACAACAATAGAACATTCAACAGAGTATAATAAAAAAAATTCTATCATTCATTAAATGATACAATAAAATAAGTCAGTTCATTTTGCTCTTACATATCAAAAGCCTAAAAATGTTTTTGTTTCTAAAAAACTTCATACTTACTGTAATTTCCTTTTCCATTAGCTCCAACATTGTCCATGGGGCCTGCCCAGGAGCTTGGCTCCTGAGGGAGAGTCTAATCGGGTATGCTAGGAGAGAGGTCTAGTTTTGTAAAAATCCCCTACTGGGATCTCTCTCTCTATTCGAACAACATGAAGTCTTTCTGTATTCTGACATATGCAGTTAGGTCCTGCCTTTCAACTGCCCTGGAGAACAAAGAGTTAAACTTTTCATGGCCAGCATAGAATGTTCACCGCGAGCTCGGTTGAAGCCCCTGTCTGCTGTTGTTTAAACTCCAACCATCAGATTCTTTAGTCCGCCTCACTGAACAGTCGCTCCGGAGATTTTTCCTTTGCTCGGTTCAAAAAAAAGTCAGAGTGTCCTTTTTCACTCGGTTTCTACTGAATTGCTGCTACTGAATCTGTCGGTTTAAGTCTCTGTGGTACCGTGAGTACTAGATAGGTTTTCTATTTAGTTTCTGTGTGGAACTTGTAAATTGTGGATCGGTTCGGCTGAACCGATCAGTTCAGGTAAAAAAGTTTGTGAATTTACTTAGAGTGTGGTAACCAGTCCGTATCGGTTCTAGAAAAAAAAAAGATTTTTATTACATTTTTTTCCAAGACCCGTAACACGGTCAGGAACCGATAGTGGAGTCTTGCCTGGCGGATTGCCAGAAAAAGGGTAAGTTTTAGATAGGATTGGCCATGTCTGAGAAACCCAAGAAAAAAAACGGGCCCACTGGGTTTCAACACTGCAGTGTGTGTGGGGAAGTCTTTGCTAAGACTGATCCCCACACCACCTGTGTTTATTGTCTGGGGTTTGACCACCTTGATTCAGACTGCCAAATTTGTAAGAATTTTCCCAAAGCTACCCTGGAAAAGAGATTAGGTAGACTGAGGGAAAGGGAGGCTGAGAAGTCCGCTGACCCAGATGGCCAGCCCGGTTCAGTTCCGACCGAACCAGAAGGAGTGCCCTCTGACCAGGGCGATACTTCTTGGGGCAAAAGGAGAGCCGATTCTGAGGAGTCGGTTCCAGTTAAAAGAAAAAGAAAAGATAAATTGTCCGGTTCGGATCCAGAAATTCATACTCCGACCGCTGATGAGATAGCCAAGGTGATAAGAATAGCAATCACTTACTTCGTTTCCGGCCGAACCGGCACCATCTGGCAGGGTTCGGTTTGGTCAGTTCCCCTGGTTCCGGATTACACCTTAGAAGAATTTTATGAACCGGATGAAGAGGAGGGAGAGTATGAGGATGATGATGGTGATTATGAAAGTCTGGATGTGCCTGTTGACCCAGACATCTCCCCAGACAGACCTTCAGGTGTTTCTCCTCCTAGGCTTTCTGAGTCCCCTTCCCACTTTATGTTTTACAAAAAAGTGGCTGAAACCCTCCAGCTTCCTATGGAAGAAGCAGTAGAGGATCAGGAGGAGCCTGATTTTGTTGAAATGATGGACATCCCAGAGTCCAGGAGAGTGTCTGTTCCCGTCCATAAATCTTTTGAGAAACAGACAAATAAAATTCTTAAGACTCCTAACTCTCATACCTCCTGTGGACAGACGAATGGACAAAAGGTATACTCTTTCAGGCTTAGACACGGAGTTCCTTTCTCAGCAATGCAGCCATGTTGGGGTAGTGCAGGCTGCTGCCTGTGATAAGGCAAATATCCCATTGGCATCACACCCCCCAGATAAGGACTCCAGGAGGCTTGATGCCATTGCAAAGAAACAGTACATAGCAGCATCTTTGGGACTCAGGCAGGCTAACTATATGGCCTGCACAGCTAGATACCAGAAGTCCAGATGGGACACTGTGCTGGCTCTGGCTAAACAGGCCCCTGACCAGCTTGCCAAGGAGCTGGAGCAGGTGGCTGCAGATGGGATTGAGGCATCCAAATTGCAATTTCATGCTGCTGTGGACTCCAATGATGTTTCATCAAGAGTCTTGGCTACATCTGTGGCTCTTCGGAGGATGGCTTAGCTCAGATGTACTAGCCTATCACAGGATACCCAGGCTAAGGCCATGGATTTCCCTGTTATTGGTAATTCTCTGTTTGGGGAGCAGACAGAGAACTACATGAAAAAGATAGACGAGCACAGGACCACTTACAGGAGTGCTCAGGCCAAAGAAAGGCAAGCCACCTCAAAGGCAGCAGTCCAGGGGCAGGGGCAGGCCTTTCCAAAGGCCTTTTACCAAGCTCAGGCCTCCTCTTCTTCTCAGAGGGGATTCTTCAGAGGGAGAGGCAGATGGGGAATGAGCAGGCCTGCATCCACCCCTCAGCCTAAAGCCCCTGCCAAGCAGACACCCTGATGGGTCTGCCCGGGCTGATTCTCCCATACCAGTAGGGGGCATGCTGGCTTACTTTGTCCAGGACTGGAAGTCTCTGACATCAGACAAGTGGGTCCTGGAAGTAGTAAGCCAGGGACTGGTTCTCAGCTTCACCAAATTTCCCAAGATGAGAACCAGATCCTTTCCACCTGCAAATCTATCAGAGACCTTTGCCTTAAAGGCAGAGGTTTCTTCCCTCCTAGCTCTCAGAGCCATAGAGAGGGTTCCCACCCTACACAAAGGCAAAGGATTGTACTCCAGGTACTTCCTAACCCCCAAAAAGAAAGGAGCATGGCGGCCCATCCTGGATCTAAGATATCTGAACAAACACCTTTTAGAACCAAAGTTCAAAATGGTGACTCTGGGAATAATCCTTCCCTCTCTGAGGCCAGCGGACTGGCTAGCCTCCCTGGACCTCAAAGATGCCTATTTTCACATTCCCATCAGGTGCTCCCACAGAAAGTACCTCAGGTTCGAGTTGCCCTCAGGCCACTATCAATTCAGAGCAATGTCCTTTGGCCTAACATCAGCCCCAAGGGTGTTCACAAAGTGCCTGGCAGTAGTGGTTGCTTTCCTAAGGAGAAAAAAGATCTCCATCTTCCCATACTTAGACGACTGGCTCATAGTGGGTCAGTCTCCAGACCAAGTCAAGTCACATTTGCAACTAACTCAGCAAGTGCTCACTTCCTTAGGATTCCTCCTCAACCTTCCAAAGTCAGTTCTTGAGCCAGTACAGCCCTCACCTTCATAGGGGCGAGCTGATACAGTAAGGCAAGAGCCTTCCTTCCCAGGACAGGGCAAGGACCCTTATAGAACTGGCCTCTTCATTCACCCTACAGGTGTCTCAACCAGCAAGGCATTTCCTTCAGCTTCTGGGCCACATGGCAGCTTCCACAGCAGTGGTCCAAGGAGCAAGATTCCAGATGAGGGACATTCAGTTCCACTTAAAAGCCTTCTGGTCCCAAAGAAAGGATTCCCTTACCAAACTAGTCCCAGTGACTCGAACCCTGATCCAAGCCTTGCAATGGTGGCAGGATCAGGACAATTTGAGACAAAGAGTTCCTTTTGTCACTCAGTCTCATTCAGTGATACTTACCACAGATGCTTCCCTGCTGGACTGGGGAGCCCACCTGGGGGATCTTGCCACCCAAGGGCTGTGGTCACCTCAGAAATCTCTGCTTCACATCAGTCTCTTGGAACTCAGAACAGTGTTTCTGGCACTGCAAGCCTTTTCCAAATCTGTACAGAACAAGGTGGTCCAGGTCAGAACAGACAACACCACCACCATGTGGTACATCAACAAGCAAGAAGGCACTCGGTCTACGGCCTTGTGCACAGAAGAAATGAAGTTGTGGTCCCTGGCCTATTCCCTGCAAACCTCTCTGATAGCAGTTCACCTCCCAGGGAAGGACAATGTCCTAGCAGATGCTCTCAGCAGGATATCCCAGGGCCATCACGAATGGACCCTAGATCCCCTAGTTTTGAAAGTGATTTTCTCGAGATGGGGCACTCCACAGATAGATCTTTTTGCAGTCCCAGACAATCACCAACTTCCTCTGTTTTGTTGCAGACCCCCAGTCTTGGGCTCAGTCCCCCTGGATGCTCTGATCCTGAATTGGGAAGGGAAATTTCTGTATGCTTTTCCCCCCTTCCCTCTCCTATTCAAGATGTTAGTCAAGATAAGGTCACAACCATGCAAAGTGATTCTGTTTGCTGCAGACTGGGCCAGATAGTCCTGGTACCCCCTGTTGCTGTCCTTAGCAGTCCACCTTCCCCTGTCTCTTCCCAGGAACTATGACCTGTTGACATCCTATCAGGAGAGGATTTGGTGTCCGAACCTCTGGTCTGTTAATCTCAAGGCATGGCTCTTGAAGAGTTAGAGTTTGCTGATCTACATCTTTCCCAAGGGGTTCTGGGTATCCTTAAGGCTTCTCGAAAGCCTTCCACCAGAAAGACTTACAATTCCAAATGGAAAGGTTCACTATTTGGTGTTCTAATAAGAATATTTCGCCAGAGTCTGCTGGGTTGCCTACGGTTCTGGACTATATGGTCCATCTCAATGGCCTGGGCCTTAGGCCTGCTACACTTAAAGTGCATTTGGCAGCTGTTTCTGTCTTCCTGTCAGTAGGCAAGCCCTCTTCTCTGTCAGCCCATCCTGTGTTTTGTAAGTTCTTCAAGGGATTGTTGCACACCAATCCCCCCTTTAGGGACCCTGCTCCTGCTTGGGACCTTAATGTTTGCATTGCTCAGCTTATGCAACCACCCTTTGAGCCTTTGTCTTCTGCAGAGCTAAAGTAATTGACTTGGAAAACTGTGTTTTTGGTAGCCATTACTTCTGCCAGGCATATTAGTGAATTGCAAGCCCTGTCAGTGGAGCCTGATTTCATCTTTTTCCATAGAGATAAGGTGGTCCTAAGAACTAACAGGAAGTTTTTACCTAAGGTGGTTTCAGATTTCCACCTTAACCAGTCTATGTCTCTCCCTGGTTTCTTCACTGACCATTCCTCCTCTGGAGAGAGGAGGCTGCACAGCTTGGATGTTAAAAGGGCCCTCAGCTACTACATAGAGTGCACCGAGGGTCACAGGTTTGAGTCCCTCCAATTGTTCCTCACATATGGAGAGGTTGGTAAGGGCAAACCTGCCACTAAGAGATCTGTTGTCAGGTGGATTGTCTCTTGTATACAATTCTGCTATGAAAAACTGGGTAGAACTCCACCCTCAGGCCTGAGGGCTCACTCTGCTAGAGGTACAGCTGCTTCACTGGCTGCTGCCAGAGATATTCCTATCTTAGAAATTTGTCAAGCAGCCACCTGGAAAACGGTCCATACATTCACCAAGCATTACTCTCTGGATATCCAGGCTAGGATTGATGCTCGGTTTGGCACAGCAGTACTTCAGAGCCTGTTTCCAAAGTAGGTTCTGTCTCTCCTCCATGGAGGTACTGCTTGGTAGTCTGCATATGTCAAACTACAGCAAGACTTCATGTTGTTTGAAGAAAAAATTACTCACCTTAGTAATGTTGTTTCTTCTAATGGAGTCTTGCTGTATTCTGACCTCCCCCCGCCTCCCCTCTCAGAACCTGGTTTTTGGGATGTGGGTGGGCAGGAGCAGTGTTGGCACCCTAGGGGTGTCCCTTTTTCACCCTCCTTTATTTTGGGTAAGTGTTGTGTTTTGGGATGTGTTTTGTTTTTTGAGTTTCCTGACTTGAGTCTTTGCTTTGAAACCAAAAAAAACCTTTTATATAAATTTAGTTGCCAGTTGGCTAGTTTGAGTTTTACAGTTTCCACACAGAACTTCTAGTGAGTATTGCTCGTAAAAATCTGACAGTTGGAGTTTAAACAACAGCAGACAGGGGCTTCACCCGAGCTCGCGGTGAACATGCCATGCTGGCCATGGAAAGTTTAACTCTTTGTTCTCCGGGCAGTTGAAAGGCAGGACCTAACTGCATATGTCAGAATGCAGCAAGACTCCATTAGAAGAAACAACATTATAAGGTGAGTAATTTTTTCTTTTGCTACACTGTACTCTGATAAGTATAATTATAGACTGATCTGTCAATCAGTCTGTGACCGTAGGTTACCAGGTTTCGTTGGTTTTCTTAAGGTGTTTTTTCCTGTTGCAGGTAGTTCTCTACAGTCAGTTAAAAAAAAGAGGATATGCCTCATTGTGTGTTAGCTTCAGTTTCACAGATTTGGTCTTTTGAGAAGCCTGTTTGCTGTTACATGGTCTTCCCTGCAAGCAGAATTGAATACTCCAGGCCCTGGGTCCATAAAGTACAATTTTTTCCTTAGAAGTCAGCTGGGAAGGTATTACAGTAGATGATTGTTTATAGTATATGCAATCTGTAGCTTTCATAGCACTGCAAGGTAAGTAATAACTGAGGAGTTGTTGCTGCATGGAATCCTCATATGCCCAACATTCTAAAGCTTGTGCTGTGCCATTCCCCTGGTAGGGGTGCACTGTACTTAGTTGTTTTAATTACTCATTGACAATGTTGCAACTAACAGAAAAGAAAATTATGGTAAGTATGAAGTTAATTTCTTTTATTCACATGACAGAGAACGTGACTATACAACAAACAAATAACATCTGGAATTCAAGGCAGTGTAGAATACAAAATGTGAAGAGAAAGAAAAAAAGGGGGAACTCACCCCTTATACATTGTAGATATCAAATATAAACATTTGATATTTAATAAAGTAACATGAAATTATAATCACAAGGTAGTCAGATATGATATCACTGTTGGATGAAGTGGGGGAAGGGGGGGTACCCAGGCTCAGGACAATCAACCGGCACGAGAAAACAAAAAGAGAATCCATTATGATATATCCTCTTCAAAAGGGGAACCAACTTTGAGTTCAGAACCTCTGTGTGGTCTTAAGGAAGCCAACATTCATCTATTGAGGCATAATAAAAAACCCAGGGTCTCCAGCGTATCTCAAACTGCTCCAGGAGTTTTTGTTCAGCTGCTCTAAATTTTTCCATAAAATATATCTCTAACAATAGAATGCCACATGTCCAGTGTTGGTGGAGCAGATTTTTATTTATTTATTTATTTATTTATTTATGAATATTCGGAAAAACCTTTGAGCGTGAGCTCTTTTACAAAGGTTCCACGTCAGGGTGGACAAACATTGCAAAACACAAATACAGTGGTTACGGGTTTCGGAACAAGTTCAGTTACAAAGGTTCCACGTCAGGGAGGACTAATGATACAGAAACACCAGTACAGTAAATACAGATTTCAGAGTATATACAGTTGTTACAGGATTAGCACAAATACAGTGGTTACAGACAACAGAAAGATACAGTCATACAGGTTCAGCGCATTAGGCAGTTTAATAGTCACGGTTTCAGTGCTGGGTTTAATGGTGGTAGTGGGTGAGTCTATCAGGTTTCTCCTGGGGGGCACATGCATTGTGAGATAGACTGTAGGTGCAGTTTGAGGCCAGTTTTGAACTGAGGCAGGCTGTGTGTATGTAGTTTCTGTGAGAGTTCATTTAGCCAGAGGGGGGCTTGGTAGGTGAAGGTACGCTGACTAAGTGAAAAGTGAAGTTCGCTGGAATGGGATGGACAGTGCTCCGTTTTTCTTCCCTCTGGTGATGTGTGATGAGGGAGAGGCCTTGAGCAGGTTTACTATGCAGGGTGGTGATTTCATCCATAAGCGTGTAATTGCTTTTTTAGCAACCAATATGTATACCCAAAGTAAGGACCTATGTGGTAAACGCTGATTAGAGGGGAGGTATCAACATCAAAATAAGTTATGGGGTCACCTTAGACAATTGGGCAGTGAGAAGATATATCTGAGTCAACACTGACGCCCAGAAAGGGTGTAAAATGGGGCATAAGTAAAAAATGAGTCTTATCAGCTGGTTTACATCCGCAAAGGCACCAGCAGCTCCCAGAATGATGTGGAAGGAAATGTCAAAGAATAGCAGGGGTACGGAAATACCAACAATGGCATATACACTTGAAATCGTCAGTTTTATATGATGTAGTTTATGTCCCATTTAGTGGCAGAGTTCTGTAGTAGAACATAATGTAAGAGCTTAATAAAGACATAGGCCCGGATATTCAAAAGGGTCCAAAAATGCGCCATTTTGCGATATTCAGAAGGAGGCAGTTGCGCCACCGAAAACATGCTGAGCAACAGCGCAATGAAAATGAAGGCATGCGCAACCGAAGGGGGTGGATCCATGCATAAAGAGCGCAATGCGATATTCAAAGACTTGCGCGATGCGCAATAGCGGCACAGCCGGAAATTGCACACTAGCGGAAATGAGCCAAAATAAAAGGCTCAAGGAAGCGCAAGAACGCCTACAAGGCTGCCAAGTGGGGAGAGAGAGAGAGAGAGAGAGAGAGACAGACAGACAACAGACAGGCTAGGGCAGGCAAGGAAGGCGTGGGCCATAGGCTGTAGAGCCAATGGGGGGTGCCTAGTGCAGTGGAAGTAGCAGTGAGGACAGCGGGGTAACACAGCAACAGCAGCCGGGGGCGAAGCCAGGAAATGGATAGTGGCAGCTTCCATGGAAGCTGTAATGAGGGGGGAGAATGCATGCTGCAGGGGACATGGCGGAAGGGCCTGGCTGCGGAGCGTTTCAAGAGGCAGTACTGTGTCCTGATCAGCTTTGAGCTGTACATAGATGTAGAGATCGTGGCCGGCACGCCTGAACAGGGCAATACTGAGACGGCTCTGTGAGCTGTGCAGTGATGTGATGCAGGCACCCTCACGACGGAGTCACGCTCTGTCGGTGGAGACTCAAGGTGACAGCCTGCATGTGCCTGCTCGCCACGGGCACTCTCCAGAGGCCGACAGGGGACACCACAGGCATCACACAGTCGGCCACGCCATGCATCCTCACCCACTCTCAGCGCACTGCTGCCACATGCTGCGGAGTACATCCATTTCCAGCACCGCGGCAGAGCCGCACAGCAAACATGCAGGCGTTCACAGCGTAGCACGTATGCCTGGCGTGCTAGGGGCCATAGACTGCACCCATGTGGCCATTCACACGCCACCTGGCCCCGATGGTCTCGCATATAGGAACAGAAAGGGCTTCTCCAGTGTCAACTGCCAGGTGGTGTGTGATGCCACTGGGCGCATAATCAATGTCTGTTCCACACACTCTGGCGGAGCACATGATGCCTTCATATGGTATCAGTCCGCACTGTGCCATCGATTCGAGAGTGGGGACATCCCCACAGGACATCTAGTGGGTGAGTACACATGTATGGAATGCAAACCGGGGCAAGGGTGGAATCACAGGTGCCATGGTAGTGGCACACAGGATATAGGGATATGGACCGGAATACGAGACTGATCTCCACTATCTCCACACAGGTGACAGCAGATACCCACCCGCTCTCTGGCTGCTCACACTGCATCACGCCCCATGACCCCATCGCAGCAACGCTATAATGAGGCATGTTTCACACACAACATCATAGAGCGGTGTTTGGGATGCTCAAGGCACGCCCGATGCCTAGACACCTCCGGCGGTGCTCTCAGCACAGCCCCCAAAAGGCCTGTGGATATTCCTGGCTGTTGCATCCTGCACAACATGGCCAAAGACCATGGATAGCCGACAGGCTGAAGAGGGGACAGCGATGGGACGCCAGTGGCGCCGGTGTTGATGGTGATGAGCAGCCCCCTAGGACGGCGGGACCCCCGACTGATCCGGCAGGCCCAGCTGCACCGGGACACCATCACAGAGGAGCACTATGCAGAACACAGGTAAGTCAAGGGGACATGTGCAACCAACACTGTCCATGCGCAAACCACAGGCACACAGGGGAACACACCAGGGGTGCATGACGGTCAGGGGAGTGGAAGGGTCCAGGCATACAAACACACCATCAGGGAGGGGTGAGCACTCATATGGACACACACACACCAGGCACAGAGCTGCATATGCAGATGCACAGCACAGAACCGACATTGCTAACACACAGCACCACTGACCACCCCTCACCACCTGTACTGTCCAAGTACTGCAGTTCAGATGCTGGGCACCCTTGCACCTTGGTGTACAGTACAATGCAGGCATCATCATGCACACGCACCTGTGGACAGCAGTTGGGAGGGTGTGCAGGTGGTCCGTGTGTCGGCATGGTGAGCAGAGCACCCAGCAGTGCACTGCCCACCATGACACACATTGCACACATGGCAGCACCAGACAGGGCCCGCACTGGGAGACAGCTCAGTCATGTAGCACTGTCCCACGGCCACCGCGGATGCATGGGCGGCCCCGCCGTGACCCAACAGCACTGGCAGGCTGAGCAGGGGCCACATGGGGTGGCACTGTTGCACCACCAGGGGTCCCACTGCGCAAACGCGACCTTGCCCGCACAGGGGTCTGCATCATGCTGAACAAACCTGCACCAGGGGTGCTCGGGATGGCCACAGCAGAACCCAGCATCGACAGGCCTGGTGTCGCACCCGCCAGGAACGGGAGTGGAGAGTGAACTTGTGGGTGTGCGGTACAGGGCACCTGACTGTGTGCCCATGCGTCGACACAGAGACCACTGCCTGGGTCAGCCTGTCAGTGGCGGCGGTCACATCCGCTCTGCATACGAACCAGCTCTGCACGGTCCAGAGCACACTCCTGCTGTGCCGCCCACAGCGCCAGACAGTGCCTCCACGGACATTGCAACCCGCCTCTGCAGCTGTACTGATTCCCGCAGCAGGCGGGTGTGCTCGTCCAATGGGTGCTGTGCCCCAACGGCATCCTGTCCCCCAGGGTGTGGAAGGTCCTGATGCACAACACCCCTTGAGGGTGGGCGCTGTTCGCCAGGACCAGGAATGGGCGGATCAAAGGGCGGCGGACATGTGCCACCGCTTGACACTGTACCCCAGACCTGGTGGGTGACTGCTGCTGCTGCCCCAACTGCTGTGCCCCCAGGTCCACTGTTCCACCGCTGTGCTAGCAACAGTGCCAGACACCTGCACAGCCACTGGTGCTGCCCCACCGGTGCTGACAGGCACAGCCTGGGACTGTGCCAGCATGCTGGTACATAAGTTGGAACCAGAAGGGCCCAGGGGCATGTGCTGGCCTGCTGTGTGTCCATCATGGGACACACACTTATCACTGCCCATTGCAGTCCTTGCATCATCAATGGTGCAGGTACGTCCTACAGCCATAGTCACAGCGTGCTGGCATGCTTGCATGCCAGACTGCTGAGACACAGGCTGTGCACCCCGCACCCAATCACCGACACCAGAGTTGGGCGCGCGCGCATGCTGCTGCAGTGCCTGCTGGCCGTGAGATAGAGGTGGATGGACCATCCTCCATGTCCAGCAGGTCATCATCACTGCCTGGACCCACCACCACCACCGTCTCCTGAAGACGAACAGGATCTGTAACAGAAAGAGAGTACATGTGAGTGCATGTGAACAACCTTCCCCCACCCCCAACACCACCACCATGTCATACCGTGCAGTGATGGGCTTCCACCTGTCTGGAATCCACCTCCTGGTACGCCCTCAATAGCACTCTGCTGCATTGATGCAACCAGTGTCTCCTCAGCAGGGGTCAGCTCCAACACCACTGGCGGGCCCCCGCCAGTGCCAGCACGTGCCGCCCTGAAGGCTGCCACCTTCTTCAACCTCCTGCGGTCTGTCCCCATCTTCTTGTTGCATTTCTGCATGGAGCGCTGGTGGCTTCCGTGCAGGTTCACGGCCCGAGCTACCCCCTCCCATGCAGCGGCACGGGACTGAGGGGTGCCCCTCCGTCCACTCAGTACTGGCTCCTCATCCAGGTAGGCCTGGAAGATGGCCTCTGTCTCTGCTGGGGTAAAGTTGGGCCTCCTCCTACGCCCGCCGTCCTCACCCTCACCTTGGCTCTGCTCGGTCATGGCGATCTGTATGGGGCAAGTGGACACCTGTCACTGTGCAGTCTACAGCATTTTCCCATGACCATTGTCCAGAACATCACACAGCATGCAACTCACCTCTCACCTGCAGTAACCGAATCTGGACAGCGCAGCCCAATGTCGCACATTTATAGCGCAATGCATGCAAATTAGGAGTGGAGCAACTATAATGACATGCAAATCGCGCCACTGCGCCTTTGAATGGCTGATCAGATGATTTGCATGTGTCGGCTGAATATCGCGAATTTGCGCTTTGGCCAATACGGTTGAGTCGGCTGAGCCAATGGCGCAGATCTGTGACTGTGTGGTACACTGCATTGCGCATGCCCAGATAGCTTACACAGGCATCTGCCGCGCTGCTGACGCACTGTGCGCGATCGGCAATTCAGGCCATGGCCACCATTGTGCCAGTGGCGCTACAGCACTGGGCACTATATGGCGCTGTGGCACTACTGCGCAATAGTCCACTGTGGCACTGGTACGCAGCTGGTCGGTCACGCAGGATGCGTATACGTCAGATGGCGCTGTGCGTGGCCTTGCGTCATTGCCCGCTGACCTTGTGTCCGACCTTTGCCCCCTGGCCCTGTTCGGCTGCCATGTGTACGGCCCTATTGCGCTGTCTGGTGACAGCGCTATGTGAAGTGACGGCACTGTTCGAACAGCGCGATTGGAACCTGTGGTGGTCTATTGCGCAACATCTCCACATGGGGTTACGGCGCAGCGGGGCGCCATATTGCCTGCTGTGAAGTTGGTACCATGGCTCACAGAAGAGCAGTTCAGTGGAGCCCAGTCGAACTGGCCAACTTGGTGGCCCTAGTGGAGCCCCACTATGGGGCACTTTATGGTGAGGCGCCCCTCACCATTGCCAGGACGCAGGTGTGGCAGCAAGTGGCCACTGACCTGGTGGGGGTCACTGGACGGTGCCGGTCAGCTGAGCAGTGCCGGCACCGGCACGGTGACCTCCGCCGGAGGGATCCGGATCTTCTTGATCGGCTGCGGTCACGCGCCAGGCGGGGCGTGGTGCCTAGGCCAGGTGGGTGTACCATCTATGCACCTGTATTCTCTGTAGGGGTGTGAGTGTGTTTTGATGGCTGTGCATAGGTGATGGCTCTGCCATGGTTGGCTGTGTCAGTGTGTGCAGGTGTGAGATGCATGGGTCTGGCTGTGTGGGCAGGCACTCTCACTGGGGCAGGGGGCAGTCTGTTTTGGAGTCACACTGATGTTTGTCTCAACATATGTCTCCCACAGGCCGGGATGTGAGGATGCAGGCACGGGGTGAGGAGGGCCATGCCAGGGCCCCGGTGCCGGTGGGTGTTGCACCCCAGCAGCAGCAGCAGCAGCATCAGCGCAGACCCAGCTGCTTGAGGAGGTGAGACATTACTTCATGGATGCTATTGCATGCTGGGGGGCAAGACCACCAGCCATGCACAACACAACCATGCAGGAAAGGGAGGTCATAATTCCACTATACAAGACACTAGTGAGGCCCCACCTGGAGTACAGTGTACAGTTCTGGAGACCATACCTACGTAAGAACATAGACAGGGTAGAGAAGGTTCAGAGGAGGGCAACAAAGATGGTGCGGATTGCATCACAAGTCCGATGAAGACAGGTTGAAGGAACTGAACATGTACTCCTGGAGGAGAGGAGGGAGTGAGGGGATATGATAGAGACATACAAGTATCTTACAGGGAGGAACAGGGTGCAGGAAAACACTATTTTTAAGCGAAAAGATGTTCCAGGACTAGAGGGCATGGGATGAAGTTGGAGGAGGACGATTCAGAGGAAACATGAGAAAGAATTTCTTCACAGAACGGGTGGTGGACAAGTGGAACACCCTGCCAGAGGAAGTGGTGGGGGCTGAAACAATCACGGGATTTAAGAATGCACGGGATAGACATAAGGAATTCTGGAGGTCAGGGGTAAGGTGCAACAGACTTATAGGAAAACAAAGTGAACTTACAAGCTCAAATGGCCAGACTGGGTGGGCCATAGGCCCTTATCTGCCGACACTGTCTATGTATCTATGTATGTATGCACGACACAGGTGACATGCATCACTGTCCAGTATCACAGCACGTCTGTGTATGCGTCACTGGTGGTCCATGCATGCACTGGGCACATAGCTGTGTAACTGGCATCGCACCACGTTGCCACGTCACTTGACAGCCTTGTTTGTGCTGTGATGGACATGGGCAGTGTGTGTGCAGTGGTGCACATAGCTGGTGCCGCCTGTTTGTGATGGTCATGTGCATGTTCACTGTGGGTGGGTGCATGCCATCACAGGTGCGGGACATTGGGCTATATGGCTTGCAGGTTGGGTGGTGTTCAGGGTTGTGGTCAGTCACAGCCATTGACTGTGTTCCCATTTTCCTAGGCCTCAAGTTCTCCGGAGGATACATAGGGACATACGGGCCTGACATAGGTGTCCCGGATAACCAGGCCATCCTGGAGTCCATTAGAAGACATGGCTCATGAGGAGGCATCACAGGGACAGCGGAACCAGGCACAGGATGACCAGCCAGCTGGGCCTTAGGCCACAATACCTTCCCACTTCTCCCATCCCTACCACCCTGCCTTCCCCTCCAAGTTGTTCATCCTACCCTTGAACACCCCTACCTTGTACCCGCCCTTGTAAATAGTTCTTGTTTATTGTTTTGTTATTTACTATTTGAAAATACATATTTATATTTTGATATGAATACTGTGTTGGTCTCTGATTTGCAGCTGGCTATGGGTGCTCAGTTTCAGTAGTGTACATGCCATCTGGGGTGGTATGGTCCTGGGTGTGTGTGTGTGTGTGCGCGTGTGTGTACATGGGGAGGTATCTCCGGCATGGCAGTGACTTTCTGTTGGTCTTGTTGCCTGCTGCCACCCACTGCGGGGCACAGGGTGTGTCTGGCTTGTATGCTTCTCTGCTGCCCGGGGTTGGCGTGTGCTGGGGATGCATGGTTTCCTGCAGTGCCAGTCACTGCACATGGTGGTGTCTTGGGGTCACGGTGCAGGATGTTGTGCGTGAGGGGCTGATGTGCACTGTGGTTGTCAACCCCTGTGTGTGTGCACTCCTCAGCCTGCCAGTGGTTGTGCTGGGGTGTCATGGCTCTGCTGTGCTTTGTTGGCTTGTCCCCATGGGCCAGTAGATCATCCGTCACACCCCCAGTGATGCTGTGCTTGGGGTGTGCAGGTGTCTTGGTTCTGCAGTGTGGTCCTGTGCCCATGTGTGGCATGGCTGCGGTGGGCCCCAGCCTGCCTCCCTGGATGTGCAGTTCCATTGCTCTGGGGGGGGGCTCTGCTTGCGCTATGGCACCTCTGGACTGCTCAGCTGGAGAACACCCTGGTTGCGCTATAGGCACTTAACATTTCTACTCAGCTTCTCCTTCCTGGTTGCGCTATGGCACAGTTAGTGCGATATTCAGATGTTGGCTGCTTGCGCAATTTGTTCTGCTCCATGTTTGAATATCGCACCTGTTGCGCATATGCGCAATTGGTTTGTGCTTGCTCCTGCTGTTGCGCACATTTTGGGCACAGTTTGAATATCTGGGCCATATACTACATCACACAGTTGTTAATGGTACTTACTACCAGAGTGTAAATCAGAAACACGGAGTTTACTGTAATGTCAGAAAAGGTTGAACCATTACAGAATTTTTAAAATTTTAAGAAATTAAGCCATTCGAGAAACATAACTGGTCTAACCACCTTACCTGATTGTACATTAATTTATCAGGAAACCTACAGCTAATATGTATCATCACCAAATCTACCTAGTAACATCCTAACTACATGAAAATAAAACTTTTGTCTATGAAAATGAAAACTGTTTCCATTTTATAAGCACAGTAAATCAGAACAAGGCATACTTTTCTTCAGAATTAATGCACGTCGCGTCTGCAAAATGCAACACCAATTGCATCAGAAGGATAGCAGAGAAAGAAGAGGAGGACCGGAAGATCTTGGTACACCTGGGGACAAATGATGTGGTAGGGCAATCGGTAGAGGAAGTCAAATGAAACCTAGTTAAACTAAGAGACCAATTGGCTACTGAAATGACCTCCCTAGCCTTCTCTGAGGTCCTTCCTGTGTGTGGCAAGGGCAGTAGCACAAAAAAGATCAGGAGTAAAGAAATCCAAGAGTTCTGTGAGTGGTTACGGAGATGGTGTCAAGAAAAGATGCTACCACTTTGTTGGTGTGTGGGGAGACTTCTGGGAGAGGAGGTTCTTCAGGTACGATGAGCTGCACCTAAAGAGGGAATGAGTAAGAGCACTGGGCCAAAAATTTGACATATGCATCGAGCATTTAAACTAGGGAAGGGGGAGCTGGAGGCAAAGGACCCTATCAAAGACACTCTAGAAGATAGGAACGTAGCTGTAACTCACCCTAAAACAGGAATTAATTGCAGATTGCAAAAAGGGACTAGCACGAAAATGAAGGGAGGTAAACAAACACAAATGGAACTGGTACTCAGTAGTATGCTTACTGGAAAGAAATGAGGTAAAACACAAGGTCAAGGGAGGAAAAATTAAAAAGAGGGTTGACAGGCTGTGGAAAGCCATGTGCATGAATGTTCTCAGCCTGGCAAATAAAATCTCAGACTTAATGGCCTTGCTGTCAGAAGCTGACCTGGACATTGTTGCTGTGCCCGAGACATGGTACACAGGGAACCATGACTGGGATATAGCTGTGCCAGGGTACACACTGCTCCAAAAAGACAGGTTAGAAAAAAAGGGTGGAGGAGTGGCTTTCTGCATTAGGGAGGAAATGAAAGCTGCAGAAGTACAGGGCATAAGGGAGGTAGGGGAGGCACTGTGGTCACGCTGGAAATGAGGAATGGTAGTGCCATTTGAGTAGGTGTGATCTACAGTTCTCTGGCACAGGAGGAGTTGGACTATGCGCTAGTGGATGGAAATCATGAAAAGGCAGCAAAAGGGGAGATGTTGCTGATGGGAGACTTCAGTCTGCCAGATGTCAATTGGAGCACCCATGCTGCAGCCACAGCAAGGAGAAGAAACATCCTGGAAGCTCTTCAGGGGGCAGGACTTAGACAGTTAGTGGTAGAACACACCTGTGAGGAGGCAGTATTGGAGCTGGTGCTCACCAACAGAGAAAGGATAATGGAAGTAGAAGTGGGGAGTCACCTGGGGTCCAGCAATCACAGTACAGTATAGTTTAATGTGAGGATAAAATATTATTGTTCAGTGTTGACATTAGAAGGGGATGGGGAGAGACCTAGGTGTAAGAAGTACATTGCCAGGGGGAGGAGTGTAGATACCAGTCTGTTTCCAGTAGAGGGAGTCCTAAAGGAATTAAAAAAACTGAAAATAAATAAAGCAATGGGGCCAGATGGAATACATCCCAGAATTCTAAAGGAACTAAGAAAGGAGCTAGCAGGGCCATTGACAGCCTTGTTGAACAGATCATTAGAAACGAGTGTGGCCTGAAAGAGGGTGAATGTTGTCCCTGTCCATAACAGCGGGAGCAAGGAGGAGGAGGCTGTTAACTATAGGCAAGTCAGCCTAACCTCAGTGGTAGGAAAATCGATGGAATCATTACTCAAGGAAAGGATTGTGACATACCTTGAATCCAGCAGACAGCAGGATCTAAGACAGCATGGTTTCACGGCAGGCAGGTCTTGCCGAACAAACCTGATAGATTTCTTCAACTGGGTGACAAGGGAGCTTGATGGGGAGGGGGGGCGGTAGATGTGGTCTACCTGTATTTTAGCAAGGCCTTTGATACTGTCCCTCGTGAAAGGCTAATAATCAAATTGAGCAGCCTGGGAGTCTGATCCAGGGTTGTTAACTGGGTAAGAAATTGGTTGAGTTGTAGGACACAAAGGGTGGTAGTAAACAGAGTTCAATCTGTAGAAAGGGAGATGACCAGCGGGGTACCTCAAGGATCACGGCTAGGCCTAGTCCTCCTTAATGTCTTCATAAGTAACATTACAGAAGGGCTGGAGGGTGAAGGTGTGCCTCTTGGCAGGAGAACACAAAGATCTGCAATAGGGAAGACACACCGGAGGGTGGGGGTGGAAAGAATGAGAAGGACCTGGGCAAAGTTGGAGAATTGGTCAAAATGTATGGCATGATTTAACGCAAAGAAGTGCAAAATTATGCACTTAGGTCACGGGAACCCGAGATAGGAGTACTTAGTGGGGGAGGTACTGTCAACCACATAACAGTAGAGGGATCTAGGAATAATTATATCTGAGGACCTAAAAGTGGCCGGACAGTGTGAGAAGGAGGTTAGAAGGACCAGCGGAATGTTGGGGTGCATAGGGAAAGGCATCACAAGCAGAAAAATTGAGGTGGTGATGCCACTATACAGATCATTAGTGAGACCTCATCTGGAGTACAGTGTCCAGTTCTGGAGGCCACATCTCAGGAAGGCCATAGACAGATTGGAGGCAGTCCAAAGAAGGGTTACAAAAATGGTACAGGCGCTGCACCAGAAGTCATAGGAGGAGAGGCTGAAAGACCTCAATATGTATTCTCTAGAGATGCGAAGAGAGAAAGAGACATGATAGAGACATATAAATACCTTAAAGGGATCGATAAGATACAGGAGGGTAGCATCTTTCAGAAAAGAAGATGGACAAGAACTAGGAGACATGAGATGAAGTTGGAGGGAGGAAGAATCAGGTAATGTGAGGAAGTATTTCTTTAGAGAGGGTGGTGGATGCTTGGAACAGCCTCCTCGCAGGGGTGGTAGGGCCAAAAACGGTGGAGGAATTCAAAACTGCATGGGACACACACAAGGGAATCCTAGAAAAAAGGAAGCGTAGGAAAGCCACAAATCAACTACAGTCTGCAGCAATGGGCGGACTAGATGGGCCAGGCGGTCCTTATCTGCCAACAAATTCTATGTATCTATTAACCTTTGTTACCAAGCTCACATATTTTATCTAGTAACAGTCTTAACTACGCAAAAATAAAACCTTTTTTTTCCATTTAAATAAAAATGTTTTCTATTTTATAAATGCAGTAACCCACTCCGGGGTATGAGTTGTAATGCACTTCCTGGATAAGTTGAAAGGCACTTGACCACATGCCTTCTGCCTTCCAATTCATCTGGGATGTACTTTGCTAGACAGTTGTACCTTGTCTTGGGGTATTGTTTTTATTTGCAGTCATTTACCAGGGAAAGAAGCTCTATTGAGCAAAGCTCATTTACAAGAAAGTCCTGGGAAGGGGAGACGACAATACACTAGTTTAGAATCACCAGAAGTACAAAACAAAAAGTAAGTTCTTTACAAGATATTGTAGCTAATACATATAAATAAAAACAATGCATGAAAGACAACCAATGGTGTAAGAAGAAAAGGGGCAAATAGCAAAGGGTCAAAACAAGGCAAATACCATGACCTTTCATTATAGAGAATCGGGGAGGTCGGAAACAATCGCGGTCATATGAGTAACAGTTATGGCTTTAAAAGATTAATGGATTCAGTTTAACTGACTTTCGTAAATTTTCCAAAGGGATGGAGCAGGCTAGCTGAAGGCCTTTTGCCAAAGTTAGTGAAGTATCTGAGTATGTTGTGGAGGATAGTGTCATTTTGTTCAGCAATGGAAAAACAGCTTTCTACAAAAAATACAGGTTTGTAAGTTGCTGTGAGTTTAGTATTCCTTTAAGGGGTTGTTCAATAACTAACCAAGGTAGATGACAACTGATTCTGTGGCAGGAGCAGCTGGCATATACTGTAGTACTAGGGGATGTGCCTCTATTTTTCCATGGAAAAGGGAGTTGACGCTATGGTTTCTGACTGCTGGCTAGAAGGATGTGGGATACTCTAGGAAATCGAATTTCCAGGTAAGACATTTCCAACTGTGTCTCATCCCCAGCTGCAGATATATATTAATCCTTGCTCAAAGGGTTTCAGCAGTTTTCTGTTCTTCAAAAACTAAGAGAATGGAGTATTTCTGAAATAATTAAAAAATTGAAATGATTTTGTAGTAGCTTATTTTCTTGCTATAGCTCTTCAGATTAAATGAGAGAAGGACAGGATAAGTATTATTCTTGTTTCTATATTTTTTACAACCTAAATCTTTATGTTTATTGAATTTCGAGTACCAAATTCATTCACATAACAAGAGATACATGACTTTACGTATACTAATAACCAGATGTTACTAAATAAAACCTTTAAGGGATAAGATCCTACTAAAATCCAGGCAAAAAACAAGTACTGTAGTTATATGAACATATGCAAATGGCAGCAGATTAGGCTTTAAGGTCTGTAACGTCTGCTCGAGCTGCAGCCTACAGTACAATTACTGCTGCTGGACCCCCCCCCCCTTTTCCATCCCTCCCCCCGAGGTTTCCCACACTGAGTTCCATTGTCGGTCGCTTCCCTCCCCACCTGTACCTTGCCTCTGTACGTATCCCATCATATGTCAGAAAGAGTCTGTAGGAACAAATGCTCTCATCACAGGAAAAGGGCAACAGCCAACAGAATCAATTCACCAGTCTATCCTCTCCCATGTGGTGTCCAATCAATCTGTCTTTTTAGTTATTTTTTTTTCTATTTTTTTTTTTATACTCCCCTGGAGCCCTGGCAGGCAGTTGTGGCCCTCCCTCAGAGGGACCCTGGAGCCCTGGCAGGCAGTTGTGGCCCTCCCTCGGAGAGACTCACTTCTCCGATCTGAGCATCTTCACTCTTGCTGATCCCCATATGTCCCCCTGTGGCTACCCCCACTGCTGAGGCCCAGGAGGAGAGAGTCGTGCTTTCCTCCCAGAGCATAATCCAGAAGCGCGGCCCTCAGACCACGATGGGCCATTATGGGCGTGCCAGCTCTTTTCTACCATTTTCCTCCTGTCCTGCTTTCCCTACCGACGTGAAGACGTCGCTACGTGCCTCCTGACCTGTACTGCCCTCCGGCCATCATCAGAGGGCAGTCAATGAGCTGGATGACAAACCCTCCCTCCCCAAGAGAGGAGAACAGTCCTCCGGATGCTCGATCATCTTTTGCCCCTGCCGACCCTGGCGGTCTGGGCTTGTTCCCAAACCTGGGTCACCAGCGTGTCGCGAGGTGTAGCAACCAGCGCCTCAACCTCCAGCACCACCGGGCCTGCCCTTTTTAGTTGCTTAACTGATGACCTGCTTGACTTTTGTTTTTAACATTTTGTTTTTATATTTCATTTAATATAGGATGATCATAAACTGAGTTTTGATGAACTTGCAAGAAAATATGGAACACATTTAAAAATGGTACGTAATACTTAAGTATCAGTTTTGCTTAAAAAGCAACTGACACCTCAAGAAGAACTTTGAAAAATGCAATGTCTGGATGCAATTTCAATTTATATTTGCCATTAGCTCTGCATTTCGACTCTCTGTTGTTTATTACTGAGGTCAAGTACTTGAAAACTGGATCTTTGTCCTTTGCAGCTCCATAAGCTCCTATTACTTAATCCCCACCTGTTGTCTGCTTGTTACGTCACAGTTATTGCTCTGACAGCAGACTGTGACATCACAACAAAAGTATAATGACTTCTGGGGCCAAATGTTCAAAACTTAGTCCCGGGGCAAAAGTAACACTGCACAGCGTGCTATATTAGCCCAGAACCATTTGCACGCTATATTCAAAGGAATAAATCTGGGCTAAGGCAGCTGAATATAGTGTGTAAATGAGCGCAGTGCAAAAATAGTCCGGCAAATAAGGTAGCTCTGAATATAGCAACCGGGAAGGCCAAACTGCAACAGCCCAGTGGACACAGAGGTGCAGTAAGGCAGAGCTGCAGTATGTGGCCAATGTGGGGGATAGTAATGGAGTGTTGCACAACAACAACAGCAAACAACAGTGCAGGCCACACACAGCAGAACAGTGATATACCATTGACAGGTTAGCCCAGGGAAGCACATTTGCCCTGCGCTAACACTTTGCCCCGGGCTAACACTTTAGCCCAGGACTAAAGTTTGCTATATTCAAAGCTCCTATGCAAATGAGCCTACTTAGGCAATCCCTGTGCAAACAGCCATATTAGCATCTCATTGTGGCCTGCTTAGCATACATTTCCATGTAGTTTGCCTGGTGCTATTTTATGGTTTCACACAGCTCCACCTGTATGTTAGGCTGGAAGCTGCAGGCCGGGGTGTGCACACAGCTCCACCTGTATGCCAGACCTGAGAACAGCCAGGTAGCTGCAGGTAATGGGTGTCGGCAGGCTCACTCAGTGCATACCTCCACCCATTCATCACTACAGTGAGGGGCACAGACGTTTGGAATGAGGGTCAATGAGGGACACTGATCCCTAGAAAGAGGGACACAGCCTCAAACAGGGAGAAAGAAACACAGAACACTATGGTAACCATCACCTTTGTATGTACAAAGGGTAAATTAATGTGGCACCATAGTATAGATATGTCTGCTGGCAATACCAGATGTACAGCATATGAACTGTGTGTGTACCACTGTTCCCATAAGGGACAACTGCAGGCCAGGGCTATACGAAGAGGTACAATAAGGGATGTCCCCGTAATGAGGGACTCTGGAGAGGTATGTATAATTATATTTATGCAATAGGGGTGAGTTGTAAACATTTCAAATAAAACCATGTATTCTCACCGGAGTGAGAATAAATGCTGATAACATCACTATAGTAAAAATAAATGGATTTATTTTCACTGTGGCGATGTGACCTGCATTTCTTTTCACTGTTGTGATGTCATCAAACAAAAAAATTGCAGAAAACACACTCCTATTGTATAAATGGGATACGTGATGTGCAGTCGTGTGATATGGAAAATATTTTCACTCCTGCACAGTGACCTCTGGATACTCACGAGTGGCTTTGCCACTCATGAATATCCAGAGGTCACTCTAAAAGAGTGAAAATATTTTCCATATGACACTCATGCCCATTATGTATCCCCTATTTACATATACTGTATATTTATAAAATGCTTAAAAAAAGGATATAAAAATCCAGTCTTCTGATTGTATAAAACATATCACATGACCATGCATATATCAGAGCGCGACCGCACACCTGCACTTTGACTCCCCCAAAAAACAGTTTTGCCATTTTGTAAGATGGATAACCCACTCTAGGATGTGTGGTCGCCTGATATATGCACGCCTTGTGGTTGATGACGGCAGTTTATTGCATACATGCACACCGTAAGCGCATGTGACATTGGAGCATGACCACACACAAGAGTGGGTGACTAATATATATATAAATATATATATATATATATATATATATATGTATATAGTATGTATAACAGGTAGCCCTGATAGTCTAGTGGCCCACCCCCAAGCATGATCCCCGACACGTTTAAACAATAACTGCATCCCTGTTCCTGGTTGTCTAGTGCCCCCCAAGCACTTCCCCCGACACAAGTGCAAATAACTGCACCCCTATCCCGGTAGTCAAGTGCCCCCCCCCCAGCCCCAATCACCAATCCCAACAGTATGCAGAGAAAACCCTCCGTCTGCCCTGGTAGCCTAGTGCCCTCCCCCAGCGCCGATTCCCGATCCCCAACACATGTGGCCATTATACTACAGAAGTTCCGGTAGCATTCCCCACCACTACCATGATCTCCATATTAAACATTGACTAATCCCTGGTGGTCAGTGATCGCGATCAGTTCCGATCTCTATATAGTAACCTCATACCTGGTGGGAGCCCAGTGGCCCCCAACCGCCCGCAATGCCAACACTCAATTTCCATCCCGAACTGGAGTCGATGATTGGTAGTTTCACTTTTTCTGCTGACAGTCATGATTGTTCGAATGAGCGTGTACTTGCGTACACGCCATTCAGGACTCAGCCGGCAGCTGGCCGCGGAGGTGAGAGTGGCTGAGCCAGCCGCTGGCACGGATCCAGGATGGGAGGAAAGCAGAGTGTGCGGCACTTGGGGGGGTTGGCCACTAGACCACCAGGTATGTGGGGGTTGCTGCATACGGGGGATCGAGGCTGGTGCAGTCCACTGGATCACCAGGAATTAGTTAATGTTTAATGTGGGAGATCGTGGTGGTGGTGGGGGAATGTCTACCAGAACTTTGTGTAGTATAATGGCCACATGTCAGGAATCAATGGGGGTACTAGGCTACCAGGCAGATGGAGGGTTTTCTTTGCATACTGTTGGGGATCAGGCTGGGGAGCACTTGGCTACCAGGATAGGGTGCAGTTTTTTCACTTGTGTCGGGAATGTGCTGGGGGTCACTAGTATACCAGGGATAATGTCTGTGTGATTGAGGACGTGAGGGGGCAGTCACGCCCGCTTGACTGTGTTTTGCCCAGCATTACCGCCTTTCTCTTTGCTCTGCATGTGCGCCACGCTGCAGGTCACGCTAACCCCTATAGCGGTGCTCCTTCTGAATATGCCTGAGCACTGGTATTCATGGCCCCTCCTCCCTCCTTCACTCCATCCCCCCACATGCATTACCTTTTAGCGTGTGAGCTATCATGTTGCACCAGTGCTAATTGGGCTTTTGAATATTGCAGCCGGGCGCAAATGCATCGCAATTGCGGTGCTAACGGTTTGTGCCCGGTGCAATGCTTTGAATGTCTGGCCCCACGTGAGGAATAAATGTGCAAGTGAACTCCATGCAAAGTTCTGTAGAAATAAGTAATTGGGATGGGAATCCTATAGGAGTTATGTGATTTTATGTCATGAGGGCGATTGCCAAATGGCGATTGTTCTTATGGCGAGTGTACATCGCTGAAATTCAATTTCGCGATGTGCAACTCAGCGCCAGTGAAAGCGCACAAACCTTTTTTTTTTTTCTTTTATGTGGGGGACCAATCTAATTTTAGATTCTCAACTCCAGGGGTGTATGTTGGGGGTGCATCCGCTTAAAAAAAAACCTGTCTTGGGCTGGTGCAACAAAGATACCAGCGCCCAGTCCCTAACCCTGCATCTCTGCCACCCCAGGCCAGCACCCACCCCACCATGCCACGATGCAGCTCGGCGGCAACCCGCAGCACCACCCTCACAAACCCTGCCGCCTCGCCAGCACGCCACATACCCCCTTCCACGTATACACTGCTGACAGCTGCCATTTCACAAACCTTCCCATCTGGTCGCCTTTCCTACGCCCTTGTCATCGGGGCAGTCGCCACAAGTGGGTCACCGTTTTGGTAGGTGCCCACTTGCGGTTAGCCCAGGTCACAGGATACCGAGTTATGTGCAATACAAGCTGAATTTTGGCTACATATTACATTTTCCAGAGTTTTCCCAGAGGTGTCAGCAGGTCTTTAAATATTGTTTTTAAGTGAAGTTACTTGTCAGAAGATTGAATCTTGATTCGGTAAAGAAGACTGATGGTGTCAGATCACCCTAATAAAGTAAATTACAGTCCATTCTTAGTGTCACAAATATGTGATCTAGTGTATAAAGCATATCAGGAGAGTGGAGATGATCTTATCTGTGTCAGTCTTCACCATTCATCACTGGTGGGTTCTGGCCGGAGGAACAGGACCCCACGGGAGCATTTAACATTTTTTTGTGAGGAGTCGACGCCATGACAGAGCCGCTCCTCAAGGCCGATTCATTGCGCAGTGCTCGCGGGTTGGCCAGTATCTAACGCCGACTCCTCCTCCATCCAAGTTCTGCTTCTCCTGATGGCGAGCAAACACGACCTCATGTGTGGAGCGTGAATTTCCTTCTGCGTCAATCGGCGTAGTCCATCGTGAAGTCCGTCCTAGTTCTGCTGAAGCTGCATTCTCGGTGCAGTCGACTGGTAAGAACTTTTCTTTTTATTTTGACAATGCAGAGTCCTGTTTTTTGTTGTTTTTTCCGTCTGGTAATGTTTCGTTCAGGGGACAAGAAAAAGTGTTCCAAGGCGGGCCGGCCCCCGATGTGGCGGTGTCCCTGTGGCCGGCTTTACTCTGTCACGGACCAGCATGAATGATGCTTGACCTGCCTGAGCCCGAACCATGATATGGACAGTTGCAACGGCTGTTTTTCGATGGATTGTCGAATCACGGAAGTCTGCGCATTCAAAGTCAGACATATGCCGCCGATTTTCGGAGATCAGATGTGCACCAGGGACGCCATACGCAGATCCCTTGACTCTTCTTCCAGGTCCCCTCCCAGTTTTGTATGGACCGCAGAGGAGAAAGCTTCCACCCCTTCAAGCCTCACCTTGGTGGAAGCCCCTCTTATGGTGCCGGAGTCCCGGTCCGATTCCTCCGGGAGTTGGGCTGGAGGCACCGTCCTGGCAGTTGCCTATTCGGAGGTGAAGGCTTCCCTGGAATCATGGCCTGCGTCTGCCAGGCCTAGCCCGGCAGTTTCCTCAGCATCATCTCAGATTCTGTTGCTGCGCATGGCGCCAGGGATTGAGGCAGCACCGTGGGTGGTGTGGGGCCTGCCCACGGCGCCGCCTCAGATCATGTACCGGTGATCAGGGCAGTGCCATGGGCAGTGCAGGGCCGGCTTGCGGTGCCGCTTGCCATGTGGGGAGCAGGGGGGGGGGGCTCTGTGAGGTGTTCTGGATTCGTGCCTCCTCTGGGGAGGACGATTCGGAGGCGGATCCAGACTGGCTTCCAGGTTGTTCTAAATTCTTGGACTCCCACCTGCCTAGCACGTTGGTCTCTGTCCAGCCCCATCCTTCGGGTCCAGTGGGTTCTACTGGCACCAGTGTCGGAGACACTTTCGACGCTGACTGATTTTCCGGTGCCGGGGTCGACACCAGATGGTCCTCTGGGGGGGGTGGAGCCTCTGATCTTGGAGGAGGTGAACCTCCTGTTTTGGATGCCCAAGCTGGGCCCACTTCTGGGCCTACTAGGGCGTATGGAGCAGTGGAAAGTGCTCCCCCATCTATCGCCTCTCAGGAGTCGGTGGGTGTGGTTGAGCTACTTTGGTTAGACCTGAGGAAGAGGTCCCACTCTGATTCTGAGGGGTTATGGGGGCAGTGTCAGGGGCAGTGTCCTTCCCTAGTAGCCCTCAAGGGTTCAGGTAGGTGTCGCAGCAGTGGCCCTCTCTTCTCCCCTAAAGTCTCCCGGGAGGGATCTCATCTCTCGAGGCTAGGGGCCGCCCTTCTGGATCCACGTGGCCCCATTCACCTCGCATGGGGGAATCCCTTTTAGGGCTCAGTCCCGACTGTCCCAGTGTGATTGAATGGCCTCTGATTACCTCGACCGATGGATCCTCCTGAGGTGTTGGGTCGCCTGTTCGGTCCCCCAGCCCTGGCAGAGGTCGCCCTCTTCCTCAGAGGCGTCTGGCCCCTCTACCTCTGCCAACCCCTCCCCCTGGCCACTCTGGTCCTATGGGGCCCTTGTCCTAGGAACAGTTCAGAGCCATGGCTGCCCTAGTCCCTGCCTCTGTGACATCCATGGACGAACAAGTGTTTCACCATTCTCCTGGGCAGCCGATGCCTGACTCTCTGGACTCGTCGGCTTCTCCGCCTTCCTCACTTGAGAGAGAGAGAGGATCCCTCTGTCCACCTCTCCTCAGACACTGACCAAACCAGTTATCAGCATTTCCTTTCAGGGTTAGTCAATGAGCTCCACATCACTAGACTTGCAAGTCGCAATCCTGAGTGGGTGTCGTGCACTTTTTTTTAAGCGAATTCAGTGTGGGCAATCTTTAGGGAGGCATCGTACCATGCTTGGCGGCGTCCCTCAGTCCCCTGTCCAGCCCCGATGGACTGCCGGCGCAGGTATTACACACCCCTAGGCCTGGATATTCAAACGGGTTATGCATGGTGCAACAGGGATGCGCCATGTGCAACCCACCAATGCGCCCCAGCGCGATATTCAAAGGGGCAAGTTGTGATGTGCAACTCCCAATGCGCTGGGGCGCATCGGTAATGTTCTGGCGCAATTCCGGACGGCGTGTCCATACATATGCGGCACATCCTGATATTCAGCCCGAGATGTGCAGCACATATGCTAGCACAAACCCGCCTTGCGCTGCTCAGGGGGACGCAAAGATGTGCCTGGTAAAACCACGAACAAGTGCTGGCCAACCACAGGTGAGTTGCCGTATTGCAGGGTGCAACATGTCCGCCGCCAGCCGTGGGTGGCTACCTGCCCACCCAGAACACTGTCCACAAGCTCCCTGCCCTGGGAGCACTGTGTCCTCCCTGCCCCGTCGCCCGATCGCGGGCATAAGTATAAATAATCCCTGGTGGTCCAGTGGAATCCTCCCCTATTGTCCGATCGCGGGCATAAGTATATTTAACATCCCTGGTGGTCCATTGGAATCCATCGCCCGATCGCAGGCATGTGTAAAATTAACATCCCTGGTGGTCAGTGGAACCCCCACCATCACCTGATCGCGGGTGGAAATAACAAAGAAGCCCTGGTGGTCCAGTGGTACCCCCTCCCCACCCACCCACTGGGGTCCCCGCCACCGCACTCCCCAGTCAGCAGCAGGCGGCAGCACCATGACCGCATCCCACCCGGCTGCCCGCTGACTGACAGCGTATCAGTATGGTCTATGCGCCTATTGGTTCACTGCGTGGACCAATGGGCGGCAGACCGTACATCAGACACATAGGCCGATATGTGATTGGACGATCATTCACATATCGTGCCTGTGTAGTATAGTATGGTTCCGACGCCCATTGGTCCATGCAGTGACCAATAGGCGTACAGACCGTACTCGTACGCTGTCAGTCGGCGAAGCTGGCGCATGCAGGCAGGGTGCTGCTGCCCGCCGCTGACTGGGGTGGTGCTGGGTGGCGGGGGACCTCAATGGCGGGTGGGGAGGGGGTACCACTGGACCACCAGGGCTTCTTTTGCTATTTCCACCTGCGATTGGGTGATGGGGGGGTTTCACTGGACCACGAGAGATGTTAATTTTACATATGCCCGCAATTGGGGGAGGAATTCCACTGGACCACCAGGGATGTTAAATATACTTATGCCTGCGATGGAGGAGTTTCCACTGGACCACCAGGGACTATTCATACTTATGCCCGTGATTGGGTGATGGGGGGTTTCCACTGGACCACCAGGGACTATTCATACTTATGCCCGCGATCAGGTGAGGGGGGGTTTCCACTGGACCACCAAGGTTTTATCAATACTTCTGCCTGCGATCAGGCATACGGGAGCGGGGGCACCGGCATGGGACTGCAGGACGTCGGTCCCCATTGGCTTGTAGGTCAGAGGCCAGGCGACATCACTGGGGATTGACATACATGATGCAAATGGGACCACCATGAATGGCCCCATTTGGCACCTTGCATGCATAATGGCCTCATTTGCATGCCCAGTGCTGAATATCGTGGTTGATGCGCCTACGCAACTGCACTTGTGCTGGTGCATCCTCGTTCTCCCGTTCTGCCACTTGTGCTGGCGCAGTGCCACTGCTCTGTGCACAGTGCATGCGCCATCAGTGCCATAATCAATGGTGCTGTGCCATGGCATAGCACCATTGAATATCGCCTGGTCCATACCCTGGCACAGCCCAGTTGTGCTGCGCCTGGGCCTGCACCCCTGCCCGGCGCAGTTTGAATATCCAGCCCCATGGGTCTCCAGGAGTCTCATCTCACCCCCCCCTTCGGATGTGGTGATCCTGGACACTCCTTCCGGGCATAGACGCCCAAGACGTGACAGGCCCCTGGATGCAGACTCCATGGAGTTTGACTTCTGGGGGAGAAGGGTGTTTTCCTCTGCATGTCTCTCTCTTTCTCTCTCAGTGCATCAGGCCCATCATGCTGCCTACAACAGGCAGTTATGGTCTTTGCTAGGGCAAATCCTAGCATCTATGTCTGATTTGGAGGCAACCAGACAAGCCGTTGCCCTCTCCGCAAGTGGCCTGGAGCTTGTGAGGCACCAAACAAGGGCATTGTATGATGCCAGTGAGGTGGCGTCCAGGCTAGCAGGGACAACGATCTGTATAAGGCGGACTGCATGGCTTCATCTATCCCGGTTATCATCCGTGGCCCAGTGAAGGGTGATTGCCTCTTCTTTCCAGGGAACCCACCTTTTTTCCCACAGGATGAGGTGGGAACTTCAGGGGTGACTTCCTTCTCCCAGTCAGAGGGAGACCCTGCCTCATCCTGACCTGTCCCAGGCTTAGTTACGCTTGTAAGGGTCTCTCCCCACCGTGTCTCCCCCACAGGAGGCTGAGGGACATTCCTCCCTCAGGGAAGTACCAGGTCCCCTTTGGGGGCTTGGTAATCACCCACCAGTGATGAATGGTGAAGATTGACACAGATATGATGTGAAAATTATGTACCTACCATAATTCTTGATCTTTCTGTGTATCTTCACCATTCATCACTGCTTCCCGCCCTCCTTCCCCTCTTGAGCCTCAGGCTCTGGAGTGCTTCTTCCCTGTTTATTTTTCACTAAGTTGAGGCTTTTGTGAACCTCCTACTGGTGCCTCTTGGCTCCGCTCCTTCTTCTGAGGGAGACGGGGATTTTCTTGGGAAAGACAAGCAGGGCTGCCCCTCCCCGCCCCCTCCTTTTATGAGAGCTCACCAGGGCCTCTTCTATCGTTCCTAACGAGATCCCCCTCTCTGGTTTTGGTCTGAACCACCTTTTGGATTTGACCTTTTAGCTTGGTCTTTGAACCATAGGAGTCCTCTTCAGGACGGTTGTTTAGAGGCGCCCTGGTGACCCCTAATCCCTTCTCTGGGAACTGTGACTCCCCTGTTTTCTGACCGCTGAATTCAGTGATTTCACCTTGCAGGGTCCCCCTCTAGATGGTGAAAATCACATCCTCTAAGGAGATCCCCTTCTGGCATCATCCCCTCCTTGATTTTGGAGGTATGGCATCTCTAAACCTCTGTGGGGAACTTGTTTTGTCAGGAGGACTCTGCAACGGTGTGGGTCCTGTCCCCACCCCAGGATTCTCTCAGTACAGGAGGGGGAGACACTGGCCTCCTGCTCATCTTGAACTGTCGAAGAGGGCACTTCTAATTGGTGCCTTGCCGATGTCTCCTGGACTTCCTCAGTCTGCCATCTCCCTCTGGATAGTCGTTAGACTTGAGGGTTTCTTCTCCTGCTCCCTTCATTGGAGAGAAGAAATGTGGCTAAAATAGTAGTGTCCTTCTCGGTCCTCGGGGAGTCCTCTGGACCCCTGCAAGTGCGGTGCAGTGTCTCCCTCCTCCTCTCTTCTCTCTGTTCTTTTCTATCCTTTTTCTTCCTCCCTTATTCTGTCCCTCTCTTGCTTACCCAGAGGTTGGGGCCCCCTGCTCCAGACCCCTAGGTTCTCTCTGTCTTCTGTCCTCTTGACCAGCATTATTCCTTCCTTTTCCTATCCCTCGGGCTCCCTTGCCCCGCCCTCTTTCTTCTTTTCCTAACTTCCTCTCCAGCATGCAGAACTGGGATGGCCAACCTGTGAGTGCCATGCAGTGCGTCGGCCTCAAGGGCAGCACTGTCACAGTGTCGACTCCTCTCCTAACAAAAAAAAAGGTTCCTGTGGGGTCCTGTTCCTCTGGCCAGAACCCACCAGTGACGAATGATGAAGATACACAGAGAGATCAAGAATTACGGTAGGTACGTCATTTTCATTTCTAGTCTTGAAGTATTCCTGAGAGGATAAAGAATTGCCTTGATTGCAGGATCAATCTGTACTACGGTGCTGAGTGGCAGCTGCCATTCAGAAGTGAGTCCGGAGTCTTAACAATACCACTAGATATTTGGCCACATCTGTAGTCTGCAAACCAACCCTATCAAAGCTTGGAGGTCAGAGATTACAGAATCTGCAATGTCCTGGGAAGCTTCTCTTTTATCAAGCCCAGATCACATCCAAGGAAATCAGCAAGCAGTCCATTTACACAGCAGTTATAAAAGAAAGATGCAGCTGGGCAGGATTGTCTTTGCTCCCGCCACTGGAGTAAAAATATATTTTTTCAGTTAAAGAGCTAGTGGAGCCAAAACAGGCAGACAGGAGAATAATACTCATTTTAAGAGGTAGCTGTAACTTTATATTTCTGAAGTATTTTTCATTTTCCTTTTGCTCATTAGAAAGTGTTCTACTTGTTAATATTGTGCTGGATGTGAAGAACAGCTCTTGTCCTGGCAGCTGACATATCTCTCTCTATTTCACCCCCACAACATCAACAGCATTGTGATCTCACTGATAGTGACATCACAGATGACTGACCTGGCAGCCACTAAGTGGCTGATCCTAAGCAACAGTGATGTCATAGTCAGTGAGGTCATAATGCTGATGATTTTGTAGGGGGACTAGAGACAGATTTGTCAGCTGCCAGGCAGAGAGCTGTCCCACACATCACACCTCATAACATCAGGTATACATAGAAACAGAAATTGATAGCAGATAAGGACCGCTAGGCCCACTCAGTCTTCCCGTACTCCCTCTCTGCATCAGCAGCCGCTGACCCTACTTGGTAATCGGCTTTAGCCTCTCTTTCCCATCTGTAGGGTTCTCTTATGCCTAGCCCATGAATGTTTGAATCCCCCACTGTGCTTGCTCCCACCACCTCCTGAGGCAGACTATTCCATGCATCCATCACCCTTTCCATGAAGACAAATGTCCTCACATTCCACCTTATCCTGCCCCCCTCCAATCTCATATCGTGCCCCCTCATTCTTGTACAACTCCTATACTTAAAGATGTCACCTACTTGCACTTTTTTTATGCCCTTAAGATACTTGAAGGTTTCTATCATATCTCCCTGTTCCCCCTTTCTTCCAGTGCATACATATTGAGGTATTTTAATTTCTCCTCATATGTCTTATGGTGCAAGTCCTGCACCATCTTAGTCGCCCTTTTCTGAACTGCTTCCACCCTATGTCCTTACGAAGATGCGTCCTCCAGAACTGTACACTGTACTCCAGATGAGACCTCACCAGTGTTTTGTACAGTAGTATCACCAGCTCCGTTCTTCTGCTAGTGATACCCCTGAGGGCTCTGCACATCTGTGAATGAAGTTATGATTCCACTATCTCAAAAAGAAAGGAAATGAATTGCAAAAAACTGTGCTAATGCACCTGTTTGGGTTTAACTTTTCACTATAAAAGTAGGGAAGTAGGGTTTCCAACCCTAACTGCCCACCACCAGCAAAAGGACATGGCCACACAAGCAACCACAGCCACCATTAGGTAACACAAACAACATACAACTGTTTCAGATGACATAAATGCAGTAGCACTGATGTGCTACTTTCATGGATTTGTATCTGTGGCTGCTAAAGCACAGGCTTCACAGGGGGCCTGTGCTTCTGTAGCAACAACTGTGTGTATTAGTCTTACAGAAAGCATGAGTGCCTAATGGCTGTGGAAGCGTTGACCCCACAGGGTCATGTGCTTCTTCAGACAGAAGTACTGTTGTAATTTGGGTGTCATGCATTTCTATATGCAGCTACAGAATGCAGGCTCCACAGGGCTTCTGCAGCCAGAAGAAACATAGAATCTGTCCGCAGATAAGCACCATACGGCCAACCTAGTCTGCCCATTTCCTTACTCACTGCTGCAGCCCCAGGTCCTATTTAATCTGCAGCTCTCCCACTCTGCACATCTCTGGGGTACCCTTATGTCTATAACATGCAGTCTTGAACCCCCGTATTGTTTTCGCACCTACCACTTCTGCTGGAAGGCTGTTTCACAGCTCCACCACTCTTTCAATGAAAAAGTACTTTCTAACATTACCCCTGAGCCTTCTACCCTTTAGCCTCATATTGTGCCCCCTTGTTCTTATGCAGAGTTTTCTCTGAAATATGCTTTCCACCTGTACCCTGTTTAATCCCTTGAGGTACTTGAAAGTCTCTATCATATCTCTTCTCTCCCTTATTTTCTTGAGTGAATAGATATTAAGGTCCTTAAGTCTTTCCTCATAGGGCTTCTGGTGTAGCCCATGTACCATCTTTGTTGCCCTTCTCTGGGCTGCCTCTATTTTGTCAATGTCCTTCCGGATATGTGGTCTCCAGAACTGGACACAGTACTCCAGTTAAGGCCTCAGCAGTGATCTGTCCAGTGGCATCACCACCTCTTTCCTCTTGCTTGTTATGCCCCTTGCTATGCACCCCAACATTCTGTTTGCCCTCCTTACTGCCTTAGTTTTCACACTGTTTGGTCACCTTCAGGTTGTCAGATATGATAACCCCCAGGCCCCTCTCCTGACTCGTGGTGAACAGAATTTCCATACTCATCCTGTACTCCTCCTTTTGATTCCTGCGACCCAGGTGCATGATCTTGCACGTTTTAGCGTTGAAACTCAACTGCCAGACTCCCGATCACTCCTCTAATAGGCGTAGGTCCTTTCTCATTTTTACACCCCCTATGGTGTGTCCACTTTGTTGCAGATCTTGATGTCATCTGTGAAGAGGCACACCTTTCCCTCCGGACACGCTGCCATGTCGCTAATGAAGACATTGAATAGAACTGGCCCCAACACCGACCCCTGTGGCACCCCATTGGCCACATCCCTCTCCTCAGATTTCATGCCATTTACCACCACCCTCTGAGTCCTGTCCCTTAACCAGTTCCCAACCCACTTTACCACCGTAGGACCCACTCCCAGGCTTCCCAATTTATTTAGCAATCTCCTGTGTGGGACAGTGTCAAAGGCCTTGCTGAAATCCAGGTAGGCCACATCCACTGCCCCCCCCCCCGTGAACTACCACCCTGGTTACCCATTCAAAGAAATCTATAAGATTCATCTGACAGGACATTTCCGCTGAGAATCCATGCTGCCTTGTATCCTGTGCCCCGCTATCCTCCAGAAACTTCCCAATCCTCTCCTTAAATAAGGACTCCATTAGTCAAGTTGGTGTGTATGTCTTCCACCCACTGTTGTGGAAATGCAGGCCCTTAGGGGCCTGCAGTTCTGCAGACGGAAGTACTGTTGCAGTTTTGGTATCATGGATTTCTTGGGGCCTACACTTCTGCAGCCACAGATCAGTGTGTATGTCTTATACCAGGAAGTGCATGAGTACGGATGGCTATAGAAGATCTAGCCCCATAAGGGCCTGCACTTCTGCAGGCAGAAGAACTCTTAATTTGGGTATCATAGATGTGTATCTGTGGTTGCAAGGGCCTGTGATTCTACACATAGAAGTAACGTTGTAGTTAAGTATCGTGGATTTCTGTCTTCAGCTACAGTAGAAGTGAGTGTGTATATCATGCAGTATGCGTACCACAGATACAAATCTATGAAAGTACTGTAGCACATCAGTGCTGCTGCATTTGTGTAATCTGGAAACAGTTGTATGTTGTTTTTCTTTCCCGATGGTGGTTGTCTGTGGTTGCTTGTTTGGTCTTGTCCTTTTGCTTTTGGGGGGGGGAGTTAGGGTTGGAAACCCTAACGCCACATTTCCCTACTTTTGTGGTGGTATGTTGAACTATTACTAGTACATTTACATAGTTTTCTTTGCAGTGAGTATGTATGGCCATGTTTGTGTGTATATGTGTGTGTGTGTGTGTGTGTGTGTGTGTGTGATGCTTATGTGTCTGCATGTAGTGTTGTGCACATATGTCTGTATGTTTTCTTTGCATGTGTTGCTGTGTGTGTATGTTGTCCTATGTTGCATTTAAGTATGTAGTGTTTTATATGAGTGTGTGCATATTTATGTAGCGGTATGTGAACATGTGTCTGTGCATCAACCATTTATTAACCTACTGGTTCTGTGAACCTGGAGACCCACATTCTAATCTCAAATCCAAAACTTACTCTGTGTCTTTAGGAAAGGGCAAAGTACCAGGATGTTGAATAATTCTAAACCTTTCTTTCTAAACAGTTTGTCATTTATGTTATGCCCTATATTCTCCCTTATAGTAAAACATTCAATTTCTACTGCTTTTATTGTATTACCATTGTTAACACAAGTGCGTTGACCATGGACAACTCTTGCTGAATATTGATAACACATAGGCTGCCTTGTGGTCTTCAGGTACATACTTATTGTACATCATTGCCAGTGGGATAACCTCACAATTGCTGTGTTTGCAATATCCCAGTCTGTTGTTATGATAAGAACCATGGTGTCATAAATACAGGAACTCTAAGGTCAGTTGAGGACAATCAAATGCTTTTCTTTTCAGGCTTCTTAGATAAGTTGCTTAAATGTGTTATAAATCCTGAAAAGGAAAAGTGAAAGTGAAAAAGTTTATTCTCTGGAAAATTGTAAAAACTCTAACCTGCTTTTAAAAGTATATCCTGAAGTGCATAGTTGCTCTTTAACCTTACATTTTTAATTAAATGCAGGGGCTAACGAATGCTAAAGCTGCAGAGATTTTGTCTAGAGATGGACCCAATGCTCTAACACCTCCAAAAAGCACACCTGAGATTATCAAGTTTACTAAGAACATGGTGGGAGGATTTTCTCTTCTGCTGTGGGCAGGTGCAATACTTTGCTGGATTGCTTATGGAGTAGCAGTTGCTGCGGATCCCAACACATCGACTGATAATGTATGAATAAATCTTGATACAGATTCAAAGTAAAAATGATTTAGTAGTGACTCAATAAGAAATAGATGCAATTTATTTAAAACTAATGCCTGTTGAAAGATCCTTCAACTCCACAGGGACAAATTAGAAAAAAACATATAGAATAGTATATGGAAAACCATACACAACAAGGCTGTTCTTCCCCCAAGTGGATACCATGTTAACTGATGACCTCGAGAGTGAAGCTCGAGAGGTCTCAGTCAGCATGATATCCATGAGAGTGAAGATTAGCCATGTTGTGTATGGTTTTCCATATACTGTTCTATATAGTGTATGGTGGACCACGATTGTGTCAGGCTTCATGAAAACAAAAATACAGCCCAGAATTACTTACTTTTATTTTGGTTTGCCGACTGCACTTGAACACAACTGCCTGCCAGCCAGCACATGGGTGTGACTGTCCACCAGCCACTGACCAATGAAGAGTGCTGATGGGGTCACTTGTATTATGACGTCCTCACTAACGCAGAATGAAAAGTCATTCTGCATTAGTGAGGACGTCACTACTGCAGCAGAATGACTTTCAAAAGTGTATGGATTTCCATACACAATTGCGTTCCCCCATACTCTATAGAATAAGTACATACAATTTAGCTTTTATTTTATGTACAGTATTTACCAGAACATTTTGTAAAAACAAGACCTCTGTCATGTACTGTCAAAAGATAAAAAGTAAATAGTTACGTTTTTTCATATTTCTTTCTGTTTCCATGACTGAATATATGTCTTATTTGAAAGTCACCTTAGGGCAAGCAGGCATTGTTCAGGGGCATAAGTGCTCAGAGCTGTTGAAGTGTCTTGATTGCATGGATTTAGAATTTGGATAGCATAGAGTGAGGGTCTCTTCCTGCAAGCCAGTTCACAATAGAAACCCCATTGACTGCATCTGGCCACTCAGTTGCAGGTAATGAAAGAAACTGGATTGTCTGTCACGAGCCAAGCTATTAATGATCAATCAATTAGGTGCCAGAGTCAAACTAGTCTCAACCAGTTAGGATTCTTGGAAAGAAGTTGTAGAATTTTCCTGTAAGATGTGGGCTGTACCTTCCTAGTGATGCGACGAGGTGGGCAGGCCTTGCAGGATATATTCACAGGAGTTACAGCTAAAGTTTTTTAGATTAATTTGGGAACCAGATACAGTAGCTGAGACCCATTGTTTAAAGGGAAGTACTGGACATTTACATCTCAAGCCTGGGTGGCAAACAGGTGGGTTCCTGAGAAGGCTGGTGGGGAAGGAAGCAGATTTTAAGTGAGGATTAATGAGTTTTTTTCCTGTTTGTAATTTTTTCTGGTTAAAATTGTTTATTTGCATAATTTGCTAGTGTTCTATTTCCTCTAGTTTCCTGTATAGCATGAAAGTTTAGTGCAAATATTAACTTTTTTACATTTAATATACTTCTGTGACTACTGTGCTTTAATAACCAACCAATCAACTTTTATTTGTAAAGCGCTTTTCAAAAACCTAAGCACATATTCATTGTAAGAAAAAAACAGACAAACATTCAGTCAATAAAACATATAAAAAGATAAAAAGTCAGCAAAAGTAAAAGTAAGCATTATCCCCAAAAGCCAAGTTGAATAAATACGTTTTTAATGAGGCTTTAAAGGCCTCAGTGGACAAGCACTCTCTAATCCGAAGAGGTAGAGAATTCCACATGATCGGGGCCATAAAAAAAAAAGCCCTGGCACCTGATGACTGAAGATGGAACCTGGGAACATCTAGCAATCCCTAGTCGGTGGAGTGGAGTGGAGTGGACGGAGAGGGTGGTAGGGCTGAAGGAGGTCTTGCAAGTAACCCGGTTCCTGTCCGTGTAGGGTCTAATAGGTCAGCAACGCTACCTTGAAGGTGATCCTCCAGCGCACAGGCAGCCAGTGCAGTTCGCGCAGCACAGGCATGACATGGCAAGTTCTTGACAACCCGGTCAACAACCTGGCAGCAGCATTCTGCACCAGCTGCAGGCGACGGAGATCCACCCCCCGGCAACCCTAGATATAGAGCATTTTAGTAATCAAGATGAGAGGACACAAAGGCCTGAACCGATATAGGAAGGTCATCGTGCGGAACAAGGTGATTTATCCGGGCGATGTTCCTCGGATAATAAAATGAGGACTTGACAACTGCTGACACCTGTGCTTTTAGCGTTGGTTTGTTGTCAAGCACTACATCCAGATTCCGCATCCATTCAGAAGGTCTCAACTGGTTACCCCTAACATAAGGCCAGACGGTTGCCCAGGAGTCAACTTCTCTACACGATGACCAGGGTTCACTACCAACACCTCAGTCTTGTTCGAATTCAGTCTCAACCAGTTAGCACTCATCCAGTCCTGAATCTCAGTGAGGCAGTTGTTAAAGACCGAGATCACACTATTTTGTCCGGGTACAAAGGACATGTAGAGCTGAGTATCATCTGCAGTGAAAATTCAGCCCATACTGCCTTATGATGTCTCCCAACAGCAACATGTACACCGTGAACAACATGGGGGACAGCACTGAACCCTGTGACACCCCACAAGGCAGGGCGAAGGGGCCCGAGGAAAAAATTCCTGACACCACCCTCTGAGTCCTACCTGTGAGGAAAGAATGGAACCATCTGAGGACTGTCCCCGACAGTCCACAGAGTAGCCGCAGGCGCTCCAGCAACATCCCATGGTCCACAGTGTCAAATGCTGCAGAGAGATCAAGGAGGACCAAGATTGAATGACTCCTCAGATCCCTCACTATTAGGAGATCATTAAGTGCTTGAACTAATGCCGTCTCGGTACTATGCCTCTTCCTGAAACCGGACTGGAGAGGATCATAGACTTCATGGGTGGTAAGAAAGTTCTTAAGCTGTAACGCGACTACCTTCTCAATAACCTTGCCCAAATAGTGCAGGTTAGAGACTGATCTGTAGTTCGCAAGACAGTCTGGGTCGCAGGAAGGTTTCTTTAAAAGGGGTGTCACAACAGCCTCCTTCAGGGGATCTAGAAACACCCCATATCCAGCGAACACCAGACTATCTCAGCAAGACCGGTCCGATCACATCCATACACCCCACAAGGAGGCGCTTTGGACCAGGGTCCAAACTACAGTAAGTCAGTCACAAGCCTCGAACAGTCTACATGATATCCATGATCGCTGGCTGGTCAAAGTCTGTCCAGACGGACCCGAGTGCCTGTGCCCTCGCATCAACCACCGCTGTACTCATTTGAACGTGTTAAGCAGATCTCCGATCTGATTGAGGACACCTTATCAGCAAAAAAACGAGCAAACTCATCACACTTAGATTATGAAAAGGCACTCTGGCCCTGAAGGCAGGCTGGATTGCACAGCCTGTCCATGGTCCAGAAGAGCTGAGCCAGTCAATTCCTTGCTGCAGCTATCTCCCTGGACAGGAAATCTGCCTTCTTACGGGAGATTTCTGATTGATAGTCCAAATAATGGGCGATCAACCTAAGTCTGTCCTCCTCCAGGCCAGATTTCTGCCAACAGCGTTCCAGCCTTCGCCCTACTCTCCTCAGCTCTCTCAAAGTCCCATCAAACCAGGGGGACTGAGGGTGGAGAGGGAGGGGGCGAACTCGGACAGGAGCTATGGAATCCAGGGCCCTCAGCACCATATTGTTATAGCACACTACAAGGTCACCTGGGTCCAAGCACTCCAATGGCCAACTCGATAGGTCCAGTACCGCCAGCAGACCCTCTGAGGTTGCACCCCTCAAAGAGCGGTACCAGACCATCTCCAAAGGGGCTATTCTCACCGGGAGAGCCGTGAAACTGAACCTTATAGGGTGATGGTCTAACCATCCAACTGGTTCCACCACCACGTCAGTGACCTCCATCCCCAGGATGAACACCAGGTCCAGGGAGTGGCCCTGTATATAGGTTGCAGTGGTAACTATCTGTGTGAAGCTCAATTAAATCATCAGTTGGAGGAAGTTTTGACCAAAATGCAAAAGATCATCGTCGACCCAGGCATTGAAATCCCCCAGGATCAACCACCTGGAGGATTCCAACACCATGTCAACCATGAAGTCTGCAACTTCCTGCAGGAAAACTTTCTCATCACGGGGTGGACAGTAGACAAACAGAATCCTGCTGCCCACACCTGCTCCCATGATACACTCGAAAGATCTACTGGTCTCCACTGGAACCTCTACAAAGCCCAGTTCCGTCTTAAAACAGATGGTTACACCTCTCCGCTCCTTCAATCCAATCTCGGGCGGTGTATCACTGAGGACCCGGCTGGAACAGCTGACTCCAATGTCGGACCAGTATTCTCATCCAGCCAGGTCTCGGTGATGCAGACCAGGTCAGATGACTCCCCAAGATCAGCAATAATTGCTGTCTTGTTCTTTATTGACCTGGCATTACATAACACCGCCCGAGTTGGATGAGAAGCCATGGAGGAGCGGGCAACTTGCCCACTATCAGTAGAACCCTTGGGTATGGGTATCAGGCATGGAGGACCCCTTTCCTGGATCCATTTCACCCCAGGGTAGCTCCTCAACCTCACCACCCCTATCCGTCCACCCCGTCCTCCCAGCCCCTCCTGCAATACCCAAGGCACGTATAACGCCTATATACCTCGAAAGGTAACGGAGGACTATCGAGGGCACAGGCCCCCAGCCTGGAGGGGAGTGGCACCTGCCCACGAAACATGATCCTAACACATACTGCCTATTTAAAAGCTTACTATAAATATAAATTGCAGCTATATCAAAATCAATTCCAATACTCTATCAAACTAAATAACTACAAATAAATAAATACAAATCAAACCAAATATTTAAACTAGGGCCCAGATATTCAAAGGGTTGTGCATGGTGCAACAGTGTTGCGCCATGCACAACTTTTGCCTTGACACGATATTCAAAAGGGAACAGTGTACTTCGTCCGATGCTCAGAGCGCATCAGTAATGTATGCAGGCACAGGTGGGGCGTGCCCATGGATAACCTGCACAGCCCGATATTCAGCCCGGGATGTGCAGAATCATGCATGCGCAACCCCTACCTGCGCCTGCACAAAGTTACGCCAGGAAAAAAAGGAACAAGTGATGGCCACCCAAAGGTGAACTGCCGCATTGCAGGGCGCAACACAGCAGCTGCCACCTGTTGGTGGCCACTGGAGTTTCTGCCGCACCTGGCGGCGCCTCCCCCATGCCCCATGGGGGCATCCGTGTCGCGAACTCCCCCAAGTCCAATATCCCTGGTGGTCCAGTGGACCGCACTGAGCCCGATCGCGGGCATCTGTAATAGAACCCACCGCCCACTGAATGAAATGCGGTATGGGCTGCATGCCCATTGGCTCATGCTGTGAACCAATGGGCATGCAGCTCACCAGCTGTCAGTCGGGCGGTGGCAGGTGGGTGGTGCTGCTCGCCGCAGACGGGGAGCGGGGGCCTAAGTGGGCTGGGTGGGGTACACTAGACCACCAGGGTAGTAGGGGTATTTGATGGGTACTGATGCCCGCGATCGGCAGCAGTCGGGTCCACTCTACCACCAGGATATTGGACTGTGGGGGTTCCTTACAGATGCCCATGATCGGGCTCAGTGCGTTCCACTGGACCACCAGGGATATTGGACTTGGGGGGGGGGGACTGTACTGATGCCCGCGATCGGGCACATAGAGGTCCACTGGACCACCAGGGATATTGGACTTTTTTTTTTATAGTACAGGAATGCCCGCGATCGGGCTGCAGGGGGTGTCGGTCCCCGACGGCTGCCTGGCAGGGTGCCAGGTGCAAGTCGTCGGTCATCGGTGCACCTGCATGCTAATGGCATGCAAATGGGTCCGTAATGAGATGCAAATGGCCCCCTGTGCGCCTTGCATAAATTATGGTCCCATTTGCATGTCCCCTTTTGAATATCGCAGGTGCTGTGCATGGTGCAATGGCACTTGCGCCAGCGCATCTCCATGCTCCACTCCAGCCACTTGCGCTGGCGCAGTGCTACTGCACCATGCACAGTGGGGGTGGCCAGGGTACGATATTCAAAGGTGCTGTGCCATAGCGCAGTTCCGTTGAATATCCCCAAGGCCACACCCCTGCACAACAAAGTTGAGCTGCACCCAGGCTAGCGCCACAGCCTGGCGCAGTTTGAATATCTGGGCCAGTGTATCTAACCCAGTTTTGGATTCTCTCCCTCTTCTAACAAAATAACCAAAACAACCCCCCCCCCACCACCTGTCACATAGCGAGGGAGAGTCTACAAAAAAATCTGAAAAAACACTCAATCATATGAATCAAGTTCCTTCTATTCAAGAGAGCTCTTAAATCCCCTTCAAAACAGCCCAAGTCACTTATTTCGGTCTGAGTACCACAGTAGAAAAGTTCAAATAAGACAGACAAATCTCTTCAAGCTTTGCAGAAGTGGTGACCGTCAGAGGTCTCACTTCCAAAGGATAAAACCAGATGGTATTTCAGACAAAGTCAGCTCTCGCCTTGACTTTGAATGAATACACTAGTTCAATAAACAAAATTTTGACAGAATTACAGGCACTCTCACTGCCTGGGCCAGATCTCTTCACAGGCACTCTGAATCCAAAAAATGTTTTGTTAAATCCTTTCTTAGCCAGTTTTCCTTGCAGTTCAACAACAAAATTTCAGCAGTCTAACAGTTTCTCCGAGATAGGCAGGAATTTGTTTTCCAGGGAGCCACAGACAAAGTCAAACCCACACTTATCCAGGAGGTAATCCTGACCACCTAGGCAGACCCACTACTACAGTTTCCCGTTTGCGGCCTGCCCTACAGCAAGCTGCCCGAGAAAACCTAGGAGGTCCCAGTAAACTGCATCCACCCTACGGTGGACCCTAAACCAGTGTCTCCCGGAGTGGGACCACCCTACAGCGGTCACCTCCCACACCAGCACCAGGCAGACCCTCTGAGGTTCCCCCCCACCTTCTTAAGCCCCGACAGTCCACTTAAATGACCGATGAGCACAGGTAATCCATTTTTAATGAGCAGAGTCCATAATCTGCTTCTGGGGAGAACACTACCAAATTTAAAAGGTAAACCTTTGTTTGATACAGAGAAGGGGAGAGGTTACTCAGAGCAACTAAGGATGTTCCTCTGTTCAGAAGGCCTTTTACTGTGTGAGAAAGCACATGACCTTGTGCTTTGTATATAGGGCATGCGGTGAGACTCTAAAGAAACAGCCCCGAGAGAGTTGTAATCAGGTTAATGGTGGCAGCATGATAAAATAAGTGGACCAGACTGTATGGTGATTGGCAGTACCTCCATTATCTTATAACCACTCTATAGCCACCCATCTGGGCCAAAGACACTGTCAGTTCAAGCCCCAGGAATCCCTCACTATGCTTACAACTGCAAATCATTCCCCTGGAATGAGCTTCCTAGATACTAGAATGTTATGCTAATTATGGACTCTTCAAATGAAATTCACAACTCTGCTTGGTGGTCATGCTCACCTCTGTCCTCTAACGGCAGATTTATTTCTCTGCCTGAAGGAAGCAGTCGCTCTGAAGTCATCTCTTTTACTTCAGAGCTGTTTCATAGAATCTGTTAGCAGATAAGGACCATAAGGCCCACCTAGTCTGTCCATTTCCCTATTCACTGCTGCAGCCCCAGATCCTATTTGATCTGCGGCTGTCCTGCTCGCACATCTCCAGGGTACTCTTATGTCTATCCCATGCACTCTTAAACCTCTGTATTGTTTTCATACCCACCACTTCTGCTGGAAGGCTGTTCCGTGACTCCACCACCCTTTCGGTGAAAAAGTACTTTCTAATATTACCCCTGAGCCTTCCAACCTTCAGCCTCATATCATACCCCCTTGTTCTTGTGTTGTTGTTGTTCTTGGTCCTCGTAGAGCTTCTGGTGTAGCCCATCTACTATCTTTGTTGCCCTTCTTTGGACTGCCTTTATTTTGTCAATGTCCTTCCGGAGATGTGGTTTCCAGAATTGGACACAATACTCCAGCTGAAGTCTCACCAGTGATCTGTACAGTGGCATCACCACCTCTTTCCTTCTGCTTATTATGCCCCTCCCTATGCACCTCAACATTCTGTTTGCTGTCCCCACCACCTTTTCACACTATTTGGTCACCTTCAGATCGTCAGATATGGTAACCCCCAGGTTTGTCTCCTGACTTGTGGTGGCCAGAATTTCCCCACCCATCCTGTACTCCTCCCTTGAATTCCTGTGACCCAGGTGCATGATCTTGCACTTTTTAGCATTGAAACTCAACTGCTAGACACCCGACCACTCCTTTAATAGGCTTAGGTCCTTTCTCATTTTTTCCACTCCCTTCAGTGGGTCCACTCTCTTGTAGATCTTGGTGTCATCTGCAAAGAACCACACCTTTCCCTCCAGACGCTCTGCAATGTCGCAAATGAAGACATTGAATAGGACTGGCCCCAGCACCGACCCCTGTAGCATCCCAGTGGTGCTGGCCGTTTATGGTTTATTAGTTTCTGTCTTTATTTAGTTTAGTGTGTAGTTTAGTTTTTCAATAACTCTGCGTTAGTTAAGGTGTATTGTGTTGTTTTAATATATTTTCTTTGGTTCCACATTGGTTTCTAGGAACCAGAGAAAGGCCTGTTGCAGCATGTTTCCCGTTTTTAGGGAGCTGTTTCACTTTACTAAATTAAAAAATAAATAAATTTAGAAACCGCTTTGTGTTTCTTTGTTTTCTGGGTCCAGGTTCCCTATTTAAGCGGAACCGAGGTGCTATTGGGCTATACCTTCCTGTTTAAGCTTGTTATTACAGCGGTTCTTTTTAAAAAGGAACCAAACCGCATTTTTATATTCTGTAGTGCTGCACACTATCAATGGGTAGTTAGCACATATGGGTAATGTGCACCCCTATGAGGGGACGAGCACAACTCAAGGCAGCAAACCAGAATAGAATCCTGGGCACAGGAACATTTTGGACAGCAGAAACTCTTCAGTCTTTGCTGTGCCATTGAAACGGAAGCAGCACAGAAGATTTCTCTGAAGAAAATGTTTCTTTCTCTGTGTTTAATACTTTAGGGCTGTGATTCTGCAGAACAGGTTGGGGCTACCTGGTGATGGGGAGCATTCCAAAATATAAAGTCATGCCTGTTAAGCTGTGGCTTTCAAAATGGCTAACCTGCTTTTTCCCCATTTCCACTGCCTATTTGTGATTGGATTGGGGGCCTCATTCTGCCACACTGTCTTTAAGGGTGCATCAGGTAAGTGAATTTTTCTTCGTGAATTGTTAGGGTCTGGTAGCTAGTTTTGTTTTTTTCTTAGTGTTATCCCTCAAGTCTGTATTGGCATCGGACGCCCCTCCTCCCTCCAAGGGCTGTTAGTAGGAGTGTTATGTAGGGCTGTATCTATTTTTGTGCTTGAGGGACTGTATCTGAAACCACTTTTTGTTTGTGGGGATTTTTCTTTTCAAACAACATGAAGTCTTGCTGTACTCTGACAATTGCAGTGATTCCCAACCTTTGAACTGCCCCGGAGAACAAATAGTTAACTTTCTATGCAGGGCATAGAATGCTGAGCTCAAGCTCGGTTGAAGTCTCTGTCTGGAGTGGTTCAAACCTAAACTGTCATATTCTTTACTCCGCCTCACTGAACGGTCGCTCCGGAGATTTCTCCTTCAGCTCGGTTTGAAAGTCGGTTAAAGTTTTCAGTTTTCGTCAGTTTTTAAACCGAAAAAAGTATCCGCATGGTTGGTTCAGTCTCTGTCTGTGGTGCTATGAGTACTAGATAGGAATTGTTCTGTTTTTCTGTGTGAACTTGTAAAAGTGCGTCTCGGTTCAGCTGAACCGGCCATTTGTTAGTGAAATTTGTTTTCTTAGTTAATGTGTGGTTACTGGTTCTTATCGGTTCTAAAAAAAAACATGTTTTGAACCATTTTTTTTCCAATACCCGTGACACTGTTAGGAACCGATAAGGGAGTCTTGCCTGTCGGTTGCCGAAAAAAGGGTAAGTTTGGTTAGGTTGGCCATGTCTGAGAAACCCAAGAAAAAAACCGGGCCCACTGGGTTTCAACACTGCAGTGAGTGTGGGGAGGTCTTTGCTAAGGCCGATCCCCACACCATCTGTGTTGATTGTCTAGGGTTTGACCACCTCGATTCAGACTGCCAAATATGTAAAAACTTTCCCAAATCTACCCTTGAGAAGAGATTAGGTAGACTGAGGGAAAAGGAGGCCGAGAAGTCCGCTGACCCAGATGGCCAGCCTGGTTCGGTTTCGACCGAACCAGAAGGAGTGCCCTCTGACCAGGGCGATACTTCTTCAGGCAAAAGGAGAGCCGATTCCGAGGGATCAGTTCTGACAAAAAGAAAACGCAAAGATAAATCGACCGGTTTGGATCCAGAGGTTCATGTTCCAACCACCGAAGAGATAGCCAGGGCGATTCAGAGTGTGGAATCACTCTGTCCGGTTCCGACTGATCCGGCTCCTTCTGGCAGGGGTTCAGTTCGATTGGTTCCCCCGGTTCATGAGTATACCCTTGAAGATTTTTATGAACCAGAATTTGAAGAGGAAGGGGAATTTTAGGATGATGATGTAAGTGAAGGTCTGGATGTGCCTGTGGAACTGGACATCTCCCCAGAGAGACCTTCAGGTGTTTCCCCTCCTAGGCTTTCTGAGTCCCCTTCTCACTTTATGTTTTACAGAAAGGTGGCTGAAACCCTCCAGCTTCCTATGGAGGAGGCTGTGGAAGATCAAGAGGAGCCTGATTATGTAGAGATGATGGACATCCCAGAGTCCAGGAGACTGTCTATTCCCCTCCATAAATCTTTTGGGAAACAGACACAAAAAATCTTAAAGTCTCCTAACACTATGCTTCCTGTGGATAGAAGAATGGACAAGAGGTATACACTTTCAGGCTCGGACACGGAGTTCTTATATCAACAATGCAGCCATGTTGGGGTAGTGCAGGCTGCTGCCTGTGACAAGGCAAACATTCCCTTGGCTTCGCACCTCACTGAATTACATGAAGAAAATGGATGAGTACAGGACCACTTACAGGAGTGCTCAGGCCAAGGAAAGGCAGGCAACTCCTCAAAGGCAGCAGTCTAGGGGCAGGGGCAGGCCTTTTCAAAGGCCTTTTAACCAAGCACAGGCCTCTTCTTCCTTTTCTCAGAGGAGGTTCTTCAGAGGGAGAGGTAGAAGGGGGATGAGCAGGGCTGCATCCACTATGCAGCCTAAAGCCCCTGCCATGCAGACACCCTGATGGGCCTGCCCGGATCGACTCTCCTATTCCAGTAGGGGGCAGGCTGGCTTACTTTGTCCAGGACTAGATGTCTATTACATCAGATAAGTGGGTCCTGGAAGTAGTAAGACAGGGACTGGTTCTCAGCTTCAAAAAATTTCCAAAGATGAGAGCCAGATCTTTTCCACCTGCAAATCTCTAAGAAACCCTTGCCCTAGAGGCAGAGGTTTCTTCTCTCCTAGCTTTAAAAGCTATAGAGAGAGTACCTACCCTATACTGGGGCTAAGGACTGTACTCCAGGTACTTCCTGACCCCTCCAAAAGACAGGGGAGTGGCGACCCATCCTAGACCTAAGATATCTAAACAAACATCTTTTAAAACCAAAGTTCAAGATGATAACTCTGGCAATAATCCTTCCCTCTGTAAGGCCAGGGGACTGGCTAGCCTCCCTGGACCTCAAAGATGCCTACTTTCACATTCCCATCAGGTGCTCCCACAGAAAGTACCTCAGGTTCAAGTTGCCCTCAGGCCACTATCCGTTCAGAGCAGTGCCCTTTGGTCTAACCTCAGCCCCAAGGGTTTTCACAAAGTGCCTGGCAGTAGTAGTTGCCTTTCTAAGAAGGCAAAAGATTTCCATTTTTCCTTATCTGGACGATTGGCTAATAGTGGGTCAGTCTCCAGACCAAGTCAAGTCTCACCTACAAGTGACCCAGCAAGTGCTCACTTCTCTAGGATTTCTTCTCAACCTTTCCAAGTCAGTTCTCGAACCAGTCCAGCTTCTTACCTTTATAGGGGCAGAACTGGACACGCTCAGAGCAAGAGCCTTTCTTCCTCTAGAAAGGGCAAGGGTTCTTATAGAACTAGCTTCTTCCTTCAGCCTTCGGGTATCTCGACCAGCAAGGCATTTCCTCCAGCTGTTGGGCCACATGGCAGCTTCAACAGCAGTGGTCCAAGGGGCAAGATTCCAGATGAGGAATATTCAGTTCCACCTGAGAGCTTTCTGGTCTCAGAAAAAGGATGCCCTTACCAAACTGATCCCAGTGACTCTGACCTTGATCCAAGCCCTCCAGTGGTGGCAGGATCAGGACAATTTAAGACAAGGTGTTCCTTTTGTTGCTCAGCCTTGTTCAGTGGTCCTTACCACAGATGCTTCTCTCCTGGGCTGGAGAGCCCACCTGGGGTCCCTTACTGCCCAGGGGCTGTGGTCCCCCCAAGAATCCCTTCTCCACATCAGTCTTCTAGAGCTCAGGGCAGTTTTTCTGGCTCTAAAAGTGTTCTCACAGTCAGTACAGAACAAGGTGGTTCAAGTCAGAACAGACAACACCACCACCATGTGGTACATTAACAAGCAGGGAGGCACTCGGTCCACGGCCTTGTGCACAGAAGCCATGAAGTTGTGGTCCCTAGCTAATTCCCTGCAAACCACTCTTGTAGCAGTTCACCTTCCAGGCATGGACAATGTTCCAGCAGATGCACTGAGCAATATTTCTCAGAGCCATCACGAATGGTCCCTGGACCCTCAGGTGTTGAAAGTGATTTTTTCAAGGTGGGCCATTCCAGATATAGATCTCTTTGCAGCCCCAGACAATCACCAACTCCCTCTCTTTTGTTGCAGGCCTCCAGTCCTGGGCTCAGTCCCTCTGGATGCCCTGATCCTGAATTGGGAAGGGAAGTTTCTGTATGCCTTTCCCCCCTTCCCACTCCTGTTCAAAGTTCTGGAAAAAGAAGGTCTCAGCATTGCAAGGTGATTCTGATTGCTCCAGATTGGGCCAGACAGCCCTGGGTACCCCCTGTTGCTGTCCCTAGCAGTCCATCTTCCCCTGTCTCTTCCCAGGAATTAACATCCTCTCAGGGAAGGATTTGGTACCCCAATCTTCAGTCTCTCAATCTCAAAGCATGGCTTTTGAAGAGAGTTTGCAGATCTGCATCTTTCCTAAGGGGTTCTGGATATCCTCAAAGCTTCTCAAAAGCCCTCCACGAGAAAGACTTAACAACTCCAAATGGAAAAGATTCAGCATTTGGTGTTCTAAGAAGCATGTTTCTCCAGACACTGCTTAATTGCCTACTGTTCTGGATTATATGGTCCATCTTAATGGCCTAGGCCTCAGACCAGCTACTCTCAAGGTACACTTGTCAGCTGTCTCTGCATTTTTGTCTGTGGGGAAGTCTTCCGCACTATCTTCCCATCCTGTGTTCTGTAAATTTTTTAAAGGATTGCTTCACACCAGTCCTCCTTTTAGAGACCCTGCCCCTGCCTGGGATTTGAATGTTTGCATTGCTCAACTTATGCAACCCCCACTTTGAGCCTATGTCTTCAGCAGAGCTTAAGTACTTGACTTAGAAAACTGTGTTCTTGGTAGCCATTACCTCTGCCAGGCGTATCAGTGAATTGCAAGCCCTGTCAGTGGAACCTGATTTTATCTCATTTCACAGGGATAAAGTGGTCCTTAAAACCAATAGAAGGTTCTTGCCCAAAGTGGTTCAGACTTCCATTTAAACCAGTCTATGTCTCTCCCTGTTTTCTTCACTGATCATTCTTCCTCAGGAGAGAGGAGGCTACACAGTTTAGTAAAAGAGCCCTTAGTTACTACATAGAGTGTACCAAGGCTCACAGGTTTGACTCCCTCCAGTTGTTCCTCACTTATGGAGAAGTGGGGAAGGGCAAGCCTGCCACCAAAAGATCTATTGCCAGGTGGATTGTGTCTTGTATACAATGCTGCTATGAAAAGCTGGGAAAAACTCCATCCTCAGGCCTGAGGGCTCATTCCACAAGAGGTACAGCTGTTTCCCTGGCTGCTGCCAGGGATATCCCTCTCTTGGAAATTTGTCAAGCAGCCATCTGGAAAACAGTCCATACCTTTACCAAGCATTACTCTTTGGATATCCAGGCTAGGAGTGATGCTCGGTTTAGCACAGCAGTACTTTAGAGCCTATTCCCAAAGTAGGTTCTGTCCCTCCTCCTTGGAGGTACTGCTTGGTAGTCTGCAATTGTCAGAATACAGCAAGACTTCATGTTGTTTGAAGAAAAAATTACTCACCTTAGTAATTATGTTTCTTCTAATGGAGTCTTGCTGTATTCTGACCTCCCTCCCTGCCTCCTCTCTCAGAACCTGTTTTTGGGAAGTGGGTGTGCAGGTGCAGTGTTGCACCCCAGGGGTGGTTTTTTTTTTTTTGCTTGCACCCTCCTACTTTTGTTGGGTGCTGATTTATTATTGTTATTTATAGTACATTGGGTTTTGTTTTTGGGTTTCCTGACTTGAGTCTTCCTTGGGAATCCAAAACTTTTTTCAGCCAGTTGGCTATTAAGAATTTTTACAATTTCCACATAGAACTTTTAAGTTTAGTTGGTCTCGTAAGAATCTGACGGTTTAGGTTTGAACCACTCCAGACAGAGACTTCAACCGAGCTCGAGCTCAGCATTCTGTGCCCTGCATAGAAAGTTAACTATTTGTTCTCCGGGGCAGTTCAAAGGTTCGGAATCACTGCAATCGTCAGAATACAGCAAGACTCCATTAGTAGAAACATAATTACTAAGGTGAGTAATTTTTTCTTATTGTGTACCTGGGAACTGTGTCTTTCTGTTGGACTGTGTTTTGTCTGAGCCTGAGTTTTTCTACAGACTCACACTTCTCTACAGCTCTTTCTGGTTGTTGAGGTGTCTTCTCCATTTTCCTAATGTCTCTGCTGAGCCATGAAGACATCACCATTGTTAGCAGCCTGATTGTTGGGATTGCGCCCTTTTTCTTCCTCCTGGTGGCTGTTCTGCTCTGCAGCACCATCAGTTTTCTTGGCCTTAGGCTGGGGGCATCCTCACTGACGTGGTGATATCATGCGTAGCAGCGTGATGTCACAGGATCATGCACTCTCACATGTGCGTGTGTACTGTCTGGGCACTAGACACAGCAACAGAGAATGTCTTGGTATTTTTTTGGGTAACGCCGTGATCATTCATACTGACAAGCCTGTTTATAGACTGGTAAGAATGCTATTTTAGTGGCAATTTCTTCTCTTTGCCTGTACCTCGATTCTTAGTCCCTCAGTTACAGTTTGTTTTTCCTTGTAGCTCTCTGCCACAGCAGGAGGGAGGAGATCAGAGCCTTTTACATATCTTTGGGCAACCAAAAGAAAGAAAAAAAAAACATACAGAGTAGTTTTTGTGTATGCTGGGCTGTCATCTGTTATACAGCTATTGGCACCATGGCTTATTGGAGATTTATTTATTTAGTTTTTGTTAACCGGGTAGGTGCACTAACCATGACATGACTATTTTCAGGCACGACCCGGAAGAGTACAACAATCAAAGACAGGTACATAGCATGCACGAGTACAGTGAAATTACAATAGTATAGGTCAAAACGGTCAGTAGTAATGAATACATGCAGCCAGGACAATAACAATCAATGAAATTCACATAGAATTTGTGGCATAAAAACTCCACATAGTCGAGGAGGAAATAATACAACATAGCAGCAAAGAAATATTGGTCAAATTAGTCACAGCAGTGAAGGTTCAGATAGGCAGCGAAACAAGGCAAGAGCAAATTCCTGACTGGGCAGGATGCATTATCACGGCCTCCGAGACAAGACTCAGGTGTGCGGTTTGGGGTGGGGTGGGTGGAGAGATTAGCCTCAAGGAGATAGTAAGGGTAAGAAGCGCTATGAGGTAGGGTGGTGAAAGTCAGGTGAGAAAGCATCTAGTGGGTGAGTGGATTAAGGAGGATTAAAACAAATGCAGAGATCAGCAAAAGATAGATGCAGGTGCAGCTCCTTTTTGAAGCTGCCATGGGATCCTGATATTCAAAATGCTTGGAGGAGGGAGTTCCAGAGCTTAGGAGCAGAGTGATTGAAGGCAACAGAGCCTTTTGATGTTTTTCATCTAGGTACATTCAGCAGGGATTTATCTACCGAGCGCAGTCCATAGGAGGAGGTTTGAGGTACCAGCAATGTTGCAAGCGATGAAGGGGTCTGGTTTCTGAGTATAGAGTCAATCAGGGAGCCAAGAGAGTATCGACAGCAAGCCGAGGTGGATGACCAGCCCTAGTCCCTGTACAGTTGACAGTGGTGCTTAAGCCGAGGTGACGAGGAGGTGTACTGACAGATAGTTATAAGTGACATTCCACTTATGAAGGATGGTTTTGTGTGCAGTAGCAAAGGTCGGCATGCCGTAGGTGAGGGCAGGGAGTAATATGCCTCTGGCAATAGCAAGTTTATCAGAGGGAGTTGGCATGAAACTGGACTTGTAAGTGACCCCCAGTTTAGCATTCACTGCCTTGCAGGTGGATTGTATATGTAGGCTGAAGTCCAGGATTGGTCCCGAAGAATTCCCAGGTACTTAAAAGATGTAATGCATTCTGTTTGTATGCCACTATGGTCTTGCACCAACAGGGGAGTTTGATATCTATAGTTTTTAAAAGATGTGAGACCTGCAGAAGGGTAATGCGGTCCTCCCTGCTAGGCTGCTGTTGCCTCCATTGTGTTACTCAGGCTAATATGTCTGTCACGGTTCCCCCCAGTCAGAACCCTGAGCTGGGGGGGGGTGCACCTGGTGTACTGGCTGGCAGTGGCAAAGCAGAATTGCGTAAATCTTTCTTGTTGCTCATAAATGAGCTTTGAACTCTGATGTTCCACAGGGTATCCCTTCCGACACACCCCAAGCCGGGCCCTTCAGATTAGGGGGGCCCACACAGGCATGTCCAGGTGCACCAGAGCAGGACAAGACTGCTAACATAGATGTTTAGGCAGACCCTGACCTTGACTATACAGAGAGTCAGGAGGATGATACTGGGGACCTTGTGGAAAATCGTGACCCGAAAGTGCAACTTGATGAGGGGTACGGACCCTCTGATGAAGAGGAGGGGGAGTGGACAGATTCTATGAGGAGGATTCTGGTCCCTCCCTGTTCAATAGAAAATCCTCTGTCCTGTCTTATAACAGGGGCTTGTAGGACATTTCAGTTGAAGGAGGTGCAAACTGTGGAGGCCTTAGATGTGAATCCAATCCTGTCTGTGTCCTCCTGCACTCCAAATTGTTTTCCAAACTTTATACGCTGTGGCCAGATTATTGAACTGGAATGGGCAGGCACAGACCTGAGAAAATATCTTCCTAAACCTAAGGTGTGGTGTTTTCCTTTTATGGAAGAGAATACCCGCAAGTGGGACACTCCACCTCTGGCAGATAAGGCTGTGTGTATCTCTGTAAAGCACACAACTATTCCAATTGGTGGCTCTCTGGCCCTAGCTAATGCATAGAAAACATGGAAAACATAGACTCTGATGGCAGATAAGGACCACTTGGTCCACTTAGTCTGCCCATTTCCGTACCTACTGGAAAAGCTGCAGCACCTAGTTAACCAACAGCGTATTTCTTCCTACCCCCCACAAGAATTGCCTTATGTCTGTTCCATGCATTCTTGAATTCCCCCACTATTTTTGACCCCATGACCTCCTCAGGAAGGCCGTTCCATGTGTCCACCACCCTCTCTGTGAAAAAATACTTCCTCGCATTGCCCCTGAGTCGTCCCCCCTCTATCTTCAAATTGTGTCTCCTTGTTCTTGCACATATCTTTTTCTGAAAGATGCTACCATCTTGGACTTTGTTGATTCCCTTGATGTACTTAAACGTTTCTATCATGTCCCTCCCTTCCCTCCTTTCCTCAAGGGTATACATATTAAGGTCCTTTAGACTGTTTTCGTATGGCTTCTGTTGCAGACTCTGCACCATTTTAGTTGCCCTCCTCTGGACTGCCTCCATCCTGTCTATGTCCTTGCAGAGATGGGGTCTCCAGAACTGCATGCAGTACTCCAGATGGGGTCTCACCAACTGTCTGTAAAGAGGGATACCAACTTCCTGTTTTCTACTGGTGATGCTTCTCCCTATACATCCCAGTATCCCCCAGCCACCCCTACTGCCTTCTCACATTGCTTGCTAACCTTTAGGTCATCTGTTATGACTACCCCCTAGGTCCCTTTCCATTTTTGTACACATGATAAGCAAGTGGATGCTCCGTGCAGAAGAGCCTTCGCTCCAAATGGAGCAAACCTCCACACCTCCTGTGCTTATTTTATTGTCGCCAGAGCACAGAACATATGGGTTACAGCTCTGGGTAGTTTTGTTCCCCCAGATTCTGAAGGGGTGAGTATTTTGCAGCTGGTATTCACGGCCTTCAGCTTTCTAAGGGATGCCATGAGACCTTACGGATGTCAGTTCAATCAGCTTATGACATTATGTTTCCCATGCGGGGTGTATGACTGAGGCATTGAGTCACGGACCAGGCATTGAAGGCCAATCTGTTTAATCGTTTGGGGGAGGCCTGTTATTTTGATTAGGCCTGGAAGACATTTTGAAAGATATTCAGGATAAAATGGGATATCTTCCGATATCAAGACAGCAGCAAAAGGCCAGTTCAGCACCAAAAGGTTGAGGAGGCACATGACAGAGGCAGTATCGAGGGGGTTTCCATCCCTTTTGAAATTTTGGAAACCAGCAGAGTAAGAGAGCTTAGTCTGGATTCAAGGGCAATAGTGGCAGTGGAGCCTTTGCTCAAAAACATAATGGAGGTCCAGGACAATGAGGTAGCATATCACAATGAGGGTATGCAGGCCCATCACTGCCTCCCTTGATGGAAGACTGCAGAATTTCTATACAAGATTGGCCCAAATAACGTCTTGGGTCCTGGAGATACTGGCATTAGGTTACGCAATAGAGTTTGCAGCTATTCCCACAAAGAGCCATTTTCTACAGTCCCCTGTAACAAAGCACCCAATAAAGAAACAAGTAATGCCTCAAACTTTAGAGCACCTCAGACAGAGCAGGGCAATTATTCCAGTACCTCACAATGAGCAAGGCCAGGGATGCTACTCAATTTACTTTGTGGTTCCCAAGAAGTTGGAAAGCTTCAGACCGATTCTGGACGTGAAGCACCCAAACAAGTTTATCTGCCACACATACTCAAGATGGAGTGCCTACAGTCAATCATTTGGGCTGTCCAGACCGGGGATTATCTAGCATCCATAGGTCTGAGGGATGCATATCTCCACATTCCCATTCAACAGTCTCACCAGAGGTTCCTCAGGTTCACGGTTCTGGGGCAACACTTCCAGTATAGAGCACTTTCTTTTGGAGTGACAACAGAATCCAGGGTATTCTCGAAGGTTCTCATAGTCCTGGTAGCACAACCGAGGCAGGAAGTGCATGTCTATCCTTGCCTGGATGACTTACTCATTTTAGTGCCTTCTGTCCCACTGGTGAGGAAATCATGACCCTGGAGATCCTGGAGTCCCATGGTTGTGTAGTTACTCAGGAGAAAAGTTCCCTCAACCCATCTCAGAGCCTGGCACACCTGGAAGCAGTGTTCAGGACAGATATGGGGAAGGTCTTCCTCTCAGTAGCCTGGAAAGAGATCCAAAGATGAGAGGTTCAGTGATTGAGAAACCAGTCATCAGCTTCAGCTCACAGCCTACTACGGATTTTGGGTCTCATGACTACAACAATAGGACTAATTCTGTGGGCTCTCTTACACATGTGACCCCTTCAGATCAGGTTGCTGGCAGCCTGGGATCCGATCTCGGAGGACTGTCAGGCCATGATTCCAATTACCCCAACCCTTTGACAGTCGCTTAATTGGTGGGTGAGCTAAGAGAACCTAAGCAAGGGGTCCCCCCTTTGAAGTCCTCCTGAGTTGATCCTGACAACCAATGTCAGCTTCTCAGGGTGGGGTACAGTCATGGACCATCTCTGGACCAGTTCGGGGGCCTTGGTCTGTACAGGAACAGCACCTACGTATTAGTGCATTGGAGATGAGGGCAGTACACCTTGTTCTCATTCACTGTTGCGAGCTAGTACAGTTAAAAGTCATGAAAGTAAGGTCAGACAACACTGTCACAGTGGTGTACATAAACAATCAAAGAGGCACAAAAAGCAGGAAGATGCTAAGAGAAGCAACCAACCTGCTGCTGTGGGCAGAGAAGAATCTTCTTGCTTTGTTGGCAGCTCACTTGGTGGGAGAGTTGAATGTACAGACCGGCTGACTAAGCTGTGAGAATGTCCACCCAGGGAAGGGGATGCTGAACTTGGAGATGTCTTACCTTCTGTGCAGAAAGTTTCGGTCATCCACAGATCGATCTGTTCGCCTTGAACCAGAATGCTCAGGTGCAGAGGTTCTTTAGCCAATACCAGTATCCACAGGCAGAAGTAGTGGACGCTGTATCACAGAAGTGGAATTTCTGCTGGACATATGCTTTCCCTCCTCTGTCGCTCCTTCGCCTCAAGGTCATATGCAAAATAAGACTTTTAAAACAAAGCTTTCTTCTGATAGCTCCAGAATGGCCAAGAAGGTTGTGGCTCTCGGACCTAGTGATTATAGTTCAGCACACACCATTTCAACTCCCAGTCTGGGGGGACCTTCTCTCCCAAGGCCTCATTCGGAATCCTGAACCAGGTTTTTTTCAGAAAGGAAGTGGATACCCTGAAGGTTGCCAGTAAGAACCCCACATTTGCAGCTTATGCTTGTGTATGGACCACTTTTATGGCTTGGGCCAGGGAGAAAATATCTGGCTTTTAGAAGCCATGGTTCTGCAGATTTGGGATTTTTTGCAGGCAGGAGTGGACAAAGGTTTGGCATTGAGCACCTTGAGAGGTCAGGTATCACTACTTGGAGCCTCCCTGAGCTTGTCTGTAGGGACTAACCAGGAGGTTATACAATTTCTGCAAGTGGTTAGCAGAAGCTGCCATCTGTTTCGATTCCCTGTCCCTCCATGGGATCTGAATCTGGTTTTGAATGCTCTTTGTAAAGAACCCTTGCAAACTCCTTCTTCAATGTCGCATGGCATTCTGTCATACAAAGTGTTTTTTTTTTTATTTGCTGTTTGCTCAGCCAGAAGGATTGGTGAACTTCAGGCCTTGTCTCACAAAGAGCCTTACCTTATCATTCATAAGGACAAGGTTATTCTAAGAATGGTTCCGTGTTTCATTCCAAGAGTTTCTGCATTTTTTCACATCAATCTAGAGTTCTGTCTTCCATCCTTCTGTCCACTGCTGACTCATCCAAGAGAGCAAGAGTTACACTAGTTATATTTGTGCAAGGCAATTAGGACATACTTTAAACAGACTGCAGAGTTCAAGAAATTGGATAGGCTGTTTGTGCTCTTTGGAGCAGCAAAATAAAGGCAAAAAGCCTCCAAGGCTACCTTAGCTAGGTGTGTGAGAGTTTGCATTGCCAAGGCTTATGTTGCAGTAAAGAAGAGATCTCCAGCTCTCATGAAGGCTCATTCCACCAGGGCTATGGCCACCTCCTGGGCAGAGAGAGGGGAAGCATTTGTGTTACAAATGTATAAGGCAGCAATGTGGTCCTCTGTTCATGCAGTCACTGAACACTACAGAATGGATGTTCAGAGCTCCGCTGATGCAGCCTTTGGTCGCAGAGTTTTGAAGGTGGCAGTTAGCGGATACATTTCATTCCCTTTTGAGGTTGCATATGGGGCAATAGTCTCCCCCACCCAGTTTGATAATGGGTAATGCTTGTTACAACCCATATGTACTGACAACCCGTTGACAATGTGAAGTGCTACAGAAAGAAGAAATTTCTTTATAAATGCAGTAATTTTCTTTTGTTAGCTCCAACATTGTCAATGGGACCTCTCCCGGGAGCCTGGCTCCTGATGGAGAATATTGCCTTCTCCCCCCAGGAATTCTCTAGCATCTATTGACAGATGCAGTATGCCAGCTGGATTCAGCTGCCCCGGAGAGGAGGAGTCAATGCAAATGAGGAAGGCATTGGCCAATCAGGATACAGTTAGAGTAGAGTGTTGCCTGCAGTTAGCCTGAGGGACCTCAGAACTTTTTCTCCGCTTAACTGACAACACTGCCCCGGAGCTCTCCTCTTCAGAGATCTTCCTGTACCATTTTCTTTCTTTTTGAGTGCTGCTTTTAAGGTATTTTGTACATTTTCTTCATTTTAGCTATTTTTACCACATCTGCGCTTGGTTCCGTGAGCTGGATTTTTTGTGTTTTCCTGCTTCCAGCGCTTTTATTCTGAAGTAAAATTCCATCAAAGCGATAAATTGCGCCATTTTTATTTAATTTGTTAGTTTTTAGTATTTATCGGTGATTTTTAATGCTTTTGCGCTAAATCATTGATTTGTTTTTTTTGCGCACATGTGCAATTTATCCATTGTGCACTATCGCGAATTCTTGGAACCCTTTTTTCTCTATTTAAATTCAAAATGATTAATATTTGAAGGGTAATCCCCTCTCTTTTGGGGTGAGACTCTCTTGTTTGCTGTGCAGTGGGCTTTGTTGACAAGAGGTGTGGAGGTGGTTCTGTTTTTTCCTCTTTGTGAAAAAACAATCCCTTAAAGTTTATTTTGATTTGTTTAAGCTTTGGCCTAACTATTATTGTCTGGTCTTTCAGTCTACCTCCCCCTCCTCTAAAAGGGCTAAGGAGGGTACCTCAGGTTAACACAGAAGAAATGACAAATCCCCTTGGGACTTCTATTATTACAAGTCTGGTTCTGTAGTAGTTGTTTCTCTGTCCAAGCTTTAATTTGAAAATAGGCAGGGTGCCCTCTTCCCTGCACAAAGATAGAGAAGAATCTCCTCTGACCCTCCCTCCTGAAGGACTTAGGGAGTCATCAGGGGTTGATAAAATGATGCCCTCTGCAACTGAATTTCTGAGAGTTTGGCAGTTATTCCAGACTTTATATTTCTGGGCATGTTCCTCTCCATGTTAATCCTTATGCCCAAGGATATTATTGTTATTATTAGTAGTAGTTATTTAGGAGAGGATTTTCCTTCATAAACTCCTCTCAGTACCCACTAATTCCAGTCGGTCACCCTGGGGTTGATTCAGGTTATGGTATAATGAGGCATTTATATTCAACTGGTGGACTCCCTGGACTTTTCCCTCCAGGACGACACCGACAAAGAGGTGGAGGATGATGACTTCATAGATCTGGTGGTTGCTCCCCTCCAAAGAAGTTGACAACTCTCTGAAGACAACTACAGGTAGATTCTGGAAACCCCTCCCTCTCTTTCGGGGTTGACAGAAGCATTCAGAGGAAATACCAGCTCTGTAAGTGTTCTGCTGTTTTTATCTGTACACTTTCAGATTAAAGAGAGTTAGTGCAAACAGCAGCCTGCTTCTCAGCCTTGTGCCACTGTCTGTTTTCCCTCCAGAGATAGACTCTAGATAATCATATACCATGTGTAAGAAATTTTACATAAGGTCTCCTACCTTTGTAGCATACGCTATTATATATTAAAGTTTTTTGATGTATCCTATCCTTACCATAGTGCGACAGCTCTGTAGCACTGTTCACAAGGAGATTTGCTGAAATACCCAAGTGGCATATGGTAGCACTATGCTCCCATAGCCTTAAGTCATAACATTACAACTTTTAGAGTCACTTCCCTCAGGCTTGCCTGTCTGAAAAGTTCCAGGCTTTTGGGTTATGCTTTGGTACAAATTCTGGTTTGTCTTTATGGCAAACTAAAGCTGACAGGCACGTATGGATGAGTTTACTCTCCAGTACTCAGTTAAAGGTAAGCATTCCTTCCCCAGAAGTCTCAGGATAGAGGGGCTTCGGGTAGGAATTATTCTCCCTTTAACCTTTATTCCCTACGCCAGCACATTCGGAATTTTCCAAATGTGAAGTTTTCCAGGGGTTTAGGCAGGAAGGCTCTTTTCATTCCTGGTAATTCCATTTTCTTCAGTTACTTTTCTTCTTGGTTCAAGTTTTTAACCCTTTCTTTGGTTGGTGTGAAAAAAAAAAGAAAAAGAAATAAAAGGAGATAGATGTATGCAGATATAGACATATAAATATATATATGTACATGACAAGTAAATAAATAACTAAAGTTTACCTCCAAGTGCTGCATTCTGTGTTTTTCTCCAGTAGCATGTCAGCAGTGGGAACTATAGCATGTCAGCAGTGGGAACTAGAGCACTAGAACTTCGTGAGGATCAAAGTCGAGAAAGGGTTCCCTTCTCCTTGGCAGTTGGACCTTTTTTTCAGGCTATTACCTGAATTTTAAAGGAAAATCGGGAACAGCAAATCATTATCAATTTTCACAACCTGGGGTAAGGATGCTTCCTTGACTCAGGTCTTTCTTTTGCAAACGCAGGGGATTCTCTTGTCTTCCTCACTACATTCTATGTTCTCAGTTCCTTAGCCCAGGGTTTTCTCAGGCGGCTACCAGTTTTCTTCCATGCCATTTAGACTGCCTCCAGAGTGTTCTCAGATACGGAGTTAAAACCAGACTGTTCTCCAAGTATCTGGGTAGTTTGGCGGTTCTCACCTGAAGACAGGGAATCTCAGGTTTCCTTCTCAGAGGCTTGGCTGTCCTTAGCCAATTCATCTTGACTTTGGTTTTCAAGCCCTAAGTCTGACATGTTATTTCCTACAGTCTTGTTTTTTTTTTGTACCTACTAGAAAAAAGTTCCCTAATCATCTAAATCTCGGCAACTCTAAGGGGGCAATGCTCATCTCTTGTCAGAGGAAGTTTGTTCCCTGTATGTAGTGCATAATTTGGTCACTAGAGTCCCAGAGGCTAGACCTCTAGGTCAAATTCCAAATAAGAGAATTTTTCGCGAAGCCTTAACTCTGTTACAAGCTGGACTGGTGTAAGGAAACAGTGAACTTCATACCTCTCCCATTCAAATCTTCTGTACAGAGGCTTCCTTCCGGTGGGTGCTTCCCTTTGGGGGGTTCCATCATTGGGTCTTGGTTTCTGAGAGAGTCCTTCTTTCATCAGTCCCTGGAATCTCAGAGCATCTCTATCAGGCCTTCATTTTTTCAGTCCAGAGGTCATTTAATACAGAGAGGACTGGATGATAGTCCTGCCCTGTATCACACCAACGAGCATTTGGGACACAAGGCTTCCAATCTCTCTGCAATAGCTACGAGTTTTGATCTCTAGCTGGCTTCTTTGGAGGTGTCTTAGTCACTCATCCATCTGTCAGACAAGGACAATACTTTGGCATAGTCAGGGCCAGCGTAAGTGGGCCCTTTGGCAGATCCTTTAAGCCGCATTAGTCAGGGCCACCGCAAGTGAGCCCTCAGCACACAAGTCCTAGCCACGTCGTTCAGGGGGTAAGGTCAGGTCCAGATCTGAAGCAGCCCAAACCACCAGTTTTTTCTTTTTCCTGCTGCAGAGCCCAGGTCGGGGTTCCTTCCAATGGACTTTCTTATCTCAAGACTGGTCGGAGAAGTTTTCTCTCTCCCATATAGTCCTTGTTTCCTAAGTACCTCTCTAGTTAGGGAATCAGCCACCATGATCCTGGTGGCTTTGGACAGCCTTGGTACTTTCTGCTAAAAAAATGTTTCAGTTAAACAGCCTTCTGGCTGCTTTCGTTTCCACAAGCTACTTCCTTTCTCACACAGGAGTAGCATTTCTCAACTCCCAGTCTTTTCTCCTCAAGGCCTGGTTCTTGAGAGGCTAGATCTCTTAGAGTCCCTGTATCCAAACAAGGCCTGGAACGTCTATGAAAAAGAAAAAAAAAGTTGTAGTACCACGAAAACCTCAGTTTCCTAGTGGAAGCGTTTTTTCCCCTTGGTACAAGGACAAGAACCTACAGTTTTTCAATCCTCTTTCCTCTCATGACTGGATTATTTAGTTCATATCCAGGCATTACTGTCTTGTACATGGAACTAGTTTGGTCTTTGTGACTTGTTTCCTGTGAAAATATAAAGGGTTTTATTTTCTTACTGACAGTAGGCCTCTTATTTGGGAGTACACCTAGCGGTTACTCAGATTCTTTTTCTGTTAGGCAAGGGAAATCTGTCATTTTTCAGACCATTTCAAAAAATTCCACAAGGGGCTGTTTTACTTCCAGACCCTTCTAGGGACCGGAGTTTTTTCCCATGGAACACAAACCTCTGTATATTCAAGTTCATGGGTGTCCCTTTGAACCTGTGGCAATTCTGTCCTGAAGCGAGTAACATCGAAGACAAACTTTCTACTTGTCTTTTCCTCTGTCAGACGGGTTGCAGAGTTTCAGGTTTTCCTTTTAGGCCTTATCCTGTCAGTGCCTTTAAGAACAATTTAGTTCTCTAGATGGATAGGAAATCCTTTTCCCAAGTGTCTACCATTTCCACCTTCATCAACCCCTTTTCTCTGCCTGTACTGCTCTCAGGCAAGTCCTGTCTAGGCTATCGCAAGCTGCTCAGATGGGGCATGAATTAGTCCTGCCGGTCTGTGTCAGCGGTCCTAGCAGTTCAGGTACTGTCATTATCATCCCTTCCTTTCCTGCGTTTTCGCAGAAAAGGAGAAATCAGTGACCAAGAGTATTTTCCCCATGGGACCGTTTTCCCATATGTCAGGTCTGGTACAGCAAGGCTGACATTTAGCCCTTCTCGTGCTACTTCTTGGAGAACAGCTGCCTCTTGGGCAGCGTTCAAGGGTATATCCTTACTAGAAGTGTGCAGACCACTTGTTTGCAATTTACTTCTCTCATTCAATAAGATCTTTTCTTTGGATGTGTAGTCTGATAGGATGCCAAATTTGGCAGGACAGTACTTCAGAGCCTCTTCTTAAAATAGGTTTCTGTGCCCTCCTCCCAACTACACTGCTTCGAAGTCTGCATCTGTCAATAGATGCTAAAGAATTGCTGGGGTGAGAAGAAACAATTACTCACCAAAGTAATACTACTTCTTCCCAGGGATTCTTTAGCATTATTGACACTCCCACCCTTCCTCCCCTGGAAACCTTGTCTAAAGGCTCTGTTAGGGGACTTAGCCAAATTTGATGACTGTCATTCATTCGTGTGATTAAAAAAAATAAATACATTTTCATAATAGTGGGTTAGAATATATGGTGGGTCATTGCTAACAGTTTATTTGCCACTAGCGGGCACAGTTTTTGCTCTTTTTCAGCTCCGAAATGCGTTCTGGGGTCCCTCAGGCTGACTGCAGGCAGCACTCTACTCTAACTGTATCCTGATTGGCCAATGCCTTCCTGATTTGCATTGACACCTCCTCTCTGGGGCAGCTGAACCCAGCTGGCATACTGCATCTGTCAATAATGTTAAAGAATCCCCTGGAAGAAGTAATATTACTTTGGTGAGTAATTGTTTTTAGTATGCCCTGGGATGTTTGTTGTATTCTCAGAAATTTTTTTGATTGTAAGTAGTTACATCCTTATATGATTTTTCTGCTGACTTAAAAAAGTTATGCTGCATAATATTTGGTTGCAGGCACGCAGGTTAATAGGTTTTGATTTTTCTAAACAGTGAGTGGTGCCTTTCTGCTACAGGTTAGTGCTTATACTGTTTGCAGTTCTTTCTAGTGTTATATACCTTTTTATAGAATCAATCATAGAATCATAGAAATCTGGCGGCAGAAAAGGACCGTCTGGCCTATCGAGTCTGCCCTCCCATCTCATTACCTATGTCACAGGACCTCCCCTTCCTCCCACTTGCCAACCCCTTATGTCTGTCCCATGCCCTCTTGAATCCCTCCACTGTTTCTGCCCCACCACTTCCTCTGGTAGTTTATTCTAGGCCTCCCCCACCCTCTCCGTGAAGTAACTCCCATCACCTTGCCCCTAAATCTTCCTCCCACCAGTCTTAGACTATGCCCTCTAGTTTTAACCCCCACCTTCCTCTTAAATAAGCTCCCCTCCCTCACCTTATTGATCCTCTTCACATATTCACTTCTCTATCATGTCCCCCCTCTCCCTTCTAGTCTCCAGTGGGTACAGATCCAATTCCCTCCACCTCATATGACTTCCCCTGCATGCCATGCACCATCTTGGTTGCCCTTCTTTGCACAATCTCAATCCCATCTATTAATAGTTTTACCCAGTCTCATACTAGCTCATTAAGAAGACTAAAGAAGATTCACCACTTGAGAAATGCAGAAGGCGAACAGCCTTCCATCCTTACGCTCACCAGAGGAGGTAGGGAATTGTTTATTGTATCTTCTTCTTAAGGGTTATGCCTGCAAATTTGATATAATGGGTTCTTACAAAAGGAGCAGTATAAGCCGGACATGTTTAATTTAGTTTTTCATGCCTCATATTATAATGGGCACTGTGAGGACCAATGTGACTGGAGAGTTTCAGCTGTCTGGAGTTTTCATGTGCTCTGAATTCTATGCTGGATTGCAGCTTTGGGCTGTGCCATTTCCCCTAGTAGGGGTGCACATTACCCATATATACTAACTACCCATTTACAATATTGGAGCGAACAGAAAAGGAAATTACGGTATGCATGAAGAATTTTTTCCTTTTTTAGGTGTGTTGGGAACCAACGTGATCCTCTACAGTTGTCAGTGTTTGGCATGATTGACAGGCCCAAAAAGAGGATAGGACCTGCAGATTTAAAAAATTGTAAAATCTTTTTCCAACTCTCAGCTAAGGCAGCTTGCCACTAGTTTTGTTTGAGATGCCAGGGTTCCGATCACAATTTGATCAATTGTGAACTCTCTATTAGATTTTTCCCTAAAACACAAAAGAAAAGGGCTAAAAAATTAGACCTGAAGGCTTCTCAGTCTGCCTCTATGTCAATTTAAGGCTGAAAGTAGGGTCCAGCTTCTCAAAATAAACAGAGAGATAAGGCTGGTAAAGATGGTTCTGAGGTAAGGGTGTCTGAATGGGGGAGCCCTGAATCCAGCAAAAATAAAACAGCCTCTAAGCAACCATCAGATTTGGTACCTGCTAAGAAAAAGCAAAAAAAAAAGCATATCGCTGACCCTCAGTCTGTTCTTCATCCTGAAGAAAGAAAGGAGATGCCTCTGGGCAAAAATAAGATGCCCTCAATAGAGGACATTCCTAAGGCATGGCAGTTCCTCCAGGCTTTCCAGGCTATGGAGAGCTTCATTAATATGCCTGCCCCCTCCTCAGGCTAACAGTTCCAGTGCCTGTGGAGGAGAAGGAGGCTGCATTTTACTACCAGGAAGAGGAAGAAGGAGAACCCATAGAGCCTGATGTTTCTCCTGAACAAGATTTCAGTTCCCTTCCTCACCTCTCAGATGACCACATCTCACACAACTCCTTTGTGAGGCAAATGGTCAACACTCTCAATATCTCAGAGTGGAATGCAGGGGCGGTCTAGGCTTAGCTTTTCCGTGCACTCAGTGGGAAGACTAGGTTCATTTGAACGTGTGGCAGTATGTGGGGGTCCGGACACAGGTTGTGGAATTCTCCTAATTTATCACCCCCCCCGAGGGGGTGAATTCCTGCAGGAGGTAGCCAACCTCATCGCCAGCGAGACATTGGAGTCCCCCCGGTGTTTGGTCCTGGGGGACTTCAATGTCTGGCCCATGACGAGAAATCTAGGCTAGGTTAAAACCTCCTCCAGACTATGTCTCTGGGCTTGTCGCAGGATGTTTCCACTGCAACCTACCAAGACGGCCACATTATGGACCTGGTCTCACTGGAGCTTGAGGTTAGTAACCTCAAGACTGACTGGGTCATTTGGTCTGATCACTGCACGGTCGGGTTGTTGCTTGGGGCTGTGCCTGAGAGCCCTCCCCCTACTGAGATGGTCAGTTATCGTCCTTTGAGGGGTTTGATCCCGGAGGGATTCTTGGTGGTGGCTGATCTATCTACTGTGGACACTGCATGTGTTGGGGGTTTGGGCATGGCGGTTGCCACCTATAATAGGGTGATGACAGCAGAGCTCGACTCTCTTGCATCAGCCCGTGTATGACCATGATCTTCTCACTTGAGGTCTCTTTGGTTTGATGGGGCACACAAGGCGATGAAGATTATGGGTCGGAGGCTGGAGCGCTGCTGGCGGAAGTCATACCTGGAGGTGAATAGACTGGCCCTGCACTCACATTATTGTCAGTATCGGGGCAATCACTCATAAGAAGGCAGAGTTCCAATCCAGAGAGATTGCTGCTGGGAAAAATCGACCTGCTGTGTTTTTTTGGACTGTGGACAGGCTCCTAAACCCAGCCTGTCTCCAGTCGAAAAAGACTTTTTCTGATGCCTTGTGCAAAGAGTTTGCTCAATTCTTCTCAGACAGTGTGTTCATCATATGGCAGGGCATGCCGCCAGTGATTGTCTGGATCGTCCAGAGAGTACTCCACCTAGTTGGGGGGAGTTTATATCAGTGGAGGTATCGGAGGTCATTGGGGTTGCTTCCGGGTTGAAGCACTCATACTGTGAACTGGACCCCGTGCCGAAGCGTTTCTTGATGAGATGTGTTGACACTGTTAGCCCAGTGTTTGCCTTGATTGTCCAGTGCTCTTTGAAGCAGGTGATTTTTTGTTGATGCCTTGAAGGAGGTGCTGGTTCATCGCCTCCCGAAAAAAAAAAATTGCTAGACCCTGACGTCAAGGCGAATTACCATCCGATCTCCGACATCCCATGTTTGGGAAAAGCTGTCGAGAAGGTTGTGGCACAGTAACTTGAGGAGCACCTCATGTCCTTTGATCTCTATGAACCATTCCATTCTGGTTTCTGTGTGAGGCATAGTACAGAAACTGCATTACTTTGAGTGCATAATGACCTCATTAGGGCTAGAGATCGGGGGGAGGAGACAATTCTAATCCTCCTCAATCTGTCTTCAGCCTTTGACACGGTAGACCATTGTGTGTTGCTTGACTGCCTGAGGGAATTTTGTGGACTCATTGGCCCTGTCATCTGCTAGTTTGAGTCATACCTCACAAACAGGAGATAATGAATAGTGATTTGGAATTTCTCCTCCTTCTCCAGCCTCCTGTTGTGTGGTGTACCTCAGGGTTCAAGTCTTGTTACCAGTGTTGTTTGCCATGTACATGCTGCCCCTGGGTGAGCTCATTAGGAAGTACAGCTTGGGTTTTCTTGCTATGCTGATGATACCCAGCTGTATTTTTTTTTTGCCTCAGGAACTTCTTGTGCGGTGGAAGTACTAAACGGCTGCCTTGCCGAGATAAATGACTGGATGGTCGCTGGTTGTGACTGAACCCTAACAAGATGGAGGTACTGATGGTGGAGTCGAACAGAAGATGGAACAGGTTGCTCTCTGGCACCGAAACCGGTTTATTTCTGAGATCTGTGCCATTGAGGACTTCCTCTAGGGTGAAAAACCTTGGAGTGACCTTTGACAGCGGATTCTTATTTGATTTTCAGGTGTCATCCATTGTCCAGACAAGCTTTTGCTGTCTTAGGAATACCACCAGGGTTAAGTTCCTAGTTCCGTCTGTGGACCTCCCCACCTTAGTGCATGCCTTCATGGCATCCAGACTTGATTATTGTAATGCGTTCTACCTCGGGGTCTCGGGGGGATAACCTCTGCCGACTGCAGCTAGTGCAGAATGCGACCGCTAGGCAGCTAATGGGGCAGCTGAAATTCTGCCATATCACTCCAGTTTTGCATGATCTGCACTGGCTGCCAGTGTGATGGAGGATCCTCTTTAAGGTGGGCTTGCTCACCTTTAAGGTCCTATGTGGGCAGGGCCCTGGTTACCTGTTAGACCTTGTTATACCTGCTGCCTCGGTCCGCCCCCTCCAGTCCTCCTCTAGGGGCCTACTGGAGATTCCTAGGGTAAGGCTTAAAACTGTTGGTGACAGAGCATTTAGTGTAGCTGACCCCATCCTGTGGAATTCGCTTCCTTCATCAATTCGGGAGGGACCATTTGGTTGAGGATTTTAAGGCCCACCTCAAGGCCTTCCTGTTTAATCAGGCTTTCCCAGACCTCAGATATTAGTCCTCCCTGGGTACCCTGCTTTTTTGTTTGAGTTTCAGTTTTCATAGAGATATTTATTAATTATATTTATTCATGCTGATATTTTATTGTTTTTTTATATTGATTTGTATTACTGTATTGATAGTGTGCTTTTACTGTTTGGCATCCAGAGCCTCTGGGATTGGGTGCTATAAAAATGAAATTTGCCTTGCCTTGCCTCATTGCTGAAGACTGCTGAAGATGAACATGAAGTGGAGTTCTTGGATATGATGGGCTTAACCCCCACAAAAAGGTTGCTTTTGCCCATCCACAAATCCCTCTAAAAGGCCACTTGCAAAGTATTGTCAGCACCCACTTCAGTTATTGGCATAGACAAGAAAATAGAATAGAAATATCAGGTGTACTCCCACCCTGATCATGAGCGAGTGGTACAGACTGCCGCCTGTGATAAGGCCAAAATACCCCTTTCTACCCAGCCTCTAGGAAAGGATTCCAGGAAGCTGGACAGTATGGGCAGAAAAGTATATATCTCAGCTTCTGTGCTTTTAAAGGCAGGCACCATACATGGCCTACACAGCTCAGTACCAAAAAGCCCTCTGAAGCTCCATTTTGGTAATGAGCAAGAAAGCTGCTGGTGACTTGGCACAACATCTGGCAGACACAGCAAAGCTCACCATGGATGCCACTAAGTACCAGTTCCACATGGCAGTAGACACCAGTGACACTGTATCTAGGGTCATGGCACATGCAGTGACCCTAGGAAGCTTTGATTGGCTCAGAACCACAAAACTCTCTCGGGACACTCAAACAAAAGCAATGGATTTCTCATGTGAGGGAAATTCTTTGGTGAGGACAGAGGATTACATTAAAAAAATGGATGAGTACAAGACCACTGCTGAGCCCACCAAGACTAAAAGGTCTGCTGAACAGGCATCAGAACCAGTGCCTGCCAAGAAAAAGCAGAAAGAAAAGTATGTCACTGCCTCTTCAGTTGAAGAAGCAAAGGAAACATCAGTTGACAAGAATAGAATGCCCTCTGCTGAGGACATGGCTAAGGCATGGGCGTTATTCCAGGCTTTCTAGACTATGGAAGTCTTTATGCCCATGCCAGCTCCCTTCCGTAGGCTCCTCAACCTATACCAAAACAAGTGGTGGAAGAAGCTGAGTTGTTTTATGATGAGACGGAAGAGGGTGAGCCCATAGAGCCTGAAAGTTTATCAGTTCAGTAGTTCGGTTCCCCTCCCTGGTCCTCTCGGGAGTACAGCTCACATTATCCTTTTGTGAGGTAGATGGCAATCACCCTCAACTTCTCTTCACAAGAGACAGCAGAGGATGAGGTGAAGTTTTTGGACATGGTAGGCTTAACACCTACAAAGAGGTTGTTTTTGCCTATTCACAGATTCCTTAAGAAGGCCACCTTCAAAGTTCTGGAGGCCCCCACTTCTGCAGCTGGCATAGACAAAAGGGCTGAAAAGAAATACCAGCTGGATAGGCAGGGTGTTGAGTACCTGTGTACGCACCCTGACCATGAAGGAGTGGTGCAAACTGCTGTCTTGTGACAAGGTCAAAGTTCCCCTTTCAAACACCATGAAGTCTTGCTATATTATAACAATAGCAGTCAGCCACTGCAGCTGAACTGCCCCGGAGAGGAAGGAGTTAACTCCAGAAGATCTGGAGTTCTACAGCGCGAGGGCGCTGTGCCCAAAGCTCTATCTGGCAGTTTCAAATGAAACTGTCAGATTCTTTACTCCGCTTCACTGAACAGTCGCTCTGGAGATCAGCTCCTTCAGCTCGGTTCATTCTCGGTTCAAGCGAGTATTTTTCGGTTCATTTGAACCTGCAAAAGTTATTATTTTTACCGCATTTCGGTTTTAAAGCTCTATCTGGTAACCGTAAGTACTAAAATTAAGTCTGTGTGGAAAATTAATTATCGGTTCGGTTTTGAACTGATCGGTTGGTTTTTTTTCTGCATTTTAAAAGTGTACAGTGGGTTTTAGAGTGCGGTTCCCGGTTCTCATCAGTTCTAAAAAAACCGGAATTATAACGGTTTTTTCAAATACCCGTGACACGATTAGGAACCGATAAAGGTTGTCTTGCCTGGCACTGCCATCAAAAGGAGCAAGTTTGGTTAGGCTGGCATTATATCTGAGAAACCCAAAAGAAAAACTGGGCCCACTGGGTTTCAACACTGTGATGTCTGTGGGGACGCCTTTGCCAAGGCTGACCACACACCACTTGTGTTTATTGTCTGGGGCTGACCACCTCCTGTCAGACTGCCAGGTGTGTAAAAATTTCCTGCAGCCACCCTGGAGAGAGATTGGGCGGCTCAAGGAGCGAGAGAGCCAAAAGTCCGCTGACGGATGGCCAGCCGGTCCAGTACCCACTGGACCAGAGGGAGTGCCTTCTGACCAGGGCGAGACTTCCTCGGGCAAGGAAGGCTGGTTCAGGGAACCAGTCCCAAGTAAAAGACAAGGAAATCAGTAGGTCTGGAGTCCAAAATTGTGTCTCCAACTGCTGCAGAGATAGCTAAAGCCATTCAGATTGTCCAGTCACTGTCTCAGGGATCTGAGAACCACCAACAGCTGGTAAAAGGTTGGTTCGTTCAGTCCCAGTGGTTCAGGATTTTGAAGTTGAGGATTTTTATGAACCACAGGAGGGGAGGAGGAATTTGATCAATATATGTGTGGCTGGGGGGTCTGGGCGTGCCCATTGAACGGACATCTCTCAGACAGACCTTTAGAATCTCCTCCTATTCTGTCTGAGTCCCTTCTTCTTTTTTTTTTCAAAAGGTTGCAGAAACCCTCCAGCTTCCTTTAGAGGAGGCTGTGGATGAGCAAGAGGAGCCTGATTATGTGGAAATGATGGATATTCCAGAGTCTAGGAGGTTGTCTATTCCTTTGCATAAGTCATTTAGGAAGCAAACAACAAAGATTTTAAAAATCCTCATTCTGTCCCTCCTTAGATAAAAAATGGACAGAAGGTATACTTTGTCAGGCTCGGATACAGACTTCCTTACTGAACAGTGTAGTCATGTAGGTGTGGTACAAGCTGCAGCCTGTGACAAGGCTAATATTCCTCTGGCCTCACATCCTCCTGATAAGGATTCCAGGAAGATTGATGCCATGGCGAAGAAACAGTATATGGCAGCTTCTTTGGGACTCAGGCAGGCAAATTATATGAAGCTTATGTAGCTAGATATCAGAAATCTAGGTGGGACACAGTATTGCAGTTAGCCAAGCAGGCCCATGGCCAGCTGGCTGTGAGTTGGAACAGGTGGCTGCTGATGGCATTGAAGCCTCTAAAGTTCAATTTCATACTGCTGTTGATGTTAATGATGTTTCTTCTAGGGTCATGGCCACTTCTGTAGCTTCCTGTAGGTTGGCATGGCTCAGATGCACTAATCTGTCCCAAGATACCCAGTCAAAGGCTATGGATTTTCCTGTAGTGGGAAATTCTCTTTTTGGGGAGCAAACAGAAAACTATATGAAAAAGATGGATGAATACAGAACTACCTACAAAAGTGCCCAGGCTAAGGAGAAGCATGCCATGCCACAAAGGCATGCTCCAGAGGTAGGGCAGGCCCTTTTCAGGCCTTTTTACCAATTTCAGAGCCTCCTCTACTCTCGCGGAAAGGGTTTCTTCAGAGAGCAGGGAGTAGGCGTGGCACAAGTAGACCATCCCCTCCCCTCAGCCTAAAGGCTGCTGCTAAGCAGGCACCCTGATGGGGTGTCCAGGGCGATTCTCCTGTACCAGTGGGGGCAGGTTGGCCTATTTCAGCGGAACTGGCTGTCTCAATCACGGACAGATGGGTTCTGGAGGCAGGCCAGGGTCTGGTTCTCAGCTTCAAACACTTTCCAAAGATGAGAGCCAGGCATTTTCCCACCTGCAAATCCTTCAGAAGCCCTTGCTTTGGAAGCAGAGGTTTCTGCTCTGCTGGACTGCAAAGCAGTGGAAAGGGTTCCTCCTTGCCATCAGGGCAAGGGGCTTTATTCAAGATACTTTCTTACCCCAAAAAAGACAGGAGAATGGTGGCCCATTCTAGATTTAAGATACTTGAACAAGCATCTGTTGAAACCAAAGTTCAAATGTTGACTCTGGCAATGATATTGCCTTCCCTAAGGCCAGGGACTGGCTAGCTTCCTGGACCTCAAGGATGCCTATCTTCATGTTCTGATCAGGCCTTCTCACCCGAAAGTACCTCAGGTTCGAACTGCCCCTCAGGCCACTACCAGTTCAGGGCAATGCCCTTCGGCCTTACCTCTGCGCCAGGGTATTCACAAAATGTCTCGCTGTAGTAGTGGCTCACTTAAGAAGCAGATTGCTGTGTTTCCTACTGGACGACTGGCTCATTGTGGGTCAGTCTCCAGGTCAGATGAAATCCCACTTGCAAGTCACCCAGCAGCTTCTCACTTCCTGGGATTCCTGCAAACTTACCAAAGTCAGTTCTGGAACCAGTTCAGGTCCAAACTTTCATAGGCGCAGAATTGAACACAAGGTTAGCCAGGGCTTTTCTTCCCTCGGAAAGGGTGGACAGACTCATCGCCCGGCATCCTCCTTTACCCTCGGGGTCTCTCGACCAGCAAGGCATTTTCTGCAACTCCTCGGGCACATGGCTGCTTCCACAGCTGTCGTGCAGGGAGCAAGATTCCAGATGAGGGACATTCAGTTCCATTTGAGGGCCTATTGGTCTCAAGGAAGGACCCCTTACCAAGTTGGTCCCAGTTACTCAAACTCTGATCCTAGCCCTCCACTGGTGGCAGGTCCAGAGCAATTTAAGACAGGGGTTCCTTCATTCCCATTTCTCACTCCCTCACCCTCACCACGGATGCCTCCCTGTTAGGGTGGGGGCTCACCTAGGCGACCTTGCCACTCAGGGATATGGTCTCCTCAGGAGTCTCTGCTCCACATCAATCTTTTGGAACTCAGAGCTGCTCTTTTAGCTCTTCGGTGTTTTCAGATTCTGTCCAGAACAAAGTGGTTCAAGTCAGGACAGACAATACCACCACAATGTGGTACATCAACAAGCAAGGGCACTCGGTCTTCAGCCTTGTGCACCGAAGCAATGAAGTTGTGGTCTCTGGCCTACTCCCTGAACACCTCCCTGATAGCGGTTCATCTCCCAGGGAAGGACACTGTCCTGGCGGACGCCCTCAGCAGAATTTCTCAGGGCCATCACGAATGGGCTCTGAATCCACAAGTGCTGGGGTCTGTCTTTGCCAGATGGGGCACTCCTCAGATAGATCTTTTCGCAGCCCCAGACAACCACCAACTTCCTCTTTTCTGTTGCAGGCCTCCAGTTCTGGGCTCAGTCCCTCTGGACGCCTTTCTGTTGGACTGGAAAGGGAAGTTCCTGTATGCCTTTCCCCCCCTTTCCTCTCCTTTTCAGGGTACTAGTAAAAATCAGATCTCAACCTTGCAGAGTGATTCTGATTGCCCCAGATTAGGCCAGACAGCCCTGGTACCCTCTGCTCCTGTCCTTGGCAGTCCACCCTGCCCTGAGCCTGCCCAGAGTCCACGACTTACTGGCCTGTGCACAGGGGAGAGTGTGGTATCCAGACCTCAAATCCCTCCACCTCAAGGCCTGGCTCTTGAGGAGCTAGAATTTGCTGACTTACACCTTTCTCAAGGTGTCATGGATATTTTAAAGGCTTCAAAGAAGCCTTCCAGTAGGGCCACTTATAATTCTAAGTGGAAGAGGTTTTCCATCTGGTGCTCTGAGAGGCAGATTATCCCAGAATCTGCTGATCTTCCCATTCTACTGGACTATTTGGTCCATCTGAATTCCCTAGGCCTTAGACCAGCTACCCTGAAGGTTCATCTGGCAGCTGTCTCTGCTTTTGTGTCAGCAGGAAGCCTGCCTCCCTTTCTTCTCACCCGGTGTTCTCCAAGTTTTTAAAGGGTTACTTCATACTAACCCTCCTTTTAGGGAACCAGCTCCGCCTGGACCTGAATATTTGCATTGCTCAGTTAATGCAACCCCCTTTGAGCCTCTGTCTTCTACAGAGCTCAAGTATTTAACTTGAAACCGCTTTCCTAGTAGCTATCACCTCTGCCAGACGCATAAGTGAGCTACAGGCCCTGTCAGTGGAAGAAGATTTTATCTCTTCTCACAGAGATAAGGTAGTCCTTAGGACTAATAGAAAGTTTTGCCTAAGGTGGTTTCTGATTTCCACCTGAATCAATCTCTCTCTCTCCAGTATTTTTCACTGAGCATTCTTCCTCAGGTGAGAGGAGACTGCACAGCTTGGATGTCAAAAGAGCCTTAAGCTACTATTTAGAGCGCACCAGAGGTCATAGGTTGAATCCCTCCAACTCTTTCTTACCTATGGCGAGGTTGACAAGGGAAACCTGCCACTAAGAGAACAATTGCAAGGTGGATTGTTTCTTGTATCAATTCTGTTATCAGAAACTGGGTAGAGTACCCCTCAGGATTGAGGGCCCACTCCACCAGGGGTACAGCTCGTCTCTAGCGGCTGCTAGAGACATCCCATTCTGGAGATTTGTCAAGCTGCTACCTGAAGACAGTTCACACCTTTACCAAGCATTATCCCTGGATGTCCAGTCAGGAGAGATGCTCGGTTTGGCACAGCTGTGCTTCAGAGCCTATTTCCTAAGTAGGTTCTGACCCTCCTCCATGGAGGTACTGTGTAATCTGCTATTGTTATAATATAGCAAGACTTCATGGTGTTTAAAGAAAAATTACTCACCTTAGTAATTGCTTTTCTTCTCATGGAGTCTTGCTATATTATAACCACCTCCCTCCTACCCTCTCAGAACTTCTACTTGGTAGGGGTGGCGAATTGGTGCAAGCACTGTGTCATGCCATTGTAGTTTTTCCCTTACCCTCTTTTCCTTTGGGTTAGGGATCTAGATTGTTTCATTTAGGTTATTTATATTGCCCCCTTCCTGGACTTGAGTCTTTGGGGGAAGGGGGGGTTCATATGTGCTTGTCAAGGGTGGTAAAACGAACCATAATACCATCAATTTTTGTTATTATGGCTCTGAGTGTTTCTTTGTTCTTTATATTGTTGTTATTACTACTAGTAGGTAGCCATGGGCTAGTGTAGTTTTTTCCACACAGACTTTCCGTCCTTTGATGTTAGCTTCGTAAAGATCTGACAGTTTCATTTGAAACTGCCAGATAAACTTTAAACTGCAAGCCCACTGCAGCTATGAAACTCAGATCTTCTGGAGTTAACTCCTTCTCCGGGCAGTTCAGCTGCAGTGGCTGACTGCTATTGTTATAATATAGCAAGACTCCATGAGAAGAAAAGCAATTACTAAGGTGAGTAATTTTTTCTTTCCTCTCAACCCCAAGAAAGGGATTCCAGAAAACTGGATGGCATAGGCAAAAAGGTGTATGCCTCAGTATCCCTTTTGCTGAGGTAGGCAGGCAGTTTATGTGGCGTATGCAGCTCAGTACCAGAGGGATCTTTGGAGCTACGTAGTGTCTAGGAGCAAGAACATACAAACATACATACGAACATATGAACAAGCCAGCAGAAGAAGGCCATTTGATCTAGCAAGTCTGTTCGTATTGCAGGGTCCACAGCTTGAGCTAATGTCCCTGCCCTCCCTCCCCATTCCTCCCTACCCATGATTCTTATCTTCCCCTATGCCTATCCCAGCCTCTCTTAAAGCTGCTCACTGTCTTTAATGAGATTACCTCTTCTGGCAGCGATTCCAAGTATCTACCACCCTTTCTGTGAAGAAGTGCATCCTGACATCCTCCTAAACCTCCCACCCTCCAGCTTAAGACTGTGCCCCTCGTGATATGGTTGCCACTCAGCTTAAAGAGACTTCTCTCTTATCAACATTATTTATCCCTTTCAAGTACTTGAATGTCCCAATCATGCCCCCTCTCTCTTTCCTGTCTTCCAGGGAGTACATGTTCAGTGCCCTCAACCTCTCCTCGTATGCCTTGCCCTGCTGACCAGCTATCATCTTTGTAGCCCTCCTATGTACCTTCTCCAGCAGGTTAATGTCCTTTATGAGGTGTGGGCACCAGTACTGAACTCCATACTCTAGATGCGGCCTTACTCGTGACCTGTACAAGGGCAGTATAACCTCCTCTGTCCTACTGCTGAACCCCCTAGCTATGCATCCCAGCATCTTGTTTGCCTTTGCTGCTGCTTTCTTGCACTGCGTGGAGTGCTTTAGGTCACTAGTGATCATCACTTGCAGGTCTTTCTCCTCCTCTGATGCAGCTACTCGGACTCCACCCAGGTAATACTCTGTCCTGGGATTCTTGGCTCCAATATGCATAACTTTGCATTTCTTGGCATTAAAGAGAAGGGTGCTGGTGATCTAGACCAGGACCTGGCTAATGTAGCAAAGGCTGCCATGGATGTCACGAAAAAATAGTTTCATGTGGCTTATCAATGTGCAGTAATATGAGCTACCCGACAGACTCCTCATTGTATAGATGTCTTACTTTCATCCACTGCCACCACGCGGGGAACAGGACCTTCACAGCATAGTAGCGCCTTGGGGTCTGACCTGCCTATGCACCAGATTCTAGCTATGTTACAAAAAATTCAGGCTAGTGATGGCACTAACCAACGCTTGGTCATGGTAGAAACAAAACTGTTGGTATCAGAGACAAAAATTAGAGAGAATTCTTCTGCTATCTAGGAACTAAATGAAGCAAAGAATAAGCAAACAGAGCATAACAGTCTCTTTGTAAGACACCTGCATTTTCTACGTGCTAAGGTGGAAGTCCTAAAAAACTTTCAGCGACAAGCAAATGTACACATTGTGGGTATTCCCTCTACTCTGGAAAGCACTCCAGATCTCTTCTCAGTCATAGAAAAAAATTATCTTTGTGGATTTACAATTGTTGCTTACTAACCCGGGGGTTCACATACTGCGGGCCTTCACTATTCCTCAACAACCTCACCAGCGTGGGCCTAAAGCCTCCAAGTCCGTAACTGTCATTGCCACATTGTCGGTGACTGAAGCTCGAATCCATCTTCTGTAAACTGCACAGAGCTGTGGAGAAATCAACTGGGAGAAGCACAGACTTTGTTTCCCGACCTGTCTGCACAAACACAATCTAGGAAGAAAGATCTCTAAACTGTAAAGCAGTTTCTCCTTGAAAATGGTGTCCCTGCACAGATGCTATTCCCAGCTCATTTGTAGATTAAGTATATCTCTAAGATGCACATTTTTACAGATCCAGAACTGGCGTCGGCATTTGCTGAAAACATTTTAACTAGTTACTGCTTTGGTTCCTCCTGGTGATGGCGATGGGTGACTCTTGTACCTTGAAGGCAATACATGTTTATCATTTCTAATATGTCCAAGATCATGGCAGTGGCATGGTTTGTCAGTTGATTTTAGGGGTAGAATGTATAAATGCTTCTATATACCGTTATGCTCTTTTAAAGGGTTAGTCTGACCTGGACTCATTATTTTTATATACATATTTTTGTTTTTCTGGCCATGTATGGATTGCTTATTTGTATTATATTGTGTAAATCTCCTTCTTTCCCAGTGGGTTGCGATAATTGTCTTAGGTGTGGAAGTGCATGCCACTCAGTTGTGAACAGTGATTTCCTTTTGGGACTGTCTTGTCTCCCTATTTGATAACAGGTAAGTCTGCCTATGAAAGTAGGGGTGATCCTCAACTTCACTGAGCTCAGACTCTCTTCAGGTATGTTTTCCCCACTGAGAATTACAGCCTCCCACAAAAACCATATCTCCTGCGAGGGGTCTGGTTACTGGTGGACCTCCTGTTTGGCCTATATTTAAGTGAGCGTGTCCCCTCCTACAGTAATACTAGGCTGGAATTTACTCCTACTTGCCAATACCAGCATGTTCTACTTTATGCATAGTTATTGGCCTTTTTTTATTGTTATGCATTGTAATCAATTGTATATGCAATGCTGGGGAATGCATTCCTGTTCTTTTTTAAGTAATATGGTGTATACTGTATGCCATGAAAAATTATAAATACATTTTACAGAAAAAAAGGTTTGTCTGAGCGTACAAGCATACAGTAACCTCTGATCTTATAATGGCTATTTCAAAAACAGTCTCTTGGTACAGATGGCACAGGCTCATACGCACACACACACACACACACACACACACAAAAAACAGGCTGGATTTAACCTTTTTTTTCTTTGTTGAACAAGTTAGTTTGAACACCCTATTTCCTTGCATAATTATTAAGAAAGTTCCTTTAAATCAGTTCACATATCCTTGTTGGTCTACATCACACTTTATCTTTTTCAGAAAACAAAATTGAAATCATCCATAAAATAATTACCTAAAAAAACCCTTGTCTATGAAATAAAATATGAAGATAAGCCAGTTTGTTACAACACATAATTTGATTGTGCCATAAACAGGCAAAATGAGCAAACATGCACAAACCAGAGATGGTAACACCAGGGTAGACAAGGTCTAGCCAGACCCGATATGGCTGCGGCAAGCTTTTTCCAGTGCTGTGGAATGAGCACCGGTAAATGCCATCATGAGGATGGTGGCAGCAACAGAACTGCGCATGCATGGCACTCGCACATGCGCAGTTCGTGGAATGGCAAAATGCCATTCACAAGATTGTGGTGCAGATGGAACTGTGCATGCGAGATGCTCACACATGCGCAGTTCAGTTACCATGCGGAAGTGGCAGACGGCACAACAAATTGTGCAGTCCTGCCTCCTGCATTGCGATCAGTGTTGTGGACTGTTTTGATTGTTTTGGAGTGTTGGAAGGCTATACTTCCGACACTCCAAAACAGAAATGTGCCACAGTCGGCCATTTTTAGAGCCACCGATGGCAAAACGGTTGCAGGCTCTGCCTGCGCAGCCATAAAAAACAAGTCTGGATTCATGTTACTGCAAATATGGTGCTTGGAATCTGCTGGACCTTATCAATGTGCAGTAATATGAGATTAGCAATGAGCAGTGTTCACATTCTGTTGGCATGACAGTGCATGACTTCCATTACAACATTTAAATTAGTTTGACACACATGTTTTGTATTGAACAGAGGATAACCAGAGAATAACAGTATCAAAGAAAGAAACTGAGAGGGTTGGTCATAATCCACTCAACAGTACAGAAGAAATGACATAACTATAAGAAAATTTGCTGAAACCAATAGTTCACAATTCGTCCTGATACAGCTGCTCATTTCAGTCTATCATCAACCTTACATCTAGCAATAGCAACCAATTCTTGGTACTTTCATTCATTTGACAACTAACCCAGACCCTAAAACAAGTCTTTAACATTCATTGTGAAATAAATAATTGTGTTTTGCACTTTGTTTCTACAACACCTTGCTGATTAATCAATCATAAGTATGTCATACTACATCTGAATTAAATGATGAACATTTAATGAATATATAGGCGTGGTCAAATCCATATTGCAACAACATCTCACTGTGCCCTGTGAGAGGTAAAAGGTTGCTAACTCATACAAAGTCTGGCCATAATTTCTAACATAAGGCAAACAAATTACCTACTTCTTAATACAAATGAATGAACCTTTTATACCTCACCATCTATCAAATTACAAAACAATGTTAAAATCATTGCAAATGACATTCACTACATATTTCTTGATCGCAATTTCTGATTTCGTTTATGACATTTTCTGTCTCACAGACACTTGTCAGTTGCTGTTCTATCTTGGTTCAAAAACTATCAAAATGGCAGAGTACACAGACCAGCCATTCACAGTTTTACATCTGACTTCAAAGGGATGAAAGTGAAGTTCCACAGTGCTCAATATTGGGGCCTCTCATCCCTCTTTTTGCATTATTTGCCTATGGTTACAGCCTGTCCTACAACAGATGTGATACTGTACACAGATATTTAGGGGAAACGATTTGAGGCCCCTTAACAAAATACTATTGAAGGATTTTAATAATTTACAAGATAGTTTTATTGTCCAGAAAATGGTTATAAATGTTGAAAAACAAAGGGCATGGTCAGTAGAGGCAACAGAAAATAAATAGACAATGACTCTAACATTAGAGGTGGGAAATCCATTGACTTACTGTATTTGAGGAATTTATATATTGTACTGTATGGCAGTATTGTGAACTGAGCTTCTAACTGCCATGGAACACTGGAAGGGACAAGGTTGCTGAATGTCACAGCTTTTGTGGGTGTTTCAGCCTCACCATAATTAGATGAGATACTGTAGTTACCCAGCAGTTAGGATTTCTCTCACTTATAACGAACTGATAAAACAGAACTACAGTAAATGTGATAACATTTATTTTACCATGTGCAAAACAAGAATCTGATTTTTGTGACAGCCATTCTCTCTCTTGTCTAGTTTCTATGTTTAAATCCAATAAACAATTTTGGTGCCATAAAACATTACCTTAGGGTTGTTCGAAATAAAAAATATGTATTATTTCTATACATCTAGTTTACTAATATTCAGTTTCTGTTTCCTTCTGCAGTTGTATCTTGGAATTGTTTTGGCATGTGTCGTATTTTTCACTGGTTGTTTTTCATATTTCCAAGAAGCAAAAAGCAGTCATGTCATGGAGGTCTTTAACAAAATGATCCCACAGGTAAATGAGGCATTTAAAAAAACATTCTCAGTAATAGGCTCTATTTTGATGGCTAAATGACGATGGAGATGTAATCTTAATTACTATCCAAGAACTACACTTTTCAAACCCCAGGAATCTTTCACAGTTGCTAGACAACTGCATCATTCCCCTGGAATGAGCTGCCCCAGAGCTTAGAACTTCATGCTAATTAGAGAACTTTGAATGAAGTTCGAAGCTCTACTATGGTCGTGCTCTCCCCTGCCCTCAAATGGCAGACTTATTGTGGGGGATAATCTCTGAGACACTTCCCATTCATGACATTATGGGTTGTGTACACCTGATAGGTTGCTTGATGCACATGTGACTTGAAGAAAGTCCATTTCCCACCTGAGAGGGGGGTCTGCTCTCCTAAGGTGGTTCTTATGTGCATCAAGAACAGGTTGCAGCACACCCTAGAGCTCCAGTGCGTTTCTTGTAAAGAACAAATGTTTATTATAAAGAACAACTTCATTACTAAGGTAAGAAGCCACCTGACTAAGCCATTTATTAATATCCTACAACAAAGATCAAACAAGACCAGAAGAGTATGTTTCTGTAGATATGCAACTGTTTAAAATTGCAAAACTGGCACTCTTAGAAATGTTAGCACTGCGGTTTCTACTAGCGTCGGTTGTCTAGGAAAATGTTAGCTGAGAAATTACCAGTACAGTATTCAAATTATGAACATTATCGCATTGTGCAACTATAGAGATTATTAGCTACCTGAACACCCCTGCTAGCCCCACTAACTTGTAAAAAGGGTACTCTCAAACTCACCCAGAAAAGCTTCCTTGCACTGGAAAATGTTTAAAATGCCTGAGCTGGATTCAGACATTACTGGAGTTCAGTGACACTAAATCAAAGCACCTGCAACCACCTTGTGCTATTTTCTACACAAAAACAGTCACACAGAGAAGTTCTATGGACCAAAATGATGCCATCCAAATGTTTCTTTATGGCCCCAGTTTCTCAAACAATTCCTATCAGCATGACCATCCCCGCCACTTCTTTCCAGTTTTACAAATCTCCTGCTACATGAGCTGCAAGCTAATTGGCTCTCAGCTCTCGCGAGATGATTTTGGCCACCATCTTAGATGAGGATAAACAATTTTATTTTATATATTTAGTTTTTGTTGCCCGGGTAAGTGCACTAGACAAATCCTGCCTATTTTCAGGCACGACCCGGGGGAGGGGGAAACAGATGAATACCAGCTGACCTCGAACCAGATTAAGCTGTTGGTGGTATTTTTAGTGAATGAGAGAAATTTGGCCAGGACACCGGGGAAATTCCCCTACTCGGCTGCTGTACTGCTGCCAGTAGGGGGACTGGTCATTTGCAAAATGGCCACTTGAAGAGGTTCCAGGATGGAGGAGGACGTCTACAGAGTAGGAGAGATAGCCTCATCTCCTGCTCCTGTTGTGCTAGAGGCTGCAGCCGGAGCTATGGCTGAATCTGTTCCAGATATTAAGCTCCAAAAAAGAAGAATTTAAATGGGAGCTTTCTGAGGAAAATAACAAGATGAGTGAAGATTTATTGCCTGAAATGGCATCTTCTGAAATTAAGGAGGATAATTTAAATGTGCACAAGAAGCTGAATTCTGAAGGTGAAAACCCTTCTTTGCAACAGCAGGATTTGAACCCTGAATCTACGATGTGCGTTGGTGAAAACACAATGGAAGAAACAAGGCTTGCTGAGGAGGTAATGGAGCAGAAGAAGATCAACATAGATTGGGACTGTCTGTGTGCAGGCAACTGACCAATGAGAGGGAGTCCCGGGACAATGGTGCCAGGATTCAAACAGGTACTGTGTTTTCTACTATAGAAGAGGATTTGCCTGTTAAAAACATTTACATGGCTGAAACTAAGCTTACAACTGTAGAATTGCCTGCCGCATTACAGCTACGATCGATTCAGAGGGATGGCATGACTTTCATTTCGGGAACTAAAACGGAGTTAAGATCGCAGCTTGAACTTAAGGATAACAGCGATAAAAGCGAACGGAGCTTAGAAACGCTAAGCTGCAACACAGTCGGGGAGGATTTAAATTAACTTAAGGCTGAATTTACTGGTAGCTCAGTATTAAATGCAGATTGTCCCCAGCCTGCACTGATGAAGGTAAACCAAGGCAACATTTCAACAAATGAAGAAAAGAGCTGCAACACTTTGTATTTGGACTTACAGACTATGCAGTGCCTTTAGATAAAGTAAAAGGTTTGTATTTAACAAAACTCTAAAGCAGGAGAAGCATTAGAAGCTAAAAATGTTATTTATCAATCTGGTGTAGGTTCTCAAACTGGGTTACAAATTTTTTCTTTTCTGAGGGAAAATAGAAAAGTGAAATTCCATGACAAATACATTGGGTTTAGTTAAAAATCAGAATCCACTATAAGTGAAGAGGGCAAATGACATGGTCACCAGAAAAAGCATTAAGTGGGGCTGGTTGGATTTTGTCTGATTCAGGAGGGTGGAAGCCTGATCCTACATGGAGTCCTCAGTTATCATTTTTCAGAATTCTCCTGACTGGGCTCCAAAGGTGCAACAGCAGGAAAAGGCTCTTTGTGAGGAAAAGAATAAAAATGAGTGCATAATTTTAAGCCCTGATGGTAACTCAATGATTTGTTGAATCAGCTAAGGTTTCTTTGTCTCAGGAGGCCTTAGTTAAGCCCTCTGTGGAATTACTAGTACCCCCAAAGGCTCCAGATAAAAGCCTTTAATGTCTGAACTTTTTTCAAATGCACAAAGAGAAGCTGCTCCAAGAAGGGCATGCATGCGTCTCACGTTATAAAGGTGGATTGGAAGAAAGACCTGACAGACATTATGTGGGGAAAGTTTTATTAAAAAATTCTTTACATTTTTCTCCCAAAGATGTTTATGCCTTCATAAACATCTCGGGAGAAGACAATTATGATGTAAGTTTTAGGTCTCAGCATGCACTTGACCTCTTCTGGTCAAGGTATGGGCAAGTAAAATATTCCCCAATATGGGCCCCCTTCATTGTCATACCATTGTCCAAACCTTTGATTAAATTCGTGACTGTAATGTTTAGGAATGAAGGGGTTTGGGTAGAAGATATCACATTCTGGCTAAAAAAAAGATGTGAAGTTTTAAGTGAACCTGAGCCTATTTTAGACTCAGAACAATTTTGGACGGGTGGATGGAAATATGAAGTCAAGTTAAGGCAAACTGAAGCAGGAATCGAGCACATACCAAACTCTTTTTTGTTAGGGAGAGACAGAGGAGTGTGTTTTTACAGTGGGCAGCCTCGTGCTTGTTATAAGTGTGGAGCAAAAACTCACCTTTCCAGCGTATGTGACCAACCCAGATGTGACAATTGTGGGGAGGTAGGGCATGTAACAATGTTTTGTGGTAATCAATCATGCTGTGATTTATGTGAAGCAAAAGGCCATGTATTTAAATTCTGCCCTTGGGCCGCACATAACTTACCAAGTAGCTCTGGTTCTGAGGTTTATATTCAGAAAGCACAAGAAGCCATGGTTCAATCCTTTCCCTCACAGGAGGGTTCTCTTTCTATTCTTAGTTCTCCAGCACAACAACCTGAGATTAGAGAAACAGTAGAAGGAAAAAGGAATCCTGTCACAAAAACGGCTGCAACAGGGAAAAAAGTACCTCCTGAAAGTAAGATAAAAATGCATGATACTGATTCAAACAAAAGGATATTTAAGAAGGGAGAAATGGGCCCTCCTAATATTTTAAGCATTCCCCCTGTCTGTTTTTCTGATGAGAGTATAGGGAAAACAGAAACTGCCAAAAAGTCAAATGAATCCTTTGTAACCATTCCACAGAGAAGATCAGCTAGAAATTTACATCCTAAACCTCCCCCCCCCCAGACATTCATTTGGAGACTAGTAATACTTATGCGGCTCTTTTTACATCATGGGGAAATACGGAGGGGGATGATTCAGATTCACAAAAATCCTCTATTTCAACTAAATCTCAGGTAATAGACAACTACAAGGATAAAAAAAGGAAAAAAGAAAAAAATGAAGGGTATTGAACATTATAAAGGGCAATGCAGTGTTTCTGGGGTTCTTTGAACACACATAGCTTATTGAATAAAGCAAAGAGGCAGGCCTTGTTTAATTACATTCATGAATTTCCCTTGTCAGTTTGTTTTTACAGGAGACTTGGATGTTCTCAATCGAACAGAGGGCAGCATTCAAAAAAGAGTGGCTTTGGGGTCCATCCTTTTGGTCTTTTGGGGAGGATGCTGCAGATGGTGTGGGGATCATATTTAACACTTTTGCATTCCAGTTGCACAACCTAATAGACCTGATTCCTGGGAGAGTTTTGATTTTGGATGGGAAGTGGCGAGGTTTATGTTTTCGTTTCATTAATATATACAACCCACAAACTAAATCAGGTAGAGTGAACTGCCTAAAGTTGGTGCAGCCTTTCTTATTCACTACAGTTAGAGTGTTATGGGGGGGAGACTTTAATTGCATAGTTCCAGATCTCTCTAAAAAAAACAACAAAATGGCAAGAAAATATATTGTGATTCTAACGCTCTAAGCAAAATTCTTAGAGATACAGGTTTAGTTAGTTGTAACAACTCTTTAAATCATAAAAATAAATTTTTATTTAAAAAAGGGAAATCCTTCTCACTAATTGACCACGTTTGTTTCTTCAAATATTCAAATAGAATCATTCAAAATATTCCCCTGTGAATTTTCAGATCATTTATTTTTATTGAGCACTTTTTTCCTTTCAGATAAGCAAGAACTGAGGCACATAAGATGGAAACTTAATTATTTATTTGAACTGAATCATATTCAGACAGGGACTAGAAATTTGTTGAAGGCTAGGCTATCAGTAGCCTTTTTATGTACTGATTTAAGTAAATGGTGGTTAGACACAAAATCAGATATAAGAAACCTGTTTAAAAATAATGGAAGGAAAATCAAAAATGATAAATTTCTGCATTACCTAAGTTTGAGACAGCAACTACAAAGAATTTTGTCCATAGCATATACATCTAGGTGGGATTACTCAGATCAAATCTCCTTATTAAAAGACAAAATGAAGGAATATCAGTATGATAGAAGTAAAACAATGCAGGCCATATTGATCAATGGAGTGAAAAAATCACCTATAGGGGATCCCTTTGAGATGTGCAAAGAACTTAGAGATTCAATGGGATTGGAGGAGTTAAAAAGAACTGATGGGAGTGTAGCGACCACAGTGACGGAATTAAGGGAGGTCATTAAGGAGTATTTCCGTTCACTAAACCCCAAGAGAAATATTTCTATTAAAGAGATAGTGGACTATTTGAAGAAGATTCCTGTACCATTTAAAAGGGCTAAAAAGAAAGAAAAATGGGAAAATATTTCTCAGGTAGAAATTATGGAGTCCATTAGGTCATTAAAATTAAATATTTCTCCTGGTTTAGATGGACTTACAAATAATTTGTATAAAAATTTTCCGGAAGAATTTAGTCAATGTTTAGGTCTTTTGTTTCACTATTTTTTAGACAAAAATATTATCTACCACTCATTTTCAGAAGGATTGTTAACTTATATTTTTAAATCAGGTGACAAGCAAGACATGGCTAATTGGAGACCAATCACTCTGTTAAATACCGATCACAAAATTTTTTCAAAATACTGAATGAAAGGCTTAAAAATACGCTGAAAAGTAATTTCGCTTTATCAATATTGTGGTTTGCGAGAGAAGAATTCAGTCTGCTATTATGTTAATAAGAGATGTAATAGATTATCTCTCTGAGATGGGGTTAACAGGTTGCTTGGTAGCAGCAGATCTAGATAAAGCATTTGATAGGGTTCATTTGCCATTTCTTTTCATGACACTGAGGTATTACGGGGTGCATGATAAACTGGTAAACTTAATAGAGAAATTATATAATAATGGGTTGGTATTTCCCTTTGTGAAAGGCCGTACGGCTGAAGGGTTTCATTTAACCACGGGAGTCTGACAAGGGTGCCCTCTTAGCCCCCTTTTATATACATTTGCAATAGATCCTTTTTTACAAACAGTATTGGCGTCACAAAAATGGAAGGGTATTCACTATAATGAAAGTTGTCTAGCTCAGTTAAATATTTAAGCTTATGCTGATGATTTAGTAATTTATTTGGAGAACAGTACATCAATTACGGGTTTCATGGGAGCATTTGAGGAGTTCGGTACAGTTTCTAATGCAAAATTGAATATACATAAAACAAAAGGATTGATAATTGGGGTAAGTGGGATTACGGAAATATGTTTGGAGGAAATCCATTTTTCTAGAAACCCACTCCAATTTTGGGCATTAACTTTGGACCTCAGAATATACCCAGGGATAATTGGGAGAAGGTACTTAAGAATATTGAGAAAAAAGTAATTAGGTGGAAGCAATGGAGGTTGTCTAAAATTAAAAGAGTCCAAATAATAAAACAATTTCTTCTGCCTATTATACAATTTGTGGCAATGATTTTTCCATTACCAATAGAATTAGAAGCTAAGTTATATAGCCTCTTCTTTCAGATGGTTTGGGGCAGCCATTTAAACCCGGTTAAAAGAGGTTTTACATACCTAAAAATAAAGCAGGGTGGATTAGGAATGATAGACCCAGTGGTATATGCTCATGTTTTTTTTTATAGCCAACTCCATTAAGGAGGGATTAAAATTGGAATCAAGAGTTGAAAATTCATGGAATTTAAAAATCATGGGAAAATATTTTAAGAATTGGACTTCATTAGCTCCCAAATTAAACAAATATTTACATATTCCTGAGCACTTTAGGCCTACTGCACAAAAATTATGTAAATGGGAATTACAGAAGAAGGTAGCACTAACATATAACACAAGGGATTTGTATCACCATTTAATGCAAAAATTATACCCACAAGAGCCGGAATTTAAAAAATGCCCTTCAACTTTGAACCCCATTATTTTGGCTCAATTAAATAATCCAAGGTTGCCTAAGAATCAATGGGAAGTTCAGTGGTTAATATTCCATGGACGGCTGAATGTTAGGGGGAATGCCAAATATAAAGTCTTACAGGAAAGGTTATGTCCCTACCTTGAATGTATTAATAAGGAGGAATCCATGGATCATTTCTTACTAGAATGTACTTATGCTTTAGGATTGTGGGGTTATTTAGCAGAGGTATGGAAATTTATGTGGATGAAAAATATGACATATGAATTTCTAATCCTAGGGGTGTGTCCAATAGGTTCATTCGGATTGCATAATGGGACTTTGACTTTATTTTTTAGGATGTCTCAAATATTTTTTGTGGCAAGCCAGAATACAATGGGTTCGATACCAAAAGAAAATGTCATATGTTTGTATTAGTAGGTTAATAATAAAAGAGCTAGAGAGAAAATTTATGCTGCGGATATGTTAAGAGTTTCACCAGCAGCATTAAAGAAATTGTGGAAAGGCTTTCAACATTTTATTAAGTATAAATAAAGGAGCTGAACTAGCATGTAAAAATGGAAAAAGATAATGATAAAGAGAGTACACAAAGTGAATTTAAAAAGAGGATAAAATGTTGTAATTTTGTACATTATTAATTGTTTTCTGTCACCAAGTGTTGTTATTTATGTTTATTTTGCTAATAAAAACACCCCTACTCTTTTCGATAAGTGCCGTGGGATCTTTAACATCCACCTGAACTACCACCAATCCAGGCAGATGGGACTTCGGTTTAACGTCTCATCTGAAAGACGGAATGACGGAACAAACTAGATTTGACTAAATCCAACATATCTTGCAGTGGAGAATGGAGCTAACAGTTGCTACAGCTTCTCAAGGCAAAGTCCCCTAACTTACTGACCATGAGAGAGAACTGAAGAAACATGTTTTACAGAACAAAAAATGCTTCTGCCCAAAACTGTATCCTACTACAATAGCAGCCAGTAATGCAGATATCCCTCACTTAGTTTACCACAGTCAGGCAAGTTTTAGCTAAAGCAGCCTGCGCCCCCACCCCACAAGGCACATGCCTACTTTATCCCAGAGATAACCAAGGCATACAAAAAGAGTCAACAATGATACACAGCACTGTTCTATAGTGGGTGAACATACAAGGAGGTTTAATTAAAATAACTATTTTGAAAATAGTGAACTTTAATAGTCATTTCATTCACTAATATTCAGTTGCTTTTTCTCTCTTAAAGGTACAATCACATATTAATTAAGGAGCTGCTACTATGTACTGTGTGTGACAAAAGTAATACATACCAAAGTGAATGCATGACTTGGTCCTATTAATTTAATAAAAAAAGGCAGGAACAGGATAATTTATTGCATTTTTGAAATTTAAGGGATGCTAAATTTAAAGGATGCTAAAATACTAAGTAATGTGCCACAGTTCACCATTACAAGCATAGTAACACCTGAAGTGTTCACTCAACACATCACTACACACAGTCTCTGAAGCAATTTCTCAGTCCCTCTGTGTCTCACCTCAAAATGACATGCTCTGTGGACTTTTTTATGATACATTATGTCTTTTAAACTCACCAACTTCTTCTATCAAAAGGTAGAGGAAACTTCTCTATCATCTACCTGACCAAAACACCATAAACAAGTAGGTCTCAGGAGGAGGAGGAGGAGCATTGAGAAACTAACCTAACTTGCCTATCCAGATCGGCAACCGCAATAAAGAATATTGCAAGACTTGCTGCTGTGATCTCAGAAAAGCTTTCCACTCAACCCTTACCCATGCAGGATTAAGGGTGTAGGTGGCTGCCAGACAGGAGATTGACTGAGAGTCGCTGCTGCCATCTTGCAGAGACCATAACTACGCTCATAAACGTTCAGCCAGCACAGAGCACATTTGTTAAAAGCACCAACCTATCTGCAACAGCAGACCATAATTTGAATAATTAAATGTAAGGGCAATGATTTGCAAATCAATTAACAACATGGAAAATACTTTGTGGGCAGCACCATTACCACAGCTGTGGGCAAGGCAGCATAACACTGAGCTCCCCACCCACTCTAATTACATCTAAAGGGATAGTGCACACTTTAATGCACAGGCTCAGCAATAGCCTGCACAGTGCAGAACATTATTGATTACTGTGCAGGGGAAGAATCAAAAAAAAAAACCTCTCATGGTACCTTCTCAGCTTACTGCAGGGCCAAAACAAAGAGCTGCAGCTGAACCAAAGTTGCAGCATACCCTACATCTCCAGCATATTTAGCCAAATCTAGAGGCAAAGGTAAGACTCATAATATTTCCATATAAGCCATACATACAAGAATTATAGGACAGTTGTCACTAAACACAGGATGCTCTCAAGATCCAGGATTCTGGTTATCAGTTTGTGCTTATACCGCTAGAATTTACCAGGCAAAAAGTACAGAAAACTAATGCATGATGTATAGCTTCTGAGTATATCACAACATTGGTTTACAAGGCTTTTAAGCAGAACAGTGCAAGTTACAAGTAAGGAGACTGACCACCTGGGAAGCCCCTGCTAGCGGTTCCAGGAGCAAACCACTATAAAGTATACACTGGGCCTTGTAATGTAAGGAAAATGACTACCTGAATACACCTACTAGCGGTTCCAGGAGCAAACTTTCATAAAGTATTCACTAGGCCTTATAATGTAAGGAGATTTGACACCCTGGATACCCCTGCTAGCGGTTTCAGGTGCAAACGTCCATAAAGTATCCACTGGGCCTTACAGTGTAAGGAGATTTGACACCCTGGACACCCCTGTTAGCGGTTCCAGGTGCAAACATCCATAAAGTATCCACTGGGCCTTATAATGTAAGGAGATTTGACACCCTGGATACCCCTGCTAGTGGTTCCAGGTGCAAACGTCCATAAAGTATCTACTGGGCCTTATAATATAAGGAGATTTGACTCCCTGGATACCCCTGCTAGCGGTTCCAGGTGCAAACGTCCATAAAGTATCCACTGACCCTTATAATGTAAGGAGATTTGACTACCTGGATACCCCTGCTAGCGGTTCCAGGTGCAAACATCCATAAAGTATCCACTGGGCCTTATAATGTAAGAAGATTGACTAACTGGATACCCCTGCTAATGGTTACAGGAGCAAATGCTTCCCAAAAAAAAAAGCTCATCAAATGACCTGTACAAGGAGAGCAAGGCAAATATCAACCTGGCACCCCTTAGAGCAGTGTCTCAGTGCAGGACAGTGGCCCTACTTCCATTCAAGGTATCCCAGTCTCTGTGACATGTCACTATTCAAACGGCATCTAGCTTCATGGTAGAATCTGACTGAAACGCGGCTTTCCGTGACCTCAGCACTACTGGTGTACCCCATACAGGGTATTTAAGGCTGTGAACCAACATGGAGCTGACCAAAATGTTTTTTTATGGCCCCCATGTCTGTAGAAATGCCCCAACGACTCGCTCCTCTTCACCTCGTCTCTTCCGGTCTGAGATCTTGCTCAAGGTGGAAGCAGCCCTTTGACTGACTCCCAACGCTCACAAGACCTCGGCTGCTATCTTTCTGAGGGGCAAAACAGCAGGATCTTGCCATCATGGAGATCCTGTGATAACTACCGCCTTGGCCCCCAGCACACTGAAATACAGCAACATTTCAACTCCACTAAGCGCAAACAGGAGTCAAACAGACTGTTCGGTTAAGGTTTAGAAAGATACCTCTAGGAAAAAGAGGATAAGATACCAAAGACAAGTCAAACAGATCCACTTATCTGCCAGCTAGACAAACATACCGTTCTCAGTCCTTTCGAGACAAGACAGGGGCAATTACAGCTACTGGCTACACTACTACAGGCAGCCATACCCACAAAAAAATTAAAAAAAATTGCATAAGATATCGAGCTAGAAGGGTTCCCAAGCAAGGTCGAGGAAACTACTCCCCCCTGCAGAACCCAGTTGAAACAACAACTACTGTTGCTACAAGCAATACCAAAACATTCCAGTCGGTGACCAACTACTACTCTTCATGCAAGCATGGGAGCAAACCACACAAGACAGGTGGGTCCTACAAGTAATAAGACTAGGATATGTGATACAACTTTCTCGCATACCAACAAAGAACATTCTAGTCCTATTTTCTGTGCCGAAAAACACGTTGCCCTGACACAAGTCCAAACAGTACCGGCAGACTTACTGCACAACAAGACCATAGACAGGGTACCACATTGCAAAACAGGGAAAAGGAGGAGCCTCCACATTTGACAAGGTACCCAAAAAGGGACCAGAGTGCTACACCTAGTTCTGGATCTTAACAATTCTGTACAATTCAAACCCTATAAATGGAAAAAATCGGGCCCACCCTCACGGTTATAAGCTCAGGAGATTACCTAACTTCACTACATTTGTAGAACACATACATCACACTACAAATTCAGTCAATTTCACATATTGGGAAAACGATACCAATACAAGTGTTACCATTCAACCCACCATCAACCCCAAGCATGTTCACGATGGTAAAAGAGTTAAGGGCATACAAGTAATATCCTGTTGAACGACCGGCTGATCAAGACCAGAACAGTACAACAGTCCTTTCAAGAACAAATGCGGTAGTACACTGCCTACAAAATCACAGCTGTGTAATAACCTGAAAGAAGGAAAGAATTGTTGAGTACCTAGAGGCCAGTGGGGTACAGGACCCAAGGCAGCATGGGTTCACAGTGGGAAGGTCATGTCAGACTAATCTAATTGATTTTTCTTTGACTGGGTGACCAAAGTTGTAGACCAGGGAGGGGCTGTGGACACAGCCTACCTAGACTTTAGCAAGGCATTTGACACAGTCCCACACAAAAGATTAACAGTCAAATTAACCAGCCTGGGAGTGGGTCCCAGGGTGGTAGCCTGGGTAAAACATTGGCTGAACAACAGGACACAGAAGGTAATTATAAATGGAGTCCACTCTGAAGAAAGAGGGGTTACTAGTGGGGTACCACAGGGTTCAGTACTGGGTCCAGTCCTTTTTAATGTCTTTATGAGTGCCATTGCAGAGGGACTGGGAGGAAAAATATGCTCCTTTGCAGATGACACAAAGATCTACAACAGGGTTGATACACGAGGCGTGGAAAGGATGAGAAGGGACTTGGCAAGGTTGGAGGAATGGTCAGAAGTATGGGAGCTTGGATTCAGTGCAAAGAAGTGCAAAGTAATGCACCTGGGAAACAAAAACCCAGGGGAAGATTACACAATGGGGGAGATAGTAACAACAACAAAAATAGAAAGGGACCTGGGGGTAATCATATCAGATGACCTTAAGGTTGGCAAGCAATGTCAGAAGGCAGTAGGGAGGGCTGGGGGGATACTGGGATGTATAGGGAAAGGTATCACCAGCAGAAAACAGGAAGTTTATGACAGTTGCAGTTTGAACAACAACAGACAGGGGCTTCAACCAAGCTTGTGATGAGTGTTCTATGCAAGGCATAGAAAAGTTAACCCTTTGTTCTTCAGGGCAGTTGAAAGGCAGGACCTAACTGCAATAGTCAGAATACAGCAAGACTCCACTAGAAGAAACATAATTACTAAGGTGAGTAATTTTTTCTTATCTCCCTGTACAGACAGTTGGTGAGACCCCATCTGGAGTACTGCGTCCAGTTCTGGAGACCCCATCTCCACAAGGACATAGGATGGAGGCAGTTCAGAGGAGGCAACTAAAATGATGCATGGTCTGCAAAAGAAGCCATACGAGGAGAGACTAAAGGAGCTTAATATGTATACCCTTGAGGAAAGGAGGAAGAGAGGGGACATGATACAAGCATTTAAGTACCTCAGTGGAATCAACAAAGTCCAAGAGGGTAGCGTCTTTCAGAAAAAGAGATGTGCAAGAACAAGGGGTCACAATTTGAAGATAGAGGGGGGACGGCTCAGGGGCAATGTGAGGAAGTATTTTTTCACAGAGAGGGTGGTGGATGCATGGAACAGCCTTCCTGAGGAGGTTGTGGGGTCAAAACTGGGGGAGAATTCAAGAATGCATGGGACGGACATAAGGCAATTTTTGTGGGGGGTAGGAAGAAATAGGCTATTGGTTAAATAGGATCTGCAGCTTATCCTCTAGGTAGGGAAATGGGCAGACTAGGTGGGCCAAGCGGTCCTTATCTGCTGTCAAAGTCTATTTCTCTGTTTCTATAACCTATCAGAAAGCTACCCTTCATCCCCAGCCAGTCTATAGATAGTCTAGGCTCACTGATCGACACAAATCCAGGTCTCGGCAACCCATTAAATGCCCAAGTCCACTCAGTTATTGCACAGACTACACAATTACAGAAACACAGAAATCCAGAACTTCAAGCAGTTTCACACTTACTGGGAGTAATGTCATCATTGATAGACATAGTGCCATGGGCCAAGTACAACATGAGACCTCTCGTACCATTCTTGAGCAAACAGGTCCCAGTGCATGACATAGGCTTGGCACAGACATTAACATTTTCCCCTCCCTGATGGCACTGACGTGGAGGAGAACTAGAGGCACACTCATGCAGACCCGTGCAGACAGTGTAGCCTAGTGGCTGTAAACTGAAATTCCTTTTACCTTTCCTAACATTCTAAACTGACAGAATATCCCTTAGACCTATAATGTCATTCTGACCAATAGTATCATTGACAGTCCACATCAACCAAAATATTGAAATATCTGCAGAACCCCCTCAGTGGGAAATACAAAACAACCCTCAGCTTAAAATACGGGGTATGAAAAGGATATGTAGCACATTCCTATCAAGGACAGAGGAAATATACCAAACAGACTGTTCGTAATGCTGCATGGAAAAGGAAAACCAGCTTCAAAATCTTTGATTGCCATGTACCTTAAAACAGTAATCACAGAACCATACAGAGTGAATAACTGGACTGCACCAAGAGATCTGAAGGCTCACTCTACCAGAGCAATCGCAACTTCCTGGGCAGAGAAAAGTGGGAATACTGCAGAGGAAATCTTTAGCAGCATGTAAGGACTAGGTACAAGACAACACGTCTGACCCACCCTAGCAGAGGATTACTGCTTTTTAATGACCCATGATGTTATGAATGGGAAGTGCCTCAGAGATTATCCCCCCCAATGGTAGTTTACTCACCTGGTATAGGTGATTGTGGGGGAATACATCTCTGAAGTACTCCACATCCCGCCCAACAGACGTGTGAAAGACTCAACAAGTTTTCTTACATTGTATGAATGTATGATACTCGCTATTACAAATTAGCAGATTTGGACATCACCGACGTCTACATGTATAGTGTATTAACAAAATAAAGTTACACAACAATTTTCTACCTCTAAGTGGTCACTACATATCTACACTCGTGAACAGCAAAAGGTATTAACAGATTATTGTTACAGATACAGCTTTGGAATACATCGAACTGACCTTAGGAGAGCAGACCCCCCCTCTCAGGTGGGGGATGGACTTTCTTCAAGTCACATGTGCATCAAGCAATCTATCAGGTGTACACAACCCATGATGTCATGTATGTGGAGTGCCTCAGGGATGTATTCCCCCACAATCACCTTTACCAGGTGAGTAAACTACCATTTCTATGACTGAGAGGAAGCATCGCACCGAAGTCGCTCTTCACAGTGCCGACATCCTGGTTGATGTCCTTGTTTATTTCAGCTTAGTTTATTTCAGTTTAGTCAGTTTTTGATACTCTGGCCCAGATATTCAAAAGGGTTGCGCCATGCGCAACAGGGTTGCACATGCGCAAGTCCAAAACTGCGCCATTTAGCGATATTCAGAAGGAGGCAGTTGCGCCCCCGAAAACATGCTGAGCAACAGCGCAATGAAAATGAAGGCATGCGCAACCGAAGGGGGTGGATCCATGCATAAAGACCGCAATGCGAGATTCAAAGACTTGCGCGATGCGCAAGAGCTGCACAGCCGAAATTGGCGCATGCCGAAATGAGCCAAAATAAAAGGCTCAAGGAAGCGGCGCAAGAATGCTACCAGGCTGCCAAGTGGGGGAGAGAGAGAGAGAGACAGAGACAGACACAGCAAGGGCAGGCAAGGAAAGTGTGGCCCATAGTCTGTAGAGGCCAGCGGGGTGCCCGTGCAGTGAAGTAGCAGTCAGGACAGTGGGGTAACACAGCAACACCAGCCGGGGGTCAGAAGCCAGGAGATGGACGAGTGCCAGTTTCCACATGGAAGCTGTAATGAGGGGGTGAGAATGCATGCTGCAGGGGACGTGGCGTGGAAGGGCCCGTCGGCGTATGCCCCGACCAGACGGTACCGCGCCCGCATCAGCTTTGAGCTGTACACAGATGTAGAGATCATGGGCCGGTACCACCTGAACAGGGCAATACTGAGACGGCTCTGTGAGCTGTGCAGTGATGTGATGCAGGCACCCTCACGGACGGAGTCACGCCTGTCGGTGGAGCACGGTGACAGCCTGCATGTGCCTGCTCACCACGGGCACCTTCCAGAGGCCGACAGGGGACACCACAGGCATCACACAGTCGGCCACGTCACGCATCCTCACCCAATTCCTCAGCGCACTGCTGCCACATGCTGCGGAGTACATCCATTTCCCCAGCACCGCAGCAGAGCGTACAGCAAACATGCAGGAGTTCCACAGGGTAGCACGTATGCCTGGCGTGCTAGGGGCCATAGACTGCACCCATGTGGCCATCCGCACGCCACCTGGCCCCGATGGCCACGCATATCAAAACAGAAAGGGATTCCCTAGTGTCAACTGCCAGGTGGTGTGTGATGCCACTGGGTGCATAATCAATGTCTGTGCCACACACCCTGGCGGAGCACATGATGCCTTCATATGGTATCAGTCTGCACTGTGCCATCGATTCGAGAGTGAGGACATCCCCACAGGACATCTAGTGGGTGAGTACACATGTATGGAATGCAAACTCTGGGCAAGGGTGGGAATGCTACAGGTGCCATGGTAGTGGCATACAGGGAGATGGCCAATATGGACCTGAACATGACACTGATCTCCACTATCTCCACACAGGTGACTGCGGATACCCACTCCGTCCCTGGCTGCTCACACCGTACCGGCGCCCCATGACCCCAGTGCAGCAACGCTATAATGAGGCACATGCCGCAACACACAACATCATAGAGCAGGTGTTTGGGATGCTCAAGGCACGCTTCCGATGCCTAGACACCTCCGGCGGTGCCCTACAGTACAGCCCCCAAAAGGTCTGTGGGATATTCCTGGCCTGTTGCATCCTGCACAACATGGCCAAAGACCATGGGATAGCCGTACAGGTCGAAGAGGGGGACAGCGATGGGGACGCCAGTGGCGCCGGTGATGATGGTGATGAGCAGCCCCCAGGATGGAGGGACCCCCGACTGATCCGGCAGGCCCAGCTGCACCGGGACACCATCACAGAGGAGCACTACGCACAACACAGGTAAGTCAAGGGGACATGTGCAACCAACACTGTCCATGCGCAAACCACAGGCACACAGGGGAACACACCAGGGGTGCATGACGGTCAAGGGAGTGGAACGGTCCAGGCATACAGACACACCATCAGGGAGGGTGAGCACTATGGACACACACACCAGGCACAGAGCGTACATGGGAAGATGCACAGCACTGCAGAACCGACATTGCTAACACACAGCACCACCGACCACCCCCACCACCCGTACTGTCCAAGTATGTGTGTCAGATGCTGGGCACCCTTGCACCTTGGTGTACAGTGCAATGCAGGCATCATCATGCACATGCACCTGTGGACAGCAGT